>JARKIP010000028.1:4745000-7155000 GCA_029990175.1 Petunia secreta | reverse complement strand
TGACAATCATTTTGGAACGGAGGGAGTAATATACCAACTGAACTTGAAAACAGTAAATCTGATATATGTCAACCAATTACTAGTAGGTTGTACTAATTATGTGGGTGAAATTGTGTGCCACCTATAATTTCAGCCACGACCACTTGAGAGGCAGGCAGGGGTGTTCATGAAGCGGTACGGTTCAGGTTTAAGCTTATCGGTAATGGTATATCGGTTAATGGTATGTAATTATGTAAAATCAATACCGTATCAATAAGCTATCGGTTATCGGTTATCGGTTCTTAACGATTCGGTAGTTAACGGTTCGGTAACCGGTACACCGAAATAATGCGTGAATTCTTGGTGGATGGTTGTCAATAGGTAATATTTTTTAATTAATATGAATAACCACTAAAGTAATAGACAGATCATCCACACAAACTAAAAAAAAAACAAGTGCAATCAACAAGTCTTAACAATATGCTAACATAATACAAAATAATGAAATAGAAAAAGAAAAGAAAAGATAAGAAAGTATGATCAATGATGCGAGAATGCAAAATTAATTATAAAATAGGTCGGACTCATTAATTAAAGTGTATGAGTATTGACATATAACCGCCAGAAATAATAATAATTATTATTATAATAATAATTGAAGTTTAACATATAAGTTAATGTTGTAAATTAAGAGTTTAAATGACTTAATATACTAATAATAAATAAAATAAAATATATAAAAATTATAATAAAAAAAACCATATGGTTATCGGTACGGTAATGGTAAATAGATATAGAAACCGTTACCGTATCAATATCTTATCCGTATTGAAAATTAGTACCATTACCGAATCAATAACCGTTATACCGATACCTTTATGCTTATCAGTAGCGGTAACGGTTCGGCTATCGGTACCGGTTCGGTTTTGCACACCCCTAGAGGCAGGCTTTTACCACTTAGCCGCCTCTAGTAAAATATACCTGCTACTACTTGGGGTAAATTTTGGGCAACCGCCCCTTGTATAAAGGCCTCATATAAGTATTATACTATAATGAACTCGGGTAAAATTTATTATATAAATATTCAATCTCCATATTGTAATACTTACGCTGAGGTTCGACTCGAATTCAACCTCTTTTCTCTCCAAATTCAAGCAATACAAAAGCTAGTTTATTTGTTTTCTTCGATATATGATTATTGTTACAAACTTAATTGTTTTACCTGTTGATCAAGGTTTCCGCATAAACACTAATGGTAATAGCTTTATTAATGGTATGAGCTTTTATCTCAATTGAAGATAAATCCCTATGTAAATGATTGTCTTATGATAATAGAATTATTATTGGAAATTGTGGTATAAGATTGAATTTAAAGCTTCTAATTATTAGGACTTCCTACGTAGTTTAAACAAGGAAGGATTTAGTAAGCAAAAAATAAATAAATAAATTATATGACTTCAAAGTTCTAATTATTAAGAATATCATTAAATAGTATTAGTAGTACTTAATTTTGTTGACTATAGAGTTTATTTTAAAGAAAACAAGGTTTTAATCAACATGAAGAACTTATTACCTAACAAATTATACAAAATAAAGTTTCCACTCATTGAAAAACATACGTACTATTTAGACAAAAAGAAATATAGGAACATAGTGTATACTAATTCATAGACATAATAGGCAACAATATGGTACATCTTTTGGCACAATATGAAACCAGCAAGTCCCAGTTAATAGATACTTTATCTTTGGTGTTCCTCTGAATTCTGTTATGGATGCCTTCCAAGCAGATAAGGATGGTTTTTTTTTTTTTTTTTTTTTTTTTGTCAAACATGTTCCTACTACTGTTTGTAATAATCTAGCTAATCTGAAAAAATTTAGTATTTTAAGTAGTACTATTTTTATGTCTCATGTCAGTATTGTGAGTGTTTTTAAAGCCAGTACTGCTAGCATGAATGTATCTTCTTAATTTTTACCAAAAAAAAAAAAAAAAACATAGACATTCAATATTTAGAAGGAACTGTACTATTTAACGAAAGAAATATCCAACCTTCTAAATATAGTGATTTACCTAAATTCAAAACCAAAGAATACATTCGAAATTATTTTGTAGAAGAAAACACAGGAAGAACAATACTTAAGTTGACTTTAAGTCAATCTTGTTTTTTAACGGAGAAATTGGTCCGTCAACTTTAATTAGAGCTGTAATCAATACCTAAATTCATTGTGATTGTACACAGGGAAATTTTATTTGAACAAAAAAACAAATAATAAAAGAAAATAATAAGGTTCTGAAAAATATAATTAAAATTACAACTTTATCAAATATGGAATGCACCTATAAAGGGTAAAAAGAAGATATAAAAGAGAACAAAAATCGACTTTACAATCAAATATAATTTTACCCGCTATATATCAGTGATAAATTTGAAGAGAGAAAAAAAGGAGGCTTTGTTATATGGGAAAAAAAGAAAATAGTAAACGACCACAGTGGGAGTCGAACCCACGACCTTCTGATCCGAAGTCAGACGCGCTAATCCACTGCGCTATGCGGTCTCTTGTTGAAAGTCTCTTGCATTATAAATATTTGACATGTTCATCTGCCTTGAATTCAGGTGTCATCAGAGCAACTCAACTGACTATTTACATGTTCACAAGCAATTTTTGTTTTACCTTTGTTGGCAGAGGTACTTTCTCCCCTTATAATTGAATAGATTGAAACTCAAATCTAAATGGTCATGTTGCATTTGTCATAGAGTTTTGTCATTACTTCAGGTATATTATATTATTTTACTTATCATTAAAGAAGAGTATATTCTTTCAGTACTACAATGCATACAAATATTGTAGAGAAGAGTTCAAAAAATGTGTGCTATATTTGACCGATTTTTTAGTGTTCAAAGAATTGTCAAAATTGTAATACAAAAGAATGTCATACATAGAGTCTATCCTATATGTAAAGTTGGATTGTTACCCTAAACTTTTTCTATTTCTAATCATCAACCTAGCAGATGAAGCATAATGAACTGTTCAATGAGCTCCAAGTTCCATTTTGGGAGTACTAGTTTTCACTGGCAGTTCATTCATGTTTCTGTGGCATTGCTTGTTCATTCATGTTCTTGGCTTTGCTTCAATACTCGAAGCTTCAGGTACACAATGATTCATCTTACGTGGTAAGAGCGTCGGGGAGATTGGTTGGTGCACCAAGAATCTTACCTCCAACATCAGGGAAACATTCAAATCCAGGTAGCGCAGTGACTTCTCCATTTTTACTTACATGAACTGGATATTGCATCAAATGCCCTTTCATCGGCCGATATTCATCTGATACAAAAGCTTGCCAGTTGCGCCTAGCTATCTCGTTAACACGTCTAACACATTCAATAGTTTGTGGATCCATGAACACATCTTCAATTCCACTAAGATGTTCAGCCCAGAGAGACATCCGATAACCATAGACCTGAATGCAAGAAAAAGAAAAAAGAAATTCATTTCCAGGGGACTACAAGGTTATTTATCCGCGAGCCCCTAAAACTACTCATACATTTTCACTCATCTTGACAGCACAAAATGCAGCAGTGATTTTACCATGATACTTGTCATGCTACAAGTTCGAAAAGTTTCAACAACTTAGAAGCTACAAAATTGTTTTAAGCTTTTCCAGTGCAAATGATTACAGTGTAATGGTAAGACTCTTCACCTACTGCCCTTACAGAGGAGGATAAAAGGTAGTAAGAAATAAGTCTAATTCCAAACCTGGCCATGTGGATGACACTCCTTTTTTGCCCATGTGTGATGTGGTTGATAAGCTCCCATAGCAATTTCTGTATCCCTTGAACCACTCAAAGATCTTTGGTTGATATTTGCAGAACCCATCAACACATATTCATCATCTACTATCATTCCTTTGGAGTGTACATAAATCATGAATCTTCGAAACTTTTGAGCTAATTCCTGCAGCGGTTTGACAGAAGAAAAGAGAAAATGATCTCAGGTATCATCAAAATTTGATTGTTGATAAAAAAGAAATGGAAATGGATGAGAAAAAGTTCACAAAAACTTGAAGAAATTCAGTTGACTTGTAAATTATTAGTAATACACAAGTATCAAAATGCTGACAATAGAAGTTTCGACGATCAAGCCCATCCCCCACACCAAACAAATAGCAACATTTTGGAGGACAACAGAATTGTCAGCATGTAGTAGGAAAGGCTGAATAAAAAAAACGACAAGCTTGTCGACCATCATCTTCACACCCACAATAAAGATTCACTCAAACAAGCCCATGACCCAAAACCAAACACCATAGAGTTAGGAATGTCCACCAAATTCGATGATTTTGGTAGTGATGAACCTAGCATTATCCAAATTAGCACAGGTACTCCCATTCATTCTTCTTCATTTCATCATTTTGTTGTCGCTTTATTTTGAATGAGAAAATAAAGAGAACTAGAAATTTCACTCCCTAAACACACTTGGTGTTTGAGCACCACCACCTTCTCTGAAGTCTTAATTGGTCCTGACATCTATAAAATGATTTCAATTACATCAAACCTAGTTTAGCATGTAGCTAACCAATAGACTACATTTTAGGAAATATAATGCATTATAAAATCTTACTCCCAAAACATTAAGATGCAACTTACATGTGAATTTTCTTGGGGAGGTGGATTATCTTCGTCACATCCGCGTTTCTTTGCTTCTCTGTTACCTAAGCAGTAGAAGTTCAAGTAATCCTGTGGATGGAAAAATTGAGATATGCCTGCATGTTCAAGAGCTTGTGCAACAATTTTGTACATCATCGCCATTGTTTGGCCCTGCGATAATTCCAATCCATATCCAAGAATTAGATGTTTCTAAAATCTAGACTAAAAACCAAAAGAGTCAAGACAAGGCTAGTGATTGAGCAGAAACTTCTCATGTGATATATTACTTTGTATGTTTCCGTTAGAAATCAACATTTACAAGTACCAAATACAGACCTCTAAGATAAATAAGCACAGTACTAAATTCAAACCTGCCAAAAGAGAATTTCCTGCACCGCATTACTGGTCGGGATACCTTCAGGCCACATTGGAACCACAATATATGCAGCAAAAGGTTCATTTGCTGCTATTTTGCTTGCAATTTTCAAAGCAATTTCCATAGGAACAAGGTTATTTGCACCTGTTAATGCACAAACGTTATGCATTGACATTCATTAAGTATTGAAAATATGATTTCTCTTGTTAATTAACTCAAAATCATTCCGATGACTAGACAGGGAAACTTGTGGACTAGTCTATGGATAAAGATTGAATTCAGTCAGAAACATTTTAATCTACGATCTGAAAGAAGTCAAGAATGTATTCAAAAGGCTAATTAACAAAGAAAACCACAAAGTTTGTATAGAGTCCATAATAATGCCAGTGCCTTATGGTCCTACATATCATCAACTATCTACTCCTCCAGTACTTGTATGTGACCCTTTGCATGCAAGGATTTTGCACCTGCTTTTATCTAAGTTAGAATCTCTAACAAAATCAAGCTTCATCCATATAAAAAGAAAAATAGCATCAACTTTCCTTTGCTCTCTCTTATCATTTTGAAACTGAATGTTTGCAGAATTTGGACAAACTGATGCCTTATTTGGATTCAAAAGTTGCAGGTCGAAAAGGTTAATGACGAGGTTAGAGCCTTAGCAGGTTGCATCAGATATTGCACCAAAATCTCAATAAGAAATGCAATCCTCTATATCATTGTCCAGTTTTCTGTGTATAACAGTGTTTTTTTTTTTCGCTAGGCAAAACTTAGACTATCACCAGAAGATTCAAGGAGAATCTAAGATAAAAATAGTATTACACCTGCATTCCGGTAAGACGGCCAGCAATATGAAGAACCAAGAAAATACTGATTCTCTATGTAAATGAAGTGTTGAGCAGATCGAATTGCTTTCACGTAAGCCCTGTGTATGCTTCTGTCTATCTTCAAATTCTTTCCGCTGACAAGATTCTGTAATTGAACAATCAAAACAAGGCACTCATTTTCACTTGCTGACTTGATTTCAGAGACAGCACCTACCCACTACAACATTCTGAAACTAGTAACAGATAGAACATTGGTCTTTATAAAACTTAGTGCTACCTGAGCCCTTGCTTCCTTAGTGTCCTTTGGAAACCCTTTCACAGATCCCGAATCTATTGACCGAAAAACCTGGAAAGTGTCACAGGAAGTAATCGTGCTGAGAATTTAACATTTGGCACCCAAAAAGGAAAAAAAAACATGGAACATATGCAGGAGCATTATGTCTTGTACCTGAACATGCCAATTTTCTGGATCTTCTTCTTTTGTGACACAAACTGCATG
Organism: Petunia secreta; assembly: GCA_029990175.1. Taxonomy (NCBI): domain Eukaryota; kingdom Viridiplantae; phylum Streptophyta; class Magnoliopsida; order Solanales; family Solanaceae; genus Petunia; species Petunia secreta. The sequence goes on along the minus strand of JARKIP010000028.1, from coordinate 7,148,676 downwards.
GTCACCATCCGGTTCAGCAGCAGGTACGCGGATTGATGGAATCCGGTCTAACTTAAGCAATGAATCTAGCCCCGGTTTGCATTTTTTTATTTTGATCCATTTTATGGCCTTTCTGTATCTCTGCTCAAAGTTTGTCAAAACATCGTAAGCAGCAGGACCCTCAATCTTGCAGTGTAAATCATGCCATGGTTCTCTTGGGCCACCTGAGCAACTCTGTACAAATCATATAAGTCTTTGAGACAATACTAATGGTACCTTATATGTAATTAGGATTTAAAATGTACAAGAAAGAAAGATTAAGTCATTATTAAGGGGAAAGAAGTACAAGTTACTCTAGCAAGAATTTTGCCAACATGAGACCATAGTAGCATTGTGAACGTAGGTTCGTAATCTCAGTCTATATCATTTACAACAGTAATAGCAATGTACGTTATCACCTCTTCCCCTCATAATTAACATAAGGAATTGCAAATCTGAGATGTTTGGACAATCCAGATACGAGTTATATTTCATAATATAGACTTTCAAATTTTTAGAGGCCTTTGAGTCCTCAAACAGAAAACCTCATCTGGAAAGCTTCAGACTGATGCAAAGACAACAGCTTACTGTGAATGTGGGATTGTGGACATCATTTTCAAAGACAGTATCAAGATCACTGAACAGCCTGTGCTCGGGTGTATCATATCGACCATCACATAAATCGAGGCCCCCAATAAAAGCAGTAATTTTTCGATCATTGCCAGCTGCTTCTGTGTCAACAATCACACATTTCTGATGATGTGTAAATATATTTCCAACAACCTGCAGTAAAAGGTTTACATTTAATCAAGAAGAAAGATGATTTCCAAGCAATTTCCCACACACAGAAAGCAGCAATGGAAAAAAAAAAAAAAAAGCTTTACAGGTGGTTCTCCTGCTAAATCTCTGTTTGAAGAGAGTAACGTTGCATCTCTATTCAAAATATAAGAACTTTCTTTCACAGATATTATGGATATAAGTATTCATCTTGCAAACTATTCAAAAAAGTAAATGGAAAAGATACCTGCTGCTTGAAAATGCTAAGCTTACTGCTAGCAGACCGAGGACAAAGCACACAATGGACACTTGAGTGTTTAAAGAACTTTTTGGTCTCTTCATCATGAGTCTGCATCACACCTTCCTGCATCCAAATTCACAGAACTATATGACCAATATTATGGAATTTACAATAGACCTATATGTTTAATTAACACCATCTAGACTGCAAATGGATAGTGCCAGAGGCAAATGATTAACTAACTACTCATAACAAATATAACAGTACTATTCAATAATATTTACCGTTTTGAGGAATAAATCATCATTTGAAGTTTTGTCATCCCAAATGAGCAAAATCACACGAACACCTTCCTGTGACTTGTACTTTAGCAGCTCGCCCAGCTCTAGCCACCCAGCAGAAGGCACTGGCCTTGTAGGTTCTCTTATGAGCCGAACATGGTGATAGACAGACCAACCAACAATATATATCAGATGCTGCGCTTCCAAGATGGCATGGCATATGTCTTCCCAACATTTATTATGGCTAAAAACCTTGTCACCATCTAGTGAAATTTCAGGAAGTGTTTCATCAGGCGCATGAGCATCTTGATAAAGTGCAACACTTCCTCCTCTTCGTAGAGGGAAATAGGTATGTGGCACTCCAATATGATCAGCCTCATTACCAACACCATTTATATACAAAGGGTTGCCTGCTGTCGGCCTGTATTGGATTGACAGATGCAGTTGAGCACCAGTGTCCAGGGGATTCCCAGAAGACCCAAGAATAGGGAACCAGCCACTTACTTCAATGCCTTCAACAATTTTATTAGCAGATATCTCCACTATTCCTATCAGTTCAGCACCTACTCTATCATTATCCTTGACTATAAACTCTACTTTATCTACTGCATGAGCGACTGGTACACATAGGCGCTCATCCCACGATGGGTTTTCATCATTTGAGATAACCGCTGTTCGAGCAATACTTGCCCCAGCTAGACACACAGACACATATGGGTCACTAGTATCTATTAAACCTGATGCATTGCTGCTGTCCTTGCTTTTCCAAGAAAACATGGGAAGACATATAGCATCTAGGTTTGGAAGTGACCTTGCTCCTATGATCCACAAGTCCAATTCTCCATGAAGAAGTACTGGAGTTCCAGATATGTCTTGAACATTCTCGCAAGCTTTTAAAGGCATACCAGGTACTCCTGCCACTGGAGCACTTGCCTGCCTTTGCAGCCAATTATCTACTGAATTTATCATTTTCTTCTAACTGTAGAAATATTGAACCACCATGAGAAAGCAGAAGAAATGCACTCTACTTGATACAAAATGAAGTCTAAATATCAACTTCTATTATTCAATGAATTGCAAAAATGGCAACTTGTAACCGTAAGAATCAATAATTCAGTTTCCCAAACCTTGAAAGGCCTGGAATTATTTTCGTGGCTGCTATATCAGATACACATTTTCCTTCAAATGGCTTGAAAGTGGTCAAGTGTGTCTGAGAAACGAAATCAAGGCTCTCCTTCAATTAATAAACAAAAGAACCAACTTAAGTAGCCCAAAGTATACAAGGTGATGGAACTGAATCGAATGGAAAGGAACAGTGAATGCAACGACAAATAATAATCACTAATTCATTTTTCTGAACTTGATGCTAACTGCAACAGATAAGGGAAAGTAGTTGCATAAGCATAACAAGATCTGCTTATATATGCAGCAGGTCAACTTGATCATGTATTACTCATCAACTATAAATAAAACTGCCCCAGCTTTACGCGTTTGCATGAACTGGTCTAATAGTCCATGTAACAATCTTTATTACAAACCAAATTAGATATTCCAGATTATACGACATTGTGTTTTCACATAAGTTCCATAATGAAGCAATCTTGATCAAATTAGAAAGTGTAGGCATGTGAATCAATCATAAAAATACAAATTTATCTAGGAGAAAAACATGTGACAATCAAATTAAACACACAAAAATTGGCTAATAAGAAAATATTGAAAACAAATCCTGTTAAAAATTCCTAATGCACACATGCAATAGTTGGCAAAGACTAAATTCATGCATTAAGGCTTTACTACGCACATCTACCGAAAATTTTAAAATGAATACATATAATATGATCATACTTATTTTGAATCTACTGACTCTAAATCTCGATTACTATCAGCGCATGTCGTATATCACACACATGGTATAATATGTAAAAAAAGCATAATGCAGATTCACATGTTGAGCTATGTTTTTCATGGATTAATTTTACCTGGAAGATGGAGGAATGGAGTGAGAGTGATCAAAGAGAAAATGGTGGCCAATAAACGTCTTTGAATGTTAGTAGTACGTAGTTTGTCACACTTCATCCGTAGAGGAAAAGTTTAACTGTCACAAACCGTAATTGGCGGGTAATTTGACACGAATTAATTACCGGTGGATCTACCTAAATTTTTTAAAATATATATATATATATACTGTAACAAATTTGAAAAATGTGAAAATAAATATAAACATAAAAAGATAAATGCACATTTTGTTGGTAGATGGCATTTTGATTTAGAGGGTAATTTGTTAAGTATCATTTTATATGATTCTTGAGTGGGTTTATATGAAACTTTTACTTAATCGATAGTCGGAGAAAATTAATCATAGAGCTGACTTAGTGGCTTTAAGATTGAGGTGACCAAGTTTATCCAAGACCAATAAAATGGCTACACTAATTAAACTCTTAGCTTATCATTTGCATACATTTAGTCTATAAATATTTTATCAGATGTCAAAAGGGGCTAGTCTATAAACATGGGCAAGTCTATTTTCTAAACGGCCTATTAAGTAGTTTAATTCAAAAAAAAAAACAGTCAACAACAACAACTAAGTCTCAATCTCAAACAAGTTTGAATCGACTATATGAATTTTTATAGGCTATATTTCTTCATTTAAGTTTAATCTTACGGATATGAAAAAAAATCGTTAAGAGAATATTGTCAAAATACGTACAAGGTCGGGTTTTCCTATTAAAGGAGTAATTTCAAATATATATTGAGTAATTTTTAACAATTCTGAAATTACACAGAGTCCATTCAACTGACATGCTTCACACATTTGGTATGACCGTATGAGAAGTCTATGTCCCTTTTTTCCTTGTCGAGAAAACCTCTTATCAATTTGTTAAAAGTATTAGAAGAGTTGAACGTATGCTAAAATGCCAAACCCATACAATAAAATCAAGAATGAGTAATGAAATTATTCTTGAGTTTCTAACTGTCAAGAATTTTTTATTTTCTGAAAATAATTTATCGATATCTCAAGGTCGTTTCTCATAAACAAATCTTTATTACATGAATATCCTGACTACGATGCTTTCACCAAGTCAGTCTAACAAAGAGTTCTATGAGCAAAGTCCTTCTATGAACGTTGATCATCCCACTGTCCCTTTTAAATAGTTTGTTAGTCAGTCCCATAAATTTTTTGAGTCAAAAGAATAAAATTAGGAAAATTAAAGAATTAATGAAAAATATTTGAGGCGACTGAATTTAGTTTTGAGTTTTGCATTTGTTAGTATCGAGTTTGGCACTTGAAACAATTAATTGTACGTGCTTGTATTTGGTTTTCGAAGACTGTGTGATTTTAGTGGTAAAAATTAGCATGTCCTTTTTATGAGCTTAACTGATCAGTTACAGCGGACTAACTCTCACGATACTAAAAGCCCAACGCATGTAACTGTATACGACCTTCTTCATGATCCAATATTTAATAACCCCAGACCACCCATGGTGCTACTAGAGGCGGAGGCAGAATTTCCATCAAGAAATTTAAAATTTTAAAAAGAAAACTTAGGCTTATGTTAAGGGGTTCATACGCAGTACGATTTTTCGGCGAAAGGGCTCAATTGAACCCGCGCCCAAAGGTGGCTCCACCACTAGGTGCTACACGTGGATCTTAAGCTACGAGCCATGATGTTTGGGTATCCACGAAACGAATTATGATCACGTTAAAAGGCTGAATTCAATTACTCTATAATGTTCGTGTCACGATACCTCCAATTAGCACACATATCTATCTTTTGATTTCAATAGAAAAACCCGAGTATCCCTTCATCAAACAATCTTTATAATGCTCATGTTATACTTGCAATATTTTCCTTTAAGCTTTCTTGTTAGATATTACAACATTGTTCTTTTCTAATTCAAGGAAATTTTGTTACGTTCAAGAACACAGACTATCAATAAAATCTCCCAATGACTCTCTTTCTCTTAATTTACATTGTATTCTTCATCTTACCTATTCAATTTTGGTTACATTAGCTGCTAGCACCCTTTTCAAGATCCTCTTGTAGATTAACATCTCTAGTTATATAAATTAATATATTGTTCGAAAAAATCACAAAACCTCTAAAGCACTGCGAACCCTTTTATATGTCTGAAAAATTAATAGGTACTCCCTCCGTCCCATTTTAGTTGTCGCTTTAGCAAATTTCATTTGTCCCAAAATTAGTTGTAGCTTTAGCATTTCAAGACATTTTTTACCAATCTTTTTCAACTATGCCCATATTTAATAAAGGAGTATTTCCTAAAAAAAGTCAATCCAGTTCATTTATTAGGGATAAAATAGTAAAAGACATCTCTTATTTATTGATTTCTTAATGGGCGTGTAGAAACTTAAATCAACAACTAAAATGGGACGGAGGGAGTAAAAACAGGCTAAACTCGTTTATTTGCCACTAAATTTTTAAATAACGGAAAGTTACAACATAGATTAGAGATAAAAGGAGACCAAAATGCAATATCTGTCCTGTTTTCTTTTCTTTTTATTGCCTTCTACCTTCATCAACCATCAAGCTTTAATAGTAGTAATGTACTTCATGAGCATTGCAGTTACATCAGGAGATACTTTGGAGCCTGCTTTCTTAAGACGCTGAATTTTTTCCTCAGTTTCTATTTCAAGCCTCTTCTCGGTCGAGTCTGAACTTCCACTGGTCTGCATATAAATTTGAATAAAGAGATTAGTTTGTAACGAGACATATTACCTTACATCAAAATCGCTTTTTTTAATTAATGATTCTCGTAAATCACTTTTGTGTAAAATCTTTTTCAAGAACTTCTCTAGCAATGCCTTACATAAACTTAAAGAGAAAATACAACTGAAAAGAGAGATACCTCAGATAGTTTGTTTTTGTACTCAGCTTCCAAATGGGAACGGTAATTTGCCACTTCCATCTCAGCTTCTTCTTTTGCTTGCCTCAACCTTGCCATTTTAACTGAAAAGTACCCAACACATACATACATTAAGTATATAATCTTTAGAGATTTCTTGTCATAATTGACAAATTTCGACACCCGAGCACCCATCACACTCGAACACCTACATAAGTATGAGCCATCTGCCCATCACTTTGCCATACCCACATGGATGGCGCGTGGACCACGTACTCAAAGGGGTTTCCATTCGGAAACAGTCTGCCTGCTCTGGGGCCAGGGTCTTTCCCCGGCTCTAATACCGAACACGTACATTAAGTATATAATCTTTAGAAATATCATGTCATAATACAATGAAAATATACCATTTCTAGCAGCAGAAACAATTTGTTGGGCTTCCTGTTCAGCAGTGAGTAGCATCTGAATGCCTCCTTGTCCTCTCATTGCATCCATCGCAGCTACTAAACTTCAGAAAAATACTTCCGCTATTAGATCACTTACAAAGTTATTAAACGTTAAAGTAGTAGTACTAATTAGTAACTTGATAAAAATTGTAATTACCTTGCTATAATATGTTAATTTACGTTGAAATAAGAGCCTTTTCATAGAAAGTGATAAAGCTAGGTGAACAAACAACAATGATATTTCTACAATTCCATTTTTTATTTTTAGTTTAAGAAGACATGCGGAGAAAAAAATGGGACGTTACGCTTTGCCAATGGAATAGGTCAATACATCTATAACAAAACAATTTCCTCTTTTTTCTTTTTAAAAAAAAAGTTATCTCAAAGGGAATTAAAAATTGAAAAATGCGTCAGCTCACTATACGTGAAATTGTACTGAGTTTAATATCTCTGCAATTAAATCTAAACTTGATGATAGTCAATTTCATAGAAATAAAAAGCTGAAAAGTGAGATCTTTCTATAAAAATCGTCATTTATAATGATATTTTACGATAATAGTAATAGTTAAGTTTTTTCTGGAACAGATTTTCATATTCTATTACTATAATTTTCTCTACAAAAATTTGACATATTTAGCTTCCGACCTTCTAGAGATAACTTACAATAATCTATATATAAATCAATTTTAACTCCATAATTAACATTAATCATATATTCCCATAACTGAGGTCAATCCAATGTACAAGAGGAAGAAGAATAATGAAATATACATGAAAGATTCGAAAAAAGACTGGATGTATACCCACTTAAATATAATGCCAGTTAGATGATTCGGGATTTAAACTTTATGTGATATCAGTTCCACGACAATGTCTTCAATAAAATTGCTATTAACTAGATTCTGATGTAACATTTTGTATATTGATAAATTTCTTAACACATAAAATTTAGACCAAAATTATCAGATTTTGTCAAACCCCTAACCGAATCCTACATCCTCAACAGATTAAATAAATGTATGGAATACTTACCTGGAATTGTTTCTCTTCTGGTTTCGTTCCTGAACAGAATAGACTGGATTTGAATTTTGGATAAAGAAGATAATAAGTAAAAAAAAAACTGGGATGTGAGTTTTATTAATTAAGCACCCCGTAGCCATAGGGTTACTGCTAATTAATCCTTTGTCCTGGTTAATAGCAAGGTTGTTTGCAACATATAAGAAGGAACTTGGTCAACAACTGAGTTTGGGATTTAAAGGGTCTATAATAAGTTTATATTTTAAGTATTTGCAGTATAGATCCAATGATCCATATATATCTTGGAGATTTTGCTTTCATTTCCTTTAGGTTTTGTCTAATTAGTTAACACGATTTTAGTTAGTTGGACAATAAAATTACTCCCTTTACTTCAAGAAAACTTCAAGTCGAATAACATGGTAGTTTTATGGTTTTGTTTCTTCCAAAAATAAAGTATGTTTTTAAGATTTTCTACCCCTTGTAAGTTGTAAATCTTCAATCATTTACAATATCAGAAGAGGTCGTAACTCGTAAGAAAAGATGGTTCATAGCTTCTCCCTTTATTTTTTGGGTCAAAAAGTAAGCACATTACAAACAATTGAAAGGAAAAAAAATATAATAAAAAACACAAGAATTAGTATATACATGTAACAACAAAAACAACAATAACAAATAGCTAGTTTTCCCTTACGTGAGGGCAAGAATTCTTATATATATGTCAAATTAGGAATTCAAAGATCAAGATTTGAAAACCAAATCGATCTCATTTTCAATTCCTTTATGAATCGCAGGACGAAGTAAGCCAATCAAAAGAATAAAATCTTGTAGCCCTAACTATAAGTAAGAACTACTGAATGCTAGCCTTTCTCCTCCTTCTCTCTAAATCTTTCTCTCTCCTCTAGCTTCATTACTCTTCTTCTTTCACATGGATCTAGATACCAATGAATCCCTTGCAGGGACTCATTCTATTGATCCAAAACCACCTGACGACTTAATAAATTCCATAACACCAAATCTAAAGGAGGCTGACAAGCCAACTTATTTCGAGAAATTAATATCTTCAACCACTTTACAAAGTTCCAAGGCATCTCCTATTCTGCATAACCCTCTATCCAACCTTTCCATGCAGAATCAAGATAGTATGGAAGATTGTTTACTCGATCACATTTCTTTTTCACAAGATGAAAAGCAGCGCATTTACGCTCCATGGTTAAATTCAGTTATAATCAAACTGCTGGAAAAACGATTACATCATCAATATCTCTATGAAAAGTTGAAATCATTATGGCAACTTACGGAAGAATTTCCCTTAATTGATTTAGGGGAAGACTTTTATGTAGCAAAATTCACAAGACATGATAGTCTACATAAAGTCCTCACTGATGGTCCCTGGTTTGTTAATGGTTTCTTTCTATCAATTAGATGCTGGGAACCTAATTTTGTAGCTACTGATGCCAAATCATTGTCAACAGCTATATGGATACGATTACCAAATTTACCTACAGAATTTTTCGATGAAGGTGTTCTGAGAAAAATTGGTTCCTCTTTGGGTAAATTACTTAAAGTCGATTTTAAAACATCCACAGCAGTAAGGGCCATATATGCGCGTATCTGTATTGAAGTCCTTGTTGATATTCCTGTAAGGAGTAATATCTTCCTCGAAAATCATAAACAAAAAATTATTTACGAAGGAGAAAACATCCTGTGTAAAGTTTGTGGTCGACTAAGCCATCTTCAGGAAACCTGTGCTTATGCCTATATTGAAGCAAATTCTAAACCTACTCTTGATAACATTTCTTCTTTACCTCAACCTAAAATGAAAACAAAAGAAGGAGGGGAAGAATGGCAAACAGTAGTTTTCCCAAAAAAGAAAAAAGGTGACAATCATAAATTATACCCTTCTCATAATCCTACTCACCCAAAAAAGTTTGTACAAACTGCATCTTCGAAGCAGGCCAAATCAGATCTCTCAGGTAAGTTTTCTAACCTAATTGTTTCAAATAAAAACTCTTATCAGAAAAAAGAAGTTTTTAATTACTCTTTTATTAATTCTAATAGTTTTAATCCTCTAATATCTTCTTCTACTCAAAAGTTATTAAGCGAGGCTGATACTATAAAAGCTCATCATTCCTCACCAAAATCAACCCAACAAGGATCGATACACTCTATCCTTGGTCAAAACCTGGTCAAAAATATCAAAGACCACACTAGTATTAAAGAATCAAGTATGGACCCACTTGAAGAATATGGACAAGCACAAAATGGCAAAACTATACTCTCTGAATATTCTAATCCTAATACCCTCATCCCACACGATGATATCCCACTCCCAAACACTAATAACTACGCTGACATAGCCATGCAAGAAGAAACCCCTCCATCAGATATTCATACTGACAACGAAAATTTTTGCTCTGCTATTCCCATGCAAAGTTATACCTATTCAATCACGCCTCCTCCCAAAGACCATCATCATAACCCTAAACCTAAAAATACTTCTTTGGCTCCTTCTTCATTTATATCTCGAAACGCTACTAATGAAAAACCTAAGCTCACATGCACGAGCAAAGGAAAGGTTCAAGATACAAAAGCTGCTAGTGAAACATCGAAGGAAGAAAATTCACAATATGAATCCAAACATCCAAAACTTTCCACCCCCTCCACCAATGTTACAACCTCTAATTTTCACTGTTCCACCTCCACAAAATCGGATACCTCAGTCATGGCTAGAATCAACACTGTGGGGACAAGCTCTAACAATTCCAATCATGATCTTTGGTCAGCAAGCTCATGTGGTCATACAAGACCCGATGTATCTTGCTCTAGTTGTAAGCGAAGGGATGCACATGTCAATGCAGAATTATATGAATGCAACGTGGCCACATCTTATGAATGGAATGAACCAAATGGACTTTGTTCTGAACGATCTTCCCTTCTTTCCTCCTCGTGTGGTGCCACCCCAAGTGCCCATATTCATAGCATGGGGCTTGATGCACAACCAGCCATTACAGGTACATCAACTAGTGAACAACTTGGGAAATCATTTTCCCCCAATGGATCAGAATGGGATGCCACCACAAATTCCTCCAGTGCCAATGGACATTCCTCCTCCACCAGCTCCCCCTCCCTCTCCGGAACACCATCTCAATCCACTCGCACAAGAGGACGCAGACAGGAGGGAACCATTAGAGCAACAAATTGCATTAAGAGGGAGGGAGAGTCGCACGGAATTTCTAAACCTAAAAGAAATAGCAATATTTCTATTGATGGATATAATTTATTGATATATTTTTATAGTTAAATATTAAGTATTTTAAATAAAACGTGAATAAATATATCCATCTCTCGCATATTTTCTAACATATTTTGCAGGAAGAAGAAATTATCCAAGGTGAAGAAAAATAAGGGATGACCATTGATGATTACATTATTCATAGTGTGATTATAACACTGATAGTAATGTCCGTGAATTGTTTTATGCTGAAGAATAAAAGTGCAAGCGGAAGAAAGTTCATGAAAGGAAGCTACGTATGAATATTTGAAATTGTCATCTAAACCCAACTCACCTTGGCCATCTTGAAAATTTTCCTACCACCTTAGGATATGCCATCTTAGGTAGAACTTTGGCTTTGGAATTTATCTATAAATAGGTAGTAAACTTTGTATGGAAGATCATAAAATTTTCATCTTGCAAGAACTACTTTCTCTTGCTCTTTTTCTTTCTTTGTCTTTTATAACATTAAGCTTTTGTAGTTTTCTTTTGTAGAAGAAATACTACTTCTTCCTAGTCTTTATATTTTTAAAGTTTTTCTTACTCCATAATGGAGTAATCTCTTTTGTTGGGATAGTTGATGAAACTCGGTAATATTTATAATATGTATCTCAGTTTTAATACATGCTTAGCCTGAAGTTTTTAATCACATTTTAACACTGTGCTAGAATTATAGTTTTTACTAAATCTTTATTTTCACATCCGTCTATTTTATATCTAAGTTATTGTTATATTAATTTTGTAATTCTCACGGAGCAAAATTAATGTATAATAACTGATGAATAAAGTAGTAGAGTAAAAACTATTTCTCCAAGTCTGTAATCTTGTTTACCTCAGTTTTAATTCTCACGGAGGAATTGTTGTAGGTAAGATTATTGATTTTCCGTAAAAATATTCTCACGAAGTTTTTACTACTTTTTAAGCACAATTCAGGCAAGAAAAATATTTCGATTTAATCGTCACTAGTTATAATTTGATTAATATGCATAACCTCACGGAGTGTTATTAATTGATTATTTTCTTAGTGAGCAAAATATAATTGAATTAGCAATAAGCAATTATTCTTAAGAGAAATACATGTCAAAACTGAGATATTTATTATAAGTATTACCAAGTGAATTCAACGATTCCCAACTCCTTTTAAATTTGAAATCTTCCGGAAGTTCTTTCTTTTAGTTTAAGTAAATTTAAATTAAAAACTCACTTTTCATCAATTTGATTCTCTCAAATAGTAATTAAAATACTACAAGTTCGTAGCATAGAATACCCAATCTCTGTGGGACGATATCTTAAACTATATTAGAATTTGACAAGAACGAGAACACAATTCCTATGCACTTTGGACCTCGTCAAATTTTTGGCGCCGTTGCCGGGGATTGGCGTACATCTACTTCGGACTAAATATTTGATTACTAATTTGAGGACATATTAATATAATTAATACTAACATAACCTACTAAAAACTATAATAACTATAACTATTGATTACTAATCTCTAACTCCTAACAATATTATATTGAGTACTACTACTAACATTTTCATTTCTATTTGTTATATCTCTTGCAATTATAACTTTCTTACCGTCTTTACTATTAGTACTATTTACTGCTGACTATTAACTATTTCTATGTACTACTTCTATAATATAATATATAAATACTTCTCTATTTATATTAACTATTTTTTTTGTTAGTATTGCTACTACTATTTTTGTTGTTACCTTTTTTTTTCATTTTGTTTTGAAGTATCACTATTTTTTTTTCAATCATCATTTTCGTTCTCTTTACTTTGTTTATTTGTATTACCACCTTCTGTTATTATTAGTAAAATTTACTCTTTATTATACTACTATTATTTACTATTATAATTTAGTAATAATATCATATAATTTTTTTTATATAGTAAATTATCCTCAACTTTTTATTGTGATTTTCTTTATTATTGTCATTTTTACTATAACTATAATTTTTAGTACTACTAACAGTTATTTTTTTTTAATATCTTACTAGTAGTGTGATAATTTTCTTTTTCTTCTACCTAGTGCTTCTTCCAAATTTGTTCTTATATTAGTATATCTACCTATAGTATAACTCTTACCGTAAGAACTTCCACCTATAGAACCACATCATTCTTCCTATCACCATCTTGTCTTCCATCACTTTAACTACCTTCCTACTACTATTACATCTTACTACTTTATCTAATTAACTACTTACTACTCTTTACTATTTATTATTACTATTTTTTTTCCCCTAGTATTAGTCATCGTTCTTCCACCCTTGATTTCATTTATATTATTATTATAAAAGAAAAAATATTTTTTGTTTATATATCTAAGTTTATATCAATATTTGAAATTTCTCCTACTAAATATTGCTACTATTGTTACTACTACCTATGAGTTCTATAGATTTTTGTCACTAACTTTCTATACAATCACTACTTCGTCCTACTAAAAATAGTATTATTATTATTATTATTATTATTATTATTATTATTATTATTATTATTATTATTATTATTATTATTATTATTATTATTTAATTTTTAGATTACAACTCACTGTTTTGCTTTTGTCATTTTTTTTCCATTTGGCTATTATTATTAGTGTTGAGTATAATACTATTATTATTACCTATAGCTTTATCTTTAGTAAACAATATAATCTACTTTGTATTTAATTTATCTTTTTCCGACTAAATCATTACAGCTATCACTACTATCTATACATAACAATAGCATTATATTATAGTGTAATATTTCTTTCTACTATTGTTATATACTACTTCTTTAACTAATACTAATTATCACTAATATTTTTTATATTCCTTTTTAATATTTCCTTTCAACTAGTACTATTATTATTATTATTATTCCTAATATTTTCTTGTAGTGTTACCATTTCAACTGTTAAAGAGTTCATTTTGATTTTTTTTTTCTTTTTACTTTAAAGAATTTCAAGTAGTTTATGACCCGCTCTTCTAATAAAGAGTTGGTCATTTACAATCCTGAAATCGAAAGATCTTTGAGATTGCGCAGGAAAGGACAATCATCATCTTCTAAAATTGTAACTTGTGACAAAATGGAGCACCAACTAGGAGATAACAATAACCCATTGGGAATTCCACCACCAGACCATGTAGAGGATCAATTTGATGAAGTGGCACCAAGACCAGCAAACAGAATCCTAAGGGATTATGCTAGGCCAGACCACTTTAACTGTGAATCTAGTGTCAGAAACCCACCTGTAGCGGCCAATAACTTTGAAATTAGGACCGGCCTAATTCAAACAATTCAACAGTCTTGCACCTTTACTGGTGATCCAAGTGAAGATCCACATAGCCATTTAATAGATTTCTTGGAACTAGTTGAAACTGCTAAATATAATGGAGTGCCTCCTGAAGCAATTAAGTTAAGACTGTTTCCTTTTTCTTTAAAAGGAGATGCCAAGACTTGGTTGCGAAGTTTGCCTCGAGGTTCTATAACCACATGGGACCAGATGACACAGAAGTTTTTGAACAAATATTTTTCCCCTGCTAAAACAACAAAGTTAAGACAAGATATTTCTAATTTCTTGCAGACTGACACTGAGTCAGTTTATCAAGCATGGGAAAGATTAAAATCAATGTTAAGAAAATGTCCACATCATGACATTCCTGAACATATGCAGTTATATATTTTCTATCATGGACTAACACGTTCTTCTAGAAATGTGATAGATGCAGCTGCTGGAGGTTCCATAATGGGAAAGACCACAGAAGAAGCATTGCAATTGTTGAATGAAATTTCTGAGAATGCTATCCAGTGGCCATCTGATCGTGTAACCATCAAAAAGGCAGCCACAGTAAATCAGGCAGATGCATTTAATACACTAACACAACAGATTGCCTCCTTGGCACAAAAGTTTGAATCTTTTCAGGTGAATGCACAACAACCAATTCAGTCTGAGGCTTGTGACATGTGTGGAGGAAACCATCTTAACCATGAATGCCGCGCAAACAATCAGAATGATGAGCAGGCTAATGTCATCGGTTACAAGCCGTACCCTTTCGGAAGCCCAATGGCACATAAACATCCAGGATTTCAGTGGAGCAATCCAAATGGTGCGGAGAACTCTCAAAGCTTCCAGAAGCAACCAGCACAGGGTCCATCTGGATACCAAAATCAAAATCGTGGGCAATCGAATTTCAGGCCATATCAACAAGCAGCTCCATATCAGCAAAGGCCTCAACAAGCTCATTCAAGTCTCGATGACTTGTTGTACAAGTACATTAAGGCCACTGATGAAAAGATGGAAAGCCAAAACTCAACCCTCAAAAACTTGGAAATTCAGGTAAGCCAATTGGCAACTCTTGTTTCAGAAAAGATTCAAGGTCCCTTACCAAGCAATACGGAGAAAAATCCAAAGGAACACCTTAAGGCCATCGCCTTACGGTCAGGTAAGAATCTTGATGATCCATATGTTGATAGACAGGAAAAGAACCATTTTGAACACCAGGCAGCAAAGGGTAAGAATGTTGAAATACAATATGATCCATCAGAAGAGAATGAAATCAAGAAAAAAGATGAAAAGAATTTTGAAAAAATAACTCCTCTCCCTGTGACAATCCCTTTTCCACAAAAGATGAAAAGAGAAAAGCTTGACAGTCAATTTGCAAAGTTTTTGGAAATTCTGAAACAGATTCACATTAATATTCCTTTCACTGATGCTTTATTGCAAATGCCTTCATATGCTAAATTTTTGAAAGAAATTTTGTCAAGCAAAAGGAAGTTAGAAGAAGTTTCTGTGGTAATGCTTACTGAAAAATGCAGTGCTATACTTCAAAATAAGCTACCACAAAAGCTTGGCGATCCAGGCAGTTTTACGATTCCATGCACTTTGGGAGGAGTATATTTTGAAAAAGCACTTTGTGATTCTGGAGCTTCAATAAATCTGATGCCATTTTCTATTTTTAGAAAATTGGATCTTGGTGACATAAAAAATACTGTTGTCTCTCTTCAATTTGCTGATCAAAGTACTAAGAAACCTAAGGGAATTATTGAAAATGTGCTTGTGAGAGTAGATAAATTTGTGTTCCCTGTAGATTTCATAGTACTTGAAATGGAAGAATGTCCTGATGAGCCAATAATTTTGGGTAGACCTTTTCTTGCTACAGGTAGAGCAATCATAGATGTCCATCAAGGACAACTAATTTTGAGAGTAGACGAAGAAAGAGTCATTTTTTATATGCACAAGATTCTAAAATTTCCCGAAGATGAGACATCATCTTCTTGCTTTTCAATTGACATGATTAGTGATCTTGCAGATGAATTCAAAGATGACCAATTGATTTCAGACTCATTGGAAAGATGCTTGGCCCAATCTGGCACAAGGCAGGATGATGATCCGACAATTAGAAGTGAAGCTGAAATATTGGAAAATGATTCTGAAGAAGAGGGAGAAATGCTATCAGAAAATGCTCGACCAAAAATTGAACTCAAAATTCTCCCTTCCCATTTGAAGTATGTTTATCTTGAGCCTGAATTATTTCCTGTGATAATTTCATCTTCTCTGACTGCAGAACAGGAACATAAATTGATTGAAGTACTGACAGCACACAAAGGAGCCTTAGGGTGGACTATAGCAGACATCAAAGGCATTAGTCCAGCTATTTGCACACATAGAATTCTCATGGAGGATAGCTACAAGCCAATAGTCCAACCCCAAAGAAGATTGAACCCAGCAATGCAAGAAGTTGTGAAAAATGAAATAATAAAACTTTTGGCTGCAGGTATTATTTACCCCATTTCTGACAGCCCTTGGGTAAGTCCTGTTCAGGTGGTACCAAAGAAAGGAGGTATGACAGTTGTAAAAAATGAAAATAATGAACTCATACCTACCAGAACAGTAACAGGATGGAGAGTCTGTATTGATTACAGGCGTCTCAATGATGCCACAAGAAAAGATCATTTTCCTTTACCATTTATTGATCAAATGTTGGAAAGGGTAGCAGGTTATGGTTTTTACTGTTTTCTTGATGGATATTCAGGGTATAACCAGATATCAATTGCACCAGAAGATCAGGATAAGACAACTTTCACATGTCCCCATGGAACCTATGCCTATAGGAGAATGCCTTTTGGTTTGTGTAATGCACCTGCTACATTTCAGCGTTGCATGTCAGCTATTTTCTCAGACATGACTGAAAAATTTTTGGAAATTTTTATGGATGATTTCACCCTTTTTGGTAAAACATTTGAAGATTGTCTTAATCACTTGACCTTAGTTCTTAAGAGATGTGAAGAGACAAACTTGATTCTTAATTGGGAGAAATGTCATTTTATGGTTACCGAGGGAATTGTTTTAGGACATAAAATCACTGCTAAAGGGATAGAAGTTGATAAGGCAAAAATTGATCTTATAGCAGGATTACCCCCTCCCACAACTGTTAAAGGCATTAGAAGTTTTCTAGGTCATGCAGGTTTTTACAGACGGTTCATAAAAGATTTTTCAAAGATTTCAAAACCGTTGACTAACCTTTTGATGAAAGATGTTAAGTTTGATTTTTCAGGAGATTGTATGAAAGCTTTTGACACTCTTAAGGAGAAATTATCATCTGCCCCTATAGTTGTGTCCCCTGATTGGAACCAACCTTTTGAGGTCATGTGTGATGCTAGTGATACAGCTGTTGGAGCTGTTTTAGGCCAGAGAAAAGATAAAATTTTCCGTCCCATTTACTATGCCAGTAGAACATTGAATGAAGCTCAGCTCAACTATGCCACAACAGAAAAAGAACTACTGGCAGTAGTATTTGCTTTTGATAAGTTCCGTTCCTATTTAATAGGAACCAAGGTCACTGTTTTTACTGATCATGCAGCTTTAAAATACCTCTTAGCAAAGAAAGATGCCCGCCCTAGATTGTTAAGATGGATTTTACTTCTCCAGGAGTTTGACCTTGAAATAAAAGACAGGAAAGGGACAGAAAATCAGGTAGCTGACCATTTGTCTAGATTAGAGAACCCTCCTCTTGAGTCTAGTGATATAAAAGAAGAGTTTCCTGATGAACACATCTTTTCTGTCAGCTCAGTAGTGACTCAACCACCCTGGTTTGCAGATATTGCAAATTACTTGGTTGGAAAATGGACACCTCGAGATCTCTCTTACCAACAGAGGAAAAAACTTATATCTGATGCAAAATATTATCTGTGGGATGACCCTTACTTGTTTAGAATTTGTGCAGATAATATCATTAGAAGATGTGTACCTGAAGATGAAATGCCAAAGATTTTGTTTCATTGTCATGATGGAGCAATTGGAGGACATTATGCTGCAAACCGAACTGCTTTCAAGGTTTTGGAAGCTGGATTCTTCTGGCCAACACTTTTTAAGGATGCCCGTGTGTATGTTGCACAATGTGACAGGTGTCAGAGAACAGGTAATATCTCAAAGAGAGATGAGATGCCATTGCAATCTATTCAGGTATGTGAAATATTTGATGTCTGGGGTATAGATTTTATGGGACCTTTTCCTTCATCTCATTCATTTGAATATATCCTTGTGGCTGTTGACTATGTTTCACGATGGGTTGAAGCCATTCCCACAAGAAAGAATGATGCTCGAACAGTGTGCAATTTTCTCAGAAAAAATATTTTTACCAGATTTGGCACACCACGAGTCATCATTAGTGACCAAGGGACTCATTTCATGAATAAGCAATTTTCTGCTTTATTGTCAAAATATAGTGTGACTCATAAAACTGGAACACCGTATCATGCTCAAACTCAAGGGCAAGTTGAGGTTTCCAACCGTGAACTAAAAAGAATTCTTGAAAAAACTGTTGGAATCTCAAGAAAAGACTGGGCTTTAAAATTAGATGATGCATTATGGGCATACCGAACGGCGTTCAAAACACCGATTGGAACATCTCCATATAAATTAGTCTTTGGAAAAGCTTGCCATTTGCCTGTTGAATTGGAACACAAAGCCTTTTGGGCACTGAAAGCATTGAACTTTGATTTAACCTCTGCTGGTAAAAATAGATTTTTGCAGGTTAATGAGTTGGATGAACTGAGGATGGAAGCCTATGAAAATGCCAAGATTTACAAAGAAAAAATAAAAAAATGGCATGACAATTTGATCCGACCAAAAAATTTTAAAATTGGAGATCAGGTACTTCTTTACAATAGCCGTCTCAGGCTATTCCCAGGAAAACTGAAATCCAGGTGGACAGGTCCTTACAATATTACAAATGTTACTCCGTACGGAGCAATTGAAATTCAACAAAGCAATGGAGGAGAGAAATTTAAGGTCAATGGTCACAGGCTAAAATTGTACTTTGGAGGACATTTTGAACAACACCCTTCAGTAACCATGATAGTATGATGAGTGCCGCTGTTACTACGTCGAGCTGACGACGTTAAACTCAGAACTATGGTTCTTTATCCCGTAGCCATTGAGGGTGAAGCAATGGAGCCTCATAAGTCCCACTTAGATCTGACTAATTAAATGCTTAACCAATTGATCTGGTCAATATCCAGATTATTGTACAACCGGAACATCTCATGAAGGCCTCTACAAAAACAGAGTCACCTAGACAGGAGTAACTCCATGGTGATCGGTATGCCTAAGTTACTGGTTGGTTAACCATTCCATTGTCCAAATCTAATGTTGGCACAGGTAAATTTCTAGTTTATATTCAAACTAGGACCTAATGACTGATAAGGTCTAAAAATAATCCAGTCTATTACACATAGAACATGTGTGGTCACAGTTTCTCTAAAGCTTTCTTCTGTGATCGTATATTTGAAAGCCAAAAAGATTTTTATTTTACTAATAAAATAGTATTTTTATATTAATTATATTATATTTATATAATCCAACTACCACTTGATCCTTCTTCATTCTTTTTTTTTTTTTTTTTTCACCCTTCTTTCTTTCACTTATCTTAAAAAGCATTTTCATCCAGGAGAATGAAATGTTCAAGTATGGGGGAGGTTATTTATATATTATATACTATTTTCTTCTTATTTATGGTCTTAATTATAGGTTTTTAATTAACAATATAAATTTTTGTTCGTTCTGTTCAATATTATTTCTTTTTATATTCACCATATGATTTTTCATGTCTATGATTTTGACTTTGTGAAAGCAAGAGCAAACATCTTCAACTCAGAAAATCATTGGAATTGAGAAAAATTATGATCACAAAGAAGGTAGAATCAATGAACTTGGCTAGAACTTGCTCTGAATGTTCTTCGAGGCGAAATAATGGATGATACTGATTTTTGAAAAATGAAATTAGGCCTTCTTTGATACACAATTCAAGCCTCTCAATTTTCTATCCAAATATACATATTTTTATCTTTTCAAACCCTTCTTTGAGCCTTAATCCTATTTTTTTTTCCCAACACCATGATATATTACAAAAAAAAAAATGATATATATGATATATGTATATATTGTTTACATATATATAAAGAAAAAAAAAAAGAATTATTGTTTCTTCCAGCTTTGAATGAGCAAAGATTAAACATCACCAAAGGAAGAAATATTACCAAAAGAAGCAATGTTGTGAATATATGAATATATATGATATAGCAAAAAGAAAAAAAAAGAGAAAAAAAATATTACCGAATGGAGAAAGAATTGAGAAATGTGAGCTCCAAGCTGGAAAAAGAACAGTCACTATCAAATATCCTTATCCTACCAGCCTGAAGCCTAACATTACAAGCCATGAAAAGTCCTAAAAAGATTTTGAAAGTCAGTATTGTATCTATATTAGTGGAGATGAACATGACGAGCAAGCCTATGGACAAGACAATGATACTCACTGAATACATGATCATAACTCTATCAATTTTAAAAGATTCAAGGGGAGAAGGCTGCAAGTTCTTGTTGATCAAGTCAAAATTCAGAAATAAGGTAAAGAATTTGGTGAAGTAAAAAGAATAATTGCATTGAGCATGATGAAAGAAGTTTATCTTGAATAAATTTTCTATCCTACAAAGATCATAAGTTTGAAGAAAATATTCTTATTTAATAAAAAAAAAAAAAAAAAGATCTTTTTCCTCGAGGACGAGCAAAGATTCAAGTATGGGGGAATTTGATGGATATAATTTATTGATATATTTTTATAGTTAAATATTAAGTATTTTAAATAAAACGTGAATAAATATATCCATCTCTCGCATATTTTCTAACATATTTTGCAGGAAGAAGAAATTATCCAAGGTGAAGAAAAATAAGGGATGACCATTGATGATTACATTATTCATAGTGTGATTATAACACTGATAGTAATGTCCGTGAATTGTTTTATGCTGAAGAATAAAAGTGCAAGCGGAAGAAAGTTCATGAAAGGAAGCTACGTATGAATATTTGAAATTGTCATCTAAACCCAACTCACCTTGGCCATCTTGAAAATTTTCCTACCACCTTAGGATATGCCATCTTAGGTAGAACTTTGGCTTTGGAATTTATCTATAAATAGGTAGTAAACTTTGTATGGAAGATCATAAAATTTTCATCTTGCAAGAACTACTTTCTCTTGCTCTTTTTCTTTCTTTGTCTTTTATAACATTAAGCTTTTGTAGTTTTCTTTTGTAGAAGAAATACTACTTCTTCCTAGTCTTTATATTTTTAAAGTTTTTCTTACTCCATAATGGAGTAATCTCTTTTGTTGGGATAGTTGATGAAACTCGGTAATATTTATAATACGTATCTCAGTTTTAATACATGCTTAGCCTGAAGTTTTTAATCACATTTTAACACTGTGCTAGAATTATAGTTTTTACTAAATCTTTATTTTCACATCCGTCTATTTTATATCTAAGTTATTGTTATATTAATTTTGTAATTCTCACGGAGCAAAATTAATGTATAATAACTGATGAATAAAGTAGTAGAGTAAAAACTATTTCTCCAAGTCTGTAATCTTGTTTACCTCAGTTTTAATTCTCACGGAGGAATTGTTGTAGGTAAGATTATTGATTTTCCGTAAAAATATTCTCACGAAGTTTTTACTACTTTTTAAGCACAATTCAGGCAAGAAAAATATTTCGGTTTAATCGTCACTAGTTATAATTTGATTAATATGCATAACCTCACGGAGTGTTATTAATTGATTATTTTCTTAGTGAGCAAAATATAATTGAATTAGCAATAAGCAATTATTCTTAAGAGAAATACATGTCAAAACTGAGATATTTATTATAAGTATTACCAAGTGAATTCAACGATTCCCAACTCCTTTTAAATTTGAAATCTTCCGGAAGTTCTTTCTTTTAGTTTAAGTAAATTTAAATTAAAAACTCACTTTTCATCAATTTGATTCTCTCAAATAGTAATTAAAATACTACAAGTTCGTAGCATAGAATACCCAATCTCTGTGGGACGATATCTTAAACTATATTAGAATTTGACAAGAACGAGAACACAATTCCTATGCACTTTGGACCTCGTCATCTATTCAAAGAAAGACAAGACAAGAAGGTAATTTTCACGACTCATCATTCACTCTTCAAATGCTCCTTGGATGTGAGGGCTCTAGCCAACAGGCTAGTGGGAAAGTATGTTGTGATACTAAACCCAACTCTACGAGTTAATCCAGAAGATGATGGTATGATAATAGAAAATCTTAATTTAAATATGAATAGACAACTTAATCTTATTGTTTGGAATGTAAGGGGTGCTAATAATCCAGAATTCAAAAGACATTTTGACATTATTTTAGAGGTTTATAGGCCAGTGGTGGTTGCCTTGCTTGAGACCAAAATGGAAGACCATCATGACCTTAGGGCTCGTTTTGATTTTACTGATTATACTGAGGTTCCAAGTGTGGGTCGTTCTGGTGGTATTGCTTTACTTTGGAAAAATGACTTGGTTACCATTACTGATGTCCATATAAATGGTAATGAGGTGCATGCAATGATTAAGGTACACAACTCTACTTTTAATTTTCCTTGGGTTTTTTCTACTGTTTATGCTAGTACTAGTAGCTCTAGCCGTAACTTGCTTTGGAAAAATTTAGCTACTATATATGATAACTACAAGGGTCCATGGCTTGTGAGTGGAGACTTTAATCAAATCCTTAAACAAACTGATAAATATGGTGGTAGTCCCATGAATTATAAGAATGCTAATACTTTTTGGAATTGTATCAATTACTGTAAGTTGATGGACTTAGGTTTTAAGGGTCCAAGATTCACCTGGTCAAATCAAAGTAAAACAAGCTCTAGACTCATTTTGGAAAGATTGGATAGATGCTTAGCAAATAATGAATGGGTCACAAGTTTTAATGATGCCTCCATAATCCATCTTCCTAAGACTTACTCCGATCATCATCCTATTCTTATTAGTCTTAATAAAAGAAATCCTGCTAGTAATAATAAGCCTTTTAGGTTAGAAACTATGTGGATGTCCCATCCTGATTTCAAAGAGATAACTAGATTAGCCTGGAATGACAGAAATTTTCAAGATGCTTCTAAGCTCTTTGAGGAGCATCTCCTAACTTGGAACAAAACTGTTTTTGGGAATATTTTTAGGGATAAAAGGAGAATTCTTGCCAGACTAAATGGTATTCAATCTTCTGTTAATTATCCTACTAGCACCTTCTTAAGGAACCTAGAAGCTAGATTAATAGGAGATCTTAATGTTATTCTGAAGAATGAGGAGGAATTCTAGAGGTTAAAATCTAGGATAAACTGGTTAAACTCAGGGGATGCTACTACTAAATTTTTTCAAGTCTCTACCCTTAATAGGAGAAGAATGAACTCTATTACTCACTTTCAGGACGATGGTGGTAACCTCATTTTTTATCACCAAGCTATTTTAAGACATGTATTAGTATACTTCAATCTTATATATTCTTCTGGACACTCCAATATCTCATAATTATAGTTGGTACTCTAAGACAGCCCTTTCTTGTCTTGATAAACCTCTTAAAAATTTTGAAATCAAACAAGCTGTTTTCTCCTTTAAACCATTCAAAGCCCCTGGGCCATATGGTCTTCACCCTTTTTTCTTTCAGAAGTTTTGGAAGATCCTTGAGGGACCCGTTACCTCTTTTTGTCACCAAGTCTTCTCATCTTCTAGAATACCGGATTTTGCCAATACAACTTACTTATGTTTAATTCCAAAATTTAAAAATGTTGTTCATTTAAAGAATTTTCGACCTATTGGTCTTTGTAATACAATTTATAAAATTATTACCAAAATAATAGCTAACAGAATAAAACCATTCTTGAATGCCCTTATCAGTCCATGTCAAACTAGTTTTCTCAAAAATAGAAGGGCTTCAGACAATGCTATTATCATTCAGGAAATTGTTAGTAAATTTTCTAAAATGAAGGGCTCGAAAGGTGAAATGCTTATCAAAATTGTATTAGAAAAGGCTTTTGACAGAATTGAGTGGTCTTTTATTCGTAAAATGCTACTCTTTTTTAAATTTCCTCCTAAAATTACAAGCCTAATTCTATCGTGCATCACATCTTCCTCTATCTCAATTTTGGTAAATGGTGAAAAAAAACCCTTTTTTTAATCCTTCTCGAGGTATAAGGCAAGGTGACCCTATGTCTCCTTATATTTTTATTTTATGTCTAGAACTTCTTTCTATTTATATAAATCATAATGTTGACTTGGCCCTCTGGAATCCTATTAAATTATCCCCTAGAGGACCAGAAATCTCTCATCTTATTTTTGCGGATGATCTCACCTTTATGGCTAAAGCAAATGAGAAATCTGTCCTGGCTATTAAATCAACGTTGGATTTATTTTGTGATCTCTCAAGAGAGAAAGTTAACAATGCCAAATCTAGAATTCTTTTTTCTAAAAATACAACTCCTTCCTTAGCAAACCATCTAGGATCCCTTCTTAATATCAACATTAAGAGATCCTTTGGAAAGTATCTAGGTTTCCCCATTCTCAATCGCTCTCCTAGGCATACGGATTATCAATTCCTCATAGATAATCTACAATCAAAACTTGCAAATTGGAAGCTGAATTTTCTCACTCTGGCTGGTAGAACCACACTCATCAAATCAACTCTGAATACTATTCCCAACCATATTATGCAGTATCATATATTACCTGCTAAGACTCTTGAACAAGTTGATAAAATTCAAAGAAACTTTCTCTGGGGATCCACTAGTCATAATAAAAAACTCCACCTCCTATCATGGAAAATGGTGTCAAAACCAAAGAATCAAGAAGGCCTCTCAATTGTTAGAGCTAAAACTAAAAATCAAGCTATTATCTCTTCCTTAACTTGGAGATTCCTTACAAATCACTCCTCTCTCTGGGCTACCACCCTTAGAAATAGATATCTAGCCAATAACTCTAAATCTCCATCCTTCACTTGGAAGAACATCTCTAGGAATCTGGAATTCTGTAATAACAATGCTTTTTGGATCATTGGTAATGGTTGTCATACTTCTTTTTGGTACCAAAGTTGGCTTCCAAACAAAAAAATCCTCAGAAGTCAATTTATTGGTCCCCTTACTTATCAAGAGTCAAGTGCATCTGTTGCCTCTTTTATCCAAGAAAGTAATTGGGATTTCTCCAAATTATCATTTGAGATTCCTATTGACACTAGGCTTCAAATTCAGATGACCCTATCCTCCTCCATTAAGAATGATAGAGATTATCCGGTTTGGAATGCTACTAGTAATGGTATATTTAAGTTAAGTTCGACTTATGCCTTGCTAGACAAGAATCATACTATCAATAAAGACTTCAACTGGATCTGGGACCTGAAGACCATCAACAAAATAAAATTCTTCTTGTGGCAGTGTTATCATAACCGTCTTCCTACTCGCTTTTACCTTAACAAAATTGGAATTAATATTGATGGTAACTGTCCAATTTGCAAAAATGTAAGTGAAACTATGTTTCACATTTTTATCAAATGTCCCAATGCACAATCCTTTTGGATTACTACTCCTTATAGTTTTACTATTAATGATTCTACTACTTGGATTGATACCTTGAGGCATTTACTTTTAACACGGTTACTAAATATTCTAACTGGTTAGAATACTTTCCCTTTGCATTATGGAATCTTTGGCTAAACCGTAATTTTAATAATGTCAACAACCAAACAAGGCAAATCTCCCATCAAACTGTTAATGAGCCTGTTAGAATTTCTGTTCCTAACCTCTAAAGAAGTTAGACAACATGAAGTTAGAAATATCTCTATAGGATGGAAACCCCCGGAAGAGAAAACCTTTAAACTCAATATAGATGGAGCTTTTAATCACATTACTAAAAAAAGCTAGCATTGGGGGAGTATTTAGAAATAGTAGAGGACATTGGGTTTTAGGGTTTTATAAGAAAGTAAGCGCTCTAAATGCAACCCATGTAGAAATCCTAGCCTTATACTATGGTCTTACTCTAGCTATTGACCAAAATCTTGTTCCTATAGTAGTAGAATCTGACTCCACGGATGTGATTAACTTATTGCAACACTCTCATCCATCTTATAAGCCTATTGTTCAAAAATGCAGGTCAATGATGCTCCAATTGCAAATGCCAACGATCCAGCATAATCTTCGACAGGGTAATAAAGTGGCTCATCTTCTAGCCAAAGGAGCTCCTGAGCAGTCCAATGAAGATACTTTCTATCATTATGCTATGCCCCCAAATTTTGTGCACCAAGCCTACATGGATGATTTAGGGAGGAAAACTTTTGCTACTACCATATCGGAAGCTAATTTTAATCATTTAGCAAAATTAGTGTGTTTATGGATTAACATCTAATGTTGTTTCTAATTATGCTAGTACTTCAGGCCACGCGGAGACTCTTAATAGACGTATGGTCTCTCTATGTAATCCAACTTAATGTTATATATAATATGTCGTAATTACCCAAAAAAAAAAAAAAAAAAAAAAAAAAAAAAAACTATAAGTAAGAGAAAACAAACATCTCCTCTAACAGTGATCTTCGCCTTTGATAAGCAGGGGATTGAACATTATATGAAAAGAATAAAAAATAAGTAAAATAGTTGTGACCGATCCACCAATGCAAGTGACAATGGCTCCTAATGTTTTTGAGCAGAAAATTGGAACAAAACGGCAGATGGGTTGCCAACTTGCTTGAAGGCTTCCATACTTGAGAAGAGAGTAGGTCTCTAATGTTGCTGCACAACTTGCAACTAGTATCATTCCAATCATCTACATTCAAAAAAAAAAAAAAAAAAGTAAGGGAAAAATAATTATAATGCATGATGATGGTATGTAGTTATTTGTGCCACAATTTCCATTAAGTTGTGATATAAATAAAAACTAAGGAAACAATAAAGAAATGTAAGGACTCTTTTAACTTCACTCTAATATTAAACAATTTAAAATTTTAAGCATATTCTTGAAACGTGTTAATTACTTTGTCCGTAAAAGTATTTCGTCAATAAGCATATTCTAACGATTTAGCAAGCTCTAGTTGCAACTTAGGAGTAGATTACTTATGGACCTTGTGTCACTCTAATTTCACCAATGAGGATTTGAATGGAAGCTTGTGGAAATAATTTGTTTCGCCGAAGCTCTTCTAGTTACCGGAGTAAATTACTTGTGGGCCTTCTTATGTGTTACTCTAACTTCAGCAATGAGGATTTAAATGGAAGATTGTGGAAATAATTTGTTTTGTAGGAAGAAAGGATGGGCTATCATGGAGGCTTATCTTCCACGTGTCAACATTGTTCGTCATTTTATCAATTTGAGTGATTACATTTGTTTTTATTAAGAGTGATTGACAGTCAATTATAGGATTCCATTCTCGCAAGACTCCCGTGGTCTAATTTGTTGTTCCTCCACTTCCAACCCCAAATTAAAGCCACATAAAACTACAACCAATTCAAAATCGGGGCATATTGTAAATTAAATAGAGTTCAGAAACGTCTATGTCCAACCTAGACAGCTGAAAAAAAGGTCTTAATTTGACACTACTGGGCATCGCAAAGAGATTTATAAACTGATTTTGTTCCCATAGTGAGCGCCAATCCCATCGTTGAAGTATTGAGCATTAAGAGAATCCAATTAGAAATAAGCAGTGACTGAAGAGCGTAAAACAACATACCCAGTATAATCCACAAGAGCGTCTCTGCTTAAAATAATGCAATGTATATATCCAAATCGTTTTCTTGAAATTGTTCATCAAGCACAAAAACTGACCGGGATTTCATTCTAATTGCATGAGAAACAACAAAAAATAAGTAGTGTGTCCACGTTGTATAGTATTGGAGGAGATATAACTACATGACAGCTGAAACTCTTACCATGCTATGCCCTGAATCATTCAAACTCTCTTCTTTCTAATTTAAGTACAAATAAAAATAGGAGATTTCTTTTACAGCCCAAGGAATGGCGAAAATATTTAGGTCTCCCCACTCCCCCGTCCCCAAAATCGAAGCAGAGGTACCTACCATCATTAAACCGATTTGATTCCCACCAAGATACATGGTTCTTGAGGCTTTTCTTGACCTTACTGAGATACCAATCAAATGGAGGAGCAGGGTCAATCCTTTTTTTCGTCAAAAGATCAGTCGCATTTGATGTTTCTATAGATCCTCCTCACAAAAAGATTTGAGCCCAAAAATCCAACAGCACCTAGGTTTTAATTGAAGAAAAAAGGACATTGTTGATTAGAAAATAACATGCAGCAAGAAGAAATGCTATGAATTTCATTGGAATCCAATACAAGCAATAGATAAATATGGAAGATATGATCAAACTAGTACTGGCACTTGTACTCACCGCAGAGAATTCCTAGGCCGAGACAAAACATCAGCGTATATCCGAAGTAGAAACTGGTCTGGAAGAACCCTGACATCTTAGTCTTCACATAGTAGTAATATACTGAGTAAAGGTAAACATAGACCGCAGTAGAGGCGGCTGAGAAAAATGAGGTCCACTGCCAATGATAATTCTCAGCATTTAGCAGGAAATATGTTCCCACAATGGTCACACAGACAGTAACAACAATGAGAATCAGGAACACCAAAAGCATAAACCCATAAACATAGTACACCTGCAAAAACCATGACACTATATTAGCGAAGACTTCATATTTTGTCCAGCAGCCTTAGTTGAGTAAAATTTAATATTTCAGTACCTAACAGAACAGGTTATTTCATATATTCAATATCAATTTGGGAAATTATAAGTAGAGTGGGAACTAATCATGCAGGCAATACAAGTTAGCAAGAGATGATTTTAATTCATAGTTCATTGAAATTTTTCATGACCCCTCTAACTTAATCACAAGAAAAAGGGCACCAAGATGGATTCACTGTTCAAGTGGGCAGGGGAGAATAAGTTGGACGAAAATGGGATCAGCTAACAGGTTAGAAGAATGTTCAAAGCACCAAATAAAGCCAATCTTAGAGATATATAAAACAAATAGGCCTTGTTTCGCCACAGATTAATCAGCCTCTCCGTAATAGAAGGAATTGTCATCCACAGATCCAAATTCTTCTGGCTATTCTTGGCAACTATTGATATTAAGATGCACGAATACAGGAATAGAAGAGATTACCAGTCTAGTTGCCTAGTCGCTACAAAGAAATAAGCAGTATTGCCGTGTATCACATGTCAAAAGACTCAGTTAGCTACCATACCCACCCGAGCATTGGCAGCTAAACACCAAGAACTGAGACGAACTGTCTAACGCAAGGATAGGGAGGTGTATGGTTTATAACTACAGATGCCAGTAGACCCTTTTTGTATTTAAAAAGATGAGTCATTTCATGCTCATATTTATAAGCAGCAAGGTCTAAGCTATGAAGACTGAATTAAAAGTGTTTCTCTCTTAATCAGCTGCCGTTCAGCCTTTGTTTTAAATTCAAACTCACTTAGTAACCAGCGAGTGCTACACAAGACTTGCATAGGGTTATTAGTTCACCTTGTAATTCCAGAATGACGTGAAGACGAAATACATCTCAATAAATATGCTGCCGAATGGTAGCAATCCCCCCATCAAGGAGATTATTGATGGCGTCAGGTACCACTTTTTCACAGGTATAGGGCGAGGAATGGTCTTGACACGGCATGGATTGTTTGGAGTACCACTCCAGTTTCTTCCAACAACTGTACCCAGAAGAGCCAGGGGGAAGGAAATGAATCCCCAGATGACGAAGACAACTACCATTGTCCCAAAGGGAATTGCTGCTAGAGACCCATAAAATATGGCAATTGTGTTCAGAGCAAAACCAATTCCAAAGCACAAAAACGGAAAGAGCGATGCTGTCAGAATCATTGACTGGATCCAGCTTTTCCCTGCAACAAGAGATAAACAGCATGACTGTTGTACTTGAAAAAGAAGAGAAAATCCTGTATCAAAGTTTCACCAAGTACATTGAACAATACAGAAACAAAAACCGTGCACAGTAGGTACCCCAAAGCAGGGACCACTAGCAATATGTCCTATAATACACATCACTAAAAATGATAAGACAAAAGATGGCAGCTTGGACTATCTTCCTCGGATGAAATAGAAGTACCAAGAAACAGAAGACCCAAAAGCAAGAGGGAAAAAAAGGTCCAATAAAAAGAAGCGTCTTATAAGGACAGATATAGATATAAAAGGAAACATACCACCATTTCGCGAGTACATTGCACCACTAACATAGCCCGAGATGAATGATGTCAAAGCATAACATACGATGAAAGTCGTAACAATGGCTCCTCTCCTGGAAAAAGAATGCAAAGATACTATTTATGCTGATCATTTAACAAAGTAGCAAAGAAACAGAGTTACTAGAACAAATCCTACTAGCAATCAGCAATCCATTGCAATGCTACAAAGAAAAACAAAACCATGAAAGCAGAAACCCAGACAGATCCCACAAGAATTGCCCCTATACTCCTAAATGAATAGGCAACAACTGAAGTTCAAGGTCAATATCAAGTATTCAACATACCCAACATACAACATCCCCACAATTGCCAACAGTATGACAAGGAGAACGAGCAATGCCAGCTGTGCCCCAGTACCAACAAGAGCGGAAAAAAACACCAGATTACGAGGAGTCCGAAATACATCTCCATGAACAAGTTTCCAACCAGACTCTTCACTCACATCTCTTTCCTGAAAAGAAACACTAATGATTAAGAAAATAAGCCTCAAACTTAAAGCTTATGTAAACAGAATGTTGTTTTAAACATGAGGTGTTACCAGAGTCTCCAGGTCATCATCTTCCCGAGCATATTTGGCATAATCATTCCTCAGTGTCCGCATCAATATCATAGACACCAGACCGGTAAGAAAGATGACCATCATGAAGGAATTAAAGATGGAGAACCAATGAATCTGCAGAATACATAACAAAATTACAAACACATAAAACACAAGCAAAGGATGAACCTTAAGGTGGTCTAATAAATACGAAGAGATACTTTAAAACATTAAATTGCTGCAACTACGGCGAAAAAAAAGATATAAAAGAAACGCCACAGTGGTCCAGAAAAAAACTGCATGAAAAGCTCAGTAGTGCCTAAGCTAATGGACCATCACTAGTTCAATTGTTGGAGTGACCTAATAAAATAAAGAAAACAATGTATTCAAACAACGTCCACCTGATGCTCAAAAAAAGGGTAATCCAAATAAACTTCGAAACGACGAGCAAAACTGATATTCGTTGCTTCCCATTTGACAGAATATGTCATGTCCAAGGTTCTCCCAGCCTCCAAAGGCTTTGGGCCCTCTTGAGAGATATTGACATGAATGATCTGCAACAGAGACACCAGGTAGATGAATATGCGGACTACTCGCCAAACATGGATGAGATGTCCAGTAACAAACCTGGTCCTTATTGTATTTAATATTTATGTTCTTATGTGTGTAAAGCACATGCTTATTATCACTGTTCCTGTCAGGATGTAGCTCACCGACAAACCCTACAACACCGACAAATCAAAAATTAGTACCACGTTTTTCTTTTCATTTTTTTGCGTCAGAAAAAATTAAAGACTAAGAGAGTACGTACCCCACAATGGCAGGTCATCTGAAAAGATTCATGAACCGGAAACAAAACAAGGTAAAGATCAACACACGAAAAATCAATATAATTCAAAAGAATCTAAAGTAAAGCAACAGAAGGGAGGACTTCTGAAAAGAATAAAGGGAAAATAAGTGCAATGCTGAAACAGAAGAGGGTAAAGATCAAGACAACCAAATTAGCATAAGCTCAACAGGAATGTGGAAACTGGAAATCAAAAAATAAATAAGTGAGAGTATATTTGAAAATATATGTCCGAGCATACTAACCAGAAAACAATATACTTATTGTATAATTTCAATAATCTTTAATCTTTTAGTGAAGAGGTTATACATTAATCCACATTGCAGTAGTAGGATTTCTTGCAGTCATTGTTTTTGCAGAGAAAATTCATAAGAATTGCATAAAGCGTTCCAATTAAATCAAACATCTCACTGCAAATTCTGACTGTCTTTAGCCATGTAAGTTTAAAATGTAACGCACAATTAGAAGATAGCATACCAATGAAGAATTCAAACCAATAATTGTTTTCAATAGCATCCTTGAATTGCTTGACCTTCGCTTCATCAAGCTCAAGCTCGCAAATGCTACCCTTGTCCACGTTTTCTATCAAACACGAATAGTCCATGTCAACCTCAAATCAAACAAGAATAGCCAGGAGTCACATTGAAGGGGATCCACATACTTTGAAACTTTATGTCGATCTGACTATCAATAAGCTCGTTTCCACCCAAAACTTCACCAAGGCCACCCCATTTGTGAGAACCAGATGTATGACAGAATGGAAGGCTGTAATAGTTGTATGTTTCCTGTGGGTTATTATAGGGCCCAACTTTATTTACCCATAAGGTAACTGGGTCATCTGGTTGATACTGTTGGACGAAGCATAGGAGTCAGAGAAAAATATTTGCATGTAGGAATTAAAAAATACTAGTAGAAGCAAGCACAAGAAGACAATAGAATGCCATCTTTAAACAAAAGCAGAATAAAAGCCTTAGTGCCTTACAGTGCAAGTAATGCAGAACTATAGCTGGCAATAAGAGAGAAACAGATCTCAACCTAAACTATAGACCCTAAAAGAATGTCAGTATCGTAGCTTACTCAGGCAAACTTCAGCTCGACAGTTTATGTGAATCTAAAACTCATCAAGAGCAGTCAGTAAGCAAGTTTTGTAGTGTATCCAACATGCACCATTAACTACATATGCAGTTTCACCATCTTCAACCGCGAGACTCTCAGGCACCACTGCCAATCCACTCCAAGCACTTACTCTACCAGGTCCACAAGCTCACTAACTAGCTTTTTCTTTCAACAGTATGCCCCTAAAGCTACTTCAAATGGATACGACCTTGTTTGTCGACAATGTAGCACACCTATCTCATCAAGACGTCAACTTTCTATTCCCTTATGTGATAATTAATGTTTCCACCTTAAGATTTCATCAAAAATATAGTCCCACCTGTCTAGTCGCGTCTACCTTCCTCCAATCATCAAAACATTGCACCCGTCCAATCTGAACTATAAAGGTATGACCTTTATGTCCCTTTTTAACCCTAATTCCACCGCCCAACCACGCAAATTAAATTAAAACCTCCTCAGAACAGCCACCGAAGCACATTCTGAAGACCCTGTTAGCAACTTTACTTCACTATTACAACAAAATCAGCACTTAACGAATACATTTACATACAAAACACACATTATTTTGAGATCTAAAATAAAACAATTATTCTGCATTAACGAGACGCAATGCACAAAACGAGATCTTTGCAATTGTAGATCTGAAAAAACGTACGGATACTCAAAATGTATACAAATTAATTAACTTTGGAATCATAAGATAGAAAGAGCAAACCGAAATTAGGGTTTTTTAACCTTGTGATCAGACTCGGAAGCAAACGCCGGCGAGACAATAAAGAGGACAGCGAGGAGAGCTAGTGATCGGACGGCGGGCCGCATCGTAATCGCCGGCGAAGAGCGTATGATATTAACAGAGAGCGACCCGACCCAATAAGTCGTGAATGGGTTATATAGTTTGACAACTAGATCAGCTTACTACTAGTTGCAAAGCTGATTAATTAATTAACAAGCTTTTCTTACTAAATAAATGAAAAAATCTACAAGAAAATACTCCATTAAAAAAATTAAGCTGAAAAGAATTTAAAAAATAAGAATAAAAAACTGCAACTATCTCTGCAATGGAAAAAATAATATAAATTAGCTACTACAGTACTAATTAATAATTACGTTACAAGGATAATAAGAGATAATACTCTCGTGATAAAATGTGAATTTATTACATTTGATGTTTGGTTTAACTTTTGATTTTAGTATAAATCTGGAATTATTCATATTATAACCTTAATATTTTTTTATACTTAACTTAAAATAGTTATTTTTAATAAAACTAGTATATGTACCCGCGCGATGCGCAGCTATATCAAAAGAAATTAATAATGGCAAGTTATTTCCTTTAAAAAAACCATACAAAGTTATGAAATGTTAAAAAAATACTTAACAATAATTAGTAAGCGTATTTAAAATAAAATCTACCCTGCCTCTCGGCAAAGAGAAAACAGGAGCAGAAACATAATTTCTTTGAAAATGGCTTGAGTTAAACATGCATTGATAATTAATTATTTATGCATCTGTTAATAGAAGTTTTCAACTTGTGTTAGCACTGGTTGTTCATGTCCTCGAGTTAGTCTGCATATTGGTCTATATTGTTGACGAAATTTCTTCTTCTTTTACCCTTTTCCAACTCTCTTAGGCAACTATGAACGAATTTATAAACACATTACAAAAAAATGTTATAGTAACAACATCAACTTCTCAAATGATAATAGGCTAGCGTTAAGTATATGTAACATTAAACAACTCGATCAACTTTCAATTATCATATGAAATATGGACATACATGTATAACTAATCTTATAAAGACTACGATACATTCTATTATATAACATAGGTCTACGTAAGATACATACGACATATTGAATTAATCACTATGGTAGTGGCCAGAGGATATGTCAAACTGAGCTCATTTCTTATATTATCAGTTTGTAAAGAAAAGCAGGCAATTTGTTGTTCATCCTGGGCATATTAGCTGCCTCCTCAAACGCATACTGTCTAATTAGATCCATCAAACAGAAATAATGTGCTACCTGAATTCATCATGGATTCTTTTTGTTCGAGCTGTTGTTTGTTGCTTTGGTTGATCAACTCTTGGACCTGCTTTATTTCATTTTCTGTAGTTTCCTATTTTTTTTTTTTTTTTTTTTGAAGTTTTTGGCCAACTGCATTATTCTCAACCTGGAATTCTGTAATTGTTTTCAATCTTCACCACCATTTGATAAATGAAGAGCAACAACCAGACATCAAATTGCTTGGCAGCCTTATTAACTAATTAAACAGAAAGAGAAATGGAAAATAACAGCTTAAGTTTTCTCGAGGAGATAAATAGACTTAATTCATAATTCAACGCTAAGCCAAAACATAACCAATTTATATTTGCTTAAGAGGGTTAGCAATATGAACACACCTGTGTGATCTACTCCTTCTAACTTTCATGCTAGTTCACCAGAATGCTTCTTAACAGTAAAATTTCTCACCACATGTAAAGTAACATGAAGTTGTAATTAATATAAAAAATAAATAATTCATCCGAATGTCAAACCTTCTCACCAATAAATGAGTTAAAGTATTTAATTCGTTAATAATTATTTACAACTTTCGTATAATCCTAAAACAAAAACCTCATGTGGAAGATAGTATCTCGATTTAATTATTAAATGTGAAATAATAGATGTATTAATTGTTTCTTGAAACTCTGTCTTTACCCCATAACTGACCTCTAACTTTTATGAATATGCAAATTCTGATTCGCTACAATAGAAACACCCTTACTGTTTTTCATTGAATATCTATAAATTAGACTCAAAATGAGAAACTTCAGATAAGTCAGTCTAACATAGACAGATTACTGTAAGCTACTATATTTGTAAAATATCAATAAAGAAGATTTATAAAAGAACTAAAAGATTGTTCGAAACAAACTGGAATTTGAGATAACGCTATAATATCATTGAAGTTGAGTTAGTTTAATACACATTTACTTTTATACTTATCTCTTGTATGAGATAGGAGATTGTTGATTCAAAACCAAAACGGTTTTGCAGTTTTCCTATATCTTCCATGCTATAGCTACTATCCAGTCTATCCTAACTTGAAACACAAATTGTTATCACAAAACTACACGAAACTCCAATCACCTCCAAACTTCACACTTTATAGAACATGTACATTCAAAAAAATCAGAACTAAAGTTAGATATCTAGATCTTTGCATCTTAGATGTATAAAATTTCAGATAAATATTTTTTACACCAAGGCCTTGATTGTTTGGTAAATTAATTTAAACACAAATCTTAATAAAGCAAGCTACATTGGATGTTTAGTAAATTCCATCGTGAATTGTACATTTAAAAGTTACATACAATGATAACCACAATATAAATGAGACGATATGATATATTTAGGTTCATTTCTATATTCCCGGATGCGCGGCTTGTATCAATTGAGATGTATATAGTTGTAATATAAAAAACTTGTCACTCGTTAGTGTAAAAACTATCTTCATATAAGCTTTCTGTAGATGAGTGATACTCCAAGTTTCTTCTCATATCAAGTAAAACGCCTAGACTATCACCTCCTTTTATGAGTTTCATCTTCGTAGCAGTTTTTCTTATACATTCGAGGTTCAAATATATATGCTTTTTCATTTCTGAGTATTTCTGACTTTGTTCTTTCTTTTCGTGGGGGAAGTTTATGAAGTTGGACTACATTTGCAAAGGCAAAGCGCACAATGAAGATGAATAAGTTGAAAAAATTCATGTCTAAGAAAGAAAGGCAAAAAATAGTCGTATTAAGCAGACAGTGACACAATCATTCAGAAGCCAAAACCAAAAATAACAACTTTATTAAAACTCTCCCAAGAATTAGAAAGAGAAAAGCTATGCGATACCGCATCTAGTACTATAAAATTTGAATATGATTGTTAATGCACTCTCTTTTGTAAGTGAGCTCACAAGGGAGTTCAGCAGAACAAAAAAAATCCCAAAAAGAATTTTATTCAAACTCTCATGTTTAAAATCCGGTTGACACAAGATTAATTTTGTTATTTAAGTGGGATACACACCTTACAACTCAATCAATATTTAATAGAGCATTGTATAAATTATTAATCTAGAGCACACCTGTATTTGCTGCAAGATTTTGCTGGCAAAGCTCCTCAAATTAATCACATCCCGTGAGATCCTCGATGTATTCGTTAGCGTTACTGTAATGTTCCAATAGCAAATCCCACTAATGTCACATATATATAGATGTTTCAGATGAAAAGATGATCACTAAATTCAGGTAAACGGTCGTAAGCAAGCATTATACAACAATTTTACTTACCACCCAATATAAATTATATCCATTGAACCAGTTATGAGAGACAGATGAATTTTCTTGAAGATCTCTTTGTTTCAAATGTGATGTTGGATTGTGTCTCAAAGTAGCAAATATAAATTTTTCATATGAGTATAATATTTGTCATCGTGCTTTTCTATTATTCTTCTTTTAGTTGAAACCTACGTTTCAAAGGAAAAGTACTGGGAAGGCGGAGCGCAATGTCACCGAATGAACAATCAAAATTTTCGATGAGGACATCATATTCTCATCGCGTTATCCACTAAATTGATAATATGGTAGCAATAGTTAATTAAACTTGCACAAACCATCCGCAAGTCAAAAAAATATTTAGCTAGTCGAGTAAACTACAATGGCATTGATTATGAGGTATGAATACTTATATTGCGAAGTGATACATAGAATATTCATTTCAGCAAAAGAGACCCAAAGAAGAAAACATTACACTACCTTCCTAGAACTCTTGAATGAAACTTGCTATTCCAAGACAAAAATATCACTTCCATTTGAAAATTTTTAATCATCACCGCTTTATAAACTTAAATAACCCATGTCCTCAATTATTCAGGAACAAATAATAATCGCCTTTTACAAAGAATATATTTTATCTTCCTCTTTTCTCTATTCTACACAAAACACAGTTTCAAGAGAGGAAACAATTAAGAAACTTACAGTGATACATGACGAAATTGATTGTGTTCAATCCGGGAATTAGCATGGTATGCTTGATGATATACATCAACTATTTTTTTGAAGCGGCTGCACATAAATAGTAATAATGTAAACTAATGTTAGTCAAAATTTTATTACCATATAAGCATGTATGTATATATGAATCAAAAGAAAGAGGCCTAACAACAATCAAAGAAGAGAGAAGAATTAGAAGCAACAAAGTTTGAATAGCTTTATGAAATAATGAAAATATTGAGTAATATGAATAACTGACTTCCACTTTAGATTTGAAGGGATTAAATAGACAAAAGAGAGGAGAGATAAAAACTTCCGTTTTCAAATTGTGAAACGTGTATCATAAGAATATTATACTACTTTACATTTTCAAAATCAGAGTTGCTAGTGCTAAGAGTGTTCATCTCCCATTCATAATTAACTACACAAACCAACCAAGAAAGGAAACCACATCAATTGCTAATGAACTGCAAAGATGCATACATGAAAAATATTAACCAAATCTATAATTTTCATAAAAAATTAAGAGCAAAACTTGCATAATGTGACTGTAATTTTTATGATCAGACTACATAATCATTATGATACAGTGCATCCCAAAACAGCATTTTGACAATTCAATATCTGAAGTTGATCTACAAACCCAATAACTATGGGCAAAAAAATCTAAATAAGTGTAACTAAAAGAAATAAAAGCAAAGAAAATTACCACCTGAACCTATATATGATTAGGGAAAATGTTTGAAGTACTTGTATCCCTTCGTTACATAGCACTTTTCTGGAGTTTTTCTTTTTTGATTCAAAAGTATTCACTGCATATGATGTAGGGAAAACGCGGAAAAAGATAAAAAGATAAAGAACGAGACGTAACTCGATCTCTAATCCCAAGTAGCAACGGAGAACTTGTTCCGTTACACCCCGAGAGAAGGACAAGAACACCTACGCTATGCAACTACCCTCGAGCCACACCTGGAGCTCGCAAATAGAATGATCGGGGCGGGGTTGTTAGGCAACTAGAATCCACTAGAAGTAACAAGTCCCAACTAAGGTTGGTTTTCATAAACCCAAAGAGAATCCACTCTTTACAATATTCAATTCATCATTCAACATAAACTAAGTGTAAAATAAGCTAGGCTTGGATATTTATAGTGTTTTCCCAAGCTTACACAAAGACTTAACTACCCTTACTTAATAAGGTTCAACAAATAAGCCACGCAGGGCAAAATAGTAAAAGAACCATAAGTTCAGCAGCTAGGAGGGGCGCCTGGGGCTGGGAGGGGCGCCTGGATCATGCTGAAGCTAGGCTGGGCGCCTGGAGCTAGGCGGGGCGCCTGGCTTGGCCTTCAGCTAGGCTGGGCGCCTGGCTAGGCTGGGCGCCTGGCTTGGCCTTCAGTCAGGCGGGGCGCCTGGCTAGGTGGGGCGCCTGGGTGCCTTCCATTCTTAGGCAGTGAGCTTCCTAGGCGGGGCGCCTGGGCTAGGCGGGGCGCTTCCTAGGCGGGGCGCCTGGGCCTCCTTCCTTCTCTTTAGGCGTGGAGCCTAATGATGAAACCATCCGGAACACTTCCAAAGCCCTTGACTTCAAGTCCATTGTATCTTCCAAGCTTGGCACATGTCGGAAAGTGTTGGAAAGTGTCTTGGCACGATTTGGGCTTCATCATCCTCCCCTTCTTGAGAAGATTTCGTCCTCGAAGTCAATGCGTTCACGTCCTTGGCATCATCTCCTCGAGGTGCCCAATGCTCTCCTCCCTTGTAACTCTTGATCGTCACCTTGACATAGGTTTCTTCCAAGATCTCCCTTGCCTTATCATGGGGCTTAGAACCTACAAGCAACGACAAGCATACACAAGAACTCCTACTTTGAAAGTAGGTTAGTGCAAGAAGTGTGGAAAACACACTCTTGTGATATAACCAAGCATCAATTAAAAGCACAAATATCAAGTCTCCAAAGAGAACCAAAAGTACTTGGTTAAAGATCATCATGCACCTAACACAATAGTGATCATATAAGCCATGGGGATATGAAAAATGCAAGATTAAGCTATCAAAATCCCCTTGAACCTTAAGCTCAAGATCAACGAACCAATCTATCCTCGAGGTGTGATCAACATGTGGAGTGGAGTGAGTCAAGTAACCCATCATGCAAGTAACATCAAGTACTCCACTCCCCTTCTTTAGAGTATACTTATTCACACCAAGGGATTCCCTTTCACCTCCAATTTCATCGCCTAAGC
Organism: Petunia secreta; assembly: GCA_029990175.1. NCBI lineage: Eukaryota > Viridiplantae > Streptophyta > Magnoliopsida > Solanales > Solanaceae > Petunia > Petunia secreta. The sequence goes on along the minus strand of JARKIP010000028.1, from coordinate 7,108,403 downwards.
AACCCTTCTCAAAAGACAAGCTCTCAAGGAAGGCATTGATGATAGATTCTTCTTCATCATAACCCCAACTAGCAATAGTAGGATCACTCAAAGAACCATCCACCTCACTCAAATTCTCAAACAAGTGGTTGCCTAAGGGATCAAATCCTTCACACCATGGGGGTTCCATTTGACCACCCATCCTAGCCCGATTCAAGTCGCTACCACGAATGAGATTATCGTCACACAATGGAAATATAAAAGCATGCATCTCAATATCATGATTAAGCATAGACAAATTATCGAGACTAGGTTCACTTGAGGAGTCATCATAGACAACCTTGTCCAATTCATGCAATTTGGACTCCTCAAGGTCAAGACCATCCTTACCACAACACATTGGTCCACCAAATAGAAGCATATCAATTAGGGAATGGTCAACTACCTCATCTTTCCCTATGTCAAAGGTTGGTGGTATGTCATAGCAAAGGTCACAATCATGGTCAACTATCAAATCTACACTAGGGAAGGGTTCAATGAACAATGAGCTCACATCATGATGTGGCATAAAATCCCTTCCAACTAGTGTTTCACAAGCACACGCAAGTTGACAACTAGACTCTTCACTAGTGGCATATTCACTAGATGCATCACAAGCTCCAACTAGTGTTGAGTCATTACAAGACAAGTAGCTAGTAGGTTCATGAAAAGGTGAAGCAACACTTACATTTGTAGTACTCCCTTGATCACTCACAAGGTTTGAAGTGTCATATGCAACTTCTCCTTCATGAAGCTCACATTGAGGCTCCAATGACTTGTCTTTCAATGTACCTACACAAGAACTTTCACAAGAAGAGATAGAAGATAAAGAAGGGTTAGAACAATGGGTGCTCTCACTCTCAATTTTTCCTTCCTCACCTCTCATCTCTCTCAATTTTACCTCATGGTCAAGTGTAGTTTGTGGTGACAATCCGCTCACATCACTCCTCAAATCCTCTCCTTTTTCCTCTCTTGGATTGTCACCGGTCACTCCCTCACTTCTCTCTATCTTTTCTCTCTCATTTGAAGTGGAGTGACTCTCATTTTCATCATGCATTGGCAAAACAATAAGATTGTTTGCCTCGGGTTCAAGTACAATGGGTGACTTTGCTTTAGCCTCTTCCCTCAACTCCTTCATTCGTTTGTAGTCTTCCCTCACTTGCCTTGGAGTCAAAGGTCTAAGCACATACTTTCTCCCATCTTGCTTGACCGTATAGGAGTTGGTCCGGCCATCATGCACTACACACCTATCATGTTGCCATGGTCTCCCAAATAATAAATGGCATGCTTGCATCAGGACCACATCAAACATGATCTTATCCTTATAGCTCCCAACGCTAAACTCAATCAATGCTTGTTTCACCACCTTTAGTTCACCACACTCACTAAGCCATTGTAAACGATATGGTTTTGGATGCTTTAGAGTGGGTAACTTCAATTGGGAAACCAAGGTTTGGCTCACTATGTTAGTGCAACTTCCCGAATCAACAACCATTGAACATACTTGGCCCATCACTCGGCACCTAGCATGAAAGAGGTTTTTCCTTTGATCATTTTCCACCTCCTCTTCCATAACAATGGTACTCAAGCTTCTCCTAACCACCAAGAACATTTGAGGGCCATCATCCTCTTCTATGGCCTCCTCACAATCAACTTCCTCATCCCCCTCTACTTCTCCATTTTCGGACTCACTTTCTTGTTCATACACTAAATTGCCAACCACAACCATGTTTCGTTTTGTGGAGCATTCTTTAGCAATATGCCCATAGCCCTTGCACTTATAACATTGAGTAGAAGTGGAAATAGGATTACTCAAGCGAGTTTTAGAAGTACCTTCCAAGGGTGGAGTAGTCTTCTCATATGGCTTCTTCACTTCTCTGCTAGCATTGGCACTTGGAAAGCTTGCATTTGGAGTCTTCCACTCTTTTGGTTGGTTCATGGGAGTAGGAGTGCTACTCTTGTAACGGGTGGACTTTTCTCCCTTAAGCCATTGCTCGGCTTCAATAGCGGCTTCCAATAGATCTTGAAGTGAAGGATAAGAATGCAACCTCAATTGAGAAGCTATACCATAGCTCAAGCCATTTTTGAAACGGATCATGGCTTGTTCTTCATCCTCGGTCTCCATATCTAAGGCTAATCGGGTCTTCTCAAACTCATCATAGTACTCATGAACCGTCTTGACACCTTGATTTAGATCATAGAGCTTCTTGAGTTGCTCTTGTCGATATCTAGGAGTCACATACTTGGTATTCATGAGGTCCTTCAATTCATTCCATGTCACATTCACATGCACACCCGCTCTTCTTCTTGTCCTCTTTATGGATTCCCACCAAGTAGAAGCATAAGACTCAAAGGATGAAATAGCATAAGTACCTTTCTTCTCATCGGTCATCTCATTTGTGTCAAACACTCTCTCCATAAGTAGAACCCATTCCATATATGCCTCCGGGTCACAAGCTCCCTTAAAGGATGGAAGATTAAGCTTCACACTATTGAGATTGTTGTTGTTGTCACGCACCCCATAGTTAGGCTCCGGTTGGCCTCCATAGTGGTCATCATGAGCAACATATTCTCTCCTAGCATTCCTTCCATCAAATCTCATGGGTGGCCCTCGACCTCGGCCTCTACCCCGATCCACATTTCGACCCCAATTCATTTGCCTCCTAGGTTGATAAGGAGCATCATACCCATAGGCCTCATCACCATACTCGGCTTCCTCCTCTTCTTGAGCCTCAACAACTTGCTCAAGAGGTGGGACAAACCTAACGGGTCTTCGAAGTGGAGCATTTCCTTGGGGATTGCCCAAGTTGAGAGGATTGCTCTCATGTTGGGGATTGCCCAACCCACGCTCTCGTAGAGCTTCAACTTTGCTTTGTTCATACCTCTTGTTTAGCTCAACAAAGTGTCCGGGAGTCATAGGAGTGCTATGACTCGTGCCCTCTCCGGATTCAATTTGGACACTCGGGGTCCTCCTTTCACCGGTTTCAACTTGATTCCTTTCGACGGTTTCAAGTCTCAATGAGATATCCTCCAATTTAGCCATAATGGTGGCCATGAAATGCTTCATGGGATCATCTCCATCGTTTGCCATTGTACCTACAAGAAGCAACAAACGTTAGTAAAAGACCTCACTCACTCCTCACTTGAGTTCACTCGGATCACTCTTTTGGGGGTGGTGGTGGATATTTCACTCGGACTTGTTACAAAAAGCTTCAAGTAGTTGACTATCAATCCTCAACCCAACCAACTATTCACGAGCCAATTGCACTCCGGGGCGAGTGGAGTTAATATGACTCGATGAACGCTAAGCAATTTGAAGTGAGGACTTGAACCAAAAGATGCTACGGATCTTCTTTGAATTCTAGTCTCCTTTCTAGGCACGATGATCCTAATAGCTCAAAGTGATTAGTACTAATCGAGTAGGATTATACTCTAATAGCACTAACCGGAATTAATGCAATCAAACAAAGGGAAATGCCTATGAAAATCTACCCGAAACAACACTTTCAGCACTCAGGTGGGGCGCCTGAACTCAGGAGGGGGCGCCTAACTGTGCAGTGTTCCAGGCGGGGCGCCTGAGTCTAGGCGGGGCGCCTGGGACTTAGGCAGTAGCCAAGTCAGGCGGGGCGCCTGGCTTAGGCGGGGCGCCTGGCCTGGGGCCTTTTCCAACTCGTTCCAAACTCGTTTCAAGTCGATTTTCAAGTTCCAAATCCGTTGTTTTCAACTTGTTTTCACAATCCAATGATACCCAAAGTTGTTTTTGATCTTCCTTAACAAACCCCAATCACATTAACATCCAAACAATCAATCAAATTCAAGATTCAATGTCAAGAACTCAAGAACAAGGGGGTTTTTCAAAGGGTTTTCAAAATGGATTGTGATTCATCAAACTTGGTGTTATCCATACTCAAATCCCACAAAATTGGTATCAAATCGTTTGTTTTTCAGTGAAGTTCAATCCCCAATAACAAGTTTTCAAGCAAACATCAATCCAACCCAAGAATCAAGCCAAAAATCATCAAGAACAAGTTCTTCAAGGGTTTAAGGGGTTTTGGGGTTTCAAATTTTCAAACTCCACCAATTCAAACAATTTTGGTATCCAAGTAACGGGAATTCGTTCACGATCAAGAATCTATAACACCCACGTCATAAATCATCCAAACCAACAAGATACACCAAATTTTTGTGTTTTTCAATTTTTCAATTTTTTTGTAATTTTCTTCTTTCAATAACTTCAACAACAAGAAAACTAAAAGAAAAGATACTAGGCACGAAGAACCAAGGGTCGGGGGTTTGTAGAAACAAAACCCGAGCCTTGCTCTGATACCAAATGATGTAGGGAAAACGCGGAAAAAGATAAAAAGATAAAGAACGAGACGTAACTCGATCTCTAATCCCAAGTAGCAACGGAGAACTTGTTCCGTTACACCCCGAGAGAAGGACAAGAACACCTACGCTATGCAACTACCCTCGAGCCACACCTGGAGCTCGCAAATAGAATGATCGGGGCGGGGTTGTTAGGCAACTAGAATCCACTAGAAGTAACAAGTCCCAACTAAGGTTGGTTTTCATAAACCCAAAGAGAATCCACTCTTTACAATATTCAATTCATCATTCAACATAAACTAAGTGTAAAATAAGCTAGGCTTGGATATTTATAGTGTTTTCCCAAGCTTACACAAAGACTTAACTACCCTTACTTAATAAGGTTCAACAAATAAGCCACGCAGGGCAAAATAGTAAAAGAACCATAAGTTCAGCAGCTAGGAGGGGCGCCTGGGGCTGGGAGGGGCGCCTGGATCATGCTGAAGCTAGGCTGGGCGCCTGGAGCTAGGCGGGGCGCCTGGCTTGGCCTTCAGCTAGGCTGGGCGCCTGGCTAGGCTGGGCGCCTGGCTTGGCCTTCAGTCAGGCGGGGCGCCTGGCTAGGTGGGGCGCCTGGGTGCCTTCCATTCTTAGGCAGTGAGCTTCCTAGGCGGGGCGCCTGGGCTAGGCGGGGCGCTTCCTAGGCGGGGCGCCTGGGCCTCCTTCCTTCTCTTTAGGCGTGGAGCCTAATGATGAAACCATCCGGAACACTTCCAAAGCCCTTGACTTCAAGTCCATTGTATCTTCCAAGCTTGGCACATGTCGGAAAGTGTTGGAAAGTGTCTTGGCACGATTTGGGCTTCATCAGCATACTTAAAGCTTGAATAAGATTTGATTGTTTTGTGTGCGGTTCAAACTCGAAAGTTTAATCGGTAAAGGTATCAGTTGAAAATGCCTAAACTGCAGGCATATCAATTCGGCTAAACACATTCTAAAAAGAACGTGTGTCGAAACATGTGTTTACTGCGAGGCTTAGATTTAGGTTTTAAATCCTACTTGCAGTTATTCTTTATTTCAGATTTAAATTGTGCAGTTAACACGATTAATCAAATATATATATCCATATTCACATATAACTTCCAACCCGCATCTACTGCTTTTGAAATTCAAATTTTAAAATTGGCTAATCTAACTAACATTAACTAACAACTAATTATTGTCTTAAAATTACCAAATGGCTTCCTACTATTTTGACACTTGGCTAAACATGATTGGCTAGAACACTCCTTTTAATATATATATAGATATGTCTTTTTCCCGAGGCGAATTCAGAATTTTAAGTGTATTAGTTCTAAACTATTATCATCCTTGGTAATTTGGTTCTGAATAAACTATTTATACAAGTTAAATCATTATTTTAATAAAAAATACATAGTTGTGCCACATCCTCGTCCGATAGGGAGTGGGGGTGATAATGGCAGTGAGCAGACCAATGATGGAGTATGCGAAAAATAAATAAATACGAATTGAATGAGACAAAATTGGAACGATTGGAAGAAATAAAATTCACAAAAAAAAATGTATCCTAAAAATAAAGGATACACACGCATCCCCTCAAGTTTTACTTTAAATAATACTTTAAATATTTTTAGGTAAGATAATACTTTAAATATATTTGTATACACTATAATTAGAATTCAATAAATTGTTGTAGGGTATAAAATTATCTAAGACCCATGTGCTTTTCGGACAAGTGCACACATAGTTCACAATCTGAGTGTTTCACATCCACTTTAGGTGTAACTTTATAAACTACGATCACTTATTCAGAATTAGTATCAGAGGCTGGAGTTGAGATTAATATAAACATAAGTTCATGTCTTTTTTTATTGGGTTAACTTCAAACTTTAAGCTGGAAGTTGCTCAACTTCAATTAAAAAAGAACCAAGTTGACCGAACTTCAGCTGAGTGGGGTCTGAAGTTTAATGGCAAAAACTGCAAGTAAAACAAATATACAGCGTGTACAAACGATAACAAGTGTATACAAACGGTCTTCTTGCATATACATATTGTATACACCAAAAAATATGATATATACAGTCAGATTTATCGGGTATACATAATGCATACGTGCACTTTTTTTAGTTACATTTTATGTATACATATTTTGTTTACATTGTATACATATTTTAATAGAACACATTTTCATGTATACATCTAATCCTCTAACAAAGATAAAGGAAAAACAATGAAGATAAGTAAAATTCGATGAAGCAGTAACCACGCTCCGACGTAGCAGCAAGCAGAAGAAATCCGATGGAGCAGCGGCAACTTTCTGGTGGAGTAGCAGCAGCTTTCCAACGCAGCAAGAAGGTCTGTAATGTAGCAGATCTGAGACGAGCCGGAGGTGAGGAGAAGCGGTGACGGGACCGCAAATCTGAGGCGGGGGAGACAGGAAGGTGGCCGGAGAATGGTGGTCTGAGGAAGGGCGGCGGCGGTGGTGGTGAAAGAGTAGGGAAGAAGAAGGGAAAACCTAACAATCCTTAGTGGCTAAAAAAATATATAGGATGTGGCTAGATGTTTGTTTAGTGTAATTTTAAAAAATAGGGGCTAAAAAAATATATAATGGGGCTTTTTTGTATATACAGTGTTATTTTCCCTATTAAAAAGTGGCCAAACATTAAAAGAAGCAACCCAACTAGGCTTTCAAGTAAAATGATTATTGTGCCCTCACCTAAGTTCGCAAATTGTTTTGGGATTTTTGCATTGAGAAACGCCAACCCATGAAAATTACCAAAATGGGTAGTTTTTTTTTGGAATCTTACCTGACCTATCACCCTTATTTTTTTCCCTCATAGCATCCCCTATTTAAAGAAACTAAAAACCTTAGCCCATATTTTTCCTCTCTTGTCCTTCCATCCTTCCACTACCGTCGCCGCCTCCCCACCCCTTCCACCATGGACTCACTTTCATCCCCTCTCCTCCAAGCCACCGCAATAGTCACTGTTACGTTGTCGTCATTGTCGGTTTTTGATGGATATAAATTATTCATGTATTTTTAATATGAAAAATAAATATTTTAAAATAATACATGAATATTTATATCATATCCTCGCATATTTTCTAATAATTCTTTAAAGGAAAAAGAAATACTTGGAAAAGAAAAAAAAAATAAAAATAAAGAAGCATGAAAAGATAAGCCACTTTTGCCAAAGTAATTTTGTTTGGGAGATTTCTAGCAAGGAAAGAAGTAAAGTCACTTTGGGCAAACAAACTCCAAAATAGCAAATGTGGAATTAGCATGTGGGAAATAGAAGACTTTTGTCTTCCACTTTTGCCAAAGTAAATTGAAGAATGCTAGCACATGGATAAGAATGAAGAAAAAAGTCACATTTGTCAAAGTAGCAACTAAATTGGGAATGTACATGAGATTTGAAGGAAGAAAAAGCTACTTTGTTCTCCACTTTTGCCAAAGTAAATTGAAGAATGCTAGCACATGGGATGTGAAGGTAGAAAACTACATTGCCATCTACATTTGCCTAAGTGAGAGCTAGCACATGAAATTTGAAGAGAAAGAGATATTATTTGGGCAATTTATATCTCACTTTGCCCTAAGTGAGGAGTCATCTTTGGCTATAAATAGCCACTCTCTCTTGTGTAGAAGAATAAAGCCTTTTTTATCCATTGTAACTATTTTCTTCTTTTTTCTCTAGCAAGACAAGAATTATTCTTGGTCTCTCTCTTCTTCTCTTTGTAGTAAAAATATTTTTAGTCTTTTTAAATTCCCTTTTAGTTTTTGTTACTCCATAATGGAGTAATCTCTTTTGTTGGGATAGTTGACGAAGCTTGATATATTTATAATATTATCTCAATTTTAAAGCATACTTGGCTTGAAACTTTCAATTTGATTTCATATTGTGCTAGAATGATATTTTTTACTTAACAAGTATTATCACATCTATGTATTTTATGTCTAAGTTATTGATATATTAATTTTGTAATTCTCACGGAGCAAAATTAATATATAAATAACCGATGAATAAAATAATAGTGTGAAAGTAATTTTTAGTAATTTATCATTCCAAACCCGTAATCTTGATTACCTCAATTTTAATTTTCACGGAGGAATTGTTGTAAGAAAGATTATTGATTTTTGGTGAAAATATTCTCACGAAGTTTTTACTACTTTTTAGCACAATTCAAGCAAGAAAATTATTTCGGTTTAATCGTCACTAGTTTTAACTCAATTGATTTTACATAACCTCACGGAGTGTTTTATTAATTGATTATTTCTTAGTGAGCAAAACATAATTGAATTAGCAATAAGCAATTATTCTTTAGAGAAATACGTGTTACAAAATTGAGATTTTATTATAAATATTATCAAGTGAATTCAATGATTCCCAACTCTTTTTAAATTTGATATCTTTCGAAAATTGTTTTGTTTAGTTAAAGTAAATTAAACTTAAAAATCTCAACTTTCATCAGCTTGATTCTCTCAAATAGTAAACAAAATATTCCAAGTCTGTAGCATAGAATATCCAATCTCTGTGGGACGATATCTTAAACTCTACTATAATTTGACAAGCACGAGCAGGAATACCCTATACACTTTGGACTCGTCAGTTTTTCTTCTTCTTCTTCTTTAAAAAAAATAACAATGTCGATTTTTCGATGTAAATTCCGGTCAAAGCTCCGGTGAAGGTTTGTTTATCACTTTTTTTTTTTCATAGAATCTGTTAAAACTTTTTTCTAATATTTAGGTCTAGTGTTTTTCTTATAGAAAATTGTATAAATCTTGTATTTTTGTTAAGATTTTATGTCAAAGCTATCCAAAACACACACTCTCGTATATATGTTACAAGTTTATACAATTTTATACAAGTTTATACACTTCTGTAAATATGTATAAAGTTATATGTGCGTATAAACAATGAATAAATATAGTTTATACACTTCTGTAAATGTGTATAAATATGTATACACGTGTATGAACAATGAATAAAGTTGTTGAATAAATTTTCAAATTTGTACACTATTATTGATGTTTGTATAAAATTTAAGTTTTTTGTGTATATTTTTATATTTTTTTCTTGCATACACATTTTTCTATGTAGATACATGTATAATTTATTATTTTTTGATAAATTTGTGTGTATATAATTATCAAAAAAATAATAATTTAAAAAAAACTAGCAATAATAAAGCTTTGATGATATAAAATAAGCAATCTCAATGAGATCTGGCGATATTCAGTTTTTCAACCACCGACTGGCGGGGGAAGGGGGAGTGGCGTCTATATTTTTTTTATTTCGAGGTAGAGTTCAAAAGGTGATGCTATGCTATGTAAATTTTAAAGAAATATGGTTGCTATGCCATGTAAAAAAAAATATATGATATTATATTTATAAATTTCTTGCTTTGAAGTGCTATTTCTTTAAAAAAAAAAAAAACCCAATTTTTTTTCTAGAACATAACCACTCATAATGTTGTGTTGTTTTTCTTACCAAACACCCAAGGACCAACAACCTACTGCTATTTTGGGACGCTGTCCCAAAACCTCACGTAAAATATTTGGAGAATGTCCCATCGATAGATTGTTAAGTCAATAGCTTCAAATTCTCATACTATAAAGGATTTTTTAAACATGCATACAAAATTACACCCTAAATTACAAAAATAAAAATAAAAATAGCAATATTTGTCAAATTACAAGTCATAACAATATTTTTTCCAACACGAATATAAACTCTAATCCACTAACCACACCCAAAACCAACCCCCACCCCAAATTACATTTCACTTTCAATTTACTCTCTTCTCTAACATCTAGGATACAACCTCACGCCGCCACTTCACCCCCCACCCCTCCCCCACCAAGTTCAGCCCTAAAACACCACACAATTCAGGAACCATGGATTTTATTTCAGCATACAATTTCCCATTCTACCGCTTCTTCCCTAACTCCGCCGCCAGTTTCTCCACCGCAGCCTGCCTTCACTTGTGTCGCTTTCAAAACTAAACTCCGCCGCGCCGTCGCCGATCCTACTTTCGACCTAATCTACGTCGCAAAATAATCTGGCAAAGACATTCCAATATCTAACTCACTCATATACACAACTCTTTTATCCGATCTCATTGTTACATAATCATGACTCGTCGCTAAAATCAGTCGCGCCGCCGCTGGGTGGCCTGTCACGACGGCGATCGTCGGGATCGATGTACACATGAAATCAGTTACCACCAACTTGAACAAATCAACCATGGCTAACATCTGATCTTTAGTGGCTTGAGCTGAGCCAGCAGCTTGAGCATACTTTAAATCGAAGGCGTTCGAAAAAAAATTCCTTCAGCTTTAGTGATTAAAACAGAGCCTTTTATCACTTTATCTGGTCTGATGCTGTTTAAAAGCTAAACAAATAATGTGTTCAAATAGTAATGGTTTGATGGTTAGTTAATAATCAAGTCAAGTTAAACATTTGATATGATGTAATGAAACAGCGTGAACATCGTTGAAACAAACTGAAACCGCGATTGAAAGACGACATTGAAATTGTCTGAAACGGTATGTTACAGTCTGAAACGGCTGCTGAAACAATATGATGCAGTCTGGAACGGCGTTGACACAGTCTAAACGACATTGAAACATTATGATACAGTCTGAAACATCATTCAAACAATCCGAAACAGATATTGAAACAGTCTGATACAATCTGAAATGGCGTTGAAACGGTATGATACAATAAAAAACATATAGTAAAAAAATCCGAAATAAAATATAAAAAATAATATGAAACAATGCAAAAAAGGTGAAATAGTTTAGAAATAGCGAGAAACAATGCACAAACGGGATTGAACAATGCTGGCATAGTCTAGGAACATCTAGATACAACCTAGAATGTTGAAACCACGTAGATACAGTTTGATACGGAGCAAAAATAATACCGTCTGAAACGGAGTTGAAACAGTATGAAATGAGGTTGAAACATTATGATACGGTCTGAAAACGACATTGAAACACTATGATACAGTCTGAAATGAGATACGATGTGGTTGGTAGGCGAGATACGGTTAGATACGAAGTGGTTGGTAGTTGAGATTCGATGAGATACGGTTAGATACGAGGTGGTTGGTAGTTGAGATGCGGTGAGATACAATGAGATACGATGTGCTTGGTAGGCGAGATACGGTTAGGTACGAGGTGGTTGATAGTTGAGATACGATGTGGTTGGTAAGTGAGATATGGTTAGATACGATGTGGTTGGTTGTTGAGATACGACGTGGTTGGTAGGCGAGATACGGTGAAAATGGGGGAAATGGGAGGAGAAAAAGTGAAACTGGGGAAATGGGAGGAGTAAAAGTGAAATTGGGGGAAATAAGAGGGGGAAAAGTGAAATAGGTGGAAATGGGAGGAGGAAGAGTGACATTGAGGGAAATAGGAGGAAAAATGTAAGAGTTTGGTATGTTATGGGAAAATATTGCTATATTTTTTGCTAGTTTTGTAATTAACTCTTTATTTCCTCTATAATGGTAATTTTACTAAAATATTGTTATGTTTGGTAATTAAGTTCAAAAAATTATATTTTTATGAAAAAAATCCTACCATAAATGGGCGGAATATTAACGATCCAAGCTTCTTTTTCTGCATATCCTCTTCTCTTGGTTAGAATTTGGAAATTACCACCAAACTTCATTAAAGATTACGAGCAACGTGTTATTCTTAAATGATTTAATGACTTTTGCTTTAATTTACCCTTTTTATTTATTAGGGTATTTTTTTTTCAAATACGTTTTCTACATATTTTTTATCTGAAGGTCTATCAAAAACAACCTCCATATCTTGGTGGGATAAAGACTACATATATCTCACCCTTCCCAAAAACTAATGTAGAATAATACTGTGTTTGTTATTATTGCTGCTTTACTTTTACCCTTTCCAATAGTAAGGGTACAATTCAGTGGCGGAGCTAGCCTTTTAGGATGGGATTCGGCCGCACCCCGTAACTTTGACCAAACCATGTATATTTATCTTGAAAAAAATATTTAATATGTATTAATTATTAATTCAGAACCTCCTTACTTAAAAGGATTAGAATTATGAACTCCAAAACTTCAAAACCTGGCTTCGCCTCTAATACAATTAACCTTAAATTCATATACATAACTGATCTAGCCAAATACCTCATTTAGAAAAGGATGAAGAAAAAGAAGTAAAAGAAAAGAAAAATCAACGAGATGAAACATCAGCACACGACGGTGCATTAATATCAAATGGTCAGTGATGAGGATTCCTTTCTCCTTTATCCAAAATGGCCAGTGCATTTCATTATTTTTAAATTGCGATTTGCAGATTTCATTAGTTCATTTTATTGATTCAAAATAACATGGTTTTGAGAGAGTGGGAGGGTTATGTCAAGAATTTCAATTTACGATGAAATATTTGACCATTATTTTGGATGATAGGTAAAACTCTTTGACCATTATTTTGGAATGATAGGCTAGGAGAGAGGGAGGAGGGAGGTGCTAAGGGATTTTCTCAACTAATATTATAAGTTTATTAAAAAATACTTTCGTTAAAAGAAAAATAATACTAAAATAGAAAACCTATTAACTAGTATAACAATAACTATTCATGCAAAATATAAGTGTATTGATAAAGCTATAGCCTTCAAAATTGAAAATAATTTTAGTTAAATACATCAAATGTAATTTAATGGAAAATAACAATTTAACATTACAATGATACTTTTTTTGCAACTATCATTATTCTTACAACCTATAAGATTTGACAATTGGCACCACTAATAGAAACTTACTGCAAGAAAATTTGGACGAGTTAGTCAAAAATTAATTAAGAGTATGTTTGGCCAAGCTGGCAAAATCAACTTATTTTGAAAAGTACTTTTCAAAGAAGTGCTTTGCAAGATAAACAATTTGTGGTTGACCAAATTTTAGATAAGTATTTTTGTTGTTAATTGTGTTTGACCAGCATTTTAAAAAATTATCAAATTATGAAAATTGATATATAATGATATTAACTTGATTAAATATGGAAATTTGATATGAGTATCAAAAATACTTATTTTTTGAAGAAGCTACTTTTTTCAGCTTCTTCACTACAACAGAAAAACAGCTTCTGCTGCCATTCAAAAATACTTATTTTTCCGTAGAAACTTGCCCAAACACCTCAAAATTTTAAAATAAATATTTTTAAAATAAAATAAGTACTTCTGGCTCTCCATAAGCTTGGCCAAACAGACTCTAAATCTTGTGTGACCGACAAAATTTGAAAATAGGGAGATTCTCATACATTGTTAAAAAAAAGGGGACAAAATATAAACAGCACCATGACAAAGGGCCATTCAGTGAAAGTGTCTGCATACTGTGCGACCGGTTCACTAACCTGTGACTGTGACGCAAATCTGCCGACAAAGTCCATTAACCTTAAAATCTGTCACTGTTTTTAAGGTAACAGAATAAATAAATCAACAACTCATTAAATAAACGAATTAATTAAGAAAATAAAAAGTAGTAAAATATATTTTACTACTTTACTTACTATAAATAGAAATAAATAGACAGAGACTTTTGATTCTTGAGCTTTCAATAATATACACATTCTTTAGTACTTTTCACACTTATGTCCCTGTTATATATTCCCTAGAATCTCTCTCTCTGTCTAATGCACAAACTCAAACACACACACAAATACACACACTAGTGGTGGATTCTTTGCTTTTGTTTCAAATCTCTTCTAATTAATCTTTTTCTTTTCTTTTTTCTTTTTGTACCATAACCCCACCTCAATTTCATTTTTAGCCCCTTATAAATACCTCCACTTTCCCAATCTTTGTGTTTCAAGAAACCCTAATTATCCTAAATTTTACAAATTCCCAAATACCATTTTGTGATTTGGTGCATATTTGTTAAAATTAAGCTTAAAGGTGTTAAATTTAGGCTGTTTTTGGAATTTGGGCTTTTGGGATTATCTTGGAATTTTGTGAATTTATTTAAAGATTGATCCTTTTGTTGTGTTAAATTCAAGAAACTAGTTTTTTTAATTGAATAAGAAAGTTTGTAGCTTAAATTTGGTGGATTTTGTGGTTTTGAATTAAAGGGATTTTGTTTTTTGAAGTGAAGTTTTTAAAATGGAAAAATACGAGCTTGTTAAAGATATAGGTTCTGGAAATTTTGGTGTTGCAAGGCTGATGAGGCACAAGGAGACTAAAGAGCTTGTGGCTATGAAATACATTGAAAGAGGACATAAGGTTTGCATGATTATTGTCTTATATCATTAGATCAATTATATATTTCCGAACAATGGCTAGACCACTTAAACAAAAAAAAAGCACTTTTTGTATATTTCATGTATATCCAATGTATAATCTATGTATCATTACTAGGCTGGCTGTTTCTTTAAAGTTCCCTTCTTTAGTTAGTCAGGTCCATCATTGTATTTGTATATGCAAATATGCAGTATATCATCCAGAGTTTCATAATTTTGAGATGACACTATTTTGTTGTAGATTGATGAGAATGTGGCAAGGGAGATCATTAATCATAAGTCACTTCGACATCCAAACATTATTCGCTTCAAGGAGGCAAGTGTTATGTGCATATACTTTTATTGTTTTGCATTTCCCTATTGATTTTATGTTGGTTTGTTTTAAAATTGGAATGAGAAAAGCTAAGGAATGTTTTAGACTAACTGTTGTTCATTTGTTGTGTGAGATACAGGTGGTATTAACTCCCACTCATCTTGCCATTGTTATGGAATATGCAGCTGGTGGAGAACTGTTTGAGCGCATTTGCAATGCGGGAAGGTTCAGTGAAGACGAGGTATTTCAAAACTTTTAACTCTTGTCAGTAGTCAATTCTCGCATAGACTATCATTATGAAGGATAAGAAATGGTAATGAAGGCTTTTGTCACAATGCCGTGACGACTTGAATGGCTTTTATTTCCAGTCTTCTCAATGCTTTTTCACATTTGATTTCTTTCTCCTGTCATTGCAGGCTAGATACTTTTTCCAGCAGCTTATTTCAGGAGTCCACTACTGTCATAACATGGTGAGCAACTTACTAGAATTTACATAGATCTTCTTGATGTGTGAACATATAAAAGGTTTTAAATAGATCATCGGCCTGTAGAAATGTTCATTAGTTTTATGCCAAATGCCATCTCTTTAAATTTAACCGAGCTTACTCTTCTTCAAACTTCCATTGCCTCTGCAGCAAATATGCCATAGAGATTTGAAGCTGGAGAATACCCTTCTTGATGGAAGCCCAGCTCCACGCTTGAAAATATGTGATTTCGGATACTCAAAGGTTAAGATGCTCTGGTGATTTGTGAATATAGACTTATATAATACCTCTAGGAAAGGTTAAGGTACTCATAATTTTCTTTCTGCAATCGCAGTCGTCCCTGTTGCATTCAAGGCCAAAATCAACTGTTGGGACTCCAGCTTATATTGCTCCAGAGGTCCTATCTAGAAGAGAATATGATGGCAAGGTATCTATTCAATTAATTATGTGATGTTTTGCAGTTGGTGGAGGGGTATTATGCAAATGAATTTTCTCCTATGTGGAGCTGCATTTGTATCCATAGGAGCTTTTTGTCATTTATGGTCTTTATTACTCTTTCTCTTATGATTGGCTAAGAGAACCATATTGCTGGTTGCTGTATGACCTGTTGAATTTACTGGTCATGCTTCCACAGTTGCGAAATAATCACATCTTCTAATTTACACCCTCCCACGTCTTTACCTGAAGTGTGGAATGTGTTGCTACTTTTTCTTTTAAGCCGGTTAAGTGTTTTTTTTTTTTCCAGCTGGCTGATGTTTGGTCATGTGGGGTGACACTTTATGTGATGCTGGTTGGGGCATACCCTTTTGAAGACCAGGAGGATCCCAAGAACTTCAGGAAAACTATTCAAGTGAGTATTTTTAAGTCCCTTATGTCCAAAGAACTTTATGTGATGTTTAGTCTTGTTAATTTTGCCTTGATGTTTCTCTTTCCAGCGAATAATGGCAGTACAATACAAGATTCCCGACTATGTTCACATATCTCAAGATTGTAGGCACCTTCTCTCTCGCATATTTGTTGCCAATCCAGCAAGGGTATGCTCTCTTCTGTCTTCATTGGTCTTTAATTTTAATGTCTGACAGTCTGATACAGATGTTACCTATTTAAGGCATCAGGTTCTGTCATCCAATGGGTCTATGCCCTTGGCTTTTGCGGTTTAATCATCTTAGTTCAGCCATTATCATTCAACAGAGTATCCTCCAACTGGTTCGTCAATGTAACAAAATAGTAGGATTGATGTTATATCCTAAACTGGTCATTTATCGAATGAGGTTTCCTGGATGGCCCAAATACTTAAACTTCAATATGATGAAAGTTTCAACTTTCCACCACTTTTTTGCTGGATCTGAGCCTTATCTCTACTCCCTATTCCCTCCACCCTGGGAGGTTGCTCATTTAGATAACTGAAATTACTAATTAGACAATCTCATTCCACGGTTGTTGTCAGGGCACACACTGTGTTGTTTACTCCTTCGACTAATATACCACAATTGCTTGTACCCATTCATTAAGCAGTTAGTGTTTAGTCTTACCTATTTTATTCTACTTACCTGCCTTATTATTATATGGTCAGTTTTCCCTAAAAGGATGATGTTATCTCCTAATAGTTTCTGTCCACAGAGTAAACATAGGGAAGCTGGGGGTAGGTTTGCTTTTTTATTAAGATTCTACTGTATTAGTGTATGTGCATTGTAAGATCTTGACTTCTCTTTGAAGAGGGGGGGGGGGGGGGGGGGGATCAGAACATCAAGAGGGGATATTAGGGGTATCTCAATTGTTATTTGTAAGAAAGTGTAATATGTCACAAAACAGATGTATGTGCACTAGCGTGAAAGTTTCACCTTTCAGTTCTCTGATCCCACTATCTCTAACCATATTGGAGAAAGAGGGGGGAAGTTAAAACAGATTTTGCAGTAGAGGAGATTGTGCTTGTCTAATAAGCAGGTTTGTTTTGTAGAGGATCACGATCAAAGAGATCAAGTCCCACCCATGGTTTTTGAAGAATTTGCCTAGGGAATTAACAGAAGCAGCACAGGCAGCTTATTACAGAAAAGAAAACCCAACATTTTCACTTCAAAGTGCGGAGGAGATCATGAAAATAGTGGAAGAGGCAAAGATCCCTGCTCCAGCTTCCCGTTCAATCGGAGGTTTTGGCTGGGGAGGTGAAGAAGAAGAAGAGAAGGAAGGAGTTGTAGAAGAAGAGGAAGAGGAAGACGACGAAGAAGATGAGTATGAAAAACAAGTGAAGCAGGCACATGAAAGTGGAGAAGTTCGTCTCACCTAAGCCTAAATTATCTTCTTTGCTCGTAGAAAACTGTGGATGAACACCAGTGCCTGATTTATCCCTTTGTTGGCTTGTAGAATTTTACAGCTATTGGCATTTCATGGTTGTGTAGAAATCATGTTCTCCTAGGCCTATGTTGTCTTTTTTTGCGTGTGGAAAGCTATAGCTCTAAAGTGTTGAATTTCATGGTTGTGTAATAGTTGTTTCTTTCCTGTTGTGTGGAACTTAATAAGTTCTGTAAATTTCAGAGTTTTGTGGTAAGGAGGCTTGTCAATTTTATTACCATGAGACAAGGGTAATGGTGCACTGAAATTTCAAACTTGATTGAGCTGAATGCAGGTTATAGTTATCTCGAGTTCAATTAGCGATCAAAGACCTTTCATATTGAGGACTCTTGCCCGGAGATGGATGTTAAATTGCTAATATCGACTGAGGATAGTCTTTCAACTCATTCAAATTCAGATCACAAATGTTTGTAATCCGTATTATGCAAAGAGACATGTTTATGCTAATTTGATTTGATTAGAATAAAGTGGATTTTTTCTTTTGTAAATAAAAGAAGAAGAGAAAAGCAAAAGCGTTGAGAAACTATTATGAAATTCCAACTCCATTCACACATGCAAGAGTAGTCACGTCTGTTGTTTTTAATTGAAAAGCAATTCCTCAAATAAGAATGAGCTGTGAATACAAAGAAGTCAAAATTTACGTTGCTTTCTTGTATCCTATAGGTTTACGACTGTTCAAAGATTCCAAGAATGGGCAAATCTCTGAGACCTATCAGTATACTGTTTTTTACTTTTCTTTTTTTCTTCGTATGAGTGATTGCAACTTGGATTAATGGCTGCGAGTGCATTATGACATCTTAGAATCCCTTTTGCACTATGAGACGAGGACGGTCTTTTTCACCTTTGCAACTTTAACTTTAAGACGTAAAGACAATATACAAATTGTTTGGTACGTTAACGTGAGTGAGGTTGAAGCAACACTTTTTCATGCTGCGACATTTGTCTATCCAAACAAAGGAAGTGGCTATACGTAATAACCAAAATTATCACGAGGCATGATTGGTAAGTTTAGCTTAAAGGCATGGAACAGTCATTTTTAGAACTATTCCAAGCAAATGTCCGTTCTGACCTTTTTCTGGATAGAGACATATCAAGTTGGAAGCTGGGGTGGAGGGGGTTGGGAAAGGAACATATCACCTAATTCTTTGCTACCAAACAAGAAATTTTAATCCTCTAGACCTGGCCTTCCAGTTCAATCTTTCTTCCACACCTCCCCCCACCCCCCCCCCCCCCCCCCCCCTCTCACTTTTTTTCCCCCTTCCAGTTCTACCCCAAACTGCTTATAATTGACTATATAAATCTTCTATATATCAATTCCAAACAATTTGAACTGATACAAACATCCAGAATTTGTGCTTCAAGACAAATCAAGGATTCATTAAGCTAGAGTTTGGACATAGATTTGGTTGAAACTTGGTAATTTGAGTTTTTGGAGTTGAGTTGAAAAATATTTTTTGAAACTTGAAGTTGTGTTTGGACATAGAATTTACCTGAAAAAATAGTTGAAATTTTGTGAGTAATTTTTAAAATTTCCCAAAAACAGCCCAAAAACGGTACTTGAGCACTTTTTGAATTTTTGGAACTTTTTGGGAAATTTTTTGATGAAATAACATAAACAAACAGTTTTTCTCCCAAAAACTCCAAAAAAATGTCTCCAAAAACTATAAACAAACGGGGCCTAAGACTACATATTCTCCAGATTTCGCACATATTCTACATATAAATAGTACCTCCAACTAAACAAACAAGAAACCTTCTAACCAACTCAAAAGTCCCCCTGAAATAGTGAGGCATATAACAAACTGAGATCAGATACGTTAGACAGGCATGACTCGGAAACTTTACAACACATCAACCTCTCACAGACATACGAGTCTGATAATTTAGTTGTAACACTTGTAAACTTCAAGGAATTGCATTATTTTCAATTTCCAACCGTAGAAGGTAAATGTGATATAAGTAGTAAACACCATCAACCAAAAGGTTATATAAGTTCCACTGCCAGCAATTACTTATAGAAACACAAGTTTTTACTGTCAAGAGTTTGATTATGAAAAAAATTTGTAACAAAATAAATAATTCAGCTTTGCCTGTACATGTGGGTCTCCCATCATTTCTTCAAATTGCTATTTTGGTCGACTCCTTGAGCACCTCATGTAACTTTCTGGTTTCATTCAAAACACATTCCCGATCAAACAGAGCAGATACAACAGCAACACCTTTGAGGTTTGAGACACCTAGTCCCATTACAGCCTGAGCATTAGAGATACCTATGCCACCAATGGCCACAACCGGTAATTTGGATGCCAAACAAACAGTTTTCAGGCCATCCAAACCTATTGTCTTATTGTTCTCTTTGGTATTGGTTGGATATACACCCCCAGAGCCAATGTAATCAGCCCCATCTATCCATGCTTGATGAGCTTGCTCCGGTGTTTTGCATGATACACCAATGATTTTGTCAGGCCCAAGAAGAGCCCGTACAACATGCGCAGGTATGTCAGATTGCCCAACATGCACACCATCAGCATCACTTGCAAGAGCTACATCAACCCTGTCATTGATTAGCAGAGGAATACCATGAATTCTGCAGATCTTTAGACAAGCTTTTGCTGCTTCCAGAAAATCACCAGTTTCAGCCTCCTTTTCCCTGAAATTGTAATCGATAAAGTCCACATCAATATATAAATCCAATGATTCTACCAATGCAAAATGGTGGTAAGGTATCTAAGTTGGTAAACAATAAAATGCTCAAGTTGCGGAAAACATGAAGAAAAGGGTACAATTCTTATTTCAGAACCGAGAACATAGAGATCCGTCAATAAGAGATCTTTCGTTATCCATCCTCATTTGCTGTCGATTTTGAATTCACAGAAATGCAAAAACTTTATTGGGTGTATTGGCATATTAATCTTGGCTTAGTTGTGGACTAGCACCACAGCAGTAAGATGCCACATTAATGTATAAATAAACTAAGCTGAGTGGTAAAAGCACTCTTTCTTTTGAGTGAACAAGTAAATGATCAAAGCACATTTACGGTGATTTTCATCAACTAGGTATAATAAATAACAATCCTCAGCTCTCTTACAGTGCCTTGAAGGAATCAAAAGGAAGAACGGGGGAGGGAAAGAAAGTGAAACAATAACAAAGGAACCACAAACCTCAGCTGAATAATGGAGGCACCTCCTTCTATAGCAGCTTCTACCGCATCAACTATTGAACGACCCCACTTTTTGTTCATCCTGGAGTCGGTGACAGCATACAGAAAGAGATCACAAGGATCAAAAGGTTGTCGCTGCATGTTACTCTTAAGCTTCAAAAGATGATCCATAGGACCTTGACGCCCACCTCCAATGGAAATGTTCTTACTATAAGACAAGGCTGCTTCCACATAGCGTTTAGCTACCTGGCAAACGTCGGGAAATATATTAAAGAAAAGATGCATCATTTGGCGAACAAGTCACATCAAATGAAGCAATGAACGAATTCCATGATTAACAGAAAATTCCAACAGTATATCAATTTGACTGTCACACACTGGCAATTATTTAAAATAGAGGAATGTTCAAAGGTGAACTAATTGCTTGACATCAGAGTTACCTGATGTACCCTGACCCCCTCCTCCCACTTCCTCATTAAAGGTACAAACAGGAGAAGGGGAAACAAAGAACAACAGAATGTTACTTGTAAACTGTTTGTACTTAATCCTTAAGAGGTTGTTTGGATCATGCACTCGTATGTAGGGAGAATAATACAAGGATTGTTATACAGTGAATAATAATGTAGAATTTTGTAAGGCAAATAATAATGCAGGATTTTATACGTTGGATAATCATAGTAGTTGTAACGTACGACATTAGATTTACGCTATTAAGTTGTGTTTAGATATATATATTCTTATTTCATCTTCAATCATAGATACAATATTACATAGATTCTTGCAGAAGTACGGGTGTTAGAAATGCATAGTTTAGTATTGCAAACATAAAGTTGCATAAGTGATGCAGAGTTTTAAACCAAAGGCTAAAATAGTACTAGTTATGTAGAGACTATATTTTTAATGCAGAGTTTATGCTGCTAAAAAATTGTTGTATTACTATGCAGGATTTTATTCTTGTATTGATCTTTTTATGCAGTCAACCAGACGAACCCTCAGCGTCTAGTCTATGGCCACGTCATAGGAGACCTAATAACTCCAGAAGCTCAATCAAAATACATGACCACTATCCATCAAACCTTTAGGCTTTACACCATAAAATCCTGACCTTGTACCAACGTACAATCCATTTTGCAGCAAAGAATAAACTTTTTGCATATATCCAGCTGCCATTCTAAGTCAATTAATTACCTTAACAGCAGAAAGCACTTGAGAACCCTTTGCTATCTCAGCTGCAACAGACGAAGCCAACGTGCACCCAGTTCCATGAGTATTTGGTGTCATTATGCGCGAGGACCGGAACTCGTAGAAATCCTTCCCTATAGGATAAATTGAAAGATCATTACCATGGATAAGCAAACGTAAGCATGCAAGAGCCGTGACAGTTTTCACATACAAAATATAAAAGAAGAACACGGATTATTCCAGAATATCTCAAGAACTTATTACAAACATACCATCATAAAACACATCCACAGCATCAAGGGAAGCAGGGAGATCACCTCCTTTCACGAGTACGCTTCTGTCGAAGAAATCAAGATATTGTAGCACATTGGAAGATCCTTTGGGGAGACACAACTGGAATATTAATAAAAAGAAGAGAATCCACAACACAGATCTTCCGTAATTGCATTACTTAATATATTTTATTTCTTTACAGATCTTCCCTAATTGCACGCACTCTGAACTTGTAGAAGAAACTTGAAGGAAACTAGCATAGGGTGAAACGACTTTGCATGACTTTATTTTATTTGTTTTTTGCCTACAAATTTGTAAAAGAGAATTTTCCTTATGTTTAAAATGTCAGCCATTCTTCTTCCACTCTCATAGCCGCAAGTCAAGGAGAAGCCTCCAGAAGGATTAAAGTTGCTCGGTTTAGAGCAACCAGAAAATGAGCCCCTAAAACTCCTTTTTGAAGCATCTACAAATTTATGAAACACAGATGTCAGATGTTACATGTTAAACACCCACTACATGAACAAACAGATAACAGTTCTAATGGTTTATAATGCTTTTGGTTGACTCATCAAGACATCAACAACTTGGGCATCACTTTTTTTTTTTTTGGGCCTCACTTTTGGCAATCAAACACCAAAGTGCGCTAAGTTGTGGAACCCGGGCCAATAAAGTTAAATTCAGAAGATGACGACCAACTAGAAGTGTGGGTGCTAAGCACCATATGTGACTAAGTCCGATGCTATGAGCTGTGGAAGCCCACTGTAGAATTCATGGATGTCACCTCTACATAACATATCAGTTATAATTCTAGATTGAGGCTAACGGGCGTGCTGTGTTTGTGGAAAGGGAGTGCATAAGGCGTAAGCTACCATGAATAGCAAATGGTAGTTTGGATGATTTAACATGTATTTAGTTCTCTCTTGTAAGCAAACTATACTCTATAATTTCTTCAGCCATCAAATGGACTTTGGCCACAAGCTGTATAAGACCAAGGTGTCAATATTCTGCTTGAATAAAAAAAACTTAATCTTGTTTGAAGAAATTAACCTTGGACCAAAGTCATGTATCGCTTTTGCAGCACAACGCATGTCAGCAATTGTTTCCAACGGCACACCACCTAGTAAAGCAGAAGCTTCTTTCAAATTTGGGGTCACTATATCAGCCATGGGAAGAAGCTCCTCCCTGTTATTAGAAAATGAAAGGTATTATTAGACATAATAATCCAAGGAGTTGAACATAACGAATAAATTAAGAAGATTACGCACAACATTACAGCGTATAAAATATTAAAGTTACATATACATATACCAATGAAGTTTCATTTATTGTGCTCCAAAACTTAACACGAAAAAATCACTAGACTGGATTCTGAAAACATAATGTGAACATGCTTAACCCGAGCAGTACACCAATATATCAATAGACAACATGTCAGAAAGAAAGTTTAGAGCTTATTGTATCTTTCATGAATATAGCAAAAGATTCAAAATAAACCATTGTTAGAGTCAATAAACTAATTTTGAGTTTACATGGGGCACATGAAGAGAGACTATCAGTTTCAGGTGACATACCTAAAGCTATCCAAAATAGAGGGACCAGCTAACGTATGTCCACTTGTGGATACCATAACAGGGTCAACCACCAAGGCTGTCTTCAAGCATTTGATAAAATCATAGTTAATGTCGTTGATATTTCAAAATCTAAACAGAAATATTCTGTACCTTGTACGGGGAATTCCTTCAGACTTTGACAGAGGGTTTTTACTATTCCAATCGACGGAAGCATGCCTGTTTTCACCTAAGACAATCTTAGTGCTGTAATAAAGCAATATGGAATACTGAGCATTAATGGAAATTACAAAGAGCTTAATCTTTTGATGCATGTTTTGAATACTAGATCAAGCTGTAAAATTAGTTGTGCAATATATTACAATCAAGAAGATTTACATAAAGCATTTGAGTCAGGTAAACAGGTGCGCTAACGTTGTTAATATGACCATTTATCCAATCCGCCACGTGGCTAAAATTATCCCATAAAAGGGGTCCATAATCCCTTCCATGATCCAATTCAGTCTCCCCAAAGCTAATCAGACATGGGACTCTCTTTTATCCCCCAAGTATCCAAAACCAAATAGCCAATCAGTTCTTTAAATTAACTTTACATATATGGTGATATTTGGACCCACCCACCCCCCCCCCCCCCCCCCCAAAAAAAAGAAAAAAGAAAAAGAAACACAGTAAATTAGCTATGACTCCTTTATAAGTGATCTTCTATCTACATTACTTTCAGCCACCCAACCTTGCTTCTTAAATTATCTATACCACTTATTGTTAGGTAGATCCGACTTCCGAGTTCCTTATTCTGGTGTTTCCTTTAATAAAGCCTCAAGGCAATCAGCCTTTGGATGTGTCTTTAAATTACTTAATGGAAGTTCTATTACAGTTAAAACTAAAAAAGTGACTAATTCACTTACCACAGAGAAAACTGAAAGAGACATGAAAGTAACTAGGGAATATAAGCCCATTATAAAAGTTAAGCACCAGTTATATTAGTGCTAGAAAATCTTAAAGAGTGCAAGATCAGCAATACATGAGTACTCCGAAGAGAATATACTCATAGGCCGTATGTACATTATCCCCTACCGCCCTTCCCTTACTACAACTAATGATGATCCGAACAATGACCATGACTTTTAATCTCTTCAACTGCTCAGATCAATGTATATGATATATCTTACAGACAATGAAATTATCACATAAGTTAATTAACATGATATACTTACAACATCGGGAGGCATATCAGAAAGGATCGACCTCAACTGCTCCGCCACAAAATCATCAGGCACAATGTTCACGCCCTAGAATAATAAGCCACAACAAAATTCACAAACCAAAACACACTAGCAAAACATAAAGTCTATAACCTTTTAGAAATGCGTTAATACCTGAACACCTAGGGTGTTCTGAGCAGTAACAGCAGTAATCACAGTGGAGCAATACACTCCCCTAGCAGCACAAGCTTTAAGGTCCGCTTGAATTCCAGCTCCGGCGCCCGAATCAGAGCCGGCAACAGTAAGAACATGTGGAACTTTAACCTTATCGTCCTTCATTGCCTTGATATGAAAAAACCTAGCGTTTTTTATGCAAGCTATGCCGGGGTTCAACAACACTGGAATCTATAAATAAAAATTCGTATTAGGAACGAGTAATAAAATATCTTAGGGCTCGAAATGTATATATGTCGTTAAAATTGAATAATATATTTGTACTAGTTCGCACTAATTAATAGAGTTGACTTAGAATTGTAATTTATAAAATCAGCTGTACTAATATGAATTTAAAGGTTACGGAAAAGTACCTGAGGTTTGGGAGTGAAGAAGGAAGTGGAGAGAACCTGAGAGCAGAAGTTGGCCATGGCTTTTGGAAGTCCACGGGTACGCCTATTTTATTTTACCCGTCAGAGACACAGGTCACAACGTAGCTCATGCGATTTTGCTCCGGATAAAAAGTGGCATCTTTTTCCTTTTTCGTTTTAATTAATCTACTTAACTGACGTTTGGACATAGATTTAGTTGAAACTTGAAAAAATAAATTTTTGAAGTTGAGTTGAAAAATAATTTTTAAAATTTGATGTTGTATTTGAACATATATTTTACTTGAAAAGAGAATTTTTTCAAATTTTGGCTTGGAGTACTTTTTGAATATTTTAAGTTTTTTGATTTCAAAATTGGGTAGTGGTGTAAACAAACAGTTTTTTTAGATTATTTTTCAAAAAGTATAAATAAAACAGGAAAAAACGATAATAGGTCTTTATATTTTAGGTTGCATTTCTAAAAAAAATTATAATGTTTTTTCATTACAGTTATTTTTTAAAAGAATGCAGCTATGATTCTAACTTAAATCAAATTATCTAAAAAAAACATTTTTTGACTAAATTTTGTAAAAATAATACAATCTTAAATCATTTGTAAGAATTTCAAAAACGTAGTTCGACTTCTTTAGGTAAAACAATAACGGGTGAAGAGAGAGATATATGTGCATGACTTCTACATTAATTTCATGAAAAAAAATTAATATACGAATAACTTTGAATGCCAACAATCTCGTCAAAATATTAGCTTTCACATATCATTATCTCACGTCTTATTTGTTTGCCAATACTGCACGAAACGTTATATTGTGAATTACTAGAATTAGTAAATATTTCATGGCATAGTTTGTTTGCAAAATGTTATTTAAAGTGTAACCACTTTTAAATATCATTTAAACTTAAATTGATATTGGTGTGAAAATTTTAGACCCGACTAAAGTTGGCTTGAAGTTGAATTGCATTTACTTTTGTTGGTGATGAACCGATTGATATTTAAACTTTTTGGACGTTAAACTATTTTTAAATAATGATGTCAAAGCAACTTTCTGTGCATTTGTACTGGAATCAAAATGGGCTTAGCTACAAGTCTACAACCTAAACTCAAAGAATATAGAAAAAATTACACTGCCTGAACAATGGCTAGATCATTTAAATAAAAAATAGTCATTTTTTTAAACATATTTTATGCATATTATATGCATAATAAGTGCATATTCTATGCATAAAGATTTTGACAACTATTTATGTAAAGTTTCAAAAAATGATAATTTATACTGTCTGAACAATGGTTAGACCACTTAAACAAAAAATAGTAATTTCTTATACATATTTTATGCATATTTCATAAAGTGCATATTTTTCCACTGGGTGAAGAATTGTTAGACTGTTTGAACAAAAGAACTGACTGCATAAGTTTTTTACATATACTATGTATATTATATGTATATTTTATGCATATTTTGTGAATATTGTATAGGGCCAAGCCCTAATTCATATGTGAAACTATCCCGCCAATCCATCCCGCGTCTCGAAATTTGAAGTGTCACCCGATATCGCGAACTTACAGGCCTACTCCTTTCCACCGGAATAGCTTCGTCGACGTTCTTATTTAAAGGTCACTTCAATCCCTCACATTTCATTTTTTTCCCATTCAATTAAAGATCTCTTTTTCTATAATTGCTAGTAATTTGTGTTAATTTTCTTATTAGCGATATGTAAAAGCCATTAATTGAGTGTTAGTACCTAATGCGCCTTATGTTGTTTGTCATCCATTCACATTTTCTCAGTGCAAATTTAAATAATGGGATTTTTACACTGCCTGAATAGCCATTGTATATGCCATGTATAAATTTGTATGATAAGTGTATAAACATCAATCTGTTGATGCTTATAATACCTTAGAGTAGACTGACAACTCACCTCGTCATGACTACTGCCCTTATGCACAACCCGGTCTTGACGCCCCTAAACAATAGCAAATAGCAATAGCACGAATCCTAAGCTACGGCACGCGCGAAGGAATGGTTCTATGAATCATGGGCGGATCACTCTAGCTAATTGTCCACCCTTTACAAATGTGATTTCTAATTTAAGTATCCTGACTAGGACGACTATTTCTAGAAGTTCCCAATAATTCTTCCTATCCTCTTTGTTATAATCATTATTATTAGTATTATTTGATATTTGGAGAGCTTGTCTCTTTTGGTTATATAAATGTTTGTGCGCGTGTGTGTGCGCTATATGCATATGTATGTATATACTCTTTGTTTTATTCACCAGTTGGTTGCATGCTCAGTTTTCATGCTCATTTTCTGGACAATTTATTGGCATTTGCAGGTTCGCATTTGTGGTTTTGGTTTTGCAGCGAGCTAGCCCATACGGGATGTACATTATCTCGATGCATGCCCTAAGACACAACTGATGAGACAAGTGTCTCGTAGTTCATGTGCATATGTATGTTTATTTCCTTCTCTTTTTGTTTTTGAATTTTTGTTTGCTGGAGTTGTCTTTTTCAAGCTTTAAAATTGGATGTTCAATGCAGGGGAGTCAATTCAACTGGAGATTCCATGTCTATTAATAAGACTCCAAAAGTAAACTGGAGCCAGCATGCTACTGCACACAATAATTTTTCATGCCAAGATAAGTTCTTGAGTTCGAACTTCCTTTTCTCTCTACAGACACAAAAACCTTGTGTCGGAGAACAAAGGAATGCCAGGTTTGTTACTCTATCATTATCTGATTTGTGTTCTCACAAGATCGCCTATTTTTTTCTACGTAAACATTTCAAGGGGGATACCTCTTCTACTTGATTGGCGCGTACAAGTCTTAAGCATTTTGTTGTCAGGTTGCTCTTTTAACCATACAGTCATATTGCTATTGTTCTCAAATTTGTTGAATATTCCATCAAATGCTACATGCAAAATGTTTAGGACAAGTGCCTATTCTGTTGGCTGTACTTAATACCAGTGCACATAGAAGAATTTCCATCACAAGATAAGTAATTATGGAAAACAATACTTAGAATAATAGACCCACAATATCAGCAATTGGCACATCTATTGAACGTTCTAAGAGCCATCATGGCCTTTTCTCCCTTGATGTCATGGTATGCTTGTATTCTTATTTTATTGCTTGTCATTTTTACAGGTCAACGTCTTGTCAAGTTAGAAGTGTAACCAAATCTGAAGCTGAAAAGGTATAGTTGGGTTGGCAGGAAATTGTGATTCTGCAGCCATTTCCTTCGTGATATCGCTCAATACAGCGATGACTAATTCAGATTATCATTTTTTTTGTGCTTTTTATTTGTTTGACAGTATCATATTATATGAATTAGTGAATGGATACATGTAGGCACTACAGCTTCATGCACATATTCCCACGGGATCCTTGCATAAATGCTGAAGGACATACTTCTTTGTGTTTGACTCCAGCATCTTTGTTTAGTCAGCTAAAAAATTCACTATTTCCTTTCGGATTCCAAATTTTTGGCAGGCTTGGAACCTTCTAACCAGTCTTAAGTTGTCTTCCAAGAATTATACTAGACCAGGGAAAACTCTACCACTGACCCAAGATACCAATACCTTTTCACAACACTCTCATCGCACACATGTCCTGCGCGCATCCGATGTCAACCATGCTTCTGCAAGTTGCGCACCACTGCATCAAGGTATAGCTGAAAATAGTGAAAAAAATGACTCGACAAGGCATGCAGGAAGTTGTTTTCCATCACATTCAAGTGGTGTAGGGCAAACTTGGAATGATGTGAACAGACAGAACGGAGTAGACACTTCAGTGGCTACTCATTCTCATGCTCGAGGCATAGGGGGAGTATCCAGCAATCATGCAATTGGTGTAAGTAAGACGAGGGAGTTTGATAGCACTTGTGCTGATGGAGCCGATGAAGATGACTTTCTTCAGGTAATTTATTGTGTGGTTTTAAGTGGTTAACAGAAAAAAATTCCAACTTTCTGTACCATATATCAGATTTTTGGTTGCTGACTTTTGAAACTAGGAATTACAGACTAGGAATTGCAGATTTGATATGTGAATATGCTGATTGTTTGACTAGAAAGTACCAAAACAAGTGAACTATACCTAGCTTCTTTTAAAGAAATTCCAAAGAATAAAAAAGAAAAAGAAAAAAGAAAAAAGAAAAAGAGAAACAAAGAATATCCTGCACTAGTTGCTACAGTCTCTTGTTTAGTGGTTTCTGTAGTAAAGGGTGAAATGTTCCTGTTGAGCAATTATCTATGTTTGTCACTTTGATTATCTTCCTGTGAACATTTGTCTTTACTCGGGGATTTTAGACAGTTAAAAAGTTATGGTGCATTCCTTCATCAGAATATAGATGTCGACCAAATAGTAGAACACTATCAGACCAACTGCACGCCGCAGCCTTCTGTCCCAAGATTTCCGACAATTACTCCAGTTACAAATTCTAGAAGTTTGGCTGGACCCGAGGAGTCAAGTTTGCCACCGGAATTGTCCTTAAACTGCAACCATGGGTTGAAGGTGTGGCAATGTTTTCATGCCTCAATCATGTTCATCTCAAAGTAACAGATGTTCTCTTAATTCTTACTCTTGATTTGCAATTAATACAGCTTGGACTTTGTCCAGAAGCCTCAGATCATTTACAGGAGATGAAGGATAAGCTAATTAATATTTCAAATGATCTTCTTGACAATGTGTCAGACCTGAGCTCAGAACAGGTTGAAATGCTTCGCAAAGAAAGGTATGTTCTCCCATATTATTCTGTTCTATTTTATCTTCTCATACTGTGTCTTGTCTGTGCTGCACATCTGTTCTTCCTTGACAAAGGTTTTAGACAATACTGAATCTCATACTTGGTTGCATTTGCATACTCTCAGGTCACAGCTGAAGGTTCAAATTCAGCATCTTGAAAAATTTCTTCAAACTGTATCAGGCTATGAGGATAGAAAGATGTCACAGTTTTCTGCTTCCACGCAGACTTCTGCAATTCAGTATGAAACACCTCTCCCTTCTAGGATTGATCCTATCAGACTTGACACACAGTTTCATGGATATAATGAGTCCAGTGGCTTTGACAACTGGAATTCCTCATCACTTTCATTTAATGTGAATGGTGGATATGGTCTTTCATCAGCTCCAGTGGAGAGAGAACCTTACATCCCAAAGTATCTTGATGTTAACTATACTGAAGGTTCACATGACAAGAAGTGGAGTAGCCGAGATTTCCCTTGGACAAAGAAGCTTGAGGTATGTATTTAAATGTGTCTGCAAGAATGAGATCTTTCTGGTCATCTGGGGTTTGAAATTGTTGACTTTCAGATATATTTCCCCGTTGTCAGGCCAATAACAAAAACATATTTGGAAATCACTCTCTCCGTCCTAATCAAAGAGAGGTGATAAATGCAACTATGAGCGGACATGATGTGTTTGTTTTGATGCCAACTGGAGGCGGCAAGAGTTTGACATATCAGGTGAGACATTTGAGTGTTGGCTTTTGAGGCTTTCCCTGGTGATAATTACAATGTGAAGCAAATGGAATCTGTTTAAGATGCTATTACCTACTTTATAAAAAAAGATGCTATTATTACCTGGTAATCTATCAAAAAAAAAAACATGCTACTATCTGGTAAAGTTGTAAGTTTTACAGGGAGACCTGGTTGTACCTGTCCCAGTAGGTGAATAACAACTCTTACAACCCTTCTAAGCTTTGCTCACTTCTGGGTTCATTTTGCTAAGAAGCTAACAGAGTGTACAGAAATTCCTTATTGATCAATTTTACCACTTAATCAGTTGTTGGTAATGGCCAAAAGGCTGTCACATATTCCATTAAATGTTCAATTTTCTCCCACTACATTGCAAGTGAAAAAAGTATTTCCTCCAGCAGAGTAGGTTGCCATTCCATATTTCCTAAAAGGAAGGTAATTCTGGCAGCTCCAGGAGTGCTGGTATATATGCATCATGAGCTGTTTATGAGTCGACTGTGTTTTGAATGTTTAAGCTTAGCATGTTCTGGTGCTTGCTTTTTTGAATTTCATTTATTACAATCATCAAATTTCCCATGCTTGGAATTTATAATTCTTCCATGTTTGTAGCTTTACCTCTTTCTAGTAAAACCATATCCCAGTGAAATTAATGCCTTTGTCTTAAAAAAAAAAAACAACATAAGAAAGCTGGAGGTTTGGAGGCAGACTCTAGAGTATAAAAGCTTCAGGCTGAGCAAGACAAAAAAAGTACATGAAGTGTAAGTTCAGTGATACATCTCATGAGTCTGAGGTGGAAGTGATGCTTGATACACAAGTTATCCCCAAGAAGGGAAGCTTTAAGTATCTTGGCTCAATCATTCAAGGTAATGGAGAAATGACGATGAAGGGGTGGATGGGTGGATTTTAGTGGTCATATGGAGTTTAAGGTAGGGGATGGTAGTAGGGTTAGTTTTTGGGAGCACAAGTGGTGTGGTCAGTCTGAGTTGAAGGTTGCTTTTCCTAATATGTTTATTCAATCGAGCCAAAAAGAGATGACTGTACAACAAATTCGCGGAGCTCAAGCGGGGGAAGTTCATTGGGATTTGAGGTTTAGGAAGAACTTCCAGGATTGGAAGATGGGTGAGTTTCAAAACCTTGTTCAGTCGGGCAAACTTCGTTGCAAGACTCTTCAGACTCGTGGAGGTGGAGAGGGAGTTCGGATGGATTGTTCACTGTTAGTTCTTATTGCCAGAGTCTATTGGTTAGAGTGGAGGCGACTTTTCCGTATCGGGCTATTTGGATTCCGAGGGTTCCGGGAAAGGTGTTTTTTTTTTTTTTGCATGGTTGGCTGCTAGGGAGTGATCTTGACTATAGAGAATTTGAGGAAGCGGAGGATTAATTATGTTAGTTGGTGTTTCATGAGGAAGCGAAGGATTAATTATGTTAGTTGGTGTTTCATGTGTAGATGCTCGGGAGAAGATGTTGACCATCTTTTGCTTCATTGCGAGGTGGCAACAAGGTTGTGGGCGGCGGCTCTAAATTTGTTTGGAGTTCATTGGGTGATGCCGGGTACTGTGAAAGAGGCAATATACAGCTGCGCATTCAGAAGAAGGAAGAGAAGGCTAAGATCATGGGATGTTGCTCCATTAGCCATTATGTGGATTCTTTGGAAAGAAAGGATTATGAGGGCTTTTGAAGGAGTTGAGAGTGATTTCATTAGATTGCAAAATAGTTTTTTGTTTCTAGTCTACGCATGAGTTTCCAATATATATAGATGATTGGGGTACTTTTTTAGAGAATTATATTTTTGTCTAGGTTTCTATTCCTTTTGGTATACTTTTGGTATACGGGGTTTTCCCCTTCTTCTTTATCAATAAAATTATTTACCTTATCAGAAAAAATAATGGAGAAATAGTAATGATGATGTCCCACCATATATGGGCAGGGTGGATGAAGTGGATGCTCGCTTACGGAGTCCTTTGCGATAAGAAAGTGTCACCTAGACTCAAAGGTAAATTCTATAGGGTGGTCGTCAGACCAACTTTGTTGTATGGGGCGGAGTGTTGGCCAGTCAAGAATACACACATTCAGAAGATGAGAGTTGCACAAATGAGGATGCTGAGATGGATGCGTGGGCATACTAGGATGGATAAGATTTGGAACGAGGTCATACGTGACAAGGAGGAAGTTGCAGCACTGGTGGACAAAGTGCGCGAAACGAGTCTGCGATGGTTCGGACATGTGAAGAGAACGAGCACAGATGCTTCAGTTAGGTGGTGCGAGAGAAGTAGAGGTAGACCAAAGAAGAACTAGGGCAAGTTAATATGACAAGATATGGCTCACCTCCATATCATCGAGGACATGACACTAGATAGGAAAGCATGGAGGTTGAGGATTAGAGTAGAATGTTCGATAGTAGGTGAGACCAAAGAAGAACTAGGGCAAGTTAATATGACAAGATATGGCTCACCTCTATATCATCGAGGACATGACACTAGATAGGAAAGCATGGAGGTTGAGGATTAGAGTAGAATGTTCGATAGTAGGTGAGAGATTTCTGTTATATTGGCATTAGTTTGATCCGTTTATATTTGCTATTCCTATCTTATTTTAAAACTATATTGCTTTGGGGTTTTTGTTCACGTAGGTTACCTTTACTTTTTATGTCAGTATTTGCTTTACCATTATCTCTTCATCTTGTTTTCTCTTTTTAAACACACTCACAAAATATTTCTCTTTAGCCGAGGGTTTATAGGAAATAGCATCTCCACCTTAGTGGGAGTAAGGTTTGCGTACATCTCACCTTCTCCAGACCCCGCCCGTAGGATAACACTGGGTGTGTTGTTGTATAAACTTAAAAGTATCTTTACGTGAAAAAGGGTTAACAGTGGAGATGGAATGGATAGAAAGTTATGGATTTTCTGTTAGGGAAAGCTACTTCTGGAATTACACAAAATATTAGGGATAAAATAGTACTAAAATTTTGATCAAATTAAAAATACTAGTCAAGGGTAACCAATTTATGGCTTTTGACCTATTTTGGCTCATAAACACTTTAATAGTTGCCAAAAGTATAAATAAGAAAAAAGTGCTTATAAACTAGTTTGGCTAGCTTATAAGCTTAACCAAACACTCTCTTAATGGATTTAGCCCTGCATGAAGAAATAGAGAAAGGCTAGGAGGGTTGTGGAAGCCTGATAGGGATGAGAGATGTTTCCATCAGTGGTGGTCTGCCTGAAGCCCTGTTGACTGTGTGGAGAAGCAAAAAACCATGATGAGGCTAAATAATGTTAGTGGAAGCCATCAACAACAGGAGCTGGTGTATCCTTTCATACGAGCAATAGAGAATGATGACTCGTGATCGTGCTGTGCTTATGTTGGGGAAATTTCCTTTTGACAGAGATTCTTCCCAGAATATCCTGAAAGTCTTATTTGCAAAGAAGTAAGGGAAATTAACATAAATAGCCAGCCAGACATCTGCCTAAACAAAAAACAGCCCGACGGTGTATGTAGTCAGTGTTGTACATTGAATATACACTTGTTATACATTTATTATATGCTGCTGGCTATTTTCTGTTTAGGGAGTTGTTTGGCCCTCCCTAGACCCTACTTGTGGGATATCACTGGGTATGTTGTTGCAGTTGTCTGTTCGCTAAAAGTGTATCCCTGTCTTTGATCAAGGAAATATTTTATTCATACGGTTCTATCACTAAGAGAGTGCTGTACAACTGTCAAAATGTAACAGAAGCTTCATTTTGCAACAAGTCTACGAAATCTACCATTTTTTCTTCATCATACATCTCAACAAAATCGCACCATGATGCCCAAGTTATATAGACTTTATTGTCATTGTGGCTCCATTCTTGATATCTATATTCTTCTTTGTCTTGCCTTGGTAATTTGTTACCATGATTTGGACTCTGTAATTGCTGATATTCCAAATAACTACTTCCTGCAGCTTCCTGCTCTAATATGTCCTGGGATTACTCTGGTCATTTCACCTCTTGTTTCGCTCATCCAAGATCAGATAATGCATCTGCTGCAGGTAATGCTGGTTAGACCTTAATAACTTCATCTGCTTCTAAGACATCTAGCTAATGTTGTTTTCATGGTATGTTTACATTACAGGTTAACATACCTGCTGCTTATCTCAGTTCCAATATGGAGTGGACTGAGCAACAGGAGATACTTAGAGAGCTTAATTCACATGTTTGCAAGTACAAATTTTTATATGTTACCCCAGAGAAAGTTGCCAAGTGCGTGCTCGTAATTCATTTAGTAACATTTGAAACTTATGTTAACTTCTCTGCTGACGAATCTGATTTTTAGGAGTTGAGAAAACCTTGAAATTCCTTGCTAGAAAAAATCTTAGCTCGTATGTTCACGATTTTACCTTTTTCTCTTTTTAATGAACATGACTGTCCTATGCCCTCAAAGCACCTCTGATTCTTCTCTAGCCAGAGCACCTAGAAAATGCGTGGAGGGACTCCGAGCCTTATAGTCTTATTTTCCTAAGCCATCTCCATTTCTGTATAGCACCTTGGTAGATCTTTTAGTAACCTTGCCATGATGCAACTATTGTGAATCAAAAAAAAGGTTCTACTGGTTGTTGTACCTTGTAGGAACGAAAGACCTGCTAGTTGTCCACTACATTGTTTTTTAATTTTGTATGTAATACGTAAATTCAGTACTAATTTTTGGTGCAATAGACAGTTGAAGCATTTTTGGGTGATTGATAATAAAGTGATGTC
Source organism: Petunia secreta (assembly GCA_029990175.1). Lineage (NCBI taxonomy): Eukaryota > Viridiplantae > Streptophyta > Magnoliopsida > Solanales > Solanaceae > Petunia > Petunia secreta. The sequence continues at coordinate 7,072,463 of JARKIP010000028.1, read as the reverse complement.
CTTTAGGTTCTCAAATGCCTAGACCAAACTCCTTAAGTTTTTTGTTTTGGTAACTAATAGTTTATTAAAGCATTAAGTATTTATTCACTCATTTAAATGTTCTTCAGAATGTCACAAGTAAAAGTCCTGCTCCATAGCATTTATAAACAATATAAATCTAATATCCGTATGGAATATTTATCCTGGGTATATAACAGGCTTCGTTAGCTGTTTTGATATATTATTCAGACAAGACTATGAAAGTGGTAAGGTGCTAATAGGTAAAGTAAATTTGTTATTGGTGACATATTATGTGACATTTCCCCTAGAGAGAAAGACCTTGAAACCTTTTAGAATGTGTGAGCTGCTATGGATGGATTGTGGGGCTCGATTTTGAATTACAATCACTTGGATAGTCTGCTAGTTGAAAGATGGCCTTACTGCTTTGAACAAGCAAGAGTATACTTCAGAACTTTGGTTGTGCTTCAGGCTAGAGTTAGAATTTGTTTGGCACTTTGGATGAGGGTACTTCGCTAGACAAATTGCTACATTGTACAGAGTGGTCACTGCCTCTAAACCCATGGTATAGTCTCTTGATTCATTGTTCCTGTATTTGAGCTAGCTTCAAGAGCAAAAAACTAGGGTAAAAATGACTAGAGCTTTAAGCTTTCCTTTACTATACCTTATCAAAAAAGCTTCCTTACTATGCAAAAGGTCCTTTTACTGCCATGTTAAAGAAAATGTATATGCAAAGGGGTAATTATTCTGTTGGTTTCCTAGGGAATATGAAGGGTTATCTTTACTACAACAAAATTTATCCTTAAATTCAAAGTATGTTTCGAAAAACTCAAATATTACTGATATTGGAGTGCAGAAGTGATGTTCTGTTGAGACACTTGGAAAGTCTACATACTCGTGAATCGCTTGCTAGAATTGTTATTGATGAAGCACATTGTGTCAGCCAATGGGGGCATGATTTCAGGCCCGATTATCAGGTAATGGCTTTACAAACATTGTCATACCATCATGTTTGTTGGGGTTCTTTTGTTCGATGCTAATTTTCGGTGGTCATCCAGAGTCTCGGTATCCTGAAGCAAAAGTTCCCAACCGTGCCGGTTCTAGCGTTGACTGCTACAGCCACGATAAGTGTCAAGGAAGATGTTGTTCAGGCTCTTGGTCTTGCCAACTGCATTGTTTTCCGTCAAAGCTTTAATCGTCCAAATTTAAGGTGAATTAAATATTCTGAGAATGAGGTGGTACTTCACCACTCTTAGCATGACAAATACTTGATTGTTAAAGTTTGTCAATGTCACAGATATTCTGTTATCCCAAAGACAAAGAAGTGTTTGGAAGATATCGACAAGTTTATAAAGGAAAATCATTGGGACAAATGTGGGATAATTTATTGTCTTTCTAGAATGGATTGTGAAAGAGTAGCAGAAAAGCTGCAGGTTTATCACCTTACTTAAGCTGGTCTATTTCTTCATTTCTTTTTATTGCTTTATTACTGGTGATTTCCTAGTAATAATTTTCTTAGAAAATGATGGTATGACGTTAACAAGATGTTGTATTCAATGCCCTTGTGATTGTGAATTTGAGTAATTGGCTGAGCATTGTATCAAGATCTCACCTTATGAACTCTCTTATTTCTTTCATAGTGGTACAGCATCGATTTGCGACTATAGTTGAGGAATCTTTTTGTTTTTCTGTTATTAGTATTATAAAAGCTGATCTTAAAACAAAGATTTGTCACTGTGGCTCAAAATCTTCAGGTACTTTAAACTGACATCTAGCAATTAATTAGGGTGGCCAAATGGTTTTTATATTATAGATGTCAGTTCCATATAAACAGCAAGTCCTTATGAAATACTTAGTCAAATACTTAGCAATATTTATTCTTATGAACAGAGTAATGTTATAGGAGCTTGTGGCTGCTTAATTTATTTGGGTACAAAAGTTCACCTCTGTTTCTTTCCAGCTATAGCTAGATAGATGATTAGTGAAACAAAGTTTCTTCACTTCTCTTTTTGTCAGTGAAATTAAATGAAGCGAGGCGCTCAAAATCCTCTGCGCTTCGCTTCAGCCCAGGCGAGACTCACTTTTAAAAAACAAAAATCTGTTTATTTATTTATTTTTATTTTTTAAAAAAGCTATCAAACAGTCTTTGAGCTTGTTACGATTCCCTAAGCCCTCAAAACATGGAAAGAAGTTAATTAAAGTAAGAAATCAAGACTTGCAAAAAGAAAAATGAAAAAGAGAAGCGAAGTATAAGAAGACAGAGGGACGAGCAGATGAGAATGATGGCTTAGATGGATATATTATTATATGAGTAATTAGGAGTGGATGCTTTTGACTTCTCATAGACTTCTAATTCATGATAAGTAACATCTATTTACTATTTTTGTGTCTATTATGTTCTCTATCATATACTAATATATTTACATTTTTATACACACAATTAAAGTTTCTTTATATTATGCTTTTTTTCACTAAAGCCCACGCTTTTAGTGCGTTTTGCGCTTTAAGCCCCAACGGGTCCTTAGTGCTTTTTTGTGCCTCTCGCCCAATCAAGAGAACCTCTTCTTTGGAGTTTTATTATTGTCTAATGGGAATGTTCAATTTGCAGCAATGTGGACATAAAGCAGCATATTATCATGGCAGCATGGATAGTGCTCAGCGAGCTAAAATCCAAAAGCAGTGGAGCAAAGATGAGATAAATATTATATGTGCAACTATTGCGTTTGGAATGGGTATGGTTGTGCCTTGTGTGGCTTCTTCAAACTATTGTGTGGTTAACTAATCAGCATTAACATGATGACTTTAGGTATCAACAAGCCAGATGTTCGTTTTGTCATTCATCATTCTTTGCCAAAATCTGTTGAAGGGTACCATCAGGTGGTTGCTGAAAGTTTGAATCTTTACTTTCTAGTTCTTTATTTTGCTTCTCTGGAAAACTTGTGTGTTCAGTTCAGTTCAGCTCAATGGAATATTAAACTGTTCAGTTCAGCTCAATGGAATATTAAACTGACTTTGCTGTTTATGTCTGCGCAATAGGAGTGTGGTCGTGCTGGTAGAGATGGCCTAGCTTCCTCTTGCGTTTTGTACTACAGTTATAGTGATTATGTGAGCCTCTTTCCCGATATGCTTCTTGTTTTTGTAGAGACCAGTACATGTGAGCGTTGACTCCTCTACATCTTTATTTACTATAAAACATAATTTTTGTCTTTCTCAAATTTTAATAGATACGAGTCAAGCATATGATCAGTCAAGGCACCGTAGAGCAGAGTTCCTTTGGATCTGGATATGGTCGTTCAAATGGGGCAGCTTCAGGGAGGATCCTTGAGACAAACGTGGATAATCTTCTGAGAATGGCAAGCGATTCTTCTTAACTCCCTAAGATGTTCTTTACTGTCACCTTAGTTTGCTCAAGTCTTTCAACACATTTTCAGGTTAGTTACTGTGAGAATGATGTTGACTGCCGTCGTCTTCTTCAGCTTATTCACTTTGGAGAGAAATTTGATTCTACCAACTGCAGAAAAACATGTGATAATTGCTCCAGGACTCGGAGCTGCATTGAGAAAGATGTCACTGAAGTTGCAAAGCAATTGGTAGGATGAAATTAGTTTGTTCAATCCGTATTCGAAAGAAGACATTCATTTCCTTGAACACTAGAGTCTAGCTGTTATTAGTCAATATTGAATCTTGCCTGCCATGTCTCAGGTTGAATTGGTGAAGATGACAGGACAGAAGTTCTCGTCGGCTCATGTTTTGGAAGTCTACAGGGGCTCCTTGAGTCAATTTGTATGTCTTAGCTGTTAACCTCTTGTTTATTTTTTCATTGGCTAATATAATCTGATTTTATGTAAAATATAGGTGAAGAAACAACGACATGAGTCCTTACGCCTGCATGGAGCTGGAAAGAATCTAGCTAAAGGCGAAGCATCCCGTGTGCTACGTCATCTTGTTACTGAAGATATTCTCATGGAAGATGTTAAAAAGAGTGACATTTATGGATCCGTTTCATCGGTACTAAAGGTAATTTACTGAAGATTGAATAGAGGCAGTGAAAGATGTGGCATATAGTGAAAGGGTACTAAACCCAACTTTTTTAAAATGAGTGTACATAAATAAAAAAAAATTCAAAAGATTATAAATCATGAACCCATAGTTTTGAAAGTGTAGGTTCAATAGTAAGAACCTAAGGTTGAAGCTCCCAAGTTTATATCTCGCTTCCGGCTCTGAATAGAGGAGAAATAGCTTTTTGAGATATATCATGTGAAAAATTAGTCTATCTTTATCTCTGAAATTGATTTATCTAAATCTCAACCATCTGAGGGTTTTCTAAGAAAAGGAAAATGTTGACCGTATTCAGGTGAATGAATCAAAGGCCTACAATCTATTTGCTGCTGGTCAGACTATCAGATTAAGGTTCACTTCCTTTCTCGTTTCTTCCATTTAGCTTGTTATCTGTTTCATTGTTACTGGATGCCACCAAATTCTTTTCACATTCATACGGTTACTTTGTTGGTCCGGTTATACTTGTACGTCTGTCTTCTGAAAGTGTCGCTCTACATATCTGCCTGGAATAAATCGGTTTTTGCATCTAGTATTTGAGTAATTAGAAACATAGCTGATAAAAGTTGTTTTTTGAGCTTGAAAGTTTTGTTGGTATTCTCCCATATTTTCAAGGATTTGGTCAAAGTGTGGCCAAACAATAACATCTTCACTGTATTGCCAAACTTTATATTGTGTTTTCTGACAACTCCAATCAGGTGGTTCATGCAGGCATACAAAAGAAAATCTCCTTTTTCCCTCTAATCCCTCCATCTCAATTCATACAATGCCCTTGGGATGTCACAGAATGTTTGACACCTTTCACATTATTCTATGCAACTTCTTATTTTTTATCTTTTTATCAGGTATATTTTCAGTGCAAATTTCACAACATTCAATGTTCAATTTTTTTTATCAACCTAACTTTTAAATTTTTAATATGATCTTTCCTGTCAAACAACTTTTCAACCACAAGTTTAATTAATATATTAAACTCTGTGCCTAGTCAATGGTATCAAATACAATGACATGGGAATAGTTGTATTAGTCAAGGGCGTAAAATGTAGTACATCCCACATTTTGTGTTGGCAGTTACCACCATCATAGACTAATAAGAGCTTTCATGAAGTATAGAATAAGACCAATCAATGGGTCTTTTACGTATCAGTGCCTATCCTTTTCATTAAAATACTCTTGATTTAGTGCAAATCAAATATCTACCTATTGCCAAAAGAAAGATGGCTTCTGTTTATTGAACTCATTCAGGTTTATCATATTCTAGTCTAATCAAGACGAACTTATGCATTTCCATCTTGGTTTTTTCTTTTGACAAGTAACATACATGTTTAGGTGCTCAGTGTGTGATATAATCTAGTCCATTGGTGATTGACTATGACGAGTCCAGTTAATGTATGTATATTCTGATGGCTAGATGGTGGAAAACTTTTCTTGTATCCTCTGATACATATAGTATGCCTGGTATCCCATATTCCTTTTCAGAAGTAGCTAAATTTATATGAACTAGTGCTGATAATCGCCTTTTTTGAACTATTGTTATGCTTGGAAGACAATTTGTTAGATAACTGACTCTGTGAACTTGTGAAGGTCATAAAATTGCATCAAATCATCTAAACGTAGAGTAGAACAATCAATCTCTAAAGGGTGCTGTTTTGTATGACTATAGGTAGAGTAAAGTAAACAACTAAAACAAATATCTTCTTGTCCGTTCCTGATTAAGTTGTCACACATAACACATGCAAGGAGTATGATTTATTTGATATTACAGGTTCCCTTCATCTGTTAAGGCATCAAAGATGGGTATAGCTGAAGTTACTCCAGCAAAAGGTTCACTAACATCAGGAAAGCAGAGTCCTCCTGGGACAGACCCTGCTTTTGTACCTCAATCTCCTGTTGATACAGTAAGTTCAGATTACAAATGGCCATTCAAACACCTCATTATAGTTTTTCTTTTGCTATCAATGAGTTTTTTGCCATACGCCTTATTGTTTTTGTTTATTTAGAGCCTTCAAGCAAAACTGTATTCGGCACTACGGAAACTTCGTATTGCTCTCGTTAAGGAAGGTGTAGATGGTGTCAGTGCTCACCATATATTTGCGTAAGTGCCTATTTTATCTCTCCTTTTTTCATCTTCTCCTTTTTTTTCTACTAAGTCATCAAGCATCTTCACATTGCTAGCATTTCTCTTGGGCAATAGTATGATGCTCAAGTTTAATTTTTAAATTTCTCTGGCTTTTAAAGGATGTGATATACAGCTGTTGTTTCACTGCCTTATTTGGTTCTCTTAAACCATATACAAAAAATGGATCAAGAAAACATGGGAACTTTAGAATCTAGTAGAACTTTGAAACCCATACAAATGATTGGTTTTGATTGGCATACTGTGCCTTGGTCCTTGGAATAAATCTAATAGAAGATGTTCTGTATACTTAAAGCTGGTGTCAACGGGTTCTGTGCAATGAAGAGCCCTTTGCACTCAAGTAGTCTACCTTGTCTATATGTTCAACTTATATATCTCATCAAGAGAGTAGAGAGTAACCAAAGAACAGATATGAAGTACTTACAGGATATGCTGGAGTCTGTTACTTTTTAAAGTTAAACTTCTAGCGTAGTACAAATTTCTTAGACTTTTGAATTCAGGCTGGACATATTGATGGCTTTTAATGTGTTGATTTTTCCGTTGTCATTCTCATAAATACGATACTGGACTTGAATATTCTTCTGTTCTGAAGGATGCAAAGGCAAACAAATAGCCTTGAATGGCTTAGACGTGATGCTTTATCAGACTAAAGTTAAGCTCTTTGATTTGCCTGTTAGTTCTTTTCTTCTGCTGATAAGATGATTCGCTTTGTTGTTCATCTTCTAGAGATGCTACCATGCAGCATATCAGCCGCGTAGTACCTAGAACTACAAATGAGCTACTCGATATCAATGGCATTGGCAGGTAAATTTTTGATAAAGTTAGAGAATTTTTTTGCCCATAGCCCACATGTTTATTGAGCTTGATGGTGCAATTTAGCGTGAGAATCGCCAAATATGGGGATAGGCTGCTGGAGACCATTGAGGCTATCGTCAGGGAGCACAATAAGTCAGCTCAAACCAGTAGCAGTGGCCATGACAGTACTGATTCAGGTAAAAAGAGGAGAAATTCCATGAATGTACGAAATGGAAGTTCCAAAGATGAAGAGGACATCACTGAAAGCACTGGACGTTCTAAGAAAAGGGTGTTGAAGAAGCAGAACAAAATAGCTGAGGTTATTGACTATAGGGATCTCGGGTATTATGATGAATGTATAGACGGCGACCTTGATTTTGATGAGACTATGATGCCTTAGTGAATGCTTCCTATCCAAAAGTTGATCAGAATCTCATGATCAACTCCAGGTAGTACAGTTAGGAGTTAGCATCATAGTTTGCATGGGTGAAAAGTATCCTCACTACCCTGTTTTCTATTAATTCAGGTGAAATGCTTGAGTTAGCTGTTTACAGTGCTGCTGGAACAGTACTGAAGTTCCAGCTGCTAAGAGATGCTAAATTAATCTTGCTGTGAAGCGTCTTTGTGTATATTACAGAGGCCTAGCAGAGTGCAGAAATTGTTATCAGTAACACTCTACTTATGAGCAAATATAATAATTCTTCTTTCTGTATATTAGCTGATTTTTATTATTGGATTCTGAGTTCATTGTGGTAACCGTTTTCCAATGTGAAGGGTTTTTTGAATCCTGTTATCTACAGCTTCCGCCTTTAAATTCTTTGAACTTTTCTCTTATTAAGTTTGCAATAATTTAATTTTGTAAATAAAGCTTAATACATGTGTTGGCCAAGTTAGCCTGAATTATACCTGGATGGTATAATTTTCGTCGTGGTTATTTGGCTATTTTTCTAAAAGAACTCGTAGAAGTATGTTTTGGCTTCAAGCAGATTGCAGGGTAGGACCAAGTTTGGCTTGCATTCAATCTCTTTAAAATTTTAAACTTCACATCCTTTGTGTGCTGGTCATGATAATTAAATGGTAATTCAAGTTATTACAGTAACACCTTCTAAGCAAAAGTAGCTTGTTGGATTTTCGGCATGGGCGTATTGGTCGCAAACACATGCTAAATTGAAAGATAGTCATGCAAGTTGGCAGCCTACTCCATTGTGCTAGATCACTATTACAGTCTTTGTGATAGTAAATTTGACTAAGTTTTTAGAACGAAATCAGGTGTAAAGAAGTTTCACCATATAGATTTCGAAATTAGGCATCTTTAGGATTATGTGGCGTCAATAGAACTTTTACAAGCTTTTTGTAGAGTTCGATAAAACGTAGAAATGCAATTATCATGGTGATTAATGTATCTTATGCTCATCAAAATACCCACTTGTCAATTCCAAGTCGTAGACCAATTGTTGAATCAAATTGTGAGAACAATTTTGATCTTTCTTTTATTATGGCCGAGTATGTTAATAAGGTGTCCATATGACAATTATGTATACTCATTTCGTTACGAAAAATGATATGGATTTGAGGAATCAGGCTTTTGTTTCCTTCTTCCGTTATATAGTTGTAGTACCTTTTAGTAAAAGAAATTATGTATAAAAATTGAATTACTAATACATAGTTTATCAGTATATAAATTCTATATTCTAATTCACCCAAAAGTGAAATGCATTCACTCTTACATTTCGAGTTTCATCTTAAAGTTATCTTTTTCATTTATTTTTAAATAATCAATTTCATCAATGGCGGTTCTATTTTTTTATTTTTTATTGCAGGAATATATATTAAATTAAAAGATACAAAAAAACTTGAAAAACCGCAAACGAGAGAAAAAAGATATTCCAGTAACCAGTCATTTGGTAGAAAAATAAGTTATCCAGAGATTGTTAATCGCACTTCATATATGGGATTATTAATACCATAATTTAAACATAAAATTTGTCTTAATATTAACTAATATCTAATATATAAAATATGAGATAAATATAATTCTAAATTCTATCCCAAAATTATAATTTCAATCCTCCGTACCAAACATTCTGAGGTAAGGGCACATACGCTATTTCAAAAAGCAGAAAAGGAGAATGAGGACAAAAAGGTACGAGAAGGGATGGGTCCTTACAAAACGTCAAATGAATGAGCAAACGTGTCAACAAGATAACGTGCCATGTAAGTAATTACAGGGTGAGTAGCCTCTTCATTTCTTCAACTTTTTGTGCCTACTACCATTACTCATTGTCTCACTGTTTATATCCTCCCACTACACACCTCCCCTGCTTCTTCGAGTGACAAAAAAAAAAAGCTCTCTTTGTGTTCTTTTGCAAGTTTTGAAAGAGAGAAATATAATGTGTTAGTTTCTTGATTTATATATATGCTTTATAGTTGATATATGGGGTTATGAGTGGGTTTTTGCAAGAAAGTAGAATAATGAGAAACCCTAGTAGCATAATATGTAGCTCAGAAAAGCCTCCAGAGGATGATTGTTGTCCCATTTGCTTTGGAGACTTTACCATTCCTTGCAAGACTAGCTGTGGTCACTGGTTTTGTGGTACATACATACATATTTACTACTACTACATGTTTTGCTTTTTTATTTCAAAATTTTAGTGTGGGAAAACAACATTTGCAAGAAAATGTAGACTTATTTGGTCACATTTTTGAGTATGTATACTTATTATAACTATTTTAGACAATCTTTTTTTATTAATGATGGTGATGTCCGGGTCAGCTTTACTATTGTATGGGTACATGCTACTGTCCCACTTGCTCCTTGCTACTGTCCCACTTGCTCCTTAGGCAAATGGAAAGACAACATCCATCAGTATTTTGAACTTGAGACCTCGTGGTTCTCCCTCGCATCGGCAATTACGCCACACCCTTGAGTGTAATTTTAAACAATTCTAATAGAAACTGAATTCCTCAGAACAATTTTACGTGATACCACACACATATTTTAGTTCTAAGAACGCTTGAATCTTGTTTTGTCATTTTTAATTACTATTATGTATGGAAATGGGAATTCTAATTGGTCTACTTGATAAGTTTCTGTGTAAATTATGTTTTCCTTATTGCTGTATTATCCTCTGTTCCACAGGAAGTTGCATATTGACGCTCTGGCGCTACAGATCAACGCTACTGCGATGCAAGTGCCCGATATGCGTCCGCCCAATCAGTAAGTTAGTACCGGAGGCATCATTACTTGTTCAACAGCAGGAAGAGGATGTTCTTGAACTCCTTAAGAAAATTCAGTGGTACAACCACCTTTTCAGTGGTAGTGCTTATGGGGTTTATCTGGTAGGCTGTTATCTTTGAGCTCTGTATCTGCGATGTAATTATCAGTAGTGCATATACTTCCTACTTTTTCTTTTTTTGCTTCGGCTTTTTTTCCTTTTTGGTTCTTGTAAAACTGTATTAGCATCTTTAACTAAAGATTTATTGCTATGTAATTAGTTTTATTATCTTATTGCATATAGTCAGTACCATCATGTCTAAAACTCTCAAGATGGGGCATCTTGTGATGGAGGAGAGTGTATTTTTTGGTAGTTTTAAGATGGTTTGATGCAAAAGCTGTTTTGCTGATTTCGGTCTTTTGCAACTCAGCAGTTTATGGACAATGGCATTTGCGTACCTTAAACAATACTTGATGTCCAAATTTGTGATGTTTACTTCAGTAATACCTCCTGTAGCAGTTTTTGGACTAGACTTCTCTACTGATGTACTATAACCTCTCTTTGTTTTATTTTCTGTAGTATGAAATAATTGCATAGTTTCTAAGAAACTTGTGTTGCATCAACCTAGTTAGGTGGCTCTACTTTGACGCATGTATTTTGCTCCTTAGATATTTTGTTTGAAGCTGGTTCCTCATTGGAACTTCTGCGGGATACTTCCTCTTGGGTTAGGACCTCCCAAAGATGTAGTAATAAGTTGTCAGGAAGTGATACCACTATAAGATAAGGGTGGATTCAAACTTTTAGTCTCATATCCTTTTTGTTTGTGGTGAAGTGGTATTTTGCAAAAGGGGGAGAGCTGTGGGTGATGCGGATAACTTATGTACCTTTCTGGTCTCAACCCCAAAAGATAACATGGTCGTGTTTGTTATCTTGGTAATTAACCTAATATTTAAAGTGTGGGCGAAACTATCACAAGTTTATTTTATGAAAATTGTTGACTAACGTTGGTGAAAATTCCAAGCTTCGATGGAGACATCTAATAAGTTAAAGGACGACGCTGCATCCTCGGATTTTGTTCATGATGAAAGATCTCCCCCGACCCTTCTTCACATCTCTAGCTGCTATACAATTTTCAGGTTAATTAGATATTGTAGAATGCTAATACTCCATCTCTCGAGTAAATTGAGTAGCTAAATACCTGAACAATGATTTTTGGTTCTGGAGGAGCTAGTCCTGAAGCTTATCTGTGGCACTTTTTCATATCTGATCGGAATTATTCAAAAAGGTAGACAACTAATGATATAAGAGCATAACCTCTAATGGAACAATAATTAGAAGAGGAAGTTTCATCAGTTTATGTAGGATACTTACTCACCTTCTATGGCACCTTCTAGCCCTTGATTGTTCCACCTTCGCCAATATAGCGAAGTGGGTTAGGCGAGTTCTTTTCGTCAAGGACTCAAGTTCTCGATGAAGTGAAGCCAGTTGATTTGACCTCGGATAATTAAAACACTAAATTCCCAATTCCTGTGCTATTTCTATGTGATTCCTTCGTTTAGAACTTCTGAATAAATAGTTCGGGCTTTATTAAATTCTCTTTCTCCTTCCTGCAGAAACTACTAGGACTACCTCCGTTAACAAGGGGAGTTCTCCGTGCACTGATGGACGGACTGATGGATCCTGATCAAGTTCGGTTTAACTATTACTTTATGCGCATTCTTGCAGTAAGTTTTTGAAACATTGGATTGGGAATGTGATACTTTCTGGTTTCTTGTTCCAGTATGGGTAAGAATCTATGCATATTTCTTTTGTGTTGGAAGGTCTTAAAAGTTGGGAGAGCTGGATTTCTATGCACTCTCATTCCTGGATTTATATGATTATGATAATTAAACAACCTTGCATAATAAGAGAAGCATATTCCTTGAACGTAATGAGAGAAAATAGTCGCACATTCTTTGGATTTTGAGCATGCTCTGTTCAAGTTAAAACATGGATGCTGTGAAAGTAGAGTCGGAGATTTTGTTACAATTCTTGTGCATAGTTTCAGTGTTTCTTTCAGATCTAGACATGGAGTATCCCTGAAACATTATGTGCATAGTTTCAGTGCTTCTTTCAGCTCTATTTCTTGGTTTTGATTGTTAGTGCTATAGCTTCTTTTGTTGCAAGTTTTCTCCCTGATGTAATTTCTTTGTATTTACTACAGTTGTTGCTGAGTTGGATCTATTGTAGCTGCCAATTTCAGTTCATTCCTACTGGTATTCTACTTGTCATACTCGATTAGGGATTGAGATTTATTTTGCAACTCCATTTTGTGGTATGCATGCACATTCTTTTGGTTTTCTACAACCATGAAATATTGGGTGTATTTGACAAATAAACATCATTTACTAGGGGCAGGCGATCATAAAAAATTATTTATGCATTATTATATGATATGTTAATCTTCAGGATGCAACTAATAGAGAGTAAACTATATTGAAAAAGTATATCGATTAGAATATGTTACTATTTGTTTTGGCCTTGGAAACTGTTCTGGTTTAGCGATGGTATTGTTGTATCTATGTCAACCAATGGTCTAGGTTTCTGTTACATAATTTAGTATATGAAATTGTGTTTGTTGCATCAACATGGTATTAGAGGAGGTAAAGGTCCTCATTTCATTGTCGCTATTATCAAAAAGATTTTTCGCATGGATAACTCATTTTCATGATGTCTATGAAATAATCTTTTCTTCCATTTCTCCGCTACACTTCTTTGTCCTGTGGTTTATGCACACATTAGTAATTGTGGCTGTAGTTTGAACATAAGCTAATAAATACCTGTCTGCAGGGGGACTGGGAATCTGGAGACTGTTTGACCTGTGCTCTATTGCCATGGTGGCTATTTTCTCTCTGGCTGGCCTATGTCGTAGATGGGTTCTTCGTCGTCGTGTGAGACAATTGGCTATTCAGCCAGCACATCCTAATTGAAGGCTCATTCCATTGCCAGCAAAATGGAAAATCCTTGCTGTGAATATATTCTGAATTTCGTCAGTATGAAAAGTTGACTGTACGGGAGATTATTTTCAATGTAGCTCCCACTAATAGGCTGTAGCAGTCAACACTCTTATTAAAGCCGTGTTTAACCTGGATATACAAGATGTTAGTATATGATTTTGGTTGACAGTCAAGCTTCAGTAGATTGTCTAGTATTGCTGCAATACTTAGTAACCCAAGATCCATCATCAAATTTTATAGTCTAGTAATATGAGTGGAGGTGTTTCAGACATTATTAACTGTGGAAGAACTTAACTACATGATGTTGAGTTGCCTAGTCATATTTTAGGTTGGCATTTGCAATAGTTAAAGCCCTAAGTTAGAGCTAATTTTAAACGGAGAAGGGTCACATTTGCCCCTCTAGTATTACTTATTAAGATTAGTTACCCTTCGTTATACTATTCGATGTTTCTTGTCCCTACCGTGATTCTTTTCAACAAAAATACCCTCCCATCTAACGGAGCACTGGGACCAGTCTTTCCCCTTACACGTGGCATAAATTTGAAGCCCCAACCCATTTTAAATTTTCAATTAATATTAAAACTCTTTAACCCATATCCCACGGGTATCCAATTAAAAAAAATAAGCTGCATCTTCTTCAAAAACAAAAAATAACTACCGTGAGCGTAAAGTACCTGCCGGAAAATTTGATCCCGCCATCTCCATCAGAACCACCATCATCATTTTCACAAATTCTAAAAGGCTCTACACAACTAACTTAAATTATTAAATCCCAAATAAGAACCAAGTTAGAACACCAATAATTTCACAACCCACTTTGTTATTTCAAATTTTCGAGAAATCCTCCAATGGTGATCTGATTTTCTTCTATACAAGCATCAAATCAATTGCAAGATTTTAATCACATCAATAAGTTTTATTACTGAATATATATAAGGATAAGTATTAACAATAACTAACAGTTTTCATCAATGAAATAAATAGAAAGAAAAAAAATAATCAAATGATCAGAAGCTGAGAAGACATTTAGTTTCCGCTGATCATTTTCGCCTCTTGAAGATTGAGGTCCAGAAATTCTAAATTTCGTGTGTTCTTAGTTTCGCCCTTTTCTCTTTCTCTTTCTCTTTCTTTCATTTGCAAAATACTCTTGAAAATATTCCATCACCTTAAAATATCATCTCAGAATTTTTTTTTCTAAAAAAATAAATAAATAAATAAATAAAAGAAATCACATGCGAAAAACACACCAGAAATTCGCCTGAATCGAACCTTTTGGACTTCAAAATAAAAAGATAAAAACTTTCAAAGAGATACTTTTGAAAAAAGGAGGCTGAAAGGAGATAGAGAAAAGGTGAGATTTGTAGAAGATTGTGAAACATCTCAATGAGTAAGAAAAATTAAACTCACCCCTAATCTAATTTAGCTCTAGTTTGCGTACTGGTAAGTGGTATGGGCATGTGTTTTGGAGTTGCGTGGACTGTGTGTAATTGGGAAAAGGAGGGGTGGGTAAAATGTTGATCCGAATGGATTTGAATTCGGGTATGGTTCGGTTTGAACGGATATAAACAAAATCATTGCCACATAGCAATTAAGAATATGGGTCCTAGAGCTCCATGGCAATTAAGAATGTGGGTTTCAGTGCTCTGTTAGATGAGAGGGTATTTTTGTTAAAAAGAGTAACAGCAGGGATAAGAAACATCAAATAGTATAACAGAGGTTAACTAATCTTAATAAATAATACCAGAGGGGCAAATATGATCCTTTTCCGAATTTTAAATGCTGCTTCTGTGCATTGGCTCTTGGCTTTCTTTTTTACTTGGGAAGAAGTTTGGTTATTCATTGTCCTCAGAGTAAAAAGGTCTTGTGGCTTTGATTTCCAAAAAGTTGTTCAGTCTTTTTGCGGTCTTTCTTTCTTTGGTGTAATATATGACTTTCATATTTTCACAATGCATCAGATAATTTTAGTTTCTCGTGGTTGATTTATCATTTATGTCATGTGAACCTAAGTGCGACTTGAGTAGTCAATTCTGCGTAAGAGTGGAACCATGTGTTACGAACTCACGAAATATCACAAAAGCGTCTTTGATTAAAATGATGTAAAACTTTGCAAACTATTTTGACTGAGTGTCAATGTTAATTTAATCGTTTCATAATTCAATGCAGCATTTGTAACTCTACATTCGGTAAAAAAACTACTTACTCCTTCCAATTTTGAATGTCAGGAAATTTTGTTCAAAGTATTGTTAATAGATCAGCACAGGTATTGTTCTGATAGATAAGTCGTTCATTGGTTTATCCCATCTATCTGAATGACCGGTCTCAATTCAGGAGGAAGAATTGATAATTGACACAAAACCATCCATTATGACTATATTTGTTCAAATAAAATGCTTGGCTAATTTCACCCATCTAACCAAAAAGTTCTTTCTTCTTTCAATTCTCGTTCATTCCATGTGTGCCCTTCTTCCCCTAACTCTTCCCATTCTACTAACGAATTCTCTATAATAATTCGTAAAATTTAGGTCGATTAATTGTTTTCTGATAGCACCTATTGATATTTCGATTGCAAAATGTATCGAGACTTTGTGTAGTAAAAAAATTGGGATGTGATGTGTTTAAAGAATATATGCAATTTTTATTACTATTATTATTTTTAAATTTGTATAGGAGTAATTAGTTGTTTAATTAGTGAAGTGTAACAAGTGTTGAATGAGTGATAAAAATGCGTTGGTAAGCAGGGAATGTGTCATATTCTAGTCCTCAAACATTACACCATTATGAGGTGTACGACTTGGATAATGCTTTGAGACACGTCATCATCATATAAAAACAAACAAACAAAAACTGAAAGCGCTTTCCATTTTCCCATCATTTCAGCTATCACCAACAATACATGAAGTTGTTCCGTAATCCTCTTCGCTTACGTAATCGTCGTCGTCACCTTCCCCAAAACCCTAACCCTAACCACACAACTCCTCCAGTTATGTTTCCCGATTCCGGCGAACGGAAACCGGAGGAAACTTCGTCTTCCTCCGCCGTGGTAAACTCCGACAGAGACGACGATGAGGAAGAAGAAATTGGATACGAATCGGTGGATGACGTGGATTTTACAACGGCGTCGTTTGAGGATGAACAGGAGGACGGTAATAATCCTGAGGAGGAGGAGAGTGCGTCGTCGTCGAAGAGCGTAGTGGCTGTTGAGAAGTCGGAGAATGAATTTATGAAAATGATGGAAAAACCTCCAACTGATGATTGTTGTCCTATTTGCTTTGCTAATTTTGTCGTTCCTTGTCGAGGTCCCTGTGGCCATTGGTACTGCGGTAATTAACAGCTTAGCTACTGTTAAAATCTCCGGTTTATTCGCTGTTATATTGTCATTGTTCTATTGATTATATAGCTCAGTTTATTTTCCATGAAATCGATTATGTGCTGCTATTCTGGGAATGAATTAGTCCTCAATGAAGCAGAAATGTCGGTTGCTCTTTTCTGAAAATATATTTTTGTTAAATAGTGCTAGCCAGGGGTCTATCGGAAACATCCTCTCCACCGGGGTATGGTCTGCGTACATCCCACCCTCCCCAGACCCCACTTGTGAGATATATTGGGTATTATGTTGTTGTTGTTGTTGTTGTTGTTTTAAGTAGTGCTAGTGGTCTTTTTCCGCTCGATATTTAGCATATTGTAGTAGGAAAATAAGTGTGGAGAATGTGAAAGTATTGCATAAGATTATAGTTGGAAAGCTGGCTATATCCTGTAATTCGAGGTTTATTAGAAAGGTTTTAAATATGTACAGCTCGTGGTAGACAGATCATTTTACTCAAATAGTTTTACCTTTTTCAAACGTGTTTTCTAAATGTTTTCACTAGCCGAGGGTCTATTGGAAACAGCCTGTCCACTTTAGTGGGGGTAAGGTCTGCGTACATCTTACCCTTCCAGACCCCACTTGTGGTATTATACGGGGACCGGGGTATGTTGTTGTTGTTTTACCTTTTTTGTTGATTCTGAAATTAATTAGGGTATTCAGGAGTCCTTTCTTCTGTCATTGCGGGGTTTAATATTGGATATGACAATAATAACGTGATGTAGGTGGAAGAAAATATCCTTGCCATGTCATCTTACTGATTAGGATGACATTTGAATCTTCTTGGGAATTGTGGAGATATGTATTTTCGTCATTTTACTAACCCTTGTTTCCTCTCCTCTTGGAGAGTAATCTGTCAAGCCCTGTGTGTACTTGTATCGCTTAGAAGATTCTTAGACAAAACCTAATTGCATTTTCAACTGTTTCATTTGTTAATAATGTCAAAAGCCACAACTTGTCCAGTCTACTATTACAGTTTTCAGTTGCTGTCTTGAAGCTTTGCAATAAAGTTTTTTCGCCATATGTTTTTTCAACATGATATTTACCAATATGGTTTCTCCATGTGTAGGAGGTTGCATTTTGCAGTACTGGAACTATGGAGCTGCACTTCAGCCTTGTAACTGTCCCATGTGTTCGAGGAAGATTACTCATTTGACACCTGAGGCATCATTGTATAGCCAGCAGGATGCTGAAGTAATTGAGGTTTTAAAAAGAGTTCAAAAGTATAATCGCCTTTTTGTTGGTGGCACATATGGCCTCATGCTGGTGCGTTGACTTGTATGTTCTCCATCATAATTCATATGTTAGATTGCATATATGGGATTATACTCCTATTTTGAAGTGTCAATTGGACCATCTTCTTTTGCGTTGCCTCTCTATGTTACAAGTTTGGATTGGGACTTCTTGTGTGATGTCCTTTGTTTTTTCAAGCTTAAGGCTGAGTATTTTTTTGTTGATTATCCATCAATTTCGAGTTCACAAATCAAGATCATGTGGTTGGATAGAAGCCATTAATATATAATTCCCACGGATCCAACATGAGATTATACAGACAATGTTTCTCATGTCAGTCGTATTGATATGGTTTGTGTTTATTGCATACTGGTAATCATTAAACAATAGTAGAGAGCGGCATTTTATCATGGGTTGTAATCCTGTACTTTCTGTGGACTCGAGTACTGGTTTACCATAAAGTAATAGTGGAGCGCCACATGTTCTTTTATTTTTGATCCTTCTCTTTCTATTTTCTGCAGAAAGTGCTTGGACTGCCCTTTTACATGAAGAGAGTGTTTAATGAAATGATGAATCCTGATAGGCCTGGAGCTCATTTGAACAAATTGCGAATTTTTGCGGTAAGTTCATCTGTCAGCTAAATACATTTGACTGACTGCTATGCAATATACTTCAATCAGCTAGCTTTATTATTTGCTTATTATAGTTCAATAGTCTCAGTTTTTCCCCAACATTTCAAAAGTGAACTCAAATCCTCATAATTTCTGACCTTATTTAGTTTTATAGGTTTCTTTTCTGATCTGCTATCTTTATCTACTTTGCCAATGTACTTTTTGTACTTTGTAGTGATCTCATTTCTTGAACTTATCCGCTGAAGCAGATAATTTCTTGCAGATGTTCCTGGGACTCCTTTACACACTCAGCCCCTTTGATTTTCTCCGAATAGGTACTCAAATCCTCCACTTGAAGATGTTGATGGAAGTAAATTTGAAAACTAATTCATGAATCTCTTTGTGACTTCACTGGAGTTGCTACTGAAAGGGCATGTATGGAGGAGCTGAAAATAGTTAGTTGACGATGCTTATTTTGTTGCGTCTTATTTACAACCTTTTCCTCTATTCATTTGCTATATGAGAGCTTGCCTGAAAGATACATTGCCACCATTTCTTTATCCTGCATTCACCGGGGTTCTAATGAGTGTTTTTACTGGTGAAGAACCTATGTGTATTCACATTTTTCCATCTTCTTTTGTTTAATGTAAGGTTACATTATTCTCACTGCAGGCCGACAAAATGTCATTGATGTGTTTGATTACTCTGCCATTGCACTTTCCTCTGTGTTATATTTGGTCGGACTCTATATTCGACGTAGGCGTTTCCGGCATGTCCGGGATATGGCTGCGGCAGACTTTGCTGCTAATTGACAGCTGCCAACTGATGAAGCAGATACTCACGTTGGAGCTTTGAGATTTCTGATTTCCAATGATTTTGCGCGGCTTTTCGACGTTTCCAAAGTGTGCTTTAGCAAGTTTCAGATGGTCTTTGCATTCGACGACGCAGTTCTCTTGCTTTGTTTGCCATTCTGTATATAGATAATCTGTATAGTGCAACTCCCGTAGTCTGTAATATCTATTCAATTAGTCACAATCTTGTCGAAGCCAGAGATGAAGTATATACACCTGAGAAGATTATCAGAGTTAGTTTAATACCAAGTTACATCCTTCTTTGAACAGGATCTGTTGTATAGGCCCGTGCTACTGCATCCTTGAATTCTAATTCCAAGGAGTGTGTTTGTTGTTTGTGTTTTCTTTTATCATTATCGTTACTTCCTTGGGTTGTAGTTGTACTAATGCAAAGTATCTTCATTTGTGGAGGGATCATCATTAGATTTTACTGCTTCTTTGGGTGCTCCACACTTGTATTTTGAACTTGCTTTTTCATTCATGGCATTGGACATCACTGCAAATTGGGTATGTATACTATTTTCTGTAATACAGCTTCTTCTTTTATTGTTTAATTTTAAATTTTCATTTTTGTCACTTGTGATTTAGCTCTATAATTTGCCGAGCTGCGTCAAAGGAGTAGTGTAGGGATGTTGGACAAATAAATCGATATTAACCTAAGAACATCTTGCCATTTTTTTAGCGACGCTCCTTCATATCAATTCTCAAATATACGTAAAAGCAAGCGTACATACAAGCAAATTATTTCTCAAGCCAAATGTACATACAAGCAAGAGTTTTTGTTGCCTTTATTCCAACAACTATCTACACTTCTCTTAGGCTGTGCACTTCACATCACTACGATAACAATATCCTTCAATCTAGGAAGACTATGACATTCACAACTGGATGATACAGAATAAATAACTACATGCCCTGATATGTACAAAAGAATGGCATTCCTTCACATATTACCTACTAACTGTGCATACCAAGGACCATGAACATTCACAGTCACACGCGCTGCCATAACCAATACAGAGGCAGCTTCCACTATCTCGTCAACTAGAGGAGTTGCTCCCACCTGCCGTAAAGCCAATTCAGCCAATTCTCTTCCCTGTCTGCCGGTTCCACCAAGTACAAGTCCTCTTCCAGCCAGATATATAGCACGGGATATGCGAGTAAAAATAGCATCCCCAGCTTGCAGGCTCTTGGACAACATCCTTGCCATGATCTCCTTGATCTGTGGAAGCTTCATACCATCAGTACCATAGTCACCATGCTCTAAAGGTTTGCCAAGTGTCTCGATGATCTCTTGAATACCAGCATCATTGTTGGAGTCGAGAAGCTCAGAAAGTGCTTTGACACTTTCCAGAACAACTTTATCCATATCTGCTGCACTCGAGACCATATGCATACTCAGAAGAACCTGTCTTTGCACTAGCACGCTGCAAAATCATAATCAAATAAATAAGTAAATTATCAAACAGCACGTCACAGGGATCAAGAGAAAGAGTCTCTCATCTCAGCACTAGATTCTTTGCCTTTTTTCAAGAATGGGAGGGGGGAATGAGGTGGAGTCGAGAGTTACCTGGTAGCTATTACAATGATCTTTTGGATTTTCGCCTGAATAGCCCTTAGCCTAAAAAAGTTCAGCTGCATAGTTTCAGGCAAGCCTTCTTGTGTCAGACCAGATACTGCATTTACCAACTTTAACAAGCCCAGCCTCACCAACAAATCAACCTTGTCCCCCGTGCATTCTTGGCATTCATCTGCGGCTTCAGAAATGAAACACAGTTACTAGTCAGGAGAAATACACAGGCAGTTTAGACAGTTCAATGCTCTAATTTCAAGCTGATGCCATGGGAGAGGTAAAGGAATGGGCCAAATCTGAGGGAACCAACCTGTAGAACTTGAAGGTGGAGTTTGGTTTTGATTGATTTTATGTGAAAAACTTCCTCCAGTTCTAAGGGCGGCAGAAGGAAGGAATCGATCCTGTCCACTTGTCAACTTTGATAGAGCCTCCTTGTGTTCATCCCATTCCTGGTCCTTGGAATCTTTGACAGATGAAAGCCACTGCACTGTTAAAGGTAGAGCGGTCATAGCCATAGAAGGAAGACCGTAACGCTTGGTGAAAGCATTCCTTAAATAATCAAAAGCTCCAGGTCCCTTGAGAATCGATTCCAACATCTTAATCCTCGCCTTGCTTATTTCTTGTTTGAGAAGCTGCACAGTAAAAAAATGTCAGACACCTCAGACTGGGTTAAAAAAAAACAGAGAAAGCAGAAGTGGAAACACATTCACATCCTCAAAGACAAAGCAGTGCACAACTATGACATGAGAATCATTAGAAAGAGATGCCGCTGCAGAATCCCTAAAGATGAGTTCAAACGCCAGACACTGTGACAACACCATGCATCAAAAAAAGTATACTCGCACTCTGAACACATTTTTGGAATGTGAAGTAGGTTCCTTTTAGATTATGAAAATACTAATTTAATCATCAACCTCGGCTCCAAAGCATAGAAAGAGAGAGAAAGTGGGGATTGGGGGAGATCTCAAGAAAATTAGAAGTTACTAGTATATTGCCAATTAAAAAAAATAAAATTATATATATATATATAAAGTATTACCCAGTATTAATCACTGATCAGCTTCTTAGTTTAAAACAACAGATACACTTTTCTAGCAGAGAACTATCTGAACATTGCATGTTAGCCTTAGGTCTGTAGTTGTGATGTGTTAATAACCATGTAAAGAATGAAAGATGATCCGCAAGGTTTTTACCTGTATCTCTTCCAGCACAAAACGCAAACCCCTAACTAGTGCCAAGAGAAATGAATTCCTTGATCCATCCTGACATATATCGGCCAGTTCACTAAATAACTTCTGGCAATTTGCTTTTAGCTCATCCTCTTTAGCTGGAGAGGAGAGTTTCTGCAAAGTGACCACTGTGAAGTCCATGATCTTTTGAAGATAATCCATATCAAGTTTACCTGAGATCAACAACTAAAAAAGGAACGTACATTAATAGACGGGTTAGAAGGTTTGCTCATATTATAAGGTGAAAAAAATCAGGTATGAGCTAAATGATCAAAGGTACCTGATATAGAATGTCTACATCTATAGCTTCATTAATCTCTTGTCTCCAGCCCTGAGGAGCCAAGCTACAAAGTTCATCCCTTGCTTCTTTCATCAGATCAACAACTCGACTGTGCCCAGGTTCATCCAATCTCATGGATTCCATGACACTATCCCAGAAAGCCTTCTCCATTGTCTCTCTAACTTTGTCCTGTAAAAAGTCAACAGAGATGATGATTACATATTTTTACACTCCCTTCCAGTTTTCAGGAGCCTTAGCGAAATGTGCTCTGGTTTAGTAAATCAAGATGTAAGAAATGCACCAACCTCGATACTACTTTCATATTTCTCAGCAACTTTTGGAGACTCGGAAAATGCAAGATGCTGCCCGTGAAGACTCTCATTCACAATTAATAGATTCTCCATTTCCAATCCCTCAGTACGGTATGACTGCATGCTGTTATTGGCAGAAGAACCAACTTCTTTTGGATGTAATTCATTCCTGAATAAGGACCGAACCACGCGGTTTGGCTTCTGATCACTCGCCTCAAGCAAATTCTCTCCTTTAGTTGAACCACTAAGAGAAGAAGAGGCACTTGGGACTGAAGTCGGGCTTGGAGATAGTGAATGCATAATCGGAGAGCCCACAGGACTCCCGTTTTCTTTAGCTTCGAAGTATTTACTTCGTGTGTCAAAAATTGCATTATCCATCCGTTCAATACCAGCATCTCCACTAAGATTAAGCACCTTTTCTCTGAGAAGTCTCTGATCTTCTGTCACCTGCATGACAGAAGTGATAAGTCTCAAAAACTGAGCTCGATAAGAATGAAACTTTTCGATGGAAACAATGCTCTCTGAACCAGGAAGCCAACAAAAAGAATTTAAAGAACATTGAAAAACTAACTTCTCCAAGGGAAAAAGAAAAGCTAGGAGTAAAACCTGTTTCTGGATAGCCTTCAAATCATGAGTAAGAGCACCACTAGATCCTTCAGGAGTCATCCGGCACTTTTGCATCATAGAAAGTTCAAGCTGGCAAGCAGCTCTAACCAAATCCTCCTCCAAAGTCTGGGCATCTTTAACCTTCCACACCACAAAGCTATTCAAGTAAGAACACCATGCTGAATCAAACTCTGCAAGTTGTGACCTGAAGGTCTTGCGTCTTGCCAACCCTCCATCAGAAGTCTGGGTGGGACCATTTAAAATTATCCTAACCAGCAGCTCAAACTCTCTGACAAAATTTTCAGCAGATTTTGCCAGGGAAATCTCACGCTCCCCTTTACCACTAAACACTGCATCAGGGTGACCTAGAATCATATATGCACACAGCACAATTCGAACTGGATACCTTGACAACTTAACTGGAGCTTTGGCTGCTGGTGAGTTGGACACTGTTTTTCTTGCACCACCACTGCGGAAAGATCTCCTTGGTGTAACCTTCTTTTTAGGCGAAGCTACTCGCTTGAGAAGATGATCGATGTCACCCCAACCAAAGGTACTCGTGGAACTGTTTACCTCACGCAACACTTTAAAGCGAAGTTCAAGCCTATCGAGCAAACCTTTTGCTGTTTGTAGTGTGTTAAGTGATTCAATCATCAGTGCTAATTGCTCAAATGGCATTAACTTAGCTGATCTCTCATTAATGCTCAACATGTTATAAGCTTTTGCGAGATGGAAGGTTGTCTTTCCACGTGTAAGGAACTGCTTCCAGCACCTGTAAGAGAAAACTAACAATATTCACTTCCATACATCTCAATCACTTGCGGTAATTTCAGGAAACTCTGAAAATCAGTTCACTTATATCAAAATCATTTGTATGACGAAAGATGGCTTGCAACTTCCATACCTTGCTAATTTTGTTGAAAGGAGGTCTGCTTGGTCATGTATCTTGTCATAACTGTCATGAAAAGAATTATGTAATTTGCCTCTCTGCAACAAGTATTCTGCTCTCTGTCTCTTTGCCTGTTCATTTCAAATTGGGAAGTGACAGAAACAATGTAAAACTACATACAGATGACATCTTCATAAAAATTTATTTGTATTGGATCAAGTGCATATGCTGTTACCTTTTGTAGTTTGTCTTCTATTTTAGTTTTCATTTCCCTTCTTTTGACCTCTTCCTGGTGAGAAACAGATTTTGCTATCCTCCGTGCTTGCATGACTCTAGCACATGCCCTTCTCTTTTCAGCTTCCAGCAATCCCATCCTCTTCTTCTCAGCAGCTGCACGCTTTTGACAAATTGCAGCACGGACCCGCTCTTTATACTTGCTCTCACGAGCCATTCGACGTTGTAATGATTGAGATGTCCTTTCCCTCAGCGTGGCCCTCCTTTGACGATAAGCTTTTAGGAGAAGCATTCTATTTTTCTCAGCCTGCTGAACACGCAACTCCACCTTTGTACCCAGTTCAGCTCGTTCCTTTCTGAAGCGCATTTCTGCTTCAGTTTTAGCTGCCTGCCTCAACTCATCTATTTTCGCCAGACGCAGCTTAGCCTTTGCTAGAATACTCATCCTATGAATAAAGAAAAATTAAAGGTCAAAGATAACAGGACGGCTTTCACAATCACACAGATCAACCTACTTCACATAAATATATTACAGTCATCTTACTCAGCAAATAATGGAGAAGTCATTTTACTCATTATTATCTTGTACAAGATTAATCAACTCTACTAGCTATATAACTACATTAGCCAGGTTACCTATAGCGATTATGCACATTCATCAAACCAATGTAATACTTTCCCCAGCTTTTGCTAATAGTCTCTCTCTTTTTTGCTTCTCTTTAGGCAAGTGTACTTGAGGGGGATGGGATGTGTTTGACAAAATCTACCGACTTAGATGTATGTGTACACCATCACACAAGATACTTTGACGTAAATAGTTCGCTTAAAAGAAGAAGTCATTTCATTTTTTTTTAAAAAAAAAATCATGAGTTCACATGGAAATCCAAGCTCAAGCAGATCTTCTTTGACGAGCAACAGACAAGAACTCAAGTAGTCACATTGTATTATTACAATTACAAACTGGAAAAGACTACAGTGGAAACCTAAAAGACCAGCAGAGTAACAACTCTCAGAGAGCCTGCATAATATGATGACTCACATGGAAAATCTTTTTATAAATTTCTACAAAAACCCCGAAGCACTATTAAAAAACCAATAATGCTGCAATAAGGCACATTAAAAAACAAAGCAGAATGCATGCTTGGATATACCCGTAGGATTTTGGCAGAAAACTACTCACAACTGGTGAAAGAGTGAAAAAAGACGTTACCTTTTCTCCTCGGCAGCTTGAAGTTTAGCCTCGAGACGCTGTCCAAGATCTTCTCCATGAGTTGGTGACTGCGAGGGGCTTCTAGGCTTTGGTCTGGCTTTGCTCGACAGATACTCATAGAATTTCTGTCTCATACCAAATTGGAAAGTTTTAATTACAGAAACTTCCAAAAAAAAAATCTTTAATTTCTTTGAACTACGAATTCATGCTAAATTGGAAAGTTTTAATTACAGAAACTTCCAAAAAAAAATCTTTAATTTCTTTGAACTACGAACTCATGCTAATTACAAGTGCCTTCACGTAGTGCAACAAAGAAAGATTACAAATTGGAATGTGATTTAAGTAAATAAAGTTGTTAAACATGAATTCTTTATGCAAAAGAAAATTGTTGCTACAATATCAAACTCCAAAAGATGAAAAGGAAAATTAAGGAAAAACATTCTATAACAATAAAGTAGTCATAAAATTCATACACCAAAATATCAACATGACAGTGGAACCAATCAACATGTACTTATTTTTCAAGAAAATATTTGCTTTAAGTAGTTTATACCTGATTAAAAAAAACCGGAAAACAGCTTTTTTTCAAGGGACCTAATAAGTAACAAGAACTATCAACTATAACATAAATAAAGTAAATAATCATATATGCTACCTAACACAACAAATAACCATAGAAACGAGATAAAATTACACATATTTTAATTTTAATTTTTAGGAAAGAAAGTTCATCATGCACTTTATTATAATTACCGAACACAACATATTTAAAATTAAAAATAAAATAAAAATCAGTTAACTAAAAGACTAAAAAAAAAGAAATAAAAAGACCTGTCGACGAAGATCAGCGTCACGAAGCTTAGCTTCAATTTGTTCAATAGTAGTAGGAGGACTTGTTTTAGGCTCCGTTAACTTTTGTACTAGCCGACGTGGCATCCTGGGCGATGACCACGTGGAGGTAGGTACGTCATCAGTGGCCGGAATTTCCATGGCTATTCCACCTATCTTCCCTCTTTCCGGCGACGTCTCCACTTCCATAATCAACGATCAAATCACTTTTTTAGAACTTGAGCTTTTGATCTATGAATATAATTACGACGCTTTTAATTAATTAATAGAAATGTATATGGATATTTATTTACGAAATTGAAATTTGAATATCGAGAAAAGTCGCGATGATTTGTGAAGAGAGAGAGAGAGAGGTAGCTTTTCTTTTATAATGTGTATTTTGGGAGCTTTATTTATTTATTTATAATATAAAAGAAAAAGGGAAATAGAAGAAGAGTATGAATATGAATGAAAATGTAAAGGGGGTGCGTGCACTATGAAGGCAAAGCGTGTTGGATTATGAATGGGTTTCTTATTTCTTATCCAGAAAGTCTGCCACGTCATCCCCTTTGTCCCTCAACGGTCCTCCTACACTCTTACTTTAAGTTTTCTTTTTACTGTTTTACCCCCCTCGTTCAAGTCCTTTTTGGATGTCTCAGCACGTCACTGCTTACTTATAGGCTTCTCACTTTACTAAATTATTTAACAATTGATTAATTTGTAGTTATTTGCATAGACGTGAACCAAAAAAGAATTGGAGCGAGATGATTCGACAAGATATGTTTCACCTTCAAGGACATGATCTTTGATAGGAAAACGTAGAGGTCGAGAATTAGGGTAGAAGATTAATTGGTAGGCAAATAATTGTTGGCATATTAGCTTTATTATTCTTATATACTACATAATAATTTTATCTTGTTCTGTGTCTTTAATGTTATTGGAGTCTTCTATTTTCTAATATGTTTTCAAAATATTCTTCGAACTGAGAGTCTATTGAAAACTGCGTCTCCACCTTGGTAGGGTAAGCTCTGCGTACATCTCATCCTTTTCAGGTCCCACTTGTAGAATACCACTTGAAACTTTTTAGTCCGTTTTCGAAAGACAAACATAAAGTGAAAAAAAAAAAATAAGCATGTACGTACACTTTCACATCTTCAGTAATTAAGCTTTGAAATTCGATTTTATATTAATGGTATGATTTATTGGATATTCACTAGATATAAAAGTTCATACTTTAGTATAAAGATATACGAATGTGAGAAACTACTCAACTAGGTCTAGTATTGTAGCTTATCTCATTTAATTAGTAGTAAGGACAATAATGACACATTTGAATATAGCTGTATTATTGTCTATTGTTCAAAAAGAGTAAGAACCAATTCAAACGGAAGAGTAAGTTGTGTAGTACGTATATATTTTCAATTACTATCAAGGAATAAATAGTGAAATTCCAAATTGGGGATACAATGACAAAGTAGTCATCCATTAAAGGGTACGTATAACTATTAACGCATCCATGATAAATGCATTGTGCATGCGACCGTGGAAACAAACGGATTTGGCCTTAATTCTAGGAAATATACGTAAAGTCTACGGATTAATTGAGCACGTTTAGTTTTCTTGATTTGGTGAAACGTCACTTTCTTTTTTAGTTTATTTCTTGCTTATTCTAGTCTTTTCTTGTTCGAGGTGATATTGCTCCATGTGATGTCATCATCATCTCTCTCTTTTCCCCTTCAAGTGTTTGCTTTTCAATTTTTATCATAATCATACTTGAAGCCCTATTATCTTTACAAAGTCAATGATTAAAATGTAAGATGTTGGATATACAAATAAAAAAATCTAAACTAACTTTATCGTTTTATAATGTGTGATGATTCAATTTTATTTTTCTTTACCATTTATTGCTTTCCACAATCTTCCATAAAACCATATAATTGCATAAACGTCTTCTCAAATAGACATCTATGACGCTCTAATGATTCATAAAGGTATTTCTCATCCTTCTCTTCAGCTCATGCTAAGGTCGTGATGAAGGTAAATCCTAAGTATACATTATCTATTTTAATATAAAATTCCAATCCTTCTTTTGTTTTCCGACTAGTCACTAATACAATCATATGCGAGAAATGAAAAGTAGTATACGGAGCTAAAAGGCGGTTGAAAATAGTGTGAAAATATGGCTACTATAATAAGTAAACTAAGTAAAATGGAAAAAAAAAAGGAGTTTTATCATGGTTTATAAAATGACGTTTTTATAGGTGAAAGACTTTGTCTCATTTCGAAGATACAAATAAATAAATAATGAACTAAGAAAAGGTATGAATAAACTATGGTGATCTAGGACGAAAATGGTACTTTAATGGACCTTTATTTTTCAGAATTACTCTATGCCTCTGGGAAGCAACTTTGACCGACGTGACGCTTCGCCGTAACGGGAATCAATAACATCTTCCCTTTGGACGAACGGAAAACCCACGGCACTTGCTCACATAAACTACTCATTCGATTTCAATCTTGTGAACATATTATTTGAAAAGATTACGAGGTGGTTTCTTTGATACTATATCATTTATTATAAATTATAATTTATAGTAATATTTTTTATGTAGATTTTAAATATATAAATTTATTTTCAACTACTTTAAAAATTATATTTAAATTTACGGTCAAGATTAAAAATTGACCTTATACTTCAAATTGTGTCACCGCAAACCGAATAAATAAGCACCTCTACTCTCGCGAGTACAGAGGACCTATTTGATTATAAAATTTAGTAGCATTTTTTAAAAAAAAAAATTTATTTGCTGATACAATTTGTCACATTTTGAAATCAAAAACTTCAAAATTCTCAAAATTAATTGAGATAATTTTTGGGGAAAAAAGTTTCCGCTCACAAGATTTCAACTTTTTTAAAAGTGAAATGTATGTTTAAAGACAACTTTAAATTCAAAAAAATATTTTTCAACTAAACTAAAACAAAAAATTAGTTTTTTGAAATTTCAAACAAATCTATGTCCAAACGCAAGCTAATCTCGCTGCCAATGACGATTTCGTCCATTTATTTTGATGACGACTCACCTTAACCACAGTGATCCACGCCACAGAGGAACACATTCATTAAATTGGTGCCACGGATGAGGCTGGCTGCTTTGACCACGTGTCACAAGCGACTTAGAGAGGAATTTCAACCATATAAAGTATTGTCAATTGTGTCGAAAAAGAAAAGGTAATTGTCAATTAGTGGGGCCTAATTGCAAATTGTTGGAAAAGCGAACAGTAGCCAAGGAATAAAGGAGCCCACCATCATTGGGTGGGGTCAGCACCAAAGCTGGACCCACATGCCTTTACTTGTCTTCTATAGTACATGGCCATCTTTGCGTGCTAAACAGTAAACACTATCCATTCAAATATACGCATTTATTAGAACCCCTTTTTTCACCATATTAGCTATTGGAAACGAAAATGTTATAGTGTTTGTAACATTTCTACACGATTGTAGTCGTTTATTGTTCCTAATATTTTTTTTGCAAGAGACTTTATTATTTTTATAGAAAGTATGCTACTAGTTCTATTGCTCCATCTATTCCAATTTATGTTGCAATATTTCTTTATTAGTCTGTTTAGAAAAGAAACAAAATATTTTAAATTTGGTAACAATTCAACTTTAAAATTACAGTTTTTTCATTAATGAATAATTTACAATCACACAAACATCTTTATTTTATTTTAGCTCACAAATTTTAAAAGTCTTCTTTTATTTCATGCTAAGTCAAACTATGACACACAAAATGAAATGGCTGGTGTATAAACTTATTAATTATTGATTCAACTTAATAAATTTTTGCTTTGAGTTCAATAAATAACGATAAACTAGTATAGGTTGTGTGGGCAACATTTGGTTGACGTGGAGAACAAATATTTGAAATAGAAAAGGAGTGTTTGGATGATGTATACGTAGGTTTCTTGTAAGGTGCGGTTTTGTATAAAGCAGGTGTCATTGTCAAAGTCTAATAATTGCTTAAATTTGATTCCCAAAGTTTAGGCCAAATGTGGGGAGCTGTTATGTGTGGAAAGTCAATTTATACATGTGAGGTGAGGAGGTAGACATGGTTTTATGTTTAACTTTTGGAATGCCACGGCTCATTAACTCTTCTGCCACCTAAAGTTGAGAAAACTTGTTGAATTGTTGGTTTGCAACACAAAAAAAAAATGTCAAGAACAAAAATGAGATAATTATTTATGTATTGAAGTTAAGAAATGAACAGATGGGCAAAACCATCGCTTTACCTAATATTGTAAACAAGAGATTCCTCATGAGTTTATGACACAATCCTCCTTAATTAATAATAATGAAAATTAAAAGCAGTGTTATCACGTAACCATTGACAATCAAAGCAGTATATCACTTAATTATGGTGTTAAACTCAAAAAATATTTGTGTTTGGTTGCAAACGGAGGAAGCATGAACGTTTATCAAAGAATAATTAAAAGAAAAATATGCTAAAGTGTCAACCCTCTGCATCAAAAGCTTCACTTTTTTGAACAAAAAAAGTATTCAGAAAATTCAATAACTTTATATGCACATCAATTATTTTCACATGTATACCGTTAAGAATTTTGGACAAAAGAATTACGTTTAATCCCCTTCTACCATATATACACACACACATATATGGTACATGTAATTTTAGAAAGGATCATTCTTGTCTTTAATTAATTCCGTGTATGTTCTTTTATGATAAATATATCAAATGAAACATGGAGAACACTTATAACTCCGTTTATTACTACACTACCTAGTTTATCACCTTGCCATCATACAAACTAAAATCAACACTACATGAATATCTCCATCACAAAAGTGTACCTCGTCGCCTTTGTAGATAGCCTAGCTTTTCTAACGCGTGTATGTTGAAATGTAACTAACCGACAATAAATTGCAGCCCATACAAAGTGTGACTATCGTAGCATGCATGTGAGATGTGTTAACCTTTGTTTTTTCGGTTCTTTTAGCCATTCCAAGTTCGGTATTTAAAGCAAGAAAAATATAAGTATTGTTAGACTTAAGAATTGGAGTGTGTCATTTTCGGATTAGTGCAAAATTAGTTTGGATTATTTGCCCACAGAAGTATTGCCTAAGCAGCACTTTCTTCACTCTTTCCTACAATCTCCTAGCTAATTGCCTTGAAGTATTGCCTAAATCCTTCCCCCAATCTTCCTATGTAGTAAATGTCCTTGGCCATTCTCAAATTCTCCTAACTAATTTTCTTGAAGTATTGCCTAGGCAGCACTTGCCCCTCAACTTTTTTTAATCTCCCAAATAATTGAAGTGTAACCTATGAAAAATTTGTCCTTAATCTTTTTCCACATTTTACCAGCTAAACAAGTATCGTCTTAAAAACACTTCAAACAAAAAAATTGAAGAAAAGAAAGCGAAAGCAATTTTTCTAAAACTATGGTAAATTGGGACAAACTCTCAACACCAATCAATCACGGGGTGGAATTTATGTTTAGGGCTTTTACAACTATGTGAGTAAAGTTTTATCATACACAAAAATATCAACATTACACCATATTCAAAATATAGCAATATTTATTTTTAAAAACTATAGTAAATATATATAAAAGGTATGAGATAACCTAGAACCCCCTCTTACATAGCAATGTTTTTGTTTCTTTACTATGTTTGATAGCATTTGAAAAATATTACTATATTTGGTAAAACGGCTAAAATATCTCTATATTTTTATAATAACGTCCTTATAGTGACACCTAGTATAATTAGTCCTTATGTTTATGGTGGAATTACACAAATATGCAAAAAAAGATTCTTAGTCTTGAGATATTGAACTGTTTAAAATTGGTCTTTAAAAATTGAGCAAGTTTATATTAAATGAAGCTGGAATTGTCGATTGATAACATGAGTATTGTTTGCGGATGAAATAGCAATCATTTTGCTAAAATCTTCTTAAATGGGGACAACAAAGCATCAGTAGTCAATTTTGAGGATGCCGGTGAAATTTTTGAAGTTAAACTAACAACTAGCGGCCTGCAAAAGAATGGTAAAAATTTCGTATAGAGGCCACTTTTGCAAGTGATATTTGATTTGAGGCTACTTTTTTTTATTGATTTTGCATGAGAGACAGTTTTTGGAACTTCAATCTTTTTGGACTGAATTAAAATTCCACAAGGAACTTCAACCCACCACAACAATTGAAGTTTACGTATTTTATGCCCAAAAGTTCGGCCCTTGCAGGCTGAAGTTGAACTTCATACATTAGGTATGAAGTTTAGTCTATAAGGTTTGAACTGCATCCCCAAAGATTGAAGTTCAAAAAAGTAATATTTCATGCAAAACCATAAAACAATTGGCCTCAAACCGTAAAAATTTCGCCCAGCAGCCACTTTTAACACTGGTATTTAGTTTGAGGCCACTATTTTCTTTGGTCTTACACTAGAGGCCACTTTTGGGCCTTTACTAAATAAATGTTGACTTAAGTTCTGATAGTTGACTGAAGTTCAGTCCATACGGCCCCTGGACTGAAGTTCCATCTCTTAAGGACTGAACTTTCAGTCCATATGGCCATGGACTGAACTTCAGTCCATGGTATGGCCATGGACTGAACATGGACTGAAGTTCCATCTTAAGGACTGGACTGAATTTCAGTCCATATGGCCGTGGATTGAAGTTCAATCTTTAAGGACTGAACTTCAATCCGGCCTCTGGACTGAAGTTCTATCTCTTTAAGCAAAAGTGGCCACAAAGTAAATATTTTGGTATTAGTGGCCTGTGCCCAAAGACCAGTGGCAAAAGTGGCCTTTCGTGCACTTATCCCCCTCAAACCACAAGACTACTGGCAAAAGTGTCTATTAATGCACTTTGTCCCAAAAGAAAGCCTTAAACTTACAATTCGGCCCAAAGATAAGTTCTCTTCGATTGTAAACGTATCAAAAGGAGAATTTTGTTTCGCGAAAAGGAAAAAAATAACTTGAAATCGCGGGGTTAAAATTACAAGCCGGTCACCACCGGAAAATCAGTTGAGCAAAATAGTCCAGGTGCATCCCCTCGAATTCATTTCCTGAGTTACAAAAAATCTATAACCTTATACCATGCGCTTCCAACGCCACTGTTACTCCGATTGCTTCCGCCGCTGCTGTCGCTGTATTTGTTCTTGTTACTGTTGTTCTTCTACTTGTTAATTGAACTTTTTTTCACTACTTTTCTTCTCAATTATTTTAATTATTATTATGGATTTGAGCCAATCACAATCGAGTAATAATCTTTCCCTAGGGTTTATTTCTCACGCATCGCCTGTGGGTCCCGCACCGAATCGAACGGCTCATATAGCCGATGATCCAATTGCTTTTCAGATCGATTCTAGGGTTAAGGATCCATCTCATCCTGTTCCCCCAATTCCTCTTCAATTAATGGACAAGCAGACTGAGGAGAACGATAAGGAAGGCGAAAACAGCGGGGACGAAGAGAAGGACGTTGAGGAGTTTCGAATTCTAGGTCATTCCATGTGTTTAAAGCGTAGGAGAGATACTGAAACAACGCCGTCCTCTTCGAAGAGTGTTAGGGTTGTAACGAGTTCGAATGAGCATTTGTTAGGGCTAGAATCGCGGAAAAAGGCGGTTAGGGATTGGGGAAATCAGGGTATACAGGTAGCTGATCCGGATTTGTTTGAGATTATGGAGAAGGAGAAGCAGAGGCAGTATAAAGGGATTGAATTGATTGCTTCTGAGAATTTTGTATGCAAGGCGGTAATGGAGGCGTTAGGGAGCCATTTGACGAATAAGTATTCTGAAGGATTTCCTGGGGCGAGGTATTATGGTGGTAATCAGTTTATAGATGAGATTGAGACGTTATGTTGTAAGCGTGCTTTGGTTGCTTTTGGACTTGACCAGGAGAATTGGGGTGTGAATGTGCAGCCGTATTCGTGTACTTCAGCTAACTTTGCGGTGTATACTGGTTTGTTACTGCCTGGTGATCGGATAATGGGATTAGATACACCATCTGGTGGAAACACAAGTCATGGGTATTATCTTCCTAATGGAAGGAAAGTTTCGGGTGCTTCAATATTCTTTGAGAGCCTGGCTTATAAGGTTGACCCCCAAACTGGATATGTAGATTTTGATAAGCTCGAGGAAAGGGCTCTTGATTTCCGTCCCAAGATACTCATATGTGGGGGAAGTTCGTATCCGCGGGAATGGGATTATGCAAAGTTTAGACAGATTGCTGACAAATGCGGTGCAGTTTTATT
Source organism: Petunia secreta (assembly GCA_029990175.1). NCBI lineage: Eukaryota > Viridiplantae > Streptophyta > Magnoliopsida > Solanales > Solanaceae > Petunia > Petunia secreta. The sequence goes on along the minus strand of JARKIP010000028.1, from coordinate 7,037,784 downwards.
GTGCGACATGGCACAAATTAGTGGTCTCATTGCTGCAAAGGTGATCATTTCTTAGATGCTCCTTACTTATTTTGATTATGGTTCATGATGCAAAATCCTTTGATCATTTATGTCATTCGTGCATCAGATTATATGCTTCTTAACCAGTTTAATGCTCATTGCTAATGTTTTATTTGAAACCAATGAAAATTAACCCAATAACAGATGCTTTGGTCCGGTTCTTTTCCATGTATAGATCATAGATGCCTGTTGGTCTCAACCTGTTTTAGTTTGGCCAAATAACTATAGCTTACCAATTCATAATATACTTCTTCAAAGAAAAAGCCAGCCTACTGAAGCAAGTTTCTCTATGTGGAAGTTATCTGATTGAGAGGTCTAGCCCTTTTCTGATTGGTGATCAGTTTCTGTTGGATTGTTGTCACAATCATAGTCTCATTTTTGTTATTTGTTGAGTTCATTAATAGTAGCTGTAAAGTAATGATGTGCTCTATTTTGTGGCAATACCTCAGTGACTTCAGATGCAACATATGCTATTGACAATATGGTTCTTATCATTTTTGTATATTCATAAGACTTTTGGGGTTTAGCTGTTTAGGTGCTGTGTAACCAATTGTAACAATTGATCTCTACTATCTTTACTTGTTATGGCCACTCATTTTCGATTTTGTTACCATTTATCTGAAGAGAGTTGGTGTAAAACTTTTAAATGGTTGTCATTTGAGTTTGGTACTGGGTTCATTTTGGTCAAGAATTTTATATTTGCCTTGCCAGGAAAATATGCGTTTACACATTGGTATAGTTTCTAAATGGAAAGATGGGACATTTAAGGGGAGTATACTATTGCAAGACATGTCACTCCGAGTCAAGCTTGATTCATGAGTAAATGTCTTGGCATCAGCTATTGCTTAAGCGTCTACCTGCATTTTTCTTTTATGTCAGTTAATTTACTAGTTTATTGCTTTATTGCTTTTGTAATCAGGTGAGCTTGCTAATCTGTGGCATGGTTTTTCTCTGCAGGAGTGCGCGAGTCCCTTTGATTATTGTGACATTGTTACTTCAACAACTCACAAAAGTCTTAGAGGTCCTAGGGGTGGTATTATCTTTTATAGGAAAGGTTCAAAGCCAAGAAAGAGAGGTCTGCTCTTGAATCAAGGAGATGGCAGCGATAAGTATGAATTCGAGGAAAAGATAAACTTTGCTGTTTTTCCTGCACTGCAAGGAGGGCCACACAACAACCATATTGCTGCCCTTGCCATAGCATTGAAGCAAGTGGCTACTCCTGAATACAAGGCTTATATGCAACAAGTTAAGAGAAATGCTCAGGCGTTGGCAGCTGCATTATTGAGAAGAAACTGCAGACTGGTTACTGGAGGCACTGACAATCACATGATACTGTGGGATCTGAGAAATCTTGGGTTAACAGGTTTCTACATCTTCTTCTCTTATATCTCCTCTTGCCACAAAACTGATAATTTTGCTCATTAAATTATGTCATTTTGTGTCTGGTGGTTTGATGCATGAAACCTGTTTTGTATATTTATTGTGGCTAGCATACCATATATATGTCTATACAGTATAGATTGCAGTATAATTAATTGGAATATATGTAGTAAAAACTACATCAATCAAGCTCAAGAATCATATTGAATTACTGATTAGAAGCTATTTAGATTGGTGACTTACTGACTTGTCTCCTTTTCATAAAATTATGATAATGATTTATTATTCCTAATCATTATACTCCTGTCCCAATTTATGCGACACGTTTTCCTCTTTAGTCGGTCTCTAAATGAATGACACCTTTTTATATTTAGAAACAATTTAACTTTAAACATCCATTTTACCCGTTAATGAGATGATGTATAACCACATTAATTTATATGGATTGTTTTAGAACTACAAGTTTCAAAAAAAATTCTTTATTAAATTTCGTACCCAGTCAAATAAGTTATGCCTAGATCTGTTTTGGAACTTCTCCGGGTCTGGAATATCAATGGATTGAAAGGTGTCCTCTCAAGATTATGGTTCGCCATCCCGACAGCTATCTGGTGGACTATCTGGCTAAAAAGGAATGCCAGAATCTGTGAAGACAAACATGAAAATTATACTTGGTTTTAAATTGAAATGTATTCTTATGCTATCTTCTTGGAAAAACACATGTAGATGTTTCTCATGATGTTGAGGCAATGTTTGACCTTTTTAATTCCTTACACTTCCTGGTTTAATTATCAGGACACTTGTAATCTGGTTTCAATGCTCTAGCACAAGCTTGTTGCTGGCCATTAATCTATGAAACATTACCTTACCTATCCAAAAAAAAAAAAAAAATCGTATCCAGTTAATCACCATCACATAAATTAGGACGGAGGGAGTAATATATTTGTCTGTAAATTCTCTTAGCAATTAATATATTACTTTTTCATTTATAGTTATTGTTTGGTGCTGTTCTCTTTAAGACAGAATGCACAGACGTGGTGTGTAGTGTCCTTACTAATACACTACTTAAAAGAGACGTGTACCTAGAATTGAGCACTTAACAACACTGGCTCAGCTATAGGATTATAGGCATTGATTTAGCTTCATAGCACACTTCTAAAATTACCTAATCACCCTGTGCTGTTTCTCTTGCGTATTGATTCTGGGACCAAATGCTTCTGCTTCGATGGGATTATCTGGGATAAGAATACTATTTTGGTATTACAATTACAGTTTCTTGCTTGCTTCTCCCCTTTTTTTTTGACCATCCATTGATATTTACACTTCCTATCTTTTACAGGTAAGAATTTTGAAAAGGTATGTGAGTTGTGCCATATCACTCTCAACAAAGTAATGGTCTTTGATGATAATGGAAGTATAACCCCTGGAGGTGTGAGGATAGGTAAGTTGGGTCTTGTTTGGATGCGGAAACACATACATCATCTTTTAGGAGTTGAAAATATGTTTGGATAATTAATTCTCTTGCTCTGACTGCAGGGACCCCTGCTATGACATCACGAGGCTGTATAGAGAATGATTTTGAGACGATGGCAGATTTCCTCCTCAGGGCAGCACAGATTGCAAATTCAGTACAGAGAGAGCATGGAAAACTTGCAAAGTCTTTTCTGAAAGGCCTCGAGAACAACAAAGATGTTATTGAGCTACGAACACGTGTTGAAAGTTTTGCCTCTCTATTTGCAATGCCTGGATTTGAAGTATAATCTATCTGGATATCTAGTTCTGGTAGAGGAATTTGCTTTGTTCATTGACATACCTTTGCTGCAGATGGGGAGAAAGTGGTCCACCCAACTCTTGTCTAGTAGTAATTGACTAGGCTGCGTGTGACATTCAAATGTCCTCTGGGCTTAGCAAGCTTAGATTAACTTATGATATGCCACGTTGGAGTGTTTTGCATCCATATGGACTGTCAAGGTTAACTTAAGGTGCCAAGACTAATCTCAAGTGGGTGAACCTGGTGTGAGTATTTTTGCCGAGGGTGTGGTAAATTAAATAGTGTTTTGTCGCAAGGGGATCTCATTCTTCCTCTCAGATGTTTTGTTACATGGTCATGTTGGGTCCTCGTTATTTTTTGGTTGTACCTATGCTATTATATCTTCAATATTCAACTTGTATATACTCTGTAATTTTCTCATTGTAGAGATTACAAGGTTGAATGTAAATTAAATCTTTATGAGACGAAAGAGAAAACCAAACGGAAATGAAATGGAAGGTTTTGAAAGATGACTTAATTTCAGTTCATTATCTTTTTGTATTTTTCTGCTTCCATGTTTATTGTTGACTCAGGTGGTACTGCGTCACAGGCTGCTGGAGCTATTTTTAGAGGCCTTTGGATGAGCACGTCTCAGTAACTATTGTAATCAGGTGAAGTTCTTCTTGATACATTCTATGTTCTTTTGAGTGCTGATATGAGTACATATTTACTAGATGTTCAGCTCATTTGGCATTCATTGACATTGACATTACCACATATGCAGTGGTAGAGAGCGAGATATTCTTTGGCCTTTGGAAAAATGAGAAAGTTTCATTGCCAAAATGAGAGTAAAGATTGAAGAATTTATCAGTTCAATTCATTTAAGTGACTTACTGAATTGCTTTTATAATTTGATTTTTGATAAATTAATGTTTGCTTTAAATCATACTGGATTTATTCTACCAAAGTACATGCAGTGAGGAAAACCTTTGTAGAATAAACTGCCCATGTCTTGCAATTTGCCTATCTACTCGAGGTAGAATATTTCGTGGTTAATGCTAAGGATGGAGTTGACTCAGGCTAGCTGCCAAGACTTAAAAAACAACACAAGTGCCAACTTTTCCAAGAAGACCAGTAAATTTCTTTTAATTTTGTCCAATAAGGTAGATCAAGAGCAGAAAGAGAGACAGCATGAGATAAAGAAAGTTGTTTTTTCCCTCCCTAGGGGGTTGGAGATTTGAGAAAGAGCTGAAAAGTTGGCAAACGAGAATCATGATTTTGATAGTTGAAAGGAACAAGTCTTAGTTGCAAGTTGTAAAGAAGAAAAAGAAGATGATAATTAGAGAAATAAAAGAGAGGAATCAAAATTTCACAGGGAACAAGAAACATGTCAGAGAGCTGAGATACAAGAAGATATACCTAAGTACAGCGCTAGTTATAGACTTTGTTGACAGCAGCCGCAGAGAGCTTCTTCTTTTCCTCTCATCATCATTTATTCGACCAACATTAACATTATAACAACCATCAATTACTACACATGCTATACTGTACTCTTCTTGTTTGTGTTCATTTATTTCCCTGGAAAACTAAAAGAAAACAAACTTTTCTGGGAATCAGACAAAAGCTTCTACAGTTAAAGGAAAAACTGCTTACGCAGGAATCTCATGATCCTTCTCTTCCTCCATCTCTCTGTCTCCGCCCACTTTTACATCACTATTTCTCAACTTGAATGATTAGTGTAGTAATTTACTAGCACAACTATGAAGTATTGTCACACTCATTAGAATAGTTAAGGTATGCGCAAGTTGGCTCAAACATCACCATTATCTAAATCTCCCGTGATAAATATACATTTAAAAGCTAAACTATCTCACATCTCCTTTTAATGTTGCATCTTTCAAGGATGTTAAGTCTACGTTTTAGAATTTATCGTGAAATTGATAGTGTATTATTGTTATTTCTACAATCCAATTTGATAATTATCTCTTTGGTTACTTTCTATATCTCTGCTTCCACTCCCACTATCTTCCGCAATGATCTAAACTGTCTTTCTTCACTAAAGTCATTGATGGTTTCAGTTCAAGTTAGCAAACTTTTTCCAGTACCTTTTGCGAGATGTTTCTGTTGTTTTTCTGTTTGAATTGATGCCAGACATGTTAGCTGTCTCCTTTTAAATGAAAATCGTTGAATTGCTCACAAGAAAGGAAATTCAAATCAGGGGCCTAATCAGAAAAAAGCTATAAAGTACTTTTTTGCCCGATCAACTTTTGGGCTGTTAGTAAATAAAAGATTTAGCTGGTTAGCATCTTAATCAAGGTTCTAGCACTTAATATAATCTGAATTAGACAAACTTAATTGCAAGAAAAGGGGATTGTTGGCTGAGATTATGACCGACAAAACAAAATTAAGAAAACCTATCTAATCTCTGTTAACATTATTAAGAAGCTGTCATTTTCTTAAAAATAATTGTGTCATGTGGGCAGGAAGCATCATTCCTAAATTTACTTTATTTAGGAGGTATCACATTCTTTTCCATTTGACAGAAGAAGCATCTTCCAATTTCGGTAACCCTAAATCTAAACCTAAGCTGTCTATTATTAACTACATTCTCTTAAGACAACACCTACTACATAGTATATTAAATTATATTCCTTCAGCTCCTATGTTTCCTCAACACATCAAGGGTTGCCATCAAAAAGTAATTTAATATTAAATGTTTGTTGAGATAATCATAATCTTCATCTTGGTTTGGTTGGGGAGTAGATGGTCTTTAAGTAGTTGAACAGTAGACTAATCTAACTATACAATGAAATTTCCTAGTTAAAGTATAAAGGCACATATAGTATATGTTTGGTGATATCTTATGTTTCATTTGTGTGTGGTGTGGTACGAGTTGGGAGTTAAATAAATACTTACAAACTTTCTATGTTTATAAGTGATTAATATGTTGGTAAAATGAAGAGCATATACAATAAAAGTAGCATATGATAATTGTGATTCTCATCAATCTTCCTGTGTTATTCCACTGAAGTGACTGACTGCTGGCTTGTCAGTAAAACAAGAAGAGACATTTCTTATCTTTGATGCAGTTATTGATGATAAGGAGAAGAATCTACTCTTTGAGTGGAAACTTTCTCCAATTCTTTTTCTTTTTACCGAAGCGGCGGAATGGTAAAGCTATTTCACGCTTAATCAAATGTTTCGAGAAGGGCTAAAACCCCACATACAAGACTTTTTACGGAGAATTTGGATAGTTGAACTAGTGGATTCTGGTTAAACTAAGAAAAGCTATCCGTATCCAACATATTCTTCTTGTTTCTTCTTTTACCAAGTAATATTACTTTTATCCAAAGGAAGAATCACATTCTGTTTTTTTTTTCCCTTGAGGATAATATTCATACATTAGTTGACAGAGCAATTGGAAACTTGACAGATAAAGCTTCCTAAAATTTTCAAGACTTAAACTTAGCTGCAACATAAAATAGTGACATTTTAGGATGCCAAGAAAGGACCAAAACAGAGATATATGGGTTAAAAAAAGGAGAGTCTACAAAATATAAAACAAAAAAGAGAAAAATCCTATTCCACTAAGTTATTGCTTACACTTCTACCATCTCTAAGGCTACAGCTGCACACATTTATCTCCCTTTCTTAGTTTGTTTCTCTACCTATGAGTGCACATGTCTAAAAGTTTCTTTCTTCCTTCTACAATTTCATCAAAGAAATCATCAAGTTGTCCAATGATACCTTCTGCCCCACATTTCAACATTCCAAAGCAATCTTTCAAGTTTTCAATCTTGTCATGGATATCAACTTGTGATAATACTATTTGACATTCCTTGGCTCTCTCTAGTTCCATTTTCAGCTCAGCCATAGCTACTCTTGCTCGTCGATACTCGAAAAGTAGGATCCCGGGCAGCTGCCCTTCTGCCTGATTCACCTCTGCTACTACTCTCTGGTGCAATCTTGCAGTTGAAACCATAAAAGAGGAACCAAACACCATGTTCCCTTCATGACAACCACCTTGGTAAAAGCTTGTTTGTGGCCAACAATATACAAGACCATTTAGCAAAATGACCAAAAGCAATGAGCTGACATTCTTCATTGCATAAAGCACCCCTCTAAAACCACTGAATCCATTGAATTTTGATCCTATCAGAACATTCTCATCAAATCTCAATGATAAATCTTGCATCCTTGTTTCCATTAAACTCTTGTTTTCTTCTTCAAGTGCTACTATTTCTCTTTGACAAGCGTTTATCGCTCGATTAACCTGTATGATCAAGAAAATAGAAAAAAGATTACTACTTCGCATAAAATGCATTAAAAAATTGATACAAATCATACAAGATCAGTTATACAAACCTGGCGGGAAAGCAGAGGATTTAAAATGTGGTGATCATCAAGAGAAGAAGCTAAATTGGCACCAGCAGTGTAATAATTCTCCATGCTGGAGATAGCAGATTTTAGAACATGACAAGCTTCCCAAAGTCTTGAACTTTCATCCATATACTCATCAAGCCATTTCTCTCCAACAGGCAAATGTAACTTTTGAACAAGAAATGTTAACTGGGAATGAAATGATCTTAAAGATGACAAAACATGTTGAAGAAAATGGAAAGACATGAAGTTTTGTGATAAAAACAAGTGATCAAGATTGTCAAGTCCTCTAGTAAGGAAGTTGTAAAAACCATTGACAGAAGTAGCAGAAGAAGAATGATTCATCATGGAAGATTTTAAAGAAATAAAGTTAAGTTAGATAGAAGAGAAGATAAGGGGGAAAAAAAAAGATTGTTGGATATATGTGTTAGAAGTGAAATGAAGTAATTAGAGGTTATATATAGAAACTGTCTAAAGAATTGGTTGTTGGGTGCAATTATGTGTGTTTCCTATAGAGTGGAAGAGATGATTGGAGAATCTGCCATATTCATTATTTAAAGGAAGCATAGAAAATGCTTGCTGTAAGAGAAAAAGGAAAGGAAAAAAGCAAACATGAGAAGTTCATGAGATGGCATTAAGCATTACACTTTCCTATTAGTCTGCAGACCTTTCAAGAATTAAAAAGGGGTGTCTGCACATAATAATGATCATTAGGGAGAAATCTTGAGTTTATTTATTTGTTAATTATATTAGTAGCTCTTTATTCTATGAAGGCCCTAGATTTTGTTTTCTTGGGCTGTAAAAGTTTGACTACTTTGACTGATATTCTTCTAATTCTTTCTTCTCATTCTTCAATTTTGATTTGGTTCTCTCTTGGAATTGAGTGCTTCTTTCCTTTCACCTTTTTCTCTCCTTTTAATTTGATTTTTAGTAATTACAAGTATTAAGTTATTTTAGATATGCTGTTTAGCTGTGTAGTGGAGAAGTTTAAGGAGATATTAATGATGAGGTCCTTGGAGTTGATATTATTATATGCAGATGCTGGACCCTGCTTTTCTACATTAGGTGTTAAAATTATACTTTTTAGGGAAGTTTTCATGAAAAGCAATATATTGCTTCCAAGTTCAATATACTACAAGAACTAGCCGCTAACATTAACTTAAGGTCCCCCCAATACCCTCTGGCTTTTCAAAAACCCCACCAAAAGAAATTAAAAAGAGAGAAAAAGGTTGGTGGAGTTTGTGAATATTCAACTTGTGTATCCACTTATACAAACAACCATTTCCTCTTGCATTTTCTTTAGTTCCTATAATATTTTGAAGAATTTGTATGGTGATGTTATTCCCATGCCATGATGGCAAGAATTTAGAGTTTCGACAAAAATATTCACACCATAATTAGGTTAAAGTTGGACCAAACACACCAAATTGAGATTTCAAGCCTAGTATATAAGTTTTCTAGGCTAAGAATGAAGAGAAATATAGTAGAATTAACTAAGTCACTTTTATAAATGATGGGGGAAAGTTGAAGAACCTTATATTGGGTATATAGGAGCATCAAATGGGATTTGCGAAGGTGTTTCTGAATGATTGTTCGTATACTTTCATACGAGATTGTATTTTTTAGTTTGTCCGACTGCATTAAAATTCAGTTTAGTTGAAACTAAATACTGTTTTATATCATGTACTATATATTCTTACATTAAAAGGGATTTATAACGATCTCGAGCTATTTCACCAATTACCTTAAGGTCACAAATGTCAAATTCAAAACACCGTGTAACCTGCCAAGATTTACCACAACACACCAACATGACACCCCCTAGATTTGGGTTGATCATGAAATAGTTTCAAGTAGTAGTATTATTTTTGCTTTTTTGCAGAGCCCAAAACTTTCTTGGCCATCAATGATGTAGTAGATGTGATGATCAAAGTAGTATCAAAAGCCGGGATCCTGTTTTTGAAATGGGGAATCAAGAATGCATGCTCCTACATTGATATTTGGCAAAATAGGACATAGTACGGGACTAACCAAATTGTATTGGAATTGGAAAATGGAATTCCAGTTTCCAAATCCACTCAAGTGGGGCATTAGCAATATTGAAAAATGGCCATCCACACACCTACAAATCTTTTTTAGCCTAAGATTTTGGTCACCCTTCTACTCATCAAAAAACTTAGGTTTTAAAAGGTATGTAAGGTTCTTTTTAGGTCCCATAGATGATGTTCCAGCAAACTACAAATCTTTAATATGGGTAGAGAATAAACACAACTTTCTAATGCTGTAAATTGAGAAAACAAATGAAGGATCCATATAACTACATTAGAGAATATTAATGTATTTATGATTTTAGTGGATTATAATGCTTCAATGGTCCTGATCATATCCTTTAAGCTAGTAGTTGCCATATTTGCTGGAATATAAAGTAGGGTAATCTAGGAATACATCAGGGTGGTCCTCAAGAACAATTAACTTTTTCCCTTCTTTTAGGGGCAGATCCTGAAGTAGAGATAATAGTAGAACTTGTTTACTTTGGACCCTTCTCAGTTGCATTCTCAAAAGCTTCCTATTTTCATTTCATTAGCATCATTTGTAATTCATAATCAATTGTTGAAAAAGTACTTAATCTAATTATTTGAGATAGGGATAAGTGGAATAATTAGCTGGTAAGATGTCAATCAATTTTGAATTAGTAAAAGTAGATTAAGTCTATATTAGTTCCAAATGCTAGCTGCAGCAGTGAAATTGGCCATTTCAAAAGAAAAGATCAAAGGACCAAAGAAAAAGACAATCATCAACTCTGTAACAATATTTCATTACAACCAACAAGGGTTATTTGAAGCCGATTTTTCATTATGTTATATTATATATGTTCTATCTGTTCTCTATAACAACGTTTTGCTATCGCAACCAAAACATTATCCTGACAAATGACGTCATTATGGTGAGGTTTAACTGTATCATTAGATTGGAAAGACTTCCAAGTTTTAACCAGAGAGGCTACAACTAGCTTGTACTGGTATTTATTCAATGACTTTGGCACATGGCCGTTCCATTAACATGAAAATTTGTTCTAAGTTTCTAACTTGCCTGATGACAGATTCTTTCTGAAGTAGAAATCTTGAAACCTTAGAACAGGTCCCATCATTTTGTATTGTGCAAGTATGAGCCCATTTCCACCATTTTTCACGAGTACTTCATTTGGCACATCGAAAATGAGTCAATAATGTTTTGATAAGTAATTTATTTCTTTGTCCAGATGCTCGCATTAGACTAGGCTGCGCACATACACCCTTCCCCGTATCCTGCGTGAAAGCATGATGCTTTGTGCACACAACAGTCTTTTAACAAATTTCTTTGTCAACCTATTTCTGATGCTTCTTCTCTTAGATGAACCGTCTACAACCATCGATCCCATACGTTGGATTTTGCATTGTAAGCGTTTTCTGCCTATTATCACAAAACGACTTATATTTGGCAATGTTTAAAAGGCGGGGGGCATAAGACAAGGTGTTTCACTTACAACTGGGAGAGGCGTAAGCCTCGAGACATGGGGCTATGCCCCCATGAATCTATTTTTTTAATTAATTTAAATTAATAAATAGCATAATGAGCCAAAAAAATATCGAAAATACATAAAAAAAAATATTAAAATAGAAAAAAGATTATAGTAACAAACAATCTAACAGTTTTTACAAGTATAAGAAATTAAATAATGTTACAGTTTTTATGAGACAAATAAACTATATTAACTTTCAAACAATTAAAAAATAAAATTTTGTTAATATTAAAGTGAATAAATAATAAAATTTAATACTATTATAATTTAAAATATTAATTCTTTATTGATAAATATAAATTGCTTCTAAATTGTAAAATAATTGATGTCTAATTTTTACTGACAGAAATAAGACATGGAGGCACTCGTCGAAAGCTTGATTGACCTGGAAGACAAGAAGAGGTATTGAAAGATAGCAGAAAAGACAAGAAAATAGGAAAGAAATCCCAATAAGGAAAAATCCTCCAATATTAGTATAGGTGGGGCAGAAAGGTTGAGCGGAGGCAGGCAAGTTTGTAAAGTAGAGTTTTTCTCGGCCTACTCTTTCGTTTTTTTAAATGAAGACTAATAACAAGTGATGATATATATATATATATCGACTACGTATTTTCAGATTAAGTATACAGATGAAATATGTCTTATTAATTGAGCTACACTCAATTTCTCGATTTCAATAAATGAATACAACTTGTATCAATCCTTTTAAAAAAAAATTGTGGATGAACAATTTTATTTAGGGATTTGAACAGATTATTTGCATAGTTTCTATAAAGCGAACCCCGAGTGTTGGGTATTGGGCGTGCTCTGGGTGCACTGCGGGCGCTTGAGGCGTAAGTCTCACGGATCTAAGCCCCGCTCGAGAGCCTCAGGACGTTTTGCAAGTGTCCCGCCTCGGGGTGAGTCCCAGAATTACCTTTTAAAACAATGTTAGATAAAACTCCTCGTAGAAAGGTGACTCCGCCAGTGATCTAGAGAAGATTTCCAGTTGAGCAACAATGATGCTCCATCATAATCTCTGCAACTTCTACCTATCTAGTCGTTTCTGCCTGTCAAAGCTATCAACTTTGGGGAGATCTTTAAAACAGACTGTTATATGAGTTTAGTAACAAAATGTAGTAAAATATTACGAGTTGTTAAAACATTGACGGGTCGTCTGGTTGGTTTGCGAGGGATTAATATAATCTCCACATAAATTCTTGCAATTCAAAATAATAAAGTTTGGTTCTTTACTTTCTTTCTTTTATAAATATAACCAATAAATACATTCATAAGTTAGGCAGATATAGGATTTGAAGCTTATGGATTCTAAATTTTAGAATAATAATTTCAACTGGTTTCAGGCTTAATTTTTATTTATATTTAGTGATTTCTTTAATATAAATACATTGTCTGCGCCAAATCTTCCGCCGAATCCGCACGACGGTATCTACATCCGCCACTGCTTAAGTTTTGCAAAAACGATAATGAGGACTTTATTTTGGGATAGAGTGTGAATAAGAATGAAAGTATTAACAATATATGGATTAATATAACTAGTTGACAAAACTAATCCTTGTAATTGTAAACAAACTTCTACTTTGTTCAAATTGCAAACACATTACAATTATAATTATACTACACTAATATACTTGCATTCTTTTGTACTTGAAACCAAGAAATAATTTCTTTATTACTAGTTGATCCCTGTATAATTTTTGTCTTAACCAAATGCCCCTGAAATAATTTGTACTAGTTGGCAAATGTCAAATCGATTTGAAATTGAAAAAAGTAGTAGTAGTAATATATGTTTATGTAAGTTTCAACATTGGAAAGAAATCATTTAGAAAACAATCAAGTTTAGCGAACCAAAATTAACGAAAACAGCACATTTTGTATATTTAGATTTGGTTTTAATTTGTCTTCGAAATATGTTTGAGAATTTGGGAATGTTCAATTACTTTAGGGAAATGTTCCGGAGAATACTATTGTAGGTTTTGTGATAATTTTCCTTAATTAGATTGCTCTGGTTCCATTTATTTTGAAGAAAATCTATCCTAAAGTAAACACGATTTTTTGTTTTTTCAAACTTTATCTAAAAACTTTTGTAATACAAGCTTTTTTTGAAAAGAAAAAAAAATATTCAAGCCATGTAGCTATTTACACAAGATAATCTTTCATGAAAGATGTTCAATTTACCATCTTTTGTCGATTGTAGCTAGTATGTTTTAGCATGACCAACCCAAGCTTGGCGGACATGACTAGTTTGTTAACAGAAAATTAAATATTAGCTCTAAATTGTCTCATGACAGTTTCTTTTTAAAGTATCATCCCAGCTGTATATGTTATAGTAGGACTTCTTGCATAGGTAACGAGTCAATTATCAGCTTGTTTCTGATACTTGTTGTCCCAGATAAAACATCTGTCCAGGATATCCACTCAAGCAAATGATACTCAGGCTTCAAGATACATTTAACCTCTGCAAGTTTTAGGTACTTAGTCCATTCTCCCAGTTTGAACTGTCAACTTTCAAGAAATCCACATTTCTAATGTCTTTGTCTTAATGGAGTTTGTACATATCATGGCCCATCGACTATTCAGTCCTAATAAAATGAAATTTTATTTCCAAATTGGTAGCTTATGGCTTTCAAGTACTGCAATGATTGTGAAACGTTTTATAAACATAAATCTTGAAATTAATAATTAGGTTTGTTCACTCAAAATCTTGGAAAGAAATGACAAAGCAATATGTTAGTTCAAATCAGCTTGGAGGCACTGATGAAGTGATGAAATCAATCAAGTCGAGAGAACAGAGGTTGGATGGGAAGTCTTTATACAACATTCAAAAATTGTAATAGACTCCACATATACAATATTGTTTAGTGCAGTTAACATTTGAATGCATGCATCTCAAGTGTTGAGATGTTAACATCCTCAAATTTCAGCATTATCCACATAGGTCATAAGATACCTTATCAATTTCATGCTGTTCTTTGTTAGTACATTATGTCACATTTTTGTTAAGGGGCTCGCAATTTCGCATCATAATTTGTCACCGCATATCCCTTAAGGCGGGTGTTTTTAAATTTTGCCCCTATCTTTAAGTACTTTACAAATATAGACCGACACTATTTTTTCCCCTCTTCTACTCCTCTTCCTCCCCTCCTCCTTTTTGCAGAAATATGACACCATAAGAAATGATCTGCCTTTTGCCGCGCTTAACAGGGTTTTGCAAAAATGCTCTCGTAATTTAATAAAAAATTCTTGACGGAAGCACCACGGTCAATCTCTTGACATGGAGCCAAAATTTGCTTTTGACCCCTCTCCATTTGCCAACAGTTGCCGCTTGAAATGTTGGCAAAATGCAACACTTGTCAGCACTTGGTCGTAACTGTTGGCAAAAAACAACACTTGCCCATTCCGATCACTTCCTGCATTCTCGCCATAAAACTTGTGTTGGCAAGCCAACATTTTCCATTGAAGTCTTGGCCCAGTGCCAACGTTTACAAATTTGTTTAAGTCTTGACCCTATGCCAACATAAGAGTATTTTGCTAAAATATTACTCCCTCTGTCCCAATTTATGTGTCACCATTTTCTTTTTGATCTGTCCCAAAAAGAATATCACATTTCCTTATTTGTCAACTATTTAATACACTATCTCTATTTTACCCTTATTGGGCCCTACTTACTTTAAAAGTCACAAACAACTTTTTGATTACTACAATTTTCTCTCTCTTACTTTTTCAAGGGTAAATTTGAACATTTATAAAGTCAACTTCTATTTCTTAAGCTCCGTGCCAAGTCAAACACCGCCACATAAATTGGGACGGAGGTAGTATTATACAGGGGCAATCTTGCAAATTCACTCTTTATGAAGGGCATCCGGTGAAATTTTTTGGAACTTTATAGGGACTGAAGTTAGGCTTATTGGAGTCAACATTCAGTCTCTTATAAAATTTTGGGCGAAGTACACAAATAGCCACTTCTATGTTTACAGGTTGTCATTTATGGGCGCACCTTTGCAGAGATTGGATATTTTACTTGTCTCCGGTCCATTGTGATTGAAGTTCAAGCCAACTCAACCCAAAAGGACAAATTAAAAAAATTTGCTATTTTTTATTCTGTTGATTACCTAACTATGCAAACTATCATTTTACCTACAACCCCTTATGTCCGTCGGTCAACGACTTTTTTTCCCTTCCTTTTTTATGAATATTCTTGTATGTCATTTCTATATACCTTATATGTTTGATGGATCTCCATGTATGCATGTTTAATATATCGGACATGCACTGTTTATATAATGTACATACAATGGATAAATTTACTCTCCATTTCAATTATGTGGCAACATTTCCTTATCAGTCTATTCCAAAACGAATGACAACATTCTAACTGTGGAAACAATTTAACTTCAAAATTACAGTTTTGTCATTAATGAAATGATTTACAACCATACAAACGTGCATGTCTTATTTTAGACCACACGTTTTAAAAGTCTTTCTTTATTTCTTAAACTTTGTGGCGAGTCAAAATATGACACATAAAGTGGAACAGAGGAAGTAATACATTTGGCGTATGTAAAGTGTATATATATTTTGTGTATTTGTTGTATCACCATTGTATATACAGGACATGCACCATACATACAATGAGTTTACACATGACATACACTCTCTTTCACCTTTCTCACCTTTCAACCACCACAAAGAAACCACCATAACCACCATAGATCTGTCGTAGCCACCACAGAAACATCCATAAAAAGGAAAAAAAAAATGAAGTAGTAAGGAAAAAGTTGAGGTCACCGGTTGATGACAGAGTCATCCATCAATGGATGATATCCTCGGCAGAAAAGCAGTTGTCACCGAAAAACGTTGTTGTTCCATCACCAGAAGTGAAACTAGGATTTCAAGAGAATGAGTTTACCATTGTTAAAGATGGAGTTTCATCGTCCCAAAAGTGGCCGGAACAACTTTAGTTAAAAAATTATATCGTGTATATAGGTCAAAGATATTTATGATGATATAATAAAGAAAAACATATTAAAATATATTTAAATAGGATCGATCCCTACTCTTATGTATAACTGAACCATTGCTTGACCAAGTGAAATATTTAAACTTTTAGAGTATGGGTTTCCGAACATCATATTAGACATATTTTGAAAAATATATACATAATATATTTAGTTTCGTGGAGAGAATATGGGTTCACACGAACCATAAATTATACCATGGAACCGCCCCTGCCCATCACACTTGTCGTTGTTCGCTGTAGGCATAAGGTCTGTTGCTCTATCGTCATTGATGGCGCTAACTGTGATGACTACGACGGGGCTGAGGAGTGATGATGACATGGTAGAAGGTGGGTGAGGGAAGGGCGGCGGCCGGAAAACAGTGGGGTGAGGGAGACAGAAGAGATGGAAGGAGAATTAGGATATTAATAGCAATATTTTTGTGTTTTTGCTATGTATGGTAGCATTTTTTCATAATGATGTTATGTTCGGTAAAGTAAGAAAAATGTCTTTGTTTTTAATACTCTAAAAATTTCCTAGAATGATAATGTAATTTTTTTCTTTTTAGTTCAACTTCAAATCCAAAAGTTTGAATTATATTGAGCCAAACTTCACACTTTTAATTTGTATTTACTTTATTTAAAAAAAAATTAAATTAAATTACGTGAGCTTCACACCCTGAGCATTCAACTTCAATCTTGATCATTTGTAAATGGATGACTAATAATTGTTAAATTGTTCCACGTATGTTATTTGGGGCATCAGGATTGAAGGAATGACCTTATTCATTGCTGAAGTCATTCGGACTGTAAAGGTTTTATTTTACGTTCACCTCGTGATCATGAAAAGCTTTATTAGACAATGTTAAAAAAAATAGATTAGTGCTATTGCTGATAGAGTAAACATAAGATTTTTATTTGATTAGCTGCGAAGTTTTTTAGATTTCATGGCCATTACCATAATATCAACCTTTTGAGCTAACAAATTAATTATCCACTGCAGTAGGATCAGGTAAATTATTGAGAACACATCACTGAAGGTTCATTGGATTTTCCAATAACTTAGTGACTTATATGTCTCCCATAATGTGAAAGACACAAGAGGGTGAGATATACATAGCTATATATGCTTGTGAACAGACACCTTTAAGTGTCACAATAGGTGTTGCTACAAGCAGTTTGTATCTTCAACTATAAATAGCTTATCATTATCTCTTATCACTTCCATTGAGTCAATTTCTGATCCTTCTTCACCTGTCACTAATGAATTTGTTGCATCAAATCCAAATTTTTGACCTGTACAACACAAAAATCACCAAGAATAATCTGAATATCAGTTCTAGATGGAAAAAAACTAGTTTTAACATTTACTACATGTAAATGTTTTCGTGTCCTAAATATCCGAAACTGCACAGAAGAAAATAGTATAATTCATTGCAATAGTACCTGCAATGATCTTTAGCTCTGCAAGTGAATTCGGAAGCTTAATTAATTTTCCAGGTTCACTGCAATGAGTTGTTTTCCTTATCACAGGATGACCTCTGTATATGCTAACTCTAAAAGATAATTTATCCCTACTACTTTCCGAGTTGTACTTCTGCTCTTGTTCACGCCACTTTTGAGCGACTTCATCCATTGTGTCGGGTACTATAACTCTGTGTCCTACTTCTCGATTTTGTAGCATCTCACTAAGGTTCATTGAAGTAAGCTTGCATTTAAGGTTATCACTAATCTCAGCTCCATTCATTAGAAGTAGCTTTACCATGTCTTCGTGGTTTTCTTCCAATGCAACATCGATAGCAGTTGATCCATGATGATCTTTTGAGTCAACTAGTAATCCACATTTTAGGAGCTCTTTCATCACTGTTAAGTCATTTCTCCTAGCTGCTGTGCATAAGAGGTCACCAGCAACATAGAGATTGGAAACAGAAGCCCAATGGTATAATATTCTAAATGTTGAATAGTGTTTTGCTGCTATAGCTTCCCACAATGCAGTGTTACCATTTACATCTGTTGAAGACATTACTTAGCCAAATTAGCCCTGTGAAACATTCTATCTTGGTGATATCTAGAGTAAAATATATCGAGGATGACTACCTCGCAGGTGTATGTTACATCCATGTCTGAGAAGCACCATCACACACTCTTCATGACCTTTTGATGCTGCTATGTGCTTATTCACGAGAAAGGAAAAAAAACATAATGTCATAAATACTTTGAAAAGAAGCTAATGTTATTGGTATGACAAACATGTAAAATGTAAACAACATCTTCAATTTTGTGTATATGTAGGCCATGAAGAGACTTACTAGTGGAGTTCTTCCTTGGAAGTCTCCAATATCAGGGTCTAATCTTGCCTTGAGAAGTTCCTCAAGAAAAGTAGCATTACCTGTACTAGCAACAGTAAGCAAGTTAACAGACATGTTTGGATCACTATTTTCTTCACCAACTTCTTGAAACAAATCTCCAAGCTTTAAATCCCTGAGCTTCTTGTGATGCTGCAATTACCATATACGCAGGTACAATATTAAGATTCAGCTCAAAATTGGATATTGAGGAGGTCAGAAGGTAGTAACATCTAACCTGAAGAAAATTCTTGATCATAGTGATATTATCTTCCTGTCTAATTTTCATTCCTTCAATCAAACAACTTGTTTTTATCTTCAAGAGTTGTGAAAGTGTCTTGGTTCGATACATGTAGCTCTGAGGCCTATAACAAAATGCCCCAACTTCTCCAAACATATCTCCAGATTTAAAAGTCCAAACCACTTGCTCATTCTCCATTTCACACTCAATCATATCCACCTCTCCTGACACTATGATGTACACCTCGTCTGGTGATTCGTTCTGCATTATTACATCCTCTCTTGGGGGTATATACTCAGCTTTCATATCTGCAACCTGCAGATTCATCAATTAGACCACACAAAAAGTATTTAACAAGTTCCAGATAAATGTGATATCTTACCAAAAGTAACAAAATTTCCCTTGTGACACCCTTGAAAAGATAAACATTCTCCACTGTTGGCAAAAACAAATGGTGCCTGATGCTCTTGCAGATTGTCTTAGGAAGTTGTTCAATCAATTCCTGCTGGTTTAGGCTTTCTGCCCTGAATCTTAGACACATGTAAGCCAATATTTGCTCTTTTAATCTTGGAGGCAACCTATTTCGACACACGAAATTTGATGCTGCTTGAATGCTATTTCTCTGCAACATACCATGACAAATTGACATTTTCATTTCACATGCACTACGTTTGTTTAACGATAATTCACTGAGGCGGATCCAGTATTTGAAAACATTGAACTTCATAGTAAAAAATATCTACGTACATCTAAAATTTGATTAATTTTTCTATACATATATATAACTGTACACGTATGTTGGATCTACCACTAATAATGAAACATTTTTTAGAACCCGGTTTATACACTGACAATGCAAAGAAAAGCAGAGAGCTTACGAATTCCATGGTGCGACGAGTTCCTTCAACAACTAAATTGGTCATATTACCAATAATATAAGCAGTGAGGCCAAGATTGAAGAGCATGTAGAAAATAATGAAGACCATTTCCAAAGTGTTGACAGCATGGAGGTCACCATAGCCAACTGTTGACATGGTGGTAATGGACCAATACATAGCTGCAATGTACCTATTCCAAATACTTATCTCCTTGTAATTTGGATTCATAGCTCCTAACCAACTATCTCCTTTTTTGGAATATCTGTCACCCAGCAAATAGTATAAGCACGCAGCACAGTGCACTGAAAATAGTGTTACCTGTTACATTCCAGTGACCTTGTGAAATTTAGGAAACAACTTAACAAATTGAAGTATTAGTTTTCTTAGTTAAAATATACGAAAGGTAACCACCCTACAACAGATTAATAAAGGACTCTAATAATGCGCAAATCCTTACACATTATCAGTGTTAGAAGTTAAACTCTTTCTTGTTTTAGTACTTACAAATAGAAGCCTGGCACATCTGACCCAAAAATAGCTGAATCTCATGTCCTTTTCGAGCCTGCCAATGCATTAAAGAGAAAGTGTAATAGTTTTAAAATGGTTAAACGGGTCCTAATATGTCAAGTGTATAAAATAGTACTAGTAATAACTACCAATAACAATGAAATACCATCAGTAAAATGAAAAAGAAAAGAGACCTGGTAAAAAATAGTTTCACCCTGCGAAGTCGCCAAAATCTGAGCATTCCTAGAACAGAATAAGAGAGAGCAGCTTGGTGTTTGCCAGTGAACAACAAGGCAAGAAGGTCGAATGGTATGGTTGAGGCCACATCCATTAGAAACCATGTTGATAGGTATCTGCATTCATCATAAATCATTGTATTAACTTCCATTCTCTTGTAGCAACAGAAAACATAAACAAACTCTAATGATCACATGTTTTAATGCAGAACTTACTGCACAACTACTCTACATCATCTTGTTTCTACGTAAACACTTACTATTACTGGGTCCTAATTTATAGTACATACTAAATGCAAGACATGTGTCTTTCATATAAATATTTATCACTTAATTATGGTTAAGTGATATGTATTTCAAGTTTAATTTTTAATGGTTAAGGTTAACTTCATTAGTTTGATGTAAATATATGGTGCAAATAGTTTTTTAGCCTTGTCAATATTGGAGGACCATATCACTGGTGGCACCATTACATATTGTAAAGACGTTTCATAGTGTAATTGAATGAGATTTTTTATTAATATGAAAGATAACGACCTCAATAACGAAATACAAAGTAATTTTACTGTATGAGATTTCAATCTCACCGACAATCTATTTTGCGTTTTCTTATTCTAACTATTCAGGAGTCCCTACTTCGAGTAAATAAAATTCAAGTAAAAGGAAGAGTACTTCATTAATAAGGTGATTAGGTGGATAGCTTGATACTACTAACACTCAATTAATTTAACTCAAGTTAATTAAGTGTGAAGCTTTTGTTAATCTTCATAACCATAAAATATAGTATATATTTTCCCTTATTCTACCTTTTTCTCAATAAAATGTTCTATTTATATGGCAAAAGAACCTATGAATTTAAAAAAGGACAGGAAAGTTTAGTATAAAGATTTGACTCTTTCAACTCGCTATGCTTTAACCATAAACTAAATATTCTTTATAAAATGATATTTTAAAATCGCAAAATACTCCGAAGCTTTATCAGTGGACTACTTGGCAGGTCAAGATTAATCCTAATATGTCATATGGCTCATTTTGCTACTTGATTGCTCGGAGATCTATAAATTAAAGTCAGAAGATTATGGCATTATGCCAATTTCTCAAAGTGGAAACTAAAGGAGATTCTGACTATAAAGCTATATATTTCTATTCTAATATTTAACTTGTGTTGGGTCGAGGTGGGGAAATGATTGTGAACAAAATTATATATAATATAATATTGTGTCAAATTTGGTAAAGAATCAAAGGATATATATTTTGATACCATGTGATCATTTAACTACCAAATCTTGGCAAATGAAAAGTAGAAATAGTAAAGGGGCTTCCACTTTACTATGCAAAAGAGTACTTCTACGTACCCAACGTCTTGCTGCTAGGTGAGAAGACACACATTTCTTTGAGAGGATCAAATCTACTTGCCATCACAATTTTCATTCGTGATGATAAGGAATAATATCTATTTTATAGAATTAAAAGTTCCCGGTTCTTTATATATATTCTTCGATTAAAAAAATACGGGTCAAATTTTCTATAAGTGTGCATGACTTAACAACCTCTCATACAAATATTCTTGATGTATTCGGAAAATCTTTTTTTTTTCCGGATTCTTTAGAGTTTTACAAAAATAGAAAAAAGAAAATCTAAAATTCTACGTGTGCATCAAGAAAATCATGAACGAGGCATACTAGAGGTATGGTTGGACCTACACAGGTTTTTGGATTTGCTTAATGGAGTAATAAAGAAGCTATTATTTCCTAATGATTGAAGTAATTATCTTAATTAGTGCTTTTGTTTGTGCGTGATACAAGTAGGTCAAAACTTTTTCAGGCCAACCGACGCCTTTCCTGCACTTGATAAAATCATTTCCTACAAATTGAAATACCATTTCGCGACTTTGTGAATTATGTACTTAGTAAAATAAATTAATTATTTACATCTTGCTTATTGGTATTTGATACTAAAATTCTGTCTTGATGTAGGGTGTGTCTACGGAGGGTTCATGAGTCACGTTATGTTAAATAAAGTAGGAAATGACAAATCAAAATTAATTATAAACTCCAAAGCAGTCCATCCAAAAAAAAAAAAAAAAAAAAAAAAAGGAAACATAAAGGAATTAGTTCAAGTTTATGCACTGCATGTAAAAGAATGTACATAAAATCATCTTATTTAAAAGAAATTTACTGATGACCTTTTATGTTAATTAAATATTAAGTGTATATAACTTAATTAATTAAGAGACACTTACAAAAATACTCATAAAATTTAAAATAATTACAGCCACTACCCACTACTTTCAAATATTACCCGATTTACCCACTAAATTATTTTCCACTCTACCCATCCAGACTTGTATACCATAGTTTATGCAGTATACCATAAAGGTATACATATATAAGGTATAACAAATGTATACAGTAATAAATGGTACTTGTATACCATAATTTATGCAGTATACAAGGTATACATCTATAAGACATAATAAAGGTATACAATAATAAATGGGTAGGTAGGGTAAATACTTTTAGTTTTATGGGTAGTGTAATTTTTAATGGGTATGACTTGTTAATACTTTAAATTTCATGGGTATAAAGTGTAAAAATCCAATTAATTAATATCTAATCTGTAATCACATGTAACATGTTACACTATGTTACTGATTTCATAAGAAATTATGCATTGCTAGTATATATATACTATATATAAATTAAATCAGTAAGTATACGAACCTGATAGCAATTTTCTTCCTGTCACGTACCAGAAGCTGAGTAGTTGAATCAATATAGGCAACAAAGAATGTTAATATGATATCAGCAACAAAGAAGAGATCAACAACGATGTCTGCAATGTATAACTCTCTGCTTGGATTGGAGTGCATGAATGCTATCTCAAACGGACATACCCATGCAGAATAAGCCACCATTAGTACCATTAGTGTCTCCCAACACCTGCATATTCATCCACACTTAGATCAGTTGTTTAGTACAAATTAAAATTGTAGTATAAACAGAAATAGAAACTTTTACCCTAGGACCACGATTATTTTAATCACTATAATTAACTAACGGGAGTGATTTTCAGTGACGTTGGTTCATGATTAGTCTACAATTAATTCGCCTTCCTTTCTTCTTAGATTGCAACTCCCTTTTTTCTCTTTATTAGGGAGAGAGATTATTAACTCTTTGGGTTGTCACGAGTATAGTTTCCAAATCAAGAAACAAGAAAAGAGCTAGGCCGGGAGTGGTTGGGGTAGAATTACCAAGCTGGGAACAACCACTTGCCACTTCTTGTATGTGTCTCTTTCATCACTTAAATGTGATCTACAATGGCTAACAAATAAGTTTCCTCCACTGGTTCTACTAGCTAGATAGATGACCAGAGAGTGTGTGTATATTATTTGTATGGTCGGAGTATAGAAGTTAAACTCGTTTTACTGACCTGTATCTTGTATCCATAGGGGTGATAGTCATGCCTTTCTGCTGAGTTTGATTCTGGTTATAACCAATGGAACCAAGAGGAGGGAGAATGAGCTTTGACAAGTTTCTGAGACTAAGATCATCTGAATTACCAGAATTACTACTGCCGTGGCTATCATCTTCACTATGTTTCACATGTTGGTCTTTTTTCTGCTGGTTATCTTCAATTATTATCATGTTTGTGGAGCTACTGTGTACACCAAAAGATGAATAGTTCACTTGCATATGTCGATGTTAATAAAGAGATGAGCAAAAAAGCTAAAATCGTACTAGTGAGTTGATGAAGTTAGATGAATAATTGCAAGAGAAGAGTTGGAAAAAGAAAGTACAACTATTGTAGGGGATCATACAAGGTGATAAATTGTGGTGTGCGAGGAAAGAATGGAATGTGGACCTGCATGCTGTTGATGGTGTGGTCCTATATTTATGTCAGAAGTGACCTTTGAAAGATGCTATAGCAAAATTGCTCAAGTGCGAAATTTCACCTAGCTGCATAGTGTTATTTTTTATTTTTTTTAAAAGTTTTCCTCCAAAGTTTGGTATCCGTATGGGTTTGTTTTACCCCAATTTGCATAAAGTCCTAGCTACCTTTGGAATAATTCACTTTCTGTCAGAGCCAATTCCATTGTTATGACTCAAACTCAAGACCTCTAATGAAATATGAAAATATTAATTAATTATAACTTTTGGTGGTCGGCTAGGTAGTGTCTTTGATTGAATTTTTAGTTGTGATAGACATTAAATATAAATCAGATGGTTGGAGATGTGATATTATGTCCTACTATATGTAAATTAGTGCATAGAGGGCCCTGCTCAACCCACACCTTTTCTTCAAGATATCGACACACATGTACTACAACGTTCCTGACATTATTTGCATTATTTTATGAACACATGATGCATTTCATGTTGACATGTAAGGATTTTTTCGTTGTACAAGACAAATATTGGTACATGTCTTATATGAGATGAATTGATGTGCATAATGCTAATACTCACTGCTATATGCAAGATTCTTTTAGGTGGCACTTTAAGAATACAATTCACGAATTTGAGTTGATGTATATACACTTGCAATATAATGCACAAATATTTGTACAATCAAATTACTTATAAAGTCATTATAGCTATTAAGTCTCTGTATATGAGAAGTATTAGCCAGTAATATGATAAAAGTGGTACCTAAACTGCTATAACAGGTCAAATTGCTACAATAAAATAACAATCTACACTCCATTAGTATAAATCAATCACTGAAGTCCATTCATTTTATGCATGCAAGTCTCGTTCAATTCAATGTAATAGGTGTACAAGCTATGGTATCTATGCATGTATAAATATGTATACTTAATAGACCCGTTGGCTGCTAAAAACAATAAGTAGTATTTAACTTCTCTGAAATGGTAATCTTGATATGCTAATTCAGTGATTTAAACACATGCTCAAGACTTTAATTTTAATTTATGCCTGCATAGAGAAAACAATTTTTCTTTCTGCTTTTATTTTTTTTCGTTTTCTTTTTGTTTTGTGTGTGTGTGTGGGGGGGGGGGGGGGGGGGGGGGTGTTGGCCGATAGGGTAGGCATTGGGCTAAGGAGTAAACCAATCATCATGGCTAGAGACAAATTAGGTTTACAGTTTACTTCCAAAACAGTCGCTGAGTGAAATTTGGTATTTGGTCTGCCAACTTTGATAGGGTCGTTATGATGTATCAACACCATATATAATATTGCATGGTATCTTTTGCTGATTTTTTACTTCATTCTTTATTCTTCTAGACTAGAGGTTTTAATATATGTCATCTTCAAGCGACTTACATATTACCACTACCATGCATTCCGTTTATATAACAATTATTAAATGAGAGTCCAACACACGGGATGTATGAATTTGACTTCGAGTCTTGGACTCTCTTTCTTGCTAACCCTCTTTTGAAAAACGACTTAGTATACTCTATGAGCCATTCAATTCCATAGAATGGGATAAAGTATATTAGCATATTCATTAATCAAGTCTGGCCACGTTCATAAGCCTAAATTTGTAAGTACTATATATATTCAGCAGACAATGTAACATATTAGTATATTATATCAAGACTGCTTATGATTATTTATTTATTTATTTTTGTCAAGAGGAGAATAATGAGACTATCTTTTCGCAAAAAATAAGATTCTCTTAGTCAAAAAGGAATAAATAGTTAATTTTTGTCAAAGCATCATAACCCCAAAAAGGAAGAGAACGTTTCCTGGTTTAACCCGCACCATAGCAACGTGGGAAAAAAAACCAACAATAAAATACTTAGAATAAGTTAAGCTTTGATAATTAAAGAAGGGGAATATTTTTGACTTGGAGAAGTTTAATTCTATGGAAAATCTTTTCGTGGAATTACGTTATACGGGGTTTTGTTAGTGATTAAAAAGAAAAATTAGTTAGCAAATAAGAGATAACTATTAAGGACTAGTAATAGTGTAGAGTGTTTATTGAAGATTAATATTAAATTAAAAATATAGTGATAAGAAAAATAACTTCAGCCAATAAGTGAAGGAAGTCAATTTGTCGCTGTACATTTGATGAAAAATTTCTTTCATCGAAAGTGAGTGTCGGCGTACCACGGCTTCAAATACAAAGGTTTAGGAAGTAGTACTATTGAAATTTGTATCCATGGACGACAAGCTTCTAATCAAGTCACTAAAAAGATGTTACTATACATCCTCTTTGACACTTTTCTTTAATCTCTCGGGGACATAAAAGACAAATTACATGCATCACAATAAATTATACTTGCAGTTAGGGGTGAACATAGAGTGGTTTGGTTCGGTTTTAATGTTAACCAAACCAAACCAAACCAAATATATCGTTTTTTCAAATTTTTAAAACAAACCAAACCAACATAAAATCAGTTTTCTCGATCTCGATTTTTTCAGTTTTCTCAATTTTTTTTGAGTTTTTATAGTTAAAGTCTCTACAACAAAAATATGTTGATTTCAAATATTTATGTATGTTATTTATAGACAATTAGACATCAAGAAGAATTATATATACATCTTAATAAGACAATGAAATGTGATATATGTAAATTAGAAAACTAAAATATTATCGAGAGAGAATACCAAGATATTATACGATAGTAAATATTATCAAGTTTGGGCTAACTTGATGATTTTATTAAAACTTATTAGCCCATGTTATAAATTGTCAAAAAGACAAGATAAAAAAGTTTAAAATTATATATAAAAAGGTTCATAATAAGTATTTTTTATATATAAATACTAAAAAATAATATTTATAAAATGTCGGTTCGGTTCGATTTTTTTTTCGTAAAACCAAACCAAACCAAATATGTCGGTTTTTATTTTCAAACCAAATCAAACCAAACCATGAGTCGGCTTTTTTTCCGGTTTGGTTTATCGGTTTGATTCGATTTGTTCCCCCAACTTGCAGTAAATGCGATGTCACAATCCTAAGGGCCATTGCCTTAGTTTGAAGTCTTTAACTTGACAAATCCACCATTTTAGAAACTGATGCATTAATTTTAGACTATTTATATGCAGTGTCGTGCAATCCCTTTTTACCTCTCCTCTCTCTGTATCTCCCTCCTATTGAGTTTTGACTAGCATGTTATAATCTGAATCAATATGTCACTGAGTTCAAGATTGCAGTGATTTTTAGATTGCATCAATCTGCTTAAATCTTGAAAGAAATCTCAAAGGGCCCAAGTCGACAGACCTTTTATGGGAAAATTACGTCAAATAACGTTGGGAAATGACACCAGGTAGCCACTGTAAGGACCAGTAGGTATGACTTGGCCACTATTTTGTAATGTATTTAACACTCAGCCACAATGTAAACAAGCGAGCACAACCTTTCGAATACTATACCTAAAGTTCAGTTTTTCAGTTTTTAAGTCTATTGTTTCATTTTGTTCGACACTTCATTACATTGTGTTCTGTGTTATGATTTCAGTTTTCCAATTCAAAACTTCAGCACATTGTGTCCTTAAGTTTTTTTTGTTTCAATTCGTTCAAAACTCTAGGATATTGTGTTCTATTAAGTTTAGTTTATTCAAAAACTTATAGATATTTTGGTAGACTTTTTATTTGAACACAAAGAGTGTCTACTTGCAGGGTCATTTTCAAATGAACTAAATTGTAAAGACACAACCAGACATGTACTTCTTCACGGTCTAACAATAATGATGGAGTAACTTGGAAATTAATTACATCGTTGGAAGGTGCATGTATATATGTTGTTTCACCGATAAGGCTACAATTCACACAAGTCATTAGAAGGAACATTAAAACAAGAATAACATCAACCAAAGGGGAAGCTAGACATCCAGTAACACTAGATCTTATAAAAGAAATTTTGATTTTCAAAAACGACATTAAATAAATTGATTGATCTTAGTGCCGTGACATAAGAAAAATTTGTTGAATATTTTGAATTCAGATGCTTTCTACTTGCTACTGAGGAGACTTGCAATTAAAGCTACTGCTTTAGGCCCTCATTAATCAAAGACTACTCATTTGCTTAATTACTTTAGTTCTAGTTGCCGATAATCTCGGTGATGTATATAAAGTTTTGATTAGTTTAACTCAAAGTATTAAATATTAGACAAAGTCCTACTATATAAAACTTGAAATTTTTTTAAAACTAACTCTATTATCTGAATCAATAGTGTATATTTTTCTATTTAAATTAAGTTAAAGAAATAACTTATGAGAAAAAAAAATGTATAGATTTGCATTTTAACAAATTATCGAGTATACACTCTAATTAGAAACATCCATTAATGTTATTAAAAATTACAACATCTTATTAAGATTTGGTTTATGGCCTCCGATTTTTACTGAGTCGCCCCTGATAGCAAGAAGAATGATTACAAAGTTTGGTAATTTAAATCATCCATTGAGAAGAGGTCGTAATATTTTGGAAAAGCAATAGGGCTAGGGAGTGGTGATACATAATTTGTATTTTTGCTATCTCCATTTGATTAATTTCATTCTGCAATAACAATAATGGGTCGTTTGGTAGCATGTATTATAGTGTGTAGTATCCGTATTGAACTTTGCATTGCTAATACTATGTTTGGTTGCACCCTTTGGAAAAATAATCCTTGCATTGAAACTTGTATTATTTTGTACCATGTTTGGTTCAAAATTTTGATTTCCGCATAGTTTATACCCGCATAAGTTATGCAGGAATCTATGTATTATTTTAATGCAGGATAGAAGGTGGAATTAGTAAGGTGGGTATTAACAATACATGTAATAAAATTTAAAATGACAAAACTAACCCTATTAATTATAAGAATATTTTTTAAATTTATTGAAGGAGATAACTAAATATTTTAAATTATAGCATTGTATAATAATTTGTAATATATTAATGATTCAAGAAATAATCCTTATATTAATGCTTGCATAGCTGATACCTGCATTACTAATACATACATTTTCCTTACTAATACTTGGGCGAAGTGCACCAAAGACCACTTCTGTGGTGGTCTTTGGTTTGAGGCCACTTTTTTTTATTGATTTTATATGAGAGACCATTTTTTGGAATTTCAATTCTTTTTTATTGAACTTCACACAAGTTCAGTCCACAAGGATTGAAGTTCAACTTCAACCCACAAGGGTTGAAGTTTACGCATTTATACCTTCAAGTTCAGCCCTTACAGATTGAAGTTGAAATGTCATAATTTAGCCATGAAGTTCAACCCACAAGGTTTGAATTTCAGCCCACAAAGATTGAAGTTCAAAAACGTGGACTCTCATGTAAGACCAATAAAAAAAAGTGGCTTCAAACTAAATACCAGTGACAAGTGGCATGTGGGTGAAAATTTTACCTAATACCTGCATTGCTAAGACCCGCATTACTAATACCTGCATTATCAATAGGGGTTTTTACACAAATATACAAATTTTCACACTTAATTACAAAAAAGTAGCAATATTTTACAAATTACAGTACATAGCAATATTTTCCTAACACATTTTTTACAACATTTTATTTTTAATAATTACACTTACCCCACTTTTCTACAAACCCTAAAACATTTTCTCCACTCCCCCCAACCAAACCCAGCCGTCATCCCCCATTTCCTACAAATCCTAAACCAAACATACAACAGAGAGAACACTATCGGCGGAGGTGAACTCCCATCGCCGGTCGCTCAGAGCTCCCATCGCCGGTGACCCTTTTGTTTCTCTTCCTCTGCCTTCGATTGGTCTGTTATTGAAGCAAAAAAAAAAAGTGCAAAAGAGAAGGCGAAGCAACAGTGATGGAAGGCGAAGCAACAATGATGCTACCAGAGCTCTCTCACCGGAAAAAGGACCTGGCGTCGCTCCTCCACTCCACCGCTGTCTCATCAGAGGAATCAAAGTTTTGTTTGATTGTTCGATCTGCTTTGGGACTTAACGGAGTCTCTGTTGATATACATTTCTACTTTACAAATCTCAGTTATATATATGTAGTACAGGAACAATATTCAATTTTTTACTGCTACTGTGAGACTTGGGGATGAGAATTGGGCATCATTCATCACTGCTACTGTGATTTTCCAGTTGCAATAGTTGCTTGTATTTCATTTTTCTTTCTTTTGGTTTGGATTTTTGTGACATTGTTGTTGAATTTTTGGCCAAGATCTACTTGGATTTCTTGACACTTTCTTTCTGTTTGTCTTTTGCTTAAACTTGTTTATCAAGATGTTTCGTTTATTATTACTAGGTTTGATATCGTATATTTTTGCCACTTGATTATGTAGTTCTTCTATTTGTTCTTCTGTCTTCTCACTGAAACATTGAAACAATATGAAACAGTTGGTGAAACAGTCTGATACGGTCTGAAATGGCGTTGCAACAGTATGACACAGTCTGAAACAATATTGAAACAATCTAAAATAGTTGTTGAAACAACCTGATAGAAGCACAAGTTTAATTACTTTTTTCAGAAACAATAAAAACAATAGAATGATACAGTTTAAACGGAGTTGATACAGTTTAAAATAATCTGAAACGGGGGGTTGATACAGTTTAAAATAGTCTGATACAGTCTGAAACGATGTTCAAACAGTATGATACGGTCTGAACGACGTTGAAACAATCTGAAACAACTGTTGAAACAGTCTGAAATGGGGGGTTGATACAGTTTAAAATAGTCTGATACAGTCTGAAACGATGTTCAAACAGTATAATACGGTCTGAAACGGCGTTGAAACAATCTGAAACAACTGTTGAAGCAATCTGATACGGTCTAAAACGGCGTTGAAACGGTATGATACGGTCTGAAACGGTGCTATAATAATTTGAAACAGTGCAAAAACAGTTGAAACAGTTAGATACGGTGCTGCAGAAACAGTTGAAACGGTGCAGAAACAGTTAGATACGGTGCAGAAAATAGTTGATACGGTGCAGAAATAGTGAGATTCAATGAGATACATTGAGGATGGATGAGGAAAAGTGAAATTGAGGAAAATGAGAGGAGTAAAAGTGAAATTGGAGGGAAATGATGGAAGGAAAAGTGAAAAAATGGGAAATGGGAGGAGCAAAAGTGATATGGGAGAAAATAGAAGGAAGAATGTAATGGTTTGATATGTTATGAAAAAATATTGCTATGTTTTTTGTATGTTTGTAATTATCTTGTGTTTTCCTCTATATAGGGTAATTTTACTAAAATGTTGCTATGTTTGGTAATTAAGCTCTAAAACTTGTAGTTTTATGTAAAAAATCCTTATTAATACCTGTATAAAATCAATTGCTACCAACGAACCCTAAGGGGTCGTTTGGTTGGCTATGTATTAAAATAATACCAGCACAAAATCCAACACTAAGTTGGTACCATGTTTGGTTAGTTTGGAGAGATTTTAATATTTTGGTATAAAATTAATACCACGTTTGGTTACACTCTTATATATAATGCCCGCATAACTTAATGAGGGAATCTATATATTATTTTATGCGGAATAAAAGGTGAAATAATAATACGGGTATTAATTATGCGGGTATTGAAATAACAAAATGACAAATATGCGCTCACTCTCTCTTTACATAATAGCCTTTGTATCATTCTAACCTAAATAAATGAAAGAACAGAAGAAAGACCAGAACAAAGCTAAGCACACTAGAAGCAGAACGAAGAGAAGATATTACAATTCTTCAGTGATCAATCGGTGGATACAAAGTTCGTCTTCTCGTGCATGTATATCAATCTTTCTTCGAGGTTTGTATGACAATAAGTATCTACATTACTAATACCCACATTATTAATACCCGCATTATTAATATACACATTACTAATACACACATTGCTAATACGTACATTATTAATACCCGCGTAAACTCTATCTCAACCGAACGACCCGTAAGTACTTTATGAGTAGTTGGGAGAGGGGGTGGGGTGGAGTAATTCACTGGTCGAGCCTTTCATTGACTGCAATATACTTGACATTAATATTACATATCAAAATTGCAGAATGCTAACAATGAAACTTAGTCTATGTTTCCCTAATTGTCCAATCTCTGCAGAAATCAAGAATATATTTGAGATATTACCGTGTCTTTATCAACAACTATCTTTTGTAACTATCTATCCATATGAGATGTCAAGTCTGCCTCTCCACTTAGAGGAGGGCAAGTAGGTGGGCGAATGACAAAATTGCTTCATAATAGTTGGTATTCTTTTGGCAGCTCAATGAGCATCTAAACCTAAACTCATTATACAAAATCACTGCCTCTTTAACCATGGAAGCTAAGTTGCAACCAAGAGTAACCAGATAACACCTATCTGATGTGCAGGTGTCAAAAGAATCGGGAATACTTGCCAAGCATCAATTTACAGTTCTGCCTTTGCTTCCTCGTCTTCTAATGGAGTATCACTAACACTTTTTTGTGTTTCAGCTGAAGCTGCTGTCTGTTCTTGGGGCTCAAAGTCTTCACCCAAGATCTTTGCAGTAAAGCGCCTTGCTTCATAATCGAGTTCTGGCCACTCAGCTACAATCCTCTTGGC
This sequence comes from Petunia secreta, assembly GCA_029990175.1. Classification (NCBI taxonomy): domain Eukaryota; kingdom Viridiplantae; phylum Streptophyta; class Magnoliopsida; order Solanales; family Solanaceae; genus Petunia; species Petunia secreta. The sequence continues at coordinate 7,004,984 of JARKIP010000028.1, read as the reverse complement.
GCCCTACAAGATAAACAAGGAGGTGGAGCAGACAATACAAACAGAGTGCAAGAAAAAGAGGGGTTGATAATGCGAAACCATAGAAACGTTGGAGGTGAATCGTTTCAGTAATTACCTGGAGCTTGGGTTCTTTTGTCATGGGATTATTGCAAAGATCTATTGTTTTTGCCTTAGGCTTTGTAGCATTACCACACCATGACTCACACCAAAGCCATTCTTGTGGGAGCGAAAAGATAGGTACAGTATGCTGAGCATAGTTTGGAAGATCCTGAGGTAAAAGGGTTTTTGTCAGTAATAACACAATAAATAAAAGGGCTTTATAATTATTATAAAAATGGACACCATCAGATTGGTAGGAACGTCTCGACCACTTATATTGAAACATAAGAAGTAAAGAAAATTTGTCAGGAATCCTACTTTAATGGTTAACTTGAGAAAATTTGCAGAAAACTTGGGGCAAATTCCTAATGTTACCCCACTATGCATGTAAATTGTCATCGACAAACTCATAGTAGGTCTACTTGGTTGTCCATTTACCTATAATACGTCCTGAATATCACCACTGATATCACTATGCAACAGATCGTACAAAAACAGAAGTGTCTGAGTTATAAAATATCAGATGAAAATAAAGGTACCTAGGCTTCCGCAGGTCTAACAGGATAAAAGAGTTAAACAGTCTCCTCCATTTATCTAAATAAAACAAATGATTTCTATGTTTCGTAAGTTCTCTAATCTGAAATGAAGAAGAAGCTCAATGAAAAGATATCTGATAACATGAAAAATATTAACTTTCACCGCGTACACTTGCAGAAAGCAATGATTAGAACAAAAGCATTAACTCACCTGATCCAGATTGGAAAGACTGTTTGGATCCTTGCTCAGGGTCTCATAAAACACTCGTAAATTATCTCCTGCAGCAGTCTCCCGGAATTTGAGCAGATCGACAACATATAAAGCACTGCAGATTGCATTCACCATGGAAAGCTTGTTCATTTTTCAAATAATTACAAGTACTCTTTATGCAATTTCATTTATAAAAGCTAATAATACCTAATATGATATGGTCTTCCTCGTAAATGTTCCTTCCAGAATCCCTATTTAATAAATACAAAGAACATTAACGAACAACTGAGGTACAACTGAGTAAGAAAATGCAAAACCCTGAACAGCTAACGGGTAGTTTAGTTCTCAGCTAAATAGACAAATAAGTGAAAGCAGAAAAAAGAAGTGAAATAACATAAAGAAATGCCATTACTTGTTTCCAGAAACGATAGCCATCCATCTCTCTGTTGTTGTCACAGAATGGTGTATACGCAAGAGGCCGCCCCTTCAAGTCCATGTCATAAAGTTCTCCCATGTCAGTTCTTACAATTTGGTCTGCATCTACGAATATAACCTGCAAGATAAGACATTACAGAACTTCAAACGACTATAAGCTTACAAGTAAGAAAAACCATGATCTAGTAGGCATAATCTATTGAGTTCCGGAAAAAGAGAAAATAAAAACAATGGATACCTTCTCCAACGCCAGGGGGAAAATGACATCAAGAAACAGAATTTTATACGCCCAAATGATTCTCTGTTTCTCCTTTTGTTTGTGCAGCCATGTAGGCCATTTGTACGTAATTAATTCATAGTCAAAGCCATATTCTTGAGCCATATGCGGAATTACATCCTAAAAGAACAACATCTCTCATAAATTCAACACGTAAACGTTATACTCTAACAAGCTGCTAGAAAGAACTAATTGTGAAGAACGCAAGTTAGAGAACCTTGAACTGAGGAGAGAGATAGTTCTTTATAAACCAGAACTTCACTGGCCGCTGAGTATTCTTCAGAACACTTAGTATCATAATTTTTAGGAAGCGTTCATATCTGCAAAGTACATCTTAAAGCTGTTAGATACTGAAAGATATGAACAAAAGAAGCAGAAAAAAGCAGGCGAGAATATTAAAGTCTGACCTAAACTTTTTTCTTTTTATTTCTTTTTTGATAAGTAAAAGATAAGTCTGACCAAAACAATATAACTAGCCGAAATAAACTCTAGGCATGTAAAGATACAATTAACACAGCGGTAAGACTTCTTTTCGGTCCTTTCATGAATAAAATTATTTACTTTATCCCAAAAAAAAAAAAAAAAAAAAAAAATCACCACAGAGGTAAGACTTTGTTTTCTTTCTTGGGTTCTTTTTCTTGTTAGAAAAGAAAAAGATAACATTAGGGGTGTGTTTGGCACGAAGGAAAATATTTGGAAAAAAATGATTTCTTACTTATTTTCTAGTGTTTGGTAGCAAAATAGTAACAAAAAAGATTTCCTTTCACCCACCCCAACCACCCCCTCCCTTCACCCCCAAACACCTCCCTACCACCCACCCTTACTCAATGTCATTTTCGACCACAAAATCTGTAGTCATGTCGAGATGAATCGCCAATGTAATCGATGGTGACCTTCACGACTGCAGCAGATTGGAATTCGTTGAGGAGAGGGACTAGGAAAAGGAAGCGGCAAGATTGGAGGTCTTAGGCAGTTACGGCGTTGAAAGGCGTGAGAGATACCGGCGAATGGAGGCAGTGGATGCAAGCGAGGATGCAGTTGTTGGGGCGGCCAACAGCGAGGCCGAAAATCAAGATTAGGGTTTGGCGTTGCTGGCGCCGGCACCATGGCCGACGACGAGGTCGAAGAAATGGAGATTAGGGTTTGCCGTAGCCGGCATAAAAAATGCAGTGTTTCTGATTATAGGGTGGGGTGGGGGTTAGGGGGTGGAGGTGGTTGGTGTGGAGACGTGGGGGTTAGGAAAGTAGGGTAATGTTGTGGCAAGGGGTGGAGGTGGGGATGAGGAGGGCAGGGGGTATGGGTTAGGGTTTGCCTGTGCTTTAGGGAAAAAAATTCCCCCAATTGGAGGAAAATAATAAGTTGTGGAAATATTTTCCAAAGCATTTAAGCCAACAAAACATGGAAAATAAGAAAACATTTTCCCCCATACCAAACACACCTATAAGAGAGGAAAGAAAGGGATAGGACAGGGAGTGAACATCATACAAGAAAGAAGTGGGGGCCACATAAGAAGCATAAAAATGCAGCTGGATAAAAGATGAATCCATAACAGGAAACTCACAAGTGTCCAGAAGCAACAGAGAATATGTTGATTGTTTTCCCATGACGACCACCCGTTACCTGCGTCTTGGCAAACAGAAAACAGTTTAAGAATTCTCTCTTTAACTTACTCGATGACGATGATTTATCATACTTGAGAGTGAAACTTGAGGAATTACCACTGGAGTGGTTTTACTCTTCTTTGACTGGTCACCGCCACCGATAAATCCAGAAGCCCATTTAAGAATATTAGAATTCCAACTGTTCTGGTTTCCCTGCATACAAGAAAGTTAGTATTCCAAAAGGCACAATTTTTCAGACTTACATACCCATAATAAAATTCTCTCTAAAGGAAAATGTATTACAAATTTTAAAAAGGGCAACACATCACCTTTTTCTTCTCTTGTGAAGGGCTATCATTGTCAGTAGAAACCAACAGTTTCTCATGCTCCTTGCCCTTTTTTTTCATCACCTCCATATGAACAAGTTTACCTCGCAAGTCATCTATAGTGATCCGTTTTGACAAAGTTGTCTCCTGACCACCATCACCATCTTCTTTCAAAGCATAAAGCTCTGAACTTCTACCTGGAGCAAGCTGCAGGTACCAAACTCCAGGAAACGCTTTCATTTGCCAATAACCCAAATTGGCCATGACAAGTGTGTCAACCAAGTGTGGTGTACTCTTAGTGCCAAGGATCAGCTGAAGGCCCCGCGGAGGCTCATGATCCTTCTCAGAGCAATGACCTGGATTTAGAAACTAGAACAAATTAACTCATTCGCAGTGGAACCAAGGCATTGTTCTTCTTTAGCCACTATTTCAATTATCAGGTTATTAAAGTGATTACATCAAATGGAGTATAATCACGTACCTGTTAGGACAAGTGCTTCAAGTTCATACACAGCTTGCAGTGTCCTAGTCTCTCCTAGGTTTTCAAGCAACATATTATCTAGGTCATGGCTGCAAAATTATGCAGATATTAGACATGACTAAGTAGCCTGGCATATATGTTATTAGCAATAAGTCCCATAATCTTTAGAAATACTTACACAGCAACAACAGGCTCAATAAGCCATGGCTCGGGAACATCGAGATTCATAGTCAGTGTCTTAGACGGTGGCATATTAGCAAAAAATGCTTTGGGACCATAAATGGTGTAATCTGTACTACTAAAGTCATCCTGCAAAATAAGCAAAATGAGACAGGGAGCACAACATCCCTAAAGGACTTAATTGTCAGGGAAAAAAAAGATTGAAGACTTAAAAAAGCAAGTCGCTCCGGCATACCGGTGTTGGTAAAACATATCTGTAGTAATTCTTCAAAGGGAGATCAACCAGTGAGCTCTGCAAGTACATGACAGTGCTAATTTTTTAAGCCTGGGGTTAACCAACAAAGACATTATATTGAGATGCTTCATACGATTATTACAGAGGCAATATTCCTCTGGACATGCAAAAACTGGAGATGCTTCATATTATTAATACATGGGAAAGATACCTTAAGACATGCAAATATTTGGAGACAAAATGCAAATTGAACACGTTATAACCTAAACTAAGTAAGAATTCCAAAGGCCAACTTTTAATTGAATGCTAATACAATTTGTTTAGCCTGCTAAATGAAATAATTAATAAAGAAGGTTCCAGTGCAACTCCCAGCATCCATTTCTAGCCTTTAAAATTTCATATTTGGAGTATCCTAATTACAAAAGAGAAAGATAGCCAGTATTAAAGTTTCATATTTGGAGTATCCTAATTACAAAAGAGACGTAGAAATTGTGAACAACATTTTAATCCAGCCAACTCTCACCCTTAAAAACTTAGACTGCTTAAGGTTCATTAGGTTCAGACTAGGCCTCATCTTCCCTATCACTAGCAACGGATAATATTTGACTTCCTATAATTCCTAACCTGCTTGAACATTCACCAAATATGTAGATGATACATGAAACAGTTTGGACTGTGTCTCTCCCTCCCTTAATTGTTGAATAAGGATGTGAGATCTAGAAAAAGAAAAAGACACTAGAGGATAAATGCCCTCTGAATCCAAAAATTGCAGAATGCAAAGTGAAAGCTTGCAACTGATAAATCGCTGAAATGATTCCTAACTTGCTGCCTATTTTGAATCCTATCATTTATTGTAGCACCCAACATGTGATCACAAAACCTTGCACTGATGTTGGCTAATATTCCTTCTACTGAGGCCATGCATCTTTCATGTGACCAAGCCCAAGGACAAAACTATCTTGAAACCCCTAAAAAAGCTTCATTAGTCCTGTCCATGACTCCCCCTAGGTGATATCTGCAAATTGCCTTTCACCACTGTGGAATGCAGTATAGACTATAGAGGACGTTCCACTACCAGTTCCCAATCATGGAAAAGTGCAGAGTTTTCTCAAACAGAGTAGTGATTATCTTCTATGGTCGTCACATACCAAATGAAATTAACTCACCATTGGGTTAAGTACAAGCCTCATGCTTGGTTGAATGGACTTCGACACAAGCTGAAGAAGAGAAGACAACTTCTGACCAGATGAGCTCAAGGGATCGATGACAGCATCAATATGAATGCTGGATTTTTCATTTTCTAAAACAACAGCACTGCCACAAAACAATTAAGAACATCGATTTCAATATAGTGGAAAATTCCAAAATCAAGAAGAATACATAGCAGCCAAATTTGTGCAACTCCAAGTAAAGTGTTCTTTGTCCTTTCAGGGAGAGGGACTGTTTGAAACAAAATCTAGTTTACAACATAAAGTCGATGGATAGCTGATTTACACGCAGAATATTATTGTTTGATAAAGCATCTCTACACATAGATGTATGTTTGCACCAAGACAGAACTTTAAGCATGCACATCAAGAAACGTTATGTACACTCCAACTTCAGAACTTATAAAACCCTTAAGCAAACTCAACCTTAGGCAAAAATGTGTTACCTGTATTTTGCAGCCAGAAGTTCAAAGCGAGCACCTTCAGAACTCCTATCCCTCATAGAAATTGAAGATGAGACGGACATAACAATGTCACTGATGAATTTACTGCAATTTGAAAAATTACAATTTTTTAGCACAATGAAGAAAATTTGGAAAACCTGAAATTGAAGAAATAACCAAAGCAACACACTAGTTTCTTCAATGAAGATGACCTTAGCCAAATTGTTGAAACATATCTAGGTTCATAACTGAAGCAGAAAAATATGATAAAGAACAGAAAATATTCCAAGAAAACATAGACTTTATTACTCCCTCTGTTTCAGAATGGGTGAACCTTTTCGCTTTTCGAGAGTCAAACTGGATGAACTTTGACCAACAATTTAAGATGATTTTTTTCATCATATTGATATGCGAAGAGTTGCATATTATAGTACTTTTCATATAGTTTTTGAATATGCAAATTTTTATTTGAAAATATTAATTTAATATAAACTAATTTAGGTTCAAAGATTAGTCAAATTGACTTTCAAAAAGTGAAAAGGTTCATCCTTTTTGAAACGGAGGGAGTACTTCTTATGCTGGTAGTTGGTCAACCACTTCGTCAAAACTTAAAAGTAAATTAAGCGGAATTACCACAATAGTTCATGAAAAATCTAACCCAGTGGAATGTACCAATCTACCAGTCTATGAGAATAATCTTTAGGTAGTAAAACCAATTGTGCGAATATGGCCGAAAGGACAATGTTATCAAGACGGGTAATGCAGAATCGACACACAGGTAGGCCCCTATAGAAATGGCAATATCCTACCTTGTATACAATTGACAAAAGAAGGCCCAGCTTCTTAATGCAGACAGAGGAATATGTCATCTAGCAGCGGCATAAAGCTTAGAAGACACCATTTATGAGACAAGTACAACAGACTGACTAATAAGTTAATAACAGTAGTTTGTTGTGATGCCATCATCTGACTTCAGGGAAAGCCGGTTTTAAGAAGATTCTTGCAGGAACTTGAAGACACTATTCATATCTAGTAGCTCCTTTGAGTAGGATCATCTATACTGTAGGTATGCAAAGATAGCTTACTTATGAAGCGAAGGGCAGCTTGTTTCATGGTAAAACAGGTGTATCGAACTTGAAAAAACAGTTCAGTGCTTTCCTTAAAAGTAGTAAGCAGGTCCTCAAAATCAGCAGTAGAGAAGAAAGTAGCCCACATTAAAGAGCACAATACAAACCTTGTCAGTGTATCAGGGTCAATGCCCTCCCACTTCACGTCTTCAATGATTTCCACTATATGTTTTATTCTTTGCTTGAATTCCAGAGACTCCAAAAGTTGCAAATCTTGGCTCAAAAATGATGTGTTTTCAACCAAACCAATCACCTATCAAATAGGTAAAAGAACATTGAGTAAACACAGAACAATATAATGTTCATCAAAAGGAAACTAAGAACAATGTTTCTTCAAAGCACCCCAATACTCAGAAAAACATGAGGATGGGATCTCAAAAATGAAATCGGTCTTGGAGGCATAAGAAATCCAAATGAAATCGACAGAAGTCAAAACTTACTCTCCCATTTGTAATAACTGCATTGGCACCATGTTCCAGGCCAACTTGTCCAAACAAAAACTTTCCCACCTGCAAATGTATTAAAAATAAAAGATAAATGGAGACCAATTCAGCAAGCCTGCATCTCATAGTTACCTTACCCCACACAGCAGCCAACTAGAACTAAGAGTTCATATTGGCATAAATGGAGTCTCGCTGAACACTTTCACATAGAATTCACAAATTCAATAGGTCATCTTGTTATCTCATCTGAGAACTGAGGTGTAATGATAAACGTTTGTTTAACTGGCAAAAGTTGAGCACTCTGATTGATGGAAGGATTTAGTTATTGAACAGCTAAAGCCATGAAGTAGGTCAAAGCAGAAGTCTGCTGTGCTGTCCCCACAATAATTTCAAAATGTTCCAAAGAAGCATGGATCACTATCAGAAAAAGGATAAATGACATTCTAAGTAATTACAGCTTCTATCTCATGGAATTTGCTCCCATAAATTGGCCAATCCCATGTATTGGACACTTGATTAAATGCAATTTAAAAGGCATTGGATGAACAGAATAAGTAAATGCAACAACAGTCAGGTACCTTATTCAAGTGCATTCTAAACTTCTCATCAGAAAGTCCAGTTAGAGCAGACTCGAGTCCTTTCGAGGACAATCCATTTGAATTAGCCAGTTCAAAGATCTTATCCATAAACGCCTCACTGCTTTCAGTACCCGCCGAAGCTGTCTGCATATAACCATGTTCGTAAAACGAGCAAATTTGGTCCAGGAACTGCAGAACGCCTTTCTTGTGACTGCAAATCATCATTATAAAGCAAGATAAAGAAAGTAAAAATACAGTTTAATGAAGCCATTAAGAAAATAAACAGTTGCTAAAGGATAAAAAGAATCAGTAGAGACCTATATGATGAGGCTGTGACTTGGAAGACTTTCATGAACAGAAAACTTGGTGAATGAGGATCCTGAATGGAGTTGAACAGCACTCCCAAGCGACCGGTTGTGGTACCCGCCATCTACAGAAGAATCCAAACACTCACTCCCAATAACCAACAGTGTTTATAAATACTAAATGATGATGAATGCAATACTAATACCAAAAAATCGAGAGAGAGAAGGAGAGAAGGAGAACTACCAGATAACGAATTCCTTCACGAAGCAATCTCATCCCTTTCTTTGACGCCATATTGACAGCAAGAAGATGAGTCACAGGCTTCAAATCATCTATTGCTGTAACAAAGTTAAGGAGACACAAATCAAAGACATACTCAAACATGTTTCATATAAAATAATAGTTTTAGCCGGAGTATAACTTACTTTCTGTAGAATGCAAGTAGCTGATTTCATTGAGAAATGAGCCCTCTGCTACAATTAAAGCAGAAAGAGATACAAATCTCGGTTTGGCTTTCCCTTCAGCTATAATCTAAGTACCAGAGACACAGCAATGTACTCAATTATTTCAAGCACTAAATACTACCGATAAAACATATTTTGGGAACATAAACAACTGTACCTGTGGGTTATAACGCTGCACGCCACTCTCTGATAAAAACTTATCAAGGACGTCTGTATGAGAGTTTATGTGCCCAAAATAAACTTGTTCCTGTATTCTAGGAAGCTCATCATTCATGGCATTCATAAGCGCATCCTGCCAGTAACAGTTCCAGGTGTATTATATCATGCTATAGGATAGTCTCATCCTCCTAGGAATAAATTTCAATGACAGATAACATTTTTTAAAAAAAAAAAAATCTCTAATATCAATGGCAGATAATAAACAGACAATGGAGAACGAATTTTTCTGCTTGATATAGTTTAGAGAACTTTGAAATCAATTAATTAGAAAATTTAGAAATAAATTCACATGAGTTGCCAATTAGTATCTCGGATATTAATTATCGGAACTGCACAGAAAGAACCCCTAAACCTTTTCCCAAAGTCAAATTCCAAATTATAGGAATTATACCTTTCTTTAGCAACCAAAGCACATGGAGAAAAGGCCCGTTCATGAGAGCATGACATTACTCGGCGAATCTAGAAATCTTAAAGAAAATAGGATTTTTATTCTCTAACAATCAAAGGACAAATCTTGTTTCCTAAAGAAATTGGCCAACATGATTGTTTTCTAAGAAGCATATCACATGCTGGTATAGGAGATTTTTCTTTTCCCCTTCTGAATCAACCAAACTTCAGCAGATGGTGAAAGAGGCAATTATTGATACAATGTATGTACTTGGTGAATTGGTTACGCAAATGTTAGTAGAGATGCAAATTTAAAGTTTAAAACTTCAGATGCCAAACTTTTGTTTGCAGCGTTTCGAATCTGTGCATAACTAGGATAATACCTCAGTAGGGTCATGGACAAGCCCATTGAACAAGAGGCAACACTGCTTCTTAGCCAACCCTAGCTTAAATACAAACAGAGAGCTTTCCTCAGAGAGTTCTTTGAAAGTACGCTCCTTCTCAAGTTTCAGTAAAGTATCCTGAGGTGGAGTTTTGGCCTGAGGTCTACAAAAAGACACCAGCTGTAAATGTTTTGCAACACAAATTGAGAAAGAAGCAATTCATCAACTCCATGAATGAAGAACGAAAAGCCATTGTAATGCATGCATGTAGCTCTCAGGAAAACAAGCACAAACATATAGTTGGGTGCTTGGAGAATGTTATACTTACAGCAGTGTTTCCACAAATGCCCCTTCAACATGGTGCATTTCAGGAGGATCTTCAGCAGCTGACTCAATCCGCAATTTGTTTACCTACATTTCTAAGTGAAACATATTACTTAACCATGTATATCTGTATTAACCAGAAAAACACTACCACAGTGAGAGGATAACTAAAATGAAAGAAGAAAAAAGTTTTATAAAGTGGAAACCCATACATCTCCTGACATGAACCACCACCATTCTCCAGAAGAACAAAGCATCAAAAGGACAAATAAAAAAGAGCTAGTCACCATTACTCCTTATATTTACACCTCATCAGAGATACTCTAGACATAATTGTCCCTTTTTTTTTCTTTGATAGGTAATTGTCCTAAAATTTTATACTAGCAAAGGCACTTTTCTACGAGAGGCATTATCTATTGATGTTGTAGGGGAAACTCTATACAGGAGAGGCATAACAAAAAGTAGAGAACCCACACAAAAATATAGGTCTCTACAGGAGACATCCAAACATCTACTCTAGCAAAGGCACTGAAACGCAAAAAGAAGAATAATATGACTGACTAGAATAACAACACCTATGAATAGTGTCAAGCGAAACTGATCAAGTTACAGCTCAATAGGGCACGATACAATGGCAGGCCATGAGAAAAGTTCACACACATTAAGAACAGTTTTTCTGTTTCTCTTTGATAAGTAAATACTAGTATAACTTTTCCTCACTAAAGGAGGATACAGGCAAAGGATTTCACAAGACACTAAAAGATTACTTCTGAAACACAAAAAATCAGGGCAGAATACATGGCAGATAAGAAATAGCAGTCAGCAATTATAGCCAAGACGATATTGCTCCTCTCAGAAGCCAAACAAGTGTTCTGCATTTTTTGGGTTCAAATCAGAGAATCCTTAATGCATCATTTGTTAATGTTGGAGCTGCATTAGACATACTAACATGGTAGTCACACAGTTGGATCCCTGCAAGCTTAACCTATTTATTATGACATTAACAGGCACTGTACAGAACTGAAAGCATTCATATCATACATTGCTCAAGAACTGGTAAGCGGTTGCAATTCCTTGATTTTCCTTAATGAAGATGAAAAGACGAATAATCTGCAAAAAGCCATTACAATTTCCATCATTTCATAGGATCATGGACAAAATTGAAACTTCAATGGAAATAAAAACTGTTAACTTAATGGAACAAAAGAAAGACAGTAAAAAGAGTTCTTTTAATAAATTATGCTCTAAAAGAAAGTAATACTATCGTCAACGGATAACATTTTGGAGTAAGTTGCCTCTAGGTCAAAACATCAGGCGTGATGGTGCCTTAGATATTGAATATCTGTAACTGATGGCCGAAAATAAGTATACTCTGGCCTACCTTTGACTGGAATTGATATGAAAGAGCAAATATTTTGATTGGTTAACAATATCATAGTAGGCTTGCGTTTAAATAATAGTTGGTATGAGCAGAAGTAAGATAGTTTCTATTTACAGTTAATATGTCACATCAATGGCTCAAGGAAAATCATCCTGTTTTTTCAAAATGTTTTTCTTTAGCCGAGGGTCTATCGGAAGCAGCCTCTCTACCTTACTCAAGGTAGAGGAAAGGTCCGTGTACACCCCCACCCTCCCCAGACCCCACTTGTGGGATATCACAGGGTACGTTGTTGTAATGGTGCAAGGAAAAGCGACATTTATAATCAATTTGAATTGTCGACAAAATGGAAGAGTTTGCATCAGAGGAACAGGGTCAATTGATCGAGTCCTTGTAGGTGCATTGTAGTACATCTATATGGACCTGAATCACTTAATACCGAACATTTCCTATTGAACATTTTATGGTCCAACTGAAATTCCCAAATATGTGAGAAAGAGTGTAGAAGGGGTTTTCCCGTTTTTGTAATAAGAAGTCTCAACATCTTGATGCATGTATTGCTATTTACCTATCCAAAAGAACAACTTGATACATAATGTAATTTACACGAAGCCCTTAGAGAAAGATAAAATTGGGTCCAATCAAATACTTCTATAAGTTGAGGTCCAGTTGACTTTTAATTGAATAATACCAATTAACATAGCACACAGTTGAATGTTATATAATCATATGTCAAGCACCATATCAAAGCATGTTGCAGACAAAAAATTTATGCAGCAACGAGCATATCAACTATGATATATACAAAGCTATACATCATGCAGAAGAAACAGGTTATTACTTGTAAATATTGAGTTACTTCACTTATGCCAAGAGCAAAGACCAATGAGTTAAAAGGTCTAGATCACCATATTCAATCAATTACTGCTTATTAGGAGAAGATTCGAGTAGTTACCAAACTGGAGAGGTCTTCTTGACTTGGATTATCCTTCTCCCTGTGAGAAAGGGGAAGTTCGCCACCCCTTGATTCGATATCCTTAATTAACTTTGTAGAGTACAACACCACACCAAATCTCATCGGTATGTGATTCTCAAACAATGAAACAATTGTGTCAATTGTCTGCAAATTTTAGAAAAACTGTTAACCCATACTTTATCTCTTTCGATTGGCGGCAATAAAACATAACGATTGAACTTTTGATTGGCGACAACAAAACATAACCAATCTGAACACAAATGAGCACAAAACTTTTTCTTTTTAAGTTCAACATGATGATAGAGCTTGCCTCAAGCCCACAAATGGAGGCTGGGTCCAAAACATAAACTGCATGAAAGAGGTTCTTCCGGATGTAACGCAGTTGCCCAGGGTAGACTGGCATCAGGATCTGAAGCAGAAAGGTGCAAACAGTTAGAAAATGAAAAGCTAATGAATTAATGCCGAAAAGCACAACCCAAAGATCAGAGAACCAAGGTACCTCGTTTAAATTGCTCCGCCAACGTTTGTACATCACGTCCACCTCCAAGTTATTGAGATAATGAACATGATCTGAGCGAAAATCAACACGGAATGTACTGGACTCAGAAGGGGGCAGTGCTGAAAGGAGCTTCCTCACGGTGCTAACAGGAATCTGAAATTCTCAAGCAACAATAACTGGATAGGCTTATTTCTTAGCAGAACAGTTATGAAAAAAATAACCCCCAAGACGTTTGGGATAAAAACAATGAAGTCATAAAATCGATATGGATGCAACGCCAACATACTGGGAATAGATTAACTGTAAAATATATAGGGGGTGAAAGAATAAGTACCAAGAAATGTTATGCACTCTGAGTTCCCATATTTTAATGATTTATTTGCCACAACTTGCTATCAATACATATTATGCACAAGTGATGAATTTGTTCCAACTGACTTTCTATGTGAACCTACTCTCGACAAGTAGAACTGAGGCGACTTAAGTAATAATGTCCATCTTAGGAAGCTGACTTTTGTAATTGAAATGATGAGCTAAGCATTACTCACAGTCAAGGTTCAAACACCATACTCCATAGTATTCATTTAGTGGTGGAAATTACAGTATAAAGCACATGAAGCATTTTAGTCTCCATGGCAAGATGTTTCTGCAGCATATTCTGGGAATACATCTCAGTAAATCAGATATTTGCTCACAGCAGCATCAGAAGAAAATCTCAGATAGATATATCAAAACCTAGGGCAGCTGTATCAGATATTTTCATATGGTGGCCTAAAGATAGTTAGTCAGCTTGCTTGAGAAGGTTCTAGAGCTTCACCTTCATTTTAGAGTATTGATCAGCCAGTGATAACTCCTGATGGACCATGTCAACCAACCTGGAAAACAAATTTCAGAAGTTCTTAAAGTCAACCAAGAGGAAAAGGACAATCTCCGCTTCTCCCAGTGAAGCACCTTGGTGATCATAAGAAATGCCTAAAAGTAAAATCAAGTTAAAATAATAAATTGAATCATCGACAAGAAACTTTTTTATTCTGTCAACAAATTTACCGGTTACTTTTGAAAATTGACATCCTTCATTACTACTACTTACTAGTGGAATCAAAACAACAAAGTAAAATATGCAAAATTATTGGAAGGAAAATGTTGATCAGTGATCACTTCCTAGGGGCTTTATTTCCAGTATTTAATTCCTTGTTTAAACCAAATCATCAGTCTGACTCTAAGAAATTCTAAAGAAGATTCATATCTATTTGTGTTCTATCAGTATCTAGAGAGTTCAACAATAGCACATATTAACAGATTTTATACGAAATGGATAACACAGCTGGAAAAAAATGGAGGAAATAAAGGAAGATAGCTTAGCAGCAAGTCAAAGCATTACAGATAAAGGTCAATATCTTCAATATTGAGTAAGGCACCATTCAGGGCCATTAATGACTTTCCAGGTGGTATCATTCGCTGATTTTCTACAATTTCCTCTTTGATAGATTCATTGAGCTGCAAAAAATAAAGTACATATAACAATCAGATCCCTAATAGCTTCTCATTTGTTGAACAAACTTTAAGAGGTGGAATACTAAATATGGTAATCGCAAAATATTTTACCTTCATTCGAGATAAAGAAGAGACAACGCTTGGGAAATTCTGATTAATTTCTTGCATAGACTGCAAAGGATCAGCAGCATGAACTATTCTCTGCGCAGTTTGATGCCCTAAATCTGTTATGTATATTTAGCACCGCCAAGGGAGTGATCGTAAGGTTAGCTTAATGAAGATAAAGCTTTCATCTCTAATATTGACAAGTTCTATGCTAATAATAGTTGGGCTATCATCACCTTTTAGTTCCCAGACATCAAGTGTATCAGAAACTGCTGAGGATAGAAGATAATCTCTGAAAGCCATTATCTCAGATGTTAGCTCTGGCTTACGCTCCTGCAGAAATGAGAAGACAGAATCAGCTCAACAACTACAGGCTTGGCCACCCTTCGCCGAAAAATTATATCGTGTACATGGGTTAAATTTTGTTGAAGAAAATGGATCTTGGGCCTAACTCAACCCCAAAAGCTAGCTCAAAGGGAGGAGGATTGCCCAAGCCATATAAGGAGACCAAATTCCTCATCCACATCCGATGTGAGACTCAACACCCCCTGCACATCCAGGCCTTTGGCAACTGGTGCGCGGATAATATGGGGGCCCAACATCGGTGAATAACTGGAATGGGCCTGGCTCTGATACCATGTTGAAGAAAATGGATCTTGGGCCTAACTCAACCCCAAAAGCTAGCTCAAAGGGAGGAGGATTGTCCAAGCCATATAAGGAGACCAAATTTCTCATCCACATCTGATGTGAGACTCAACAAATTTAACTATTTATGACTAAATATTACATTTTGAACACCCTTGACACAACTAATAGTGCTAGCCTAGTGATGAAGGGCAGTCAAATTTAGCTAAACAACCCCGGATCAAATCCCACTTTATACATTTTGAAAAATTTTCTTTTTGGAATCTTGAACACCCTTGAAAAAATTCCTTGGCAGGGATTTCAAGCAACTGTTACAACCATCCAAAAGAGCTTTTCCTAGACTCTAAAAGCTAATCTCACAAGGCACATACCATAATGTAGAATTTAAAAGGAGACTCTTGTTTGCAGCACAGCTTAAGTGTTTGCATTTAATCTGCCTTCCACTGCTAACAGTGCGCTTATACATTTGGGTGGGGCATTGAGGGGTTTCATGGGAGGAGGGGCAATAAGTGAAAGATGAAGTAGGTTAAAAGAGTGGACACAGTGGAAAAAGTGATAAATACTACTCCCTCCGTTCCAATTTATATAACCTAGTTTGACTGGGCACAGAGTCTAAGAAAGGGATGAAGACTTTTGAAACTTGGTTTAAAACGAATCATAGAGAATTTTTGTGGTTGCGAATCATCTTATAAAGTAAAATTATTACAAAATATAGAAATGTGTCATTCTTTTGGGACTGACTAAAAAGGAAAGTGTGTCCCATAAAATGAGACAGACGGAGTACTACTATTTCCTTTTATTTTGCCCTTGCTTATTGCTTATCTACATAGCACTTTTTTATCACCTTTCCTCACCATCTTCAGCTAAAAAGAAAAAAAAAGTTACATTCTGACCAGTACTTCCACAAATTCATCAGAAGTACATTTATTGTGTAGCCTAATCATATTCCTGTATGTGTCCTAAGGCATACTTACGGCGGAAATGCTATTTAGATTTATTTATCACTTTGATATATAAAAGATGTTATTACAAACCAGTATCTTAGAAAATATAAATCCTCTGACTTCTTGGCTAAGATCTTCAGTGTGAGGATCTTCGAGAGTCACCCCTGTGGCAATGATAAAGTTAGATACTTTTTTGCTAAAGACAAGATAATGAAGCAAGGACATGGGACAGAAAAATACTTGAGATATAATGCGAATAAAGCAGTAAATTTAGAATTTAGATCAGTACCACTATTAGGTTAACTCCAAATTTCTCCACGAAGTAAAATGGAAGGATATTGCAAAACCTAAAGTTTCGTTCAACAGTTACGAGTATACTTGAAGTTCTAAAATTCAGCTTTCTGAGAAAAAACATTTAATAAGGTAAAAGTAATTTTAGATTTGGGAAAAACATTTTAACATGATTTGGGAAACAAAAAGAGAACCTGCTTATTTAAATATGTAGACACTATCTAAAAGAACTGGAAACATAAGAAATCTGAACTCCAGGATTCATTTCAAGAACAAAGAAGACAATACAAGTTTAACCTTAATATCGTAAAATAGAGGAAGTTCCTTCAGTTGATGCTCTTTTTTGGAAAAAATCATAAGATTTGAAGGTTATGAAAATGGTAATGAAAAAGCGAACAGGATCCTTAACAAAACAGTGCCAAGCTTCCCATCTTACAAAAAGCAATGTTATCCCTTGGGAAATAGTAAAACATCGTAAGCTGACAATATTACATTTGACACCCTGTTGATACCGTTCTATCAATAGACCTGCTTGCATCAAGTAGCACGATTCAGACGAGTGCACAGCAGAGCTTACCTTTCTTCACAGTGCTGTCATCCATAGCCTTGTATTCCATGTTTTTCAGTGCTAGTTCCACACCATAACCACCCAAGTTCAAGGAGTCTCTGGTACCAACAGCTCCACAGGGGTCACTTTTTGATTCACACCCAGAAGGTAACACAGGTCTAACCACATAATAGATTTTTCCCTGTGATAGTTATTAAACAGTCAGAAATAGAAAATATTCTTACACTATTTTTGGTTTTGGCAATGGCAGGGACAATACAACAACAGAGGTAGGAGCTATCTCCCTTTTACATTAAGAGCAAAACAAAGAGAACGTAAAGGAGAATGACGCATTTTAGACATCTTATTCAATGCCAGAAAAATAGAGGTAGGAGCTATTTCCCGGTTTCATTAAGATCATTTTCTTGATTGGTTCATGTCCTCCAGAGTAGCTCTTTAAGAAGTTGCTTCCTTGTTCGGATGGATCATACAAGGAGATGTTGAATATTGAAGAGCTTTAATCAACGTCATAGATGGTATTCATATACGTAAAGAAAATGATTTCAAGGATCCAAATTGTGCATAATCAAATGAACAACCCAATACAAGTCTAGAGAAAGGTATAAGCACGACAGATGAGACACAGCTTATAGTGGCATGGTAGCTAACCTCTCTGGCAGCATTGACCAAGCTACGATGAAATTGTTTGAAGCAATAGGTCCCCAGAGCACCATACAAAATAGCTACAGGGCTTCCTACATTTGAATCTGGATGGACATGATCAAACTCAAAAAGCTCGGGGTGAAATGTATCAAGAGATCTACATACAAATCCATATTAAGCCAGTTATCAAAGATCAGCAGTCAAATATTTGTGGAAGTAATGAATGATACACACTTTACATTTCATAAAGAGAAAAGAAAGTCAGACTTACACTTCTTTGGGGTTCTGCAGCCACGCTAGCAGCTCAGCACCATCAAAAAATAGTCTTCCGCCAGTATCTACCCAACAACAGTTTCCCTCGGGACTCTTTGGGTTCTCACCAACAAGCAGAGGGTTAACCTTTTTGTTCATTGAATTGTTATTTTCCTGAACTACCCCTCCATCAGAAGAGCTTGAGCTGTTATCATCAGCAAGTGGAAAAGAAGAAAGAGATTCCTCTGCCAATTGGCGATAAAGTACTATTCTTGGAGATGCTGATCGAAGAGTTAGCGAAAATTCAAACATCACTGCCAAAGCTTCACTTAATAGAGACCTCCCATATTTTACAATTTTCTTTAAGCAATCTTTGGCAGAACTGCAATCAGAATTTTCATCTGCAGATTGAAGCCATGACTCGATAAAATCCCAAAAGAGATCTTTAGATTCCTTTGATAGCAACTCCCTGTCCATCATGAGCAGAACATCACAAAATATAAAAGGAGAAGGCACGGTTTGCTCCTACCATAAGGAAGCCCAATAGAAGACTACTTTGAGTACCTTTTGGCACTAGAAAGAATCCTTATGCGGTACACATGTTCTCTGTATTGTTCCAATTTTATTAGATGTCCCCAAAGGGTATCCATAATGTTTAACAATTTTATTAGATGTCCCCGAAGGGTATCCTTAGTGTGTACATAATTTTTCTTCTTGCCCTTGATAAAGCACTTGTTCACGCACGCAATAAGTAACAACAAAACAACAACAACAACAACAACAGTGTAGTCCCACAACTGGAATCTGGGAAGGGTGAGATGCACACAATAAGTAACCATGATAATTATACTTCTAGACATGTTTCTAGAGTAAACGTCAATTGTTGCAAGCATATTCAATATTAATACTTTCCTACATATGCTTTGCTTTCTTTCTGCAACTTTATCATCCATATGTTTCCTACTTTCGTTTAAACACGTAACATCTTAATATAACATTGATATCAATTTCCATAATCTAAGAAAATGGGGAGATCGACGATGATGTCCCACATTGTATTGGCGAGGGAGTTGGGGGATGAAATGGAGGCTCGCATCCTGCATCCTGTGTCCTATGCGATGAAAATGTACCATAAAAACTTAAAGGTATGTTCTATAAAGTGGTCTTTAGACCAGCTATGTTGGACAGGACGAAGTGTTGGCCAGTCAAGAATACACACATTCAGAAGATGAAAGTAGCAGAAACGAGAATGATTAGATGGATGTGTGGGCAAATTACAATGGATAAGATAAGGAACGAGGTCATACGAGATAAGGTGAGGGTGGCTTTAGTGGTGGATAAAATACACGAGGCGAGGTTGAGATGGTTCGGATATGTAAAAAGGAGGAGCACAGCAATAAGGAAGTGTGAGGAGTTGCCAGTGCAGGGTCTTTGGAGAGGTAGACCGAGGAAGAAGTGGAGTGAGGTGATTAGACATGACATGGCATACCATCAGATCACCGAAGATATAACTCTAAATAAAAAAGCGTGGTTATCAAAACTAGGGTAGAAGGTTAGGAGATAGCTAAGCGAATTCTGTCATATTAACATTAGTATTATTCTTATGTATACTACTTTTATCCCTTTTCTCTCTTGTATTGCTACTCTTGTTATTGTTGTTTTTACTATGGCTATAATTAGTTTTTCTATGCCAGTACCTTCCATACCTGTGTAGTTTTACTCGTTATTTTCAAACATGTTTTCAAACATTCTTCTCTTGAGATGGGGGACTATCAAAAATAATATCTCTACCCTACTCAAGGTAAGAGTAAGGTTTGTGTACAACTCACTCTCCCCAGACCCAACTAGTAGGATTACACTAAGTATGTTGTTGTTATTGACATTAATTTCCATGGAAGATGTCCTTGGTAAGCAATTTCATTTATATTTGAAAAGGCTCCAATAAAAAAGGTATCTCAAAAGGTAGAGATGTAGATCAAAATATCATTCTCTAGGAAAGACAATCATTCATCTATACATATGGGAATCTTAAGGGTGCCATAGAAAGCTACCAAAGACAAAAGACTAACAAAAACAACGAGATACCAGTGTTATCCCACCGGTGGGGTCTAAGGAGGGTGAGAAATACGCAGATCTTAACCCACCAAGGTGGAGAGGTTGTTTCCGATAGACCCTCAGCTAAAGAAAAATATTTTCGAAAATATGTTTGAAGAAAATAAGATGAAAATATCTTGGTAAAGAAAAATACTTAAAAACGAAAGAAGCCCCAAGGAAAACAGAAAACACGAATAGCTATAAAAACTACTATCAAAGACCAAGGGACTTCTCAAATATACAAAATGTTCTCTTATTTCTCTCTCCATACTACCCACATAAGAGATGCAATTATATGGGTTTCCAATGGACGAACAACTTAATATATACTAAATATCCAAAACTCAAACATATCTCCTTACACATACTCCTTATGCCCTACCACCCCGTAAGAAAATGAATATTATCGAACTATATGTTTCCATACACCAAGCTAGTGTAACTGAAAAGAAAATTTATGGGTATATCTGCATCCTTGATCCTACATGGTCAACTCTATTTGGATTTCTATGGACATCAGTTAACACTTGCAACATATAAAAGATGGCATCCAGGTCACTTCAGCTCAATTAACAACACAGTTCTCCACAGCCTAGCTTAGCTTCTATATAACTCTTTAAGTGTAAATTTTGTTTTTCAATATCTCGCAAAAGATCATACGTTTACATAATTTAGTGAGAACTTTGGAAGAACAAAATGAAAAGTTAGGATATCAAATATCAGACCAAGGTTATTAAAGATAGAATTGAAGATGGAGATATCAATATCAAGAAAATGTGATAAACAGGAGAAAAAGACAAGACTTTGTAAAACTTATACATATAATGTCCCTTTTTTTGGGAGGATGACAAACTGGTTCGACATACCGCCATACTTAGATTAAGAAGATTTTAATAAGAACATTTCAACTAAAACACTGTAAAGAATAAAACCACAAATCCAAATTCGACAATAACTTTAAAAACATGCATATCGCCATTTCTGACCACCGAAGTATCCAACATCAGCCTAAATAATGGTTTTGACTGTTAAAAATTGGAGGGTATTTTAAAATTTATCACATTAATAATTAAGCTCTGACTATGTTAAAGTCCTTTTTGGATTCTCAACTTGACTTCCTTGACCAGGTCATCGTTGCTATAAGCGGAGCAATTAGATTACGTAGGTGTTAGATCACTAAGAGCAGCTGGTGGTTTTCAAGGCAATTAGTCGGTTCTATAGGACATACTACACATAGGAGGAGGAACTAGAATACTGTACAAGTTCGTAGTAGTCTATAGTTCTTATCCTTTCCTAAACCATTTATTCATGCATGAATGCTTTATGCCTCTACAATTAGACCTCTTTCAACGACATATAGTCAAAATGAATTTCAGGTAACGAGTACATAAATCTCGTGCCACTGTCTGTGATAATTATACTACTCTTTATTTCCAAGCCTAAACAAGATTTAAAATGATAGATGTGCAAAGATGCTAGGTGAAACTCAGAAACAGTTAACTCCCCAATATGTTTCAAAGAGAAAGACCAGTATGCAACCGATAAGTTGTCATTGTCGATTCAACTAAAGAAAAAAACCAAAGGCAGCCGAAAAGCAATACAACAACGGCTACTACTACTACTGCTACACTTCGATCCTAAACTAGTTGAGGTCGGCATATAAATTATCTGTATCTATTCCGCTCCATAAGGAACCATACTTAAATTAAAGGCCATTGATGACTTAACAATGAAATATAACAAATATAGTAGTATAATGGTGAAGAATACATACCCAGCTTCTAAGAGTAGAGGGGTACCAGACCACTTAGCCCTGAGAGCAACTTGAACATTCTTGGGTTTACTATTTACACCAGAAACTGATTTCCCAGATAGACAAATACATAAAGCTACTGCGATCACAACCCAAAACCCAAATCTGAAAGGGGTCCCCATTCTTGAATCTTGATTAATACCAAGATGTTTCAGATTCATCAAAAAGAGTTAATCCATTTAAGAACACAATCAAGATTGTAACTTTTGTGGGTTAATATGTAAATTTGTAACAATTTTTGGACTGAAACTGCAGATCAAGATTTTTTGTTTTAAGTAGAGTGTGAGAAGTGTTAGGGCTCAGTCCTACGTTGCTTAAATCTAATACCTGGGATTAGAAAGGCACTTTATATAATGCATGGACTTTTCGGTCTTTGTTAAAATGAAGTAAGGGTAGTTTAGTCAATTAATTTATAGTTCCACGTTCATTTTCTGATGTGGAGAATGGTCATTGGTTAATATCTAGACTACTTCCTCATGGGTCGGGTTATGACAATGAGACCGACCCGTCCGTAGAATTTGGATCTTCCTCCAAACAAAAACATTATAGTACTAGTAAATATTGCTGGATAATCATTAAAATATTTTTTTTCATGTTGACTAAAAAAGTTACTCTCAAGTAATTAATTTTGATATCTACTTGTTTAATAAAGTATTATTTAGCCAAGAGAATATATAGAACTTGTAGCTCTTACAAAATTATCTTGTTTTTACTTAAAATTCTTTTGCTATTTATAATGATATTCTATTCAAATACGTTGTGAGATGTTTCTTTAAACATTTTCCCCAAAGTTTGAATGTAACAAATTGAAATACATATCTTATGTTGATTTGCAATAGTAGCATAAATGAGGGAGTAAGAGTAAAACAAACACTTTCATAAATAATAGTAATTAATTCATTTCGTTAAATATAGAGATAATACAAACATTTTTAATTGAAATTTGTGAATGGTGCATAATTGGGAAGGGTTAAGGATCTTGCAAGATAGTTTCAAGAGGACTCGAAGGACTCTGCAAACACACGGATGTCTATCATTTAGCATAAGTGTGCTTCTTGGAGGCGCTTCCTTTTATCCTCGACTTAAGCTTTAAGTTGTTGGTTTTATAACATTTTTGCGAGCCAGGGTGTCCTTGCCTTGATTTCTTTTTTATTGATGACTTTCTAGGAGAGAATATATAATAGAATAATGGAAACTGCAATTACTTTCATGCATCAAGTGAATATTTGATACAGTTAACTAGTTTGAATGCTTCGAATTATCAAATCACGTCACTAATGTAGAAGTACAAACTGATATTTGCTAGCCACTTTAAAAATAATCAGCATTTGCAGAGGAAAAATTAGTAGGAAATTTGCCAAATAAATCTCCAAGACAATATCCATGAATTCGACTGATAATATACTGAATTTTGAAACACACTTTGAACTCAATATTGTCTAAAATTAGATACTAAGATTAGTGTCCTTGAGTTCGAAGTATAGACGGAATACCTCATTACCCCTAAACTTGTCAAGTTTTTAGAATTGCACACCTAAACTATTACACATTAATTACCCCTAAACTTGTCACGTTTTATGACAGTGTCACATTAACAGTTGAAAATAACCGAATTTTTTTATTTTTCTTCACTCGCACTCCTAATAGAGGGTGGAGTACACTCTCATTGACATGTCAACATTCACGGGGTAAACACTATCAAATAATCAAGTTCAGAAAGATAATTTAAATGTGCACTTAATAAAACATGTCTAAGTTTAGAGGGTAAAGATGTATTCGGCCTATTACTAATGGGGATGCCAGTTTTTTCTCTCTCTACTCTTCTTTCTGCCTTTACAACATCAGAGAATAATTTAATTTGGATATACTCCTGTTTTTTGTCACTTTACGATCTTTTCATACATTATTGGTTCTCCTTGGCTTCATATAAACATTTTACTCATGGTGACAAAATAAAAAATTATGGCATGCCACTTGCTGCATAAGCAGTCATTGCATCAGACAATCCATTATGAATTCCCAAAACAAGCACGATGTTTGTGAGCTAATAATGTAAGTAAAAACTTACATTCATCGTGTTGAAATATCTGAAAAAGTGAAACTTCAAGATTAATAGAAAATGCCATAGTCCTGCATCCTTGGTTGCAAGTCTTTCTTTTTCGCTTAAGCAGGCCCTCTAGTGGACACAGAGATCATGAAACAAAACTTTTCAATAACTAGTTTCTATAATTGAGATCTTACTCTCTCTCTAATTAGAGGCATTATTTCATTCTCTTGGCAAGAAACAGTGTACAATAGGGAATATCATCTCAAGAACTTTGGAACATAAAAATAGATATATGAATTTACAGGCTGTAAGCTAGCTATATCGCAGAGGTATATCAGCTATAACTAATTTTTACAATGTCTGATATACCTCTTAAGAAAGGAAAGCAAAATGAAAATCTGCAGCCTAAAGCAAAGATTTGTCATGTCAGAAGTTCTAGGTTGTTGGAAAGAAAGAAGATACTCTTATATCTGCCAACAGTTTGGACTCTACATTCCAGTTACCTACATCTTTGTCTTCCATTGAAGTGGCAATCTAGTTGAACACCATGTCCTCTTGGTGTGTTTAGCTGGAGTACAAGTAGATGTTGTTTCTGGAGTTCATTCTACACTCGGATTATGTCCTGCTGAATAAGAAAACTGGAAATAACAGAACTCTCCGAGCTAATGATCTTTGATCAAAGAGTTTTCCAAGGCTCTCAACTTCCAGGTTCAACTCAAGCAGAAATTCAATTAGCTTTCAGCCAATCTCAAAAAGCAAGAAAAGGATGCAATACCAAATGACCTCTTATAGTCACCTGAGCATGTCTCCAGCAGGCAGTTGCAAGCAACTCAAGGCTGGTGATATGCTGAATGTGTTACCATCACCATTATAAAATGAAGGACGATATCCAAGAGGTGCTGGCCTATCTGGAATTTCAGGAACCTCAATATCTCCTTCTAACATTTTCAATGCATCCAATATAGTTGGCCTCAAGGCCACCATCACATGAGCACATAATATTCCGACGAGGAGAAATCTCGTCATTATAGCTCTTGGGTTTGCATTTACTGAATCCTCAGTCTTTACTAGGAGGTTATCCAAAACTTCATTTATCTTTCCAGCTTTTACCTTCGACCAAGCCCAATCTGTGATCAGAAAGGCACGAGGCGATCCTGAAGAGAAATCAAGGACCTTTCTTCCACACATTATTTCCAAAACAACAACTCCAAAGCTGTAGACATCGCTCTTCTCAGTCAATTGCCCGTAGAGAGCATATTCAGGAGCTAAGTAACCATGCGTTCCTGCTACTCTGGTGGTAAGATGAGACTGCCCTTCTCTACTTTGCTTAACCAACCCAAAGTCAGCCACTCTTGCTCTCATATCTGCATCTAACAGTATATTAGTAGCTTTAATATCTCTGTGATAAATTGCTGGTTTTACCCCATAATGCAGATAAGCTAGTCCTTTTGCCACATCCAAAATTATGTTTTTTCTCTGAGGCCATGTCAATGGTTGCTTTAACATTCCACCTTGATTTACAGGAAACAAGTAGTCATCAAGATTTCCATTTGGCATGTAGTCATAAACCAGGTACCTTTCACTCTCCCCACTTTCCATCCGATTCTCATCACTCACACAGCACCCTCTAAGTGGCGCGAGATTACGATGTTTCAAGTTACTAATAATCTCAACCTCATTGCAAAACTCATCATTCCCTTGAAAATCAGATTCTATAATCTTTTTAACAGCAACAATAGTCCCGTCTGCCAATATTCCTCTATAAACTACTCCAAATCCACCTCTCCCTATAAAATTCTTTTGGGAAAAGTTATCTGTCGCCTTTTCAAGCTCCTGAATTTTGAACCATACAGCAGTATTCGGCCTCATTCTTCGCCTAGTCACCGTATCTTCCATTTCCACATCATCATTCTTCCTCCACCTTTTGTTCCACCAGCAGTACAATCCCAACACCAAAGACATGCATAATACTGCAATACCAGCTCCAGCCAATCCAAAGATTAAAGCTAAATGTCTTTTACTTGATGGACTACTATCATCTTCCAAATCAATACTAAAAACACATGACATGGTACCAGTACTTTCAGGACCAAGCTCATTAACAATACCAGCAGCATACAAAACAGCAAAGTAAAAGCAATCTTGGGAATGAGATATATTACCATCAATTGCAACCAACTGTTGCTGAACTCTAAGACCAGATTGTACACAAGCATCACAAGCAGTAGAATCCTTAAGATCATCTCTACAACCAGAATCCAAAGCAGTTAAAGGTCCTAACTTTTTAACCCAATCTTGAGCAGTCTCAATTGAAGCACAAATATTAGGTGATATAACAAACTGCAAAGGGTCAAAACAGAAAGAGGTAACATTTGAAGGCAAAGACAAAGAATTTAACTTTGATTGGAATTCTTGAATGCAAGAAACAGAAGTTTCCAAATTGGGTAAACGGAAAAGGGAAGTCTGTTTAAGGTGTTGTGCCATAGCAACACCAAAAAGGGACAATAAGTTCTGGCAACACTGGCCTCTATTTGATGTAGGAATTTCAGTAGCATTAACAAGCTGAGGAGTAAAGTTTAAAACTTTGCAATTAGAACTAGACCATGGTACTCTCAAAACATAGCCAAAATCTAAAGGACAAGTTGTAGACAAGTTCTTGTCATTTTGAGCTGATGAAATTGAAACTACACAAGAAAATAGAAAGAACAATAAACACAAAATCCATAATTGACCCTTCATCATTAATTGCTTTAACTGGCCACCACAAATGAATTTCACATAAATAAAAATGAGAACTTTGATTCAAGAAACCATTTTTAATGGGATCTGTTGTGCTTTTCATAAAGTTTATGTGTTTAATGAGTGTTTTTTGATGATTGGTTAATTAATGATTGTGTAGTCTTGAACTAATTGTCGGGTTGTGCAACAGGGTGATGACATAGTCAAATGGTTAGGTTCATTATCTGTTGCTGGATTCATGAAATTTCGTAAGGGCGGCTGAGTATAAATCAACTAAAACAAGGAGGAACAAAAAAGGAACGTGCATCAAGAAGCTCACAATTTTGGATAATGTAACTTTTAATAATACAACACGACCACAGCATATTCAGTATTATATTACTCTTTTCGATCCAAAATAAGTGTCTAAGTTTGATTGGGCATAGATTTTAAGAAATATATGGAGACTTTTCAATCTTGTGATTCTAAATTAAAGATGTGTATAATGTACTAAAACGTCATTTGAATTTGTGGTTGTAAACTTGTCATGTATGGTGTTTGAATTGTCAAATTACCAAATATAAAAAGAGGCACTCATTTTGGGACAAACAAAAAAGGAAAGATAGATACTCATTTTGGAACAAATGGAGTATAAATGAAGTCTGAAGAAATTGAAATGTAGGCGGATCTTATCCGGCAGAGTGGAGAGACTATTTCTGATAGATATAATTTTTAATAATAAAAGAATTTTTAAGTGATTTCCAATAAACTCCCAAAATTTAGTAAAAGATTTTATAGTTTATGGCTAGATTTCATCATTAAAAGAAAAGGGAAAAGATGTCTGCTTACCTTCCCTATTGTTGCTACAAAAGAATTTTGTTGTACTTTACTACTACTGTTTGTTTATATTATTTTCTTGAAAGTCAGTTTGTATATCTTTTAGTTAATCATTACAGATAGAATCTATTATATGATGATAATCGAGGTTGATTTCTGGATATTTTTTTATTATTTATCATTCTCTTTAATTAAATATCCTTTCTTTTTTTCTCTTTAGACAAAAAGGAATAAAATTTTGAGATTTTTTACTTATAAGTTATGACAACATGAAATATATATGCACTGAATGAGTTAAATTTTCTATTCATATCTATCTTTTCCTGTTA
The DNA here is from genome assembly GCA_029990175.1 of Petunia secreta. Lineage (NCBI taxonomy): Eukaryota > Viridiplantae > Streptophyta > Magnoliopsida > Solanales > Solanaceae > Petunia > Petunia secreta. The sequence goes on along the minus strand of JARKIP010000028.1, from coordinate 6,977,089 downwards.
AAAATTTATACATATAATTACACAATTCAAAACCAGTTCATTTGTAAAAATTATGGTATGAGAGAAGATGGTAAGCAGCGAAATTGCAAGGAAATACACAGGTTTTGTCTTATTCTCTCGAGTTGACTATATAATGGTCATTCTTGACGTCTTTAAGTTTATGATCTTGCCTTCTCACCTATTGACTAATGCTAGCAACGATGGCCAATGAGAAAATGGACCAAAGTAAATTGTAAAACTAAAGAATTTTAGTTTTATAAACTTACTGATAAAAATATTGACACAACAACATTACTTACAAGTTAATTATACGTAGATTCATATAATAATTTGTAACTGTGAACCTAATAGAAATAGTAAGAAACCTGTCAAAATTAGTTATATAAATCTTTACAATACTTATCATTTACCGGGGTGGAGAACTCTAAGGTGAGATGACAAGAGCATCGCGTCTCAAACTCGATCATCATATTCTATTCATTCATGGAAAATATACTGAACTAGGACACTTCAGTGTGTCACTGTTACATTTCTGGCACCCACTAAAAGGCGTTTAACTTTTAGCCATCATAGTCCGAACTCGAAATGCACTTTCTAGTGAACCACTAGAATTGGCAAGTCCTAGCAGATTGCTTTAAGGGCCAACGATTAAACACCTTTTTTGTCGGGGTTAAAAACTTAACCTTGATGCGCAAGAAGACTAATGCTCGAAAATTGAGTCTTTCGTTGCTTAAATCTAATAAGTAATACTCTCTCCATTTTAATTTTTGTAAATTTATTTGACTCGACACAAAATTCAATAAAACAGAATATATTGTTGAAACTTGTGGTATATAATAAGACATTATTATTTGTGTGACTAAAAACATCTCATTAAATATAAAGTGGTGAATTTAAAGTAAAACGGCTTTTAAAATTAGAAATTGATCATAGGTTCACATAAACGGGAATGGATTTGAGTATTTAAAAAAGAAATGGTAATCAACTTCTCTTGCTTTTATAGTCCTTGGAAGGTCAGAACAACAATATCAGGAAAGGGGAAGCGATGACGTGTGAATATGCTTACTCCCTCTTGTCCATTTTGTTTGATTATTTGACCTTTTTTCTTTGGTCCAAAGTACTTGATTTGTTCAAAGATCAAATGTGTTGTCTAGGTGTTAGAGCCCCTGATATCCTTTCTTCTGGAGGTGGACAGGGGGCAGCAGTTGGCTATAATGGACAACTTCAATGAAGCAACAGTTAAAGGCTCACAAGATAGCAACTTTATGAGGTCTTCCAGGGCGGCATATGCTAGCTTTTCAAAGAGATATAAGAGGGGAAGCACTCAAATTAGATAGCAGAAGACATAATGTCGAGACAATATGCCTTCTAGGGAGGCAAAGCAAGCTATGACAGCCATCACACGGGCTAAATTTGCTGATGGAGAGCAGCTGGCATACTATCGATATTGAGCTCTAGGATGGAGGGATTTGACGAGCCAGAAAAGGAACTTCCACCACTGTACCCACAACATCATCACCAATAATTACAGTGTCTCCCTCAGAAGCAGCTTTCCTCTTAATATAGCCGAGTCCGAAGGGCTGAGATGCTAGTTTACCAGTCGTGAAGCTCGTCACCTTGCCAACCTGCCAAAGTTTATAGCACCGTCATTCTTTTTGCCTTCCAAATGGTCATGCTTGGATAACTAAAATAACAAGGATCTGATATAAGGATCTTATTGGCTGCTGTTCAGCATAAGTATAGTAGTCGCACACAATCCTTCAATGAGGCATAACAAAGTTTAATGCATTTCATTTGGAAGACAGAACATTGAAACCAATAAATGATGTGCTAAGGAACTATTTGTTACAATCTAATGCGATCACAATAGGCACTGAAACAATCGATTGGAAAATCAGAAAAGCCCAAACCTTTTTTCCATTGACTGAGATGCTGCTGCCAGGTTCCACAGGTGATGATACCTGTAGTCCCCACAACCTCTGTTTGATGCCATCATAAGTTACAAGCCTAGCAATAGTTTCTTGGCCTTTATAGCACCCTGAAATTAATTTCTCAACAGTGAGAAACCATAAATAGAAGGAAACATAAATATCGAAAGAGGAACTTCTGAACCTTTGTTCAGAGAAACAGCATTCCACAGATTAGCCTCCAGAACATTAAACTCATCAGTGAGCTCCTTACCAGGAGCTGGTCTTCCTGCATGAATTAAGACACAGCATTCTGTGTCAATATAGGGAATTACATGGGACAACATGTTGGTTGCTCGAAACATGAGGACAGGAACCTAGAGCATAACAGGAAGCCAGAACATAGTGGAATTACGACATCAACATAACATAGTATCTGGAATATTCAGACAATAGCAAGAGAGAAAACTTCTGCCAATACTGTCTTTAATAACCTTGAAGTATCCTTAAGGTTTCCCATGCATTAGAACCCATAGGGATGGCGCCATGACCTAAAAGAGCTTTCCAGACCGATTCAGCAGCAGCTGGAGACATCAGCAATGAATAACCCTCTTCAGAAACAAAATTTCCCACTGCCACTGTTATTGGCATTCCATTTACCTTCACATGCAGAAGAATTTCTTAAATAAAAATTAAAATGAAAAACCTCCTATTTCACTAAAACTCGGGCATGCCAATAACTCTTGATGCAAAAGAAATTGCAATTAATCAACACAACATATAGGACATGAGAAAAACTAAACCAGAAAAGCTACACAGTAAAGTTACCAAGCAAATCTTTCAGTTGTAAGGAGAATAATTGTGGATGTTCCAGACAATGGCAAAGAAAATGTAAGGAAATAAATATTCTACATTGAGAAAGTTGCTTCTGGCAGCACAGGGTCGACTTGAGAAGTTTTAATTGGAAATGACATAAATGAATAAATGCTAAGGTTTCTTAGTGATACAATAGAGGATTTGGTGAATTCATGCATAAATAAATATGACTCAGGAGCAATGAGGTCTGAACACTTCAAATTCAAAGATGTGTTGAAAACTAACACATCTCCTCAGGGAAGAGAAATCAACGAGGGAAATCATGTTCAGGGTAAGATTATTTGACATAATCTAATCACCATCCTACATTAAATCAATTTTTTCTTTTTTTTTTTGAGAAAAAAAAATCATTTTAAATCATTTTTGCTATCACAATAGTTGTTTGGTTACTTTATACGATAATCATGCTATCACAACCATTAACCTAATGAAAAATATTTCTTTTAAACATATATGCTAGAATATTGGTCGGAGGACGCGAGAAGACCATGAGAAGTCACATCAAATTCAAAACAATACAAAGTGAAATTATATAAAAAGCTAATTGAACTTCAGAAAATGGTGGACTTTGCCATGTCAGGAAATGTTATATCTAGAACAGACCAAGATAGTAAGTTATTCATAAAACATGGGTTAGAGGGAGTATCAAATAATCAATTAGTTTAACAGGTTCTTCGAGTAAGTCCTATTTAATTCTTGTTTGAAATATATTAAAATATATGTCATTAGATTTAACTTGGGTGATTCAAACTCTGCATCAGCTTTACATTTGGTGAAAACTGAAGGTTAATTTAAAAGAGAAAGTTAACTGTCAGAAGATAATGAAAGAGGGAAGTATCAGATTACATTGTAATGCTTATGTGAGCCATATGGTTGTCCAACTATGTCAGCAAGACTCAGAGCTTCCATTATCTGTTTGTAAACCATTAAATACAAAAAAATAATTTGAGCTTTTAAGAGAAGAAAAGGAGATTTTGCATGACAACTAACTTGAACAATTCTTACTTGGTTGCTTCGAGGCCCTACTAGTACGAACAAGGATGTTTGCTCAGTAATGTCTTGAATTTCAACTTTGTCTGCAAAGAATATGTACCTATCAATAAAAAAGTGGCATATTATTAATTCAACAGGTATGAAAACATAAAGAAAACTGGTTAGGCCCCCAATAACCAATTCATGCATAGATAAGCAAGAGAGAGTGCAATCCAGAGCATATGCATGCCAAGTCCAGACATACTTCTTAAGCATTTCAGTTATTCTTCCCCTGGTCACTGGAGAGACCACCAATGTGATTGCATTTTTCTGTAAAATGTAAAACGTATTTCAATAATAACACATGAAAGCTTAGGCACAAGACACCTGTTATGATAGATTTCTCAGCAAGCGAAGCTATAAAGGATTACCATAATCCAGGCATGGGCAATATCAATGGTTCTAGCAGTTGGTGTCGCAAAAACAGTGTCACATCCCTACAAATACCAGACATGAAATATAAAAGCAGAAAGCTAGAGGAGTTGGCTTTTTTCATCAACCTAAGAATTGCCTAAACCAAGTAAGTACCTGCCCTTCATGAAGAATTTCAAAGTTTGCCGTACTTTGGTTGTGAAGAAACTGGACCCTGTCATCTCCACTAACTGTAAAATGAAAAGACACAGAAAGTTCACTGAAACAATAAAAATGAATACCAGAACATTTACAAGTACAGTAACATTTCCAGTCAGTCAAAGTGTTTAAAATAATATTTTTACATCCATTATCCACATCCCACGTTGCATAAAACCTCATTCCATATAATTGCTGGATTCAAAGATAGGAACTAGGAATTTATAATTTCAAAGATTAAACAACTAATGTATCCAAATAGCATCAGTAGAATTTTTTATGGATAAAGATATCAATAGATTATTCACAGATTAAACTGAGGTTTTGTCTATTAAAGAAAAACAGAATCGTTTCCAGTATGACAATGGGTGGATGGATTTACCTCTTATTCTGCCATAGTGTGAAAGATCCACGACCTAGAACAAAATAGATAATACCATCAGGTCGCACTTTGCAAGACACGTTTTCAGCAATTCCTTTTTCTTCTTCCAAAAATCACCAAAGACAATAACAGTCTTCAATGGTAAACCAATCAAATGAAACCACAAAGGAGAAGTAAAATCAGTTAATTTTCCTCGCGCTCAGCAATCTCTACACCATAAAGTTGACACCAAATTAACCTAACAAATCAAAGTTAAATATGAGAATGGATTGTCCTAAATCACTGGAGCCTCATACTTGGCATAAGTCATAGCTGTAAATTCAGCTTTCAGTGCATTGAGCAATCACATGGATATGATAATGCCAGCCACCAACTATCCATACAAAAGAGGAACCCCGAAATGGAAAGCAAAAACTGTGGAAAACCCTTCACCTGACATCGAGTAATAACCCACACAAACATGATAGACAGTCTCATTTGACACACTATGCCTAGATGAATGTGTCCCATACCAGCATCAGCAATTGAAGCTACTGGCTCCAATAACATATCAAATCACAGATAGACATTGAGGAACACAAATGAGTCACTACTAATAGTTCAACCTTCATTAGGAATTACAGTTAGAACATAATGAAACATGATGTAACATTTTATCATAATGATATATCCCAAAATGGTTCAGACAGCAACCTTAGTAGTCTCTACCCAGACTGAAGTTCCAGCTCTGAAGGCTTTCAGAGTGGACTTTTTAGTCCGGAGAAAATTTTAGAGCATTGTTCCCACCAAAATCATACCACCTTGCGATCTAGTTTAGTGAACTAACCAAATAACGAAAAATGCACAGGATGTTGGAGAAATAATACACTTTAAAACTTGAACTAGAAGCAGCAGTTAAATGTTAAATGTGATTGCAATCACACATGTAAATGCAAAAAAAACTGAAAGATTGACTGCTCATTTACTCAAAAACCAACAATAAATCCTGCTTTAGAAAGTTAATGCTCTTAACATTGTTGCTCCTAAAATTGAGATAAAGAAAAGCAGCAACATAAATGACAATGAACTCTGTGACTTACAGGAACTCACAGTTCCCTAAAACAAGCTACAAAATTAAAATGACATCTGGCAGAGGCACAACTAATCTCAGCAGCATTTAACTACCTTACTTACACATGCTCAGTGCTTGATATCAGTATATCACTATAAACTTCAACATGAGGGGTTGGATAATTGGACACAGATATGACTTAAATATGAAAAAAACTAACTAACTAATGAGAGAGCAGAAACCCTAAATCAAACAAGATACCCACCGCAACGCCATTCTCGACAGCATCTAATGCCTCATCGTCATTATCAAATGTTCCTATTAGCCCATCTTCTGATACCTTTGCCCCAGCAACTGTCATAGTATCCTGTAGGAAAAAAAGTTACTAACTTCAGAGCGCAAGTTTAGTTTTTAGGTTCAACCTTTTAGGATTGAAAATCTAAAGACTAAACGGAATTTTATAAACATTAATTACCAATAGCTAATGAAATTACCAACTGCATCAAGGAAGAAAATCGACAAACACATAGAAATGAGCTCGTAAAATGCAGTAAAAACAAATACTAGTATTACTTTGCTAGTTAACAAAAGCATAATTTTGCATTTCATTTCAATTGTGAGAGTGTGTATAACACTGAACGAATTAGTGATATTCAACTTTTTTATTAAATTTTAATAAGTTTTTCGAGCTCTTTCAATCACTTGCATATGCATTGCCTTTTATTATTATTCAAAAGTTAGCTAAATTTAGTATTTACTTGCGCTACTAGTTTTTTTTAACCCCAGCCCTCCGTCATTCGGAAGCAAACGATAGTCCTCCTACTTTTTGATCCTACTGTGATTCAAACCCTCCTCCTACTTTTTGATCCTACTGTGATTCAAACCCACGAGCTCTTGATTGTAAGGCGATTACTAGTTAGAAGCCAGTCTCAAGCTTATTTTCTTTTCATGACGAAATCGATTGAAATTCAAAAATTAACAACTTAAGAATGTAAGCTTGGTATTAATTACTCACTCCGTTTTAAAAAGGATAGAACTTATTTCATTTTTAGTCTGTTTAAAAAAGAACATCTCTTTCTAAATTTAGAAATAATTTTCTATTTTTAATTCTAATTAAATGATTTGTAGCCATACGAATATCTATGACTTATTTTAGACCATAATTTTTAAAAATCTTCCCTTCTTTATTAAAATTCGTGCAAATTCAAAAGGTTCCTCCTTTTAAAACGAAGGAAGTATATACTTACGAGGAGGTCGTGGTCAATGGGAGGAGGAGAAAGGTCGAAAGGCAGTGCAGAAGAAGAAAATGAAAGCTGCCGCTTAATCTTCACCGGCGTTACATGGTGACTGAACGGCCGGTGAATTAATGGAGTGAGTTTATGAAGAATGGATGAGGACCGAGTAGGAAAGAGCACGTTTGCAGCATAGCACCACGACATCTCCACTCGAGAGCAGTTAGAAATTTGACGCGCCCACTTTTTATATGAGCACATGCCACATGGGTTTTAACGAGATAGGGGTGTAAAATTTGTGCCACGGTAGTATAGTAGTAGTATATTGCTCTTACTTTCCTCCATTTTGTTTTAAAATAAATACATCACCTTAAGAAATTAATATAACATTAACTAATTTTTTCTAGCATTACCTTGCTATTGATTGAGTGAGTATTATGAGTTGTAATAAAGTCAGAGAAAAAAAGAAACAAATAAGTTCAATCTACTTAATTAGATTTTATATTTAATTTTTTTAATGGACCAAAAAAGAAGTAAAATGACACTTAAAATAGGGCACATAGAGTACATGCCAAATTTAAAAGTGTTTATCTTGGAAAAACTTGAAAATAGATATTTTAATGTGATAAAGATGGAGTACATGGAGTGCAGATTCAGTGATGTTCCTCAGGAGTCGGATGTAGAAGGGACACTTCATACACAAGTTATTCCAAAGAAAGGGACCTTCAAGTATCTTGGGTCAATTATCCAGGATAATGGAGAAATTGACGAGGATGTCACCCATTGGATAGGGGCTGGATGTATGCAGTGGAGGCTCACTTCTGGTGTACTATGCGATAAGAAAGTGCATCATAGGCTTAAAGGTAAGTTCTATATTGTAGTCGTTAGACCATCTTTATTGTATGGGGCGGAGTGTTGGCCAGTAAAGGCCAACCACATTGATGAGTGTAGCAGAGATGTGAATGCTTAGATGGATGTGTAAGAATACTAGGATGGATAAGATCAAGAACGATGTCATTCACGAGAAGGTTGGAGTGGACGCAGTGGTAGACAAAATGCGAGAAGCAAGACTGAGGTGGTTTGGGCATGTGAAGAGGATGAGCACAGATACGTCCGTAAGAAGGTGCGAGAGATTGGCAGTGCTAATCCTACAAAGAGGTAGAGATAGATATTGTTTCATGCTAGAAATTATAGTTTTAAGTTGAAGAACAAATGCTAAAATAAATGATACAAGTTGCTAAGTCGAACCAAAATGATTTTAGATTTCATATAATTCCTAACATGACACATAAAATGGGATATCAGTTCACAATTTCCCATACCTTTCTTTTATTTGCTTATTTAATTTATCGTTTACCTATAAAATCAGACAAAAATGCTTTTACGAACCCTACTACAAGAAGGCACTGCGTCAAGATCTCTTTTCTTTCTCGTATTTCTTGTAAAATGGTAATTATAATAATAGAGGGTGAATCCGTAAAGATTATTTAATTACAACTTCATATACTCGATAAGCAGTTATTTTATATTTCTTCGTTCTTTTTCTTGTAGGGGGGTGCTGGTGGTGGAGGGACTGAGAGTGGAAGAAATTTTTCCTTCATGATGATTTACTTGCGCAACTACATGCAGGAATAGTGAACAGATAGAAAAATTGTCATTCCACCTAATTAAATGGAGTAGAAGCTTAACCAGCATATTTTAAGTCCTGAAAGATCTCCAAAATTGACTCGTAACACAAGCACTACGACAAAATTTCATTCAAAGTATAGCAAGTCATAAATTATACAATAAGCCCACCCCAAACATCCAAAGAATTGTGGATATACACACTCAACTTTTTCCAAAAATTATACTATGTATAAAAAAACTCACACAACAGGACTTCCAGCTCTCCGCAGCCACTTTTCCTAATTTGTTTCTATGATACCATAAAACCATCTTATATATGACTGGACTACCCAAAAACCTCCCCCCCCCCCCCCCCTACTCCCACCTCTCCTTCATCCCGTCGCACATAGAAGTAGACAGAAAAGACGCTCTTCTGTAAAATATGTCTAGAAAAGAAGATACTGCATCTCCATGAATAACTTGGAGACCCGATCAAAAATGAAACAAATGCAAACCTGCAAAATGAAAACAACTTTTTGAGCAAAATACCTTTGACAGAGAAAGACAAGTAGAGAAGTGGCTATTTATGACTTGTTCAAAGTAAGGAGCACTACATGCAAAAACCACTAAAAGTTCAGCACAAGGAATTATGAGGGTGACAATGCATTGTAGACAGAATATCAAAGCAAGCTTCTTTTCCATCGTATTACCTCTCGACGTGGCTATCAAGAGCCAACTTCATTTGGACATTTAGATGCAGAGACAATTAAGTGTGACGTATTGGGGGAAAGCTTTAAAATATAAGATATAAAACAAAAACTTATTAAACACGCACACAAAGGAACATTTTTGTTTGATAAAGTGGAAAACTAACACTACAATCAAAACATACATACTACTTTTACAGAACACGCAAAGAAACACAAATTATTAGTAAGGTAGATGATAATACTACAGTTGAATAAGGAACTACAGATGTCTCCAGTCAGTCAATACCATAAATATAATTGAATTAAAATAATGAAATATGAATTGCCGGACAGGATGCATTGCATGACATGTCTGTAGCATCTTTAGTTGTTAGAAGAACAGTAGAAAGGTGAGAAGGATATACCTGGATGAAATCAGCCTAATTAGCTGCTCTTCCACCATGGATGAATATCCAAAGAATAAGTTGATTCTCAATATTTCAAAAACAGAAGACGGGAAACTGCTCATCAGCCAAAAGGCTCTTTAAATGTCAGCTCTGAGGTGCAATAGCTGCTAGGGCATTAGCATGTGTAGGTGAAAGATTACTCAAAAGAGGCTGCATTTGATGACCGTAAATTGAAATTAGGTGAGAAAATGCTCTTCCAACATGAGTCTTGACTTCAGGGGTTTCCACAGGTGACATGGCAACCTGGGCAAAAACATTTACCAAATCCGGAACCAAAGATAGGATCTGCATATTCACAAGAAAACAAAGCAGGAGGAAAGAAGTGTCTAAAGTTACATTCTACTGAAGAAACAAGAATGGTAATTAACATGCCAGATAATGAAACATAAACAGTACCTGTGAGTTAGATGACAATACAAGATGGCATATGCAACTGTAGACTGCCATAGATTCCTCGTGGTCTTCTTTTAGAGGAAGCACTTTCAACAGAACAGGTAGCACCTAAAAAAAGTACAACATCATATAACGGCTAGCAAATAGAAGGAACTTTCAAAACCAAATATAATAGAAAGGTTCTAAACCTGATCCAGTGGGATTGTCTCTGGATGAACCATTATCATCCTTGCCACTGCACCAGCAGCATTGTCTCTCACCGCATTATCTGGCTCAGATTCGCCAAATAATGGGTAAAGGCCCCGTAAGGCATCCCCATAATATCTAGAATAGAGTGAATAAATCAGATATATGATGTACCAACGAATAAGGCAGATGGTAAATAAATCAGTGGCTATAACCCCAAAAACTCAGAAACATATATTAGGAACAGAAGAAGATGAGTAAACGAGTTGCGCAAAGCATACTTCAAAGCAGCATCACCACCATTTTTGCACAACTCGCCAACACAAAATGCCGCATTCCTTCGGTTTGTAGCATCTGCTGATGCTAATTCTTTAAGAACGAGGGACATCACAGCCTGAAGCATGATTAATATTCTCCAATTCAGTCGCAGAACAGTTGAAATGTGTGGGTGTGGGTGTGTGTTTGTGCTGGAAAGGAGAGAAAAGAACCAATTAATTAGTTTTCTAAACATTACATCAACATATTCACCAATTGGAGCACCCATGTGTTGAGCCACTTCTGCAAGGGTTGCTACGACCATGGTCCGATCTTGTAGAGGGCGTGATGCTTTCTGCAATTGCAAGGGTTATTGACATTAAAAACTGCAAGTAAATGTAATCTCTAAGGCAAAAGACCAAAAAAATGATATGAGAGTTTGAAGGCATATGGCCAAAAAAAAAAAAAAGAAGTTATAGGGGAGCATCTCGAAAATTACTGCAAATTTCATCAAAGGTTCGAACAGCTTTGCGAAGATGGGAGCAAAATGGGAACCCATGGCCTTCGCAAATGCAGGCAGTAGATCAGAAACAGCATCCATTAGCACTTCGTCATGTTCAGTGTCATCATCATCAGCTTCACTGTCTGATTCTAGGAGTTGACAAGCAGATTGCTCACGTAATAGAACTAAAGTTGCCTCAACAAGCTGAGTGATATCTATATAGAAAGGGAAAAACAAGTCCATTAATCCTGAATTTCTTTTTAATGCCTGGAGAATTAAATGAACCAAATGTGCATGCATACTTACAGGGCTCAACAGCCATGTAACCAAAATCTTTCATGATGTCAGCAACAGCCATACAAGCTTGAGCAACGACTTCTTTGTCATCGTCTTCTGTCATTGTCTTCACATAAATCTTCATCACAGTATCTGCAAAACAAAGCATCTGTAAACAACAAGATGGTAGATTCATTCCACAGATCACATGACTGAAGCGAAGAAGCTGAATCTTACCAAGAACTTCTTTTGTCTTTGTCATTCCCTCCTGCCAAAGAGAAGTAAAAAAGAAAATAAAGAGATGAAGCTGTCATTAAAATCAGAAATTATGACATTTACTAATTTCATTGGAAGTTTAAATGGACACGATAGTTATTGAAGGTTCACCTACTGAAAGAGGATTTGTATTTCTACTGTGGAAATTGACTGTTCGTTTAATGGTCCCCATCAAAAAGAATGCTGCTTTGTTATATTTTATTCAAGGTTAGGTAAAAGGTGGCATGATTCCCACATATTATCTACATAAATCTATCTTGAGAGCATTGGAGGAGACTTCAGTCGAGGGGCATGGTTACATTACTGTAAGTTAATGCACACAGTCAGCAATATTTTTTTTTCTCAGGGAAAAAAATCAGCAATCTGTCTAATGCACAATATTTTTTGGTTGGTGTAGAGGCCTTGAGAAAGCGCTGTCAAAGAAACTATGGATTCAACCAATGCAAATTATGCATAGATTTCTAAGATCTTTGTTGAGCCTCATGTGTCTCTCTACGCAAGTCCTATTGTTTCGATAACACCCTCTGTTCTAATGCAGGACTCACAATGAGAAAAGCCTACTCAACCTCAAACTAACTCAAAGAAGTGCCCACCGGAAAAGATTCAGAAGAAGTATGTTGCAAATTACCGGCACAATGTAAGAATAACTGATAATTCACAAAACTCTTTACAAAACTTTGACCACATACAAACATGATATTAACAGATTATCACAACATATGCATCATTACAACTTTGCTGGCGTCAAAAATCCATTGAAGAGGGCCAATCAACGAAAAACATCAACTGCTTACAAACATAAATGATACACTAAATAAAATAAAAATGGAAGAAGATAGATCATTACTCACATTATGACCTTGGAGTGCTGCTTGTGTAGCTATCAGAATATCTGCAATCAAACAGATCCACAAAGAAAATACTCAAAGACTAGCTCGTACTAGTACTTTTGAAAACAAAATCATCCTAGAACTTGCCACAGAATATGTAAAACTTGTATCAGACATAAAGATTCATGACGATTAACTAATTCCACTTAACCTTCATTCGCTCCGGTATCTGTAAACCTCAAGAATTTAACTCCTTTAAACTTGAAATTCGCAAAGGTTGATAATAGAGCAAAAGATGCTTTGCCCTTTCCATAATGTAAGAATAGGAGAGTGCATTCAGCACAGAAGAATGTCTTAATGGAGTGAACACCCAAAGGAGTTCATGTAATAAGCCTAGCTTGCCAAGTGCCAAAGTAATCTCCACTTCACCTTATCTTCGAGCAAAATAACTCGCAACCTCACTTCACTAAAATCACATGGACAAAAACGTAATACATTAAGTTTGACGTGTGAGCTGTAACACGCACCGACTGGAGCAACATGTGCACTGTTTAACTAATATTTCACTTTGTGGGCTAACACTCAAAACTGGTCAAAGAAGTAGAGAGATGTATAGCCTTTTTAAACAGGGATAGAGCCTACAAGGGCGAAGCCAAAACAGGAACGGAAATAGGAGTAACAGAGAGGATCAGGGGAAAGAGAGTCAGTACCCTATAGCAATTGCGAAGAGGCTGTTTAGCCAATTAGACGCACAGAAAATAAGAGAAAAATAGGAAATAAGAAAGGTGTCATACTATCCTCAATAAATTAAGCCTTTCCATGTCCCAGTTTTATTTTGATAGTGTAGCACAAGAGGATATTCCTCCGTGTTAGATATTTTCAAAACCTGCTAATTCAATTCATATAGAAGCAACGTGACATTTGAAATCAAGTTTCTAATACGACACGAAGCAGCTACAGACGGATTGACATGCTATACAATCCAAACATATATGCCCCCGGTCAAGCTTTCAACAAGCAAACTGCCAACATTAAGCTGGACTCCATTACTACTCACATTTGAGAGAAATAATGGCTTGCATTCGAACGTCCTCGTGGAAATAGCTGGAATGCTTCACCAAAATCTTCAATGACTCTTCCAAGTAACTTGAGTTACATTAAGGAATCCAGAGAACCATTAGCTTCAAACAAACAAGATGAACTTTGTTAAATATATACATATTGAGAAAAGGATACGGCGCATAGGAACTCTTTGTATGTAAAGCAAATAATCCAAGGGCTTGAGTTGCAGCTGCCTTTTCATCTAATACACCAGTTCTTATGCTGATATTACGGACCCTAGGTTCATCATGCGCTTCATCGTCAGATGACACAGCACCAAATCCATGAACATTTTCATCTTCATCGGAATCATCAATATCAACAGCAGAACCATCATCTAGGTTGCAGGAGGCAAATGCCAGAGGAACAACATGTGGAAGATACTGTTTCAAGAAAAAAAACGTTATAGAAGACAACAACAGCATGTTTGACAGTATAAAGATACAACGTCGGAGATACCTGAGCAAATCCATCATCTAAAATTTCTGCTACGTTGCTAAAGAAACCATGAGTGTATTCCCGAAGCTCACTAAACTCCAAACCAAAACCCTGATAGCATCAAAACTCATCACGATTTGTTTGAGTTTGACAAGCAACCCGAATAATGAAGAGCTTATAAAGTTTCTTACTGAAATTGCAGCTTCAATGAAAGGCGGCAAAACTGGTTCCATCTTTGTCCTTCCAACAGACATTGCAACTATCCCAACCAATTCAGTAGCCCTAGCTCGTGAACGGAGGTCTTCATCATTGGTAAGCACCATGAAAACTTTCATTAACTCTAGAACTCTTTCAGCATAGGGAACAAATGCTTGTTCAGCAGCAGATGCAACTGAACCAATAGCAGACTGGAATAAAAGGAAAAAATAGGTTGTCAGAAGGTGATGCAACTACATAAGTAGAAAAGTGTTGTTTTTGAAGCATCTAAAAAGACATACCATGCAAGTCTCCTGCAAATTCCGAGGGCTGCTTTGAAGAGCACCAAGCAATTTTCCCAGCAAAGGATCCAAGAAAGGAAGAATTTCTTCACCCATGTTCTCACAAAATGCAGCTAATGCATAGTAAGATTTTTCCTGCACAGGAAGAGAAACCATTTTGAAAAAAAAAAATAGAAACAGCACCAGTGAAAGAACTTTTTTATATCTTAGCATGACCGCACCTTAACTTCATCAGATACATCCTCTAATGCGTTTAAAATGCATGGGAGGACACTTTCATAGTGAGAAACTATCTCAGGTTGCAGATGCTCAGCAAATTGGCCCAAGGCAAATGAAGCAGCTCCTCTCACCATTTGTTCAGGATCTCTCAGAGCCCCCAAGACAATGTGGAGAATGGGTTCCAGTTTGTTCTTCATATGTTCCAAACACCCCTCAGATATAACACCTAAAGCAGTAACTGAAGCTTCCCGAAACTTCCCATTGGGACTTTGACTGCTTACTGAAGCAAACTCAAGAACAGGTGGGAATACATGTTTAGACAAATTCAGAGCCATGGTATCAATTACTTCTGCAGCAGCTCGATCTGGAGCAAGATCATCATCTTCATCCCTGTCTGTAGATTCAGCAAGCAATGGACACATAACTTGCAAAATTGGTGTGACTAGCTTGTATTTTTTAAGAGAATTTGACTTGTACTTTGCTAGCCATGAGATTATTTGAATAGCCTGAAAAGTGAACCAACAATTCAAAGAAAAACATTTAAGAACCAGTAATAGATGTCGAACATGCAAAAACCTTATTAGAACATCACAACATCTAAGTACCAACAGTTACACTAAACCGTAACCACATATCATGTTCCAACCTGATGGCGAGTGTTTGAATCCAAATTAGGACTTGAGCAAACTTCGAGAGAAAACTGCACGATTGATTTAACAGAATCCCCAAGTAGAGGTGCCGGAGATTCTATTAGCTCATCAAATATTTCAAAAGCAAGCACAGCAACATCTTCATCGCCTGAAGCAAGACACTGCCTTGACACATTCAAAATGCTGGGAATAAACTCTCGAAACTTGACCTGCGGGCAGGAAAGAGGAGCAGCCACATTTTCAGACAGATGGTAGTTAAGATATTTAAAGCATAACAGGCATTGCCAATTTTTCTCAAGACTCATTTGTTTCATGTGATCCCAACAACTTCACCCATTGCCGTGTTTCCATGCTTAGTAGGATCAAATATTTGAGGAAAAATTATGAAGTGATAAGATAGTATTAGGAACAAGACACACTCACCACTTCTGCCTCATCATGAGTAAACTCTAGAAAAGATCCAACTGCCCTGTTTACACAATTTAGTTCCAATTTTGGGTAAGAATAATAATATGTTATTTCTTGATCGAGAAAAGTTTGTAAGATTTTCAAACAAAAGGATTACTTGAGAGCTGCAACTCTGACACGGTTACTTGTTTCATCTTGAAGGCACTTGAGAAGCAATGACTGCAAATCCGCAAAATATGGTCGAAAAGAATTCCCAATAGTTTCAGTCAAGGAACTGAATAGAATCAAAGCCACCTTGCATCGTCAAAAAAAAAAAAAAAAAAAATCCATTAGCCCACTGAAATGATTAATCCCACAGGCGATTGCATACCATGGAGCAGAGGGAGACAACATCATTGAGTGAGGATGCACTCACGCACCTGTTATCCCAATCCAGGGATGACAACAGCAACATTTTTAGATCAATTAACTGATAATCAGCTTTTACAGTTGATGCCATTAGTTACTCCAAAAGAGGTCACTCAGACAGTTAAATGGCTAAAGCAAAAAGGCAGTTCGGAGCACAAAGCATTTTGCGTTCACGCAGGTCCAGGGAAGGGTCGCATCCTAAGGGTTGTGATGTACGCAGTCTACCCTGATGCAAGCATTACTTGTCGTTTCCACAGCTCGAAACCGTGACGTATAAGTCATATGGAGACAACTTTACCAGTTGCTCTAAGGCTCCCTAGTTAAATGGCTAAAGCAAAGGAAGTTAATTAAGAAACGTTGATCCTATCCTAGAAGATTGAATTCAAAACATACAAACTTGAGCTGAATCAATTCTTTTGGCACGTTTCAAGAAGCTACTGAAAAAACTGACAGAGTTCATTCTGGAGCAACTGGAGTAAACCCCAGCCCCACGCCATCAAGTCTTTTTTCTCTTTAATCCATCGACTGCTACTCACTAGGAAAGGTAAAAGGAACTGACAAAGGTTTCACAGGCATTCTACCTGAGTCTTACAGAGTTCAGAGAAAAGCTTACATATCGATATCATCATACTTCTATAACAGCCTTGCAATGATAAAAACCCCAGAGTTGCAAGGAATTTTATTGGCATAAAGCAATTAACATTTTTGGGTATAAGTTGCTTCACTTTGTAGTGTTTCTATCCAAAGATCGAAAAGAAAGTGCAATAAGCACATAGGAGCAAGAAACAGGGCCGGAACAATTAACAGTGTAAAACAAAGTTATCGTGGACGGACTGGTGCCTGCAAACCATTAAGATGGTATATAAGCAATCAAGACATATCTTTTGATAGTCTCAAATCTCAAATACTATGTGTGAATCTTTTCATTTATGACAATCCTAAAACTCCACTGTAATTGCAAAACAAAAGGCTCATACCAAGTGTTCATCTAACTAAAACATGTGACTTGACTCAAGTACCGCATACCTCTCTGTGATCTTCTTGTGCACTTTGACTGCACTGGAACAAAAATGGCAACAAATCTGACCACTCTCCGGCTGGAACTGCATACTTTGCAACGATACTAATCACATTTGCACTAGCTCGCCTCACCGGAGGACTGCAAAATGAGAATCACACTAGATCAGTATGATTTGCATAAGAGAAATCATCATTCCTAGCTTCGATAACTCCATCCGAAATAGACCAAAGTAGCACCTACTAACAGCATTAAGATAAAGAAGTCCAATGCATATCGGAAGAAACACATTAATCCCCTTAATGGTAGTGATCTAATTTCAACCACGTTCATTCCAGAAACACACACACAATACACGCGCAAAATTATATAAAATAAATGAATTAAACGCTCAAAAAAGTTCTACATAATTGTGCAAAATGTATACAGTTAACCGTACACGTGTTACTTGCAACAACAATATACCCAGCGATATCCCACAAATGAGGTCCGTGTAACGTATAACATAGAATTTAATTAGAAAGTAAAAGGTGAGGGAAATGAATAAAAGGACCTGTGTTCGAGTGTGATGCTTTCAATTAACGACTGTTTAACGAGTTGACGGAGCTGAGGAGATAACTTAGCCCAGTGACCAGTAATCTTCTTACGGAGAAGCACCGCCGCAAGTTGACGGACGTTAGGTGTTTTAGCAGTACGGAGATGATGAATTAGTGCGGGGACTACTTGAGGATCTTTAGCTAAACGTTTAATTTGGTCCTCAGCTTGTCTTCTAGCGTCATTATCAGGCATCAAAAATTGAATCAATAATAGTTCCAGTGACTGCGCCATTATTAAACGATCCTTGCAGTGTATGTGAGAGAGAGAGGTGCAAGAGAAACCCTGCGGCGGGAGTGGAGGGTTTTGGTGGTTTATCTATTATATAAAAAGGTGAAAGTGGTCGTCCAGGGGTATAATGGTAAATTCAATGGGATCAGTAATTTTATCATTACTTTCCAGACAAACACGTGTGCGCTCCTTTGAAAAAATTTGTGTCTAAGATGTTAAAAAAATTTTTTTGCAAGTTGCAGAATATAAGCACACTCTAGAAGCATCATTCTTTATCTTTTCATAGGTGCCAGATACCATTTTTGTTTCAATTTCTGCTCAAATTTCAATTAGCTCTCTACAATCTTTGTAAATTTTGGTCTATTTTTTTTTTTTTTACTCTGTTCTGATTAAACAGATTTCATGTCTTTCTTCTTTGTCACCTTATTTTTAAATGCTGCTTTATAAATGTTTGTATATTTTATGATGAGAATTGTAATGGATTCGGTTGAAAAATCAGGGTATGGGGATTGGAATGAAACTTGAAGATGAAAATTTGGGGTTTTACCTTTGAGTTCCAAGGTATGCTATGTTCATATTAGATTTTTGCTACTCTTATGAATGCATGTTTTGTGATTTTAGCAAATAAGACTTTAATTACCCTCAATGATATTTCTTCATTATTTCTTCGGCAACTTTTCCATGAACTTACTCTGTAAAATCCGACTCTTTTTATTTCTAACAGCCTCTTGGACGATTTGGTGTCGCAAAACTTAAACTTTTTTACAAGTGAAATGTATGTTCAAACACAACTTCAAGTTCCCAGAATTATTTTTCTAACTCATTTTAAAAAACTCATTTTTGTCTTTCGTAAATTGCTGGTATTTTCCATGATATTCAACTTCTTTTGTTGAAGTTAACTTTCTATATAGAAACACTTTAAATTTCATTTGTAGTTTAGACTTGACATATAACCAATCACATTTTCGCTGAAATTCATGGATCGTTTCAAGAAATGAATGTGATCTTAAATTCTGATGAGTGCTTTGTCTAATAAAATGACCAGTGAGTATGACCTTGATAATCTATCTTTATTTTGGAACTAATGAAGTTTCTTGATAGAGCTTGGTCCAACTCAAATTCTACTAAGGAGCATCTTCTGTTGAGAATACAGATAATTTAATGATGCCTTTCATGCCTTTTTGTAGGAGAATTGAAACTATAGACTTCCTGCAACTGTGCAGCCTATTGTGTTCACATCTTTATTTGTTTGAAATTGTATGAACTATTCAGTTCTAGACTCTAGCTTCTTCAATGTCTTGGGGTGGAAATGGAAAGCAGCGCGATATTGTATAGTATAGTATTATTCTCTGAGCTACAAGGACATATTGAGTAAAATTTTTTAATTAGTTTCTTTCTACAATGTTCCAATAGAGGAACAAAGCCAACAACATATCCTTCACAATGATGTTATATTCTGATCCATCTTCAGTGCACTTCCATTTATTCCTCACTCAAGTAAAAAATTCTCATGCCCATAATACAATTAATTAATCATGCACTTTGCTTAGAAAGGGTATTAAGTTGAAACTTGGTTAAAGTTTGCGTAAAATTTATTATTTCTTTTAGAAATTTACCATATGGTATGAACAAATTCATAGGTGCAATATTTCTAAAATTCTGCTTGGATTGTCAACTGGTATTTTATAGTGAAGAACTCCGACATTGTAGCGATCAAATTGACTTGTTAAAGTGGTCGTCCAGGGGTATAATGGTAAATTCAATGGGATCAGTAATTTTATCATTATTTTCCAGACAAACACGTGTGCGCTCCTTTGAAAAAATTTGTGTCTAAGATGTTAAAAAAAAAATTTTGCAAGTTGCAGAATATACGCACACTCTAGAAGCATCATTCTTTATCTTTTCATCGGTGCCAGATACCATTTTTGTTTCAATTTCTGCTCAAATTTCAATTAGCTCTCTACAATCTTTGTAAATTTTGGTCTACTTTTTTTTTTTTTACTCTGTTCTGATTAAACAGATTTCATGTCTTTCTTCTTTGTCACCTTATTTTTTAAATGCTGCTTTATAAATGTTTGTATATTTTATGATGAGAATTGTAATGGATTCGGTTGAAAAATCAGGGTATGGGGATTGGAATGAAACTTGAAGATGAAAATTTGGGGTTTTACCTTTGAGTTCCAAGGTATGCTATGTTCATATTAGATTTTTGCTACTCTTGTGAATGCATGTTTTGTGATTTTAGCAAACAAGACTTTAATTACCCTCAATGATATTTCTTCATTATCTCTTCGGCAACTTTTCCATGAACTTACTCTGTAAAATCCGACTCTTTTTATTTCTAACAGCCTCTTGGACGATTTGGTGTCGCAAAACTTAAACTTTTTTACAAGTGAAATGTATGTTCAAACACAACTTCAAGTTCCCAGAATTATTTTTCTAACTCATTTTAAAAAACTCATTTTTGTCTTTCGTAAATTGCTGGTATTTTCCATGATATTCAACTTCTTTTGTTGAAGTTAACTTTCTATATAGAAACACTTTAAATTTCATTTGTAGTTTAGACTTGACATATAACCAATCACATTTTCGCTGAAATTCATGGATCGTTTCAAGAAATGAATGTGATCTTAAATTCTGATGAGTGCTTTGTCTAATAAAATGACCAGTGAGTATGACCTTGATAATCTATCTTTATTTTGGAACTAATGAAGTTTCTTGATAGAGCTTGGTCCAACTCAAATTCTACTAAGGAGCATCTTCTGTTGAGAATACAGATAATTTAATGATGCCTTTCATGCCTTTTTGTAGGAGAATTGAAACTATAGACTTTCTGCAACTGTGCAGCCTATTGTGTTCACATCTTTATTTGTTTGAAATTGTATGAACTATTCAGTTCTAGACTCTAGCTTCTTCAATGTCTTGGGGTGGAAATGGAAAGCAGCGCGACATTGTATAGTATAGTATTATTCTCTGAGCTACAAGGACATATTGAGTAAAAATTTTTAATTAGTTTCTTTCTACAATGTTCCAATAGAGGAACAAAGCCAACAACATATCCTTCACAATGATGTTATATTCTGATCCATCTTCAGTGCACTTCCATTTATTCCTCACTCAAGTAAAAAATTCTCATGCCCATAATACAATTAATTAATCATGCACTTTGCTTAGAAAGGGTATTAAGTTGAAACTTGGTTAAAGTTTGCGTAAAATTTATTATTTCTTTTAGAAATTTACCGTATGGTATGAACAAATTCATAGGTGCAATATTTCTAAAATTCTGCTTGGATTGTCAACTGGTATTTTATAGTGAAGAACTCCGACATTGTAGCGATCAAATTGACTTGTTCTATGGGTTTAAGGTTCAGGAAAATGATTAGGAATACCTTCTATGAAAGTACTTTTTGGATATCCTCTTTGGTATGTTTGCTTTGTTCTTAAGAATGACTTAATGCATGGTATTAAATATGCTTTGAGATATTTTATTTGCGTTTTCCTTTGTATACCTACAAGTGAATATCTAAAAATTGACAGTGTCATTTTTCTTCTAAATTCTAGCTTTTTTTGGTTAGTTATTAACATGATGCAATTAATACATAATTTTGAGCTGCCCACTGAATATTAGATTTTGTTGAGATAAGTTTCTCTATATAGATGATTGTAAAGAGTAGAATTTCAAAGTCCAAAAATTTACATTCTTAAGAATGCATATATGAAATGATGTTAAACAAACTATTGCACTGTCAATAGGTTTACGTTTCAAGAATGAAAGAAAGAAAAAGTAGTTCTGCAGCTCGCCCAGAAGAAAATAGATCCACCACTATTATTTTCCCTCAGTAAGATATTTTTGTTTGGTTCCTTTATTTACTCAGACTCTCAAAGGTAATTACATTGAGGTCATGTGACTGACTTCTTCCCTGTCTCTCGCTTTCTTCAATTGCTGTGTGTACTACAATAAAGAGATGGCAACAATGTTAAAAGTGGCTCATTGGTGGTCAGTATGGGAGCAAAGCAACAGTTAGATATATGTTTCAGAAAGAGATGGGGTGGTGTCACTAATGTTGACACCCAATTTTGTCCCAAAAATTTTTAATTGATGTCTAATTATTTTTTTTAGTAAGGATAATTCTAAAAATCAAGGGCAATTGATCAATTTTGCGGAAAAAGGCCAAAATAGCAAGATATACCCTAAAATCCAGCCTATTTCTGCAAGCATTACATACACTTTACAATCCCTAACCCAAAACATTTGGAGAACCCATTTTTCCATTTCCCCAACCCGTTTGAAAACTCGACGACCCGCAATTCAAAACTCTGGTCCCCTCCTCCAGCTCACCCGATCGTACTACTAGCAAATAAGGAATCCCCAGCTAATTCATATACAACCTTATCCATTCCAGTCCGTTGGAGGATTTTTTGGTCATTTTGGGTTCAATTTCGTAGACCGAGGAACCCTAATTTTTGGAGAGGATATAAAAGAGCCGTTAATGGAGGTTGAAGGGGGGGCAGCAGCGTTAGGGGGTCGAAAAAAGGCCGTGAATATAGAGAGAAGCTTGAGCAGCAGCAGTGAGGAAAAAAGATAAAAAAGGGAAAAACAGAATATACATGGGAGGCCTAAATTTTAAGTTTTCAGTTTACAAAAAACTCAGTTCCTGCTTCGGTTAATCTGGGATTTGTTTGTCGCTTTATGTTCGAGTCGTCAACCTTGCTCGAGTCGTCGCGTACGCGTCGTCGACCCTGTTTGAGTCGTCACTTGTGTTTGAGTCACATTCTTCAGGTCCAACGCCTCGGCTCGCTGCCCTAAAACAGGTAATAACCTCACTCTGACTTGATTTAAATCGTTTATGTGTCGCTATTAAATCTAAACTGATATGCATATTTGTATTGCTATGTTTGAAACTATAGTACGTCTTTGTGTTGCTATGCTTTAAGTATGAAGTTATGTTTAAAAGTCCTGATCTTTTGCTTGTATGAGGGCTGATTGATTACTTATATGCGAAAAGGAAAGGGTGAAAATGCATTTGGTTGTATTCCAGTATTTGGAATGGAAATGAGTCAATAGTTCTTCATACATTTGTGTATATCGTTATGTTTGAAAGAATTCTATCAAAGGGTAAATAGTAAGCCTAGTGTTGGTATTTGTTTCGAAGGTATTTAGTAAGCTTTTCTTTTTCACTTCTAGAATCTGTTTGGTTGTTCTTGGTTATGAATAGAAGGAGAGTTGTTTGGTTTTGTGAGCTAGGGAAAGGGGCATTTTCTTGGTCTGGATGTCTGAAGTGATGCAGAGGCTGTTTATCTCTGTGTCTCTTGGTTGTTAGGATTAGAAAAGGGCTGTAAGGTTGTGGTTTGGTGCAGGGTGAGTTAATCGGGTCCTGTACTTGTCTTAAGGGTGCTGCAGCATTCCTTGTAGATCTGCAGTTGTGTGGAGAGGGGCTGTGGGGTTTGCAGGTGATAGTAAAAGATCTGGTAAGTAGTTCCAAGGTGCAGGTGGCCTGGAGGGTATTAGAGAATCAGGTTGTTTCCAGGATGATGTAAGAGGTAGCAGCAGGTGAAGTTTTTGGTTTTGATATTTCAGCAAGGGTATATGTGCCAGGTGTGTGAGGTGATTGTATGAGTTGTTCAGGCAGAGATGTATGGAGTTCAAGGGGTCTATTGTGTGTGCAGTTGGTTTAGATGGTGTGTGAGGAGTCAGGAAGTGGGGAATGAAGAGGGGCTGGTTTGGATAGTTGTAGCAGTAGCAGGTGTTCTGGTTCAGTTCTGGAGAGGTATCAGGGGTCAGGTTTGTTTCTTTTGTTTGTTTTTCCTGGGCAGTGAGAGAGCTGTTTATGTTCTGGATTGTAGAGGATGTGGTTGGCTTTTCAATGTTGATGGTAGAGGGTGGTGTAAGCTTGTTCTGGTTCTTTGGTTGGCTTGAAATTTCAAAGAGTGGAGTTATTAGTTTCAATTATTGTCATTAGCTTGAGTTTTTGTTGGTTCACTTGAAGTTGAAAATCGTTGAGATTATGTTTGGTTAGTTCATGCTTAATTTCCCCATTTTTGGTTCAACTAAAGTATAAAATTTGCTTTGTTTTGCTTATATCCAGTTGAGTCAGGTGTTTATTAAGAAATGAGCTTTGGATTGAAGGTTTCATCCTCTTGTTTTTATGGTCTGTTGTTTCAACTAAAATCATATCAGGACCCCTTTTTTTGCTTAATTGTTTAGTTTCCAAGATGATGGTTATTTAGTTCAATTCAAGTTATAATATTTGTTCAAATAAATAAATCTGCCTGGAGTGTGGGAATACTTTATTTGATAGCATGTATAGACAAAGTTTGGACCTACTTCGAATTAAGGCTGAATCATGTTGAAAGTGTTAAATTTACAATCTCTGTCTTGTTTTCTCTTAAATGGTAAGTAGTACTAGCCTTGAGATAATTGATCGTATGAAATTGTAAACGGGATAGAAGTAGAATGTTTCAGTTCTATTTGTTAAGAATACCATTTATTTGTCTTGGCATAATTCTGGAAGGAAAGTTTAATGGCATGAACAACGTCTACAATAATTCTTTTTCAAGTGGTTAACTTTATTTATTGACTACGAGACCTTTCTGTTGGGCCAGCTTAAGCTTCAGTTCTATTGCTTGTCAACCTGAGTGTACGTGTTTAAGAAGTGGTTTATACCATAGTATAGAAGTTCTTTTACAACAATTTTGATTGCTGCTAGTTTGGATTAAGAGGCTGAATATGGTTCTTGCTAAGTGATGGTGTGTTCACAATTATAATGTGAGAAGCATCATGCATGCTGTTATATAAAATGCATCCTTTACGCTTGGATTAACAAGGATCTCTTTACCTTTGTAAAGTCACTTCTTTAGTCATGTTCTAAGTGGTTCAAGTAACCTGAAAGGATGATCATTTAGGATGGTGCTGTCTTTAAAATGTCATGATTAACAGTTGTAAATGAAATTTTATTTCTATGGGCCTTGGCTTTATTTTTATTTTTTTTAATTATTTTATATTTAAGTTAACTAATTCCTTTTCTCCTTTGCTTTTGGCATGAAATTCTTGGGATCGAGTTCGGATAACTCACAAATTGGGATGGCTTACGTGGCTTGGAGTCTCATTGGGGTCGAGTTCGGGCTCAAGATTCAAGACCTATAGAAATTTAAAATGCTTTGTTGAGCCATGTGATGTTTTAGGCTCATGGGCATAAATGTATAAAAATTAAATAAATAAATTCAAGGCTCCCGCGAGTTTTCCAAATTTCCGGGTTCTTCTTCTAAACCTCCTCTTTTCCCATCCTTAGAAATTGCATGTCTATAGGAATTCCCCGTAGATAATTATTCATTTGATTGATTATGAATGAATGTTTATTTATTTATTGAGTTATTTTGTGAATATTTTATTTCTTTAGAATTTCCATCTTATTTACGAATTGTGCATCTTTTAGTTAAATAATGCGTGCAATTAAAGTTCGAAATTAATAAAAAGTAACTCATTTTTTATCCATGAAAGTGCAACTTCTTTCCAATTAATTGGTTCTCCTATTTTAGCAAAAATTATTTATTTATTTATTTATTTTCCTTTCTTTCTTTATTTCCTTGTCAAGTCTAAATTTATTTAAATTCATATTTCTTTAAAGTGTAATTTATTATAATCTTAGATTTTTAATATTAATCTTAAACCATTTTATCAACATATTGAAAGTTAACATTTTGAGTTACTTTGTGAAAACCGAAGGATTAACCGTAATTTTACGGATTTTCGAAAGTGCTTTCAAATCGAAACCTTCTTTCGAAAATAACTGAACCTCTTACTTAGAATCTCTGAAAAGACCATTTTTCTTAAAACGGAGTGTTTGCACGCACTATTTAATTAATTGGTTCCTAATTCTCCTTAAATTAGGTGGCGACTCTAAAGAAAGCCCTTTGGAGTCCCATTTTGTTGAAATATACCCGAAACCTAATCTTTTCTTAAAGAAAGGGTAATTTTTGGGGTTCAACAACTAATATAAGGTTGTGATGAAGAGCATCGGCAGATGAAAGCGTGCTAGCTTGGTATTGTTGAATGAAGTATTTCCTGTAATGTCCTTGTACTTTTACGGTTTTTTTTTTAATTATCGAAGTTTCTCACCAGTAGAGACTTTTTTATGGACCATAGTTGGCTAATTACTCCAGAGTTTAGGAATTGTGAAAGGTTAAACTCGAGGATCTTAAACTTCATAGAGAATATTGTTGCTATACGTTTTGATGTAGGGAATTATATATCGTGTTTATAATGTCTCATTATTTGTAACACGTTTTCCCAAGGCTCTTGTTCTTCAATCATCTTTGTTCAATATGTTTTTCTCTTTATTCTTTACTTCTACATAGTTTTGCGTTTGACATGTAGTGATATTTTATTTCTGTATTGCTATTATTCGTAGTCAAGTTAATATCCGATTTTGAGTTTATATATGATGTTTTAGAACGTGAGCAAGCTATTCACCATATTGGGCCCGTGTTGACACGGGCAAAATTAATCTAGTATATATATATGGGAGAATAAGAGAAAGGAATATTTGGTGAGTTTCTATTTGTGGGGCTGATTGCTGATGTCTACATTGCCGGGAACTTCGTCGGCATGCGTCTATTTGATACGAATTTAATGTTTTTTTATTTTTTTCCTTCAAAGATAATTTGATGAAAAATTCTTGTAAGTTTTTGGTTGATGAGTAATTAAAAACTTTATTAAACATTGATAATAGTGTTTTAACAATAAAAGTCGTTAAAGTGATATTTTAGGAACTTTTTAAGGGTTAATAATTTATGCTAATGTTTAATTAGAGGATTTTTTTTTTCTTTTTGCAAACGATAATTTGGACATTTCTCGAAGTTACAATATTGACGTTTTCGGCTGCAGTTTTACAAGGCAAAATAGTAATAGTTCTAGTAGTTACATTATCATGCAAGTCGTTCAAAAAACTAACTAATGCTGTGCTTGGAGGTCTAATCATAACATAAAGATTCCTTCTACTAGTCGACCTGATCTCATCCTTTACCATCTGATCCATAGCCATGTTTTGCTCCCCAAAACAGTATCTCCCGGGGCGCTCCATCCAGCAACTCTACAATCATAAATAATAGAAGAGTATAAATTTTGGTTGCTTTTATTATAAATTATTGTTTTGAAGTTACATATAGTCAAACATATAAAGATATATAGATGTTTATATATAAAAAAAAATACAAGGACATACGTATTCTATAAAAAAAAAATACAAATATATACATACTATACATACAAAAAGGAAAAAAAAAAAAAAAAAAAAAAAGAGCAGATCAGAAAAAGGAACCACCGGGAACACAGATCGGGGCGCAGCCACAGCTGCCGTCAGTGCAGCTGCATTGCAGCGACAAAGAGCCATAACATTGCAGCACGACAACGACGGGGAACGGCAGCAGCGACGAGGTTGCTGGTCACCGGCGAGAGGAGGGGAATGTCGAAGGGTGGGTGGGTGGATGGGTGGAGGAGGGGGGAGAATGGGAGAGAGGAAAAATTAGGATTTTATATTTGGGAGAGGGAGAAATGAGAAAATAGTATGTATTATAATGATTGAAAATCATTGTTGTATTTTGTAAATATTATAAAATTATTACTATTATTTTTATAAATTAACCATTAGAGTTGTCAAATAGGTAAATTTTCCTTTAATAATCTATTATAAGACTATCACTTTCCTTTTAAAAATAAACGGGAAAATCGTCAAATATACCCCTGAACTATGCGTTATTGCTTAAAATTACCCTCCGTTAAAAGAATGGTGTATCCTCACCCTTACCGTGATAAGTTCAGCTTACCTATACCCTTATTCACTAACGCCCAGCTGAGTAGGATAAATTTTGTCCATTTGGCACAAAGTAATCCTACTCAGCTGTCCACATAAGCTAATTTTTCTACCCCACCAATCCTACTCAGCTTCCCTCCCATTTTTAACCCAACCCCACATTTTAACCCAACCCCACAGTTTAACCCCACTCCCAATTAACCTAGAGGGGTTACTATACATACAAAATTAACCCCAACAACCCACAGTACAAACCATTTCAGCCTTCAATTATTTCCCCCAAAATTAATCTTTGCTAGGGTTTAATTACTGCAAAGGAATCTGAGTGATTCTTGGGTTCCGACCAAGAACCTGTTGCTACTGCTACATCGAAGTAACTTTATTTATCATTGTTTTCATCTATTTGTTGTTTTTTTGTATTGTTAATCGTGTTTAGGGATGAGGGTTTAATGTGTCTTTGTTGTTTGATTATGAGCATATTATATAGTGAAAGTGTGTCTTTTTATGGAGTTGTTTGTTTGCCGGTGGACCCGACCATGCTTTAATGTTCTCTTGTACCCATCCTTTAGGGTTCATTAAATTTTTTCAGTTATAGTTATTCCCTTTTTTTCTTCCCTCTTTTTCTATACATTACTGAAGTGGTCCCTGTCTGCATTGTCTTATGTTCCGCATGTGACTAAAGGATGATAATTGAAGAAGTAGATATTGTGTTTAACTATGGGGGTAATTGGGTCATTTCTCCTGAGTTGTCGTATAACAAAAGACTGGTGCATAAATGGGAAAAGTATGACTCTACTTTGCTATTTTATGATGACATTATCGAGGAGTTTACTACAAACTTAAGCTTTAGAGTGGTTCAACAGTTGCTGGTAACTGGACCATCGGGTACTTATTACCTAGTTAATGATGGTGAAGGTATAAGGACACTGCAGTATCTCTTCTCTAACCTGTTTAAGGTTATCAATTTCTTTGTTGTTGATGAAAATGAGTTGACTGTTAGGGCACAAAATATTACACACCACCAGGAACATTACTTGGTAGATGTTGATGAGGGAACTGACCAAGAACACAGTATTAATGACATTCTTGATGTTGAATCTGAACTAGAGGAATATAACCCTGAAGCACTAGAGATTCTTAGTAAAGAAAGGGATAGAGTTGTGGGTAATAGACTTGAGAAGTTCAAGCACTTGGAAAAGGGGATGACATTCAAAGACTTGAAAGAAGCTAGACAGATTGTGAATTACTATGTTGTTGCTAATAAGAGAGCTATTGAGGTAAAGAAAAGTGAAAAGACAAGGATTAGATATGTGTGTCAAGAGGGCTGTCCTTTTGTATGTCTTATTTCAAGGGATGGTAGGAGTGAGGGTTTCAAAATTAAGACTTTGAATTTAGATCACAACTGTGATGAAGTGTTTGAAAATAATAGGGCTGATGCAGTTACCTTAGCCCAATATTTCAAGAACAAAGTCCAAGGTAATCCAAAGTTCAAGGTTAGTGAAATAAGGGGAGAACTAGAAAATGATTTGAGCTTAAATGTGTCAAAATCAAAGTTGAGAAGGGCCAAAAAAATCTGTTTACAAAAACTGGAAGAAAGCTTTATTGATGAATTCAATAAGCTTGAGGCATATAGTCAAGAACTTAAGAAAAGTAATCCTGGTAGTGATGTTGTTATCAACATATCAAAAGATGCACTGTTGGAAGGAAAAAGAAGATTCCTGAGGATGTATGTATGTTTCAATGCTTTAAAGCAAGGTGGAAGAGTGGTTTAAGACCATTGATTGGGCTTGATGGTACATTTCTGAGGGGAATATGTTCTGGACAGTTGCTGGTAGCCATTGGGCAGGACTCAATGCACCATTTCTATCCTATAGCATGGGCCATAGTGGACAAAGAAAATGAAAGGACATGGGCATGGTTCATTGAGCTTCTAAAGAGGTCATTGGAGTTACATGATGGAGCTGAAGTCACTTTTATATCAGATATGCAGAAGGTAAATGTTTATCAATTTTGTTTGTTTCTTTTTCTTGTCATGTGTTTATCCACTGATTTTAATTTTTCTTGTTTACTGGTAGGGACTGTTGAAAGCTGTGAAGAATGTGTTGCCTGAATCTCACCATAGGTACTGTGTAAGACACATTGAGGCCAATTAGTGTAAGAGATGGAAGAGTGGTGAAATGAGAAAGTATATGTGGTGGTGTGCATGGAGCAGCTATGAAGAGGATTTCAATGACCAGTTGAGAAAGCTGGGAGCACTTTCTGTGGCAATAGCAAGGGAGTTGGTGAATTATCCTCCCCAAGCTTGGTCAAGGGCTTTCTTTGACACTCAGTGCAAGAACATGATGGTGGATAACTATTTCACTGAGTCATTCAATGCATGGATCCTAGATGCTAGACAGAAACCCATCATTAAAATGTTGGAGGAGATTAGAATAAAAGTAATGAGATTGCTGGTAGCCAGTGAAGATAAGGGAAGGGTGTGAAGTCATGAATTTAGCCCAAACTGTATGAAGTTGTTCCAGGATTATAGAGCAATTGCTCAGGTTTGTAAGGTGGAATTTAATGGAGATAATGGGTATGAGATAACTGAGGGGGATGATAGGCACAGTGTGTGCTTGGAAGAAAAAAGGTGTACTTGCAGGGTGTGGGATCTATCTAGGATTCCATGCCCTCATGCAATCAAGGCCTTGTTGTATAAGAAGGTTGACCCAACAACTGAAATACATTGGTGGCATAACAGAGAGGCTTATATGCTTACTTATAAGCATAAGATGCAGCCTGTGAGGGGGCAGAAATTCTGGAAGATTGAGGCCTCACATGCAATGTTACCACCTGATTTTACAAGACAAGTTGGTAGACCAAGAGTGTTGAGAGTTAGAGAACCTGATGAAGCAAGACTGAGAGCAGGATTGTGGACTGCTGGTAGAAAGGGAACCACCATGACATGCAGTAATTGTGGTGAGCCAAATCACAATGCAAGGGGCTACTTCAAGGTATTGATTTATTCATTCTTTCCAGTATTTAATGTTGTTCTTTGTTGTTTTATAACTTTTTTAAGTTAAATTGGTTGGCAGGCCAGTACTGATGGCCAGACAAGCCAGTCATCTCAGCCAAGGAAAAGGACTAGATTCAGCCAAGCCAATAATGATGTCCAGAGTTCCCAAGCTACTAATGTTGAGGTGGAAGCTGCCACACAGCAATCCCAAGTCAGTGACTATGCTCCTTTTGGCTCTGAAAGTGAAGTTGAAGCTGATGTCCCCTTAAGACCAACTGTTATGTCTGAGACACAAACAGTAATTGAATTGAGGAAGATTTTTAGGCAACCCACTGGTAATAGAAAAATTCAGTTCAAAGGAGATGAAACTAGTGCCTGCCTCCCAACTAACTTGGCCTATGAACCAACAAGGGCAACATGGAAGGGCAAGGATGCACTGTTACCAGGTCAGCTGCAACAGCAGGCCAAAAAGAAAAAGGTACAAGCAGATGGCAAGGGGGGGGGCAAAGATGTCAAGAGGGGAATCAAGCATGACAAGAGAGGAATCAAGCATGACAACAGCTTCTATTGACCCAACCAACACTGATGCAATTGTTGTTGATGACTGGTCCAATCAGTTAGATTAATGTCTGTTGATGTTTAAGTGTATGTTTAACTTAGGTTTGGATTTGTTGGTTTTTGTGGGTGATAAACCCATACTGTTGCTGCATTGTTATGCAGTTTAAGACTAAGTACTCTTATCTTTTGTTGGGCTGAATGTATCCCTAAACTGCTATGTTGTAGGGTGATAGACCCATATTTTTGCTGCTTTGTTATGCAGTTTAATAGTACATTGATGTTCATGTTGATGATTTAGTGTTTAATTGATCCTATAAGCTTGTTGGTTAAGTTATAATATTGATGATCATTTTGTTTTAGTCCTTAAACTGATTATGTTTTCATTTTGTCCTTAAACTGGTTTCTGATGCATTATTCATAAGGACATAGAAAAAGGAAGGCGCATAGTATAAGGGCAAACATGTTGTAAACGCATAGTTCAAGGGCATTAATGTTACTTAAATCTGAAATGGTACACTAGAATATGTACATTTAACTGGTTTCTCAAGTGTGTTGAACCGATTTTTTCCCAAGTGCATTGAACATGTTTAATGTCTCTTAAGAACCTGTTCTAAATAGACACTTCAGTTTCCATACACCCCTTCCAAATGGACACTTCAGTTCCCGTTTGGTACTATAAATAGGACTCTCAAGTGTGGAACAAAATCAAGAACAAATATATTACCACATCCCTTAACAATGGCTCATCGACCTAGTAGAAGAGCAGCAAACAATTCAACACAAAGGAGGGCAGTTTCAGAAGTTGAAGACTCAGTTTCAGAAATTGAACAACTAACAAATGATTTGGAACAATTAAGGGCTGAGTTATGGTCATTTAGATTCAAGTTTGAGGAGTTCTTTCAAAATTACAACAGGGACATGGGAAGAGTCGAGAGGATGCTTAGAGGGCTACTAATCAATAGAGGAATTGATTTCACCGACTATCTCACCAACTCACCTCCACCAGCACCACCAGCACCATCATCATCACCAGCCGAACCAATGTAATTCAGATTTCTTCAACAAAATGCTTCATTATCTCCAAGTAGTATTTTTCATTTTAGTATGTTAAGAATATGTTAAGATCATACTGTTGTTTGAACAGTATGAAGAGTATGTTTTTCATTCCTTGTTTAGTATATAATCCTTCAACATTTAAATGAAGCAGAAGTCAAGAATATTTACCTACAACAAAATCCTTCAAAAAACAAGGCTTACCATAATACAACTTTCATTTATGGTTCAAGATCGGATTACAAACAATGGTTGCCAACTACTTCGTTTCCCCCTTTTAACCCCACTTAAGAAAAGCAGAAATAAATCCCCCAAATAAACCACAAGACACAAGAATCAGAATCCATTGCCGGAATATTTTCTTCTTCATCGTCCCAATTCTGATGGCATCAACAATAGCAAATTCTTCAAGTTCCTTCACTTTCTTCTTCAAACTTGCAACTTCACAATTAAGGGCGTCATTTTTTCTCTTCAGGTTACTGATAACAACAACAACTCTGGAAGAAAATTCACGGTCCTCCCATTCCCAATAACCACACGATTGAGCCTATAACAATTCAAAAAAAATTATAGATCCACAATTTTATTAAACAACATAAAAACCAATAATTCAAATAAGTAATTACTTACGTCTCGCTTCGAACACTTGAAGAAGCGTCTCCCAGCATTCATAGGAGTCCAAGCCGTGAAATGGTCCGCAACGATTCCACAAAGGCATTTCCTACTCGACCCGTATGAAGTATTAATCGACCCCTCACTCATTATCTCAAGAAAGATTAATTTTTGATAACCTAGTCGAAAAAGCAAACAACTTGAATTGGTAAAAATTGTTGAACAGAGTTCAAATCGGAACCCTAGCAGATGTCTATTTGGGTTAATTGGGTTAAATGTGAGGGTGAGTTATAAAATGGGTTTTAGTGCCTTTATGGTGGGAGGGAAGCTGAGTAGGATTGGTGGGGTAGAAAAATTAGCTTATGTGGACAGCTGAGTAGGATTACTTTGTGCCAAATGGACAAAATTTATCCTACTCAGCTGGGTGTTAGTGAATAAGGGTATAGGTAAGCTGAACTTATCACGGTAAGGGCGGGGATACACAATTCTTTTAACGGAGGGTAATTTTAAGCAATAACGCATAGCTCAGGGGTATATTTGACGATTTTCCCAAAATAAAATAACCACTTCATCAGTGATAACAGATGAAGGAACGTGTAAAATCTTCCCTATAAGTCAAAACGACCGGGTTAAGTTTCCTTCCGTTGGAAAAAAGATCACCAAAAAACTTTCAATCTTTCTCCTTTCTGCTCACAGAGCTGGAGCTACATCAGAATTAGGGCACGGCAAACTTAAAAAATGAGGAAAAGAAGTGTGTGGGCATGGGTAGTTGCAATAATCTGTTTCATAGTACTCATGATTGTTACTCCAGCTATTCCTCAATCTCAAGAATATCATGATTTTGCTGATCAACGCCGCTTCCTCGGTATACTCTTAATTATATTTTGATTCTTTAGCTTTCAATTTGACTTACTGTTAAGAGTTCTAGGTCATGATTCATGATTTACTTATTGTTGCTTTTACTTATATTCAGTATTAGATTTACTTGTTTTAGCTTTTAGAAGTATATTACTAGCTTATTTGTTTGATATATGTCATTTTTATTGGAATCACTTTTTAATTACTTATCTACTATGAATGCTAATAATACAACAACTACATACCCAATGATATTCTACAAGTGGGGTCCCGGGAGGGTGAGGTTTAGACAGAGCTTACCCCTACCTTGAGTAAGGTAGAGAGTCTGTTTCTGAAAGACAAAGCATTTCGATAAACAGGTGTGAAGGGAAAAAAAAAAAAAAAAACTAAGTTGGATGAATGCCAATAATATTTGTATTTATTCTAATTGGTTTTGTATCTGTTGTATGGTGTACTACCTATAATCATTGTGATCCCATGTCGAAAGGATTGTGGTTATGATGATTTTTTCATAGGGAGTTGGGACTTCTGAGATTGGCTTGTGACAATATGATTAAGTTAGGACTTAGGAGTAGAAAAAATAGGAAAAAGAAAATTAGCAGCAGAATGCTTGTGATCTCTCCGTTATATGCTGACTTGTCCTTCTCTGACTTATCACTTAAGCATGGCTATTTGGGAATCAATGTTTACTTGTTCTTTTGTCTGTGGATGAGCATTTTGAATTTGGAAAGTTTAGTATCATGTACAGGAATAAGTGTCGTACGCTCTTGTGATATCTTTAAGAGCTACTCTAAAAAGTAACAAGGATAAATACCTATAAACTCAACTAACTCAACGTGAGTATCCTGATAATAACAGTAAACTTACTTTGCAGTCACCCTTTATTACTTATAGATTCAGGTTTATGGATGCAGTACTGAGTAACTACCGTAGCATCTTTCACTTCTCTATTATCGGAAGCTCAATTGAAGGTTTTGTGTTAAAAGGAAATCATAAGTTAAATATCACGGATCTCTAATCCATTTGACTAAATCTTTTACTTTCTGATATTCATTTGGGTGTCAAGATGTGGGAAATCCTTATCCGTGTCGACCATGCAATGTCTCAACTAGTTGATAAAGGATTTAGATTCGCCCTAAGTATTCCTTTCCCGCTCCCAAAAATACAAACTAATGGAGTATATCTAAGAGTATGGTCAACTGATTGACAACTCTGAATTATTTGGTAAACTTTCATCCCTTGGTCCTACATTTAATCTCTTATATTTCTGTATCCACCATTTAACTCTGCGACACAAATTGAATTCTAGGTTATCACTCATTAGAAGCAGCTTTTAGCATGATTAGATTGTTGGATTGACCTTATCAGTGTCCACTTGGATTTGGCAACTTTAGTTTGAGCCAAAACAAGCATTCTTCTTCTCTTTGCTCTTCTGACAGTGGAAAGTTGAATTTCATGACGACAGATAATAATTAACCTTAGTTTAGATTGGATAGTATGTAAATCAGATTTACCTTTTATTGTTAAGTCACTGTTTCCAGTTGTGTTTTCATGTCAGCAGTTCGTTTACTTAGTTAGTTGGTGGTATCTACTGCATCTGGAATCTTCTGCTGCAATCTTCATGCCTTCTTCCTTTTCTTTCACAGGGATTCCCAATGCACTGAATGTGATTTCAAATTTTCCTTTCCTTGTGATCGGTCTAATAGGTCTTGTACTTTGCCATAAGGGTAATTATTTCAAGCTGAGGTAAACTGTTAAAAAAATATCTGCTTTTCTGATGGTTAAGGCTTTGAATTAATGATTCTGCATTCTAGTTTATCTGTCATGTACTTCAGACTAATTTCATATGTTCAAAAGCTTGCAAGGAGAGCTGTGGGGCTGGACGTGCTTCTATATTGGTGTGGCAGCTGTTGCTTTTGGGTCATCCTACTATCATCTCAAGCCAAATGATGCTCGTCTTGTGTGGGATAGATTGCCAGTAGGTTATTTTAGTACTAAAAGTTAGGTGCAAGCTGTTATTAACTAAATTTTCTTTTGTCTGCTTGTATTTTGACAGTTTCTCTCTAACTATTGCAGATGACTGTTGCATTCACTTCCATCATTGGCATCTTTATTATTGAAAGAATAGATGAGAGAAAGGGGTCTTTATCTCTCATTCCATTGCTTCTCGCAGGTGTAGTTAGTATCATGTATTGGAGGTAAGCTTCTATGTTCGACAATGGCTAGCAAATTCATCCCCACACCCCCCAAAAGAAACTTAATTTAAAGGAAAGAAAAAACAGAAGCAGCAAAAGTGGTTGAAGAGATGCAAATTGTGTCCCCAGAATATATGCTTTTACATTCTCTCTTCCTTTTTTAGGGAAAAAACAAAGAAACACTGATTGGGTATTAGAGAATTAAATACCACCGAGTTTGGAGTTATAGTTCATCGACTCTCAAAATCATCTATTATGTGCATTAAAGCCAAAAAATAAAACTTGTAAGCCTCTATTATTTACACTTTGTTTAGCTTCAGGTCTCTGTTCAAAACAACTTGTATCTCCTTTCTAAATGATCCACAGAATGTATAAGGGTACTGTCATCCCGCAGACTTTCTGGAGTGCCGTAAAAATCCTTAGGCATCAGTCGTTGTGACACCAGAAGGTTCACAAAGAAACACCATTATGTCTAAAGTTCTTAACATAGCTTATGTGCACGTAGTATCTACTCCACATACTGAAGCCCTTTTGAGTAGTTTATATGTGTAAAGAAGTACCTCATTCATGATTATCCAAGTTAGGAAGCCACATTCGGATGTTTACCTGTCCGTATCTGCTTCCAAGTGCTGAGAATTTACCTGCTTCCCAACTTCCCCTAAGAAAGAATATACTCCTCCCTTCAACTCCTCAGCCTCTGGCAGACTGGCAGCATTCCAAAAGATGAGGCTACCCTTCCAAATCCAAGTCTAGTAAAAGATCCTTCTAAACTCTATGTCCCTACCGTTTCCTTGTCTATTCTCTTCAGCTGTGAAGTCCTTAGATATTGTAATACTATATTACTATAAAACTCAAAAGGTGTCTTTAAGAGGAACCGGCTATTTTCCTCAAGTTCCAATCCATAATAAATTAATGCAGTAATTTCCCTTGATCTTCATTTGGTTTGTTCAGCTAAAAACTGTTGTGTGATTGTACATTTCTGAAGGTTCTTTGATGATCTCCGCCCTTATGCGGCAGTGCAGTTTGTACCATGCCTAGCCATCCCAGTCATGGCTATCTTGTTACCTCCAATGTACACACATTCCACTTATTGGCTGTGGGCTGCAGGTACGAATTTCGTGTCCCTCTGGGTTCCGTGACCTTAAACTCAGAATTTCATGCCTATATAACATGAGATTTTTCTGCATGATGCAGGATTTTATCTTTTAGCTAAGATTGAAGAAGCAGCTGATAAGCCAATCTACAATTGGACTCATCATATCGTGAGTGGCCACACAATTAAACATTTATGTGCTGCAATGGTGCCCGTCTTCTTGACATTAATGCTTGCGAAAAGGGAAATTGAAACAAATAGGTACAGTTGCCTCACTCTCTGAATCTCCACATTCACCTTGCCATTGCCATTACTTGATTTGATTTCACTCTCCTACAGGATCAGCTTATTTCAGAGTTGGAGAATATCCTGGAGTAAAGCAAAAGAAAATGGAGCAGAAGTGGAGAGTTACACTTGTACTTATTCCACTGTCGCTGTTGAGGAACCACATTGAGGGAACTGCTTGTTGTTTCATTGGCAGAAACCCTCTGGGCTACAGTAAACAGGAAAAGAAAAGGAGGCTAGACATGTCTCAGATACAACTAATCTAGTACTTTCCTGTGCTTAGGAAAGCTTCGTTCTTTGTTTCATCAATTGTATACAAGTCACATGTTTTAATGTATAAAAGAAGTTTAGTGCCACGTAAATTATGTTTAGTGTGTGTGTCCTGTATCAGTGATGCTTTTATAGTGCTGATCCGACTTCATACTACTTAAATTGAACATGAAAGAAAAACAATTAAATAGAAGAACGAGAGCAAACTAATCTCTGAGAGCTTTCACGTTCTACTCTGCCTACCAATTAGCTAACACAAACGTAATCGTACATATTTCCCAAGACTCCCAAGTCCCAACTAAGAAACAGTAAGACGATAAACCACCTAATGTCTTAGGTGATTATCAACCAAAGGAAGATTCACTATGCTTGTCCAGTCAAAATATCATACAATGAGACATTAAACTATCAATAAACTTAGGAAACAAGAGAGTGTAGCTCAAGCATGAAGCACATCAACAATAAGGTTGTACGTTTGAATCATCGAGGGAGCAAACTACAACAGCATAAATTTAGGAAAATTTACTATGCTTTTCTAATCGAAAATCACACGATAAAAATAGATCTTTTGGAATAATTACAACGTGTGGTATCTGTCCAACACAATGGGGTGGTGGCGCAGTTGGCTAGCGCGTAGGTCTCATAGCTTCTGAGTAATCCTGAGGTCGAGAGTTCGAGCCTCTCTCACCCCAATTCTTCTTTTGCTGCTTCTCACGGGAATTATCGTTTAACTTTGATGCGTAGCCATTTTTGGACGTGCTCAATGGGTTCGGTTTAGACTTTTTCGGTTTTCGATTTGTAAATTCGGTTCGGTTTAGTTCGATTTAGTAGTTCGGTTTTCACATATAAACTAATATGGCAAAATCAATGTCTTTTAATTATATGTGCGATGAAGAATAAGTACAACATAAAACCAAAGTTAGCAATTGAAAATAAAAATAATATAGCCTAACATATATTGCGGTTGCAGTAGTTCAGATTAATGACATGACAATCGAACTTAGTAAGTAATGGCTTTTTCGGTTTTCGATTTGTAAATTCGGTTCGGTTTAGTTCGATTTAGTAGTTCGGTTTTCACATATAAACTAATATGGCAAAATCAATGTCTTTTAATTATATGTGCGATGAAGAATAAGTACAACATAAAACCAAAGTTAGCAATTGAAAATAAAAATAATATAGCCTAACATATCTTGCGGTTGCAGTAGTTCAGATTAATGACATGACAATCGAACTTAGTAAGTAATGGCGCAAACTAAAATATTAAACATTTAGATCCATGATATTAAGTATTGGTGCAAACTAATATGACATGAGTACATGACAATCAAACTTGACTTTAGACTTCTTATCTCGTCTTCCTAAGAAACGATGACAATGAGTTGCTTCAAGAAGAAACAATTATTTAA
The DNA here is from genome assembly GCA_029990175.1 of Petunia secreta. Taxonomy (NCBI): domain Eukaryota; kingdom Viridiplantae; phylum Streptophyta; class Magnoliopsida; order Solanales; family Solanaceae; genus Petunia; species Petunia secreta. The sequence goes on along the minus strand of JARKIP010000028.1, from coordinate 6,937,856 downwards.
ATTTATAAAGAAAAGTTGTGAAATATATATATATTCGATTTTTCAGTTTGGTTCGGTTTGTGCCACCCAAACCAAAACCAAATCGTAAAACCAAAATTTTTAAAATGTAAAACCAAACCCAAACCAAAAACCGAAAAATCGAAAACCGAATTAAAATAAATTTTCGGTTCGGTTGGTTTTTTGGTTTGGTTCGGTTTGTGCCCACCCCTACTACGCTTTATTAGCGTTGGAAAACACCCCAGACTAGTCTCAGTATTTTATACAAATTTGTTCACAGTGACTTGTCCGGACTGGGACTTGTCCTAAGATGGTTATTTCTCAGCGAATTTATTTTCGACGGCTACAATAAATTAACGCGCGCCAAACAGGCCCACACGAAATTTTTAGTAAACATATGCAGCTATCGTCATATCATCAAAGGGAGCAAGTTTTTCATCATGATTTTTTTATTTTTCATAATAGTTAGTTTTGTAAAATGATATACTCATCCTTTCCACAACGTATGTAGGGAAAAACAGTTTCAAATCCAAAATTCTTTGGTGGATGATCTCTACACTTGATATATTCATTCACTCGTATTATACTATTTTATTTTATTTTTCATTTCTGTAAGAATGAGATATTAGGTACAATGCACATTTTACTGTTTGGAACAGATGAAATTATTGTAAAACACAAGCACCCAACAAAGAGTACAACTCATGTACAATTGCTGAATGTTTCCGGGAGTAACCTTTACCATAAATGATAATCAAAACCTTATTTTCAATCTTATCACTTTGATGAATCGTTGTTTTGTACCAAGTAAAATATGTTGATAAAAAAACCGACTAGGGGACAATCAACTTCGTTTGTCCTGAGGTCCCAAGAGCACTACTATCCCACAAGGCCAGGTCTATTCCTGTGTTGAGCTTCAACATCAAATTCCCAACATTGGTGTCTCAGCAACATTGAAGATTTAAAACTTGATAAACGATAGACTACGATCAAGTTTATCTTTTTCCACCACGGGTCATGTTGTGAGACATGTTGTGAGATCTTAAATGACATTGAAGGCCACGTCTTTTACATCCATAAAGTTGAAGCTTGTCATTCACCGACTGGTGAAACTTCAATGAGGAGACATCTTTTACAAACAAATATTCAATGCCACGGGGATCGATCATTTCCTCCCAAGTCTGCACAGTGAACAAGATTGATTGCAAGCATGCACTGGCCGGAGATGGTCATGCACAGCAACTCCAGGAGTTCTTAAACTGAGTTTATTAATTACATATTCATGCTTAGTCACCAGTAGTCACTGCAGGAACAGGACCCATCTTTGAAATGATGAAACCGGTTCACATCCCTTACAATGATCTCTCTATCATATATTTTTGAGATAAATTTTATAGCAGTATGACAGTCTCCACAGATTCTAAGATTCTTTGTCACTCGGAGAACTGTATCTGGGCTTGTATTAAGAATGCCAAAGGCAATGGCCAGCCTCTCACTGTGACTACTCAGGTTTTGCTCTTTCTCCTCTTCACTCACATCATGCAAAGCAAAAGTAGTATCTGGAATGTAACCAGCTGCTCTTATCTTGGCAGGAAGTGCCTCCAGAAACATGTATATTTGCTCTGCCTGTGGATGAGATGTATCTCCTCCAAGGAACAAATGGGCCTTCCCCTCGAATTCAATCCAACTACATCCAGGATTCTTCATAATTCGCTGTGATTTCAGAAGGATCCTCATTTCATTCACTTCCTCCCACATCCCAGCTTCTGCATACATATTTGAGAGCACAACGTAATTCCCACTGTTGTCTGGTTCCAAGACAAATAACTTTTTAGCTGCTAATTCTGCAATTTCCAAGTTGCGATGGCCTCGGCCAGCTGCTAACAAGGAACCCCAAATGCTTGCTCCTGCAGCCATTGGCATTTGAGAAATGAGGTTATATGCTTCCACCAATCGTCCAGCACGACCAAGAAGATCAACCACACAAGCAAAATGTTCATGTCTCGGCTCCACAAAGTAAACTGAACTCATACAATCAAAATATCTCAGTCCAACATCCACAAGACCTGAGTGGCTGCAACCTGATAACAAGCCTGTAAATGTGATTCCATCAGGATGTACACCAGCTCGTAGCATATCCTCAAACGTTGAAACAGCTTCCTGCCCACATCCATGGGAAGCATAAGCAGTAATCATCGTATTCCAAGCAACCAACTTCTTCTCCCTCGGATTCATCTGATCGAAACACACACGAGCATCAACCAAGCTGCCACATTTAGCATACATAGCTATAAGAGCTGTCTGCACCGAAGGATTCTTCTCCAAACCCGTCTCTCTAGCAAAACTATGAATCTTCCTCCCACGGTCTAGTGCAGCCGAGTGTGCACAAGCAGGTAACACACTCATAACCGTCACCCAATTAGGCTTCACCTCCGAATCACGATCCAACATCTTATCAAACAATCGCAACGACTTATCAGCTAAACCATTCTGAGCATACCCAGAAATCATAGCGGTCCACGACACAATATTCCTACTTGGCATTTCCTCAAACAACTCCTCAGCACATTTAAACAGCCCATCTTTCATATACCCAGCAATCAACACGTTCCAAGACGATACATCTCTGACAGGCATTTCATCAAACAATTTACGCGCATCGTTCAATTCACCACATTTCACATACAAATCGATCAAAGAAGTACCAACATAAATATCAAACACTAACCCACATCTCAAAATCAATCCATGAACACATTTCCCTAACCAAATCTCACACAAATCAGCACAAGACTTAAAAACAAAGGGATACGTAAAATTATCGCCACGAAAACCTAAAGAATGCATTTGCAAGTAAATTTGTATAGTCTTTTGGGTAATTCCATAAAGTGTAAGTGCTCTAATCATTGCATTGTATAAAAGCGAAGTGGGTTCAGTGGCATTATCGAAAATACATGAAGCTGAGTCTATATCACCTGAGCTAGCATACATTGCAACCATTTTGGCTGCGACTAAGCCTTTAGGAGTAAACCCTCGAAGGATCATGTGAGCATGAACTTGTTGGCCAAGTTTTAGGTAATTCTTGCCAATTAATAACTGGAAAATGGGTGCGTAACAAGATGGTGGAAAGGTGTTTTGGTACAATGGTTGCAACAGGATTTTCAACATTGTTACGGAGAAACTGTTTCCGATAGACTGTCTAGAAGAAATAGAGTATTATATTGCCGGGAATTATTTCTGTTGGTTGAATGGTTTGTTGTGTTAAAAGTTAATATAGTATAGTTTTATGTTTTATAATTTAAATTATGTGTTTTAATTTTTGTTTCTTCAAAGATGTTTGTTCAATTCAATAATCACCGAAGAATGGTAATTTCTGCTTTTCCTTCTGCTTCACTCTGCTGGTCTTTGTTCTCTTCTTAAAGAGAGGTGACGACACATTTATCCTATTATTATTTTAATCCCCGCATAATTAATACTTACATTATTATTCGTACAAAATAATAGGAGTACATAGATTTCCTCATCAATTTATACGGTTATTAAGCATATTGAGAGCGATATTCAAACCAAGCGTTGTATTATTAGTATAGGTTTCTATACCCAAGTACAAAATAAGCCAAACATTATATTACATAATTATGAGAAATTTAGTGCATGTATTAACTCTTATACTACTCCAACCAAAATCCTGAAAGATAAATAAAATACTTAAATATTACTTAGGTATCTTGGACTTGAAAGAATGAATCACTTCTGGAGCCATATTTAGAGAGGCTACTAAAACTGATGGAGATAATGCTTCCCAAACTGATTTATTCCCAGTTAATTGTCCAAATACTTGCCTGCAAAAAAATGAAATGGTATATGATACTTTGTTGTCAATTTACAAATGACTGTATACATTTCAACAACTACATGATCCAATCAATTTGTTATGAAATGCTTGTGTTTGTGAAATTATTATCGAGCTCCATGAAAATATAATTTTCAGTTCATTATTTTAGGTAAATGATACTATTTTTATTTTCCAGGAGAAACTATGATAATAAAAAGACTAGCTCTAAATCAAGCGCGGAATGAGAACCCAACGACATCTCCTGCAGCATGCTAAGAAATGATAGAAGGTACAAGACTATGCCATATAAGGAGTTGTCGACATGAGTAAACCGTCAAAATTCTCATATTTGGTAGTTGCTATATTGAAATACTGTTATAGAGAACATATAAAGAGTATATCATAACATAAAACTAAAGAAAACTGTGCTAACAGAGGATGAATATTATAGAAAGATGTGATTGTATTTGAAATTGTGGAGAATACTTACTTTGAAGACGTTATCATACTGAAGAACTCCATTCCTTCATCATCAGCTTTAACAGCAAAGGGATACAATTTTGGAACAAAAAATAATTGACCTTCTTGCACTTTAGTATCTAACACAATCTTACCATCATGACCCATAATTTGAATATGTCCACTTCCTTTTGTAACATAACTTAGTTGAACTGATGAATTTGCTGTAAAAGTTGGACCAAATAAAGAACCACCATCTAATTTTACATGATTCGCACTTAACCCAATGTTCTCAAGCAATGGTAAATTCCCAGAATTCACTGCAGTAAAAGATCTGCCACTGTCCAAGTTGAAAACCAGCACAACATTGTTGCATGGTTCTGGCATTTTTATTCCTTCATCTATTTTAATTATTATAGGCAAATTACTTTGGGATTTTATAAGCATTTCTGATTCAATATTAGTCATATGAAAAGATTTATTAATGAATTCATTAGAGAATCCATTTAAAATACCCATGGCTCCAGTTAAGAAGAAATAGTTGAATTCTCCAGGTGTATATTCATCTGATTCTCCTAAAAAAATTATGGTGACTTTCGAGTTTCCACCATTGTACCACCATGAGACTACTCCCAGGGGAATCGGTAGACAATCCCCTTTTTGTATTTTTATAACTTCTTCTTTTGAATCTTCTGGTGATATTAATCCAGCAATGCATTCACCTGTAAAAGTACAAAAAAGTATTGTAGATATGTGTGTAGAAATTAAATAACAAGAAGAATGTACAAATACGTGTCATAGAATAACTATAATACTGTAGATAGCGAGTATTCAAAGGAATAGTCGCGACACGTGTAAATTGGTTCGATCATAGAGGCAGATTGAAGCATATCATCAACTTGCATTCTAATAAATATAATATTCCAAACTTTAGAAATCTAAAGGTTGAACCAATTAAATTTGAAACTTGAATATGCCACTATACTATCTTTATTAGATATATATATATATATATATATATATATATATATATATCTGGTATACCTTGACAAACATAACCAATCTTTGAGGAATTAGCATAATGAGGTAGAGCAAAACCACGAGGCTGTAGAACTAATAATCCTGCTGCAAGTTTTTTCTGGCTTAGCACAGGAAATTGGGAAGTTGACCAAGTGTAGTATCCACCACCTTCAACATTGACTATAGTTTTATCAGCATTATGGGAAGCCAAGATCAACTCCATGGAACAGTATGCAGTTCTCACCTTTTAATAAAATTATTCACTGATCTTTTGTTCATGGATATCATGCAGAGAGGTTGGCGTGTAGTATATATAGAGCCACAAATTAAAGTAGGAGTATAAATGCTGTGGGCTTGTTAACTCTGAAAAGATATATAGTAGTAAAACTTAGGAATACATATAGATTTATTGAAATGTGTAAAATTTACAAATTTTTCTGTTAGATTTTCTCATTTTAATATGTTATAACTGATTTATATTTTTCCTATAATTTTATTTTCAAAAAACTTACCCTGTTTAGTTTTTTTTTTTTCATATACTTCGCATAACTTAATGACAAAATTAATATATGTGAGATATAGAAAAATTTGAAGAAAGCATAAAGGAAATATTACTTGCAAAATATGTTTTTTTTGTCACATTATTTGTTCTCTCATTTCAAGTATTATAAGAATTATTCTGCCTCTTCAAGAATTTAAATGTTAAATCATTAACCATTTTCTATCATTTTTCACCAGTCATAGAAAACTTTTTTTGTGCATCAATTCTTGTACGTGCACTCAACAAATACATATACTATATAAAATTGTTCATCTATATCGTCTTTTATAAATTTTGAGTTCATCCGTAACTTATCCAAGTGGTGTAAAGTATGACAACACAAAAGGAGTTTCAACTTTCAAGAATAGGCATTACCAAAAAAAAAAAGAAAAAAAAGGGGGGGGGGGGGGGGAATAGGAGGATGGGCCATGCATGATGAGTCCTTTCCCTTAGGTGCGAATTACTTAAGCACATATACAATTTATTTCATTATTTGGACCAAATTCGCATGATCAAATGTTTGCTTTGTATAGTCGCCATCGCTATTTTATACTCCATCCGGTCCATTTTATTTTGTAGTCGCCATCGCTTTGTGTAGGCACATATTCAAAAAATATACATATTATACATAAAATTGTTCATTTATATATCGTCTTTTATAAATTTTGAGTTCATCCGTAACTTATCCAAGTGGTGTAAAGTATGACAACACAACAGGAGTTTCAACTTTCAAGAATAGGCATTACGAAAAAAAAAAAAAAAAAAAAAGGGGAATAGGAGGATGGGCCATGCATGATGAGTCCTTTCCCCTAGGTGCGAATTACTTAAGCACATATACAATTTATTTCATTATTTGGACCACATTCGCATGATCAAATGTCTGCTTTGTGTAGTCGCCGTCGCTATTTTATACTCCATCCGGTCCATTTTATTTTGTAGTCGCCATTGCTTTGTGTAGGCACATATTCAATAAATATACATATTATACATAAAATTGTTCATTTATATATCGTCTTTTATAAATTTTGAGTTCATCCGTAACTTATCCAAGTGGTGTAAAGTATGACAACACAACAGGAGTTTCAACTTTCAAGAATAGGCATTACCAAAAAGAAAAAAAAAAAAAAGGGGGGGGGGGGGAATAGGAGGATAGGCCATGCATGAATCCTTTCCCCTAGGTGCGAATTACTTAAGCACATATACAATTTATTTCATTATTTGGACCAAATTCGCATGATCACATGTCTGCTTTGTGTAGTCGCCATCGCTATTTTATACTCCATCCGGTCCATTTTATTTTGTAGTCGCCATCGCTTTGTGTAGGCACATATTCAACAAATATACATATTATACATAAAATTGTTCATTTATATATCGTCTTTTATAAATTTTGAGTTCATCCGTAACTTATCGAAGTGGTGTAAAGTATGACAACACAACAGGAGTTTCAACTTTCAAGAATAGGCATTACCAAAAAGAAAAAAAAAAGGGGGGAATAGGAGGATGGGCCATGCATGATGAGTCCTTTCCCCTAGGTGCGAATTACTTAAGTACATATACAATTTATTTCATTATTTGGACCACATTCGCATGATCAAATGTCTGCTTTGTGTAGTCGCCATCGCTATTTTATACTCCATCCGGTCCATTTTATTTTGTAGTCGCCATCGCTTTGTGTAGGCACATATTCAACAAGTATATATATTATACATAAAAGTGTTCATTTATATATCGTCTTTTATAAATTTTGAGTTCATCCGTAACTTATCCAAGTGGTGTAAAGTATGACAACACAACAGGAGTTTCAACTTTCAAGAATAGGCATTACCAAAAAGGAAAAAAAATCGGGAATAGGAGGATGGGCCATGCATGATGAGTCCTTTCCCGTAGGTGCGAATTACTTAAGCATATATACAATTTATTTCATTATTTGGACCACATTCGCATGATCAAATGTCTGCTTTGTGTAGTCGCCATCGCTATTTTATACTCCATCCGGTCCATTTTATTTTGTAGTCGCCATCGCTTTGTGTAGGCACATATTCAACAAGTATATATATTATACATAAAATTGTTCATTTATATATCGTCTTTTATAAATTTTGAGTTCATCCGTAACTTATCCAAGTGGTGTAAAGTATGACAACACAACAGGAGTTTCAACTTTCAAGAATAGGCATTACCAAAAAGGAAAAAAAATCGGGAATAGGAGGATGGGCCATGCATGATGAGTCCTTTCCCGTAGGTGCGAATTACTTAAGCACATAGACAATTTATTTCATTATTTGGACCAAATTCGCATGATCAAATGTCTGCTTTGTGTAGGGCCATCGGGTTATACACAGTCGCCAATCACCATCGCTATTTTATAATCTATATTATTATAAAAATATGAAAGCCTTAGTGAAATGTAAGTCTATTTTTTTACCATTCGTAAGTGGTTTTAAGTTGGATAATTATGTAAATTTGATATATTTAATTATTATTTTTACCTAATTTAACTTGATAAATATTGACTTAATTATAATACCACAATAAAATGTCTCATAAAAAACACAATTATGTCCAGTCCCAATTAAATTCTTCTTTCTTCCAATTTTCTTTCAGTTTTTTCCTTATATACAACGGTTTTTTAATTAATGATAAATTCACAAAAATATAAAGTCGTAGTATTAAAAATCCTAACCTAGACTTCTAATACCAATGAAAATCATTATAACATTGACAGCCGTATTCACTGGACTTCTAATACCATAATAATTCCAACTTTGTAAGCGAAAAGAGATTTGCAAGGAGTTGTATTGGGATTGTGGAAGAATATTATTGTCTTTGTTTTCTTATTGCAGCATGAATGCATCTATTAGCTTTTTACAGCTTGCAAATTTTCACTATTTGTAAACTTTACCAGTCGTAGTGTTGTTATTTGTATGTATCCGTGGATATAATAAGTGCATATGTAAAACCGGACACACTTACACGAGAGAAATAATATTTGGGTGAAAACTCTTGCCTTCATTGATGAGGGAAGACCCCTATTTATACAAAAGAAATCTAGAGAAACCTAACCCTAAACCTAACTTAGGAACCAAGTAAGCCTAACGGGCTTGGCCCACTATACAATTTACATAACTAATCTATTTACATTTACAATACCCCCCCTCAAGTTGGAGCGTGAGGGTTCCTTATGCCCAACTTGTTAAGGAAGAATTCGAACTGGGCACGTCCCAGCGCCTTCGTAAAAATATCTGCAAGTTGCGTGGTCGTAGGCACATAGCTGGGACGAATGACTCCTCTGATGATTTCATTCCGAACAAAATGACAGTCGACTTCGATATGTTTAGTGCGTTCGTGAAAAATTGGATTCCGAGCAATATGTAACGCAGCTTGACTGTCACACTTCAAATTCATCGGAGAATCGTGAGCAATTCCAAGGTTCCACAAAATCCCTTTCAACCACTTCAATTCACACACAGTCATCGCCATCGATCTATATTCTGCCTCAGCGGAGGACCTCGATACGATCTGCTGCTTCTTCGTTCTCCAAGATATCGGTGAGTCCCCTAATGACACATACCAACCTGTTAACGATCGACGTGTCAACGGACAGCCTGCCCAATCAGAGTCACACCACCCGTGCAATCTCAGATCACACTGAGAATGAAATACAATGCCTTGACCCGGACAGCCCTTCAAATATCGAACAACCCTGAGTGCCGCTTCCATATGCTCAATACGGGGACTCTGCATGAATTGCGACAACACATGCACACTATAGGACAAATCTGGTCGTGTAAAACACAAGTAAATCAATCTTCCAACCAGTCGTCGAAAGCGTTCAGGATCTTTGATAAAACGACCAGTCGCAAGCGCCAAGCGATGGTTTTGTTCTATCGGTGTACCAACCGGTTTTGCCCCCAACAAGCCTGTTTCCGATATGATATCCAATGCATACTTCCTCTGACACAGGAAGATTCCTTTCGGAGCCCTTGCCACTTCAACTCCCAAGAAGTATTTCAAGGCACCTAAATCCTTCATATAGAAACATTTCGAGAGATATAACTTAAAAGTTCGAATTTCCTTCGAATCATTACCAGATATAATCAGATCATCCACGTAAACAAGCACATTCAAATGCACATTTCCCTTCTTCATCGTAAACAATGAGTAATCCGAATATGATTGTCGAAACCCATATCGCTTAAGTGCAGCAGACAACTTCGCAAACCAACATCGGGGAGCTTGTTTTAAACCATACAATGATTTTCGAAGGCGACACACAGCTCCTCTCCCCGTCATGCGATGTCCCGGAGGCAATTTCATGTATACCTCCTCGTGAAGATCACCATGCAAAAATGCATTGTGCACATCCATCTGATGTAATTCCCAATTTTTGGCAGCTGCTACGGCCAGAAAGACTCGGACAGTCACCATCTTCGCAACTGGTGCAAATGTCTCCGTATAATCAACCCCTTCGATTTGGTGATTTCCAAAAATCACCAATCTTGCTTTGTACCTTTCAATAGTTCCATCAGAGTTGTACTTTATCTTGTATACCCATCGACATCCGAGGGCCTTCTTCCCGGTAGGCAAGCGAACTATCTCCCAGGTTCTGTTCGCTTCCAATGCCTTCAATTCTTCCCCCATGGCTGTTCTCCATTTGTCACTTTTTACCGCCTCCGAATAGGAGGTAGGCTCATGTCCTTGCGTTATAGCTGCAAGAAAACTCACATGTTTCGAAGAGAAATTATCACAATTGACATAGTGTGCTAGAGGATAGGGCTTACCAGAGGGTTGTTGAGAAACAGATGAACAAGCGGACTTTCGAACACAGGACGATACCCGGTGACCCATCTTTTGGACCGTATTAGTAACAAAGTCTCTCAGCAAGATATTCTCTTTCTTAGTTCGTTTTCCCCGACCCAGCTCTTCGGGCTCAACCTCGGGAACAACCTCAGGTTCAACCTCCAGAGTAGCCGCCGGAGTCGCCTCTTCGGGTTCAATCACCGGAGTCACGACTTCAGGTTCAACACCCCCCCTTCCTTGCACACTCTCCTCTTCCTCCTCCAATGCAACGGTGACAGAAGCCGTATCTTGTGTCCGGTTTTCGGCATCAGTCTCCTTGGAGGCAAATGGAAATTCCTTTTCGTAAAACACCACATCCCTCGAGAACACAAACTCCTTTGTCTCTAAATCATACATTTTCCACGCTTTCTTCCCATTTGGATAACCCAAAAACACACATCGACGACTCCTACTTTCAAACTTGTCACTTGTTCGTCCTTGATTGCGAGCATAACACAAGCACCCGAACACCCTCAAATGATCATAGTTCGGTGTCACACCCATCAAGATATCGTAAGGTGTCTTCCCATTCAACAACCTAGTGGGTGTTCGGTTAATCAAATAACATGCCATCATCACACATTCTCCCCAGAAGTCAATCGGTAAATTAGCTTGAAAACGTAGCGCCCGTGCCACGTTTAAAATATGTCTATGTTTCCGTTCAACTCTACCGTTTTGCTGGGGTGTCCCCACACACGAAGTTTGGAACAAGATCCCTTGTTCGAGAAAATACCCTTTCAGACTTACAAATTCGGTTCCATTATCGCTCCGAACGCACTTAACCCGTTTATTGAATTGTCTCTCCACCATTGCAAAGAAACCCTTCAATTTTTGTCCGACCTCTTTCTTATCAACTAACAGGAACACCCATACTCCTCGTGAACAATCATCAACAACAGTTAAAAAATATGATGCACCACACGAAGACTCAGTTCTATAAGGACCCCACAAGTCACAGTGAATTAAATCAAAAGGTTCGGCAGCTTTATTATTACTCGAAGGAAATACATTTTTAGTTTGTTTTGCCCGAAGGCATACATCACATGCTTTTTCTTCTAAGCTACCTTTCCCACTATCTTCTAAGACTGAAAGAGATTTTGTTACTTGCATCGAAGGATGTCCCAATCTTTGATGCCACAAGTCTACCACATCGACCTTCACAGTTTTCACCACGGGTATCGTCCGAAAGTAGTAGAGTCCGTTCTTTTGTTCACCCGCTCCAATCAACTTCCCCGTAGCCCGGTCCTGCATAACACACAAATCATTAGTGAAATTTACATTGCAACCAACTTGATTAATTAATTGAGACACAGAAATCAAGTTGCAAGTCATCTCGGGCACATATAACACTCCGTGAAGAACCATGTCTTCGTTAAGTCTGATGGATCCTTCCTGAGTCGCCATCGTACTGCTTCCGTTCGGTAAACCTACCGGACACTTTGGTATTGTTCGTAGATTCTCCAAAATACCTATCTGCCCGGTCATGTGATTTGACGCCCCCGTGTCAATAATCCATGAAGGATGAGTTTTCTTACCGATTGATGGCTCACTTGGACTTGCCTTCTCCTTTTTCAGCAAATCGAACAGCATCTGCAACTGATCACCTGTTATTCCGGACAGGTTAGTCTGCCCGGGCACACTCGCGTGTCCGTTTTCTCCATTCTCGAGCTCAGCTTGAGCAGCATTTGCTCGATTATTTCCACGTTCCCGACCAGCATTCGAACCAAACTGTTGATGTCCACGACCTCTTCCACCTCTGTTACCTTCAGCTCTTCCTCTACCACGTCCCCCATTCGAAGTGCCTTGCTTCGAATAATGCACCCACCCCTCCGGATAGCCAATGACTTCATAGCAGCGTTCCGGAGGATGTCCTCCTCGATCACACAGGTGACATTCCTTATAGCCTGTCTTAGGCTGTTGTGATCGTTGTGCAGCAAACGCCGTCACCTCTCCTCGTTCTTCCTGAGTTCGTGCCATCCCTTTGACCCGTTCATCTTGGATCACCTTTTGGTAGACTTGATTCATCGATGGCAACGGTTCCTGAGCCAAGAGATTGGAACGGACAGTTCCATAGAGACTTTCATCCAGGCCCATAAGGAATAAGTGAACCCTATCTTCTTCCCTTTTCTTCTCCAGTGCAACCGTTAGATTGCAAGTGCAGTTTCCACACGAGCAAGTTGGAAACTTATCACAATTTCCTAGTTCTTCCCATAACATAGCCAGTTTTCCATAGTAAGCAGCAACAGTCAATCCCTTTTGCTTACAACTGGCCAAAGCTGCTTTTAATTCCTGAATCCGAGGTCCGTTTCCCACGGAGAAACGTTCTCGAATACTCTCCCACAGATCTTTCGCTACTTCCATGTGCGATATGGTGGTCCGAAGAGTAGGCTCGATCGAATTCCTAATCCACGACACCAGAAGAGAATTGATAGTCCACCAATCCTCATAATCTATCGACTTTTCATCGGGCATCTTGATCGACCCGTCAACAAAACCAAACTTCTTCCTTGCACGCAGCGCCGTTCTAACCGACCGCGCCCACTCCTCATAGTTTTCACTGGTCAACTGGACCTGTGTGATAATCAAACCAGGATTATCATTCGAAGTGATATCGTACGGAGAGATTGTCTTCCGTACGGCTGCAACATCACCTTTTGGAACCTCCATTACTTTTCTATTTGAAGAGTTTCACGATGGCTCTGATACCATGTAAAACCGGACACACTTACACGAGAGAAATAATATTTGGGTGAAAACTCTTGCCTTCATTGATGAGGGAAGACCCCTATTTATACAAAAGAAATCTAGAGAAACCTAACCCTAAACCTAACTTAGGAACCAAGTAAGCCTAACGGGCTTGGCCCACTATACAATTTACATAACTAATCTATTTACATTTACAATAGCATAAGATAATCATACTTACATATCATTCAAAGCCTATTATTTGGAATTGTTTAATTTTCCGATTTGATTAGTGTATTTGTTTGCAGCGAATCGAGAAGAGGATGATTAATAGAGCATGATCTTTTTAGGTCGATGAACTCAAAGATCAGGTATATATACACACATATTGCTAATTGGATTCAAAATAACTTTTGATAGTCCTCCACCATAAAGTTGTGCTATTTATGTTTTATAGGCCTGACTAGGTAGAGAACCGGTAGTTGGGATCTTCTCTTGATTTCGCTTTTTATGGTATTTTTAGTTTGCCGAAAACTACCCGGGAGATATTTCTATTACAATTGCTGGAATCTTAACCAATATTAGCTTCATTTAATATCCATTATTACTTAGTGTTATTCTACTTTTGATTTCTTTCATATTATGATTTATGATCATGGTATTGTCTTGTACTTTGGTTCTATGTGCCTTACGAGTTTAACATATACTTTTGGAGGGTAAGTGTTTTCATCGGCTCCAAGTATTTGTTAATAGTTAATCTTTCAATTCAATATTCAATAATTTATTTTTGTGAATTAAATTTGTATTTGATTAACCATTGTTTAGAATATTTACATCCTTAATTGTATAGAAACTCCTCATGCTTTGATTTTCATGATTCATTAACTTTTCTATCATTCTTGTACTCAATAATTCTTTCTTCTTTAATTTGCTTTCGAATATCAATGGCTCCTTGGTGTTTTTATTTCTTTTACTCCATGCTCCTATGTGATCCAACTATTTCAAATTTGTGCCGTGTATAGCCCATCAAGAGTAAACACTTATTACAACAAAAGTTTTCATTCTCATAGCTCCTTGGCTGTAATTATATTGAATGATAGGTTGTCAACTTGTCATTTATAATCAGTCGTTTTTTTAATGTTGCTGCTATTTTGATGATATCATTCTAAGGAGATTTTTGAATCCTTTAGTTGAGTGATAAGAATATGGGAGAGCTATACAGCGATTTACGATTATTTCAACTACCAAAGGAAGTATGTAGAATTATCAACTGTTTGTTTAAGGTAAACTTTTTTGTGCTTTTATTTACTTTAATTTAATTTTTCTAGGCATAATTTTTATAGTTTTTTTTTCATGCCTGCTTCTATTTTTATAATTCACGACTTGACCAATTTATGCTTCTATTTTGCAAAATTGCCGCTTAGAACTTTCCATATGTTCTTGTTTCTTTTTTATGTTCATAATTTTCATTTTTGTCTGACCCGAGCCTCTTCTTTTTCACGGGGTACAAGGTCTTAGAAAATCTTGGTATTTAGAACTAATTCTACAAAAACATATACATATAAAGTTGTTTGTTCCCTTGTGTACGTAGTATGTACATAGTAGATTTTTTCTTTTTCCTATTTTTGTCTAACTTAATATTTTTGTTAATTAATTTCCATGGAATTGGAAAAGATCTAAAATAACATAGAAGCAAGACTCGTGTTGAAATCTTCTCTTTTGACTTTTGAGAGTTTGAATAAAATGCCAAAAGATCTTCGTAAGGTTGTCGATTCTTTGTACTTTTTCAACTTTCTTTAGGTGTATGTGTTTTCTTAGATTTTCTGTAATATGATATATTTGTTTTGTTTTCTACCGACAAGGGTTATATGCTTCTAAGTTTCTTCCATTACCCTATATATGTATATAAATCGTGATGCCAATATCACTTTTTGCAATGATCTCGCATCCCTTGTGGTAAAATAGAAATAATAATTTGCAAAGTCATTGTCTAATTTTAGTAATTTAAGTTTAACTAAGAGCCTGTTTGGAGGGGCTTATAAGTAGCTTATTTTAAGTTGTTGATAAGTTAAAAGTGGCTAAGCCACTTTTTGAGAAGTTGGGAAATCTTAACTTCTCATTTTTGATTTTTTTAAGCCCATAAATTTTTAAGTTAACAAACACTTACTAATGAGCTTATAAGTTTATAATCCACTTTTAAGCTTACCTGACGGGCCAATGCTCCTACTGAAAGTATTTTCTAAATACAAATCTTGCATTGAACAATAACGTCGCAAAGTTAAAAGAATTGATATCGACTTTGAATTCTAATTCTTGAGTACTTTTCGTAGAATAAATAAATTATTTCATTCAAATAACAATATAATTGAATTCTTTGAGTTAAAGGTAGGATGGATGAATAAAATATATCATTAGTTTTGGAGATATACTATATAGGTTACAAGGATTTCAATGAGATGTAAATATAGTTCAAAGAGGTATGAGGCAAGACGAACGGAAAGAGAAAATAAAGTAAGACAATGAAAAGTAATGGGCAAAGAGGATCAAGGAAACCAACCTTACGCATGCTGGTCAATATACATGCATGGGCAACGAGGACTTTATAACTCGACAAAGTCCGGAACTTCTTCAGCATATAATGGAACAAAAAATAAGAAAATTATGACAGATCACTTTTTAGTGTTTATTGTTAATTAAGGAATAGTAATTTCTATATGTTGTATAATTATGATAAAGTTATAAAATCAGAAGCAAATACTGGAGCAAATTGGAGAAAGAACCACTCTGGAATGGATATATAACCCTAAACAGGATCAATATATTTGCCAGCGTCAATTAAATATTATATATATTGTTCTCATGAATAAGGGGTACACGTACTTGCACTATATTAACAACACAAAAATGTTAGTATAATATTGATCGACTTTTTATTTCCTTGTGTTGACATATTAAAGTTATAAATTATTTACGTGAGATGACACGTGCAACGCACGTACATCAATACTAGTATACATAAATGGATGCTGGTTTTCCTTGTGTATGCTAAGCTATAAATGGAGAATTCTAGAATCTAAATTAATTTGAGTTGGCTACATGCACATACATTAATGATATGTCCTGACACTATTAAGTAGAATTTATTTCATGATACATGTAAATCAACTTAGCATAGAGAGGCTAGCTAGTTACTTATTAGATTATGACCTAATGTTTGTCATAGAAATATTTTTGTTTCTCCTTACGAATAACCTATTTGTATTCCGCAAGTACACAACACTAAAGTTTATATTTAACCGTGAATGTGTTTTGATACGACCAACGTGAAAATAGAAGATAACAACAATAGAAGGAAAATGAGAGGGTCGGTGATAAGTTGAATATTTTTTATCAAAATATTGTACTATTATATATATATATATAAGTTAGTATTACTTTTTATATATGTATATTAAGTCTGAAGCACCATACAAAAATGTCCGACTTAACCACAGAATAAAAGACACAAAGTTGAAGATTATATTCAAATCAGCTAGCGAAAGAGGGATGTGCCAAATCTGATTAAGCATACAATTCTTATGATCGTAAAATTGTTGGTCGTTGTGATGAGTGATGTGAGATATTGATCAAGCAGAAGAAACAAAGATAGGTACATGATGATTAAGCAAGAATTATGAGGTCAACGTTTAATTTGCACACGCATTTACAAGACATCATGCATAATATCTAAAGTACTCTTAATCATTTTTGGCGACGCAACAGTCTGATTAATTGATCACATAAATATTGCCAACACTAGTGATCAAGTCTAGCTAGAGTACTGTACATGTTATGGACCAAATATCTGGCAGTTTCCATAAACAGAAACTTTTGTACGTTGTGTTGTAGTTCTAATATAGAGTATAAGCTAGTTTCAATCATAAATAGCATCATGTGAAGTATTAGCATCTAGAATATTTTGACTGGAGTGAGCTAATGAACTACTCCCTCCGTTCCATTTTAGATGAACCCATTTGATTTTGCACGGAGTTTAATAAAGAATGAAGACTTTTGAAACTTGTGGTCTAAAATAAGTTATAGATATTTGTGTGGCTACAAATCATCTAGGGATGAGTAAAAGTGAAAATTTCTTTTTATTTAGAAAGAGGTCATTCTTTTTTAAACAGACCACTACTAGAAATTGATGAAAATGCTACAAAAAGGTTGGAGACGGAATTCCCTCTCTAACTGATTGGAGAGGGAATTCCGTCTCCAATCCGTCTCCAATCAGTGTTACAATAAAAAAATAATTAAATTTTTTAGAGTTGGAGACGGAATTCCAACCAAAAAGCAAAAAACGTGTCAGTGATTGGAGACGGAATCTCTACTACCGTAGCTGTCGGAAATAGCGAATTTGACTTCTTTTCCCCTTTCCCTCATCTTCCTAATGGTGTGGGCGAGAATCTCTTCGAGAATAGTTAGATTCTCCTTCTAAGACTTTTTAAGGACGCCAAATCTCCAGATCAAGAGGTTGAGGTCTGAACTCCGGCGACCTTTACTAGGCTTCACAATAGCTCCCCCCTTTCTTTTCCAATTCCTTCTTTTCGTTCTACTTAGGTGGAGCAATCCGAACTCTCGACAGAATATAAAAGAGGACCACAGGCCTGTGTAAACACCTCAACGAACTCATGTGGACACTCCTCAGGCGTGTAACAACAAAAGATTAATCGTAAACTGCTCCACACCCACAACATAGAGGAGCTGCTCCTTAATCCGCACTACAACCAATCCAAATTCTCTCCAGAGCGATATATGATGCTAAACCGAGACCGAGATATAGAGAGGGCTGTCCTTTTGTTTTGTTGTCTCGAAGAGAGAAAAGCACTCATATGAATTCCCTGACACGCTTTTTGCTTTTTTGGTTGGAGACGGAATTCCGTCTCTAACTCTAAAAATATACACGCACTCACTTCTTCTTTCAGATTTATTATCTCCCCCAAATTAAAAAACCCCTCCTCACCCGACTCACTGCCTCCCTCACTGCTCCGGCAAAAATATTGCTCCCTGCCCCGGTGAATTTGTCCCTCCCCGGCGAAAACTTCCCCAATCATCCTAACAACTTATTCAAGTAAGTTTCATCTTCCCCATTATTTTTAGCTATAATTCAAACTATTTTTCCCTCCCCATTTTTTCCATCCATGAATTCGGCCCCCATTTTCCCCACCCCAATGCCAACTTTGACACTCCATTATCAATATTGAATTTATTATATAATTCTATCATATTTGTATACTTGTTTAATATTCTCCTCATTTTTAAGAATATTGGTTAGATTGGATTATTAGAAATGTCATTAGTTCTTGGAAATTTAGAAATAGTTAGAAAAATAATATAAAGTAGATAAATTTAATGCAAGAATAATTAGAAAGAAATAATTAAGAACAATGTTATTGAACATGGCAAATAAAATAAGTGTAGGGAGTTTGATTTAGTTAGTTAATTAAAAAATTAATATACAATATAATTTAACAATAATGTTATACACCTATAGTTTGCTAGAAAAATTGCTATAATTTGTTGCATTTATTTATATTTATTTGTTTGTAACTTTTGTAGATGGAACATGATGAAAATCGTAGTTGGATGTACAATATGTTCTATGAAAATATGGGTTTGAGGAAAAGTTATGTAGATAGGGTTGACGGGTTTATTGCTAAAGCTAAATTACTTCCTGAATATATACGAGGGGGTCAATCAAATGTCCTTGTGTGAAATGCAAGTGTAGCCACGTGCAACCAATTGAAAATGTCGTGTTGCACCTTTATAGAAAATTATTATGCCAAATTATTTTGTGAGGACTGCACATGGAGAGTGTAACCCTAGTGTCCATAGAGAGAACTTCCAAAATGACTATGTCGGGTATAACTATCCTATGAATGAGATATTGAATGATGCGTTTGGAATGTACCAAGGGGAACCCTCTCAACCGAATGTTGAGGAGATTCCCAATAATGAGGCGAAGCTCTTCTACGAAGAGTTGGAAGAAGCAAGTCGCCCATTTTACGAGGGGGCAAGTCATTCAAAGCTGTCGGTGGCAGTTAGGTTGCTTAGTATTAAATCAGATTATAACATATCTCAAGGAGGCATGGATGAGATCATTGGACTCTTGAATGAACTAAACATAAGTAAATTGGGGATTGCCTTCCTCGTACTACGATGCAAAAAAGTTGGTTTTGTTTTTAGGGCTATCTTCAGAAAGAATTCACTGCTGTAAAAAAGGTTTCAATCATAGCATCATGTGAAATATTAGCATCTAGAATATTTTGACTCGAGTGAGCTAATGAACTATTATAGATACAAGGTGCCCATCTATATGGAGTCAAAACATAACATGTTCCTTTAGTTAAATAAAGATCTGTAGTACTTATTGTATCAAAACTATAATAATGCATACATGATACATGAACCATTTCCTTCCGAAAACATCTAATAAGCACTTAATTTAAAAAGCGGAGCTATATGTTAAATATAAATTCAACTAAATTCTCTTGGTAGAAATTTTATATGTACTTGCGATTAGCTTGGACAAACTCAAAAATTCTGCTTTAGGTTTAAAGATTTAATGTGAGAAGTGTAATAATTTCTCACGGGTTACTTTATCAGAATACGTACCCCGGGGCTCTGCCAGTGATTTGCTCTGATAAGATTCAAGTTTCTACTTTTTTGCATTATTCCTTTTAGTTGTTCAAGAGTCTTCGAAGGATTCGTATATATATTATCACAAATCTATACTAAATAGATTAATCAAACATAAATTAGAGAACTTACTTGTTCTCCTTATAAGCAAAAGCGGTAGGATCTTTTATTACGGCTGAAACCACTGGCCGTCAGTGCTTGTCCCAGTAACGAAACAAACCTTTATCCACAGTCTAAACACTAGTTTATTTGATAGAGATAAAGAGGAAGAGCAGTACATATGTTTTATCTAAGTCTTTTACTATATATATAACCGAATATATAGTAATTGTCCTCTTATAGGACTCTATCAGGTAACTCATTACCTAGATAGACTTTAAGAGCACCCCTTTATGGGTGGACTCTTAAACAGATAAATCCAACCGTGTTTAATCATTTTCCTAAACTTACAGTCTTATACTCGTTTTTTTTCTTCTAATTTATATTATGAATTCACAAGCTATTCTTGGAACAAATGATCCGTTAATGAAATAAATGACATTTCATATCTAAGTTTCCAAAGATGCTAAAACGTACTCTTGCACATTATGAAATAATCAATGAAACTAAATACTTCAAACTTTAAAAAACTTTTATATACGTCAAATATTGTTGGTTTACAAAAGCTCAAGTCACACTCAGTGATCTGCTAGTTCCCTAACAAATCTGCTTCTTATAAATTACTAATATTCCTTTTGAAAACATCTAATTATGTCAGAATGTAATTTAACCCCTTCTAAAGTGATTCGATGAGGAGTGATTAACAATCTGTGCACAAAGACAATGCGAATCAACGGATTCCTTTTTAGCAGATAATGTTGATTATCCAAATTGGTCTTGGGACGTCGCCTCCATCAGATTTGCAGAAATATGACACCATAAGCAATTGTTTGCCTTTTCGCCCGCACTAACAGTGGTTTTACAAAAATATCCCGATTAAGTTTAATGAAAAAAAATAGACGGAAACGCCCCCTGTCGAAATTTTGGGTCGGGGCCAAGACTTGACCTTTACCACTCGATGTGTTTCAACACATATCCCTTCAAGTGTTGGCAAAAAGCAATACTGGTTATACCTTTGACCCCTTTCTATTTGCCAACACTTATCCTTCATCTGTTGGCAAAAGGCAACACTTGCGGCACTTGGTCGTAAGTCTTGGCAATTGCCCCTTGAGTCTTTTCCTGCATTCTCACCATATAATGTGAAGTATTGGCAAAACAACACTTGCCCTTGAAGTCTTGGCCCCGTGCCAAGGCTTACAAAGTTTTGCCTTGAAGTCTTAACTCCATATCAAATAAGGGTATTTTGCTAAAACATTGTTTAACGTGGGCAATTTTGTAAAATCACTCCTTATGGAGGGCGCACAGTGAATTTTGGTTGATTTGCAAAAATATGACACGGGAAGCAATGGTTTGCCTTTTTGCCCGCGCTAAGAGATGGTTTGCAAAAATGCTCCCGTTAAGGTTTAATGAAAAAAATCCGAGCGGAAATATTCCTGTCAAGTTTTTAGGTCGGGGATAAGACTTGCATTTACATTTCTCCGTTTTTCAATACTTATTCCTTCAAATGTTGGAGAAAGGCAATACTTGCCGCACTTGGTCGTATGTCTTGGCAAAAGGCAGGACTTGCCTTTGATCCCTTCTCGATTTGCAACACTTGAACGACAAGTGTTGGCAAAAGGCAACACTTGTTGCACTTCGTCGTAAGTCTTTAGCATTTGCTAAGACCTGCCCCTTCAAATCTTCCATGCATTCTCGCCATATAACTTGAAATATTGGCAAAACAGCATTTGCCCTTGAAGTATAGCCAATTGCCAAGACTTTCAAATTTTTTGCCTTGAAGTCTTGGCTCCGGACTAAATAAGGGCATTTTGCTAAAACAATCCTTAGCGCGGACAATTTTACAAAACCACTCCTTATGAAGGGCATGCAGTGAAATTCTTTTGGTGATTTTTTTGGGCTAAGTGCACGAAAGGCCACTTTTGCCACTGGTCTTTGGGCACAGGCCACTAATACCAAAACATTTAGTTTGTGGCCACTTTTACTTAAAGAGATAGAACTTCAGTCCAGAGGCCGGATTGAAGTTCAGTCCTTAAAGATTGAACTTCAATCCACGGCCATATGGACTGAAGTTCAGTCCAGTTCTTAAGATAGAACTTCAGTCCATGGCTATGGACTGAAGTTCAGTCCATAGCCATGCCATGGACTGAAGTTCAGTCCATGGCCATATGGACTGAAAATTTAGTCCTTAAGAGATGGAACTTCAGTCCAGGGGCCGTATGGACTGAACTTCAGTCAACTATCAGAACTTAAGTCAACATTTATTTAGTAAAGGCCCAAAAATGGCCTCTAGTGTAAGACCAAAGAAAATAGTGGCCTTAAACTAAATACCAGTGTTAAAAGTGGCTGCTGGACGAAATTTTTACGATTTTTTTTGCAGTTACCCTGCAGGCAGCCCACCCTTTTGCAACTAATAAAAATATTTTTGTGCAAAATGTACAGATCTGGCGCCTATATCACAGTTTCCATCCCCATAAGAAAACTGTTAGATTTTTAGCCTCCATTAGAAAAACTCAAGTCACCAGTGCGAAACTTTTGTAGATTGCCAAGTTCCGTTGATTGTAAAATATGGTGATCGCCAGTAATTTTTTTTGGGAAATTTTGATCACTAGCCATTTTTGGACGCGCTCAATGGGGACTATCCACCGTTTCAAAATTCATTGAAGAATAGCCAAAAATTCGCGCGCACACTTAAGCTCCATTAGCGTTGGAAAAACACCCCAGACTAGCCCCATAACAAAAAACTGGGGCTTTGAACAAAACTTGTTGAAAGCCCAAGTATTTTGTTATGGGACTTTATATATAAAGCTGAGTCCCATAACAAAATGATGGGGCCCCAGAATTTTGTTATGGGTTATGAGACTTTATATATAAAGCTTCAGTCCCATAATAATGCTGGGGCTTTGAACAAGTTTTGTTCACAGCCCCAGCATTTTGTTATGGGACTGAAGCTTTATACATAGTCCCATAACAAAATGTTGGGGCCTTGAACAAAACTTGTTCAAAGCCCCAGTATTTATACTGGGGTTAGTTTACTGAAGCTTCCCCAGTACAAATACTGGGGCCTTGAACAAGTTTTGTTCAAAGTCCCAGTATTTATACTGGGATTTGTCCGGAGGTGGCTATTTCTCAGCGAATTTGTTTTTTACGGCTACAAATCAATTAACGCGCGCCAAACAGGCCCCTGCACTAAATTTTTACACTTTTTTTTACAAGAGACAAAACTATAAAACTTTTCTTTTGAAGGATAACATTGTGCTGAGGTGCCATAAGTGTATATTTTTGTAAATCTCCAAGTAGTAAAAGGTAAAGGAATAATAACACCCTATGTCTTTGCAGGGAACTTACTTAAAAATCATAACAATATATTACCACTTCCACTTTATCAAATATAGTGATATTTTTAAATTATGCTGCAAAATATAGCAAAAATAAAAACCCGTAGTTCTCTCTTCTCTCTCATCTTTCCCTTTACTTTTTTCCCGACCATCACTGCAGCAGCTCCAGCGTCGCAACTGCACCGGTGTCGTCATTGTTCCGATCGCCTTCGTCCTCCGCCGCCTATCACGTGGTGGTATTGTGCTCCACCCCGATCTACTGTTATATCCTGGTGCTGGCAGATCTACTTTTCTCCGTCGGCTGTGACTCTGCATCACTGCATGTTCATTTATTACAGAGCAGCGTCGACAACGACATTTCTATTTGTCACGGCCCTTTTTTACGCGCAAAAACTAAAATAAATAGAAATTGCGTATTTAAAAGGTTATGACGGGTGTTAAAGGTACACATTTATTTAAGAGAAAATCGGAGTCGCCACTTGACAAGTTAAAGGTGTGCCAAGTCACCAAAGTGGTGTACCTGGAACACCCTTGACTCGTCTAATAGTCTGCGTCAGAGATTCGGGTAAGGTTCTCAGTTGACTCTCGGGAAGGTATTAGGCACCCTCGAGTCCTGTGCCAAGCACAGTTGCTTTATTATCGTAATTTTAATTTATTAAATATGGTTGTTATATTAATGCCGGTAATTTGAATTTAAACTTTGATTCGGAAAAATTAAAAGTAGTTAAATTTTTTCCAACCTCACAGAGGATTGGAAGAGTTTATACTTTGATTCAAAATAAAATAAAATGTATTGCGTATTTCCAACCTTACAAAGGACTGGTCTATTTTTAAAGAGAATTTAGTTAACTTCAAAAAATAATAATCAATTTAGTTTTCATTTAGCTTAACAAGTAGATCGCAAATTATATTTATAATATTGCCTAATCTTATAAGCCTTCACAATCCTATTATTTTTGCCTAATCGTATTATATTTTGTTATTAAATTGTAATATTGGCTTTGAAATAAAACGACAAAAAGAAAAGAAATGATATGGGAGCCAACATAACTCTATAAACTTGGTGATTATATATCAAAATAATGGTTGTCTATTCAAGACTTGCTAATAATAGGCTGTTTTACAAAATATTAGGCCCAGAGGCTTTCTAAAAAAAATGGGGCAAATTACACTCTATATCAATTTAGGGTACTTTTTTTAAAAACATAGCAACATTTTTCCACTTTACCAAACGTAGCAACATTTTTAAAAATGCTACCAAACATGTCATAAAAAACCCTAAGTTCATTCTCTCTCCCTTCTCTCTTCCTTCTCTCTTCCTTCTCTCTTCTCTCCCTTCTCTCTAAACCCACACCCCACTGTGACCCTACCACCACCGTCGCCGGCATCCCCTCCCCATGCCCCGTCGTCGCGCTGCTGCTGGTTTTGCTCGCCTGAGCTCCGTCGGCGCCGGATCTGCTAGTGCAAAGCAGATCCGGTGTTTTTCGGTGAAGATCCGGCTGCTTTGGTACTTTTTTTTTTGTTTTTCGAATTTTCCGGTGAGACACGGCGGGTTACGGTGGTAGTGGTGTATGTTTGGTGTTTTTGACGGCAAAGAGGTTGTATGTAATGCGTATACCCCATGTATGTCCGGCGTATGTCACCGGACATACATTGGGTATACACTTTACATACAAAACGAAAAATGTATGTTTGTTTGTTGATTCTCAGGCGGTGTACGGTGGTTGTTGGTGGTGGTGGGGGAGGCAAAAAAAACTATTTTTCATGTGTATATCCAATGTATGTCACCGGACATACACTAGATATACACCTCACATACAATAAGTATAAGTGTATATTTGTGTTTCTTCTTTTGTATATGTTGTGTATGGCTTGTGTATGTATATTCACACACTAGCCATACACAAAATATACATGTTTATACACTGAAAATACACAAGACATACGAAAAAATACAAAAAAAAATAAAAAATGAATTTTCCGGCGACCTGGCGGCGGAGGCAGCCGGTGGCCGCCGGCTGAGAGGCGGCAGCAGTGATGGGGGTGGTGGCTGGGGTGGTAGAAGCAAGATCTAGGGTTTTTAGCACCCTTTTATGCATTTTTGTTATGTTTTGAAAAAAAATGTTGCTATGTTTTGAAAATGGGAAAATGTTGACATTTTAGTGTAAGAAAAAATGTTAGTTTGTATAGTTTTGTGAATTGCCCAAAAAAATGATACCTTAAACATTGTGCAAAAAACAACCCACTAATGTTATTTTCTTTAGATTTTGGCCAAAACTCTGCAATTTATATTTAAAAGTTTACTTTGCACAAATAGGTTTTGTTTTGCATTTCCATTTCTCAACAGCGGCTGTTTCTGCAAGTTGGTGCAGCAGCAAAAAACGTGGCTGTTTCTGCAATTTGTGCAGCAGGCGAAAAAAAATGTGGCTGCTTCTGCAAAAAACGTGGCTACTTCTGCAATTTTTGTTTTCGCATCTCAGTTTTCCTTTACATACAGATTTAGTCCATTTTTCCTTCAATTATATCCTATAGTTTGCCTAAATGTCCACTTTTAAAGGTTTGCATTTTGTAACTAATTTTGAAAGAATAACCATTTTTTTTTTTGTAAATCAAACTTGTGAGGCTGATTCTGGGCTTTTCTAATTACACTAGTATATAGCCAAGGTATTCTATGCAAGTCAAGTGTCGCATAAATATGCTTAGCTAAAAGTACCATCCATAATAAGAATAAATAAACTACAAATACTTGAAACCTCTATTTTTGTTTCCTTATGTTAATTATCACATCATGGGTAACACACTTGAATGAAATATAAGTATATGAATATAAATGCAAGTAGATAATTTTTAAGGCGAGTTATACCACTTTAAGCATACATAGTAGTAAAGAAAAATACAGTATAGGAGGAAATGTTTACCTAGTAAGCCAAATGTCTCAAAAATCGAGTAGCAAACCGGACAAGCAAATGACCAACAAACTTAGACAACCTCCTTTTGAACCCTTTAGCTCGCTATTTAACACTAGATTTATACCCCAAAAGACTTTAGGTGTCAAGCCTTTTGGTTCTAAATCCTTTCTTCAAAGACTTACTATTTTCCTCAAGTATTTGCTCCCTATTTTAGTGCTTTGTTTCAGCTTGTTTTACTATGTGTTTCAGCTGTTAGTTCTTATTTTTCAGCAGCTGGTTGGTGTCTAAATGAGGGCAATAAATGACCCTATTTATGGCTGAAATTGAAGGCCAAAAGGTGGGGCTAAAAGGTGGAGTGTGGACTTGTACAAAAGTACAAGCCCACACCCCTATACTTGAGTATATTTTGGCTATTTTCAGCATAGTAGAGCTGCTGAAATATACTATTTCAGCAGCCAAAACAGTTCAAAAAGCTGAAATAATACAAGTAGGGTCCTCTAAAAGGACCCCATTACTCATTACACTAACTAAAGGTCTATGACCAACTATGCAAACTAGAATCAGCCCCAAAGTAACCAAACTAGACTAGAGAGCAACCAAATTCTAACTAAGTTGACTAAACTAAACCAAACTAAAAGGCAGGACATTCATATTCTAACTAAACTAGAAAAAAGGTCATCCCAGACTAACAGAGTCACAACTGACCCCTTTTGCTCCTAATTCTTAACTAAGCAAATCAGGCAGACCGTTATCTTGAAGTCAGCAAACACCAAACCAAAGTAACCAGAATTCAAGTTCAAACAGAACTAACAACAACTTTCATAATTGAACAGGTTTAGACCAACTCCAAATTTAGGCAGTGAGAAGAGCTCATTTTTAACAAACTATACAAGTAACAAACTCATTCTCGACAGTGATCACTAAACAACGCCTCACATATGCATAATCACTCCGATTCACACTTGTTTAACAACCAAACATGCATAAACGTACAAGATGATCCGGGCATTTCATACAATTACTCTATGCTTGATACTTGAAGCAATTTATGCTTAATGGGGAACCAAACAAATTCTCAGACCAAGCCTAAAATAAACAGGAAGAATATGCACGTTCCATGCTCAAACAAAGACAACTGTAACATGATCAAGACAACATCCATACTCAGGCAAACTAATACTAGTTAAATGAATTCATGCTTGGCAGTGCCACTGTTTCGTTCAAGCTAACAACCAGTTTATTTTGACAATGAATCATACCAAAACTTGATTAATTCCATGCTATAAACAGTGAACAGAATGCTATTGCAACAACAAGAGTAGACGAACTTCCATTCTAATTAGCAACACAAGTTTAGTACACACTTAAACGACCTTTCACAGATTACGCTACAGATGAACGCCTAAATTGGAATGACTAACTATCTGAAGCAATTAAAAGAAAGCAGGGAGAGGGAAAGTTCGGGGCAATCTTTCTAACCGATGTCAAAGTGGAATCTCCACAAATGCCTCGTCGCTTGAACTGCCCGAGCACAACGATCATCGTCGTTACAGCATTTCCGGAGTTGCTGCACTACCCTTACGACCACGGCAGCCTCACCATCATCCCCCACGCCATTGCAATGCTTCAACTCACCATGGCATCATTACTGTCAATACCCAGCCCACGCAACAAACCTCGGATCAACTGCTGCGTCGCCTCTACTACACGGCCTCACTACCTCGCTCCCTCGGATCAACTTCAAACAACACCATCATTGCCTCACCAAAACTAACATCACATCCGCCATTCACAACGAAACACAAACAACCCGCTGCCCTAACACAAATCGTAGCAGCCCCCCTCCGTTCAATCAACAAAACAGCCCCGCCCCGCTACGCCAAACAACTACAAACAGTCCCCCATATTATACCCCTCAACTTGAATCCACCAACAAACCAATCATCATCCCTCATCACAGAAACAGAAACAAAAGAAAAGAGAATAAGAAGAAGAAGAAACGAGAAAGAGAAAAAAAAAAAAAAAAAAAAAGAAAGAACAGAAAACGGGAAACGGGAAAACAGGGAGGGGTAAACGGGAAAAAGGGAACGGGGAAAAAGGGAAAGGAATTTTGGGAGATGGGGTGTGGGGAGAGGTAGAGAGGAGTAAGGAGAGGAGGATGCAACAAAAACTTACCGGAAAAGAACTCACGTCGCCGGATTTGTGCTTTGACCGAGATTTGACCGCCGATCTACTCGAAACGGCTTGGATTTTGACGAAACCAATCATGGAAATGGAAAGAGGGGTTCAAGATCTTTCTAATGGTATATATATTGTATTTTTTCTGGCCACCGGAGGTGGTGGCCGGCGGCGGCAGCACGGCGGAGGAGCGGCGGCTCCACGGCGGAGGAGATTTCCGGCGCCCTTAGGAAAAATTGGCAAGAGTTTGCCTATTTTATGAGTTTTTATGTAAATGGCAAGAAAATTGTGATTTTCAGCTTATATAACATGGGTATGGGCTTGGGTTAAGTGGGTGGGCTGATGGGCCAAAGTCTGGGCTATTATTTATTTTACAAATGGCCATAAAAATAATTTATACACACCAACTAACTGAAATTAAACCACATATTTTACAATACTAACACAATTAAACTATAGAATCAAAAATTAAACACAGAATAAGTAGTTTTGGTAATTTCCATAGTTTACATCCTAATTAACGACAATTTTAGTTAAGAATAACACTAAAAATTCAGAAAAATTTGACGACACATCCTAAGAATCTAATACGACTATTCTGTGCAATTTTGAATTTGGTGCCAAAATTAGGTGATTACAGCTGCCCCTCTTTGTTCGGGAACACGAAGAGTTTTCGGACAAAGAAGTAATCAAGAACTAATTTTGGCTTTTTGGTTCTAGCCGAGAGCATGCTTTTCAAAATGGTGACCGTACCTTGAATTTCGGTTCTAACCGAGAACAAAGTTACCTACATATCCCTGGACTAAGGAATCAGGTCAGTGTAGTTCCTTACGTGCGGTAGCTGGGACTACTGCATTCAAACAGACACTAGACTCTTCTAGACTCACTGAGACAAACCTAGACACTCTAGATCACTAAAATGACACTAGACACTCTAGACTACTACGACAGACTATAGACTCTTCTAGACACGCTTGGGGCTGATACTAGACACTCTTAGGCACACAAGGGCTGTCGCTGCTGGTCACTGGTTGCTTGCTGATTGGCGGTCATTGCTTTACAGAGAAAATGAAAGTACAACATTTAAATGTAAAGTTACAATTCCTACTCTAAGTCTTCATGCTTCCCGAGATGAGCTTCTTGGTTCTTGCTCCCCTCACTTGTTGAAAATAAAACCACCGCTCTTGGTTCAGGTGGGTCTTGCTTTTGTAGAAAAGATAAACCCCCGATCTTGGCTCAGGTGGGTCTTCTCTCTTTACAGAATGGATTCCCTCGTTCTTCAGGTGGGCGCCTGGACTTCTTCAAATGTATTCCCTCGTTCTTCAGGTGGGCGCCTGGATTTCTTCAAATGTATTCCCTCTTTCTTCAGGTGGGCGCCTGGACTTCTTTAAATGTATTCCCTCGTTCTTCAGGTGGGTGCCCTGACCTTCTCTAAACTACTCCCTCATTCTCCAGGTGGGTTCCCTGACTTCTTTAAAAATACTCCATCATTCTCCGGGTGGGTTCCCTGACTTCTAAAATAAAATCCCTCATTCTCCAGGCGGGTTCCCTGACTTTCTCTAATCTACTCCCTGACTTCTAAAATAACATCCCTCATTCTCCAGGCGGGTGCCCTGACTTTCTCTAAACTACTCCCTTATTCTCCAGGCGGGTTCCCTCACTTCTAAAATAAAATCCCTCATTCTCCAGGCGGGTTCCCTGACTTTCTCTAAACTACTCCCTCATTCTCCAGGCGGGCTCCCTGACTTTTAAAATAAAATCCCTCATTCTCCAGGCGGGTTCCCTGACTTCTAAAATAAAATCCCTCATTCTCCAGGCGGGTTCCCTGACTTTTAAAAATAAAATCCCTCATTCTCCAGGCGGGCTCCCTGACTTCTAAAATAACATCCCTCATTCTCCAGGCGGGTGCCCTGACTTTCTCTAATCTACTCCCTCATTCTCCAGGTGGGTGCCCTGACTTCTTTAAAACTACTCCCTCATGCTTCATTCTTTTGCTTTCTTGTATTTCAAACGGCCTTCGACACAGAACATCATGCGGCCGAGTGTTCCAACTAGTCATTAGTCAAACTTTGTTAGGAACGGTATATTTTCCTTGATAGTCTCTTCTGCGGTGCTAACCTTGGCATGTCACTCCAGATGCCAAACTGCCTCATAGGCATTCCATTATCCAGGCAGGTCCTGACTGTGCTCTGCTTCAACTGCAAAACAGGTGAACAATTTTTGCGAAACTTTCTTTTGCTCGTTTCAATGTTATTGTGAATGAAAGCAGAAGTGGAAGAAATTTCGAATAAAGGACTCTGAATGAGAGATGCCCTTTAGGGAAGTAAAAGGACTTATCTGGAGGTGAAAGCGATGACCTCAATAACATGACATGCATCTTGGCCTCGAACCCTGATCCATTCACAACCGTTGTCCCTCGACTCTTTCCCCAATAGAAACATTCAAAGCAATACTCGTCAAAGCCCGCTTGATGACAGTTACCAAAGCCCTCATTCGGTTAGCGGTGCCCCTTTCAGGGTTTTCACCGACTAACCTCTCTCTTTGTTCTTTTGCCTAACTGTTTGTCATGTGGCGCCCTTTCAGGTTTTCACCAACAAGACTTCATTCTTTTTTTTTTCTCTTTTTTTTTTTTTTTTTTTTTTTTTTATTTTCTTCTTTCTCCCGTGGACCTCTTTAGTTCCACCCATTGATGATGATTTTTGAGCTAATTCTTGCTCGATTGACATTCTCAAGATTGGCCAAAATGGTCTATTAGACATTTATCTGAGTTTGGAAGCAATGTTTGGCCTGTAATAGGGTGCCTTGAGCATCTTCCCCCTTTCAAGAATGAATGAATGGCACAATAAAATAGAAGTTTGTTTTTATTTTATTTTTTTGATAAAATAAAAATAAAATAAAAACAAACTTCTGCCCCAGTTTAGCAGAAACCGCGGATTTTGAATTTTCTTTGACTTTGGCCGCAAACTTAGAGGCAAGCTTTGCGTCGATGTGAGATAGAGAAAAGGATGAAATATCTCCTGATATGAAACTAGGAAACTTTAAAACTTCCTCAGATATGAAACTAGGGAACTTTTAGAACTTTCTTTGATGTGACCGCACCTGAATGGTTGCCTACGTATCCTTTTGAGAGGAATCAGGTCAGACGTAGCTCTAGCAACTTAATGCCAAATTTGTTTTGGATCTTTCTTTCTTCATTTCATCGCAATTACAAAGATTCCCCATAAGGGTTTACAAAAGCAATACAAAGCCAAAGGCTAACAAGAGGGGTACATTATCTGGGTAAGGGAAACAAAGACTTTCGTTACTCCACCCAAGAACATCAAATGTAGTACCTCTTCACTGCATCAGCATTAACAATCATTTCAGCCATCGTGCCCTCGATGTCTGTCAGGAATAGAGCACCATTGGGCAACACCTTCTTTACCACATACGGTCCTTGCCAATTTGGAGCAAACTTGCCCTTTGCTTCTTCCTGATGCGGAAAGATGCGCTTCAAGACTAACTGGCCTTCACTGAACTTGCGTTGGCGCACCTTCTTGTTGTATGCTTTGGCCATTCTCTTCTGATATAGTTGACCATAACATACTGCATTTAGCCTCTTTTCGTCAATCAAAGCCAATTGTTCCAAGCGGGATTTGACCCATTCAGTATCCTCGATCTCAGCTTCAACAATGATTCTCAAGGATGGTATTTCGACTTCTGCCGGAATGACTGCTTCAGTCCCATACACCAATTCATATGGAGTTGTGCCTATTGAGGTGCGCACAGTTGTACGATAACCCAGAAGAGCGAATGGCAACTTCTCATGCCAATCTCGTGATCCTTGCACCATTTTTCGAAGGATCTTCTTAATATTCTTGTTTGCTGCTTCGACCGCCCCATTTGCTTTTGGACGGTAAGGTGTGGAATGCCTATGCACAATTTTGAATCTTTCACATACCTCTCTCATCAAATGACTATTGAGGTTGGCCCCATTATCGGTGATAATGGTATTAGGGATACCAAATCGACAGATAATATTCGAATGAACAAAGTCGACCACAACTTTCTTGGTTACTGACTTGAATGTCGATGCTTCCACCCACTTGGTAAAATAATCAATGGCGACCAAGATGAATCTATGCCCGTTCGATGCCTTTGGTTCTATTGGGCCAATGACATCCATTCCCCATGCAGTGAAAGGCCAAGGAGCAGACATGGTGTGAAGCTCCAAGGGAGGCGAATGTATCAAATCACCGTGCACTTGACATTGATGGCATCTTCTCACGAACCCTATGCAATCTCGCTCCATGGTGAGCCAGAAATAACCTGCTCTTAAGATCTTCTTGGCTAAAACATAGCCATTCATGTGTGGCCCACAGATTCCAGAATGCACCTCGTTAAGAATTCTTGAGGCTTCTTGTGCGTCCACACATCTCAACAGTCCCAGATCTGGAGTTCTCTTGTACAGTATCCCTCCGCTCAGAAAGAAACCATTGGCAAGACGGCGGAGGGTTCTTTTCTGATTGCTCTCTGCCAGCGCTGGATACTCTCCATTCTTGATGTAGTTTTTGATGTCCAGGTACCATGGCTCACCGTCAAGTTCTTCTTCAACCATGTTGCAATAAGCATGTTGGTCCCGAACTTGAATCTCGAGAGGATCAATGTGAGTTTGGTCAGGATGACTAAGCATGGATGCTAATGTAGCCAAAGCGTCAGCCAACTCATTGTGCATTCTTGGGATGTGCCTAAATTCAATAGAATCAAATCTTTGGCAAAGATCTTCCAGATACTGCTTATACATGATGAGTTTCACGTCTCGAGTTTCCCATTCACCCTTGATTTGATGTACTAGTAAGTCGGAATCTCCGAGCACCAGTAGTTCTTTGATGTCCATGTCTATCGCCATGCGTAGACCCATGATACAAGCTTCGTATTCCGCTGTGTTATTGGTACACCAGAAACGAAGTTGCGCAGCCGCCGGATAGTAATGTCCTGTTGGAGATATGAGAACAGCCCCGATACCATCACCTTTAGAGTTAGAGGCCCCATCAAAATAAAGCTTCCAATAATGATCATCTTCAGAGGACAACTCTTCAATTATGTCAACCTCTTCATCAGGAAAGTATGTCTTGAGAGGTTCATACTTATCATCCACTGGATTCTCGGCCAAATGATCGGCCAAAGCCTGGGCTTTCATTGCAGTCCGAGTGACATAGACTATGTCAAACTCTGTGAGTAACATTTGCCACTTGGCAAGCCTTCCCGTTGGCATTGGCTTTTGGAAGATATACTTCAGTGGGTCCATCCGGGATATGAGGTAAGTAGTGTATGACAACAAATAATGCCTCAGCTTCTGTGCTACCCATGTGAGGGCACAACACGTTCTTTCCAGCAAAGTGTACTTGACCTCGTAATCCGTGAACTTCTTGCTCATGTAGTAGATCGCCTGCTCTTTCTTGCCTGTGGCATCATGTTGCCCCAGTACGCAACCAAATGAATTGTCCATCACTGACAGATAGAGGAACAAAGGTCGGCCTGGCTCCGGTGGGACCAACACAGGTGGATTTGACAAGTATTGCTTGATTTGGTCAAAAGCCGCTTGGCATTCCTCGGTCCACTTGACTGCAGCATCTTTCTTTAGCAGCTTGAAGATTGGTTCGCAAGTTGTAGTGAGTTGAGCGATGAACCTACTGATGTAGTTCAATCTTCCGAGGAAGCTCATGACTTCTTTCTTGTTCTTTGGCGGAGGCAACTCTTGTATAGCTTTGATCTTTGAAGGATCCAATTCAATGCCTCGCCTGCTGACAATAAAACCCAACAACTTTCCAGCTGGAACACCGAATGCACATTTAGCCGGGTTCAACTTCAAATTGTACCTTCTGAGTCTTTCAAAGAATTTCCTGAGGTCTTTAACATGATCCTCTGTTGTTCTTGATTTGATTATCACATCATCCACATACACCTCGATTTCTTTGTGTATCATATCGTGAAAGACGGTTGTCATGGCTCTCATGTACGTTGCCCCAGCATTCTTCAAACCGAACGGCATGACTCTATAACAAAAGGTTCCCCAAGGCGTGGTGAACGCCGTCTTTTCTGCATCATCTTCATCCATCAAGATTTGGTGATATCCAGCATAGCAATCCACGAAAGACTGAATCTCATGCTTAGCACAGTTGTCTATGAGAATGTGAATATTGGGCAAGGGAAAATTATCCTTGGGGCTGGCCTTGTTCAAATCTCGATAATCAACACAAATTCTTGTCTTCCCATCTTTCTTCGGCACCGGCACAACATTGGCCAACCAAGTGGAATATTGAAGAGATTGTATCACCTTCGCAGATAGCTGCTTCATGATTTCCTCATGGATTTTCTTGCTCATATCTGTCTTGAATTTCCTCCGAAGCTGCTTGACCGGAGGGAAACCAGGATTAATCGGCAACTTGTGAACCACCAAATCTGTGCTCAAACCGGGCATGTCATCATACGACCAAGCAAACACGTCTCTATAGTCAAACAAGACTTGGACTATGTCGTCTTTCACTTTCGGTTCAGCGTGCATGCTTATCTTGGTTTCCTTAACATCATCGGCACTTCCCAGATTTATATTTTCTGTGTCATCCAAATTGGGCTTAGGCTTATTTTCAAATTGTTCTAATTCCCCATTTATTTCACTCTCGGCTCTCTCCTCATCATATTCTTCCTCAAATATTTCTTCTTTATCAGCCTCTTCCATGTCGTCTACCTCCTCAACTGTCATCTCATACTCACTCCACCTCCCATCATTAATTTCCTTTAGTTCAGGTTGGTTGAATGAGACCAAGTTAAACTGTGTGTTTAGATCAGGGCGTGATTTCAGCATGCATGTCATGTTATTAAGGCCATCAGAAACATAGCTACAGAAAGAAATAAGAACAAAATCAGGAAAGTAAAGAGATAGAATAAGGAGACAAGAAGCAATGTCTTGCTTTTCATTGAATTTGAAAGATAAAAGGGTTTGACATCATAACGAGCAAAATAAATATACTTGGATTACAACCCTTAGAATAACCAAGTATACAGAAAGGATAACAAAAACTTGCTACCAATAGCCCCTCCTAGTGGGGAGAGGCGTAGATTCCCAGTTGTTCAGCTTCACATCAGGGCCAATGTCCTGGATTTCTGCATTGCTAGGTCCTTCACCAGTTTGCACCATGTTGATGCCAAAGACGTGCCTCAGGTCTGACAATAGCTTCTTTTGTTCTTCAGTCTCCTCAGTATTCTTGGAAATAGACTTGCCCCCGTTGGACCTCGTGAAAGATTGAGCGAGGCAAGGGACAGGCTTCTCTAGAGACCATTCTTGTTTCTTCATCTTCCTAGCTCTTGCTCTGTCTGCAGCTGTGGGCTTGTATCCCAGACCCCAGGTACCTCGAATGCCAAGTGGACTAATTGGACGCGACATTCCTTGTAGCGCTGCCCCGAGACCTTTCCCGGGCTGGAAACCGTGCTTCAACATTTCTGTAGCCATCATGACTGCTGCTTCTGACAACCTTGCTTGGGATAAAGGCTTGCCTTCAGGAACCTCCTCCACATGGACCGGTTCAAATGCTTGATACATCAGAGTTGGGCTATCATTGGTGACCTCAATAACGGGAATAGACGGATCCTTGTAGATTGACAAATCTCCCTCTCCGTGTACCATGATCATCTCACGATTCCATTCAAACTTGATAGTCTGGTGTAAAGTTGACGGTACTGCGCCCGCCATATGAATCCAGGGCCTTCCCAACAACAGGTTGTAAGATGAATCCATATCAAGAACTTGCAAATCGATAGCAAAATCCACGGGCCCGATTGTCAATATCAATTCTATCTCACCAATTGATTGTCGTTTCTCTCCATCAAAAGCACGGATACTCATGGTGTTTGTCCGAATTTTGTCCATGTTGACTTTCAATCTCTTTAAGGTAGACAATGGACAGATGTTCAAACCGGACCCACCATCAACCAGTACCCTTGTGATATAAGAATTGTCACACTTGACAGTCAAATGCAATGCTTTGTTGTGACCAGTGCCTTCCATTGGCAGTTCCTCGTCAGTGAAAGTGATCCTGTTTACCTCAAAGATACGACTTGCGACTTCTTCAAGATTGCTGACGGTCATCTTCTCGGAGACATGAGCCTCATTCAGTATTTTCAACAGAGCATGACGGTGTGTCTCAGAATGCATCAATAAGGACAATAAAGAAATTTGAGCAGGGGTCTTCCTCAGCTGTTCCACAATGGAGTAATCTTGCACTCTCATCTTCTTCAGGAATTCCTCTGCCTCTTTCTCGGTGACAGGCTCCTTGATGGGGCTTTGATTTTCTCTAGCCTGCTTTGATTTTCTCAACTCTTCCGGGGTAAAGCACCGCCCAGAACGAGTAAGACCGCCAACTTGCGTTGTTTCCGCCACCACCTCTTTTCCCTTGTATGTTACCAATGCCTTGTCATAATTCCATGGGACAGCATTAGTGTTTCTCACAGGAATCTGAGGTGCACTCTTTATGACAACAGGGTCACACAACTTGTTTTGGTCATCTTCACAGGGTGTTCTTCTTATAACCAACTTTGGTTTGGCCACACAATCCGCCTCCTCTCCATTTTTGCTGATCCTTTGGATCACCAATTTTGGTTTTTCAGCCACATCTTTCTTTTGCTCAACGGCTCTTCTCAATGTCAATACTGGCTTGTTTGGCTGGATAGGATGCCCCACTTTCCCCGGCACAACCGAAAGAATTGGTTGCATCCTTTCCACTCCAATTGTTATAGTATCGACTGACACTATTGGCCTTGCTGATTCGTCTTCGAATCCCCCTTCACATGTACCCACCATGTGTACATCATGGACCGGCAAAGGATTGCGATTAATGTTTGGCGTTTCTGCATCTTCGATCACAATTCGGTTATTGTCAATCAGATCTTGCACTGCCTTCTTGAGGTAATAGCAATCTTCTGTATCATGTCCTGGTGCGCCCGAATGGTATTCACAATGCCGAGAGTGATCCACCTTCCCAATGGGCTGCATGTTTCCTTGAATGGGCTTTATCATATCCAAGGCTCTCAACTTCTCGAAGATACTGGTGTAAGATTCTCCGATTGGTGTAAATTCTCTCTTTTTCTCCTCTCGGGCCTTCCTGAATTCAGCTCTTGGACGGAAGCCTGCAGGACCTCTTGGTCGGTAGGTAGGGTTTGGCGGAGCCTGATAATTGTTAGGTGGAGCTTGGTGAATGTGATATGCAGGCTGTGGGGCTGGGGCACGCCATTGCGGATAGGATGTTGGGGCATATGGCTGTGCTGCATGCACAGAGTATTGGGGTGGAGGCATGGAGTATTGTGCATTTTGTGGCGGGTAATAGTGTTGTAAAGGGGGTGTTTGTGGAGCTTGGTATGAATTATGTTGATTGTATCGCTCCTCGTTCCACTTTCGCGGACCTGACCCTACCATGGATACCTCTTCTTTCTTCTTCTTACCAAACCCTGCTGCCCCGGTCTGCACAGCCTGTGTAGTCGCCTTTAGTGCAGTCTGGCTCACAATCTTACCAGCTTTGACTCCCCTCTCAATCATTTCTCCCATCTTGACGACTTCACTGAACGGTTTCCCAAATGCGGCGATCAATGAACCATAGAACGCCTCATCCTGCGCCTCGATGAACAAACGGACCATGTCGTCGTCCGGGATTGCGGGGCTCACTCGAGCGGCCTGCTCGCGCCATCTAAGGGCGTACTCCCTAAAGCTTTCACTTGGCTTCTTTTTTATCGCATCCAAAGAGGATCGATCTGGAAAAACTTCAATGTGGTACTTGTACTGGTCATAGAATGCCTGTGCCATATCCTCAAATGACAACCATTTAGTTAAATCCTGCCTCATGAACCATTCGGCAGCTGCGCCCCCCCAAGCTTTCAGAAAAATATGCTATCAACAGTTTGTCCTTCTTGACCCCTCGCATTTTGTTGCAGTAGGTCTTCATATGAACCCTCGGATCTCCTTGCCCGGTGTATAGATCAAACTTTGGCACTATAAACCCTTCTGGCAATTGCAATTCAGGGTATGGACAAAGATCCCTGAAAGAGATGTTAGTATGATCTCCATATCCTTGAATGGTCCTTACTGCTTGTTCTAGGCCCTTCATCTTTCTCAGAACCTCGCTCTCATCAAGCTTTCCCGAGCGATCAACCCCAACTTGAGACTCGCGATGGAACCCCTGATCATATGAGTCACTGTGTCGGAAATGGGGTTCATGGTGCTGATCATAATGATGATCCCCAGCCTGGAGATGTGGTTCACTGTTGGATCTGGCCATGACAGGCTTAGCTGGGCCCCGAAAAACTGGAACCTGTGGGGGAGGTGGTCCATACTGTCCCTGTGGGTGAGGTGGCCCATACTGTCCCTGTGGTGGATGCTGTCCATACTGCCCTTGTGGTGGAGGTGGTGGTTGTGGCGCATGAGGGCGCACTTCAGCTTCTTTCGTTGCACCATGGTTAGGGCCAAAACCAGGGGGATAGGTCGGATCCTCGACCGCCGTAGATGTGCCTGGTGCTCGCTGGCTAGCTGTTGGCACAAGACCCTCCAGGAGGTTTGGCATGGGAGGAGGTGCCCGTCCCGTGGTTATCGCATGATGCATGTCTACCAGGAATTGCTTCAGAGTCAGGGCCTCTTCTGTCGTCCTATCATTTTCTTCGGAGCCGGCATCAGATTTGTCGCCTTCAGTGGCCATGTTACCAAATGGAATTTCAGATCCCTTTTATAGTGGGGTAATGGCAGAGTGCTGCACCGAATCACGGGTAATCTATACTTGTCTGCAAACAAAACAGGTTAGGAAACACAATTTTTACAAGTTAATCGTGCCTACAAGCCTAAGGTCGTCATGCGTCATCCCGAAACGGTTTAGATTAGATTCCCAAGTGTATTGTTTGAGTCTTTTTTTTTTCATTTTTCTTTTTTTTTTCAAAGAGAGGCCAGAAGGTGAAATAAATTGACACATAAAAAACAAACAAAAGATTTCCATTACTAAGGTAATGCAAGACATACAGTGCTCTAACGCACAACCTTAGAAACGTACAAATGACGGAAAAAATAGAAATAAATTACTACTACTAAAAGCAACATAAAATACAACATGCCGAGATGCTAAATGAGTGACAAAACAAAACAATAAGCTTCATCATCTCGGACTGATATATCTGCTAAGGCAACCCTGGCTCAGCGTCAACTGGCTACTCTAGGTCAGACTCGTGTGGCTCCTCGGGATCTTCTTCTGCTGGTGGCAAAGGCTGGCTCAAAACATCATGCAATACGTGCACTCGCTGAGATATATTCCTGGCATAATCAGGAGCCTCAATGAGGATAGTCCTGTTGGACGAGTTCCTATGATCTTGGCACATCCTAGCAACATAGTCGGCCAGTTGCCGCACGTGTTCCTGACCTTGACTAATGACTCTCTTTGACACGGCTATCTGCTGAAGCTGGCTCGTGGCTAACCTTAATGCATTATTTTTCAAAATCACTGTCTCATCAAGTCGTTTGTGAAGCCGATCGATGTTCCCCAGGCACTTATCTGCAAATCTGTCGCTCTCAGCCTGGGCGGCTAGAGCGGTGTCCTTCTCAGTCAAAGCTTTACGATGCAAGTCATGCAATCGCCTGATAGTATCCGAGTATTGATGTGTCAAGTCCTCGCTTTCAGACTGAGCGGCTCTAGCAGCATCCCTCTCTGCAACTAAACCATGTATGGTAGCACGGTACTCCTGTTCAATCTCACGCCTGGCCATCCGAACCTGTATCTCCAATCGAGCCTCAAGGTCAACCATGCCTATACTCGACCTAGCTGGCATCTCCCTAGGTATGGGCTGGTGGCGATACCATGACTCGTACTCTTGAGTGACCTCCCCTACGAGTCCATTCTGAACCTGAGTCTCTTTCGTGAGGTGACGCCTAGTGTCCCACAAGTTCAAGATCTTTCCCCTGTGGGTAAACAGTCCTGGAGGATAGACTAAGACATAAGCACTCATATCCTCAACTATCGGAACCACCTGTCGTCGCCCCAACTGCCTGAGTACCCGCAGAGGGGCATAAGGCTGGGCTGCTTCAAGACCCATCAGAACTAAAAAGGGGCGCTCGATGCATCGGTGCACAACCTTCTCCATAGAAAGCCAGTTATACTGCCACAATATCTTATCTGCTGTAAGGGAGTCCAAGCACGACCTCCAAGCACGCTCGCCATCTGGAAACTTAAACTTCTCAATATGTTCGAAGTGATAACCCAGATAGCCAAAGTCAAAACAACCAGCAATGGGATGAGAAGGGCGGGGGCGTATGTGTTCCAAAAACCACACTTGCAATAGGAAGTTACACCCCTCGAAGAACTCACTTTCGCCTTTGCAACATCGAGTCAAGGCATGAAAGATACTTCCCAGAATTGTCGGAACGATCGTGGGATTTGGTGCTTTTTCAAACAGGGCCACCATAATCCAACTAACTCTAATGGATATCCTTTTGTGCGGCAATGGAAAGACCAATAACCCTAGAAGAGCAAACACAAAAACCCTCGGACAAAGTTGCACCCATTCATTATATGTTAGCTTGTCATGAAACTCGAAGCTATACCGTTTGAAACCACTATCACATCCGAATCGGGCATAGAGGTAGTCAAATGAGACCCAACCGTGACTGGTACTAGCAATAGAGGTATCTACTCGCATCCGGATGTTTTGAAAGAAATCATTGGCATTGACATTTTTTGGGGCAATCATTCTCTTTTCATGCAAATCTAGCTTAATGAGCCCGGCTATTTCCTCGAGTGTAGGCGTCATCTCAAAGCCTTTGAAACAGAAGGTATTACTGTTTGGATTCCAGAGTCCGACCAGTGCACTAACCAGATCTCGGTGTGGCACAATATCTTTAGTCACAAGGTCAGTCAGAAAGCCAATCTTCTTTTGGACAGAACCTTGCTGCATCTCGCTCATACTCTTCCACCAAGACCTTAACAATTCGGGCGGGCCGTCAGTCATCATGATAGATGGTGGGGTGGCATCAATAGGGTACTTTCTCTTGCTAGACCTAGAAGACGATGCAGCCATGGTACCTAAAACATATGTCACTCAATTTAGACAAAACAAAAGTACCTCGAAACATTGACAGACAAAGCAAACTGATGTTTGAAATCTCCTCAAAATCTAACATGTGTTTAACATTTGAGACTCAGATTTTTAACAAAGTTTGGCCATTACAACGGCATAAAATTGACCCAAAAGACTTTCGGCCGACCGAGGCATTTGCTAACTGTTGGAAAAATTGCCATTCTAGAGACGCGAATAAATTGACTAAAAATACTGTTGCCAACACGAAATAGACTCTTGGACTTTCCACAAAATTGGGCATATGGCGGTCACCACAATGGAACTCAGCTAATTTTCAAAAAAAACTTACCATTATAACGGCATAAAATTGAACCCAAAGAATCCTTCGACCAACCACGGCACTTGGAAACTTAAAATATTTTGCCATTATAACGGTATCAAGACTATCTCTAAAAAAGTTGACAACTTCGGTATGAAAATTCCTTTCCTTTTCCTTTCTCTTTTTATTTTTATTTTTTTTTGAAAAATTTCGCCATTATGACGACGTAAAAACATACTCAAAATTTTTCTGCCACATAAATCTTTGCAAAATTTTGTTTCGACATCACGACCCCAAACAGGAAATGTATTAAAACACAAAATCTATAAAACTGAAATTCACTCTACTTCCTCTCTTTCTTCCATTTTTTTCAATCAATTTTTTTTTTTCCTTTTCCTTTTCTCTTTTGAAATCCGCCCTTTCCGATTCGGTCAGCATGACGACCTTTCCTTCTAAATGCAACACAAAAAATGCTTAGGACGTATCTCGACGCCAAGGAGTCATCCTAGACAAGTGCGGTACCGGTGTGCCGCACCTCACTAAGTCAAACATGATGCAGATAATTGGGCCTGAAGGTTTAACTCTAGGTGACACAACTGACTCGGTGTCTAGACTGGCTCATAACCCGGTGGACAAACCGGGCGGAAAGCGCATCAGGGCCGTCCGGAAACAGTGTGTCCGGCCTAAAACCCTGTCACGCCTTCCTCCTAAATCATGGGTAATTTTAGTAAGAAGGCCCAGATGCCACAAGCAATCTGGTAAGTGTACGTGTGCAAGTGTTCCAGAGACTCAGAGGTGTACGTGGAGAAGACAGTTTAT
This sequence comes from Petunia secreta, assembly GCA_029990175.1. Taxonomy (NCBI): domain Eukaryota; kingdom Viridiplantae; phylum Streptophyta; class Magnoliopsida; order Solanales; family Solanaceae; genus Petunia; species Petunia secreta. The sequence continues at coordinate 6,895,066 of JARKIP010000028.1, read as the reverse complement.
ATACAATTCAACAAAATCAAAGCGGTAACATTCAACTTTCCATGTGATAACGGCAAACATATAACAACCAGATATTTAATAAATTAAAACATGCGACAATTTATCAAAGCCGGAGATTCTAGTTTTCACTGGTTTCCCCAGCGGAGTCGCCAAGCTGTCACGGCCCTTTTTTACGCGCAAAAACTAAAATAAATAGAAATTGCGTATTTAAAAGGTTATGACGGGTGTTAAAGGTACACATTTATTTAAGAGAAAATCGGAGTCGCCACTTGACAAGTTAAAGGTGTGCCAAGTCACCAAAGTGGTGTACCTGGAACACCCTTGACTCGTCTAATAGTCTGCGTCAGAGATTCGGGTAAGGTTCTCAGTTGACTCTCGGGAAGGTATTAGGCACCCTCGAGTCCTGTGCCAAGCACAGTTGCTTTATTATCGTAATTTTAATTTATTAAATATGGTTGTTATATTAATGCCGGTAATTTGAATTTAAACTTTGATTCGGAAAAATTAAAAGTAGTTAAATTTTTTCCAACCTCACAGAGGATTGGAAGAGTTTATACTTTGATTCAAAATAAAATAAAATGTATTGCGTATTTCCAACCTTACAAAGGACTGGTCTATTTTTAAAGAGAATTTAGTTAACTTCAAAAAATAATAATCAATTTAGTTTTCATTTAGCTTAACAAGTAGATCGCAAATTATATTTATAATATTGCCTAATCTTATAAGCCTTCACAATCCTATTATTTTTGCCTAATCGTATTATATTTTGTTATTAAATTGTAATATTGGCTTTGAAATAAAACGACAAAAAGAAAAGAAATGATATGGGAGCCAACATAACTCTATAAACTTGGTGATTATATATCAAAATAATGGTTGTCTATTCAAGACTTGCTAATAATAGGCTGTTTTACAAAATATTAGGCCCAGAGGCTTTCTAAAAAAAATGATACCTTAAACATTGTGCAAAAAACAACCCACTAATGTTATTTTCTTTAGATTTTGGCCAAAACTCTGCAATTTATATTTAAAAGTTTACTTTGCACAAATAGGTTTTGTTTTGCATTTCCATTTCTCAACAGCGGCTGTTTCTGCAAGTTGGTGCAGCAGCAAAAAACGTGGCTGTTTCTGCAATTTGTGCAGCAGGCGAAAAAAAATGTGGCTGCTTCTGCAAAAAACGTGGCTACTTCTGCAATTTTTGTTTTCGCATCTCAGTTTTCCTTTACATACAGATTTAGTCCATTTTTCCTTCAATTATATCCTATAGTTTGCCTAAATGTCCACTTTTAAAGGTTTGCATTTTGTAACTAATTTTGAAAGAATAACCATTTTTTTTTTTGTAAATCAAACTTGTGAGGCTGATTCTGGGCTTTTCTAATTACACTAGTATATAGCCAAGGTATTCTATGCAAGTCAAGTGTCGCATAAATATGCTTAGCTAAAAGTACCATCCATAATAAGAATAAATAAACTACAAATACTTGAAACCTCTATTTTTGTTTCCTTATGTTAATTATCACATCATGGGTAACACACTTGAATGAAATATAAGTATATGAATATAAATGCAAGTAGATAATTTTTAAGGCGAGTTATACCACTTTAAGCATACATAGTAGTAAAGAAAAATACAGTATAGGAGGAAATGTTTACCTAGTAAGCCAAATGTCTCAAAAATCGAGTAGCAAACCGGACAAGCAAATGACCAACAAACTTAGACAACCTCCTTTTGAACCCTTTAGCTCGCTATTTAACACTAGATTTATACCCCAAAAGACTTTAGGTGTCAAGCCTTTTGGTTCTAAATCCTTTCTTCAAAGACTTACTATTTTCCTCGAGTATTTGCTCCCTATTTTAGTGCTTTGTTTCAGCTTGTTTTACTATGTGTTTCAGCTGTTAGTTCTTATTTTTCAGCAGCTGGTTGGTGTCTAAATGAGGGCAATAAATGACCCTATTTATGGCTGAAATTGAAGGCCAAAAGGTGGGGCTAAAAGGTGGAGTGTGGACTTGTACAAAAGTACAAGCCCACACCCCTATACTTGAGTATATTTTGGCTATTTTCAGCATAGTAGAGCTGCTGAAATATACTATTTCAGCAGCCAAAACAGTTCAAAAAGCTGAAATAATACAAGTAGGGTCCTCTAAAAGGACCCCATTACTCATTACACTAACTAAAGGTCTATGACCAACTATGCAAACTAGAATCAGCCCCAAAGTAACCAAACTAGACTAGAGAGCAACCAAATTCTAACTAAGTTGACTAAACTAAACCAAACTAAAAGGCAGGACATTCATATTCTAACTAAACTAGAAAAAAGGTCATCCCAGACTAACAGAGTCACAACTGACCCCTTTTGCTCCTAATTCTTAACTAAGCAAATCAGGCAGACCGTTATCTTGAAGTCAGCAAACACCAAACCAAAGTAACCAGAATTCAAGTTCAAACAGAACTAACAACAACTTTCATAATTGAACAGGTTTAGACCAACTCCAAATTTAGGCAGTGAGAAGAGCTCATTTTTAACAAACTATACAAGTAACAAACTCATTCTCGACAGTGATCACTAAACAACGCCTCACATATGCATAATCACTCCGATTCACACTTGTTTAACAACCAAACATGCATAAACGTACAAGATGATCCGGGCATTTCATACAATTACTCTATGCTTGATACTTGAAGCAATTTATGCTTAATGGGGAACCAAACAAATTCTCAGACCAAGCCTAAAATAAACAGGAAGAATATGCACGTTCCATGCTCAAACAAAGACAACTGTAACATGATCAAGACAACATCCATACTCAGGCAAACTAATACTAGTTAAATGAATTCATGCTTGGCAGTGCCACTGTTTCGTTCAAGCTAACAACCAGTTTATTTTGACAATGAATCATACCAAAACTTGATTAATTCCATGCTATAAACAGTGAACAGAATGCTATTGCAACAACAAGAGTAGACGAACTTCCATTCTAATTAGCAACACAAGTTTAGTACACACTTAAACGACCTTTCACAGATTACGCTACAGATGAACGCCTAAATTGGAATGACTAACTATCTGAAGCAATTAAAAGAAAGCAGGGAGAGGGAAAGTTCGGGGCAATCTTTCTAACCGATGTCAAAGTGGAATCTCCACAAATGCCTCGTCGCTTGAACTGCCCGAGCACGACGATCATCGTCGTTACAGCATTTCCGGAGTTGCTGCACTACCCTTACGACCACGGCAGCCTCACCATCATCCCCCACGCCATTGCAATGCTTCAACTCACCATGGCATCATTACTGTCAATACCCAGCCCACGCAACAAACCTCGGATCAACTGCTGCGTCGCCTCTACTACACGGCCTCACTACCTCGCTCCCTCGGATCAACTTCAAACAACACCATCATTGCCTCACCAAAACTAACATCACATCCGCCATTCACAACGAAACACAAACAACCCGCTGCCCTAACACAAATCGTAGCAGCCCCCCTCCGTTCAATCAACAAAACAGCCCCGCCCCGCTACGCCAAACAACTACAAACAGTCCCCCATATTATACCCCTCAACTTGAATCCACCAACAAACCAATCATCATCCCTCATCACAGAAACAGAAACAAAAGAAAAGAGAATAAGAAGAAGAAGAAACGAGAAAGAGAAAAAAAAAAAAAAAAAAAAAGAAAGAACAGAAAACGGGAAACGGGAAAACAGGGAGGGGTAAACGGGAAAAGGGAACGGGGAAAAAGGGAAAGGAATTTTGGGAGATGGGGTGTGGGGAGAGGTAGAGAGGAGTAAGGAGAGGAGGAGGCAACAAAAACTTACCGGAAAAGAACTCACGTCGCCGGATTTGTGCTTTGACCGAGATTTGACCGCCGATCTACTCGAAACGGCTTGGATTTTGACGAAACCAATCATGGAAATGGAAAGAGGGGTTCAAAATCTTTCTAATGGTATATATATTGTATTTTTTCTGGCCACCGGAGGTGGTGGCCGGCGGCGGCAGCACGGCGGAGGAGCGGCGGCTCCACGGCGGAGGAGATTTCCGGCGCCCTTAGGAAAAATTGGCAAGAGTTTGCCTATTTTATGAGTTTTTATGTAAATGGCAAGAAAATTGTGATTTTCAGCTTATATAACATGGGTATGGGCTTGGGTTAAGTGGGTGGGCTGATGGGCCAAAGTCTGGGCTATTATTTATTTTACAAATGGCCATAAAAATAATTTATACACACCAACTAACTGAAATTAAACCACATATTTTACAATACTAACACAATTAAACTATAGAATCAAAAATTAAACACAGAATAAGTAGTTTTGGTAATTTCCATAGTTTACATCCTAATTAACGACAATTTTAGTTAAGAATAACACTAAAAATTCAGAAAAATTTGACGACACATCCTAAGAATCTAATACGACTATTCTGTGCAATTTTGAATTTGGTGCCAAAATTAGGTGATTACACTATTCTCTGATCGTTGGCGCTGCTCCTTTCGCCAGAGTTGCTTCTGTTTTTTCTAACGTTTCTCCCGATGACTTTTCTTTGGCGATATATTTGTTTTTTTTTTTCAGTTGAAATCCCACCCTATATAAGTATTGTATGCATAATCTACACCATGTGTATTGGCATTGTATGTCTTGTGTATATCCTATGTATTTTTGTATATACAAGAGACATACAATAGGTATACAAAGCATTTACACTTGACATACACTAATCACAATAGTGTATGAGTTGTTTATCCATTGTATTTATGCTGTATGCACGAGTTATGTATTGAATAGATACAATGGACATACAAAATGCATACAAATGACATACAATAATTGTATTGGTATATGTTTATATATTTTCATTGTGAGCACATTGTATCATTGTTCATATAATATACAATGGAAATACACTACACATATAAGAAATTGCAGGAAAAAACATTAGAAAAAAATCGTGAGGGGAGGCGGCGGTCTTCAGGTGACAGTCATGGGAGCGACGGTTGGGAGAGGGGTGACATGATAGTGCAGAAGGGTGATTTAAGGTTTTATTACCTTTTTTTAGGTATTTGCTATGTATTGGAAAAATAGTGCTATTGTTTTGAAAATCAGACAGTATTGACATTTTGTGTAATAAAGCTTGTTAAGGATTTTTTACATAAAAGTACAAGTTTTAGAGCTTAATTACCAAACATAGCAACATTTTAGTAAAATTACCCTATATAGAGGAAAACGCAAGATAATTACAAACATAGCAAAAACATAGCAATATTTTTCCATAACATACCAAACTCTTACATTCTTCCTTCAATTTCCCCCTACCACTTTTGCTCCTCCAATTTCCCCATTTTTCACTTTTCCTCTTATCATTTCCCTCCAATTTTAGTTTTACTCCTCTCATTTTCCTCAATTTCACTTTTCTTCATCCATCCTCAATGTATCTCGTTGAATCTCACTATTTATGCACCGTATCAACTATTTCTGCACCGTATCTAACTGTTTCTGCACTGTTTCAACTGTTTCTGCAGCACCGTATCTAACTGTTTCTGCACCGTTTCAACTGTTTCTGCAGCACCGTATCTAACTGTTTCTGCACCGTTTCAACTGTTTCTGCAGCACCGTATCTAACTGTTTCTGCACCGTTTCAACTGTTTCTGCACTGTTTCAAATTATTTTAGTACCGTTTCAGACCGTATCATACTGTTTTAACGCCGTTTTAGACCGTATCAGACTGTTTCAATAGTTGTTTCAGATTGTTTCAACACCGTTTCAGACCGTATCATACTGTTTCAACATCATTTTAGATTGTATCAAACTGTATCAACTCTCATTTCAGACTATATTAACTTCGTTTCAGACCGTATCATACTGTTTCAACATCGTTTCAGACTGTATCAAACTGTTGCAACAACTGTTTCAATGTTTCAATGATGTTTCAAACCGTATCATATTGTTTCAACGCCATTTTCAAACTGTAGCATACCGTTTCAATAATAAATAGAAAACAAGAGTTTAAATTTATTAAACCACTATAACAAATCTGTACAAACAGAAACAGAAATGGAACAAATATGAAGAAACATGAATAGAAACGGAACATAAATGAAATCTGAGCACTTTTGAAGAAACAAAAATGGAACAAAAATGAAACAAATCTAAAGAAACAAAAACGGTTGAAAAATCCCCATCGGTGCTGCAAGAGGTTTAGATCCACATTCATCTGGCCTAAATGACGAAAGTATTAGCAAGGAGAGCATAAGCGAACTTAAATCCAGATACAATGAAGTTTCTGAACTTAGAACTGGCCGGACAGTTTTTACAAATTGTATTTTGGTGTTTGCTTAGCTCTTAAGCATACTGTGTCTTCTTCGTTGTTTCTAGCCATAGATCTGCCTCACTCTTTCGATCTCTGGAGTGGTGGGGGTGAGGTGAGGGTGATGGCACTGGAGTGCTTGTGGTGGGAATGGGGTTATGGGTCTGCGTGGGGGGTGGTTGCACTGTTTCTGTTAGGATCGGTGGTGGGGGTGGGGATGTGGGTGGGGGTGGCGGCTGTTTGTTTGGGAAGAAGTGGGAGAAAGTGTTTTAGGGTTTTTTGGAGAGTGGGGTGTAAGTGTAGTTATAAAAAATGAAATGATTGATTATTGAATAAATATGCTAAAAAAAAATATTGCTATGTATGGTAATTTTAAAAATATTGTTATTTTTGTGTAATTATGGATGTATATTTGTATATATATATGTAAAAAAACCCTTGTTTGTATAGTTATGTAAATTGTCCAAAAGAAAATTTGGCCCCGGTAGCAACTTTTTAGCTAGTAATCGACAAATAGTCGATTTATCAAAAATTTAAAGTATAGCTACAATTTTAAATGCAAAAAGTTTTGAACATAAAAAATGACAACTCCAGAACAGTGTCATAGAGTTTGAACTCTGCAGGAAAAAAATCATGAAATTTGAACAGTTGTAGGATAAACTAGGAGTGTATCCTAGAGTTCAAAACTCAAAAGTACTGGAATTTCCACCGACTATTTTCGAAAAGCATTTCGTTTGGCTATTTATCAATAACTTTACAACGACTATTAAATATTCATTGATCAACACTCTAAATAGTGGCTACTCATCAAAATTCCCCGTAGGGAAAAAGCAAGTACCATTCCCTTCAGGAAAGTACAATACTGTTGTAACTGAAAGTAAGTTCTATCCTACTTAGGTTTCAGCTCCCTTCCTCATCAAGTCAAGTCAATTATTTTAATTTTTTTCCAAAGACCAAGACTTTGCTAAATTAAAATTCAACCCCATTAGTTTTTCTAAAAGTACCATGAGTTCCATTAGGGAATAATTAGATTCAGATTAGTTTCTATACTTTTTGTTAAGTGCTTAAAAGAAACAAGAATTTTGATCATGGCTACAGATTTTCACCGTAGATTTTCAGAGCCACAAGATTTCATGCATATGTTAAGGAATTTGTCACGTGAAGAGATTCTTGATGTTTTGTCTGAAGGATTATGTCCTCACTGTGAAGATGTTATAGAAGCTCGTGTTCATAATCTCAACCAAAGTAAGTAATACTCTAATTAATCTTTTTTTTTTTTTTTTGTGATTTATCAATGATGTGTGTTTGTTTTTGTGTTATAGTTTGATTTTAATTTCAAGAACTCATTTTTATTTAATTCTTGATGTTCTGTTTGTTACATGTCATATCTTGTTTGTGTCTTAATCTCCTCTTTTAGCAGAGGTTAATGTATTGAAAAAGTTGGTTATAATGCATGTATGTTTTAAGAAAAGATACTAATTTGACTTTCTGGGATTATTTTAGTTGCAATTATGGAAAGAACTGAGTTTTTGTTTTGTTTTGAATTTGATTTTGTGTTACAATTTGATTTCTGTCTATTTATTTTTGTGTTATCATTTGATTTTAATTTCAAGAACTTATTTTTACCATTAAATTCTTGATGTTTTGTTTATGACATGTCATTCCTTGTTTCTGTCTTAATCTTCCCTTTTAGTAGAGCTTAATCTATTGTATAAGTTGTTTATAATGCATGTATGTTTTAAACAAAGATACTTTATGGGATTATTTTAGTTGCAATTATGGAAAAAACTGAGCTTTTCTTTTTGAATTGATGGAATGTTTGCTCCATAGTTCTAGGAAGGGGTAGTTCTTAAGGAAACTTAAAATTTACTTTCTAGTTACCTGGATAAATAATTAATTTCTTGAAAAAATTGAATTCAGTATAGATTGTGATTTTTCAGAAAGAGCTTTCATGGATTGGCTACAGTCCATTCTTTTTTACCTTTCCATTTTTGGTAAAAGAGGGTGAGGATAATCTTTTGTAATGATGGAAAGAACCGATCTTTTTTTTTTTTTTTGGTTGAAATGATGGAATGTTTGCTCTATAATACTAGGAAGGGGCAATTCTGTTTTACCTTTCCATTTTTGGTAAAACAGGATTGAGGACCATTCTTTGTAGTGGCTCTGTCTTTTTGTAGTCAGAACTACTGCATTCAAATTTCACTTATTTGTTGAATTTTGTAGGTAGGTTAAATGAATTGTCATTGTCAAATGATAATGTTACAGAAAGTTCTGCAGATTTTCTGTCTGCAGATTCATCAAATGATGTAATTTCACCAAAGAGAAGGCTGAATTCTAACGGTCATACACCCAATTTTTGGCATTCTCCACGAGTCGCTGAGTCAACTTACTTAGAAAGGCCAAAGGTACTTGTTGCAAACACCTCACTTTCATCGCCAAACAGCAAGCAACCAGTATTCGATCCTTCAAATTTCGCGATTCCACTAAGTGATGGACTTAGTAGGTCAGTTGTAGACAATGGTTTACCGGAGGTGCAGAAAGAGTTAATTAGATTTGGCCAAGTCGGCAGGCGAAAAGATTTTGTTTATTACGAGAAGGTTAATGGAAAGGAAACAAATGTGCTTAAAGGGCTTGAGCTTCACACTCGGGTTTTCAATCCCGATGAGCAGAGGAATATAGTCGATTTCGTTTACACACTTCAGAAAATGGGACAGAAGGGGCAGCTTAGAGGTACATGCTAAAGTTTTCGATCAGTCTTTTTTTTCGAATTCAGGTTATCAAGCATGGTGATACTATTGTACTTCACTGCTTATGTTTTCCATTATTTATATTTATCACCATCTAGAGCAATAGCTAAAGAAATGTGACGAATATTTGGAAGATACTGTATTGTTGTTTCCTTGTAATTGGTGGTATAGGATAAGTGCCTATTACATCTAAATTTATGAAATACGAGCTTTCTCTGTTGATTTTTATTAATATACTGTATTTGAGTGTCTGCTTGTAGAACAGAAATATATGCCTCTGAAATCCAAGTGCATTCTCCTAGTATCTAACTGCACATCTCAGGAAAAGCCAAAACAAGAGACAGATAGATGACTCAAATAGATATATGAGTTTTCTAGTTGTGTTAGAGTGATCTCATTCAGAAATTATTTTATTGCCTTGAGTAGTGTATATACTATGGGTTAAAGATGTGAGGTAGAAAATTTTCTAATCCTAATGTGTATCTTCTTGCTTGTGGATTGCCATTAGAAAACAGATATTATTTGACTACATTGTCATATTTTCGTCTCAACTGAATATTGCCTTTTTGTCCAGGCTGCTAAGTAGAAGAAGAGATATGTCTATATCAATTAACAGTGTGCCAATTTTAATCTTACCAATTCAAAAAGAAAAAAGAAAAACTGACGGTGTGTCAATTTGTCTCTCTTTCCTGGTTGACATTTTGCAGCGAGAACATATACCGAACCAAGAAAGTGGATGCGAGGAAAGGGGCGTGTCACACTACAGTTTGGTTGTTGTTATAATTATGCTGTGGTAGGAGTTCTCTAATTGATTATTTGAGATTCAAGGCTATTCCTTTTCAGTTTATGTCAAACCTTTTATCCACTGATCCTCCTTCCTAACAGGACAAAGATGGTAATCCACCAGGCATTATTAGAGATGAAGAAGTGGACCCATTACCTCCTTTATTCAAGAAAATGATTAGGAGGATGGTTAAATGGCATGTTTTGCCTCCGACCTGTGTACCCAATAGTTGCATTGTGAATATTTATGACGAGGGTGATTGCATTCCTCCTCATATTGACCATCATGACTTTGTTCGGCCTTTCTGCACAGTGTCCTTTTTGGCAGAATGTAATATACTTTTTGGCACAAGTTTAAAGGTTATTAATCCCGGAGAGTTCTCTGGTCCTTTCTCCTTACCTCTTCCTCTCGGGTAAGCTGCCTTGTTCTTTTTTGCTTAGTTACGTTTTATTACCTTTTACAGTTCGGTCTCACCCCAAATAATACCTTTCGAATTGTTATGATTAAGCAGGTAAATGCTGTAGCATATGAAATATGTTCATATGATCCATTCACCCTCCTCTAATTTTGTGTAAATGCCTAAGATAGTGAAAAAAACAAAAGAGAGTTGTCATGAAATGTTTGGACAAATTATGGAGTACATCAAGTACCGGTAGTGGGCAGACTAGGTAGTAGGAAGTTGTGAAACCTTAATTATAGAGTAAATTGTTTATTTGATTAGTTTAATCAAGTGTAGACATCGTGATATCAATTAAACGATATCAATTTTCAGATATGAAATGAAAAGTGAGCAGGGATGGTCATAAGTTTGTTAAAGTTATTCTTTTTTGATTGGACTCTGTTCAAGTTACTTCTGTAACTTTTCTATGCCTCCGTAGAAAAGAGAATTATCATCTAATTAGGGAATTAGTGGATGAGTAGTAGTGGTGCCACATTGAGGTAATAAGGCTAGCTTTGTATAAAAGTCTCACAAATTTTTTCCCTTGCCTACATGTGAGATACTTCTTGAATCTACCTTAGTGAAAAGTTATGCTTCTTGTCTGGAATTCTTGCTTAATAACTTGTTGCTTGAATCATGCAGGTCAGTGCTCATTCTCAATGGTAATGGAGCTGATGTTGCTAAACATTGTGTACCTAGTGTTCCAGCTAAAAGGTTGTCCAATTTCCTCTCTTCCATGTTTGGCATCTAGGTGGCATTTTCTTTTGAAATATTGCAAAAAGTTTTACTGAAGTTGCTCAAGTTTGTTTAGAAGTTTTTGCAAAAGGTGTTTCATAATATTATGTTTGAAGAAATGATCTGATTATGGTTTTCAGAGGAAAGTTCTTACACTCACAAATCTTCAAAAGTAAAAAGAACAAATAAAAACTGTCCAAACATGTCAATTTGTAAAGATACTATTGGTTATTGGTTTTTGGTTTTTGGTTTTTGTTATTGATAAAAATAGTCAAGGCACCTCGCCAAGTGATATTCGCTAAAAGGAAAGCATGTTTTGAACAATTTTGTTTTTCTAAAACATTCTCGCTAAAGCTTTCTCAAAAAAGTGATCCAAGTCGTTTATATGCAATTGGCGTGTCTATATCACTGATATCGTCATTGGTATGTTCTTTCCTGCAGAATTTCGATCACTTTCCGTAAGATGGATGACAGAAAATTGCCATTTCGGTTTTCCCCTGACCCCGAGCTTTCAGCGATCAAGCCTCTTGTTCCTCCATCGTCTGTCAACTCAAGAATTCCACAGCACTTGAAAGATGGTAGAAAGGACAACCATGATAAATCAGAATTCCTTGCGGAAAGTAGAAACAAAGGGTTCTCCAATGAAGCTGAATTCCCTCCTCTGGGAAAAGCTGAATTCCCTCCTCTGGGAAAATGGAATTCTCCCAACCGTAGAAGTCAGAGATAATTTTTGTAGCAATTAGGATGACGACTACATAGGACATCACTGTAACTTATAAGCATAACATCTGTTGTACGGTTTATGTCTTCAGTCATAAAATTAAACTTGTATTGTTATAATAATTAATACGATTGCCCTGTCCAAAATTTTATGTAGTTGAGCAAAAAAGAAGAGTTTTTTTTACCAGTGAAGCTTCTTATATGACCTCTCTCTCCTCATAAGAGAGAAAGTTGGCTTTCTCTATGACACGAGTATAGAGGACATATATTCTTCTTAGAGCAAATTATGATTGTAGAATCACCTCTTTTTCATAAGAGGATCCCTTCCTCCCAATGCTAATGTGGCACTTGTTTATTCTGCTGCAACCCTTTCCTCCCCAAGCTATTTGTGGTTCTATCTGTGAAAATGTCGACAATCATCTCTCCTTACTTTAATACGATGTCTCGGTGCCTCCTGAGGTATTTACTTTTGAATATTCTGGGAGGAACAGGTAAAATCCTTTTAGTATTAAAAGCTTTCGATATCTTTTCATGTATGTTTACACCACTGTATTTGAGCAGGCCTATTCTGATGCTGTGAATGACCATAAGGTTCAAATTGGATCTGGACATTATGCTGTGTCTTGATCATCTGGAAATATCTTGCAAGCTGGCTGAGAGAGGCGAAGCTAATCTTTTGCTATTCATTCTTGAGCACCCGCTTGATCTCTGCTCTGAAGCTTCTCGGATAAACCGGATAAAATGTACTGGCTTACATATGAATGAGGTCTTTCCTTTTCCTTTTCTACTTTCATCTGGATTAGTCAGTATCTTTGAATAATTTTCAGAGTGCTTATAATATACGTCAGCAGAAGTAGCCTCTGTTGTTTTTCCAATTATACTTAGAAATGTTTCTACCAGCTGTATGATTCTTCGTCTATGGCATAATCAACATCTTTATGCAGGGTCTCGCAGATGCTGTGGACATTGACCCAGACAACATGAGAAGTTCCTTGGATGCTTGTCAGGAACTAAAGGTTGGATTCTTTCCAAATGAGAAGATTCTTGGAATCTTTCAGCATTGGACATTCTTTTTAGAGGTGGTACTTTTAGTCATAGTGGTAATTTGACAACTTTTGATCACTTACTGGTTAAGCATTTACACGTCATTGCTATAGCTTATTATGGTAACCTCGTAAAGATGGTGTCAATTTCACAGTTAATTATCACATTATGATCAGTCTGGACTGATCCTAAGACACAACCATCACTCTCAAATGATGCTTGCAGGTTCGCTACTTTTCAGATTGCAGCCTTTGATTCTCCCCAGGATGCATAGCTTTGGGAAATAGTTGAGCAATAACTTGAACACATAAAGCTATATGCTCCGAGGCATTTCTTTTACCTTGCATTCATAGATTTGAAAGGACATCCCACAGTACTGTGTTCTCACTGTTCTTAACATCACAGAAAATTCAGAATTGTAAATTCTAGGTATCCTCACTTTCTCTCCTGGTTTGATACTTAGCCACATACACTTCAATTTTATTTTGCTTAGCTTTAGATCTTTGTCATGCAGTGTCCTCTTCAGTCTAGTCCTGGCTAAATTTCCCGTCGAGTCCTGGACACATCTTTGAGAAAATGAAGTGCGCATGTAACATAATGGATGCTAAGGTGGAAAACATCTGAAGGTTTTATTATACTGGTTTCACCAAGTCAGTATAATCTTGATTAATCTGTACCAATTTTAGTTGATTTTTCACACTGCTGGAAGATAAGGAATCACAGCATAGAATTGTTTTAGAATGAAAATGTGTTTTCCCTCAACCATCATTTACTAGCATTGAATAAATTTATGAAGTTCAAAATGCAGAAAAGGGAAGTGCAACCAACTGTGGAGCTTAGTTCTCTGTGATGTTGTGTAATTTATACTGCATATAAATATTGGACAAACAAGGAGAAGGAACCAGCTTTCTGGAAAAAAGAACTTTTCTATGGAATCTGGAGAATCAATGTGATAAATTTGCAAGCAGAAGAGACACCAACTACTTTAGTCTCTGCATTTTTAATTAACTATTGAAGAGACATTTGCTGGAAAACTCAAGTTTGTCTAGACATTTAGAATGATTGTACACAAGGTATCTATGCAACTTTGAGGAAGTGAAATTTGATTATTATAATTATGCATAAATTTGTGATCTACGAGTTGTCCACATACATTAATCTACTACGAAACTAGATTACCCAATCTTTCACTATGTTGGCCGGTGCATTCCACTTTCTCAATAGGATAAGTGGATCTCTCGAAGGTATAAGTAGACATTAGTCTTGCTGGTTCGGACGGTAAGGTCTTGAGTAAGCTCGGGTTAACCTGTCAGGGTGAATGCAGGTAGTGGAACGGCCAGCATGACCAGCATTCCTTCTTAAAGGCGGACTGGATAGTTTAAGCTGTGGTTTAGGGTACTTGATATTGACACACTTTCAATAACCAAAAAGAGGAGGAAAAAGGAAAAGGAGGACCACTTCATGATATTCAATTCCAAATTGGTTACTGTTTTCATGAACAACATACATTTGGCACATATGCTACATCCATGCTCTCGTCCAAATAAAAAAGAACCACTTAAAGCCAGCAAATATTTTTATTTGAAAGTCATAAAAAAATTTAATATAAAAAGATTAAAATCTTTTATATAACCATCCAACAAACCTGATAAACGAAACCACAACGTTAGTACGAATTTCAAAGAGCCAATATTCCAAAGGAAGACCAAATCTTTTTAGTCTGCACAAGAAAGATAATATTCGATAAAATGAATTAATTATTTTGCTATGTTATCATAGTTTGTGCATGAATAAATTAATCTCTTTGTACAATAATAGTAATCCTATAAATTCTCACGTTAATTCGTGTGAACCTCAACATAGAGCAAGCAAAGATTCCTCATAATTTTCGTGTCACCTGAGCTGTTTGTTCAGATGGAGGAATCCAATCCTTGTTATACAATAAGAAAATTATTTTTCCAATCAGGTTGTGGTGGAGTGGTAAGTAATCGTCTATTCTTAATTAGAAGTTTCAGGTTCGAGTTTTCAGAATGAAGTCGTCTTTAATAGGTAATACTTTACCTCCACTATGAGACTTGTCGATGCAAATACGGATTAATCGTGCTCTAATATGAATACTAAATACCGAGTGAGCAACCAAAAAAATGAAAATTTCTTTCTCAATTCAATTTTCAGCATTCGTTCTCGAAAAGTCAATGTTATGCGTCAATAATTTAATGAGATATTTTTCATATTATTTTAAGTTAACCTTTAACCATATACAATATGTTTTTTCATGCATTATTAGACAATAAAATTACTATGATAATCAGAAATAAATAAACTTGACTAAAAAACGGGACTAATAAAATAAATTTTCTACGACTCACCCCAATTAAAATCCCGTAGTCCACCAATCAGAACAAAAAACGTGGAGCCCCTCACTTGCAGGAACGACACGTAATCCATTTCACGCGTCAGTATAAATACCTTTCGAGTTTACTTTTTACTTTTTGTTTTTCAGGTGAGTGTCCATAAACTGAAAATCCAAAAAGTAGAAACGGTAAATTCTTTCATAGTGGTATCCATAAAAGGCAAAAGCTCAATAGAAGACCTTTTGTAGTCTAGTAACTAACGTCATACTGAAAAACAAAAGAAGAATATATTTTTGTAGAGAGAGAAAGTGTTGATAATTTTGGCGGTAAGTTGAAATGTCAATTCGAAATTACTTTATTCATTTATTTATTTAGTTATTAATTTTTCTGGTTGAAATTTTGGTAGCTTAGGATATTTCGGCTTACGGTGATTGTTCGGTGTTAACGGTGTAGTTTGTAGGTAAGTTCGTTGATATTTTTATGCTCAGATTCGTGCATTTCTACAATCGTCAATTACATATGATCAAATTAAGTTACAAGTTATTATGTGTTATTTAGTTATGTGTTTATTATATTGTTTCTTCATATTGATTCGATGACGATGATTTAGTGGATAGAATACTTATTGATTTGTTGAAATTTTGATTTGATGTTAAGAAGCAAATATATTGTTTTACAGAATGAGCATTAGTAGTCTATTGTTATGTTGTACTGAGTTACTGCTGGTGTTGAATTGATTTTAATTGTTTTACTATCGAGCCTGTATATATGAATTATTTGCATTCAGACACTGTAATCTCGTCTAATGTCACTTGAAAACGATCCTAAGGAAAATCTCCTGGCTCAGCACTAGTCAACTTGTGGAGTATCACATACCCTGCAGACTCGGTGCATATATTTGTCTTTCTTCTACTTAGCCTAAAACCGTTACTCTATATAGTACTTGTCCAATTTACTTTTAGGAATTTCTGCTGAGTAACAAGTGCTGTTAACTAGATTTGTGAAGTGATCACGTGTATAGATTCACTTTATACTACTTGAGGTGAATGCTTTCTATGCTATTCATCTCTTTAATGCATGAAATGTGCTTACTGAGGTATATGAAATATTGAAGTTGCTTACCAGATATTTCACTTACGGAGAGGTGCCTTAGATGGGTTCGTTGACTACTGCTAAGGAGCTTTGAACCAGTCACGGGTGATTTTGACTGGCCATGGAGGATAGTGGAAGGTACTTGCACATTGGAGGCCTTAATCTGTCCATGTAGCAAATGCTGGTTCTTTTACCCTGATCTTATATGCCTGTTGTCCACATAGTTTTTTTTATTGAATACTTAATTACCTAAATCTTTTATGCAGCATCACTGAAAATGTCTTCTCTAATGGAGATGCTTATGTGGGTAGTTTCAAGGGGATGCTTCCTCATGGAAAAGGTAAATACACTTGGTCAGACGGATCTGTTTATGATGGTTGTTGGGAAGAAGGAAAAATGACTGGAGAAGGACGGCTTATTTGGCCTTCTGGAGCTTCATATGAGGGTGATTTCTCTGGAGGTTACCTCCATGGTTTTGGAGTGTTTAATGGGTCTGATGGATCAATATACAGAGGTGTTTGGAGGATGAATACCCAGCATGGGATAGGACGAAAGCAGTATCAGAATTCTGATGTTTATGATGGTTGTTGGAAAGAGGGAGTACGTGAAGGCAGTGGTCGATATGCATGGAGTAATGGCAACATGTATATTGGGAACTGGAAAGATGGAAAAATGTGTGGTAGAGGTGTTATGAAATGGTTCGACGGAGATCTTTTTGATGGATTTTGGTTGAATGGTTTAAGACATGGGTCGGGTTGTTGCCGATTTGCTGATGGAAGTTACTACTTTGGGGTGTGGACCAAAGGGCTAAAAGATGGACATGGAATGTTTTATCCTGCTGGAAGTAAGCATCACTCGCGGAGGAAGAGCAGTGATAGGCATGAGGAGAAGAGGAAAGGGCAGCATATTTCATCAGCTAATTCAGAGCCTGTGAAACCTAGAGTGAACCGTAGTTTTTCAGATAGAATCTCCAATAGTTGGCTTAAAAGTTCAGGGAGCATATCGCTGAGGACTACATCACAAGGAGAAGACATTGCCCTTGGTGAGTCCAGCCGATACATCTTGGCCTGTGATTCATCAAGTGTATTATCTCAAAGCTCTCATGATGACAAAAGTGATTTTCTGGAAACGGGTTCTGTAGCTTATGAAAGGGAATACACGCAAGGAGTCCTAATCAAAGAAAGGATCATAAATATTAGCAAGCTATCTCGCAAAGGTAAACGACGGTTTAAATTTCATGCAAAAGAAGTAAAAACGAGGTCATGGGTGGACTTTCTGGAAGGCCGTAAGAGCTACTATTTGATGCTTAATTTGCAACTTGGTATCAGGTAAGCATGCACAGGGTCCTTTCTTATGATATTTTGAGGGGTAAAATCCACTTGGTACCATAGAACTATTTGTTAATGTGGAATTTGAAACCACAGATATTCTGTGGGCAAGATAACTCCTGTGCCTATCCGTGAAGTGAGACAATCAGATTTTGGAGATCAGGCTAGAATCAAAATGTACTTTCCCAGGAAGGGCTCCCAATTTACACCTTCACATCATTCCATCGATTTTTATTGGAAGGACTATTGCCCTATGGTTTTCAGGTACTTGTTAATTTATCTGACATCTGCTACTTTGTGGTTTCCTTTTAATTCATCTTCATCTATGAAGGCTTTTTGAGTCGGAGCAAAAGATAGGTACTGAGTTGGCTTAGACCTGCAATAGCTCTTTGATTGGGAACTGACTACTTCGTTGAGTTGCTGAGTTACTTAGCGAACTAGGCCGTGGCAAGAAGATGAAGTTAGTTTATTAACTGATAGGAGAGGGTTAGGGACTTGTTCTACTTGATTTGATAGAATGATGTAAACAAGGTTTTGTCAAAAACTTTATAAGTATGCTGCTATTTCTTCTGTGGATTTTAGTCATAAATTGCTGTGAACCTGTGTTATGATGATTGGCAAGCTCTCTCATTTACAACTTATGCAGAACCTGAGGACACTTCTCTATCTACAAAGCAAGCTGCTTTAAATCACTATGAATCTTCACATATCCTCTGCTGCATATCCTTCCATATCCCTTGTCCTATCCTACAGCTTCCCACCCTCCTAACCCCCCCCCCCCCCCCCCCCCCAAAAAAAAAAAAAGGAAAAAGAACCAATTTTATTTATTTTTTTGTTTAAGAGAAAATAGGTTTGGGCTCTGCTGCTGTCTGTTCACGCTTTGCTTCCAGGATTCTTTTGTTATGATCTAGAAGAGTGTATTATGTACCATGGGTTTTTAGCTTCCTTCCTCCAGACAGATTTGTAAAAGCATATGGATCTACCACCCTTGAAAATTCATATATTCCTTTTACCTTATAACCTAAAACTTCTAGAGGGCTCATTTGTTCTTATTGCTGTACATGAGTTACTGTAAATTTTGAGTGACTTGTTGACGGTATAAAATGTCATGTTCAGATACTTGAGAGAGTTGTTCAAGCTGGACGCTGCAGAGTATATGATGTCCATCTGTGGTGATGATGGTCTGAGAGAGCTCTCTTCTCCTGGAAAGAGTGGAAGCCTTTTCTATCTTTCTAGTGATGATAGATTTGTGATCAAGACTTTAAAGAAGTCTGAGCTCAAGGTTTGCGCGAGAAATTGTACATACTAAACTGTTTTAGCTTTTCTTTTTCGCTTTCTGTGCTGAGATTTACATAATTGTTGATCTTCATACTAACTCAAAATTCAGGAAGCTTTTTCCCGTACATTTTTGGAATTAGATGCAACTCTTTATGTTGATTCAAGTGTATAATTCTTGTTTTAAGTTTACATGTATCTCCCTTTCTTCTGTTTCTTCCCCTATTCCATAGTCCTCCTCCATTCTATTTCCTGAGATCCACATAGACTTGTGGGGTGGGGGGAGAGAAGACCACCCTTCTTGTTGAGCGTGTATTCTTCTCCTAGGTAAGGAAAGAGTGATGTGATTCTTCCGTTAACTATTGTGGAAGGCAACCATACCTTCCGCTTCTATTTACCACCTCAATCAAACATAGCTTAAGTATGGATAAAACCTATGGAGCTTTGACCCTAAAGTCAGTTTCTGTAAGTGAGTTTGACTTAGTTACTGGGATTAGCAAAATATCTCATATGTGGTATGGAATGTCTCCATTGTTAGATGTTTTTCCTTGCAAATTTAAGATTCTACAGTGTGACAGTTCACATGCGTGGTGAAACTATAAAATTCTGAACAATGCTTTTCCCACAAAGACTACTTCTAATACTGGTTAATGTTATGTCCTTTATTGTCATTATCATGGAGAAGATGTAATTTAAATGGATTTGACAAACTGAGCTTAGTCATGAATATCTGCTGTATAGTTTTGATCAGAAACAATTACAAACTGATAGTGAACCGAAAGGTTGTTAACAGGGATCTCTTAACATCACGTAGGTTCTACTCAAGATGCTTCCTGATTACTATAAACATGTAAAAGAACATGACAACACACTCATCACAAAAGTTTTTGGGCTGCACAGGATATCATTGAAACGTGGAAAAAAGGTTAGTGATCAGGCGGAAGTCCCTACTGTACTTTTTTGCTTTGAATTTTCCTCATCATACTGCTGGAGTATTTACTTATTTCATTCTCAGGTACGCTTTGTAGTCATGGGGAATATGTTTTGTACTGAATTGAGAATACATCGCCGTTATGATTTAAAAGGTTCTTCTCATGGGAGATTTACAAAGAAAGATCGGATTGATGAGACGACTACATTAAAAGACCTTGATTTGACATATAAGTTTCATATGGACAAGTTATTGCGACAGGCACTTTTCGAGTAAGTCTTTGTATGATTTTTCCCTTTAGTTTTGAGTTAAAAGTTCTTATTCATTGTAGTCTCTTATCTGTAATGGTTGACTAGAGAAGTTTTTGAAGATGGGCAAATAATTTGAAACTACTACCGACTGAAAACCAAAACTAGTATATCGAGGAAGATGGCCTTTGAATTTTTAAGGGAATTGGATATCTTTAGTTGAACTCCAGTAAGTTCGCAAAGCATAGTCGGCCCTGAGTCCAAATTAAGGAGGATTGCAGTAGGTTCAAAGTCACTGCACAAATAGTTAGAGTTGAATCCTCTGGTAGTTATATTAATAACAATTACCGAATGGTTACATAGGATTCTTACAGCTAACTCTAGTTTTATTTGGGATTGAGGCCGCTGTTGATAGATTGAATATCTGTAGGTAGTCACAAGTATCTGTTGTGGCCTTGTCAAGGTGAGCGCAAGCTGGCCCTGACAACACTGATATAAAAAAAATTACCAATTTAATTATTTGAATGTGAAAAGTGGAAAACTTGCCATAAGAGATTTATTTCATGATCAGCTTCAAGGCTGCAACTCACAGAAAACCGGTCATTTTCTCAGTATGATGTAAAAAAAAAAGAACTTTTCTGGCTCGCAGCAAGTGTCTTATATATATGTAATTTATCTTCTCTTTTTCTCACCTTAAATGGTTATTGTGGATGCCATGGACAATTTAGGTCGGATTATGGATTTTTTTTCCTTAATTCCTCTTTTGTTGGCTATAGAAAATTCAGCGTTTTTCCTTTTTGATCAAGTGGAGCTGTTTTTTAATCCCCTTTTTGCAGACAATTGTCGTTGGACTGCAGATTTTTAGAATCTCAGAACATTATAGACTATAGCCTTCTGTTGGGATTGCATTTTAGAGCTCCTGAGAATCTGATCTCTCTTTTAGAGCCACCTGATTCTTTGCACAAAGTTGAAACTGATGCTGATCATGCTGAAGGTAAAAATCTGTGCTTCCAAAGTCAATTGCTTGGTCTAATATTTATTTAAGGTGTTACTTCAACTGAACAGTATTTCTTATTTTCCAGCATGCTTTCTTTTTCTCTTTCTTGATAGTTAAATGCTATAATAAGGGAGTAAGGTAGATACATTTTAAGATTATCACGACATGGTCATATTGTATCATTAATTTGGTTGTATCACTCTATTTTTCCTATCACCATATCCCTTCCTAGAGGACGGCCTTTAGGTTTAAATTATTCACTTCTGTGAATGAAAAAGATGTACCTACCATCTTTTCTGGATTCCTCTGTGAAGTAAAATTTGAATTTGATCAACTTATTTGAATTGATAACTTCCTATCATTCAACTGGATGAGCGTTCCCCCAAGCTCCTCCAAATGGACTTCTGTCATGTCGTAACAGCCCTCTCACTTAAAATAGTTGTACTTCCGGCGTTACTTAGGGGCTTCACTTCTTGCCTATTAAAACTTCGTAACAGTAAATTAGCAAAGCTCTATTTGTCATGCTACTTAAACATCTTGAGGTCATTAATAAATAGATAATGTTTTCTACTTTTGTCTTGAGAACTCACTTCATTAATAATCTGTCTAGCATCACCTCTATAAGACAAATATTTAGATAGACACTACCTAGCATTGTAAGAGATAGTGGTCAAAGAAGAATGGCTTGGATAGAAAATCCAACATCTGACTCACTAAAAGAGAGTATCTTACATCATTTGTGATGAGGTTTAGTAATTGTTACTGAGAAATAAACTTAATAAATAGATCACCGAAAATCCCATGGATGGCAAAAGCAGGGGCTTCAATCGGTTTTACCTACTATTGGATTTTAACCAATGACTCTCGCCTGTGCTTGAACCCGTACTACCCTAATGTCTCTGAATAGGCGGGAACTCTTATTGCATGACATCATGACATGTCCGAGGTGTGTTATAAGGTGCTTATAGGATGTTTCAGACAAGTAGATGTCTTGACTTGAGGTTTCTTGCATTATTAAGTTCTTCTGGTACAGCCGTGCAACTGCCAATTAAGCTGGAATTATCACACTCTTGCATAGGATAGCAGCAGAGTTTGTCTGATATTATATTTGAACTGAAATAATTGCCTTCAAAATGCCATCCCACTCTCACAATGTTTCATCTTGGCCTCCTCTTTGTCCATGTTATGCAGCATCTTTTTGTGCCTTTCCCTCTTTGTTTCTGTTGCTATGTTTTTTCAACTTCCCAATGAGAATGAGAAGTATAAGCCTATATGAATTGTTACTACTCTATTTTCTGGTTCAGTTCCCATTTGTCCTCTTACCATGCATGTTGAATGATTATCTATTTATCTTGAGGTGCTGGGGTTAGCAACATTGGTGATTAGCTATTCTTATATCTTCTTTATTTATGCTCAATGGCATTTAATTTTTTCTCTAGTTACACATGCTTATTGACATTTAATGTCACTCCATTAAGGTGGGATATCTCAGGGAGAGCTCTCAATTCCACCAAGTGGTTTGATTTTAGTAACTCATGAACCCAGTTCTGTCAGCATTACACCAGGTCCTCATGTGAGAGGAAATACTCTGAGAGCCATGTCCCTTGGTGACAGAGAGGTCGATCTTCTAGTTCCTGGTGCTGGAAGGTAACCTGATCTGCTTCTTACCCGTTGTTTACATGAATTCTTTGCTGACAAACATTTAGTTATATAAGTTTGCCATTAGCGTTCTCAAACTTAGTGTGGACGACTATAACTAAAACACGATTTTGCGAGCTGCATGATTTTCTGAGAAGCTGGAATAGATTAAAGCATGAGAAGAAACCTAAACAGATCCTCAGAAATACGAGGAAGAAGAACATCTACCATGAAAATTTTAAGCCCGGGTGAACAGTATAAACAAGAAGACCAGGAATGTAAAGAGAGAAAGATGGATATAGGGATGATTGGAAGAAATACAGGATCATATATAGCAGGAACATACTGTAGGTTAAAATCAGAAATATGACGAGCAAGAGAGAGTACGCAAAATAGAGAAAGAAGAGAGGAAACCATGACATGAGAATCAATAAATTAAAAAAAGGCTCATGGTGAAAGTAGGGAGGGAGGGAGGGAGGGAGGGAGGGAGGCTAACTTGTAACTGGCTTGTACTGCATAGTGCAATTCCAAATTGAAGGGAACCCCCAGATATGTTGGTTTCACACGCTGAATTTATGATGTTTAGATCTATCCTATTGATATGATTGAAAAAGGGATTACTGAGTGAATGTGGAAAACACCCCAGATCAAGTGCAGAAAGAAACAAACGAGAAACAGGGAAACCGGCTTTCCTCTACACACGCCTGTCACATGTTTTGTTCTTTTTTCACTTTGATCTTGGAATGCCAAAGTGTCCTAGTAAAACATCTACATTTTTGTCTGATCTATTGAAATTTTTTTACCAGGCTAGCATGTTTTCGGTATACCTTTGTCAGTATCATTCAGGAAAACTGGAAGAGCAATTGTCATATTATTCTGTCCGGTGGAATTGTATCACCTACTGTCTAACAAATTTCAGTTCTTTCAGGTTAAGGGTACAAGTAGGCGTGAACATGCCAGCCCAAGCAAACCAAAAACTTGTGCAGGATGAGTCAGCTTCAGTCCAAGTTGAACTCTTTGAGGTGTATGATGTTGTTCTATATCTTGGCATAATCGATATATTGCAGGAGTACAACATGAAAAAGAGACTGGAACACACCTACAAATCATTGCAGTGTGATCCCATGTCAATCTCTGCAGTTGAACCTAAGCTTTATTCGAAACGTTTCATCAATTTCTTGGAGAAAGTGTTCCCCATTGATGAATCATGAAATTGAACTCTAGTTATCTTGCAAGTATTTTTCTTCGCTGTCCTCCTGAGGTCCTATGTTTTCTTGTTTAGAGCTAGATGAAAAAGGTCCTTTTCATAATTCAAGAAGAGCAATTTGTTGTACTGCATACAGTAGTTTTTTTTTGCACAGTGACATCCAGCAGTTTTGTAGCTGAGAAGGTCTTCAGTTTTTTCTTAAATATTTTTGCTTCAAATCTTCCAGTCTCATCATATATGAATGATTGATTCTAATTTACTGTTCAAATGATTATCTTTCTTTTGTTACCAATTGAAAAGGTGATTGGGATTCAAAAAATATGTATGACAATATTCCATAAAGGTCATAAACAAAACATTTTGCTTTGCATCTGTTGAAGATATCAAGTGACCCAACGATAATCAAATCAATTTTGTTATTCCACGAGTAGCATATTGTCATAAAACAAGCTAGTGAAGCTACGGTAGTTTCTGAGGTTCACCTAAGTTCTAACGACTACAGAGGTAAGTAATTATATCAGAAACAGAAAAAAGGAATCTGATGGGGGCAAAGCTGCTGTTTGTGGATAAGATATATGATACAAGAGAGATTTTTAGAGAGGTAGAAAAGGGCATTTAGCATTTTTATGATTACTTAATGTGGTAGCTTTCAACCGAGTTGACCATTTGCTTTTCGGTTCTCCCCAAAGAGATGTCTTGGTTCACTTGACTTTGGAAGTGTAAGCTAAGCAAATGGTACTACTCCCTCCGTCCCAAATTAGTTGCCGCTTTAAGAAAAATTGTGTGTCCCAAATTAGTTGTCGCTTTAGGATTTCAAGACAAAAATTGTTAGTCTTTTCCAACTATACCCTTAATAATTAAAAAAATTCTCAACAAAATTTAATAGTCAAACAATAAATAGGGGTAACATAGTAAAACATACACTCTATTTAATGATTTTCTTAATGGGCGTGAAGAAGCTAAAGGCGACAACTAATTTGGGACGGAGGGAGTAGTATATATGTTCTCTTTTATGCGACATTGTAATTTTCTGGTCAATCCAAAAAGATGGACAGTTTTATATTTGAAAAGTCGTAAGTTTAATATTTCAATACTATTCTTGATGACATGCCATATTGAAATTTGAAAATTACAAATTTTGAGGGTGCTTTCGGTGTGTTAGATGTGAGTGTATATTGTAGCTACATAATTAAATTTATAGCATAATCTTATGCAAAGTCACAAAAAACATCAGATATTTGCTAATTTTAGCCCGAATATGTAACTCACTAGATTACAATCAAAATATGAAGTTAAGATAGATTTTGGTAATTATAGATACCACGTCAAATTTTTGATAAGTTTCTAATAAAAATCGGCGATTGTAACTTTGTTGTATATGGAAGAAAAGGTGAGTGACTTTTCAGTGACAAAATAAACAAAAATGATTTTGAGGTAATGAAACAATAGTTTTATGACCAATAGTTTGATGATCGCTCATAAAATTAACTTTCTAAATATCTTATGCATCAATTATTTTTTCTCTTAAAACTTTGTATTCAATAAAATTTACTTGACAGATATAAAATGTGGCGGAGGGAGGAATAGCTTAAATTCAAAAATCATAGAAATATTGGGAGCTCGCTCAACTAATAAGTGGTTCATGATCTTTAGATGAATGTAGCTGCGTTATGCTCGACATAAATATGTAAAACAAACATGTGTTAGACATCAAGGTGGGTTAGATCACAATATCCTCACACATATTAAACATAGTAGTATAATATAGTAGTAGTAATAACTTATAACGTGCCTGCGAAACCAATTTGATATAGATGTCTGTCATATTTTCTTGAAAAGGGTAGTATTCAATTTACGTGTGGAGGAGGTAGTACATATCAACAATAGTACTTTGATGAGACATGGAAGAACGATATTTTTTGAATCATGTTATTTACTATGATAAAAATCATATGATATGTAATGTTCTTCTCCTATAGTATTGAAATAAAATGCCAAATACATCGCGAGCTCTTTGAACTTGACACTATATTTCACTTATACACTCCAACTAAGGCTCTTCCCAATTAAGCACTTGAACCTTTTTTAAGAGTGTCCATCTAGACACTTTCCGCCCACTCTAATGAAAAACTCATGCGCATATTTGCGCACGAGTCCTACGTGGTTAAGTGACCCATTTATAATCTGTCACGTGTCATAATTAGCACATCATATAATACATCCAATTATGTGTTATATGATGTGCTAATTATGACACGTGGCAGATTATAAATGGGTCACTGAACAACGTAGGACTCGTGTGCAAACACGCGCATGAGTTTTTCATCAAGGTGGCGGAAAGTGTCTAGATGAACATTCTTAAAAAAGGTTCAAGTGCTTAACTGGAAAATGCGTTAGTTCAGAGTGTTTAAGTGGAATATGGAATCAAGTTGGAGAGGCTGACAATGTATTTGGCCGAAATAAAATATTAGGAAAATTCAAACATTAATAGGTAGGACTCATATCATGCAGTAAATGTTGGTTGCACTAGCAGTACATCATCGACATTTATCTCAATAGCTTAAAAAATCATTTATCTGCTTTCAAACAAAAGTATGTTGTTCTTCGCTAAAACCTATGCTAAACGAATCTTTTTTTCTTTTCAAAATGAGACGTCTCCTTAATATATCATCATCTTCAATGCTCTAATTCAATGCTTCCAATCCAACAACCATATTTAGCCATTAAATTAAGACAGTTACTGATTTTATCAGTTACACATGCAAATTTAAAAAGAAAAAAAAAATCTTTCATTCATTCTTACAGTATAGCTGTGGCTCCTTTCATCCTCGTAACTATGGCAAAAGGCTAAAATTAAATAGTGTCTGCAATAAATAAGTTAACATTAAAGCTAGGTCTCTCTCTTCAGCATTTGGATGCTCTCTACATTTACTATTACTTTGATGTAACACAACGCCCTCAGTCAATTCAGAACGCTCCTTTTCCCAACAACATTCAATACTAGAATCCAATTTAAGATAGTTATTTATTCACCTTATACAGATCATTCATGTTCACGTAGTTGCACGTGATTACATGTTAAAGCAAATTAATTTACATGGAATTTAAATTATACTATACACTGACAATAAACAAAAATATTTTCTTAAATGAATAGTGTAGTTCAACATGTAATTATCTTACAAGAAATAGACCTGATTGTGTAAAATTCTTTTATATGGTTAATAAGTCATGAAACATAAACTTATTTAGAAATAGGATTTTATTTATATATACTGAAAATGTATTAAAAAAATTAACACAGTATCAATCTAAGTACTAGGTATATAGCAACTGACATGTGAAATCTTACCATTTCACTTCATAAGTTAAATTCTTGCTACTACAAATATTACCACTCTAATATTTGGATCTTTTAACATTTGATCTGACTTGAACTAATGGTGTTTTACACCAACTAATTAACAAATCAAGTCAACATTATATACGCCTACTCTATATATTCTGTATCCAGGTCCTTCTTGTGGTTTACTGAATGGCTGAGTTTGAGTTTAAATTGAGTATGTTTGTCTGAGAGGAAACTAATAAATTGATTTTCCTATGAGGTTTTAATTAATTAAAATACTGGTGAAATCGTAGGGATGTAATAGGGGAACAGACTATTGGGGATAGGGATGTTTTGTTTTTGTTCAAAGAGACTTTACATAAAAACCTAAACTGTTAAAATACAGAATTTGAAGTTTCTCCATCTTCCTTTACTTTAAGTGAATGATTCACTAATCATATATACCAACAAAAGTGTACAGACGGACAAGTAACATAACCCTACTTCTGATAGACCCCTATGAATTTTTTACCAAGATGGAAAATCTATTCATCCCGTAATTTCTTACTTCTATGTGAGATGTTATTAAAAAAGATTTGCAGTTACATATAATAGTTGTGTAGTTTAATAATACGGATTAACTCGTAAGTCTTCATACTATACATCCACATGCCACTGGCTAATTATAGGGGGTTAATTACCATTTTTACAAATTACAAATTAATGATATTTACCATAGAAATACATTAGTGCACAATACTTGCACAAAAATTGATTTACTTATCGGGAGCTTCATGAAGACGTGTTAAAGAGTAAAGATATATTTTTTCATAATATCTTGTTAAGCCAACAATTTACACTTGGGTGTATCAACTCTATCTTAGTGTCCATTCTCAAACCCCTCCCACCAAAGCAGCACTTTCTCCAAAACTAAGAAGATGATGATGCAGCAGCACTAGTGACTTTCATTTCACGGGTGATGAAATCTGGCACGAAAACCCTAAAAAGGGTATATGATTTACATGTTTCTTGCAAGGATACACTAGCTAACTGCTGAAACAGGCAAAAACACCTGCAAGAAAACAAATGAACATAGATTTTAGGTAAACGAACGTACAAGAAACAATAACAAGAAGTAAATTAAATACATCAATCAAACGAAACATGAAGAGATATTATACAACGTTTTTGTCTCCAGCACAACAAAAAAGGTCACATAGGAATGGTGAATATACAAACAACAAATTTTGTTTAGAGGTGTGGCATATATGGTTTTAGAGGAATGAAGCCTGGTCCGACTCCTTCACTTCCATTATTTTCATCTAAACATGTGAATCTTGTTCTGTTTTTCATCACCATCATGAAAAAACAAAGACAAAACCACAAACAAGACTATATATAAAGGAGAGTGATTGTGTCGAGCCAGCCAACATTCCCCTCAAACTCATCATACCCCTTTCTTCATTCTATCTTCTTCATCATGACTAATACTATGACCTAAACCCTATTTTTACCCAGCCACCCTCTTAAGAAAGGGAGAGAGGGAGGGAGAAAATATTACATATATTTATGATTAGCTACTCAAAAACCCTACGGAGAATGGGAACCCAAGCCTGCTGATTTATAGGGGGAGAGGGAGCTGATTTTTTGGGATGACACCTCACTTTTTTTATTGTTACGCTTCTTGGTTCTTCGTGGTTGAAACGCTCCTATTTATTAAAGTATATCAAAGAAAAGAAATAATTTTATGGGTGGTAGTTCTATTTAATTCCTTTGCCACCCAAATTTGTAGAAAAGAACACACTGTTTTTTTGGCTCTATTTTTGTATTCTTCTATGGCATTACCCCCACCTAATCGATGTATTGGTATAATTTTGACATGAACATATGGCGTACGAATACAACACCATGTGATATAGACATGCAACAACGAGTCAACCAACGGAGAGTTGGTGCACTGTAGTAGCACAGGGAGGTATCTGTTGATTCGCATCCGCATGACACCATTCGAGAGCAAGCCCTCTGTAAAGTGTCCGGATGGTTTGAATTGGACCTTCCGAATTCGTAACCGTCCACTTTGCGTATTAAATGCACTTCTAGATCGTGCACTCCCCTCAATCTGACGCGGGGAACGTGGTTCATTAAATGCAGTATTCAAGCTCAGCTGCCCAACTGTATAGTATCCAACTAGTTCAATTCGTAAAGAGATCCACAAACATATGTCCAAACTCTGTCCAGTTGTAATTAAATTATTAAAATATTAATATAATTTTTGTGTTCTTGTATATACAGTTCATATTTGTCTATTTGTTGTCTTGATATAGTTGATTGCTTGTAATCCTAAATATAAATTCAATTGTAATGTAAAGAGTCAATTTTAGGCCATACAATCATGTCTTAGAATTATTTAAATTTATTCTCACATAATTTGATGGGAGAATAAGAAAAACTCAAAAAACGTAGCAATTGTTAGAACAAGGATAATAAATATATTAGAAATTCAAATTAAAACTTACTTGGCTTAGAGGCACGTCAAGACGTTTCTTGAAGATAATTGAAGTCTCTCCCACGAGCAAACCGAAGAATGATAACAGCATTATCTCAGTGATTACTAAGCCACAAAATAAGTAGCACTCAAGAACGTTGCTCTTCTATTCTTGAATCTGTGATTTCACCTTTTGATCAATGTCTCACTTTTGTTTTCAAATAAAAGATGTGTTTACTGAATTGTTTGTCTTTTCAAGAGCCGTGTATTTATAGGCAAAGTAATTCTTGAAAATTAATACTTCATTAAATAAAGTATAGTTAATAAGCTTCATTAATTTGTAAAGATAAAATGGATTTGACAAAGTAATTACTTTAAAAAATCTGAACGAATTGATTTTATTCATCTGCTTTTGTAGATTAGGAGTTTCTTTTAACTTTTGAAAGTAGTTTGTAATCCTAATCAACATGAGCTTAAAAGTATACCTGTCAATCGGGCCGGGCTAGCTCGGTACCGGACCGGACCGGTTCATTATAAGCGGTCCAGGTCAAGGAGGAAGCGGGTTGCGAGCCGAGCCGGGCTTAAGAAAAAAGATCGGTTAGCCCGGACCGGTAAAAGACCGGTCTTTGGCCCACGATGGACCGGATCGGACCGATTTTTTCATAGAAAAATTATACTATATATCGAGGGAATTGAGACATGTTTTTGGCAAGAATCATACAAAATATAATGTAGCATTTAGTCCCTTTTAGAATCCCTCAATATGCAATAGTACAAAGGTATTTTTATCTTCATTAAGTACAACAAATGAATATATTCATTTACTATTTTTTCATTGCTATTCAAGAATATATATTAATTAAGTATTTTATACAACTTATCTTCTTGGTTGTAAGAGAATTTGATAGTCTCAGTTTTTCACCTTTGAGTTGTAATATTAAAATTGTATCTATTTGACTAAGCATACTATAGAAATGATGAGATAGTACTTACTTAAAATAATAAGAGTGATCTTTTACTTCATGAGTAGTGCATCAAATTAACATAGTAATTAAACTTGGTTTCCATCAATGAATCAAAGTATATGATTCTCAAAATCTTTGATCCTTTTCTTTCCTGCTTTCACCTTCATTCTCTTTTTATATAAGATTATATGTCCTTCCAATTCCAAGTACAAAGTGATAGGTTTAGCTAAAATATAAAAAAGAAAAAAAAAAAAGGATCGGACCGGTCCGGACCGGTCCAGTGCTTAATGAGCTAAGGGTCGAGCCGGGCTTCAATTTTTTGAAAAAAAGACTGGTTCGGACCGGACCGGTAATGGCTCGGACCGGACCGGTACTGGGACCGGTGAGCCGACTCTTAACGGGCCGGTCCGAGCCGGTCCTGGTCCAATTGACAGGTATACTTAAAAGTGATTATAAGCTTATTAATATATGTTTGGTAACCTCAAAATTTTTGGACTTATAAATTATAAGTTGCTTAAAAGCCAATTTCTGACTTATAAGCCACTTAAAATAAGCTGCTTTTAAGCCCACCCAAACAGGCTCATAATAGTGTTAAGGTAACGCCAAATCTTTAAATGGTTGGTTCCAATTTTTCATAACTAATTTCCTCTTACGTCCAAACTAGATGGTCACAAGGTAGCTCTAGGGAGCTCCTCTTGTGTCCAAATTCCCCCTATATGGTCACGACTACTTTTTCTTTTCACTCTGATATAAAAACTAGATGGTTACAAACTTAAAAAGCCAATTTCCAAAAGGAATAGCAAGAAATTTGAAGAAAAAGATTTTGAAAAGGAAAATTTAGAGGCCTTCCTCCATCCAATTAGTTTCATGTTGTAACGCTAATCTTCCTATGATAGAAAATATTATGCTTAGTCCCTTATTTTGATTTTTTGTGTAACAATTCTTTAAACATGTTTATCGTTAAAGTAGAAGAATTATAATTTGACTAATTTGACATTTTCTAGTATTAAACTCTTATAATTAATTATTTTTTCAAAATAATTGTTTTACTCAATTGAGACGTTCCCCTACATCCAGATAGGTAAGTCCACCATCAACTCATTTAATCAATTGATCATGCTGAATTCTTTGATCTCCTTGGGTATTCTACCCTTGAAATATAATTTTACAGAAGTATCATTGACTTGTCATGATTAATCATATTTCTTCATCTATATGCTTTAATTTAGGTACTTCTACTTTCTTTTTCTCCGAATAAATGGCAAGATTGGGATGTGTTAAATTTAATTAGTAAAAGTTTGATTACTTACTAGCTAATGATGGGAAAAGTTGCGTATTATATACTGTGACTTTTGATAAAATAGGAAATATAATGTAATAGATGATCCGATCTTAAAATAAATGCACATGTAGTATATGTTCTATATCTTTAAAATAATTACATTTTCTATCTTAAGCCACTAAGAGATGTACTGACCTCTTTTCTTACTATACATAATCCCCCTTCTTGTACAAGTCCTCTTAAAATGCTCAAAGTTTCCAGTGTTAAATAAAAGTGATTCGACTAAAAACCTTTTGTATCGTATAGTATAATAGTGGAGGCCAAATTAATTAATTGCACCCCTAGACTAATTATATAATTTTGATTTGGATGTGTCTAAATTATTATATTGTTGAGGTGGGAAATGGTCGTGACTTGGTGTCTTTCAAGTGAAAACGTAGTATACTTTAATTGATAATCGAAAAACATCAAAGAATTTTACTGACGAAATACCTAATAATACCTATGCCATTAGGTATTATCTTTAATTAGCATTCAGTGATGATAATTGCCACCCGGGCTTAATAATAAGCACTACTAGTACTTCACTGAACTTTCTTCTGTGGATGAATAATTGAACTTCAAATGATGATAGGATACCAACTAAAGCTAGAAACCAGTGAAACCTAAGCAAGCCTAGACAATGGGAATAAACCATTCAAATAATTAGTACTATATTATTGCATGTTTTAGTTTTCAATTATATGAAAGCACATGACTGATGTTTGATAATTCAATCCGTCCAAAAAAAAAAAGAAAAAATCCCGCACAACTACTGCAAATATAACAGTCTTTGTACCTTTAACTTAAATTCTGCACATATTATAATATCATTCTACCAATTAATTGACAAATCCACTAATAGTGTAGTTGACCATTTGCTTTTGCACATAGCATCATTCTACCAATTAATTGACAAACTCATTACTTTTATAGTCGGTTCAAGTAAACTCATTATTTCTGGCAAAAGGCGGTTCTACCCTACAAAATGCGATTTTTGGGAACTCATAGTTCTTCCACAAAACTAGGTATATTAAGTATAATTTTTTTATAATATATCTAATATGATGTTTAGAAACACATACTCTAAAAGTTTAAATGGTTCACTTACACTTATGAGTATGTATCAATCCGCATTTAAACGTTCTTTAATATTTTTTTCTTAATATATATATCATCATTTAAAATGATATTTGGCAATATACATAATAAAAAAATTGATGAAGCAGGTTCACTGGCAATTCTTGGGACGCTATAACTCCGACTTTAATAGTGAACTCATTCTCTTGAAATACTAAATCCGTCTTTGCTTCTGCCTAAAATATATATTGGTATTTATATACCGTCAAAAAATTATATATTTGTAATAAAGTCAAACTCATCAATATACTATTGCTAATGCATTTCTGTCTGCTTCTTTTTCTAAAATATTTCTAAAAAATAAAACGAAAGGTCTTTTGACCACACTCATTTTGGCCATAATGGCACTAATAGGGTTAAAATGGTAAATTATTGTCTAATCTAGATCATTTATAGGGTTAAATAAAATATGACAGATTATAGATTGAAGGATATAGAAATCATTTTGACAGATGTGGCCAAATTTGGGCCAAATTGGTGTGGCCATTTAGCATCTCTCTAAATAAAAATAAAAGATACAAAAATATAGATAAATTGACATATATTTTGGAAAAGAGAGAAGTTCAAAATACAATGATATTTCATTTTCAACTATGTGAAAGAAGCATAAGTGAATTCTTGAATTAGAAAGTGTTAGTAATACGTAAGCTATTTTGAAGGTGCAGTTCCACAAAAACAAGCAATCTCCATTCTCCAATGGTTTTAAACAAAAAATGCCAAAACTTATTTTGACTCCCAAAAAAAAAATGATTCGGGTTTTGTCAGCGGTACCGGAGGATCCGGAAACTCCAAAATCCAATTAGGATCTTATTAAACTCAACATTTTTAAAAACCACTCGCACATTGAACACGCGCTGAGAGTTACGGGTCAGATCTTGACCCGAATTAAATACAGGTTGTACCCACACCAACAACCTTTTGTTTAGAATTCAGAGACTAGTTAAACATGTGGGTCCCACTAATTTTATTTTTTGGGATAGGTGGGACCCAGGGCCAAGACCAGACAAGACAGGGAAACGTTGATGTTTGGGGAAAAAGAGTGGGTCCCAAGAGGAAAAATAGCAATAATGAGTTAATGATAAGAGGTGTCACTCTCTCTTTGCCAGACTTTTTGACGACAGCTCACTACATCAACCTCCCACCCCCTTCACTCTACATTTAATTCCCCTATCCCAAATTCTTCCATTTTATCTTCAAATATGTTTTTTGAAGATATCATATAGTATTATCAAATTGTTTTGTATTTTCCCTTTAAGTTCGTGTATTGGGTAAAAATTTCACATAACTTCAAAGTACGACACATGGCGCTGAGATTCGGTAACTATTGACTATACATCGAAGAGCAAAGACAATCAAACGATGAGAAGCTCCGAAGACAAGGCTTTCAATCACAAAGGGCGTGCAGCCGGATTACCTTGATTACGACAGCTGGGTCGAGTTCAACAGATAGATTTAGACGAATACGCAACAATAAATGAGGATGAGATATCAAGCGTTGGGCGTTGCCAATATTCAGTTAGACGATCATGGTTGACAGATTCTCATTAAATACACGTCATTAACTCCTGCAAACAATATATCTACCTTTTTTCCCGCAAATTCGACACATCACATACTTTGAATATAGCTATTACTTGTACTAACAGCAGTAAGAATCATCTTGCTCTTTGCTTCACTATTTTTCTTACTTTTACTGATGCTTTTCGAAGTTCTTTAGTTGGAACCTATGTTTTACGACAGTCAGATAAGCCAATTTACTTGTTTTGATTCTTGTCTGGCCTCTTATTGTCTCAGCATAACTTAAGTACTGTCTCATTACAATTTTAATATAATTATATTATTTGTCGCCTAATTAATAAATTTAATTGCTTAATCTGTTAAGGCGATTTTTAGGGTAAATAAGTAAATCAATGGCTTAATAATTCAAGAAAAAATATATCCGATTTACTCCTCAATTTTCTTTAGTATTGTTTACATTCAGGCTAAAGTTTCGTTAAGGTCAAGGATTTATTATCCTAAGGGGTTGATAATATGACACCAATAGCTTAACAAAGAACAAAGTTACTCTATTTTAAATAGTCAGTTTTTTTACGAGAGAGAGATTTTGACTAAGAAAATGTCACAAGTATTACTTGTATCAAATTATTTCACTTTAAATTGTACATAATAAATATTCAATAAGTTGTTTAATTTCCATATCATGTGTTCCAGTAATTTCACACACTTGATGAAGGTTAGTGCCATATCTAATACGCATATTTTAGACAATTGTTAGATGTCTAATAAGTTACGCACCTTTGTTGAGATGTCAAAATGAAAGCTTCATATGTTCAAGGGATGCTTTGTATATTAAGCCAAATGAAAATATAAACATTAACTCATTTTAAGATAGAAAAAAAAATCGTTTGTTTTCTTATATAGAGACGAAAAATAAGAGTTGTACAAATTGAGGCTGAGGGGTATAATACTACATTTTATATTTTATGTACTCTCTTTCCCAAAAGATGGCATTGCCGTAATTTAGTAAGCCGAACAAATGTTTTTGATTAATTTGGAACAGATTAAGAAAAAATTACGAAAAAAAATTGATATTTGATATTATTTAGTTTTAAATGCATAGTATGATATGTGATATTTGATATTAGTAGGGAATCAATTTTTTTTTATATGTAATACATTAGTGCTTTAGACGTTTCTAATTCCTGTTTTGGATGATTAACATAAATAGTAGAGTATTTTCTGGCTGTTCTATCAGAAATTTGACCTTCGTAATAAAAGTCTTACAAAAATTGTCTCCATAAGAAATTCCAATCTTTCTATTAGCAATTCAAGGCTTCGCTAGCAACTTTTACTGAGAGGTCCATTTTCGTAAGACTTTACTTACGGGGTCAACAAGGCAATTCTAGGTTAGGCTTCGCTAGCAACTTTTACTGACGGGTCCATTTTAGTAAGACTATACTTACAGGGTCAAAATTGTAGCAGCAGAGCCAAAAGTGTCGTTTCGCCCAAAAACCTTCTGTTCAAGATTTTTGTGCAAAATAAAAGATTTTTTACATAAATATACAAATTTGACCCCTTAATTACGAAAAAATAGCAATACTTTTCTAAATACAAGGCATATTAATTTTTTTAGAATATTTTTATTTTTGATAATTACACTTACGCCCCACTCTCCAAAAAACCCTAAAACACTTTCTCCACTTCACCCCAAACAAATCAGCCGCTACCCTAATCCCTTCTCTCAGACCCAAACATACAACTCCACCGCCACCATCACCGATCCAAACACCAGTAGAAACACCACCACTACCACAATCGTCGTATCTCAACATAGGCAAAACCACCACCGCCAACAGTGAGACATACAACACCACTATATACAGATCAAAATCAGTGGTAAAACTTACCAACAACAACGGTGGAACCACCAGTGGGAACGATCGCAGAGGAACCGAGAATTAACACCCATCAGTGGTGGAAATACTCATATCAGAAACGAAAACCGTCACCAATGCACTCTGTACTATTCTGCTACGGCGCCACTATTGCAGCGATGCCGAAACACGTCGGAGTAGCAGCAGCGCCGATGCTCACTTACTAGAGAGTTCAGCCGAAAGTTCACATATCTCAATCGTTGATTCAATAGTCTAGTCTATCATCTCAGTCGTTGAATCTGTTGCTCTTATTTCCATACACTAATTCTTCCTCCTTTCTGTGGTTGTACTATTTAAGAATAGTTTATTTTCTAAGCTGATGTATGCTGATACAGTTGTTACTGATACGGAAATGGTCACTTTAGACCTTGAAAATATATTTATATATCTTTTTTTTTCATCATAATCTTTTGATCTTTTATTTTCTAAATGCTTGATGATTACAGTTACATACTTGTTGGATTTTTCTGACCCGAACAAATGCAACATTGCTAAACAGTTTGAAATAGATTGAATAGTGATGAAATAGTTTTGAAACAATGCTGAAACGATTTGAAACAACACATATACAATGAGATACAGTTAGATACAGTGTTGAAACAACCTGAAACTGTGCAGAAACAGTTAGATACAGTTTGAAACAACAGAGATACAGTACTGAAACGATCCAGAAACAGTTTGAAACAACGCAGATACAGTGCTGAATACAACCTGAAATGGTGCAAGAACTATCAGATACAGTTCGATGCGGAGCAAAAATAGCGCATATACAATTCTGAAACAACTAGTGAAAAAGTCCGAAATAAAATATAAAAAATAATGTGAAACAACGCAAAAAAAAGTGAAATATTTTAGAAAAAGTAAGAAAGAACACACAAACGGGATGAAATAAATGCTAAAACAGTCTAGAAATAGCTAGATACGGTGCAGAACAATGTAGATACGGTGCAGAACAATGTAGATACAGTGAGATACTGAAAGATACAACGAGATACGAGATAGTTGGTAGTTGAGAAACATCGAGATACAGTGAGATACAACGAGATACAGTGAGGATGAGATGGAGAAAAGTGAAATTAGAGGAAATGAGAGGAGAAAAAGCGAAATTGAGGGAAATGGTTGGAGGAAAAGTGAATTAGGGGGAAATGGGATGAGCAAAAGTGATAGTGGGGGGAATAAGAGGAAGAATGCAAGGGTTTGGTAATGTTTGTAATTAACTTGTGTTTTCTATAGGATTATTTTACTAAAATATTGCTATGTTTGATAATTAAGTTATAATAATTGTACTTTTGTGTAAAAATTCCCAAAATAAATAGATCCAGCGCCGGTATTACAGTTTTGATAGTTTTGATTGTTGTAAGAAAAGTCTTACAATTTTTGCCTCCATACGGAAAAATAATGGTGACTACTAGAGGAAAATTCATAGCGATCACCAAGCCTTGCTAATAGAAAGATGTGACGCTCGCCAGAAACTTTCTTACAGGGGCCAAATTAGTAAAACTATTTCTGTAAATCACCCAATTTTTTTTGGTATAACTGACTTAAAATTTCATTTTTTAAAGGATTTTTTTACACTATATACCCATGGAATTCAAAGTATTTACAAGTCCTGCCCATTAAAATTACAATACCCATGAAATTAAAAGTATTTACCAACCTACCCATTTATTATTGTATATATTTGTTATATTTTATGAGTGTATACTATGGGTGTCAAACGGGTAGGGGTTTACCCGTCAAAACCCGGACCCGGACTCATTAAAATTCGACCTCATCCGGACCCGCAAAAACCCGGACCCGAACCCGTAGACCCCCTAAAATACCCCTACCCGAACGGGTTTTTTTTTTTCTTAACAAATACCCGTATCCGTTAAGACCCGTCAAAATTATGGGGTATTAATGGATATACCCGTACCCATACCCGTTAAAATAAACTGAGTAATAAAACTTGTACGTGGAGAGAAATGTATACACAAGTTTTCCACTCATGGTTTAATTTGTTTTGTGTCCATATTGTTAGTAGTGAAATATGTTCAAGACAAACAAATTATTTATTTAATTAAAAAAATACTTTATATTCCATAATAAATCAACACTTTGAAGTTTGAATATATATTACTCTAATATGGTATAGAACTTCAACTATTAATTTTGATATATACCTCAGAAAATAAGCTACTTGGAGTCGGACAAAGTAACTCTTTGAGTTTTTCCTATTGATCTTTTTTTAATTTGTTTTAAGTATTTAAAATAATATTATTAAAAAATAAAATTATAACCCGTAGCCAAACCCGATTTGTTAAGACCCGACCCGTACCCCTACCCGCTAAGACCGGAACCCGCACGGGTTTTTTTTTCTACGGAAACCCGTATCCGTTAAAAACCCGTAATTTAAACCCGTACCCGACCCGTACCCGAAACCTGTAGGGTTACAATTTTACAACCCGAACCCAGACCCCTATACCTGTTTTACACCCATAGTGTATACCTTTAAGTTATACTGCATAAATAATACTAATATACAAGTCTAGATGGGTAGGACATCCGTAAATAGTTTATGGATAGAACTTATAAATATGAAACTTATGGATAGAAGTGGGTAAATATTTTTATTTTGATGGATATTTTCGTAAACCTCCTTTTTTAAAAATTCATCCGTTATCACAAATGTATGACACCGGAATAGTAAGTCTAAAGGTTTTAGAGATGCCGCATTATCATAATAATTGACATTGAACAAACGCAGCCCAATTGATAACTACAACAAATAATGTCACAACTTGTTAGAAGTAATGCCCTCAATTTACATCAGCTGAAGGCAATACATTGATCGGCCAACTACATGGAAGGAAAGTGCAAGTCCTTCAGATTACAAAAACAAAATGGAGGAACATAAAGGAAAGGAAATATCCAACAAAACTTGGTTTCTCGAAAAACCAATGGTTTGATGACGAACAAAATCAAGACGATGATAAATAATGACCAAATCATTTCAAACCCAACGCAAAAGACAACTTAGGCCTGGATTTGTTCTTGCCCAACAATTTCATCTGTTTGGCACGCTCTTCTTCCTCTTGCTGTTTCTTTCTTCGCATTGCCTCTTCTTTCTGTCTTTGAAGCTCTTCCAGTTCCCTATAACGCTGCTCTTCCTTCATTAGCTGCTCCAAAGCTTCTCTTCTCTGAGCTTCTTCCACCTTTCGCCTCTTCTCTTCGAGCATTCTTTCTAACTCTTCTTTCTCTTTTTGAGCTTGTTCCTACATGAACAAATAAGAAGTCATTTTCGGTCAAAATGAGTTCAATTTCAATTAAAAATGTGGCAGTCCAGCAAGGGAGCTGTGCTTATTCCAGGAAAACTAGAACCAGGATTATGTCAGATCCATTCAAATCATGTGGTCCTCGGCCTTCCCCACCCATCTTCATCGCTTCCACTGGTGATTTACTCCCTTCCATTTTATAATGGAATTATTTCGTAACAAAATAGCCATTAGCTGTTAATGATAGATCGAGAGAAGAACCATCAGAGTAAGTGCACTACTTTCTTTTATGGACAACTAGACACCACCTCAGAAGCACACAACATTGCCAATTGAAACTGTGAATCTGAGTTCATGAAATATCTTATCGAGGGCACAAACCATGCTAATTGTTGAAATAAAAAAATTGGCTAAGACATAGCAGAACCAGATAACGATATGAAGCAAAAATAACTTGCCTCCTTTTGTTTTGCCTCAATAATAGCAGCTTCCTTTTCTTTTTCAAGTTGAGCAGCAACTTCATTCACAAGTTTCTTTCTACCTTCTTCTAATCGTCTTTGAATTTCAAGCTTTATCTCCTCCGTGTTCAAGCTTTCATCAACTTTTCTCTTAATTGCTTCTTCAACTCTATTTGCAGTTTCTTCTTCTATTAATTTCAGTTCTGCCTCCTCTTGACGCCTAAAGAGAAAAAGAACAAAAATTAGAGATGGGATAAACATTGGTGCAGATAGAAAAGACTCCTCTTATGTCCCCAGATTCATAAAATAAAGGAAGAACTGACTTTCCAAAGTGCCCTCTTTACCATATAACTAAAGGAACAACAGACTGACCTTCATGTTGACATATGTACTAAGTCTACTTATTGCTTTATAGCATACCTCTACCTGAATTCTGTCCAAACAAGTGAGTATCAAAACTGGTGAATAGTAGATAAATGAGGCACCCAACATCAAAATTAATAAGATGAACTATAGCAGTAACTTCCTTCAAATATGCCTGTGGAGAAGAATGTCAAATAACCTGTCGCAGTTTAAAGCTAATCACCGAAACACTTGAAGCCTTACAGCAGAAGTTTCCACTCGTCAAATAGATGATTCAAGTTGTCAACATGTCAGCTTTAATAGTCATGAAAAGTACCAAAAATAAGCTCGAACCAATGCTTGAACCACTAGATATTGTTCAAGATTTAGAATTGCACATCACAAGAGTACAGAAACTTGGCCAAAGCCAT
This sequence comes from Petunia secreta, assembly GCA_029990175.1. Taxonomy (NCBI): domain Eukaryota; kingdom Viridiplantae; phylum Streptophyta; class Magnoliopsida; order Solanales; family Solanaceae; genus Petunia; species Petunia secreta. The sequence continues at coordinate 6,854,072 of JARKIP010000028.1, read as the reverse complement.
CTTGAAATCCACAAGACCTTTGAAGCAAATAGCTCATCCATCTACACTAAAGAATGACCCAAGCAAAATCTTGTCAAATGTTTGTTATTGCCAAGTACGTTCATGATTATTCCTGTCCTAATAACTTTTTGTGAGGCTAGGTATGAAACATACATGTAGCATTTTTCCTTGCAGTTATCACGTCTGCAGATTTAATCAATGAGAGCTAAGAGCATTTGCGCAGCAAGGAAGAATAACTACACGAAGATCAACGTTCTCTCTTTGTTTATCAGTCAAATAGTTTAGCAACAGTGGAACCAATTAAAAAACAGAATTTGTAGCATGCAGCAGTCTTGCTGTATGTTGGTTTTGCTTCTTGGTGATCCAGCAGCATTCTTTGTAATTATACTGCCTTATAACATGTACTATAGGAACTTGCAATCCACTTGCAACAAAGACAGACAAGTCCATCAATCCTACAGCATTCCCCTATGGTGAGAAATAAAAAGGCAAGAGGAAGAAAAGTGTAATGAAACCCAGATCATTAGGCATAGCTAAAGAGGTCAGCCAAGCAGTACTTCATTTTTTATATTCATATTGTTGGGGGTATTGATTCGAAAATATTTTCCACTTCAGGAGGGGAGCGTTATTGCCTCTGCGTTGAAATAGGACAAGGAAGTTAATAAACATGTAAAGCATACAAGCTTTACACTATCTTGGTCCATTTTCAGTATTTATACAAATTTACAGAATAACAATTCAAATTAGACCACATTCAACAAATATCAACTAGTCAACACTCGGAGACGAGATATATTTCAGAGAGCTTCATGAACCAAAAAAAAAAAAAGAACTCCTCTCATCTTCAAACAGAAGGAGTAAATACCAAAAGTTCCACAATCTAATCCTACATATACCTCATTAGCAGGCCCCTAACAAAAAAACTTTCAATTATGGAGCTGAAATCCTGAGCTGTTATTTCCAAAGGTCAGTCAACTAGGACTAATCAGAAAAAAACCCATCCAATGTCCTCATTATAGCCATTTTACCGTACAGTCATGATTGCTTTCAGAAAATAGTACGGTAACTAGAGGTGTATACTTGAAGCTGAAAGAATGTGTATCTGTAGGTGGATTCTCAAAAAAAAAAAAAACATAGCTTGCTCTAAGATGAGAAAAAGATGAAAGGGAAAACATAAGACTGAAATAACAGGAGAAAATTCAAGATTTACATGAACAGCTATACCTTTTTTTCTCCTCTTCCTCAAATTTATTTTTTCCACTGATATCCTTTTGCTCTTTTGATCCGACACTTGGAACAGGTGATTTACCAATAGAAGATAGTGAGATACTCCTACTTTTTTGTCTCCTATGGTGACTTGGGGAGCGACTTTTATGTCGTCTGGTGGATGGAGAACGACTTTTGCGGCGCCTTGGAGACAATGAACGGCTTCGTCTCCTGTATAACAATGATAACATTTAAGCAACAAAACATACTGGCAAGGGGAAACATAAAAACCCAGTCATACTAACCCGTCCTCCAAATCACTTAGATACTAAAGCATGTACAGTTACCTCATGAATTGCAAAGAATAAACTCGAGCTCCGTCTTTTATCATAGGGAACCGCTAATATCAAAATCGAGCAACCAATGGACACTCATCGGCATCCAAGACCTGCTTGCTTCCCATGAAGGGAAGTAATTACTTCTTTTAATTCCTCACTGAAGAACATAGTTTGCACCAGGTATTACATTTTAGGTTTCTATTTATTACTCTACTCATTAGGATCATGAATATCTTCAGAATAGTAGGCAATTTCCAGATCGCAGCTTGACCGAGGACTAAAATTTGCAAGTGCCAATGACACCACCAGATTAGGGTACGAGATATTACATAGACAACCACAAGGATATCAACTATGGTGATCACAGGTTTGGTAACTCTTAGTAGTAGCAACAAGTCAATTTGTCAAGTACAGAACAAGATTTCATACACATCTGCAAACTCATAATAGAAGGCTGGTCGACTTTGATGCGCAAATACCATTCTGAACAAAAAGAAGTCGGTATTGACGACAAAAGAATGAAACAAAGTCCTCAACCCCTATCTCCCTGCTTGAGAACAGAAAGAACTATATATCCAATGAAGGGAATTTAATGAACGAAATGAAGAATAATGCATTTTGGGGATTAAAGTTCTGAAAGTGATCCATGACCAGCCAGTAGGTGGACAACTTAGCGTATGCAAATGCGCAAGTCACCAGAAGTTCCTCCTAAAGTCTTTAAAATTCAAGCACAAAAGATCAACCATCAGTCCTGCCACAGCTTAGACCAATGCAGTCACTACGAAGTCCTAAAATCGTTTTTGAGCAACCCAGCAAGTCCTTCCAATAAATGGTAGATAAAAACCAATACTTTTTCAAGAATCAAACACGTAGATAATACCTGAACAAACTGTAACTGAATCAGCAAAAACATGTAAGCTTTATTAGAATAATAAACCACTACTCCTCGCACATAAAACATACAGATCAGAGACAATAAGACAACGATAATATCCATATATGTCAAATCCATCGATCAGTTTAAGCAAAAGGGTATCACCTGCTATAGGAATAAGGGGATCGGCTTCTATCTCTCCGGCTTCTGCGGCTATGTCTGCTTGCCACAGGTGAGGGTGACCGTGAGTATCTCCTCTTATATGCTGGCGACCTCGATCTAGACCTTGAAATATCCCTGTTCCTATCCCTATCCCTATCCCTATCCCTACCCATCTCTTGTTCAGCCAGTTCTAAAAAACAACCACAAATTCACCTGTAACAATAAATAAAGTCAAAACCAATATGCCCTAAACAATTTCAAGAACATCTGTAACCTTAGACCAATTGAAATACAAAGAACAACCATCATAAGCTACACGCCCAGAAAAATTCTAAAAAAATTAAAAAAAGAAGTGAACTTTATAACAAACAAGAACAAGAATCAAAACCCACATACCCAAAAACAATTCAAAACATGTAGCATAACCTAATAACAAGAGGAAAAGCTAAAGTATCAAACTTTATACACTAATAGTTAACCTTAGACAATTTGAATTACAATGAACAAGCATCATAAATACAATTCTAGATTTTTTTTTAAATAAACTTTTGGACCAAACAAGAACAAGAATCAAAACCCACAAATCCAAAAACAATTAAAAACATATAGTATAATCTAAGAACAAGAATGAAGCTAAAGTATCAAACTTTATACACTAATAGTCATATAGCAATTGAAAAGGGCATATAAAAATATTCCAACAAATAGAAAGCTGAAAATTACCTTTCAAAACAACAAAAAGATGGATCTTTTGTGCATAAGGATTGAAAATGAGTAAATAAACCCTAAAAATGGAATGGAGTGAAGATATATTATGTGGGTCTATTATTTTCCTTTATCTTTTGGGTTGTTTGATGAATTGTTGATTTTAAGGTAGAAAAAACAATGGGGGTGTTGTTCAGTTGTGTGTATAAAGCGCCCACAGACACAATATGATGAATGGAGAAGATGAGCGATGAAGTATTACCAAATATTAAGTACTCAAAATATTAAACGACACAGTCCATTTATTCATAAAATCCTACAACTAGACTACTTTTCTTTTGTTTTATTTTCTTGTTTTTATTTACCTATATTACTATAGTTTTCGGGTCTAATTAATTCGGATTCAGTTCAGAAGTCTAATTTGTAGATTAATACATTCCTACCAAAACTATATCTAGAGCGGTAAAACGTCCAATAGATTATATGACATCAATTCAACTTGCGAGTATTTTCCCGCTAAAGCGTATAGCAAAATAAAAAAAAAATCGACTCAAAATTTTTTTTTTTTTTTTTGTTGCTATTTGAACACAAACCTTTTACTAATTAGTATGATGACCATCAAACTCATTGGTTGTTAAGCAGCAACCATAGGTGTTGAAACTTGTACAATAGAGTGCAGTTAAATAACCGAAAGATGCACCTTTGTTGTAACTCATTGACCAAGCTACAATTTCTAAATTTTATTAAACAAGTATCTTATCAAAGAGCCTTCAGATGTTGGCATGAGCCAAGAGCCGAATTCTGTTATGCCAGTATGCAAAGCAAGCGCGCTTTTTCTTAGTCTACTACTATCCGCTTTGAAATCGTCCGCCCCCTGCCAGTATATGCTTACTGAAGGTATAATCTGCTTCTCTCTTTTTTTATGGTTGCAAAAAGAGGGATGGATATATGAACACTGCTCCTCGATACCACAGAATAGGAATAAAAGAAGAAATTTATCTAGTAAGTTCAAACTAGCAAATTGCTGAACCATCAAATTAGTGGTATCTTGAACTCGATGCAAAGAAATAAATCCAAATTGTTAACAGTTTATGTAACATGGCAACAATGATGTTATAAATACAAAACATCCAAGAGATTTTCTGAATACGAATCTTAGAAGAAAAAAAAAAAAAAGAACACCAAAAATATAAATGATACACTGGGAAAAGTAACTTGGGAAACACATCAAGTATGGATAAGATCCCTTAGCAGCTCAAAATACTGTGACATCAAAAAGTTTCAATTGTACATGACCCAATATCCCTGCCACTTCACAGAAATGCATCCTTCTCAAGCAGTGTTAGGACCTCCTGCTGGTTGTTGAGTTTGGCAACATCAATTGGTGTCTTTCCATCCAAGTTTTGGAGAGTTCTGCACAAATTAAAGAAAAGCTTCAATGCCATATTCGACTTGCAAGTGTTTAAGCGTAACGTGTTATCAAATCTAGTGTGTCGGACAAGGAAACAAAGCATAATGCTGCATATGGGGCGAAAATGATGATAACATATCAGCAGGATCATAGAGAAGTAGACATACACAGCGGCTCCATTCTCTAAAAGCAGTGCTACACACTCCTTCCTTCCGTATCCAGCAGCATAGTGAAGAGCAGTATTCTTGTTCTTATCCAAAGCATCAACCTTTGCCCCAGCTTCAAGAAGAATCTGAGCACACTTCACCTGGAATAAAATAAAAAAACAACTTTAATGCAGAAGTCTGGTGTAACATAGGTTTACTTTAATGATATTATACTCTGATTGATCTGGTAAGATGGTATGTGTATTGTACCCCCTTCCCTAACCCAAAAAAGTATATTAATACTTTCCTCTCACACTCAGAGCCTGAAGCAAAAGGATTGCTTAACGTAGCAGTTTTACAAGAAAAAGTAACAATGTATTGTAAACTTTATACAAGCCCATGTCATCAGTGTGACTGTGGACTAGTACAGGAAAACTAATAATATTGGAAAAACAGCTTGATCCACCATACCAAATTTCTAATGTTAAACAAGCAGAAAAGAAACTATATCAAAATGAAGGTATTTTTGAGGATATGATTTTATCAGGGTGAAGCTCTCAGACCAATAAAAATGCAGAATTCTTTATAAAACGGAAAACCAAAGAAGTGTTCCAAAGGTACGACAAATCCGAGGGAGAATTAACCAGTGCTTTCAGTTAGAATTGATCCCCCTGAAAAGAAGCTGGAAAACCTCACTAAATCTATAAGAAACCCAAGTAGGATCTGCTAGAAAGCTAGAAACATACCAAATGGAAGACTGGAATATGTGTCCATGAGTATACTAAAGGACCTAGATGAAGATCATATGGATTAATTTCTTACCTCGCCATATCCACAAGAAAAATGCAATGCTGTCCTTCCTTCTGAATCCTCTTCATCTTTATCAGCACCAGAAGCTAGTGCAGCCTTCAAGCCCTATTATTACAAAAAAGGCAATTACGTATTTAGATTGGCAACATCAAAGTCTCTAATGAGCTCATAGGTATAACTCAATTTCAAAATACGGAACATATAGACCTATTGGCAGAAAATCTAGCACGCTGATGAAAAACAGATGAAAGGGTTGTTCTCAATATAAGAAATTAGGAATGAAAGAATCTGCTATTCACAAAAAGAATTAACAATGTTCATATCATCTTGCATGCTCGGACTTCCCAGCAGGGTAATTTCAAACAAGGGCAGAAACTTTTGAAAAAGTAAAAGGTTTCAGAACAAAAGAAACTGCAAAAAATGCAACTATTACACCCTAACATTCAAGCCCCCACAGCAAAAAGAAGTATTTTAAAGCCACCTCTGCATCACCAACGCTAGCACATTGATGAACAACAGATTCATCTTCATTTGCCTCTTCTGTTTCATCTGCCCCAGGTATTTCAGAAGAGGTAGCACCCTCTCCAGCAGCAGCAAAACCCATTGCTTCACCGATCTTCTTCAGAACATCTTGGTCGTTCCAATACCTGAATGAAGAAAAAGGAAAAAATCAATAATTATAGTGTTAACCCAAATAGAGGCAAGAGCACCTTCAGAAATAGGATAGAATAAAACATTAGAAGGATAGAAAACTACAGATGGTAAAGATCACCGAAAAAGGTTCAGGACATAAAACCCATTAAAACCTTATGTGATCTATTTATCCAAAGGAAGAGAAGCACAATAAATTTGCAAACAAGGTCTTTTGCAATAACTTTGCAACCTACTTCATATTCCTCCATTTCAATTTATATGGCAGATTTTGATGGAGCACTAAGTTTAACATATTCATTTTGGAAACATTTTTGGGACATTTCAAAACAGAAAGATTGTTGTATGAATAGAAACAAGTGAGTAATAAGTAGGAGCAGACATGACCTCATCATTGCTGCTGGTCCTCCGCTCTCTATCTCTTCCAAAATTGGTTTCAATGATGGGTCTTCTTTAATGCGTGCCATTCGTTCTTCAAGTTGCTCCTTCTGAGCAGGGTTTGACAAACTCTCAAGCATGCCAGACATGGATGGATCCTGAAAATTTAAAGAAACAAAGAAATCATGAAGCAATCAAGGAGGAATCATTCTTCATTAAGAAATTCAGCAGGTCATAAAGCCAAAAGATACCTGCATCAATGCATTGCCAAGCCGCTCAGCCATGGTCATAAATTGAGGATTTTGCATAACCTGTTGCATTGTAGCATAGTATTGTTGGCTATCAAAGTTTGGGACACTGGCTTCCACTGCTGGAGCTTGAAAGGTCTTCTGAAGTTGCTCTGCCATCTGATTAAACGCAGGGTCTTTTGCAATCTGCTCTGCTAGTTCTTTGATACTTGGATCCTACATCAGCCACATCATAAATGGTTTTGCAAGAATAATCCAAAACAGTAACACAGATACTACACAGTTTTCTGATGAAAAAATACTACAAAGTTTATCAATCAACAAAAATAAAAGCAAGCAGCAAAATTAAAAGCATTATTGGATGATAAAAGTTTCTCCTATTTTGCATCACTAAAATATAATTATATAGGGATGTCACCAACTGTACAGCTTTGTTTTCGCATTGCTGAAATTTGCAATTCATTGTACTTACATGTCTCCAAAACCACACATATTCAACCAAATGAAATTAAATATTAATTACTTTATAACTTTCTCAATGACTCTTCCTTTACTCAATTATCCTGTTAGTCAAAACATAATGATTGACATGTTCGGTTGGAGATTATTCGTCCACATAAAACTTATGTTCTGCACAGTTACAAGTAAGTACATTGAGTAGCCCAGACATGGCTGAGAAATCAAAGGGATTTTGAAGCCCAGCTCCAGCTGCAGCAGCAGAGGCTGTTCTCGCCTCTCCTGATGGTGCGTCTATGGATGAAGACTCCGAAGACTTTTTGTTCTCAGCTGCCCCAGACTTTCCATCTGGAAAAGTGGAAAAAAAAAGTGAACTTCCTTATATAAATTAAAAGTACTGGTCCCACTTCACCAATTCCTTTTTTCAAACAAAAGGAAGTCACAGTAAAAATAAATTCATTCATGATATCGTACAGTATCATCTTTGGTAGGAGGTAAAACAAGCTATGAAGATCACAATACCAGCAATGTGATACTTCCAAGTCATGAATATATGGAATACAAAATCCAGGTAATACATGAGTCAAAACAATGACAGGCACCAGAAAGATTGATATCTTAATTTAGCAAGACCAAAACAATCAGACAACAATAATTATCATATTGGTCATCCAAACTCCTAACAGATAAGTATTTCAATGTACACACATGCATAAATTTACTTCAAGAATCAAAGCATCTGAGCAAATCAGGCCCCTGCTTACAAAGCAAAGTGAACCCAAGCTAACATAAAGGAGGAGACTTGTGATAGGTTGGCGGTCTACATAAAAATAGTAAGACTACGATGAAGACTGGAAAAGATGTTGAGGATTCATATAGTCTGACTAGCCGAACTCCCCACCCCCCCCCCCCCCCCCCCCCTTCCCCTTCTAGTTAGCTTGTATCATGTAGTATATAGAAATAAACCCCAACTTTGTTTAAGGTTGAAGCATGATTATGTAACTAATATGGCTGTACACAGCTTTCTTTGATTAGTCATATGCACCAAGTGAGAATAAAATATCATTGGGTTGAGACATGCCTTCCAACCAAATTGATAGAAATGTCAACTCCGTTTGACTATGTGCCTTTTAATCAATAATCACTAGCACAGTTTTTGCTTGAATTCTACAGAATCCACATATAGTTAAATTTTTATTGCTAAAAAAAAAAAAATTATAACCGAGAGATTCCACGTGACTTAGCAGGCCCAACCCTAGTTGGGTCACTGGTTTTATACTCGAGGGAGTATGGACTTGCCCCTCTACCCAGCTCCCACTTATATGCCAAGCTGTCTTCACTGGCAGGCTACAGGTCATTCACCAAACATGTCTAATCAAAGTGCTTTCATCGAATTGTCACTACAAGAAACATGTCCAAACAAGTCAATCGATCAACAGCAACAACAACATACCCAGTATGATCCCACAGTATGATCCCACAAGTGGGTACTGAGGAGGGTGGGGTGTACGCAACCTTATCCCTACCTTGTGTGAGGTAGAGAGGTTGTTTTCGATAGATCCTCGGCTAAAACAAGTGAATCAATCAAATAAGTAAAATAATTCATGCCAATGCCATCATCCCACTTTCAACCACATACTTCATCCCATCTCACCACTCTTGTTCAAAATGGCAGCAATTTTCCTAGTAAAACCTCATCATTCAAAACTACCTTTTCGGCGCTAAGTGCGTTCACGTACTTAAATCCACTAGGAGATAGACATACATATTACACATTCAATACTACAGAGAGCAACTGACAAGAGATACATACCTTCTGATGCAGTAGGCAAAACCTTCTCTCCCTGAAAATATTAAACAAATGAATCAAAATATATGAACCAAAAAGCAAAAGCAACAAAGATCAAAACTAGAACTTATTTCAATCAACCCACCAAAGCAAAAACAATTCCCACACACCCACTAAGTCAAAAAAGAAAAAGGAAACAAAAGGGTGGCTAAAATCTCAAAAACCCAATTTGAAAAATTCAATCTTTCTCTTGATGGGTATTTTAAAAATTCAATCTTTTTCTTAAAGGGTATCTGAAAATCCAATCTTTCATAAAAGATTATTGGATTTGAATGAAACATAAACCAAGAAACTATGAAATTGAAGAGTACAAAAAGTGAACTTTTACCTCAGACATGGCTAAAAAGAGTAGAGAGAGTTGAAAGATAGAGAGATTTAGGGGTACACGAAATCAAAGAAAGGGTTTTTGTGAGAGATAATATGATAAACTGACAGATGGACTTGTTGTTCAATAATCAAGAAACCTTTTTTCTTTTTTCTTTTTTCTTTTTTTCTATTTTCGTATGATGTTTCAGTGGGCCACCTCAATCTTGAAATGAATGGCACGGATATGCTTTCTTCAGATTCTCGGAAAAATTCATGTGTGTCCCCAATTTGATAGTTGTGAGTGTTTTGTCCCACTTTACAAGGTTTTAGCAAAATGACTTCCCTTTTAGACTTTTTCTTTTACTTTTTTGAAATTTTGTTAATTTGAAGAACGTGGGAAGACTGCAATTATCTTGGAGATTAGAGGAAGAATTGTATGCAAGTGCTGCCTAACCAAAATATCGAAGTAATTAATTGGGAGAATGTGAGAAGTGGTCGAGTACAAGTGTTGTCTAAGAAGATGGGAGGAAGGGTTTTGGACAAATGATGTCTATGTTAGACTTCAAGGCAATCAGCTGGAAGACTGGGAGAAGGAGTCGAGCGCAAGTGCTGCCTAAGCTAGGCTTTAAGGCAGCTAACTGAGTATTAGGGTCGAAGATAACTATTACCTAGCCAAGACTTCAAGGTAATTAGACGAATAGAACGTGGGAAAGGGGGGCTAGGCAGGCTTCAAGGCAATTAGCTGGGAGACTGGGAGAAGGAGTCGTGCGCAAGTGCTGCCTAAGCTAGGCTTTAAGGCAACTAACGAGTATTAGGGTCGAAGATAACTATTACCTAGCCAAGACTTCAAGGTAATTAGACGAATAGAATGTGGGAAGGGGTGGGGGCTAGGCAGACTTCAAGGCAATTAGCTGGGAGATTGGGAGAAGGAGTCGAGCGCAAGTGCTGCCTAAGCTAGGCTTTAAGGCAACTAACTGAGTATTAGGGTCGAAGATAACTATTACTTAGCCAAGACTTCAAAGTAATTAGACGAAAAAGGGGTGGGTGCTAGGCAGACTTTTAGGCGGAGAAAAAGGATGGAGGGGATACCGCGTGTCATTAAGATTTATAGGGTATTTTCATTTGAAATTTATTTTTTTAACAAAACAGTTGTCATATTTGCTAAATCACCCTGATGGAGGTTAGAAAAAAATAACTATTTCCTACCGTACTATAGTTCTGCAATTCTCCAGATTATCAATATTGTGGCTTTGGTAAAATTTTTGCGTAGGGGCCTGTTTGACGCGCGCTAATTGATCCTTAGCCGTCAAAAATAAATTCGCTGAGAAATAGCCACCTCCAGACAAGTCCCAGTATTTTATTATGGGACTTTATATAAAGCTTCAGTAAACTAACCCCAGTATAAAAATAATGGAACCTTTTAACATAATAGTTCAAAGTCCCATTATTTTGTTATGAGACTTTATATATAAAGCTTAAGCCCAGTATAAAATAGGGCAAATTACATTGTATGTCATTTTAGGGCACTTTTTTTAAAAACATATCAATATTTTGTCACTTTACTAAACATAGCAACATTTTCAAAAATGCTACCAAACATATCACAACTAAAAAAACCCTAATCCTTTTTTTCTCTCTTCTCTCCACTCTCTCTTTCCCCCGCGCCCCCTCCCCCCCCCCCCCCCAAATTGTTTTTCCTGGCCAGTCATCGCCTCCCATCCTCGTTGTCGTCCCGCCTCCCCCATCCACGTCGTTGCGCCGTCATAGCCGTTGCGGCTTCATCACTGTAGATCCAAGACGTGCTGCTGCAGATCCACCGTTTCTGTTTCTTCTGGTGTCTGCTGCGTCGTCGCCAGCGGATCTAGGTTCCTCCGTCGACGACGACGCTGTGGATCTAGGTGTCACGATTTGTTCGATTTCTTCTTCTTTTTTTTGGTGAATACATGTTATGGTAGGTGGTTTTCCAGATTAGAAATATGTATAGATGTAGTGTATGGTGGTTGGTCCGGTGAGATCCGGTGGCGCAACTGCTTTGTTCGCAGTTTTTTTTTTTTTTTTTTGAATTTTCAGGTGGATACGGCGAAACCACGGTGGTTGTGGTGTATGTTTGGTGTTTGTGGACCGTATGAAATGTATGTCGTGTGTATTTTCATTGTATGCCCGGTGTGTGCACTGTATATACAACGAATATACACCGGACATACAATGTATATACACTTGTCATACAACACATATACATATATATTTGTTTGTTTGTTGGTTTCTCTAGACATATAATAGATATACACCTCACATACAATAGGTATAAGTGTATTTTTGTGTTTATTCATTTGTATATGTTGTGTATGGCTTATTGATGTAGATTCACACACTTTACATACACTGTGCATACAAAAAATATACATGTGAAAATACACAACGCATACAGCAGCAGTGCTTAGGGGTGGTGGCTGGGGTTGGTAGTAGGAAGATCTAGTGTTTTTAGCACCATTTTGTGCATTTTGCTATGTTTTGAAAAAAAAAATATTGCTATGTTTTGAAAATGGGAAAATGTTGACATTTTAGTGTAAGAAAGAGTATTAGTTTGTATAGTTTTGTGAATTACCCATTGTAATGGGACCTTTGAACATGATAGTTCAAAGTCCCATTATTTTGTTATGGGACTTTATATATAAGGTTTCAGTCCAGTATAAAATAATGGGACCTTTGAACATGTTAGCTCAAAGTCCCAGTATAAAATAATGAGACTAGTTTGGGGTGTTTTCCAATGCTCGAATTTTTGACTATTTCTCAATTAATTTTGCAACGGTGGATAAAACTCATTGAGCTAGTCCAAAAATGGCTACGCATCAAAATTTCCCGTGGCTTTCGTCTTCCTCTATTGTAAAAATTTCGTCCAGAGGCCACTTTTGCCATTGCTATTTGGTTTCAGAGTACTATTTCTTTGGTTATACAAAAGTAGTCACTTTTTGGAACTTCAATCTCTGTGAGCTGAGGTATGAAGTTCAACTTCAGCCTACAAGGGTTGAAGTTTACGCATTCTATACCTAAAAATTCAGCCCTTGCGGTCTGAAAGTTGAACTTCATACCACTACAAGGTTTGAAGTTCGGGCCACAAGGATTGAAATTTCAAAAAAAAATTCGCCCATCTAAAGAAAAAGTAACCTGAAACCAAATAGTTGTCGCAAAAATTGTTATTCGTGAACTTTGCCCTCCTCCATCCGATTGTGAGTATATTCAAGTTTTGGATATTGATTTTTGGCTCAAATAGGATTGGTGCCCCATCACAATTTTGCACCTCATAAAAAAGGTCTTACACTTTTTGCCCCGTAAGAAAAAGCTCATCGCTCAGAGGCGGACCCAGGATTTCAAGTGGGTCACAAGATAAAATTGAAGAAAAGAGTATAAAAGAAATTGTAGGAGCTGGGATTCAAACCCAAGTCTCCAGCTTAGGAGACAACTTTAAAGATCTGTGTTACCAATGCACCCAATTAGCTTTTGTTTTTTTGGGTGCACATTTAAATATATATACACGTTTTCTGTCATATATACATATATATACGCACAATTTTTTCCGACGTCAGCGGGTGCCGATGCACCCACCCCCACCATGTAGGTCCGCCCCTGTCATCGCTATCGCCAGATCTTACTAAAAGCAGGATCTAAAATATTGCCTATTCTAGCAAAACCACCCATCAAAGCCATCATTAACCATTGGTCGGCCTCAATGGAAAAATAAAATGGAACACCTAGTATTCGAATTCTTTGGCTACACGATGAGAAAACGTCAGTGAACTCATTATTAAGACTGGTGTTGATATTCTAGAATCAGACACAAGAAAAAAAACCAGGCCGTTTTTTCCCATTAGTTTTTCTTAACAGAGCCCAAAAATGTAAGAGTTTTCTTTTGGGGGGCAAAATTTGTGACAATGGCACCAGATCTATCTCTTTTGCACAAAAACTTCGAGAATTAGGCTACCATTTATATTTTGTTCACTTCAAGGAAGTTTGCAATAATAGACTGGGCGCTACACAACCAGAAGAAGGGAAGAATCAACTTGTTCAAGTTTTGCATGGCAGTCACGATTTGATTTTCTCTTTGTTCTATATATTTTGTTAAATTATTAACAAATTTTATCGGATGGACAAATGTTTAACTGTTCACAAGTTTTGTCCAATTTTTTTTGTGTTTGCAGTTCTTTGAGTTGGCTTTGCTCTTTGCTTGTCCTGGGTAAGTAGTAGTGATGCGGCTATTTCACCAAATTAAAAATGGATAAGTAGCTTCTATGTATTTTTATAATAGTCAGGAAACTCGAGCTTCTTTGTCAAAAATATGCATTCGGTATTATGGTGTTTGTGTTCTAAACTGTTTTAAAATAAACAAGAACCTTGTAAATGGAACTCCTTAATTCTAACAACCTCTTAAAAAAATCTGATAGAAAAGGTTTGCCTTGTGCATGACATCATATTTATATCCACCTTCTTGATAGCTCAAAACCCCTTTATATGAATAATTCATCTTCTATGAAATCTCTTTATGACATAAGTATGAGTTATTATTCGGAAAGTGAAAATTTTGTCCTAGTGTATATGTACGTTTACATCATAGGTCAATTTTGAAGATCTCGGATGACAATCGGACGATACTCTTAGATTAGTTTTCTATCATTTTCATATTTTTGCAATTCTCGAGTGCACACATGAGAAATATGATAACTCCTCATTTCATCCAAACCCCTGCTACCATGGGCGGACCTAAACTGCGTAGATAGGTAAAAACTTTTATATATATATATATATATATATATATACTATATGTTGAGTCTCCTAACATATGTTTATATTTTGATACTCCTTAACGAAAATTCTGGGTCTGTTGGCACCTGCTACTCCCACCTCTTGTTTCGTTAAGGTTGTAAAAGATAGAGTAATTAAAGAAGGGTGATGGAAAATTGGGAAGTGATATATAGCAATGTCTAGTTTCATGTCTCGAACAAATATCACTTATAATACAAAAATGTCTCAAACGAACACATGTACGTAAGAGTAATGGGATATATATGACTCAAAAACAGACTCTTAAGATATGTAAACTGTCAAAATTTGATTGTTCATACTGATCAATTTTATTTAATTTTTTTATATATGACAGATATACGAGAGTATTCAGTAACTAGTTAGAACATAAAAGCAACTTGGCACTTAAATCTTTTAATATTCAAAAAAACTTATATTATTTTGAAGGTTAAATTTGAAACAACCTCCAAATGATCACTCTTGTAAACCAACCTTTTACAGTTGTGAGATATCACTAATTAAGTAAGCTCTTGGATACATGGTTATACTTCGAAGTATAACAATACAATATTGCACTAATTTTACCGACCAGAAAAACAACATAGTTATGTCTTTTTATCCAATTTATCTTCATGGTTTTTCTTGACATTCTTGGCGTAGGTCTTGAAATGAAAATCTAGAAATAGTACTAAAAGTGAGACATTAAAACTGATAGTGAAAAACCAAACACCAACTCCAGAACACCCATACTCACTAGTCAAATGATAATACATCACTGCAGCCCAACAACCAAAGGCATACATGAATTGCACGATTTGAATATCAGTGACCAATCTCTTCCACCATGGCCTTTTCCCTATTGCAGTGAGGAAATAATAAGCATACATTATTACGTGAACTGAAGCATTTGTGGTTACCCCAACATGCAACATTGATTGGCTAGTTTCAAGACTTAGGTAACACAAAAGTGGCACCAATGTATGGTGGTACACGTGGAGGAACGAGAGGCGTCTTGACCGGGATTTACTGAGAATGATTAGAAGGGTGTCTATAAATTCAAGAGTCTTGGAAAGGTAGAATACGTATGACCAGAAAAAAATAGGCCGTAAATTAGGAAGACTAGTAGCGTAATTTAACTTGTTATAACAGATGACCCAAGTCCAGTCATGGACGTGGACCGCCATTTGATGGAGGACGGAGAGACTGCATCCGACAGCTATGATAAATGAGAGGATACAAAGGATGAGACTATGGGTGGCGGTGATGAGGCGGAGGGTGGTGGTGGAAATGGTAGGAAGAAGTGATGGAAAACGGAGAAATAATATTGTAAGGGACAAATACATAAACATTGACACTATGGGAAATTGCAATGAGGCACCAAAAGTTTGGCCATGCTTCCATTCAAAGTGGCTAATAATTGGATGGCCTACTAGCCAGTAATGGATGATGGAGTAAAGATCTTCCATTTTTACAAGATGATAAAGTTTCTTTTATAATTATGAGGAAAGATCTACAACGAAGAACGAAATATATAAAGGTCTTGGATCATTGTAAATAAGATCAATATAGGAAAGAGCCACTTCAACTTTATATATTGCTTTTTTATTTTAACAAACGGAGAATTGGAGCAATGTGATGCTTGTTTAAAGTAACCTCATTACATCATATCTGCCATATCACGAATCCTAATGAGTTTAATTCTCTGAATAATTTAACATGCATGCTAAATATCACTATTAAGTCTATTATATGGAGTATTTCATTTGGAAAGCTTGGAATAGAAAGGAAAAATATGTTATATTTAGTAATTTTAAAATTTCAATATTATATTGCATGCCATAATGAGATGTGTTTATAAAATAACATTACTTTTATGGACTTATCATGAGATACTAATACTTCACTAGTCCAATAACACTAGGAATATTATTGTTGTAGTATCATGAGATACTAATAATATATGCATAATAATAACATAAGTCGAGTATTGTGAAATAAATTGAATAACTGTTAAGGGAAATTATCTGTACCATTTAGAATTGAGGCACATGCACCAGCTAGCTAGCTACCAAGGTAATTCTGAAACTCAATTTTTAGAATTGAGGCACATGCACCAGCTAGCTAGCCACCAAGGTAATTCTGAAAAACAACTTTTTAAAAATTTTGTTTTGCAAAAGCATTTCAAACAAACAAGATTAATTTTTGGATCACATGAGCTACCTTTTGTTTTGACTGCTTTATGATTTTTCTCCTTTGACATATTTGGAATGTGTATGTATAAGAATTGCAAAATGCAACGGAAAGAGAATCTTACACTAGAACAAAATAGCAAAGTTGGTTATGATTTTAGTGAGATTTCCCTTTCAGTAGAGATTATATTTGCATATAGAATTTTCTTTTCTAGATTTACGAATTTTGTATGTAATGCAATTCTGCTGGACTTGAAGGATATTATTAGTTGAACGAACTAACTCATTATTATGTTGAAGTGTTGCATATATTATGGAGAGAAAAAACAATTAACTCCATGATTTACATGTATAAATCTATTATCAAGTCTACTAGTATAAGTTTACATCCTCCTTTTCAAACATTTTAACATAAATAAGCGTATACTAAATTTATGTTATCAACTATAAGTTTACATTCTCCTCTTCAAACTTGAACATTTATAAGCACTTAGTAAGTTGACGTTGTCAGTCAAATAGACAAATCTAAGTTTTTAGTTAGTAGTTATCTTTCATGATAAAGTGTTGACAAACCTATATATAAGTAGAAAGAGCATATAATATACCATAAGATAATTTTATACTCCTATAGTAATGCTATTTTAATAGTTACGACTCTCACAATAGCAATTGTTGTTTAACAAGCAATTTCACCCCATGAAATGTGTTTCCTAGACTCCCCCTCCGTCATATCAAGAGGCTCAAATCTGAAACACAGTGGCATTCAGCTTGAAGGTCCTTCAATGAATCCTCTACCAACTTATGATCCACATCTATGTCCAGGTGACTATGCATCAATGGAATCGTGCTGCATTGACCTGTTTCTGGAGGGCAAGACCATTTTTATCACTGGTGCAACGGGCTACCTCACAATGAGTACTATATATCTCTCTCCATTAGTGCAACAACACATACATAAATAATATTACCAGTGCTTTTACTATATATTGATGCAATTCTCATTCTGAAGATACTCCGAGTCCAGCCAAATGTTCTAGATTCAAATTCAGCTAAAGAACGTTTCAACAACGAGGTATTTACAAACTACTACTCATATGATGGTACATAGTAGCAGCAGAAATAATGGTCATAAGATTATAATACAACTACCACATGAGAATTCAAGATTATCAGAGTTCATCAGTTGAAGGATATCTTTTAACTGCTGGTTATAAAAACAGATCTGTTCGGAGTTCTAAGGGAGAAGTTGGGTGCCAACCTACATTCCCTCATAGAAGACAATAAATTCTAAAGATCAGATGTGTAGAGAAATAGACATAGTAATTGTAAACTCAGCTGCAACAACTAGATTTCATGAAAGGCAGATAGCATAACAATGTTTCTCCTAAAGTAAAGAAAGAAAAAACTTACTCCACACTTTTGCTCACTAAGGATCAATACATTACATGCATGTTCTCAAATTTTCCAAGTAATGTTCAAAACTAAAGATGCTTGTCCATGTAAGCACAGGTCAGTTGCAAACTCTGCATTCTATGCCAAACCAACTTCCATTACCATGACCTTGGGCATATTTACTTAGCATGAAGACTTAATCTTTCGAGCCTATTATTTGTGGGGAAAAGAACAGATTAATACTAGAGAAGCCATTGTCCTTTGGCGAGACACTTAATGGAGGCTCTAGTTTAGACATGGATGCGGAGCAAAAGTTGGCAGAGGAGACACTAAAGAGAGGTAAACAAGTGTCCGAATCAATTTCCCAAAGTCTCATTGAAAAAATTAGTATTTGTATTCTATCCTTTTGAAGAATTATAGTGTACAATCCCACCTTTCACGACAATGATAATCCTTAGGGCAGGGCTACATGGATGCCCAAACACTACTCATTTACAAAAACAATGGGAGTGATGCTTTTAGAATACCTGAAGGAGAATCTCCAACTTATAATCCTAGGCCAAGTATTATATCAAGCACCTAAAAGGAGCCATTCCTGGATGGATTGAAGTATTCAGGTAATAAGTGTATACCAGTTATGCACACATGGCAAAGACTAAAAAAGTATAAGTCTTACTAAACCAATATGATTCTTCCTTCCACAGAACCATGGACATCTTCATGTGCTGGCTATGGTAAAGGAAAGGGGTGATAACGAATCGATGATGAATGTGGTGAGTGTGTATACCTTATGCCGCAATGAAATGCACAAGCTAATGTTGTTTGCAACAGCTGCTCTTAGATAGTTAGTATACACTTCGAGTTCTTGAGCATGCATGCTTCCTTAATGCCACAATTGCAATTTGCCCAGATTCCAGCTGACATAATTGTGAACTCAGTCCTTGCAATTGTGGTAGTCCACAGAATTCGTTCTTTCGATACGGCTGTTTACCAAATTAGCTCCTCTAGAAGGAATCAAATAAAACTTGCTAATACACTTTGCTAGAGATTACATCACGATGAATCCATGAATCGACGACAGATAAAGGCCAGTAAAAGTGCAGAAATTTCATTTACTGGATAGCATGGCCTTCATAAATACATAGCAATACACTACATGCCATTATTATTTTAATGGCTTCTTAAATGAACAATTAGTTTACACCTGCTTCACTTGGCAAAAAGTAGCATTGTCACTAACAGGGATTATGTGCTTATAGATATTATGATACATCAAAAAACAATCATAACATAGGCACTAATCAGTTACACTAAAACACTCCATGGATGAAAATTAATCGGTATTACTTCATGATATATAAGAACTAAAATGGGACAAGACCCCGCTATGGCAGTAGACAAGGCAGAAGTATAGAAAAAGTATATTAGTCTTTCTGAATGTTGACATGCACTACAGCATTGATGTCCTATCAAATTTGATACTTTGCCAACATTTGCAAGACCTGCATATGAACTTAGACAGAAGGATCAATTACATCACTCGACTAGCCGAACTCTACAAACCCTGTGGATTCTTCAAAGGAATGTGAACTCTTTGATGTCCCTCCTTTCTTACTCTTCAAAGTTCATATCGATATAGACCACTTGATCATTGAACTGATATCACTCGACATTCTAAGGTTTTGATACATCGTAGAAACTTAAAACTGCCCGAAAAGAAGTAAAAGACGAACAAAATAAAACAAAGAACCATTCCTTGGCCTCTACCACAAACAGTGCATTTCTCTATGGCATCTGTTAATAATATGTTTATAGAGGTCTGTATGAGCCTATGAGGTGCTGCTGAACAGAATAGTGGGATAGAGTTTGTATCAGAATATTATATTAACACATCCAAATAGTCAGCATCTAGTTTAAGTATTTATTTACCTATCAAACTTAAAAGCTACTCTAAATTGCTGTTCTAACGCTAATACTGCTTACGTTTAACAGTTTCAATGAAAACAATGCTGAAACATTTCGGATGGCAACAAGAGAAAGTAATGCAGATGATACGTTTAATTTCGATTCAAGAGCCATTCAGTGGGAAAGATACTAGGAAATCCATGTCCCCGGACTAGCGAAGTACATTTTCTGAGAAAGAAGAATTATGTGGAAAAGGAGGCTAATATGCTATTCATCTTTACACAAAAAGCTGTGTTTCTGCTTAAAATTCCACTATGTATTTGTTTGATTGACTATGTTAGTTCAAGAAAATATTGGCAGTATTATTTGTTTTTGATGGATTACTTTCGTTGCTTCTCCTATGATTGTAAACTATATGCTGAAACAATGGTTCTTTTCTTGTACATTTGTTACAGCCTTCATCAGAAGAATAACGCTTTTATATACTGTCTTATCATTTATTTTCTGTTGATAATTAAAGACAACTTTATTGATAATATATTTGATGATTCTTTCTTCTTCTTCTTTGGCAAGCAAAAGGTAGCTATAACTAATTACAGACAATCATAGAGAATATAGTAGAACTGTTACCAAGGATCTCATATTTGTTACGACTGTACCCTTAATAAAATAATTTATACCTACACAAATACCAAAGTCTTATTATAGACTACAAGTTTCAAAATGTTAATTACTTTATTAAACTTCGTGTCAAGTCAAACAGGTCCACACATATTGAAACGGATGTAGATGGTATTATTCATCCACTAAATTAAAAAGCTAAACAACTAGAAGCAAGACTGATACATGAAATAGATAATTACCCATATCTCAAGAAGGATGAATCTTGTTAGAGTTAAAAGAAACAGATTTAATAGCAGATTTCATTGAAGCACCAGCAGAGTTAACAGCAGCTTCAATATACTTCTTGGCAGCAAATGTAGCCACTTTTTCCATAGTCTTGCCCATTTTTCTTGCTTTTTCAGCAACACTCACCAAGCTATCATACTCAGCTTTCATCATCTGATTCATTTCCTCTTCGAAACGACGAAATTCTTCCATAGCATTATCCATTGCACTGTCAACATGTTCCTCTGTTACTTCTTTAATACTAGTAATGTAATTTTCAGCTTCTTTGACTTCATTTTCTTGATCAAGTTCCATGGATGCCCAAGCCTTGTAAGCTTCAACTTCAAAGAGTTTCATTAGATCATCTTCAATGGTATTAGGATTGAAATTCTTGTCATAAAGAGCTTGGTCTGAAAGTATAGTGAATTGAGCAAAACGAGACTCCATTGTGTTTTTTTTTTTTTTTTTTTGGTTCTAGTGTTGTGAACTTTGCAAATTGTGAAAAATGGAATTTAATTTAGAGTTCTAGTGGTGTAGGAATTTATTCCTTTGAATTTGATAATTGTAAACAGGAACAATACTTTGGTAAAGCATATGGAAAAATAGGATAACACTAGTCACTATAGATGGTAGATGATGAAGGTCCAAGATTCTTTTGTAAAGCACACCAACGGTTGAGTTGAATTAATGTACTCAAATAATTGCTTCTATCTTTTCTTTTATCCTTTTTCCTATACTTCTTTATCTTTTTTTATTTTCTCACGATGTTGATAAGGAAGTAAAGATTGTCAAATGATCATTGTTGAACAGCAGTAGCGAAGGCAGATGCGAATTCAGGATTTTAAATTACTGAGTGCCACACTATTTTGAATGTAGACTGTCGTTATTTATATAGTCCAAATAGAATAAATATTTGGTAGGTTCGATCAACCTTGCACTTCGATTTGAGCTATGAAAAAATTAATATAGACAAATACATAAAAAAAACTCCATAATTACGACAAAGAGGTTGGTCGTAGGAGAAGTCGAGAAGCTATGAGAGAAGCGGAAAGGTTTGTTTGAAGCTAGGAGTAAACTCAGGTCTCTAGGAATAAAACTTTGAGCTTGCACCATCTAGATCTTCAGTACAACGGGTGCCACAACTACTATATATATATATATATATATATATATTTATATATATAACCGGGTGTTATGGCACCCAGTACCCTCTACATAGATCCGCCCATGAGTGGAGGTATAAAAAAAAAAATTCAATTGTATACACGGTATTATTTTCATGCAAAAGTTGATTAAGTTGAATCCCTTCAACAAATGGAGCCACAAGTGACTACTGAACTTTACAAATTTTTGAGTTGTTAGCCATTAAGCTATTCTTTTAACGGATTCTTTTTACTTTAATGACAATAAATGTCTAGTATCAATGTTCGTTGATTGCTCGTTATATGTGCTAGCAGTAAATGTCATGGGCGCCTCTCAGCCATGCCCCATGACTCCTTAGGTGCACCCCGTGGTGCCCTGACAAGCCCCAAGATGCCTAGCGCCACGGTTGTGGCCGCGCCAAGATCTATATGCGCATCTGCGCATGTCGCCCCACCGGTTGAGCGTGCCCGCACGCAGCAAGCAGACAGCGCCCTCAAAGCCTACCCGCAGCCAGCGCCCGCACGCCTCGCACTTGAGTGCGCCAACGCCATGCGACCTGCGCATGCGTGCCACAATGCTGCCCATCCCGCACTCGAGTGCGCCTATGCCATGCGGCCAACGCATGCGCACCTCAAAGCAGATTACCCCGCGCCTGCGCGCGCCAAAGCCTTGCGCCCTGTGCGCAAGCCATGAACACGCAGACAAGAATGTGGCCCCTCAAAGTGCCGCACCTCATGTAAATATAGTTAGGTTTATCTTTCTGTATTTTTCTAGTATGATTGTCTAGCCCCTTAGTGTTTGTTGCTATGACATGTGTTTATTTTTTAAGAACATATATAGGGGTATAAGGATTCGAACAATTTGTAAGCTGCTTTCATATTTCTGCTCTGGTGTCTCACCCCCCTCGATACCACGTTGGCTTTCTTGTAATCGGTTGGCTTTTGATTAATACAAGCTAGTGCAACGACTTTCATCTTCAATTACTCTTTTTATACACACTGAAATTGACATCGGTTTTCCCGCACGACACTGACGCTCTAGTCTAGCGTGCAGAGGGGACCATTAGCCGGCGTACGTGACCTTCTAAACAAACTCAAGAAGGCGCCGCGTAACAGTTTGGATATACACCACACAACCTTAAAATAATGGCCGAGATGAGGGGGGTGGAGTGGACCAAGCATATTTGTCAAGGCCATTTATCCTCATCCTATGCAGGGACATACTACGTGTAGTGTGACATGTGATTTGTGATTATGCTTATTTGATGTGGCCAATTACATCACAAATTATTGTTTACATTAGGCTAGATGCCTTAATCTCTTATCGACATTAATTAATTGGACTCACGTTCTTGCAAGCTAAAACATTAAATGGTTTATCTGCAAATTGTTCTTTTGAAATATGTCCTATGTGTCTATTGCACCTTTAACAACTAGGCAAAAACACAAATTGCTACGGCTAAAAGTGTCTTAAAAAAAATTGACAAATTTGTGTATTGTTAGAAGTCTTTAGGTAGAGAAGTTGATTTAATCATAAGGTGAGACAAATTTGTGTATTGTTAGAAGTCTTAAAATAGAGAGGTTGATTAACCACGAAGGATTGTAATAAATAAAGGAAGTCTCTGCCTCTGGTATTACTAAAATTTCATTTTTGAACATCCCAAGCTCTATCCAAATATACACATATTACCCAAAGTTAAAATTCTGAAGGAAAAAAAAAAAAAAAAAAAGCAACATGAGCAGGTGGATGTTTTTGTCGCTGCATTTGATTTTACTGTGTATTAAAGCTGGTTCATTTCATCGTAGAGGGTTTTATCTGCCTGCAAGTGCAACAAAGTGCGTGTACGAAAAACTTCACACTAACATCATCGTTTCGGTTGAGTATACTGTTAGCCCCTATGATCCTCATTCCGACCCCACTATTTCCCTCAAGGTACTGCAATTAGTCCTGATCTTTTTTTTCATTATGTAAGTTTTATAAGAGAACAGTGTTCGGGTCAGTTTACGTTCACTTCAATCAGTTTATATGGGTCAACTTGCCCACATCAAATATGGAGCTGGGATTCGAATCTCGGAACTTGTTATTCTTAGTTTTATCATTCTTGTTTGTATATGTGAATATGTGACTTGATTTGCTTAACGGGTAATTTAGGACTTAGTATTGTGATTATTGTTACTTAGGTTAGGGTAAAGATGATTGATTTTCTACTCATTCTTTTTAGATCATTTGGAATAATGGGCTGTTTTGGATTCTTGGAAAAGATTTGACTTTTTGGGGTTTAGTATGCGTGTATCATTTACTTTATGAGTTTATACTTTATAGTCTTGCCCAAGTTATCCAGACGATTGTTTTGCTGCTTTAGCAATTGTACTTTAGAGTTTAGATTCCAGAGGTTACATTACGTTGGACTTTATATCTCCATAAGATTTTCACTGGAACGGTAGTTTGTTTTCCAATTATGGCAAAGTATAAACAATAACAATAGCAACATACTCAGCATAATCCCGTTAGTGGGGACAGGGGGAAGCCGCAGTCGAATTCGAATTCTGAAAATAAGTCGGGCCCTTTTACCAAGTCTACCAGATAGAAGATGATTGTCGTTGCCTTGCACAAGACGGTGTCCTTTCACTTCGAGTTCCTTCCTTCGTAGTCAAATCTGATGATACGCTTTGGCGATGTTACCTACCAAATAAAAAGCCTATTAGGTAATCGAAATCGCTCAAATCAGTGAGGACTCACTCACTCACCTACTCCTTATCTATTTAATACTTTCTTCTATCTACTTAATTTAAAAGGTGATCCGCCGCGCCGGGCTATAAGATAAGATACAGTTCTTGTACTACCAAAACAATGACATAAGAAAAAGTATGATATTTCATTAGAATTTAACTGGAAATGACTAGTTTATTTGCATACTTTTCTTATGCTTCATTACGTTCTTATGTTTTTCTATTGATTCACCTTCTTGTTCTATTGTACTTACTAGTATTACATTTCTATAGAGATCCAATGGGTGGAAAATATGAAGTTTTGTCTGTATATGCATCGATAACAATTATGAAAGCAGTTGGGCAAAAAAGTGCTATCGGGAGGTATTTCAAATTGTTAAGGTGGTATTACTTGTGTTGAGGTTTCTTTTTTTTGTTTTGCTGAAATAGCTTGTTGGCCTTCTTTGTTGGGCTAGAACATCTGTGCAAGTGTACTTGGAATGTTGTACTCCCTCCGTCCCTATTTGTTTGTCGGTAAGGAAGACTTTTGAAACTTGTGGTCTAAAATAAGCCATGAATATTTGTGTGGCTATAAATGAGTCAAAAAGTTAGAGTTGAATTATTACCAAATTTAGAAGTATGACAATCTTTTTGGGACAGACTAATAAGGAAAGTATGACAAACAAAGTGGGACAGAGGGAGTAACTGATTTGTCATATTTCTTTATACGTACTAATATAGTGGATCTTAACTCGTGCAGGTCACCTCACCATATGGTAACGCCCTTCATAGGGAGGAGAACATGACACGCGGTCAGTTTGCGTTCACAACAACTGAGGCTGGCAACTATGTAGCATGTTTTTGGATTGATGGTCACAATCCAGGAGGTGGCGACTCATTTGTTTTCTATACCTGGAAAACTGGAATTGCTCCTAAGGATTGAGAATCAAGGGAGAAAGGGGGACTAAAAGCAATGAATTTGAAGCATGTTTTACAAACAAGTTAATTGGCCATGATTTAGTTTTAGTATAATTGAAAGTAGAGTTCTTTAAAGAGGGAAAGCCAGTGTCACAAATGTTATTTGTGATCATGGAGAGCAGCGAGAGGAAGTGTCGAATAGTGAAGTGCTCAATTTGTCCATAGCTTAAAAAATAAGGGATTGGCCTGGCTAATGTGAGATCTTCATTTTAGGTTGTCCAAATTGTTTTACAAATTTCAAGTAACTTCCATTTGACTATTTAAAATTTGAACTATAATTTGATATTTTCTCAATCTAACAAACATTTTAATGGCTAACTTAATGTTTTCTTCTCCCTTATTGCTAATAGTACTTAAATAGATCAAATTTAGATTCATAAATTGTCCAATCAAATACGCACAGGAAAAATTAGATAAGAGAGGAAAGCTTTTTGTTACCACATAAAACATAGTTCTCTCCCCCAAAATCCTAATGTGATTCAGCCTTTCTCCAAACTCCGCGCATAGTTAGAACTAAGTGAACTGAATGTCACAATAAACTATAATATTAATCCTATCTTGGAGTCAAAAGCTGATTTTTAACTCAAGAATTTTTACCTGAATTTTAGTTTAAACTCCAGGTTAATCCAAGACACTGTCATGAAAATTCCACAAACTATTTTTCAAAAATATTCTGTGTGTTATTGGTTAATAATTTTGCAGAAGATTGATTGTTCGCTGATTAATACTCTAAAGGTTAGCTATTCGTCAAAACATGGCCCCCTGGGTGCAGACCACGTTACGACTATTTGGTCACGTAATTGTAATAAAGTACATAAAGTAAATGAATAAATCTCCTCTTCCTATTTTCCAAAATTCCATTTTTTTGAACACTCCAAAGCTCTATCTTCTATAACACGTATCACCCAAAGTCAAAATTCTGGAAAAATAGCTAACATCATGATGAGGTGGGTGTTTTTGATGGTACTGTTGTTATTGCACAAGGGACAAGCTATATGGTTGAATCTGCCTCCAACTGGGACAAAGTGTGTATCTGAAGAACTTCACAATAACGTCGTCGTTTTGGCTGATTACTTTGTCATGTCCGATGATCATTCCCATCCCACCCCCACCATTTCCCTCAAGGTACTCCAATTAATTTTTATAAAATAGTGTTCGAGTCAGTTTGCGCGCACTTCAATTAATTCATACGGGTCAACTTGCCCACAACAAAGATGGAGCTGAGATCCGAACCTGGGAACTTGTTATTCTTTAATATAGTACTAGGGAAATGTCTTGAATCTTATTTGGTAGCTATAGTATCATTCTTGTTTGTGTATGTGAATCTGTGACTTGATTTGCTTAAAGGGCAATCTAGTATCTAGGATTGTAATTGTTTTTTTTTTTAAAGATAGTTAATTGTCAACTCATTCTTTTTAGATCAGCTGGAACAATGGGATGTTTTGGATTTTCGGAAAAGATTTGAGTTTTTGGGTTTAATGTGCAAGTGTCCCAGTTGATGGACTAGTGTATGCAAATCAATTATGATTTGGGTAATATCTTAGGTCTTGCCGAGTTGTCAAGAAGATTGTTTTCTTGATTTAGCAGCCAAATGACTACTTTATTCGAATGTTTTTCTTATGTTTCACTACATTCTTATGTTTTTCTATTGCACCTTCTTGATCTAGTGATTTAGTATTACATTTCTAGACAGATCAAATGGGGAAAAACATTGAATTGCGAGCTGGGTAGTGTATTTTGTTTGAATATCCCTGATTGCTCCTTGAAGTATCGATAACAAATATGAAAGCACATGTTCATCAACACCAAAAGTCTATTGGGAGGTATTTCAAATTTAAGGTGGTATTACTTGTGTTGTCACGAGATTCAGGTTTCTTTTTTTTGGTTCTGCTGAATTAGCTTGTTGGACTTCTTTGTTGGGCTAGAACATCTGTGCAAGTGTACTTGACTGATTTGTCATATTTCTTCATACCGCTAATATAGTGAATCTTGGTGTGTTATTACTTGTGCAGGTCACCTCACCATATGGGAACACCCTTCATAACAAGGAGAACATGACACACGGTCAGTTTGCCTTCACAACAACTGAGGCAGGCAACTATCTAGCATGTTTTTGGATTGATGGTCATAATCCAGGAGGTGGGAGCTCAACTGTTAGCCTTGACTGGAAAACTGGAATTGCTGCTAAGGATTGGGAATCAGTTGCCAGAAAGGAGAAGATAGAGGTGGGACCTAATCTTGTTGTCCTTTCAGCTTCCGATCTTTGTTTGTAACATTATTGCACTTGTTTCAAGAAGTGTGGACCCTTGTGTTATGTTCCCGGGATCGAGTCACTGAGCAGTGAAGATAGTAGGGCTCGTCAAGGGGAGCTCTAATTTTAGGCTTGTCAAGGGGAGCTCTAACCTTAAGATTATTGAGAGAGAGTCTCATATCTCTAGGATTTTTCCAAAGTTCTACTTATTATTATTCTCTGATATATTGCTCTTTAAATAGAGCTTACAGAATCCGAAAATAGGAAAAGTTGTCTAAGTGGGAATCCCAATTGAAACCTACAACAAACAAATATCTTGGAATAAAAGAAATCTAATAACCCTTATTGAAGCATGTTTTATGAACGAGTTAAAAGGCCATAGTTTATGTTTAGTGTATAATTGAAATTAGAGTTCTTTAAAGAGGGAAGTCAATGTCATGGATGTTTCTTGTATTTGTGATTATCGAGAAGCAGCGAGAGAAAGTGTCAAATAGTAATAGCTGTATTAGTCCATAGCTTGATGAAAAAGGGTATTGGCCTGTTTTATATGACATCTTTATTTTGGATGTCCAAATTGTTTGACAAAATTCCATTTAAATATTTGTCGTACAACTTTAACAAATTTCATGAACTTAAATTCCATTTAACTATTTAAATTTGAATTGTAATGTGATATTTCTCAATCAAGCAAATATTTTAATGGCTAATTTAATATTTCTTCCCTTATACTCCCTCCGTCCCAAATTCGTTGTCATCTTCAGCTTTTTCACGCCCATTAAGAAAATCATTTAATAGAGTGTGTATTTTACTATGTTGCCCCTATTTAATATTTGACTATTAGATTTTATTGAGAATTCTTGTAATTATTAAGGTTATAGTTGGAAAAGACTAACAATTTTAGTTTTGAAATCGTGTAGTGTCAACTAATTTGGGACAAATGGTTATTGCTAAAGTGTCAACTTATTTGGGACAGAGGGAGGGAGTAATACAGTACATAAGTCAAATTTAGATTCATAAATTTTGTGACCAATCAAATATTGGACCGAGGGGGTACAAGGATATCATGGCTCAGATGTAAGATTCTTAGTTTGAGTAAGACAGTTGAAGGAGAATAAGTAATCTGATTCAGACTCTCACAGTCAATTGAACAGAGAAGAAAACATAGAAATGAGAGTAAAGGTCTTTGTTACCACATAGAACATAGATCTTTCCCCACAATCCCAATGCGGTTTGGACCTTGGTAGCTTTATGCACATGGCTCTTTATGAGCTTTGGAGCACTTTTCTTTGGTGGTCAAAAGACGCATTTCTTTATGAACCATTTACACATGCTGGTCCTAGGCATGGTAATTCACGATCTTACACGAGCTCTGACTTTTGATTTGAGTTTGCTAATCCCTTTGTATATTGTTTTCTGGAGTTGTTAAATGGTTGGACAATAATTGTTCTTCTTTTTGTGGGGGTGGGGTGTTTGTGGTGGATTTTGTAATTAGGATGTTCAAAAAGACTTTGTAACCCGGGATGTTCAAAGTATGATTTTATAGAATTGTTACCTTATAAATCATTCAGGAGTTGAGCACTGTGAAGAAGCTACATCGCGTGATCGAGTTGACCTCGATAACTCATTCAAGTGCAGAATAGATCAGCACCAGAAATCGCTGACAAAAACTTTTTTACAGCTTGTTTAAGCATGTGTTATTTAATTGTTAACTCTGCCTGTACAATTGATACTTTGCTAAAGGATCATAATATGGTTGTTATTTTCTTTTCTTTTCCGGATAAGTATATAAAGGATCCTTCTCGGGAGGTCTAGAAATCTTACTCAAGTTTCTGTCTCTAGTAGGGAGTTGAACTTGAGCTGAGAAAGCTTGAGGGAGCTGTGGAGGCCATTCATGAAAATTTGATTTACTTGAAGACCAGGTACTTTTTAATATGCTTATGGATGCAATGCTTTTGGTTTACTTTCTCTTGTTGTTTCACTTTTATACCATCTTCCTTGTGTCCTTACAGAGAAGCAGAGATGCGGTCGGTTAGTGAAACAACTAATACGCGGGTGGCTAGCTTTAGTATCGCATCCTTGGGAGTCTGCATCATGGCTTCGGTTTTACAGATTTTGTATCTGAAGCGATATTTCCGAAAGAAGAAGCTAATTTAGACTTTATTTAGCTGAAATCACATTCTAGATGAATCTCCGGACTAGTATCATTTGACACTTTTATGTAGCAGAGAATATTTTGTGATATTAATGGATTTAGCTTTTACTGTATCAGATAACGAAAGCAAAGGTTATCTGCCTTGGCTTTGGCCTTTGGGTGTACACTTGAAATAGTTTTTACTACCTGCCCTTTCATTTGTTATTCCCATTCTTCACTTGATCATTTCAGTGGACATTGATGTACATTCTCTGAAACTTGTGCTCATTAGCTGAAGTACTCTCTGTATGTTTCTGAGTTGTATCGTTCTTGATGTTCTTTTCTCTTACAAGTAGTTGTCACAATTATTGCTTAAATTATACCTCTATGGTTGGTATTGCTCCTAACCTATACTAGAAGCTATTAGTAACTCTTATTTCTGAAGACACACTTGCATCAACTGAGCTTGTTCATCTCTAGCTGCTTGTCCTTCTCAATTAGGCCTGGTTTTCAAAATGATTTGTCAGGACTTGTCTTAATCCTTAGTGCTGCAAAACTTGATAAAATTGTACGGCAGGTATGCTTACTAATGGACTGAATTATATACAGTTGATGTTGTAGCAACTAACTTCACTTTATTATGAATGTTGTAATTATTTTTAAGATGACTTGATAGTGGAAACCTTCACAATATGTCCAGCCTATTAGCATTATAATTAGACAGTTATGTATGCTACGGCAGACCAGCTTGGAGGATCCACTCCAATCTTTGTTGTAAATCAGTCAGTAGTACCATAAGATAATGAAGTTTATTCGCAGTGGTTCTGTGAATCGCTCAAAAAGTTTCAATGGAGTACTTGAAAGTACACTTGTATGAAACCCTAAAAATAGCCGAAAAGCACCCAAAAATCCTTAACTAACCAATGGGACTCATCAATGATTTTCAAATGCAAGACAGTTTGACCTGAAAGTCTGGTTAAAAATGCAATACAGCTTTGAGTCTTAGCTGGGTTAACAAACTAAAGCTACAAAAATCAAAATACAAACTTGTTGGAACTTACAAGTAAATGGTCCAAGAATGTTCCTATTCAAATCAGTAGAGTAGGGATCCGTCCAATGGACGGACAAAGGAAAAAGAACAGGTAAATTTTCAGTCATTATTCAATTGAAACAATCCTGCGGTTCATGTATCTGAATCTGCAAACATCCTCAAAAAAATCATCTGCACTGCTGTGGCTGCTCTTCATCTGAAGAATTTTTATTGTCATCTTTCTCAGTTTCTTTCCATATTTAACTAAAGACTCTAGAGTGCTCATTTTCTGTTCAGCATTCAGTGGCGATCTTGCAGTGATTACAACCTCCTCAAGGCAAGGAATGATGAATCTGGAGTCCACCTGTAAACATCCAAGATTTCAAAAATGTCATCAGCTAGCTAAACAAACACTAATTGCACCATAAGGAACCATTGAACAATGAGCAGCACTCACATTTTTCAAACTGTTTCTCTGGCAAAGAGCAGCAAACATGGCACCATGGATGTCAAATGTTTGTAGCTTCGGGTGGCTGTTAAAGAAATCGACAATGTCAATCTCTGGAAAAGGCTCAAGGGCATGGAAATCCCCAGTGAATTCCACCTTCATGAAGAGATGCTTGACTTCACTAGCCAATTGAAGCATTTTGCTTATGGCATCCCAACACCATTGAACTCCTTTCATGGACAAAGACTCAAGTGCCACAAGTTTTCCAAATTCTACCATATTCACACGTCCTGCAATAGAAAGTTTGTTCTTTGTGAAACTAATTGTAAGTAAAGCACAACAATAGTATCAAAGAAAGGATTTTTTGTTACCTGCAGTATTGGATATGGAAAGGTTTCTGAGTAACTGAGTCTCTCGGACTCTGATCCAACTACAGCCTTGCACCTCAAGCTGTCGAAGGTTTGGGCAATTGAGGGTAAGGGAGCAGTCACCTAAGCCACGGAAATCAAGATTACATAGCTCCAACTGAGGAAGCTCAATAGAGACATGTTTCAGTCCCTCACAACCAAGGAGCAACAAGTTACTCAAATTGGGGCAAGCCCTTAATGCAGCAGTTAGGGTCGAGTCATCCGTTACTGTACCAACTATTTCAAGATTTCTAAGCCTATGTAACGTGTCCCATTTTGGGCAATGAGTCATATTCACGCCCCAAAGTTTCAAAGATTCCAAATTCGGTGCCCCTCTGATGTAGTCCAGCTTTGAGGGATTCTTGGAGACGGATTTCTGCTCCATGAGGTCGTCATCCATCTTTAGCTCAAGCCTCCGTAGAGAAGGCCCTGCCATTGAAAGCCACGACGCTAGGCCAGAAGCAGTAAAAGGGCAGTATACAACAAGTTCTTCTAGTCGAAGAATGGAAGAGACCATGTGCCCAACAATGTCATCAGGGGAGTACTTCTTAAGGTTGTCAAAAACGTTACGAGAGAAGACAAGCTTATTGAGATAAGGAATTGACTCCTTCCATCTCGTCGATACAGAAGAACAAGAAGCCACATCTTTTGCATTGGTTATATGTGATAAGATACATTGCACAATGGCGTCCGGCAAAGAATCCATTTCTCCGAGTATAGATATCAAACAGATTATAATCAGTCACCTATCATAACAAATAAAGGGAAAGAACATCAAAATCTTAAGTATCTATAAATTGCACTAAAAGATTTTGAGATTTTATCTGTTAAAAATGCTTACTTGAATGACAATATAACAAACACAATCAGCATCAGCTAACAATTGCTAATATATATTACTAGATAGGTACGTTAAAGAGCTACATAATTAATAAGTGAAGCATTCAAAGATCTATAGACTACTAAGCCTAAGTGAGATGTAAAAATTTCAAAATTGCATATTCTTAAACAAGTGCATGATTATGGAGAAATAATACATTAATTGGAACACAACAAGTCTAGCAAAAGCTTAATAAACGATTAGATGAAACTACATTGGAGCAGAAGCAAATTAATTCTGAATTTGAACGTGTCCATAACATTCATTGGTTTGGTGTACACGCCATAGATTTTACACTTAAAGACAGTGAATGCAATTAAGAGCCTGTTTGGGTGAGCTTGAAAGTGGCTTATAAATTCATTAGTAAATATTTCATAATTCAAAAATTCACAGGCTTATACACCCTTATATGTTTAAAAAAAAAACAGTTAAAGCGAGAAGTTAGGAAATCTAAAACTACCCAAAGCCAAAACGGGCTCTAAGTCGACTAGCCAAAGCTTCGTCTGCCAATGCCAGCTTGTAGGGGGTGGGGGACACAAATAAGGAGCTAAAACTAAGGATAACCCATGTAAAGAAATGCATCGATAATGAATAATTAATTAGATTACTAAACAGCAAAAACGAAATGTATGGTCATGAAACAAAAAGAGTAAATCTTAGAATGAGCACATTGACAAATGACAGATTAAAGAGAAGCTTACAATTAAGAAATCAGTGGAGTTTTAGGCGTTTCTCTGATTAAGAAGAATATGCTCAGATTTAAGCTCTCACTGAGAGAGAGAGAGAGAGAGAGAGAGAGAGAGAGAGGTGAAAAAAGTAGTGAGGGCGCGGGTATATAAGGAGGGATGAGAGCTGTTTTCAAATTTCAAAAAAGTTTAGAAAGAGAGAGAAGCTGAACTTTTGGTTTTTTATCTCTCTTGAATTTCATGCATGCAAAAACCCGCTTCGTTTTTGAACTTTTTTGAATTTTCGACCGTTCTTTTGAATGAATGAATTCTAAATAGCGCCTCCCTCAATTTTCTAAATTTCAGATCTTACATTAGTACTCCTACTAGTATTAATTTACCCTTATAAGTACTATCCCTATTTACCATAGTCCTAAAGGAGAATCATGTCTCCTCATCTAACCAAATGTTTAAAAGAAGAAACTAGTGTAAATTAGTTTCTTGCACAAAATATTTCATTAAAGCTCGTGCTACGTGCGATGAGAAAATCAATCATATCAACTGTTATCTTAATTGTTTAAAACATCACATCTAATTGTTTCGATAAAGTTTCATCTTTTATTTTATTTTCTACGAGATCTATACCCTAAATTCGACCACTTAAATTAAACAGTTGATTTACATTTAATATGGGCTACAAATAATGAGTTATATCAAGATTTAGGACCTGAATGATGCTGATCTACACGTGATTAGGCTGGTTAAATAGATAATTAGGTATTAAGCGATCAACTATATATGGATAATAAACGAATAAATGGTAACAATAATGAAATAACAATGTAAATAAAACAAAAGGTAAGAAGGATGTTATAGATAGCGGTAGTGAGTGACTGCAATGACAGTAGCAAGTAGCAGCTCAAGCAACAACAGTAGCAGTAGTAGCAATAAGTAGCAAGAATAGCAGAATAACAATATTGTATGTGTTTGAATGACTAGGGATTACAAATGAGAGAAGAAGAAGTATACATAGATATAGAGTCCCAAAACAAATGTAACTCCCCACTTCCTAATGTCGCTCAACTGATAGACCATGTTGTTGGACGTGATAACGTTGGTCCCGAGCATTGCGGATTCAATTGAGCTCAGCAAGTTTATATGTTTGTGTGTCCATTTTATTAGGTACGGAGCTATGAGTGTCTGTTTACCATTTGGACAGTCAACCCTCTTCGGTTGTTGTCGTGTCGTACTCGTGTTAATTGAACGTACT
The DNA here is from genome assembly GCA_029990175.1 of Petunia secreta. Lineage (NCBI taxonomy): Eukaryota > Viridiplantae > Streptophyta > Magnoliopsida > Solanales > Solanaceae > Petunia > Petunia secreta. The sequence goes on along the minus strand of JARKIP010000028.1, from coordinate 6,819,450 downwards.
TTGTCTTCGTCTATTTATCCGAGCATGCCACGTATTCGGACATCTGGAAATAATGTATCCGATCCAATTTTCACCATATATAACCATGAGGTTAAAGTAACGAAATATTTGTTCTTATGTGATGTTATTTTTGTTCACCCACGCTTAAAACTAAAGTTATTAGGCAGCTAAAAAATATAAATAATAATAAGTTCTCATCCCAAATTTGAAGTCGTGACATCGAGCTTTCACTATTAGAAGAACATTATTTTTCGAGGGACGATTCAAACGGATATCCCTCGGAAAACACGTCATCCCGACGGATTTTCCTCGAAACACCTCAGTCGAATTATTCTGATCGTTGTGCACCTCATCAATGAACGGTCGTCGGTAGTACCGATATGATGGACATCCCTCGATAAAGAATTTTCATGGACGATGAAATTTTTATTCACCCTCGGCAAAAGAAATATTAAATATTAAATAACTTCCGAGGGACATTCCTCAGTGAGAATTCAAATTTATTTTTTAATTTATTTTATGATGAATATACTTCGATGAAAAAATAAATAATAATTTATTTAATTTATCTACCGCAGGACACCACTTAATAACGAATAAACAAATTTTTTTAAAAAAAATTGTTCCCTCACCAAGACCAGAAGTAATCCCCCAGTTCTTGTTGATTTTAAATTTCAAAGAAAACTAAAAATTGCGTGAATTCATGAAATCGAGGGTATTAGATTGGAAGTGTACAATGTAAAATCACTAAACAGTGAAAAAGAAAAACAAACAACCTTATAACTAATTCAGGCTCATTCAACAAAATAAATAAAAATAGACTACAACAAATAGAACTTTTTTCTTCATCCAACCCCGGATATTTCAAAGCCCTCCTTCCACTCTCCACAGCAGTCATTGCAAATAATGAAAAATCTCATTTCCAAGACACATCAACAAATATCTAGCAAAAATCTACAATGAAAGTTTAGCTCAATGAAAATAAAAAATAGAGAATTTATTTCAAAAATTGGAACTCTTAATAAAGAAAAGATAAGTGAAGAAGAAGTGGTGGCGCAGTTGTGGCAGCGGGCAACATTGTGGGATGGGTGGGTGGGTCAGTAGGGTGGGTGTGAGAGAATGAAGAAGAAAGAAAAGAGAAGTGAAAGAAAAAAATAGATGGGTGTTATTTTATATGCTAGACCTTTGAGGGGAGTCGTTCAGTGGTAATTGTTTATATATATATATAGGTTACCGAGGGAAGTCCTTAGGTAGATTTATTAACTTTTTATCATTTTTTACTTTTACTAAATTGTACCGAGAGGAGTTCCGCGATACCTTTATTACCATTTTATTATTTATTCCCTTAAAACTCACCGAAGGGAGTCCTTTGTTAGCCATTGTTTTTTTCCTAAAATTCACCGAGGGAAGTCCCACGGTAGACATTATTACCTTTATATATTTTTTTCGTAAATTTTTTTTCCATAAAATGCACCAAGGAAAGTCCCTCGGAAGCTTTATTGAATTTTTTATTTTTATTTTTTCAAAAATTGAACCGAGGAGAGGTCTTCGGTAGCTGTAATTATTTTTTCCTTAATTTCACAGAGGAAAGTCTTATGGTAGCCGTAATTATATTTCTCATTTTTTCTTCCTTAAATTTATTGAGGGGTGTGCCTCGTTAGCCACGAATAAAATATTTATTTTTTTTCTTAAATTCACTGAGGGGAGTCCTGTTGAACCCCAAAAATTACTCTTTCTTTAAGAAAAGATAGGTTTCGGGTATATTTCAATAAAATGGGACTCCAAAGGGTTTCTTTGGAGTCGCCACCTAATTTAAGGATTATTAGGAACCTAAGTTAACTAAAGAGTGCAGTTTATTCTTTAATTAAATTAAATTAAATAAATATCAGAGATTCTTAGGCAAGCGGTTCTATTAAATTCGAAAGAAGGTCCCTTGCGAGAGCACTTTCGAAAATCCGCTAAAAGCGGTTAATCCGGCGATTTTCAACGAATTTTACTTAAAGATAATTAATTTAGGATAAATTTTAAATAAAATAAATAGATAATGAATAATAGAAAGAAGATAAAATTGATTATGACAATACTTGAACAAAACTTAAAATTAATTAAATGAATAATGAGATAAGGGCTGATTGATTGATTAAATAAATAAGGGCTAGACAAATAAATTAATAAATGATTAGATAAAGAATAATAATTAATTAATTAATTAATTAGATAAATAAATATTTATATGGTTTCAATCAGATAAGGGATGAACAATAATGGTTAACTAATTAAATAAATAAATATAATTGATCAAACAAATAAATAATTAATTGGAATTGATTAATTAAATAAATAAATAGAATAAATAAATAAAATAATAAATAAATACCACTTAAATAATTTAATTAATTAATAAATAAATAAGTAAATAAATAATTATTATTGATTAGGCAGATAAATGGTTAATTAAAATTAAACAAATAAATTAATAATAAATGCTACTTAATTAATTTAATTAATGAATAAATAAATAAATTAATAAATGGATAAATAATTGACTAAATATAAATAATGAATAAATAGATACAATTTTAATTTTTTATTTCTTTTGCACTCGATAATTAACTAAAGGTTTCTACTATCTTAAATCAACTGGCGAGTCCCAAAGAGACGGGATATGCAATTTATAAACAATCTTAGACAAACAATAAGATAACAATTCAATTAAAGCGACTAATCTACCAGGCTTTTAACCATACAAAGTCCTAAAACATGTTTTCTAAAGGGGACGGGAGAGAAGGAGTTTTAGAAAGTAGAACACGGGGTAGCGAACTCAATGTGAGCCATGTATTTCACAAGGCTTTTCATTTATTCATTTCTTTTGTTTTACATTTTCGGGGATATCAAGTCCCGAAAATGCGGAGCGATTCAAGTAATTTTTGTTTAATGTTTAGATCTAGTATTTTTTTGTATAAAACTGTATAGATCTTGGGATATTTGTTAAGCTTTCATGTAAAATCTGCACGATGCACTGTTTAACATTACTTTTGTGAGTTTATACACTTTTATACATTTTTATACAAGTTTATACAATTCTGTAAACAAGTATAAAAATGTATAAATCTGTATACATACGTATTGACAGTGTGTAAAACACATTCTATGTATTGTAAAATTGTATAAAGTTGTATATGCATGTATGAACAATGAATAAAATTGTATAAATTTCAGATTTTTGAACTTTTTATGGATGATTTGTATAAATTTTATGTTTTTTGTGTATATTTTTGTATTTTCTTTCTTGCATATACATTTTTTATATATTTACATGTATAATTTATTATTTTGATAGATTTAGGTGTATAAAATTATAAAAAAAAATTATTTAAATAAATTCATAAATAAAATAAGCAAATCCAGTGAATTTTTCGTTTTCCGGCCACCGCCAGTCGGCAGCGACAGCGGTGTCATCTCGGTTTCTGGTGGCGAGGCAGTGGTGGGGGAGGGTGAAGGAGTGGCTCCTAGGGTTTTTAGTTTAAATGGGTGCTATGTTATGTAATTTGTAAAATAAGGGGTGCTATGTTGTGTAATGTAAAAATAAGGGATAATTACACTAAAAGACAAGCTAAAGACAAAAATTACCAAAAATGACACATATTTTCGAATCTTACCCGAGCTGTCACCCTTTTTCCGAGATAGCAGTCGCCGCAAGTTTATATAATTTTATACAAATTTATACACATTTATACACATGTATAAAATTGTATAAATTTGTATAAGTGTGTATATGCGAGTGAATAAATCTGTATATTAAGGATGTTTATATGAATTTTTACTTCTTTTGTGTATATTTTTGTATTTCTCTCATTGCGACGTATTTATCTATGTATATTCATGTATAATTTATTTTTTGGGGAGATTTGTGTCTATAAACTTGTCCAAAGCAATGATTTAAACGCAATAAACAACATAAATTCAGTAAAATACAAAAAAGTAACGACACCACTGACGGGAGAGGGTGTCTGCCGGTGACTTAGTGGCTGGGGAGGAGGAGATTTGGTTGCTAGGGTATTTTTTATGAAGGAGTGCTGAAATTTGTAATTTTAGGGGTGGGTGCTATTCATGAAAAAAAATATGGCCTCTTGTTTGTAATTTTGGATAGTAGACTGCCTATTTTTGAAAATTTTCCAAAAAATAAAGGGTGCTATGGATGAAATGTGGCCCTCATTTGTAATTTTTTGTTGTGGGATGCCTAGTTTTGAAAATTTCCCAAAAAAAAATCATGCCTCAAACATTTCATATTTTAAACTCTTGGAATTTTTACACTCTATACCCATAAAATTTAAAGTATTTACAAGCCATACCCATTACAAATTATACTACCCATAAAACTAAAAGTATTTAACCAACCTACCCATTTATTATTGTATACCTTTGTTATGCCTTATAGGTGTATACCTTTAAAGTATACTGCATAAATTATGGTATGCAAGTCTGGATGGACATTTATTACTGTATACCTTTGTTATGCCTTATAGGTATATACCTTTATGGTATACTGCATAAACTATGGTATACAAGTCTGGGTGGGTAGAGTGAGTAAATAATTAGTGGGTAGGTCCGGTAATATTTGAAAGTAGTGGATAGTGACTGTAATTATTTTAAATTTTACGGGTATTTTTGTAAGTGTCCCTAAACTCTTTTAGACCTAAGCCCAAACTGTATCACTAGTAGATTGAGTTGTTTTCTCTTCTTCTTCCTTCTCCTTCCTCGTGCTTCTTTAGAGTTCTTATTTCTCTTTCCTATCATAAGATATTCTTTTATTCCATCTAAAAGCTAAAATTATGGGCTTTTATTCGATAATTAGGTAAAAATTTAGTGTAGGGGCCTGTTTGGCGCGCGTTAATTGATTTGTAGCCGTCAAAAACAAATTCGCTGAGAAATAGCCACCTCCGGACAAATCCCAGTATAAATACTGGGACTTTGAACAAAACTTGTTCAAGGCCCCAGTATTTGTACTGGGGAAGCTTCAGTAAACTAACCCCAGTATAAATACTGGGGCTTTGAACAAGTTTTGTTCAAGGCCCCAGTATTTTGTTATGGGACTATGTATAAAGCTTCAGTCCCATAACAAAATGCTGGGGCTGTGAACAAAACTTGTTCAAAGCCCCAGCATTATTATGGGACTGAAGCTTTATATATAAAGTCTCATAACCCATAACAAAATGCTGGGGCTGTGAACAAAACTTGTTCAAAGCCCCATCATTTTGTTATGGGACTCAGCTTTATATATAAAGTCCCATAACAAAATACTTGGGCTTTGAACAAGTTTTGTTCAAAGCCCCAGTTTTTTGTTATGGGGCTAGTCTGGGGTGTTTTTCCAACGCTAATGGAGCTTAAGTGTGCGCGCGAATTTTTGGCTATTCTTCAATGAATTTTGAAACGGTGGATAGTCCCCATTGAGCGCGTCCAAAAATGGCTAGTGATCAAAATTTCCCTATAATTAGATTAAACATAAATATATTTTGTTAAACTCACCAATACATGAAAAGGAAGAGTGATGCAAAACTATATACAAATAATCTTTGTTGATATGAAGTTGCTCCTTATAGCTAGTTTGTAATTCTTCTTATTGGTTAGTCTGAAATTCAATTGCAATAAGTTTCAATTTCAGACCATTGATCTAAAGTTCAATTGCAGCTTAGAACATAAGAGCAATGGTCTAAAGTTCAATAAGTAGCTTTAACGTTAGACCAATTATATCTAGATATGATCATGCCTATAGTAGTTACTATTCTTTAATAACGATAGGCATTTTGTGTTGACAAAGGGAACCCCCTTAGAAGGTCCATAGCTTTTCGTTATGTCAACTCTGTCCATATGCCTAATCAACATTTCAATTTTTTATTGCTTCTGGAAGAAATAAAGTCGACTCTCAAGTCTCAAGTGATGTGTACCAAATAAAAAGAAAGAGAACCCAGTTAATGGTGCAAGTTTGAGTCACTGCAATGTTAGTGAACAAGAACAACATACATCTTTTAGTAGGCATGCATTTTGTTCAGACCCAATTTACATAACAAACTTTACACCAAAAGGTTAAAGTTGTAACAAATTGAAATATATATAAAACAAATTATTACCAAACTTTAGAGACTACTTTAGAGCATTAGTCTCTAAAGTTTGTCATGAACCAAGAGTCCTAATTTTTTTTCCTATCCTTCGGACCCTCCGGCTATATGAGCAAACTTCTAAAAACAAAGACAGACTATAAAGAGTGGCCTCAAATATTATATTTAGTATATCACTTATCGTCCTACTTTTTAATTCTTCGTCATGAAATAAGTAGTAGAGCCCGTTTAGGCGAGCTTAAAAATGACTTATAAACTTATAAGCTCATTAATATATGTTTGATAACTTAAAAAATTTTGAACTTATAAGTCATAAGTGGCTTAAAAGTTACTACTTTTTAAGAAGTTAGGATTTGCTTATAGCCCACCCAAACATGCTCTTAGTCAAGTTATAGCTTTTAGTAATTGGTAGTGGGAGGATTAGCTGATGGGCATAGGGCGAGTACTGTTCGAGTCATCTCAAAATTTATTAATTCTATTATGATACATCAGATAGTTGAATTATTAATCAGTAGAGCAATAAGAGTCTCGTGCTAGTAAAGATGTATTCTTAATTTATTTAGTTAAGCTACAAATGGACTTATAAGATTTTTTAGTTAGGTCGATTGTTATTTAACTAATGGAACTATATACTTTTATATGTTAATACAGTAACTATATGCATAGCTTAATTACGTTTAACCTAATTATTTAATTGGCAGTTTGGTCATGTTGATCTTATTCAAAATATTTAGTTGGAAGCTGGAACTAACCAAATATATAACTGGATTATGCATGACTAGGACATTGTCAACTTTTTATATAAGTATTCACCAAACACAGGATGGTTCGAGCATATCATTTAATTTGGAGATAAGATGGTACCTTATTCTTTTGGTGAACCGAACATGAACCTTGTTCATTCATGTCTTCTAACCAAACCAGTCAATATCGAATTATTCAATCCAGTGTGTAATTATTCTATACGCAAACATCGTCAAAACAAAAAAAAAAAAAAAAAAAAATTGATTAAAATCCTAAAGTCTAAACAAAAAGTTTTGATAATTAAGTCATCTAATGTCTATGGGGCAATACTGGCGAAAGGCAACCAAGCTGACACAAAAAACTTATTAACCTTTTTGTTTACTTTCAGTTTACGATACCAATACAATTACTAATTACTGTTTAAGAAAATTACAGACTTTTGACTTGCCAAGATTTGTGAAATTGCAGTTATATTGTCTACTAAATACCCATTTTTTTGGTTAAAAGAACCTTTATGTTTTATAGAAGTATCTCCAAACAAAAAGAATTTTGAGAAATTGTTAGAGTAGTTACGTACTCTGCAATCTACTCCCTTCGTATCAAATTTTTTGTTCTCCTTTTCTAAAAATAGTTTGTCTCAAAATATTTGTCAATTGTCCAGTTAGGATTTTAAGGTAAATTTTTTTATTTTTTTCCATTTTATCTATAGTAGTAAATGTCTTGAAGACCACAAAGATCTCACTTATTGGTTAATATTATAATTATTCAAATATCAATGAAGATTAAATTAGGATAAAATAGTCAATAATCTTCCATCATTAATAATTTCTTAAAGAACGCGTAAAAGTGAATAGAACAAATAATTTGAAAGAGAGGAAATATGTTTCTTTGGAATGTTAAACCTACAACTTCAAATTTGAGTCTCCCCCAAGGGGGTTTTGGAGTGTTTACCGTGCACGAGATCGCTAAGGAGTAAGTTATTCAGTTGGTGGTCTTTGTCCTCATTGTTAGAGTTAGCAAAATTGCAAATTGTAGCCTATAAGTTTGTTATAGCAATTGCGATAAAAGAGTATTAGGTAGTATCAGTTACATTTCACTTATTTAATTAACTTTATTTTTTCAATTGTCAATGAGTTGAAAGTTGGTGAATTTTCTTAAAAAACGTTCTGTCATATTGCACTCGGGTAAAATCGATTTTTTTTTTATACATACCTATTATATGTTGAACCTCCTTGACACAAGTGTAAGTTTTATTTTTTAATTTTTGAACCTCTTGTTGGAAATTCTGCCTTCGCCCTGACTTGTAGACACAATTAGTGTGAAAATTTACCTTACTTCATTGTGATAGTAAGGCATATTAAGCACGAGTCTAATGAAAAACATACTGTAAATATTGTGTAGCTAATTGTTAAGAATTACCGAACTTGAAAAAGCAATAGCATCTTTGAAGTGAAAGAAACAACCTTTTCAACCTTAAAAAAGATTAACCATTGTAATCACAACAATATAATGATTGTCCTATCACAATTTGATTATCATTACATATATTTGGATTCATTGTACAGAAATAATCATCAAATTCCAAGTGTACACATGCCACTGGCCAAACTGTTTTGCATGTGAATAATCTAATCATAAAAATTAAATCCCGGCGATGACATCTTGAGTAAGTAACTAGCAAGAAGTGAAAATCAATAATAATAAAATAATAATCATAAAAAGCGCACATGTAAAAGGATAAAGCGACTCGAAAAGAAGAAAGTGAGAACAAAAACAAAACCAGTATATATTTGACATGTGTGAGAATAAAAGGAGCACTATAAATATTATTATTCGTCCCCAAAACAATAATGTATTTTTATCTTAATTTAGACGATAAGTACTTGATTATTATTCTATTGAATTTTCATATAGTGTCCGATTCGTGCTAGAAAATCTCATTATGTAAAATGCTCCCCATCAAATGCGATTTTGTTTATGGAGAGATCAAATTTTAGATTACGGATGAAGGAGTATTTGCTAATATTACTTTCTTCGTCTCACTATAAGCATCCAATTTTCCTTCTCACATGCATTGCTTTTTTTTTTTTTCCAAATAATATCTATACTTCATTTAGTTATTTTTTGTCCTCAATAACCAAATTTAAGCACAACAAATCTTCTATTACCTTTTTTATTGAAAGATAAGATTGTAAAAAGATCGTTAATATTTATTAAGGGACGAATGCAGTAGTACAATATACCAGTCAATTTTAAGTTACTTAAATTAGAACTTAGGACGACTAATTTACTAATTACAACTAATATTCTCCTAAAAAACCCCATCCACTCCTTTATCTCTCTCCCTTTCGCTTTCGCTTTCACTTTCACCTTTGCTTCTACCCAACGCTTGCTTTGCCTAATCCAATAAAATAATTAAGTACATATATAGCCTTTTTAGCATAGTGGAAGTGAAGTGTAATGGCACTGTAATTACTATAAGTTCTCCCCATGAAACACACTTGGCTTTGAGTAAACCCAGTTGTCATTTTAGACAGAGAAATTTTCTAGAGAGAGAAAAAAGAAATATACTTTAGTACAAAATTAGTAGTGTAATTAATTTTAGAAAGAGGAAAACAGATGCTCTGGGCATGGGGAAATTGCACACACTGCCCCTGCAGCAGCAACAGATTACCGATGGAATTTCTTCTAGAAGTTTCTTCCGTAGATTTTGTTCTAGAATCATCGGCTTATTTAATTTCAAGTGTATATTTGTTTTGTTACTGAGTATTGCCCTTTTTGTTTCTGCTGTTTTCTGGATTATTCCACATCGGTTTAAATCATCTGGTTTTGATGCTAAAGACTCAATTAAGCTTGCTGGTGAGTTTTACTTATTTTAGGGTTTCAGAATATTAATTTGTTCTGTAATTAGGGTTTTGTTTTGTGCTTTACTGTTATGTTCTCTATTGGATGCCTAATATTGAAATGTTTGAGAATTTATTCGAACATATTTAACATTGAAGTAGGGTCAAATAGAAGAGGATTATCCCGACTAGTTTTGGATTAAAATGTAGTTGATTGATTGACTGTAGAGGCGGAGTGCGGATTTGAAGTTTAGGGGTTTAGGGTTCTAGTCTTATTAAGTTACGGGGATGTGAATTAGTAATTTGTATTAATCGAATACAGGATTTGGATCAAAGTTACAAGGTTCGGCTTAACCCCCGAAATCCCTCTGGCTCCGCCCCTGATTGATTGTTGTATTCCTTAGACCATTTGAGTAACGAGGTGTTTTTGGTTTGTAGAATTAATTGTCATGTAAGTATTGGTTATGCTAGCAATGGGTCAACTGCAATCAAATCTCTTAGTTGTTGCTCTAGAGCCAGGGTTAGCTGTTTAGGATGTTTGGTGATGCTTTATGACGGTATATCTTCAATAAGAAAAGGGTAAAGGAGGTGGAAAATACTGATCAAGATAGATGGATCCATATCTTATCTCGCGTTAGTAGATGAAAGTCCTAATTTCTCTCTTTCTTGCAGCAGAGAAGTAAATGTTGTACTTAATATTTAATTTATGGTTTTCTGGGGGTTACTCATGATCGATTTGATTATAGCCAGGGAGTGGTGTTGGGAGATTTTGCTTCACAAGCTTATTCCTTTACAAGCACTGGATTACGTTTGTGCTTTCCTTGACTAATGGAATTCTAATTGAAAGTGGAAGTGCTCTTCTCCTTTGCTTGTGTGTCCATTGATTGTATTGATCTAGGCTGTGTTTTGAATGTCCGCGTTTTATGCTGTTGATACCTTATTCAAAGTTAGATAGATGATTGTATTCTATTCAAAGTTACACATTATTTGACTGCTTTATGTGGATAATCATTAAGAATTAGTGACCTTTTAGATCTTGTTACCAGTGGAGACAAGTTTTCCTTTCATTTATTCATCGCCTTTGGTATTTAAATTTATCCTTAGTTCTCAGTGTTGCTCTGTTCCTTTGTTTTCAGCCTCTACTCAAGCATACTTTATTTTAGAGAAGCCAGTTTCAGATATTGTTCCTCACATTGCAAGACTTGAATATGATATTCTGGAAGAGATTGCTATCCCTACTATGAAGGTCCGTGACCTCTCTCAAATTGACAGTAGTTTATTTACTTTGCTGTCTCTTTTTCTGTAGACTGCAAGTCAACTTGACATTGGGTACTTGCAGGCTGCAATCTTATCTGTGCATGGAGCAGGTGTGGCCAACCGGACTAGCGTAACTTTTGGTTTTCTTCCGGATCCAGTTGATTCTTCTATTACTCCAGTGTACTTAAGTCTGCTGAAGTCTGCACTATTGGATCTGTATCTTCGAGATGCCAATTTGACACTGACGTCCTCAATATTTGGACGGCCATCTTCATTTGAGGTCTTGAAGTGTCCTGGTGGAATCACCGTGATGCCTGAAGCCCAGCCAATGTTGAATACACTTGAGATCCTCTTCAACTTTACTCTCCATAGTTCTATAGATGAAATAAGGCAAAACTTTATGGAGCTGAAGGGACAATTGATGTTAGGCTTACGTCTCAGGCCAGATGAGGTATATCATAATTTTGATTAATCTCTTTTTCTTTTTGAATTGACATATCTGGATGAGAACAAAGGGCTTAGATTTTTTACGCTCCTGGAAATTAGACTTGGGCATACTTAGACAGGTCGGCTTTTGGAATCAATGCAAGAACACAAACACATACTATAAGCAAGTGTTCTGACCATGCTTTGTCTACCTATACACCCTCTCCTAGATCTAGCTTAGACCTTTTTCATTATACCTATCTCAACTCAGCAGAATAGTTCTATGCTTTTCTTTTAAAAATAATGAGTTCATTTATGTTTTGCTTCCAAATTACTTTGAAATATAAGTTTTGCTTCCAACTTGTTTATTTTTGTTCTGATGTGTTATCCATAGATTTTTTTTAATAGTTGAGAAGATTTTTTCTTTCCAACATATACGCATTTATTTTTCTCTGTTCTCTTTGATGATTCTCCTCTTCACAAAATAAATACGCTACACCAGTATGGATGAATCAATAGAGGAGTTATATACTAACGTTGGTTATAGTATTTGTAATAATAATAATAGTAGTAGTAGTAGTAGTAATAATAATAATAATAATAATAAGGCTAAGCACGTACTTTGCTCCCTGTAGTTGTACGAAAATCCATTTGACACACCCGTCCTTCACGGGCGTGTCTTTACACACAAACGTTTGTTAGACACACCTCTTTGGCATTTGAACACTTCAGAAAAAGTGATGTTTATCACGCACCAATATTATGACACGTGTCATTTACTCTTAAAAAATACTTAAAATTACATATTTACATATATACCCTTCACCATCTCCCTTCTGATATCTTTTTCTTCTCCAGTTATCTTCCTCCGTCACTGGCCACCAGAACAACCCAGAACCACCGCCACCACCTCCTCCCCATCTCTGTTACACACAATAATCTGCACAAAACATTCATCCATATGGATAAAGTAATAAGTAGCATAATGTACAAATGTCAAACCATAGCATTTCCACAATCATAAAGCAAGATCTCGTTTAATTGAACCAGTATCCAAACCATAACAAAGTTTCGAAATCAGTCCAAATCTAAAATTCAATAATTTCATTTTTAGATTAACTAATAAAAATTAGTAGCTTCAACAATTAGCTCGTTTTTCTTGTAAATATTCTCTTGAACTCTCTATCATTTTTGCTGGTACACATCACCTTGCAACAACATGAGGTGCAGCCATCGATGTCCCTGATTTAAGCTCGTAATCACTGGTTAATTCTATGTTCGACAGAAGTCTTTTTTGAAAAGACATTAGGTGGATGTGCTGCAAGAATAAGTAGCCCTGGTGCTATAGTTTCTGGCCCAGACCCCATTTGTGGGATAATGCTGGCTATGTTGTTTTTGTTGGTGCTATAGTTTCTGGCTTTGAGATTCCCAAGTAGCTTCTGAAGGGTCCTCGTGCTGAGATGCCAGCAAGAACTGGGAAGGTTTCCCACTTCTGCCTCAGGGGGGCCAGAAGGGGGGGGGGGGGTGTTCTGTGGGGGAGAAGACGAACAGAGGAAGCGGGGGGTTCTACGGGGAAGAAGTCAGATAGTTCTTTTCCCAGAAAATAGATATAATAAAATGAGTTTTTATAAGAAAAAATGGAAGAACATGGACGTGTCATTATATACTCCCTCCGTCCCATTTTAGTTGTCGCTTTAGGCTTATGCTCGCCCATTAAGAAATCAATAAATAGGGTATGTCTTTTACTATTTTTCCCCTAATAAATGAAACTGGATTGACTTTTCTAGGAAATACTCCTTTATTAAATATGGTCATAGTTGGAAAGAATTGGTAAAAATTGTCTTGAAATGCTAAAGCGACAACTAATTTGGGACAAATGAAACTTGCTAAAGCGACAACTAAAATGGGACGGAGGGAGTACATGGATTGCACTAAAAATTTTCAGGAATGACGCTCCTTTTCTGAGTGTAAACACTCAAGTGCCACGTCTTTAAAAGAGGTGTGTATTAGATACACTTCTACAAATGTTGGTGTGTACAGGCACACTCGTGAAGGATGAGTGTGTCAAAGGAATTTCGGTACGCATCAGCGGGGGTATATGGGAGGAAACCAGTCTGCAGTAATTCAAATTGCTCCAAGTACTGGGAGCAAAATATGTATTCAGCCTAATAATAATAATGATTGTTGTTAATATTAATGTAAAATATTATTATTATTATTGTTGTTGTTGTTGTTGTTGTTGTTATTTGGGGGGGGGGGGGGGGTGGAGGTCATTTGAGTTACAGTTCCTAATTAATTTTAAAAGGAACATAATGATACACAACATGTGTGTCAGGAATATCCTCTTAAATGGTGAATGTAGAGATCTATGGCTCTGAAATAATAAAGCACGTTGGTTATATGCCACAAATCTTGGTGTATCCAGTTAGCTTTATTTTTATTTATTTAGATTTAATTGGATTTGCTTGTCAGATATTTGACTCATATGTGCAATAGATCTGTTGTCAGAGGTTTTTTGACATTCTTTTCTTTGCTGAAGCTGTCATAAGGACAAATCAATGAAAATGAGATAGAAAAATACGTGGTGAATGTAATGGAAATTTTAATATGTACTATAGTATATTATAGATGTTTGGCCATGAATAACCACCGCATGGAAGTACCTCTTGCCACTCATTCCATAGTTATATAATTTCTGTCACATTTACACATATAACTTAAAAATCCTTTTTTTTAATCAAGAAATAATAGTGCTATAATTTAACAAATCCTATGATAATTAGAACTAATTTAGTTAATCATGCTGGCATCCCAATCTCGGTCATTCCTTTCCATATATTTGGAACAACATATATCAACTCTGCAACCTTGTGGTGATTTGATGTGAAAGTTATATAGCACCCTATGGGCAAGTTGATATGCTTTTTTCTTAGTTATGTCAATGATTTTCTGTTTGCTGCTTCTTCGTATTTTTCTTTGTTATCTTCTTGTATGGGGAATATTGAAGCGGGTGCAGGCATTGCTAGCTGCTTTTCATTCATACTGTTTACCATAGAACATTTGTAATTTTGACTATCAGATCTGACTTATTTTTCTCTTTATTTTCTGCCAGCATGTATTTTTACAGGTAACAAATAAACTTGGCTCTACTAAAGATCCCCCAGTTATAATTGAAGCTTCATTATATTCGGACCATGGAAATATTCTGCCTCAGAGGTTACAACAATTGGGTCAAATAATTATGGGATCTGATCCTGGAAATAATCTTGGCCTTGATAACTCTGTATTTGGTAAAGTGAAGCAAATAAGTTTATCTTCCGTTCTAAACCATACTGCTCTCCCACCTACTCTTCCTCCAGCTCCAACTCCAGCTCCTGCACCAAATGAACCTTTGTGGCCATCACCTTCCCCATCGCCAGCTGTTTCTTCATCTCCATATTCAGCTCCCTTGCCCAACTGTCATAGGTTCCTACCATCACATGCTAGGCAGCATTGTGGCCCACATCATGGAGAAGAGCCTAGCAGTGCTCCATCTCCCATAGCTGATCCACCTTCTCATGCGACAAGTTCTGGTCCACGTTCGAGTAGCTCCAGAATTGCAGCAAGCCCATCACCTCCCACTTATCCTCCAAAATTAAGTCCCGGGTTGAAGTTGTCTCCTGGTCTTTCTCCTTCATCTGCTAAATCAGATGGCTCTAGTGTAGGCCAGGACACAGGTGTCCTCTCTCCACAAATGTCTTCCTCAATCTCATCTTCATCATCATGTGAGTTTTCCTCTTCATGTGATCTTTATATTTGTGAAATATCAATGATTCATTGTTCGCGTTTGTTTTGACTTGCTTTTGCATTGTGGGTAGCATTTCCGTTTACTTGGAATGGATGACTTTGTGAAAGATCAATGATTCATTGTTGCTTTCGTTTTGACTTGCTTTTGCATTGTGGGTAGCATTTATCATTTTTACTTGGAATGGATGAAGAATATTAGGAATTGGTGAGTTTAGCATATTTTCCTCTAGAGAGCAAGAAATAAAGTGAAAAAAGGAGGAAGCTCTTTCATGGCACCTGTATAATACCATATGACTGGGTGGGTGGACCTTGTGATATATTATTGTAGGAATCTGTGGTATGTTTGTGATCCTCTTTAGCTGTGTTTGTTTTGGAGTTCAGTAATCTTTTGACGCTTTCTTTTTTGCAGCTTGTGCACCTGACTTTTCTTATACGGGGCTTTGCTTGTTCTGGTTATTTGGATTGACAGTACTTCGTATTCGTATTTGAGCATGGTGACAATGTCATCTTCTCATTCTACAAAGAAATTCTCAACTTCGAAGAAGAAGAGAGAAGTATACTTAACAACAAACAAATTTCTTTGCCTAGGATTATAGCATCTTTGGTCAGTTGGTTTGGGTTACCATGGCAAGTTATGTTAACCTTGTATGAACAGAAGGTTCACAGGTCAAAGCCAAAAGGTGGCAGGCCTCTTTATTTAACATATTGACATCACATGAAGATGTTGAGCGGTGTTTCATCCCGAAGGGAATGACTGCTCAAGAAAAACAATAGTTTCAGATATATGCTCACCTGCAGGTTTTCAAGGAGATACCAGTCGTAAGATGTGTTGGTTCTTCTTGAACTAGCTGCAAAAATATGTTACAGTGCATTAGATAACCTCAATATACATGCTGTATATTCTTACTTGAAACTGTAAGTAGCTGCTTTTGATGAGCTGAACATCAATCTGATAAAAGTATCAGCCTTTTGGCACTCTGTATTAAGTACCAAAATGTTGCTGGGTATCTTTCTTTCGAATTATTGAGATATCTTTGACGGTAAGTCTGCGCTTGGTTCAACAATCAATAGATACGGCACCCATTCCTTTGTCATTTCTTCATTTAAATATAAGATTGTATATGGCAAAGTTTCGACTAACCCAAACATCCCGCTAATGTTGGCGCTCCCTACAGTATCATACAACTTGAATAGTATTTGGGCTCGAGTTTGAACTTAAATCTTATATGGTTAATTAAAAAATGGATTTTCACGTTATTTGATGCTTTGGCAATTTTAATTATAATACGTACCAAAGCATAACGCTTTCAAATTCATTATACAAAACAAAGCATTTCAGACAAAGCAAACACAGTTTATACAAATATACACAAGATATATAAGTACGTACAACGATATACAAAGTAAGGAATCTAATAAGTGCAAGTGAATAAGAAGAAAGAACTCGATTTTAATTATCTACCACTTTCATCTATAATTACCTCTGCCAAATCTCTAAAAAACTGCATAAAGTACATTATGTAATTATTTGAATTACAGATTTAGGGATAAATTTGGGGTATTAGATTTTATGGGGCCTGAAGCAAAGTCTTTATTGGCCTAGGGGAGGAGGCGCCCCTGATTATGACTTGACCCCTTTAGTTCGTATGAGAGAGAAAATTGGTGCCGTGTCGGCTAGTACTCTTCGTCCTTCACTGGAGATGGATTGAATCTTCCATGCTGGACCAAGAAGCCATGATGCAGCAGCTCCTCCTATTAAACCTCCAAGCTGAAATGTTCATGAGAGAACAATTCAGAAAAGTATCTCACAACCACCATCAAACATTTGTGGACGTGAAGCAATGCTTGGAGTCATATGTATGTATATACACTTCTTAAACACTTGTACATGCAGGAAAGCGGAAGAACAGAAAAACACAACTAAAATAGACAGAGAGGTGGCAGAGGGGAAGGAGTAAGTAGGTAGAACAAGAGGACTGGACTAGAAGAGGGATGAGATATCCTGCCATATTTTTTGGTAATGATATACTGCCATATTGCTTCTTTCTTTCTTTCTTTCTTTTTTTCAAAAAAAAAAAAAATTCGGTAAAAGCTCGCAAAATGCACTTCAACAAACAGAAACCATCTCTTATGAGATGAACAAACCTTTGGCAGAACATGAGGTATTTGCATTCTCGAAAGCAGTGCTCTTAAAATATACTGTGCAGAATGGTTAAAGGGAAAAATTATGGGCAATGACCTTATTTTTTGTTACTCTTCGTTCTCTTTTGGGGATTAAAAAAAAAATAAAAGCAACAGAATACAAGAGGAGAGAAGACAGGTTACTCCTCAACCCTAAAAGGAAGATGCATGTGGGAGATACTGGCAGTGCCATTAATTTTTCTTACAAGTCAAAAGCAGGCTCATACTGTAGCATGGTAAAGATAAGAGCTTAGTGAACAGAAAACGACAAGATCAGAAACATGATTCAGAAGTTAGATATTAATCGTACTATACTTACATGTCCCCAGTTGTCAATCCCTTTGGTCAATAGTCCAATAGCCTGCAAAAAAAGAAAAATGGTTGCCAGAAATTGATGAATTAGGCATGAAATAGGACAAAGAACTAGAAAGGTCAAACTTGACACTTCTAAATCAATGAATGTGCAAGTATTACGGACCGAAGAATATGAATTATCCTTTATGAATACTCTGAGATCAGTTTTAAATCCTTAAACCACTATATAGCATCTTCAACACACAAAAGAAAACACACATTTGGAGAACGTGTTTAATAACTCAAATATACGCATGGTTAATGCCAACCTAAGGCTTGCAGCTGAATAGGGAATATAGTACTTTACCATATTCAAAACAAGCACGTGTGCTATATATCGAAGATCCCCTTCAGTGCCTTTGACCATGCCTCTATGCCTCAAAACAAACACCGCAAAAGAACCAACCTTGTCACAAAAACATGGAGATCAATATTTCCTAACCCGATAATGAAAAGGTAAAAAATCTAATCCTTTAATTTCTCTGAGAAACTCCACACTTTATTAGATTCCTTATATTGCCAGAAACATTTCAATATCCCAAATACTACAATAACTGAAGCTTAAGAGGTATTTTTCCTAAAAAGCATGCAACTCTAAGGCAAGTTGATTTTCTCAGTAAAAATAGGATTTACTCATCAAGTCTCTCAGAAAATAATACACAAAAGGGTCTACAGAAATCAATACACTTAAAGATGGAAAAGTTGGACAACTTAAGGGACAAGAAATCATGAAATAGTGTGAGATGATAATCTAGCTGCATGCACCATCATAGAAAGTCTGCTAAAACTGCAAAAGAAAAGTCTGCTAAAATTACAAAGGAAAAGCAGCACTTACTAATCCAAAAATTGCCCCTGAGGCACCAACTGCAGGTGCCTTACTTAGCCAGTAACTCATAGCTGAACCTGATTTCTTTCAGAAGATACAATCAAAATCACGGTATAATAGGTGTTATTTCTTGAAATAAGAATATGTCTTATGCAGTGATGTGTCATTACTTGCAATTGCAGATGTAAAATACAGCGCAACATATCTTCTAGGGCCACTGATTTTTTCAACACCGGGCCCAACAGAATTCAAGGAATAACAATTAACCTGAAACAAAGCCACATCTGTTTAAAACCTTAACCAAAGATGGGTTTAGGAATCCATAAAAACGTGAATCAAGTCAGACCATGAGATGCCCTATATTTGCATGCAAGAATGCAGAAGTTATCAGCCTCCAAAATTGCCCTTTATCAATAAGACTGTTAATCTGCAAAACATATCAATCAACCATATGAAGAACATTGTTGATATGGAAGATAATATGTCAGGCACTCTACATATTTAACCTGGTCTAACCTTAGCTCCCCAAAATAAAAGCTTCCCATCCGTTGCAACTTGTCCAACAAATACCCTGCAGTCATTGAGATAGATATTGTTAGTTTCTCTATATAACAATAACTATTTGTCACTTGTACCAGTCCAAACCATAATTTGAGAAGTGCCTTTTACTTCATTCTGAGTTGTGAAAGGGAAAAAGATCGAATTCATTTGTATAGATATTTATCCAAGGTTTATGCGATATCATAATATCCACTTTCTTTTGGTTAAGAATGCAAAACTTACAATATGTTAAGTGCAAGGAATATGTTGGTCCATTTCCTTTCACTAGAAAAGAATGATCTAGACGACTTTGGGTATGACTTGCGAAATTCTTTGAATTCCCCTCTACTTTCATTAGCATTGAAGAATAGTAATTCCTTGTGTGCAGCAGAGAATATATCCTGTGACCATTGAAGGATGTCGAATCCAGTAACATGAATGGTCCATTTATCCCATGCATCCTTCAATATAGGCCTATGACCATGACAATAAATATGCTGTACAGCAATCAAAATGGTGGTTAAGATCTTTGCATTTCCAGAATTTTATGAGAATGGTAAGGATAAGGAGACAGGAGACAGGATTCAAGCAGATCTGCCAGCCCTGCCAGCGTGCAAAGCATAACAGTCCCTAGACCCACATAAAAGATGAGAGTTGCGGTGGTTGATGGACAGGGTAAAGATAATCAAATTAAGCTTAATCGTCTAATGGATATAGATAACTTATATAGCCGACCTTAAGTAGTTTGAGATTGAGGTTTAGTTTGACAGTAACAGATCAAAGTACTATTAATGGATTCTTGACATGCTTTTCCAAATTAATGATAAGCATCTGATTAGCACGGTGACAAAAATGACACAAGTGAAAGATTTTGCATTTAAACTGTCTTAAAACAATTTTATGTCAAGATATAGGATGTAGCCTTTAGTAACTAAGCAACCAAAAATACTACCTGAGCTTTTCAACATTTTCATATCGTAATTCCTATGTTTGATCATGACGATGAGTAATGTAAAAACTTCTTTTTGATAATCAAAAAATCCTCGAGGGCCAATGACACACAATTTGAAACTCAATAGCTAATGGGCCCGTCCTCCAACCTTCTCCAATTAAATACTAGACTTTTGTCAATCCAGTGATCGTGCACCTAACTCACACGTCACATACTGAACTCTTACCACTAAACCAAAGCGCTCGGGGCACTAATGTAAACACATTTAACTGGGTTAAATTAGAATCAAATGAAACCCAATCCAAAAGCAAAGAATTTTACCTTTAAGGAATTTTCAAGGAGAAAGGTGAGACGGAGACGGCGGTGGAGGAATTCGCCGAGGCGGAGAGCGGCGGCGTTGGTGAGGAGGTGGGTGGTCGGTGGGCCCCATGAGTGGGGAAAATTGGGATTGGATGGTAAAGCTGCGGCCCAACCCGCCATTTTCAATTTGATCCGTAGAATTCTATAACCCGAACCATATACCCGCTATTTTTAACGACGAGCCGTTTAATTGCTCTAATATCCCTCCTAGTTTTCCATAATTGCAGATGAGTCCCATATAGTTCTATTTTGGACTATCATATATATATATACTAGCGGCAGGACTGCCTGTGCTAAGCACAGGCCCAATGGAAAATAATTGTGTGTTTTTTTTTTGGTGTAATAATTTGGTTTTTGATATCACTTGGTTTTTTAGTTATCTTTTTGTTGATTCTTTTAATTCACCAATTTTTCTTTTTTTTGTGTGTGTGTGTGTGTTGGATAACATAATTATTTATTTAAACTGCATACTTATTACTCCCTCTTTTCTATTGTATGAGAAGATTTTTCTTTTTTGTCAGTTCAAAATAGGAACGATAATTTTTTATACTTAGTAAATTTTAATTCACACGTCACAATCTTTTAAGATTTATTATAAACCTTGGTCGTAACTTCATTATTTTAGCCAAAATATTAGAATTATTATTGTGCGTTTCTTTCTATCTTTCGTTTTGATGCAATGACTATTCATTGCAACTGTCTATTTCTCTTTTTTAACCAAATCTATTTAAATACACACTTGGCATGTACTTTTTTCTTTTACTGGTCAAGGCTAATTAAACCTGGCTAGAGCTTGATTATATTATGCTTAGCATATTCTTTCTTCTTTAAATGCAACAATGCATTTACTTATTTTTTGAATTGTTTTTAGCGACAGAGCGCACATGTTTCTTCATTAGTTGTTATAACAGTTAACCATATTTTTTACATTTGGTTCAGCAACAATAATTTCAAAATTAGAAAACAAATTTGGATTTGAACTGAATATTATAACTTACATGATACATTCATTTTAGAGACACTAAAAAGTGGTTAGAAAACTCCTAGCTTGGCGTTCAAACATACATTTAAGGAAAATTTGAATTCTAGATTGGTAAACAATCACATAGTAAAAACTTGACTGCATTGATTGCTTATACTACCAACTTACTAATGTTAAGTGATTTAATGATATATAAATGTTAATCATGGTTGACAAAAAAAATGTATATTAGCATAAACACTTGATGTGCTAAGTTTGTTATCAATTCTGTCATTTCATTTCATCGATCTATCACATCCCATCTAACGCCCGTGAACATAGGATGGTCTTGCGACTTGTAAATGTCTTCCTTGTAGAGTAAATATTCAGAAACAATAAGAAAAATGATTAAGGTAAGAGGCTTACTTTAGTTTGATGATTAAGTCAAAATATTTGTAAAAGAAAGTCAATAAACAATTTATAAAAGTAATGTAACAGAATGCATATGAGAAAACTCAGATAGAGCATGTTCGCGAATGGTCTTTGCAAGTACATTTGTAATTATAGCTCCTCGTTCACGATGTCACTATGTGCACACAACTTTGAACTTTTGTAGCAAATAAATGAAATATTTTGCCACAATATATGACTTCGTAAAAACTTGTTAAAAAATTTAACAACAAATTATCCTACTTAATCATGCAAATGAAGAGTAAACATGCATATTTAAACTTTACACCAATGAGTTGACCGTGGGGATTGTATTTTGAGAACTGAGGAGGTTTAAAATCAGAGTAAATTAACAAGTGATGTGGCCAATATTCATCATCAAACAAGAAAATGAGTCCAAATTATCAAAACATATTTTCTCCCCTTCTTCTTTCCCTTGTAATTACCAATATACATAGGCTTGATATTATATGTCTACACTCATAAACAATCAAATCAAAGGGAAAAACAAGAAACCCGTCATTAGATTTAACTGGATTTCAGCAATGGCCACTGCTGCTGCCACTCCTTCACTTTCTTTGAATCATCATCATCGTTGTTTAATTTCCAAGCTTAATGGGGTCTCTTTAAATTCACAAATTTTTGCTTCTACACGATTTTTCAGTGTTGGGTTTCGTTCAAGAATCAGAGCACACTCTGTTGTTGCTGTTGAACTGGTAATTCTCGAAAGTGGGAAAGTTTGGAACTTTTTTTCAAAGTACTATTTTTTTTTTTTTTGGTTTCTTATAATTAATGTATTGAATACAATTGCATGCTGGATTCTGGAATGATTATTCATGAGTTGATTGGAACCTTTATCTTTATGGTTGAAATATAATATAATGAAAAACACCTTTAATGCTAACGACGCACATAAAGAACTGTTATCATGCAACTTCGTCCCACATCGGAAAAACAAACCAACTCCCCGCTCTATATAATGAAGATTAGAGATACGATGCAATAACTATATTGATATTGTAATCTGCGTGTTTAAAAGAAGGGGACATGGGAGCAGGTGAAATAAGCACACGTGGAGGTTTAGGATGGCGCTGTGCAAGATGCACAAATCTGTTGAAGCCACGGGTTGGCATGTGAAATTACTTCTCTGCCCTCATGGTGGGCATGTGAAATTACTTCTTTGCCCTCATGGTCGGCAAGCATGTTGACCATGAGGTGCTTATCTTCATTTATAATATAGCAATAGATATACACACACACACACACTATTCTAAAAGAGTCAATCCCTATAGTAAAAAGTAAACGACCATTTTGCCCCTGCAGCACATTTTAAAAATATATTCTGAGAATTGAAAAATTAAATTTTAAAAAATAGAAAATAATGTAAAGCTTGGAGAGAATTTCGAGAGTTGCATATTAAACTATCTGATGTCTACATTCACCTGACTAATTCATTATGTGGTCGATCATCAATTTCTTTCTTTAATGCATAGGCGCATATAAAAGGATGTCATGCATAACAATGACTTTTTCTCTTCATACTTAAATTAAGCTACAACTTTGAAATGTCAAGTACTATAATGAAGGTACCTTTTGAAAAAAACCAGCCACAATTGTGAGAAGGTAAAGTTCATTTTAATTTTTTATAGTGTTGATATTTATTTTGTAGATACGAAAAGTTAATCAACCTGCAGCAAGAGCTAGTGATCGACGGTATATGCAGAGTAAGGAGGCTAAATAAGGCATTATCAATGATTTATCTCGTAAGTTTTATTCTTTGTACAATTTTTCAGTCTTGCAATTCTTCCTGAAGGCACTTGACTATATCGTCATCTAATAATTCGTTAACTGATACACGGATAACTTTATTTTTAGCTTGACTTTTAGTAAAATATTATTTAAAAATTTGATTATAAAAAGTGGAATATGAGTTGCTACTCCGTCATACGGTAGTAGTACATTTCGTTTGCTCTTTCCATTGGCTTTGTTGAAAAAATATCAAATGTTCTGATTTCATCAATTGCATATTTACTTTATTTTTGTTAATGAATTACATATAGTATCTAGAAGAATTCTACGTAACAAATTCGTTGCTCTCTAATAAATCTCTTAATCATTGTCATTTGATGAGTAACATATTGTTTATGTTTTATATCGCTCCAGCCTAATACGAAACAACTTGAAAAATAACAATTTCTATATGCCATATCAACTATGTGCTGCAGAAAACCATTACGCCTGTGGCATAACATAGAACTTCTCTCAGCGTTAAATATTTTGGGACTTTTGTGGGGAGAGAGATTTCCTTACTATTATTTGTATGTCTGGCTAGGATTAATAATATGAATTTATACATATTTCTTTGATTTTTTTTATTAAGTTTAGAACTCGAATATATTATTTAATATAGTATTTATATGATTCTAAAAGAGTTTGTGCTTAATCATATGGGATTACATGCGCAAAGCGTGTGTCCAAATACTAATTTTAATAAAGGGAGAATTACCAATACAGCCGTCAATTTCCATCCCTTATTTTTAATTAGTCCATACTTTTTATAGTTAGTATATAAAAAAATGAATACCCAGTGTATGCAAACGATAACATAGGTATACAAATGGTATCCTCACGTATTCACAGTGGCTACATAAAAAAATATGGTGTATATAGTCAAATTTTTCGGGAATACACAATGTATGCACGCATTTTTTTCAGTTATTTTTAGTGTATACACTTTATTTTAATACATCCATTTTATTCAAAAAATGGATTTGCATCTTTGTCGGAGCTTCGGCGAGTTGCAGCAGTTCCGTTACTGCAGCAGCTCACCAAAGCTTTGGCGAAGTTTCAAATCTGCAGTCCAGTAGCGAATGACGGAGACCTCGCAGATTTGGGACGAAGAAGCCAGGGGGAGGGGGGGGGGGGGGAGGGGAAAAGAGGAAGAGGGCAGTGGTGGGGAAGCGAAATGGCGGCATCAAAAGCTCACTGAAGCGGCGGCGGCGGCTCACCGGAACAGCGGTGCTCGCCGTGGGGAGGGGGAAGACTGGCCGGAGGAAGAGGGGGCGGTGGCGGAACCCTAGTAATCGGGGAAAGAGAAGGGAAGAATAGACCCTTAGGGGTGTGGCTACAAAAAGAAATAAGGTGGGTCTAGGCGTTGTTGTAGTAATTTTAAAAAGGAGGGGCTAAAAAAATATATTGTGTAGGCTTTTTGTATATACACTGTCAATTTTTCTTTAATAAACTTATTTCCAGTTTTTTCTTTTTAATAAAATTATCAAAAATGTATTAGAGTACGTACAATTTAGCAAGTTCCTAGAGAAATTCCTTTTCGTCGCCTAAAACATTTTGTTAGCTTTTACAATGCCGAGTTAGGGGTATTTATCGGTCGGTTCGGTTCGGTTTTGCACCTTATCGGTTTGTACTATCGGTTTTCGGTTTTTAAAAGTGCTAAACCAATAATCAAACCAATAAGTTATCGGTTATCGGGTTATCGGTTTTAGGTTCTTATCGGTTCGGTTTTCGGTTTAACCATTAAGAAACTTAGGCCTAACAAGTGTAAAAAAAAAACTCTTAAACGGTTGCATCCAATACAAAATCGGCTTTATTTTCATAGTGAATTCAAATGCCTCTTATAGCATTCACCATATTCAAAAAAGCAACCAATAACAGATTCAAATATAATTCATTATTCTATAAACTAATGGAGGAGGCAAGGAGTGAAATAGTAAATAAGTGGTTGAAATGGATGGGGCGACTTGAAAGCTACACAAGTAAAAGAAGACTAGGGTTTGAAATTTTCAAGTTCCAACTAATAGTAATTAAGTATACTACTTTTATGCACATAAGCGCAACATAGTACATTTGAAAACCTTATTGTGTTATCGGCTTAACCAATAAGAAAATGTACAAAACCGACAACCAAATCGATAACCCAATAAAATTTTTTGCAAACCGTTAAATAACCGATAACCCGATAACCCAATATTTATAAACCATTAACTTTTTATCGGTTCGATTTATCGGTTTAAACCGAAAAATGAACGGCCCTAATTACTAAGGTAATAATTCTATCTAATTATTTAACTTTTGGGTCTTATATAATTAGGTGTACTGTTTTTTTTTCTTCATAAATTGTCCCCGAGGGACTCAAAGAGGCAAGCTTAATTAACTCATAAAGTAACCAATGAGAACACTAGACCTTTTTTAAACATGAAATTGAATTGTCTATTCCTTCACCTACCACACCACACATGTTAACAATTGATATGTTTTATTTTTAAACAAGCTTCAAGATTTTGAGATTGAGGTTGCTACAAAAGAGCCACATTGAACATGGTTGGTTACTAATAAAATAGCGAGGCTTCTTCTTGTTCTTGCATTTTTCTGGCTGAAAATATTTCCATAACTCTTGATAGTCTAACACTCTGAGATGTCCTTGAACTCCAGAAGCCATCAACAATAATAACTTCAAGAAAATACTTCCAGCTGAAATTAAATTGCTGCAACAGTACAAGTTTCTAAAGATGTTAGATGATTAGATGAAAGTAGTGTCATTTTCTTTTATGTTTGCATGTCTCTTCAGTTCTGATGCTCTGAGATCCAATTTGCAATACTTTCAAGATTTGTGCTAATTCTTATCAACATCTTGCAATACTTTCAATGTTTACTACATTGAGTCAGTAAACAACATATAATTGTAACTATTAACTGATTCATTTTTTTCTTGTAAGTTGACCTACAATAACGTATAACTTTTTC
This sequence comes from Petunia secreta, assembly GCA_029990175.1. Taxonomy (NCBI): domain Eukaryota; kingdom Viridiplantae; phylum Streptophyta; class Magnoliopsida; order Solanales; family Solanaceae; genus Petunia; species Petunia secreta. The sequence continues at coordinate 6,792,896 of JARKIP010000028.1, read as the reverse complement.
TCGACTGAGAGAGAAGGATGGCACGTACCTGCTGAGTCACTAGTCTTTTGACCTCATTCACAGATAGTTTTCATCAATCAGAATGATATAGTTGATTTGTAAACATACCTGCTTAGTGCCTACTGAAGCAAAGAATGATAAATGCATATTACTGTCTACTGTTTTCTAAAATGTAACAAATAGCCAATTCAGGAACAGGCAGTAACAAGGAAAAATCCAAGGGTTCCACCATGCTCTTCCTGTCCAGAAATCAAATATTTAGTAACAAATGGGATTAGTAAGATAACTACGCAGTTTATCTGGTATAACATGTAAACATACACTGATAGTGTAGATGTTCTTTACACTGTCATTGTATATAAGTTAGATCCACAAAAATACACTTGCAAAGAAGCAAGAAAGGTATAGTTAGAAATCAGTATAAAAGGAGTACTTAGCAATATCTACCTCTAGGAAAATCAGAACTTGTAGTCTCAAAAGGGTCAAAGTCTCTGTGACTCCAACTTGACAGCAAACTAAAAGGCCATAGAGAGATAAGCTGAGTCCAACCCCAAATTAGAGGATTTGTCATGTTATCCTCTTCTTCTATTTGATCAAATTCATTTGCGTAACCATGTTGTTCTTCATTGTATGAGTATCCTTGCAGCTGATATCGACAAACTGGACAAGTACTGTGGATTCTTAGCCATGGAACAATGCATTCAGAATGGTAAAAATGCTTGCAAGGAAGCTCTTTAACTTCTATCCCAACTTCAAAGTCATCTTTGCAAATAGGACAAACAGAGTCATTTTCCAAATGGTTTGCTGTGAGCACAATTTTCGGCAATGCATCAATTGCTGAAGATGGTGCTGGAGGTGGCCCTGGCCTATCATTCTGAGTCAAATCTTGAATTGCATTTCCTGGCAAAGGATGTGTGTGTGCATGAGGAGGAATAGGCCTATAAGGTTGATCATCAGGGCCTATAAATTGGAGAATGACTCGAGCACGTTGTCTAGACCGATGATTTTGATCATCAACATTATTGCTTTGTTGTCTAATTGATGGATCAGTCATGAGCGCCAAGGCATCAAGAAGGCGAGAATTTGAGGAAGGTTGTGGTCTTGTGACATCAGAAAGTACTAGCCTGGGCCTTGTAACATCAAGTTCATAATGAACTTGTCTAAAACAATTTGGACATAAAATTTCATAGGGATTGGCTGAAGTTGTCCTAATAGATCTTTGGCAATGTCTGCACCAGTAGAAATGGTATGTTCTCATTCTCTGGACTCCATTGACAACAACTCGAGGGCGAGGACGAGGGACCAAGGACATGCTGCTTTCCTGGGAAGAAAATCAGGATAGGAAATGAGTCACAGAATTGACAAATTAGATGTAGCAACACAGAAATGCAAAGGCTTTTATAGATTGTTTCAAAAAGGGAGGGGAAAGAAGCAAAAGGATGACTTTCTGGAAATGCTTTGCATGAAGAGATTCTTTATCTCTGAAGAATATTTCTGTAGCTTCCTCAATCCTTCATGACTCCCCAGCCAAAAGTAAAGCATAAGACAAAGTATTGGACATAAGATGGTGTTCTGAATTCTAATACATGAAGACATGTTTACCAGATTCCTCTCTTTTTCTCTTTACGTGCAGTACTTACAAACCCATTTAGTGACATTTTTATTTTAAATCTCAAACAAAACTTCAACCTGAAGTATGTTTGGCATATTATTTTTTTGATAGTCCTCTTGATGCACAATTGTACATTAACACTTCAAGCTAAAATAATTACTGTTAGATTTTTCTATGGAAATCTATGTTATTGTAACTAGTACCAAGTTTCTTTAGAATTTTTTTTTATGTAAACTAGCCCATTATACTTGCCCACTTTTGCCGTTTTAACTTTGTGCTTAGCAAAGTGTCAACGGATCTTATACTCGTCCAAAACCTATCTTTTAAACCATTGTGAGTGAGTGTGGAGCACAAACGCCATCCACGTGGCACCCACGTCATATAAGTTGCCCATATCTCTTGCCACGTAATTTATTACGGATTAAAGGAAAAGGAGAATGAAAAGGCACCCAGTAAAAATAATGAAACACAAAATCACACCCCTCGTTTAACCCACCCGAATAATTAAATTCACACTCCTCCGTTTAACCCTTCGATTAACCAAAAAATCTACCATCTTTCTCGATTAACCAAAGATTATGGCTTAATTTTTCAGGAATTCAACTTTAACTCAGAAATTTGGGCTTTGTGAGGTAAGGGCTTTGTAATATTCTCTTTAATCAATTGTTATTATGTGTTTTGTTTTAAAAATTAGGGGTTTTAATTTATTAAAGAACATGTAGTCAGTCTTTGTTTAGAAATTGATTAAAGAAAATAATGGTGGATGCTCCATATCTTCCACATAAAATCAGAATTCTTTAAAAAATAAAAGACTAAGAAAAGAGTGAGGAATAAAGGAGAAAGAAAACTAAGGAAAGCAACAACAAAGGAAATATGGTCCATTTTATTTTTGTAATGAAAGCTCTTAAAAAGAGCAAAAGAAACTCTCTCTTAAATGTCGTGTGTTACACGCACATTTGCACATACTCAAATAACTTGATACATCAACAGAAAAGAGTTTAAAAAATAAGTTTGGGACGAGTATAAAGGGGCTAGTTGACACTTTGCTAAGTACAAACACGAAATCAGACAAGTATAAGGGGCTAGTTGACCCTTCTGCCTAAATTATACTCATATTTTTCTATAATAACACTTCGTTATACAACAACCAAAAATACCAAACAAAAAAGAGTAAATAGGTTGGGATCCCCCTGAACTTGCCCACTTTTATTTGGTGTACACCTAAACTATGCCTAGTCTTAATTACCCCTGTAGTTGGTTTTTTCGTTTTAAATACCCCCTTAGCGCGCCACCTGGCTAGGTATGTAGCTTCAACTCACATATGGCGCGTGAGAGTGTTCAAAACCAGCCACATTGGATTCTTTCAACCTTTTTAACGGTAAAAAACAAAAAATTAACATTTCTCTTTAATTTTCCCCCTATCCCAACGACTATATCTTCTCCTTCACTATATAACCCCTCCTCAAGCCATTTCTGCCATTAAAAGGCAGCTCAACCCCATCTTAATCAATTTTTTTCATTTTATCATCTTTCAAATTTTGTTCCCTTTTTATTTCTATGGAGATGAATGTTCACTGTTCATGTGAGTATCCGGCTGTCTTGAGAACTTCATGGACCAATTCAAATCCGGGGAGGATATTCTTTGGGTGTAGGTACTATGGTGTAAGAGGTCGAGTTGCCTGTGGGTTTTTCGATTGGTATGACCGTGAATTTCCAGAACAAGCAAAGATTGTGATATGAGGTTTATTGAAGAAGACAAACAAACAAACAAGAGGAAGAGTTGAAGAAGAGAAGAAAATTAAAAAAATTTCTGTCTTAGTGTCATATTTAATATGATAATTATCTTGCTTATTTGTTGTCTTTGAACATGAAGTTGGAATGTAACAAGATGAGTCTTTTGGACAAAAAAAACTAGAACAATATGCATAAATGTACTGATAGCATCACCAATTCCAGTCAATATAAAAGATAAATATTTTGGTAGCACACCATACCATAACTGTTAGCACCATTGTGCTAAATTGTCTTAACAAAATAAAATAGAACAAACTGCTAATAAGGCAAATATTTTGCAAATATACCACCTAGTTCAAGGTTTGCAAATATGACATGGCATGACAAAATACAGACCATTACAAGTTTAAGAAGGCTTCTTTTGAGCTTCAGCAGCCTTTGCTCTAGTCTGAATACAGTGTGTAGCAGCTTGGGATTGGAGTTGTCTTTGTGTAACTGAAGCTCCCCATTCCACTTCAAACCTTTATTTGGTTTGAATCCAAGATCACCGGTAACAATGGATGCATCCATCACGGGAAATTTAACCTTTCTGCTGCTAGGTAAACCTTGCTGCAAGTTTAAGAGGCAATTACATTAAACCAAAATAAGAAGAGCAACATGTATTTAAATCCAAACAACAAGTGTTACATACTTACATTAACATAAGTGTAGCCTGTTTGACTAACAAACACACCTTGTCCAACAACTCTTGGTCTCTTGTAAGCACCTCTACCACCACCACCTTGCTGCTACATGCATCTATAGCCTTTGCTCTTGGCCTTTTATAACCACCTTTTTTTTAGAGGTATTTCCAGTTGATGCCTAATGTGATGGCTATTGTGATACCTGTTGGGAAGGATCACACTATTAAATAACAAGTTAGTATATGAGTCATAGGTAGTTAGGATTCATTAACAAGTGATGAAAAAAATAAATTTTTACCTCTGAGGTTGTTGGTGCAGATTGTTTAGGCTTAAGTGGACAACCTCTTTTGTTGTGTTTAGTGGACTTACAAATGGAGCAAGTCATAGCAGTCCCTGTCCTTGGTAATTTCCCAGCTTTCTTCAATTCCCCAACCTCTTTTCTTCTACTTCTTCTAGGTCTGCCAGGCATTTTTCTAACTGGTGGTGGTTCAATTTTAGGATTTGAGGAAACTGGCCACATTTGAACGCTTGGAACATGTTGAAGGTAGTGTGAATATGCCTTCAAATATGTGTCTTTTCTGTACCAATGTGTAATATATTGTGATGCATCTATTTTCCTGTGATGCATTGCAGCTATGGCATGTGCACATGGGATGCCTTTTAGCTCCCATGATCTACAACTACATGTTTCATCCTTCAGCTTGACAGTGTGCTTGTATCTATTATCCAATACTTCAAAGCCCTTATCTCTATTCCAGGTCAAATCACATTTCATAGACCTTTCCACATTCTTGTTGTACACCAACATAGCCATTGGAGATATACCCTCATCCCAAGTCTCAGCAAATGTAACAACTTTTGAGTACCTATTCATCACCTTAACTCTGATTTCTTCTAACATGGAGATCACTGTCTTGTGTCTAGGTCCCAAAATCCAAGCATTGAAGCTCTCTGCCATATTAGTGTCCACACTATCACACTTGGACATTAGTTGAAAATGAGCCTTGCACCATCTCTCAGTGTCATACTTGATCAGATTCTCCACAATTTTTTTTCCCAACTTACTAAGTTCTACTAAATTTCTTTTGAACTCTGCCTCAAATATTGATATAACACAAGCCCAAAATCTGTTTCTTCTCTCTATACCTCTATAGTTTTTTTACCAGTTTGCAAGTAGATGCCTTGCACACAATCTGTGCTCTACTTCAGGAAATAGCCTCTTCACAGCATTACCAAGACCATGCATACATAAGAAAAATAGTTAAATAGTGAAACCACAAACATGTAATTAAACAGAACTTATTCAAGTGGTAATAGATTTACCTTTTGCATGTCACTAATGAAAGTTAGTCAAATTCCATTGCCCAGATTTAGATCAGCTTGTAATAGACTCAAAAACCATTCCTATGTCTCAGTTGTTTCTGTTCTAACTACTGCCCAAGCAATTGGAAACATTTGATTGTTTCCATCCTTAGCAATTGCTACCAATAACTGCCCCTTTGAAATTCCCTTGAGAAAACAGTCATCCAACCCTATACATTTTCTACATCCAACTATGAACCCTTTTTTCATAGCTTCAAAACAGATGTAAAAAGCTTGAAATATTTCCCTCCTTGCTCATTTTCAGTCAGCCTAACTTCACAAGTGCTGCTTGGATTTGTCTGAAGAAGCACATCCCTATAGTCAAGTATCCTATTAAATCCAGCAACATGGTCTCCCATCACTTCCTTCAATACAAGCTTTCTTGTTTTCAAACAAACTGCCTTACCCACATAAACACCTATCTCTTTCCTTACAAGATCCTGAATTTCCTATCCCTTATTCCCTGGTTGTCCTATAATCCTATTCTTGTAGTGCTTTGCCAAGAACTTTGAGTTACATAGGAAATTTATGTTCCTCTTGTGGCATTTATGTTTAGGATTATAAGTCTTGATGGTGAAGTTCCCAGACCTGCCTTCCTTGCTAGCATACAACATCCAGGGACACCCAGTCTTACACCTCACTCTTACTCTATTTTTTTCATTAATCCATTTGTCAAGTTGTACCCCTTTCTTCAAAGTATATTTGGTCACAGCTTCCCTAAACTGGTACACACATTAAAAAACCATCCCAAGTTGCCAAACAACTATGTCAACACTTATTGCTCTTTCTCCTACCCCTGAATTTTCCCCATCAACATCATCATCAGACACAGATTCATCTTCATATTCAGATGCAAAACTATCTGCCTCTGAACTATCATAATATGGTTCATCATCAACTAGCTTACCCTTTAGATTTTTTTTCTCCTTATCAATGTCATCATAACCTTCATCTACCCCTACTTCACCTAGAAACCCATCAAGAACTTCTTTTCTATCCTTTCTTCTGTTTCTTTGATTGTACTTCTTCAAATCTTCTTTCACAACTCTCAGCTCCTCATGTACATCACTCCCATAGTCTATTTCATGGTCAGACTCTTCAACATCACTCTCAGGAGCAACTTCTTTTTCAAAGGTGGAATCAGCCCCAGGAATAGGTCCTGTTTCTACCTCTGCAACAGTGGTTGCATCATCTTCAGAATCTGTCCATGAGATGTGGGAAGAACCTGACCCCTCAACCTCTTTTGAACCCTCTACCCCCCTCTGAATTACAGTGGGAAGAACTTGCAATTGCAGTACTTAAAGAAGCACCAACTGGAATAACAATTGGGGAATCAGATTCCTTTAATGATGGGTCAATAGAGACAGGGGCATTAAAAGCATGAACATTTTGACTGTTTGTTCCTCCCACACATGATATTTGACTAGCTGTATGCCCCACCTTCTCAAAAGTTGAGTCTTGGCCGACGTAAATGTCTATTGTTTCCTTATTGTTTAATAGCAGTGCAAGGTCTAAAATATCCTTGTCTTTGGTTACTTCAACCAAATTACCCCCCTTAGAAGCACCTATGTGAAACTTCCCTAAGTTTGTAATCCCAAATTTCCTAGCATAATCCCTCAATTCAGGAATAAATAAATGGTCCTCATCCACATTAAACACATGTTCAGTCCTACCCCCAATATAAACCGGCCCTACCTCACTCACCAACATCCCCCCAATTTTCCATCTAAGATGTAAATACTTAAAAGCCATAACTTACACAAAATTAACATAAACATCTGTGAGAATTTAAAAAAATTTAAAAACTTCCTAATTTAATAAGTTAACAGTCATCTGTGAGCAAAATGACCTTAAATTAATAATTTAACAGTGAATTTATTAATCCGTACCACCAATAGCATGAATTTAATAATCAGATAGCAATAAGGGTTGAAATTAAAAAAAAAAACCCTAAAATTTGGCAAGAATTACGAAAAACCCTAGAAACCGTGCATGCATAATCAACATACCAAAATTGAAATTTCAACAGCAAAATACAATAAAAATACAAATCTAAACCATTTTTATCAATCAGAACCCCAATCGAAATTTTTTATCACAATAGCCAAACAATACTAGTTCAAATTCTTTGAAACAAGTGCTAATTATTCAAAGAAATAGCAATAGACATACCTGATTGACGAAGAAGACAAAACAACGAACCCAATTTTCCCCAATTTCTCTAAGCAACGAACTGTTTTTTTGTGCAAAATTCCTTGTGCCAAATTCAGATTATGTGTTTGGAAGATGTAATGTGCACTCTTTTCTTGTCTACTTGGAAGATGAAAACCCTAGTTAGGTCAGATTATGCGTTTCATTTTCCCTCTCTTTTGATTTCTCTCTTTTGTCTAATTGGAAGATGAAAAAATGAGACCTTTTGTCTTCTCTCATTTGTTTTATCATACTTTTTTGTATTTTTAGTTTAGTAAATTAGGTGTCAATTATATTAGCTTATGTGGACAGCCAGGTAAGCTCACTTTACCACGTGGATTGCGCGTGTAGCCACTTACATATAGTTTTTCACTACGGAGAGGTATTTAAAACGAAAAAAAACTACAGGGGGTAATTAAGACTAAGCATAGTTTAGGTGCACACCGAATAAAAGTGGGCAAGTTCGGGGGTCCCAACCTATTTGCTCAACAAAAAATGACATTGTAGAGATTTTTGACTAAAGTTACATAGAGCATGATTGAGAGGATAGCTAGGAAAGACGTAATACTTACGAGATGAATCATTAATTGTCGTCTTAAAAACATTTGTAGAATAGTTGTACATAATTATATACATTGGAAAAACAGATATACTACCAATTGATAACTTTCTTAGTATATATACGTACTAGTATATCTATGACTTAATTTAATTATTGTTAATGTATTTTAATCAGGTAATTTTCTAGCATAAAAAACATTGTTCATAAGTTGGAATATTATCTTGACATGATATTGAACTTTTGCAAGATGGAAGTTTAACCCTCGTTAATATTATGAATTTTATACCACTCGAATATGTAAATTCTAATCCTATAAAAAAAATTCTCTTATCTTTTATCATTTCTTATTTCACTAGTCACTTAAAAGAAGAAGAAATTGTGTAATTTTGACAAGTGATTTAACCATATGTTGTTGGGGGTTTATACAGCCGTAAGTCTATTGACAAACTCAAGATTGGGTTTGTCTTTAGCCTTCAAAACCTCAACTCCTTTCTCAACCTCACCCTCTTTTCTCCTCTCCTCTGCACTCTCCCCACACTCACAGAAATTTCATTCCTCCATGAAAATCTCCCCATAATTTCTCCCTCTATCCAAAAACCCAAAAAAATTACAAAAAATGGCCCACTCAGTATTCCAAACAGCTCAAATCATGCCAATTAACAATACCCAAATAATCCCTTCTTCAAAACCCTTATTACCCCCTTCACTTAGCCGCCAAACTATAGTCTTGTCCAACAAACTGCGTAAATCCAACGTTGTTATTAAGGCTACTGCTTCGCCTGCTGTTGATGGAGACCCAATTGCTGGCTTGGAACGTTGTTTTCAAGCCTCACCATCGATTGATTCACCGGCTTCTTCGTCGTCGAATTCAGTTATGTATGCGCCTGTAATGAAAGGGGGAAAATTTGGTTCGTTGGGTGCTGTTACTTTGGAAAAATCGAAACTTGATTTGACCCAAAAGCAGACTAAGTCTAGTCCTGAGGTTTGTTTCTTGTTTAACTTAATTTACTTACTTGTCATGTGTTATGCGAATAATAATAGTATTTGATTATAGTTCCTGCTAGTTGCTAAATTTGGGGAAATAATGTAATGGTAGTTTAGAAAGCCTTGTCTAAGAAATCAAAGTTACAAAAAGATTGGAACTTGCTTGGACTTTTAGTTGTAGCTGAGTTGATTGATTGATCGATATAGAGTTTTCGGCGTTGTTTGGTTGGTTGGTTTTAGGTTGTTATTTGTTATCTTCTTTTATTCTTGGAGTAAGAGGACGGTTCTTTCTGCTTAATAATATGTTAGAGATTTGAGGGGCTGTCGCTCGCAATGGAAATGAAGCTGGAATATTCTGTTGTGTTAACTGTTATCGTGATACTTAAATGTGATTATCCTGTATTGATAACAAAGGTTGAAGGAGGTTTAGACGCGCTTCCTGTATGTATGAAATGTATCTGCAGCTGAGTACATATGTTTCTGTCCTCCCCACATGCTATGCTAGAGACTTGGAATGAAGAGATTTTCTCTGTGGTTTCTATTGCTATTTACTATCGATTGACTAAGGTCAAAAGACAACTCTGACAAATAGCAAAACCAAAATACTCCCTCCGGCCCAATTTGTTTGTCGTAGTTTGACTTGGCACAAAATTTAATAAAGGAAGAAAGACTTTTGAAACTTGTGCATAAAATAAGCCATGGATATTTGTGTGGCTATAAATGAGTCAAAAAATAACTTTGGAGTTGAATTGTTGCCAAATTTAGAAATATGACAATCCTTTTGGGACGGACTAATAAGAAAAGTATGACAAGCAAAGTGGGACGGAGGGAGTAATAAGCATTTCGGGTATCACAAAAGCGGCAATCTTTGTCCAAGAACACCGATAAAAAAAGATGACATACTAAATCAAACTATATTGAGAACAATGCTCGACCTCTCAGACTGTCTAATCCTTCTCTCTTGTTGTCTTGCATGATCTTAAACCTCATGTTAACCTTGTGCTACTATCCAATTCACTAATAAATCGGCCATATAACGCAGATTGCAACTGGTGGAGGCGGTGGAAATATGGGAAAGAATTTAAATCATGGTGGTGGTGATGGAGGTGATGATGATGGGGATGATGACGATTACTTTGATGATTTTGATGATGGTGATGAGGGAGATGACGGTGGACTCTTTAGGAGACGAATGTTACTGCAGGAGGTAAGAGGCCTCTGCAAGTGGAAACTTTTTCAGCTTAAATCTGGATTTTTTGAACAATATCGTGTCACTCATAATTTTTCCATATTGCCAGTTGTTTGATCGTAAATTTGTTGATGCCGTGTTGAACGAGTGGCAGAAGACAATGATGGATTTACCAGCTGGACTTCGGCAAGCCTATGAAATGGTAAGCTACTCTAATCAGTGCTCTAGTTTGGTTGGATTATTTCTTGTCTAACTTTAAGTTCTGCCTTTTCATCCAGGGTTTAGTCAGCTCTGCCCAAATGGTGAAATTTCTAGCCATCAATGCTAGGCCTACCACGGCTAGATTTATTTCCCGGTCACTTCCTCAAGGATTATCCAGGGCATTCATTGGCAGGTAATATAGCCCTCTGCTGCAGTACTCACAACACCGCACAGGGAAAAATATTATGGACACAAGTTTGTCTGCTGGAAACACGATAATTAGTGGCATTTGTAGAAATACCTTTGCTGAACAATGTAGTTATTCTGTCTCTTTAGATTAGGAACCCCACAAAATATCTTGCATCTTTTCTTTAGCACTGCAGCAATAAGTGTTAGCTTCTAACTGGGCCATCAATTGAATAAGATTTAAAGACTCTCTGGCGTACTTGAAAAATTTAATTATATGAATCAAGTGGAGGGGTGAAAAAGAATCTGCATAATACCATTTCCCTGAGCACTTATCTGCCGGGGGTTTGTCAATGCCTGTTGATATCATGAAAAATCTTTTGAGTGAATTAGAGTTTTTTTACTCATTAGCCCCCCACATTCGATGAAAGGGCTACATACTTCTGCAGTAATAATAATCCAAAGAAAGCAAACTTCTGAAAAGAAATTCCTTTCTCCATGCTTCTGCAGCCAAACATGGTTTTATTGTGGGATTTCTGTTTTGATCTACTGAGGAAGGAGGAGCAGTCTTGTTTTTTCTTTCAAAAACTTGATGGAAATGATAGCCACCAATTTTCCATGAATCTCAAATTAACTCCAGCAGAACCTAAGATATAATACTCCGCAAAATGAAAGTTGCTTTGTCTATATCACTTGCCTAGGTGTAAACTCACGGAGCAGTTTGACACCTTAGACTATTTCCTCTAAGCTTTTCAGATTTTAACGTTTTCTAATATTTAGCTGTCTAAATAATGTCTTAGGTAGTCAAGGTTTTTATTGCATAGTGAAGCCAAGATTTCCAGTTGCCTTATTTTGTTGATTGTCTTCCGTGACAGGATGATTGCAGATCCAGCATTTCTGTACAAGCTGCTTCTAGAGCAGGTAACCACAATTGGTTGCTCAGTGTGGTGGGAGATTAAAAATCGCAAAGAAAGGTACGAATATTTTTCAAATGTTCGTTTGGTTAAGACGGGATTCTCTTTTAACCCCTCCTCTTTTTTACTTTTTTTTGGGGGAGGGGTGGGGGGTATGGCTTTCTTCAAGCCACCCCACTTTGGGCATCTTCACTTGGTTCAGAAATTTTAACATCTGATTGAGTTGATGCACGCGTTTTATTTTGCTTTGATCTAGGTTTAAACAGGAGTGGGATCTTGCCCTTCTCAACGTCCTAACTGCAACGGCTTGCAACGCTGCTGTTGTTTGGACGCTTGCTCCTTGTCGCTCCTATGGGAATACATTCCGCTTTGATTTGCAGAACACGCTTCAGAAGCTTCCAAACAATATATTTGAGAAGAGTTATCCATTAAGAGAATTTGACTTGCAGAAGAGAGTTCATTCCTTCTTCTATAAGGCTGCAGAGTTGTGTATGGTTGGACTTAGTGCAGGAGCCGTGCAAGGGGCTCTGTCAAATCTTCTTGCCAGTAAAAAGGAGGGAAGGTAAGCATCTTTAGACATGTCGGCCATTTCTCTATTTTTTTTCTATTTAATTTCGATGTTTAAGCATTATAAAAAAAAATCGGTGTTTTAAGTTTTTGTCCGGAGCTAATTTTTCCTTAAGGGGAAATGTTAGGTGTGTACATTGCTGATGGCATCTTTCTGTCATTCTCTAGGTTATCAGTGACTATTCCATCGGCGAGCAGTAATGCTCTTGGATATGGGGCCTTCCTTGGTGTATATGCAAACCTGCGTTATCAACTGTTGAATGGATTTGACCGAGCAGTTATTAACTACTTTGATGTCCTTGGGGTGGCCCTCTTCTTCAGCACTGCTATGAGGTATTTAGCTGGACCAATAGATGGTAGTATACACAAATGCTAGTTTTATCAAGTCGATTTCATGTGTTAATAGTTTACTTTGGAAAAATTACTTTTTTCCCCTCATATTGATTAAAAAGGATTTGCTTGTATGAGTAAAGAGTTGGTTGTGTTTCTTTATTTAGTGATCATATTGGTGTTTATTAGGTTTCATCTTCTCCAGTTCGATAACATTTCATTGTATGCAGAGCTTTGAATGTTCAAGTAGGAGAGACATCAAGGCTAGCTTGGCTTGGTGTGGAGGTGGATCCACTGGCTAATTCAGATGATATATTGAAGGCATACAGTCGACCTGCCGAAGGTCTTGAGCAGCCATCTTCAAAATGGTTCATATCTAAGAGTGCAATTGTTTCCGGGCTTGGGCTTCTTGGTATCAAACAGGGTCAGAGTGACTCAGCAGCAGAGGGTGAAACATCAGCTCCTAAGGCTCGAAGGAAAAGAATAGTCAGGAAAAAGGTAGCAACTCGAGCGTAGGTAGTTGATATAGTACCATTAACTGCTCAATTTTCCCAACCTGAGTCTTGGATGAGGATTTTTGGTCTAAAGCACCAAGCAAAGAGAGCTGAGATGCTGATTATGATCAGTACAATTGCCACTACAGCAGGAGGTGATTCAACTGTTCTAGGATGCGGGGAAAGCTGTCTCAGTTTTTTCCTCATTCCTTTCTAGATTTCAATAAAATGAGTATAAGATTTAAGATTAAAGTTTGGAGATCTTTTCAATGGCTAGGTGGTAGGTATATTGCTCTGATCAAATATTTTATTTTCATATGCTTATAATGCCATGGCTACGCCCGACCTTGTAACTGTTCATTTTGACGTTCTCAGTGTCATGCAGCAGTGCTCTATTATGAGGATCATGTTTCTTTTTGGGCAAGGATCACCTCGCCTGAATATTGATGTAAACCTGTAAGGGATTGAAGCTTAGGTCATATTTTTTGTTTATGTTTTTCCTATTCCGACCAAGATGTACAAACTTCCACTGCAGGAGTGTAATGGTATCTGAATGTTCAGATGGCTTTTGTGATTTGCAACCTTTATCCAAGAGAGGTCATACGTATTGCAATTCTTGAAAACAATTGTTTTATTATGCTAAGAAATCACTTAGCCTACCTTGTCTTTGTTGAAACTCGAACTTTTATCTTAGGCCAACACCTAAGTTGGTCCAATTATATTTTGTCTTTAAACGATTGAAATCTTTCACTTTTCGGGAGATCCACACTATATCTAAAATTACACTATCAATCGTAGTGTGGACTGGATAGTAGCAAAACTCAAGAAGGCTCCCATTGATTGGGATATTGGCTCAAAAGAAAGGAATTTATGTGACACTCCTTACTTTTAATTAGTCTAAAAAAAGAGCGATTTCTATTCTAAAAAAAGAACGATATATTTCTATATTAGTAGAACAGTTTACCTCTATAAGATCATTGACAGTTACATAAATTGTTATGAATTGTCTTAAACCATAAATTCAAAATTGTTCATTAATTTATGAAATTTCACTCCTTAATCAAATATTTACTCCTAATATATAAATGACAATAAGCCCCTCATGGTCAACATACTTGCCGACCATGAGGTGCGCTTTGGGCATTTTGGAAAACGGTGCTTGTCAATAGTTGTACATTCATTGCTGTGGAATTGAACAATTACTAGACTTGCCAGTAAAACCACGTGACTTTGTTAGACTACCCATACCCATTACAAATTTAAAGTATTTACAAGCCATACCCATTACAAATTATACTATCCATAAAACTAAAATTATTTACCAACCTACGAATTTATTATTGTATATCTTTGTTATGCCTTATAGGTGTATACCTTTAAAGAATACTGCATAAATTATGGTATACAAGTCTGGAGGAATATTTATTACTGTATACCTTTGTTATGTCTTATAGGTATATATACCTTTATGGTATACTGCATAAATTATGATATACAAGTCTGGATGGGTAGAGTGGGTAAATAATTTAGTGGATAGGTCCGGTAATATTTGAAAGTAGTGGGTAGTAGCTGTAATTATTTTAGGTTTTATGAGTATTTTTATAAGTGTCCCTATAATAAAAGCAGATCTTGGTCCATGAAGTCCCAAGAAGGTAAGAACTCCAACCATGCTTTTTTACGCAATACAATACAATACAATTGGGCCCACGCTCAACGTGGGCGTACCTATCCTAGTATTAACATAAATTGGGGACGCGGTGACTACAGGAAAAGAAAAAGAAAAGTGAAACCATTTGTTTGAATGGATGACGTGTCTCTCCAAGAACCTCACCATGTATAGTATAATCTCATTATCTACACAACCTTGGAAAGAGATAGTTGAAATCTCAAAAGCTCCATCACCACCATTATCTCCTCCACCGTTATACGGCGGAATGGAAGCTCTTTCCACCACCATTCACTACTGGCTAGTAGCTCATCCAACCATAGCACATTTCCAATGGAAACAAGATTCCACATTTGGTGCATCACCACTTTTCCTAACACTCACAGTACTCACTTACTTAACTCTCACATTCACTCTCCACCATTTCACTCTTCTCCCTCCACTCTCCTCCACCACCCTCCGCCTCATCTCCGCTGTCCACAACCTCTTCCTTTCCCTCCTCTCCCTCATCATGGCCGTTGGTTGTTCCCTCTCATCTTTCCACCAAATGCCAACTTGGACATGGATCATCTGCTTCCCAGCCAATCACACTCCTCCACGTGGCCCTGTCTTTTTCTGGGCTTACGTGTTTTATTTCTCCAAGATTCTTGAATTTTTAGACACCCTTTTGATTATCCTAAGTGGGTCTCGAACTAGACGCCTGTCGTTCCTCCACGTGTACCATCATGCAGTGGTGGTTGTTATGTGCTATTTATGGCTTCATTCTTCACAAACACTGTTCCCTGTGGCGCTTGTTACTAATGCTTCTGTGCATGTGCTAATGTACGCTTATTATTTTCTTTGTACGTTGGGATTTCGTCCATGGTGGAAGAGAGCTGTCACTGACTGTCAGATTATTCAGTTTGTGTTCAGTTTCTTGATTTCGGGTTTGATGTTGTATTATCATTTTACTGGGTCGGGTTGCTCTGGGATCCGAGGATGGTGCTTCAATGCTGTTTTTAATGCTTCCCTTTTGGCATTGTTCCTTGACTTTCATACCAAGAATTATGCCAAGAAAAAGAAAGATCTTGACAAGAATAAGCAGACATGAACAGGAAATACAAGGTGACTTGTTTCCGCATGATAAGCAGTTGGTGGTAGAGTTATCCGTTATCTATACTAGCCAAAAATTGCACAATTAGATTTGTTTAGGTGCACGCAGGTTGACATGTAACGGGAAAATGATTTAATAATTTTATGCTAATTTTGATATGAGCTTTAATTTGCTTTAATTCTGTAATTTAACTTTTTGGGAAATTAAGTTATTTCTACTTTTATTGCGACATTCTCTCTATTCGATTAGCTTCAATTGGATAGTTTGCATGTTTAACGATTGGCCATTGCTCATTTTAGAATATTGTTGGAAGTTTCCCATTACCAAAACTAGAAAGAATTTTGGAGATCGATTGGGCATTAGACATCTTTATTGTTGTAACAGTGCTGGTTCCCTATTGATTTATTGAATAGATGAGAGTTAAATGGTGCAAAATCCATCCTTACTAGTATATTAAATGGAGTATTTTTTTTGTTCAAATTATTTATGTCCTTTTTTTTTTTTTTTTTCCCAACCGGTGGGACAATGAAATTTTAATTTGAGATAAAATAAAGTCTTAAAACCGCCTTTTGTCCAAGACCCAAATCAAGTGTGAGAACAGGTTGATGGTGCTTGCACATAATATCCTGTATATGCATGCCAATTGAATAAAGAGCGAACTGATATGATTCCTTAAAGAAAATTCCATAGTACATGTATTAGTAAAGGAAAATTAGCCATCAAGATCCGTGCACTTTTATGTTAACACCAAATTTAAAACCAATACTAGCTCACTACAGAGTGAAGGGGAGACAAATGTAACGAACACTAAGGAATCAGTTGATTAAGGAAGAAGAAAGGAAGCCTTCTAATAATATATTGTTCCCTCTCCTTTGCACGTATTCTTTTCTCAACTTTAGACATCATTTGTTCTTCATATAAACTCTCACTTGTCTTACACTTCTTTCACTACCAAGGCTCAATTAACTATACTAGCTAGTTGTTGCGTATTCATGGCTTCCCACTTCACTTCATCTTCAAAAATTTGGTTTCTCTTGCTTGCTATTGCCTTAGGTAACACTACACACTTTCTCATCTCTCCTTCCTTTTTTAATTTCTTCATATGAAAAAAATAAAGGGTAGCAGCTGAATCATAAAAGCTTGTTCAATCGTACTTGAGTGTTTACAATAGACCAATAAATGTAGGACATATTTCTCGTATGACACACACTTTATCACTTAATCATGGATAAGTAGTATGTATTTTCACTAATGTTGAATTAAATAACTTGATATAAACACCGGATGCAGGTAATTCTTACTTGAGGTGAGCTCGTCAACCTCTTAACATGTAGATGGAACGTTGAATCCCATATGTGCTTCCATTCCTTGTCGTCTCCTCATCCCTATGTTGTAGGAATTATGTAATAAAATTTTGTATTGTCTTGAATTGAGAGTGCAAAATTTTGAAAATTAAGTTTTTTATGTTTGCGTTACATGGGCAGCAGTTAGCACTTGATATTTTTATGTGTTCCATGTTCAAGGAAAGATCAAGATTTAGTTTAATTCTCTTTTTTTTTTTTTTTGATCAATTTTTATTTGAGAGTACAGGGGCAAAATTCTCCGACTGTGCAAATATTACCATTATAAACTACTGTAAAGAGACAGTATGGCCTGGAATTACACCTAAAAACAATTTCAGTGGAGATGGTTTTAAACTGAAACAAGGCCAATCTGCTGTTTTTACCGCCCCAGACGGGTGGAGTGGCCGTATATGGGGACGAACAGGCTGTGACTTTGACAAGAATGATAATGGTACATGCCAAACTGGTAGATGTGGAACCAGTCTAAAATGTAGTCAACCGGGCGAGCCTCCAGCTTCAGTTGCTGAATTTACACTTGGAGACACTGATTTTTATGATGTTAGCCTTGTTGATGGGTTCAACTTGCCTATAGTAGTAAAACCTGTAAATGGTAAAGGAAATTGCAGTGTTGTTGGTTGTGACAGTGATCTCAGGCTTGATTGCCCTTCTGAGCTAGCTCTCAAGTCGGACGGCAAGATCATCGCTTGCCGGAGCGCGTGTAACGTCTTCGACACCGATGAATATTGTTGCCGGGGTACATTTAGTAGTCCAGTGTCATGTTTGCCTACAAATTATTCAAGGATTTTCAAGACAGCATGCCCTGTGGCTTATAGTTTTGCCTTTGATGATCCAACTAGTGTCACCACTTGCTCTTCTACCGACTATGTTGTGTCATTTTGTTCTTCAAGGTAAGCTATTCTAATATTTCATCATTAGAAATCTTTT
The DNA here is from genome assembly GCA_029990175.1 of Petunia secreta. NCBI lineage: Eukaryota > Viridiplantae > Streptophyta > Magnoliopsida > Solanales > Solanaceae > Petunia > Petunia secreta. Next base: position 6,774,841 of record JARKIP010000028.1, on the reverse strand, counting down.
ATTTTTATTTTATAACAATGGTGTCCACACCAACTCACATGCACCTCAATATTCCACCCAATACTTGCTATCTCCCATCAGTATACGCACCGAATAATTCTACCCATCAGGATTTAGGTAGATGGGATGAAATAACCTAACACTGTCTCTGTTGGAATTTGGGTCTTTCATGATTTTCATCCCACTTCACTAATCGACCTCACCCCTTGGACATAAATCTTTTTTAATGTTGATTAAGATTCTGTCTGGATTGCAGGAACCAGACACAGTGCACATATCAGGGCAAAAATGTGACTTGTAATGGAGCATATGGATTGAAGTCACTCTTTCAAATATGGCATATACTGCTGGTTGGATTCCCAACAGTAATTAGTCTTGGAGGGATGTTTTGATAGTCTTGTACAGTTGCAAACTTTTTGAATACCTGTTGTCGCGCACTGCATTTTATTTTTCTCCTTTATTAAGGTTTTTGATTGCTTTTGCTGCTTCTTTTTTTCAACAATTTTTTTTTTTTAATCATAAAGGTAATTTCAGGAGTGAACAAAAGTAGAGGGTAGTGATAACAAAGAAGCTGCTGTAACTTAGAAATGCCATCCACATAAACAACAGAAGATCACATTCTTTGACATTCTAATGTTCTTTCTCCTCTTCAGCAGAAATTCATACACAATAAATCACATTTTCTTCAAGTAGGTTCCAAGAGGCTAAATTATGAAATCCTACCCAAATGATACTGTATTTAAAGGAAAAATGTTTCTGCTTGAATCTTCAAACGGCCGCACCTGTTGCCACGGCCAACTAGCCCTAATAAAGAACAAAGAAGAAAGATACGAAATATAGCTAAAAGAAGATTTACAATAACCTACTGCTTTAACTGTTTTTCTTGTTTTACATCTTTACTAAACTCCTTTCTCTCACTAATTGGTGCATCGGATTCATCATCCTCAAATGGTAGTACAACAACTGGGCTAGCAGGAACCGTGGCCCACCGCTCCTTCAGAAGGCTCATGAATCTCAAAACCATTTCCCTTCGGAACTTGAGTTCTCGAGTGAATGCATCAGAAATTAGGAAGGCAACTATGTACTTGAATGGAACAACTAAGAGAATGGTCGCACCAAATAGTAGTGCCAGAGAAACTTCCATTGTAATCTGACAAAGATTGTCAAACATAAACTCAATTCAGTAAGAGAGTGATGGAGCATTAGATAAAAGTGGCTTATAAGCTTATAAACCCGTTAGTAAATGTTTGGTAACTTATAAATTTATGGACTTATAAGCCCTTATGTGCTTAAAAAAAAGCCAAAAGTAAGAAGTTAGAATATCCCAACTTCTCAGAAAGTGTGGCTTATAAGCTGCTTAAAATAAGCTAACCCAAACGAGCAAATAGTAGTCCCAGCATTAGCACATAATCTCATCAAATCCAGAACACAATTCCCCTAAAAGAAAAGTTCCCACTTTGGTCCCTCATTTCTAGTCTAAAACTGAAGATAAATTTAAGTGTTTGAAGACCCATCCTACCCTTCAGTTCAGTTATCTTTTCTGCTATTTGTGACTGCATCAGCATGAGGGTAAAAAAGGAGACGTGACAAGAGGGTTATTGGCATCAAGTTAGGTGACAGGAGTTGTGAGTGGAAGCGAAGGAGCTCCAAGTGGTTCGGGGTGAGGATGGTGCTTGTGATGACAAGTGGAGCTGGCTGGACATAGGGGCTGCTGTATTTTTACTAGATGCAGCCATCGAGAATGAATCGGGTTAAAAGAAAGAAGAATCTTGAAGACTTTTGAGTATTCCCATTAACTGGTAGATTAATACCACAAAAAAAGTCAAAGAATGTAAAAATTAATACATTCATTGACCTGAATAAAAGATATCTCATTACAGAAACATAGAGTACATCTAGAGCAATTTGCTGCTTTGTTCAAAATGGAAAGATATATCACCAAAGCAACCAGTTGCTGGACACTCTTACTCGAAGTAATTCCAATTGCTCATAAATTTTTTTGAGGGAAATAATTGACATCTTTGCTATCAAGTAGGGAAATGGGAGCACTTACATAATTTATCTACTTTATTCGATCTAATATACTTTTGAAATAGCTGCCATTAATTAAAAATAAATAAAAATTGAAGGATCTACTCTTGCTTGGGCTGTCAAAAAGATTCCACTTCCAAGCTATTGTTATATGTCCTTAGCAGGCATATTAGGACAGCACACATTTAAAGCATAGGATTGCCAATGTTTTTCATTTCTTTCTCTGGCCACTGAAAGACATAGAGGCCGGATATTGGCGCAAGTCATGGTAATGGAAAGAATAAGCAGTTATGTACATAATTTCTCTGGAGATACCTGAGGTTGGCCTGCAAGAATAATTGCTCGAATCTTGAGCAATGACACATTCAGGCTCTGCAGATACTTTTCCACTTCACGCAAGGCATCTTTAACTGCAATAATTTTCTGTAGTGTATTTGATGGTGGTTGATCCCGTATGGTTACTTTTCCAAAATATCTTCCAAGCCGGCCTTGTTCCTTGAGCCCCTTGAGTAATAACATACCGGCAGCCAAGACCATCAATATAGCTGGGAAAACATAAGATAGCATATTCCTGATCCCAGAAAATCTAGTTAAGTAACTTATCAAAACTAAGACATGTAACTTATCAAATGAATAATAAATTCAGGCACATGATCCCAAGTAAAGTAACTAACACAAGTCAGCAAGGAATTACAATAGAGATTCACCCACCATATTGACTTAATATTTCACATTATCCTTTAAAACAAACAACACATTTGAGATTTACAAATTGTGAAATTTTATCAAATTCACAAGTATGGGCGAAAATTTAAGAGTACAACAGTGTAGCATTTCTCATGAACTTCTGCAACCTGCAAAAAGGAACTCTTCGGAATGGTGTATGAATACGTTTTCCAGAAACTGATAAATCTTAAATGACAAATATGGTGAAGACCATTTGGGATGTTCAGTATGGTAATTCATGTGAAAATTCAACACAGGAAGCAACAAGCCCAGAAAATCCCAACTTCATATGGTTCCAGAACTTTAAAAATCAAACACCAGTATGAAATTTTTATTTACAAAAACATTTCTCCAGTGACCAGCAAATTATTCATTTGTACTTTGTGGTCATATACATATTCTACAGAATACTTCCACATATCTCAGTAAACTTAAAGGTGACATGCAAACCAGCTATTAATGCCAGTAGACTTCTCGACATAGGGAAACACAGTTTACCTTAGTATAAGTGTATATGCAAGTGCAAGAAAAGAGGCAGTCAATGGGGGATCGTCCCAACGCCTAAGTTTCTCAAAGTTTTTCGCCATAACTGTTAAAGGAAACACAAGTTCCTGCCGAGAAAGGGGGAAAATTAATAATCAACACTACTAATGAAAGAATAAACTCGTATTAGATTCAGAAAAAACACAGGGAACATGATGCAACAAGGCTGAATCTGTAAAACCACAGATTTATGACACGATATTGCAGCCATTTACTATAAGAAAAACATAAAACAATACCCATTCCTGTCAAAAAGGGGAAAAGTTAATAGCCAACTACCTATTAAAGAATTTAACTTGAGTTAGAAAAATAGGCAACATACAATGAACCTGAACTCGTAAAACCACAGATTTACAAAAAAAGATACTTTAGACAAGTTTTATTCTAAGAAAATAGACATATCATTAGCAGCACAAACTGACCATTTTTCTTTCTTTGAATCATAGTTGGTTTCTTTCTTTTTTCTTCTTGAGGGAGAAGTAACCCTGGTAAGATGTTGTCGCCATAATTTAAAGTGATGCATTTCCTAGTTCCTTTTTTTCCATCCCAAGAGTAACTTAACCACTAATTAGTATAAAATGCTAGGGCACCAAAACAATGTGACAAAATTTCATCAAACAGAACTATAGAATGGAAAAGACAAATAGGAGAAAAGACAAACATAAGGACTTAAATACACCACAGACAATGCAATGCCGCTGACATCAGCAAACTCTCAGGCAACAAAGATGCAAATTCTAAACTGAATCTGAGCTTATATCTGAAGCATATATAAAATTTTCCCCTAGACATTGGTTGAACGTTTTTGTATTTCTCCTAGACGATAAATTTAAGGGCATGTAAAGCGGAGGGAATGAAGGCGGCCTCTGCAGGAGGCTGAAAAACCATCGTATGTGCTAGCACTAGCCATTTTTACATAACTTAACATGCTTACTATCCTTGATACTACCGAGCAGTTAAACCCATGAATGTTTTAAACGAAGATTGTTTAATTATTGTGTAGTTATGAGATGTATAACTGCAAACTAACAAATCCAAAAGTCAAAAACATTTCCAGATCGAAAGAACAGAAAAGGAAAGAGAAAAGACGACCTTAAAAAGGTCAATGTTACTAGGTATCCCCTCAATCATTGCAGCATCAATTGTAGCTTGTGTTTTCTCGACCACTTGATATTTATCCCTACAGGTTCTTGCTGCCTTTTCCATCAAATTCATATCACCGACCACAAGATTTTTACTGAAAACTATCCCCCGCCTCGAAAGAGAGTTCTTCCAAAAAGCAAGTGAAGCACTAGAGGCCCAAGATGGAGACCTCATCCACTTCCGCAGGTACACACTTCCATCAATGTCAAGCACATAAGTACTGCTTTCTGTTGCCTCATTTGTGGATTTAGGCAACCCCCCTGATTGATGTTTTCGCTCATTCACATTTGTAATCAATGGTCCACCCCAACAATTAACTGCTAGAGTTTGTAACACAACGTCACCATAAGGTGCATTTTCCAAATATGAGAACTGAACCAATTTAGTTGGTTCGTCTAAGAGTTTTCGAGTATGTTGAAGAGCCTGAAGTCTACTAACAGCATTAGTAGCATAAGAAATTGCTCTTTCCTTCCCTTTCTGGGAACCATAGACATTGTTTACAGATTGATCACCTTCCTCAGGTCCAAATTCTCGTATGAACTTGTATAAAGCAATAACTTCACTGATGCATGCAAACCACACATCCTGTCTCATTTCTCCTCCAAAGTCGACAAATTCTAATACCCATGTATCCGACCTGATATGAATACAATAGATTAGAACAGAATATGCTAACAAGAATAATTTTTTTCTGATCAACGGAAAAGAAAAAATCCAACATGAGATGCGAAACTCTTAAGAAACTAAATAAGTCAAAGAGTATGTAAAATGAGCGATCATTTACGAAAATGCAGGCTGCGGCTCTTGGGCAAGGGTTTGGGTCATAAGGCAATAACACTCAAATAGGGCACACTAGTTACATGATAACTAGCTCTCCAACAGGATAGTGTAGGATAACTAACAGCCAAACAAGTTTCAGCATAACACCAGGAAAATATACAAAAGTAAAGAAGACAGCTCCAATCACGTCTGACCAATCCCGATTTAGTAGCACATTTGTTGTATATGCAAGGCTCACCCATATATACAACTTATTTATGAATATTGATGACTTCAATATCATATTATTTAGCAACATAATATTAGATTGGGGAGAAGCAAGGATATGAGCTCATGTAAGTAGGAAACAGTGGCATAATATTCAAGCAAATATGTAAAAATCTCATTGAATAAGGGTTCTATATTGAAAGATTTTCAAGGTTGGGGTTAGAAATGCATCACGGTAAACTCAAGGCATGACACCTTGAAAACCCCTGCAGATTTTAGTCTTCTTGGCCTGTTCAAGTGAAATATCCTATATACATTTTCACATATCTATCAGCTATAAAGCCTTTTCTTGAAATAGGAAAAAAGACTATATAGCAGATAGCTATAGAGTCAGATTCTTATCCAAAAAGGGGGTCCTAGACAAAAAGATGAAGACTAGCTGAACTGATATTCGTCCTCTTTCTGGATCTTCTTGTTCACTACAGCAAAGAAGGGTTGACATAGGCAATCTCTTCTGTTGTCTTTATCGAATAACGACAATGGTCTATCCTAGTTGTGATGGAACAGGTAGAAGTGTAGAAGGGAGTACCAACTTTTTGAAAAACTATTTATTCTGAGGATGAAACTTTGGATATATAAAAAGTGCCACTGAATGTATGTACAGTCGTGATGTTGGGGCCTAATTTTAGGCTCTCCTTAGACAGCTTGGGAGATGCTCACAGAACTCTATCAAAAGGGAAAAGGAATTGATATAGTCCACATGGAGTTGGTTGGAGAAGCTTACTCACTGAGCACCAGAAGTAACAGATACAGCAGAATCTAGAAGATCAAATCCCAGAGGCCCAACTCTAGTTTTCTTTGCTTGCGAACCTTCTCCTGTAAGATCCATCCTTGACACATTTCTTTTTCCCATCAAACCAACTGCCTGCAAGACGCCAGAATCAATTAAAACAGGTATCTCATGTGCATACTGTTCAACTAGCCAAATCAAATGCATTTCATCACCCATTTGGCTCAGTTCTTAACTTCTTATGACTCCAAGGAAGTACCAATTAAATTATACGGTCAAGGATGAAGAAGTTGCACTGCCAGAAAGATATTTCTATCAACAAGGATGGGTTAGGACATTTTCTTACATATTTACTCATTCTCCGGAAGTACATGACTATCACTTATGTCTGAAAGTAGTTACCTCAAAGTAAAGGGCCCTATCAGTCAAAGTAAGTTTTCCAGGCCATGCCATATTATTCTCCCATTTTAGAACAGGGTGCTTTCCACCAGAAGCAATGCACAAGATGCTCTCATTATGGAGCTCGGATAACTCTTGAAACTTGTAAGACTTCCGACGTTCATGCACTCTAAAAACACAAGAAAGAAACATTAGAAGAATTATATAGGTGACTTCCAAGTTTCACGTTTGGTCCTATTGTTTCATAAATAAAAATCAGATTAAATCACAATTTTCCCCATAACTGAAAGGAAAGAATTACTCACCAAATTCACAAGTCCAAACAACTCGAATGTTACCAACATGAATGAATATTCAGAATCTTTTTTTATTCATCTGAAAGCTAAATGCTCACCCAATTCAGTTTATGTAATAAAGTTCACTTCAAGTGTACGAACTTCCTGGCATATCTTTTACATGGATTTAATTTTTTTTTTTTAAGAATGCAGTTACTTAATAGCACGCCAAACCAAACTCTTAAGGAAGCGTAAGAATTTAAATTTGTGAAGCAAAAGCGAGCAGGAGTACATGAAATTTGTTAAGAAAGTCCTGCTACACCTTTCAATATTTTGTGTATGCGATCCATTATTGACTAAAAATTTTACTTGTGCAGTCACAAGCACATACTGTAATATAATACTCCCTCCGTCCCAATTTAAGTGTCTGCCTTTCCTTTTAAGTTTGTCCCGAAAAGAGTGCCTCTTTCCATATTTGGTAACTCTTTAATTCCAAGGTTTGTTTTGCACCACAAGATTTAAAGGCACAGACCCACATTACACACACATTTAAGTTCAAACCACACGATTTAAAGGTCTTCCTTATTTTCTTAAACTCCGTGCCCAATCAAACCAAAACACTTAAAATGGAACAGAAGGAGTAACAGTTAGAAGATACTTATCGCAAATGAAACTGAAAAGAGAGGACGCTCACTTGAGAAGTTCACCAACATATGCGGACCATGAGGTAAATGAGATGCCCTGATCATTACCAGCAAGAGCTTTGAAAAGGTTGTGTGCTGTTGTCCAATCAGCTATACCAGCGACAACAGGAGCAATACGAACAAAAGCCTCTTCTCCAACTAGTCTTTTCTTTAGCTTCAGCAGGACCAGATACATTTAGGTTATAGCTAAAAGTATATGCAACAAGGCCTAGAAAAATAAACCAGTGCTCCTCAAACACAATGAGGCTGGACAATGTATATTTCTGTTTATAGTAAAGAACTCAGTGCAGTCCAATAAAATTGTAACTGGTGGTATCTCAGTTGTACATTAGCTAAACTTTAACATGCATCTACAGTTAGACTAACAGCTAAAGACAAAAATCCTAAAGCCAACAACACAGCCTTAAAGCAAACAATGTTTAACAAAAGAGTGGATAAACAACCTGCAGAGAATGTTTATTTGAAACTGCAGCAGGCAAGTCTCCTCTGCTGCTATATGGCTGCTCCCATGCGAGCATAGTTACGAAAATTAGTCTTCGGAATGCAGGTTCCTGTAAAAACATCTAAAAGTATTAATCAATGAGTGGATAAAACTTACCTTTTCAGCAGTCATCCTTAACCAGAATATTGAGTTTGTATTTCTTTTAAGCAAAATTGTAGAGACTATCCATGGAAAGCAGAAAGGACTATCAGGAAACATTCCTATTCTCAAAGACCTAGGAGAAACTTCAAGTTTTCTATCATTGTTATGATAAAAACGTTTTCTCTTCCACTTTTCCGTTTTTTCTTTAATTAATCAAACCCCCGAGAGCCAGTGGCACACGGTTCAAAACTCGGTAGATAGTTGGTCCGCCTCTACCCTTATCCATTTAAATACTATGTTTTGTCTGTGACAAGATTCGAACTTGTGAAGGGCGCCGAACCCACACATTTCACCTTGAGCTCTTACCAGTAAACCAAAACCCTGGAGGCTCGTGCCTAACCAACACATTTGTGTTGTCCTCTTACCATTAAACCAAAGCCCCAGGGGTATCTTTTTCTTTCTATTTCTCTTCTTAATCTGTTCAGATCTAGATTTAGTGATCAGAGATTACAACTTACTGGTTGTGCTGCATCAAGCAAATATCAGTTCTTCACAATAAAAGACACAATAAGACATTGGTACTTTTTCCCGTGAACAGTTTAAACTCTGCATCGAAAAAGCTGTTGCTTACCAGTTACCAGGATCACGAAGGCACTTCAATCCAACTATGTTTGGTGTGATGGAAAATAAGTCATTTCTGGTAGTTGGTTGCCAACAAAAATATTTTCACCAGCGGGAGGAAAACGACTTCCCTTGCTTTTTAGGAAAAAGTCATTTTATTAACAATTATCTCAAGCCTTAATATTTCTGCTCTAGCCAACACTTTGTCATTTTTATTAATTAATACTGAAAAGTTCTATCAAAATGATATCTGATTTCCTAACATTATAATCAATCTTTGATAAATGTTAATTTTCGGAAAATGATCACCCCAACCAAGGGAAAACACTTTCCAGGAAAATATTTTCCCGAAAATAAGTCATTTTCTAGAAATGCTCTCCATCATACCAAACACATGCTAGCCTGTCATATCTTCGACAAGCCTAGACCACCAGAGGAATAGGGGAGCTTTTCTAAAGCTAAATGACAAGTTTCTTTATGGAGTAGATGGAGGAATTGAGGAGCAAGCTGCACAGTGAGACTTCTAGCTCCCAGAAGAATCAGTTTCATATAGGCAAACATTAGATGTTAAGCCCATCAACTAAGACTAGAGAAAGACTGGAAAGGAGACACGAAGGTAAGCCAACAAACCTTCAGGCTAGGATGCAAGTCAGAAGTATCCTTTGACAGAAATCTAAAGCAGCAGTATTCAACCAAAGTCCGAGCATCACTATGAACAAGTTCAGGAACAAGTGCTTTAAATATCTTCTGCATTTTCTTCCCAGTCAATCCATTCATCCTGCACATTTCAAGTCCACCATTTAATTTAAACAACAAAAGTTCACTCATCATAGGTTTGTTGGACATCGACACTAATCAAAAATAAAAATAATGGCTGCTCAACTTTACAATTTTAACAGTCAGTTGCAAGAATGAGTACCTAAAACAAAAAGAATGAAGGCAGCAAGGGCAAGGACATGCAAGAATGTAAAATATTTTGCATCACTGCACTGATTAAAATATATATTTCTCCATATCATGATCAATTTGTTTATTTTGATGGTTTTCTTCCTAAACCAATTAAACTCTCCCCCTCTCAGCAATGACAAATAACAAGGGAAATTTACATTGCATGAACAATGGCTAGATCACTTAAACAAAAAATAGTCAGTTTTTGCATATTTCATGCATAATGGGCCTTACCTGCTAAATTGCTCGATGGAAAGAATAGCAGCTACAGAAAGATTGCCATTCGGTGTTCGGCTGTCAACTGTCTGTTCAGCCATAAAAGTGTCCTCCGTATCTTGAGTCTGTTCATCCTGTAAACTAGTTCTTTTATCATTGGCAGTTTTGCCCAGCGGTGAAGTGACTTCATTCCAAAAGTCTTGTGTCTTTGACAGCCAGTGGTTAACTGATTCTTGCACTGTACCTGTAAAAGCATAGCAATAACAGAGCAAGACTTAATAAACTCAGTGAACTACTTGCTGGAAAAACAAACGACCAATTTACTCACTGTTTACTTTCTAACCTCAGGATCTGAATTATCTTTTTTTTTTCTTTTTTTTTTTTTGGAAATATAATTTCTCATGTAAAATGTCAAGAAACACAACACCTCGCCTTTGATTATTATTTTAACTGTCCTGCATATTACATAGAACAGAATACGGGATCTTAAAGTAGCCTCACAACACCTGTGATACTTACAAGCACATTACAGCACCGGCACCAACCCCCCGCTAGAAAGGAAAAGAGGATCCATCTTGACGAAAACGTACTGAGAATAACTTTAAAAGAGTCAAATCTATCAACGCTCTACAAGAGATTATCATATTCTATTCTCAATTTTTGCTTATGCAAAAAGAGCCTTCAAAGTCATTTAAGTTTGTCATACTGAAAGTTAACTGTGATAAACCAATCCCAGAGGAAACCTATGCTTCAATAACTATAATACACAAGGAGAAGTTTGTACTAATCCTAAAGAATCTTTTAAAAATATAGAAGCCAGTAACAAAAGGAGGACTATTTTGCAGAATTACATCTCACTAGATATTTCAAATTAACATAGTCTGTGTGAGAACAATTCATATATATTTTTTCCAATGATATGGTAAGCCCCTCCCCAGAAAACACAGCTGCCCTTCCCACTTTATTCCCTTGCTGACTCAAACTTCTAACCTCAGGTGACCTTTCTCCTTCTAATGAAAATTTGGGCATGCGTCTTGTAAAGCCACACCTCACGCAATGATCAGTCAGTAACACCTTACTGAACAGTGGCCTAAATATGTCGGAAGCTTCGAATCGTCTATGGCTATACGGCTATCGCCTACCCATAATATACTTCTCGGGGATTCTCAAGCAAGTGGAACAAGGGTCCAAAAGTTTGGTTGACTTCAGCTTTGCATCATGGCAGCATCCACTAATTAACTGATACAAGGATTAAATGAGAATCTTTCATTGTGCCCCCCCCCCCCCCCCCCTAAAGCAGTGGGACTAGGAGACTATGCTACCGTCCATCCCACCTGGGACAAGGTTTCAGGACAAAACTTCCTTAAGAGCAATATACTTTAACATCCTTATCCTTGAAAATTTAACTATACCTCTCCATCCGCCGGGTTTGGTCCTCTCCCTTCCTCCCTCATCATCCTTTTTTGCTACCATCTCAATTTTCTGATGCCTCCCTCTTCCTTGTCTTCCACTTCCTTCCTTCATCATGCATTCACTAGTAATTCTAGCACCATTATGCTGCATAAGAAAGCCCGTTCCTTCGCCTCCTTTTTTCATTTAGAACTCTTTGAAATACGTCTAGGAGATCTCAAGGATTGTCAAGTTTGACAGTTGTGTTAGAGTAAGATGAGTGTGCAAGTTTGAGGATATTGTTTTCGTACCACCTCATAGATTCAACGAAATGAATCTTGAATTCGAATAATAATCTATCAATTACGCCTCAATCTCAAACTAATACAATTCTTTTAAATCATTCATAACTATCCTGCTTCACTGTTTCACCTTAACACATAATTTCTCAATTAAGACAAATAAAGGCCTCATAAAACAAAAGGCTTTCTAAATCACACACTTATTCTTAACTGATATAACCAAACTAAAAATACACTGGAACTAATTAACTGAAACTTAAATTATAAATTGTCAAACAAAAGACAAGGACAACAACAACAACAACAACATACTCAGTGTTATCCCTCAGGCTCGAGAAACAAAAGTAGATAGAAAAGCAGAAATTAGGAAACTCACTAGCATCAATATCTTTAAACTTCCACTTCCTATCACCCAATGAACGACCCACAAAATTAAACTTGAACTTATGGTTTGATGGTGAAGAATTGTTGCTGCAACACAGAATCTGGTGCTGACGGTGGTAAGGTAATGCAACAAAAGCTGGTTTTGAGCTAACTACTTGTAAAAATTTGTTATGCATCTTTATTCTAACTTACAACTTTCAACAAACATTACTAATAATAACTTCTGTTTCATGAAAGATGTTTTTGTGGAGTGTTAGACTGTGATGTTTCCTTGTTTGTCTTTCCATTTTTTCTGGTTTTTATTTTTTTCGTTTTAGTTTTAGGATCTGACATTGACGTAATGCATCGTACGGTCTTGCTTTTTGGATGAAGTTGCCACGTCAAACCTCGTTAGCATTTTGTATTTGAGAACTTGAAAATTTCAGTATTTCGAGTTGAATTAAAAAAAAAAAAAAAAAAAAGGCAGAATAAATTACTTACTTCTGAACTTATCCCAAATTACTATTTTCCTACCTAATTATTTAGAAGTTATTAAGGGATAAGCGGATGCCCGTAAAAATTAGGTAGAAAAATAATAATTTGGGACAAGCTCAAGAGGCAAGTAACCTATTTCGCTAATTAAAAAATATACTCCTAGTCTAAGTAATTTTTTTCAAATTTCAATTTGAAGAACTTGAAGTATTATTTGAAATAAAACTACCAAATTGTATAAACAAACGGGTTACATCTTTTTCCTATGGGTTCTTACTTCTTTGCAGTTTGAAAGACATGAAGTTCTCAAAACTCACTTTTGGTCCTCTAACATCCAACCTTTTGTTATAATCTCATACTACTACTACTACTAGTAGTGGATATGCTTCTTCACATTTAAAATTCATCATGAAGCTTGCCTAGACAAAATGGACAACGATGGTACGGAAGATACTTTCAGTGGATTTGATAATTTTTTAAAGTTTATTTGTTAGTTTGTTGGAATTGCAAATAGTTGAAGAACACTTTTACTGGAAGACAATGATATAAAATGAGATATTAGAAGAATGCAGTTGGATCGATGTTTTCTTATACAAAATGTGCTTTTTAAATTTTAACCGAATACTCAATAAATTATAGTACAGCATTTAAAATCGTTGATTTCAGGAGGGATAATTATTTTAGCAACATAATATCATTTGTATTTAAACTTAAGGAAGGATTAGATAAACAATATATGAAGATATATGCTTCTAACCTAGAATTGCTTCAAAAGGTGTGAACCATTACCATGCCACATTGTTGTTTCGTTGATGGAGCAATAACGTTTGTCTTTGCTACTTCTCTTGTTGTATCTGATTTAGAAAATTTAAATAATACAGATTCCATGCCAAGCTTGTTGTAAGATAATTCACATGGAATCTTATTTAATAAATTTAAGATACAACCTCCACAGGTGATTCACATGGGGTTTGTTATTTTTTCCAATTTTCTTCTTGTCAACTGGTGTGCTTCATTTTCCACAACTCCACGTTACGTTGCTGGAGCTCTTTGTCATAGCAGGCATCATTGTTTATCTTTGACACTCTAATAGGATCACTTTTTGGTGGAAATAATGAAGGCACTATAGTGGGACAATTAATTCAATTCATTTTTATAGCCTACAATTCGAACTGATGGCAGGATTTGAAGCAATAACATGAGGGATCCACATTTTCCAACATAAGATTTTAAGTTCATATATGGATATGGAGCAATGGGAAATTATCCAAAATTGGTACCAAAATATTTTGGATGATAATTGATCAATTTGAGAAAAAGATGGCTTTTTTCAGAATGAAATGAGAGTTGGATTTATATAGGTAGCTCTACAAATATTTACTTCAAGACTTGTTCCCTCCCAAATGTTTGCTACGATATTTATCCTCGGCGTAGTTGTTACTTGTTTAAAAAAAATATATTTATTCGCTCGACTTTTAAATAAAATAATAAACTAATTAGAACACATACTTTAAGTGATAAAATAATATAGGTATGTCTTGCATTTATTGATGTATCGGGATAAATTCTTTCTCATATGTAGTTTTGTTCTAAATTTGATGGTCCATTCAGGAGAAATGGAATTAGTTGTACCCACCGTCTGATAAATATCAATGGGGATGTAGCTCAGATGGTAGAGCGCTCGCTTAGCATGCGAGAGGTACGGGGATCGATACCCCGCATCTCCACTTTTTCCTTTTCTCGATCCTGCCAACTAGAGCATCTTAAAGCTTGCAAGTAATGTTGCTTAATGTCCATTTCCAGCATAAGTCTGGCAAGAAAATCAATTGTAATAAGCATGTTATATATTCATTCCTTCCATGTATATGGAATTCAGCATCACGTATAGAAACTCTCTTTAGACTAGTAGCAATTGAACCAACACAATAACATCTAAATCTTGCTTATATATAAAGAGGGTACGTATTTAACAACAATATTCACTACAAAATGGCAACTTCCTCTCTCTACAGCAATTTGCAACTGAAAAAGGTATAATGTTACTACAGTTTCTAATATAAGAGAAAATAATGCTACTACTCTGACTGCTGTTTTTACTTTTTTTTCAGCAGTAAATGGAACAGGAACGGAGAGCTCTAATGGTACTTGCTCTACGTATCCTAAATCCTATGCTCTTTTTGTTTTTTCTATGTACTCCCTTGTTGCCCTCCTTTACAATTTACATCTTATCAATGTAATATATACAAAATGTTGCTGCTAACAAACCATCAGCTTCCGACCCTCTTCGTTCTTCCTCACTATCAGCTCCTTGTTATGGCAAGAGTTCCATCATTGTTGATGTGTATCCATAAGACTGCTCTGACTTTGCAGGCCAGACGAGCTGTCTCGTGTATCATCTCATACATTCTTGAAGTAAATCAATCTGTATAAGCTATTCTGCAAGGCTGCTGCCTAAGGGAGAACTGTCATCTCGGACCAACTCCTCAACTGGGTTCTCCAGAGCCCACACAGCTGCATCCGCGTAACCTAGTTCAAAGAGCTTTTCAAGAATATCATCTTCTGCTGGCTCAAGTGCCCAATTGAAAAGCTGCAAATGTGGCCAACAAAACAGATGAGAGAAACTTTGTTATTGGTCTGTGAGTCTACAGGTTAGAAGAACCACGCAATCAACTGTAGGATGTTCAAGTACCTGCCGGGGAGTAGCCCTACTTTCAGGATTGCAGTCGGGACTGATTCCAATACCTTGCAATCCCAACCGACCTGCTGGAAAAGCACAAACGCGCACCTGGATACAATCAATTAGTTGTTAACTGCATCTCCAGATATCAAATGAATAGCAATCTATATCCTGACAAGTCATTGCTGTATTTGTACAACTAAAGCATAAACTGTTGCATATAATTGCCAGAAGACGTAATACAGGAAAAGGACCGAGAAAACAGTCTATCAGCACAAAACACAAAAACAAAAATTCGATAGGGAACTTAAGTTTATGCAGAAGACTGAAGACAAGTATGACCATTTATCAAACATACGGATAAAATCTTAAGAATTATAGGAAATCAGCAACTTAGGAAGATTTACAGAATAACATTAGTGCTTTTAGTTTAGGCTATATTAGAGAACATGAGGACATGGAAAAGGTCCCACTTGTGGGAACTTACTGGGTTTGTTGTTGTTGTTGAGGACATGAAAAATGCATTCTGATTTTAGAGAATTTCTTATATATAGAGACTACTGATTTACAGTAGAGCACAAAGCATATATTAGGCATTAGCAACTCCGAACAAATTCCAAAACCACAGAGAAAAAGGCTTCAGTTGATAACTAGTTACCAGAAGACTTGATCAAATAGTTATCTATATATAGATGTCCCAAAGTCAAATAAATGTAAACAGGGTCATAGAAATATCTCTAAATGGGTTGGAATAATTTACTGTCACTTTCTACAATATAGAGTGAAGCCAGGTGAATAGACCAGGTTTTTAGCTTTTTTCTCTATTTCATCAAAGTCACATCGTTTTCTTAAAAGTGCAAGTCAGTGATTATGAAATGCTTTTCAGCTTCAAATAGTATTTACATGCAAAGGACATATAATGGCAAATCAACCCGTCACTGGCATCACCACAAATGACGAAGCAAGGTAGCCTTGACCAAACATGTCCAGTTTATCAGACTATTTAACTAATTTCTCAAAAAATTACCGTCTGAGCAGCAGATGTTGGTGGCATAAACAGTGTCAAGCCCCCATCAATACAGAGCCTGTTCCTGAAAACTGTGGCTGGTCTTGGAGCAAGATAACTGTGATTCATGGTACTTCAAAGTGTTTAGATTACATTACGAGCCAAAAGAGAAACTAATAAAGAAAAATGTGTACCCTGGAATAAAAGAAGAAGTAAAGACAGCATTGATAAGATCCTCCTTAGAATCAAACTGATCGACCAATAAGCCTCTGGGTCTCCAAAGTAACTGGGTTACAGCAACTGGGATGAAATGACTAAATCAATTCTCAACTCAGCAAAACCAATTAAATGTTGCAAGAGCTTTAAATAATGGCTAGCATGAACAAAAGTAGTCTACACTGACCACGAACTCTTCCATTGCACCTTAAATGAGCATCATCGGGAAGAAATTTCTCAAGAATTTCTCGCAGAACAGCCTGGTACACAATGATTCTTTTTAGATGCTTTAACATTTAAATACCAACAAGCTGACTACTTGTCCTCAATCACAATACTCTAGAAAATATCAATGTCACAGAGTAAGCAAATTTCAAACATGTCAAGTTATTAGCTGATTAGAAATCATATTCATTGATTCAATTAATCTGTTTCACTTTTACAAAAGAATCAATGATTATGATTTCTAGCTTATACCTGTTTCATAGACTTTGAATGAGACCAATCATATCACTTATCAAATAAAGTTCACCATTTGATATATTATATATATTAATATATCAATGGATATGATTTAATAGCTTACAATTAAGAAATTCTGTCTATGACACTTACCCCAAGGCGAAATGCTGTCCCTCTGAGCCGACAATCTTGAGCTAATAATTTAGTAGCTTCTAGAGCCTCTTGCATACTGGCACCAGAAGCAATCACTGCACAGACAATTGCACCAGCAGAAGAACCAGCTAGTGGTGTTGTCTCCTGGGAAAGAGGAAATATTATGGATAGACATCTTTGTAGTTCTAATTTGTTACCAAAAAGAGCATTCAACCAAAACCCTTCCACCAGTGGTTAATGTGAATCCTGTATAAGAGCTTCTTAACTTTTTGACCATGGATATCTTTCTCTCAATAAGCATATTAGCAAATATAGTTGTTTGAATAAATCAAGACAATAGCTCAATAAACTACTTACCTAAGAAAAAGTCAAACAAAAAGGTAAATAGCCGCTTAAGTTTTCAAAGTGTCAGATGAACCAAGATTAAGTTAAAGAGCATAGTACTCGAAAAGGGAGCTCAATTGACGCGTTTCTTGTTTCCCTTTGTTCAGAAAATTAAAGGTCGAGGTTTTGATATTCAGTCCATTATTTTATTAATTCGCTTTCTTTCAGTGTAAAAGAATTCCTCTCTTCAACACATCATGCAATATCATCATAGCGACAAACATTAGGCCTGAACTCCAGATGTCAAGATGATCATAAGGTCAACAACAGTATCTACTTACAGCTCACCGGGAAATAAAGCAAAAATTACCTTAGAAGGCAGAGTAACTAAATCATAAAAGAGAGGAAACAGTATAATAGATGTTTTTAATACTTGTATTTTGTTCACCTATCCTGATTAATGTCTTGGGTTAACATACATGTCCCCGTTCCCCCAAAGAGCACACTAATATGAAGTGGGCTATCAAACTCATTTGGCTTGTATCATCTAACACTCCTTTAGCGAGAATTATCGTCACTCAATCATCCATATTCAAACCCGAAAAATGTTTATCAAGATACTAGTGCTAACTTTGAAAAGTTTATAAAAGCACTCAACTACGTCTTAATCCCAAATAGTTCTTGTCCCTAAAATGAATCCTCCATATCCATCAGGCTATCACTTCACGAACCAAAAAATAAAATGGGCACGGAGGTCAAGCAACATTGTATCTATTAGCCCGAGCTCTATATCCTACTACTAAACTTCTGCAGATTCATCCATCTCAATTCAACTTCCCCCTTCTTACATCCAAGGTCTAAGAAAAGTGTTATATATCAGCAAATGATTTTCTAATAATATATTCCTAATCGATCAACCGCAGAACCAAGCGAACAGAAGCAACATTACACAACAAACCAATTACTTGTTTGGATGGTTATTACCTTTGTAATGTATCTTATTGATCATTTTGTTTTGATTGTTACTCAAATTTTATTGTATCGTGTAGTTAAATCCGTCGCTACTTCACCACGTAATAACAAAAAGCAACATTTTATGTAACAACCAATTTGGTGTGATCGCATCAATACCTTAATTTTTTTTATCTTGCTGCTACTTATTATTTAGTAATCCTATTTTATCCTTTAACCTAAACCCTACATGGTACCCTACTTTTTCTTCGCAATATTTCTTCAGTTTGCTAGTGAATGGTATAACAAAACGACAGGAAACAATACAATCTATCCAGACGTTCAGTACAGTACAATACAATAAGTAACAACTAACGCAGAATATATCGAACCTTGATATAACCTTTCTCAATGAGCAACTTAGCAACTCCAAGATGATAAGGAAACAAAAGCCCAGCAGCAGAGAAACTAAACCCAGGACTAGTCACCCTTTTCATATTCTTCTCAGCTTCCACATCTTTCTCCCGCTGCTCCCACACTACCTCTGGCTGCACCGGGTCCTCGACAACCGTGGCTATCCCTTCTTTCCTTTTTTCCCAAAAATAAGATTCAGTTTCATCATTAAACATATTCACACTTTCCAGCCCATTAACTATACTATTCCCACGCTTTAAAACCCGTGAAGCAATGCCTAAAAAAAGCTCCCCTGTAGCCACAGCAAATGACTTTTTTTCTACAACTACCGGTGGGGGTTGTTGGGGGGTGGGTGGTTCTGTATTGGGGTTAGGGGGTGGGGGTGGGGTACTAGATTTGGCGGAGAAATTGAGGGTACGAAGTGGGAAAACGAGATGGGGATTAGATTTAGGGTTTAGAGGAGGGCGAAATGGACGTGGGTTTGATAAGAAAAGTGAAGCCATTGATTTTTTAGAAGATGAAGATGATGGTTTGGGGCTAGAATTGAAAAGTTTCATGTGCATTTGTAATGTTTTGGGGTTAGAATTGAAAAGTTTCATATGTATTCTGTATTGTTTTCGTGTCCATACGTAGATTTTTTGTTGTTGTTTTGTATATATACTGATGATTGTTGAAAATTTATGATAAATTTGAAACCTGAAACTATGTTTGATGAGTATTTATGCACCGCATTATCTGGATTTGATTCTTTTTCCAAATGAAATTATTTTTAAATTTTCTGCCAGATATTGGGAGAAAAAGAAAATGTTTTCTTCTTGTTTAAGAGTAAATTTAGCTGGTGTAGATCAACTATAATCTGTCAGCGAATATCTCTATCCAACAATAATAAATTAAACAAATAAGTGGAAAATATCTAATGGTATAAGGGATTTGCTTTAGTGGCGTCTTGGCGTTCTGATCTGGTTTTGATTTAAAATTGAAAACAAGGGATTAGAAAACTATTGAAATACAATTGTTAAAAGAACTACATATATATTTTAATATCCATTTTTCTGTAAAGAGAATAGATTATGGACCAAAGTAGTCATTTAAAGTCCATAAAGGCGTGTAGAGCTACTTTGTTAGCTCATAAATTTGGACTTATAGAACCACCAATTCATATCATCTAACATTAGTATTACGAAAAGTGTGAAGAATACATTTTTCATGACTTAACTGAAACAGATATGAAACCTACTTTTTTGCATGCTACGTTCATTAAACCAGGGGCAGAGTTAGAAAGTTTTTAATTAATAAGTCTAACATATAGTTTGAATGTTTTTCTAGGAAGAAACTAATAATCAAGTAAATACTTAAAGTAATACTCTAGTAACTTAATGTACATTTGATGAAAGGAAAAAGTAGAATGGAATTGAATTCCCATTGTCATGATGCATTAGTGTAGAAGAAGGTTCAGATGTATATATTGTTTCCACTTTCCAGCAATGAGCTGAAATACTTTAGAGAACTATGCCTAAAGTGGGACTCTATATGATGGATCCACCATTCTTAGGATAAACAGGTTTCCTTCGTTTCCCCTTGATATCCTGTAAATCATGATGTTAGTATATGAAAAGAAACATGAGAAGGAATTAGATGTATCAAAGATTACTGTTAACGTGCCAAAGAAACAAAGAGGAATTTCATGATTACTAAGAGAACTGTGAGCACCGAACAATTGAAAACACTCATCCGTATGAAACGAGGAAGCTAAATCGGAGAACTGAAGCTCATCAAAATGTAGTTTCAATGTTCATGCCCTCTGAAAATTGATTAGCCAGCCTATCAGGAAGATTCTTATTCAAGAACAACTAATGAGTAGGCTCTATATTTACCTTAATTCTTCATCCAAGTATGTGATTTCGAGTTGACCACGACCACTTCCACGGCTTTTTATGGGTATCTACAAGTCAGAAGAAAGATAGGCCAAAGAAAAGTTAACAAGCAAGCAGTAGACAGGAAGATAGATAACGAGAGTAGTAAAATTTTCTAAGGCAAAATGAAGGTTTCACTTACCAGACCAGCTATCTTGAAAGAGTCAAATTTTACAGCAACTCTCCGTGCATTAATAGGAACTAAATTGGCAGTGGCCTGCAGATATATTAGATAACTGACCTCAACCATTATTCAAATATCGAAGAAGAAACAATTTCTTTTTAAGATTGACTGGGGATAACCATTCTTAGATATTTTTTTTAAAATTTTCTCTTGGAATCCAGGACAATGAGAATCTCATCTTGATGAAACACTCAACTTTTTCAACTTTCAAGGAGCAAAGAAGCTGCCTATGATATCTACCCCAACTGAAATCGAGCATCACTATTGTACCTTGCCTTTTCACAGCAATAGAAAACTTCCATCGAAAGCAGCAGCTCCAACAGCTTATAACTAAACCACATGCTAATGCTGAGATCAAAGTCAATCCAAGTATACTTTTCCTGTCTGGTTCTTCTTATTCATGAAAATATTTCATAACATCTTAAAGAAAGTGTGTGTGTGTGCGAGGTTTGTTTTGGTAAAATAAAAATATCTTCTTCAAAGCTTACAAATGCTTGTGTATGTGTACACATATATGAACCATGTCCCCACTCCTCCTGTAAATTAAAAGTATGTAGTCCTTGCATTGCAGATTCAACTTACTTGTCTACATTTCCTGAGTATTACTAACATAATTATGCAGAAACAGGCAAATGTTCACGAGAAGCTTTTTAGAGCAAAAGAAGAAAGACCCGAGATTCTTTCCTATTTCTCTATGAGACGAGATCAGAAAATGAACCTGATTGAAAAATGGCCATGTTTCCATATTCTGAGCTCTCAATGTATCTGCATTTATAGCCTGGTATATTTTTCCATTTGGTCTCAAGACTTTCGGCCTCTGCCACAGTAATAATCAAAGAAGAGACTTGTAACAACAGTTAGAAATAAGGAAGCACATCAAACAAAGAAATTACACAACAGAATATTGGTCATAAGCTTAGAATGTAAGACTCTTATAGCTCATACGTAAATCACTGCTTCTTTAATTTTTTCTTTCGAGAATCTTGCTGTCATATGTTCACCTTAGACTACATATTTAACATAATGTTGATGGTTCGAATTGAGAAAACAAATTGGAAAGTGTGGTCTAAAACCAACATTTGAAAAGCAGAAGGAAAAGAGAGAAGGACTTGATCATCCAACACTATCAAAACGAGGAAATTTTTTCTTTAAGGCAACCTAGGGGAGGTCGCTGAAAATGGAAAAGCATTACTTATTATGCTTGATTCTGGAAGCATGGAAGAGTTCTGTTCCTTTTATTGATCATTAGAAGTACCAGAAGAGCATGGTAAACGTTTACTAATATTGGAGCAAATTGAATGTAAGGACTGAGTGAAATGAAAGATAACAGAAGAGCAGACCTTGGTTTGCAGAATGGATTGAGATGTGGTATACAAAAGCTCCCACTTTCCATTCAATAAGCTCGACTTCAGGGGCTCCTTCACTTTATTAGCTGCCTCCAGTTGACTTGCAATCTGCAGACAAATTAGGCCGGGGAATGCACCGAATGCACCACAAACAACATGGGAATCAAAGCCTTCTCTCAATCAAACAACAATTTTCCCCCTCTTCAATTTACTACTGCCGAATGAAGATAGGTTCACAAATTAAACTCACTGCATTCATAATGTCTACATAATAATATCAGGTATTCTTGCACCCAAGAGTGTGGCTTAGTGGTCAATGAAGTAGTTTAAGAATCATGAGATCTCAAGTTCAAATCCAACCGTAGGTAAAAGCACATGTGATTTTTTCCACATGTCTAGTCTTGGTGGGCAGAGTTACGTGGGAGCCGGGAGGTATGCTCCTAATTTGAAATGGTAATTAGTTCATCTCAACTTAAATTGTTAAATTCTTTTAAGATTGCAGTACGCCCTTAGCCTGATTCAATGCCAATGTGGTGCCATAACATATTGAATTAGGAGTAGGCCCTTCGCCTCATCTAAAAGCTTTAGCTCATAGTAGGTGTCCAACTTTATTTACTTACTTTAACACTGAATTAAAGTCCCAAATAACCTCAATAACAAAAATTTCAACGTCACAAACAGCAGAAACTACAATGCACAATAGCAATTCAAAAAGTGAATAGGTAATCCACACCTGATCAACACGCTTCTGGTCTTCAGGGGTGGCCTCAGCACCACGATCAAGAGGGGCTATGGCTTCGAAAAGCTCCAGCGTAAGGTTTTCTACGTCTTTTCTTTTGGTGGAGAAAAAATGAAAGAAAGACACCCTTGTTCTCCATTTCCAAGATACCGGTACTTGCTGCAATTGCCTCTCACAATAATGGACTGGTGAATTCTTGAATAAGGGTCTTACTCTGGGAGATGAAAGAAGTAGTTTTGATGAGAGATTTTCAGGGAAAGATTGAAAAGTGGAGAATTCATGCAACAGATTAACTGAAGAAGACAAAGAAAGAGTGACCATTCTTTTAATAGTTGGCTGAAAATTTTAAAAGTTAGTTTAATTTTTGGTACGTTGTAGGGGTCTAATTTGGCCTTGAGCAGATAAGAATTTTCTCACACATGTAATTTCAGTGGTTCTTCCCGCTACTGTTTGGTTGCATAAAACACCAAAAAAAGGCAAAAAGTTCCGTTACCGGGAATCGAACCCGGGTCTCCTGGGTGAAAGCCAGATATCCTAACCGCTGGACGATAACGGATTTGTTTGATGTTGTGGAGCTAGAAGCATAATTATTCTTTAGTCCAAGAACACCAAACGAAATTCCCAGAAAAACCACCAACTCTCTAAATCACTTTTATAAGTAGTTTAAGCTTAGCATGCTTGCCGTCCTTAAAAATTATGTTGGTCTTCATGTATCTCTAGATAAGTTACAACTTTTTATTACTAATTGACTTGCATTGATAGTTCAACTGATCAATCTTATGTGTGAAAATTAAGAGTACCTATTTGATTTCTCTTACCAATCTATCACTTCTCTAAAATTATTTTGTATACTTTATTTCTTGATTATGGCACAAGTGAAATCAAAGTATACATAGAACATTCAAATTACTTTATTCATCTTTTACTCTAGGATGTGATATAACTAGTTAGCAAATTATATTGTTTTTTTATTTATTATTAAAAAAAAATAGGTTAATTACTTTAACTTTATAGATTAAAAAAAAACCCCTTTATCTCCCGGCCATTTTGAGTGGAGAATATATGTAATTATGTTATCTATTGATGTTTGGCATTTTATGCCTATATTTCCTTAATATTTCCTTACGTTTTAATACCTTATTCGCTCGTTTTATGGTTTATGAATGTGGTTTTGCACTAATTTTATGTCGTGTGTATGTAGGTTGTGATGCAGTGCAATTGGAACTTTTAAGAGCATGATTGAGCAAGAAAAGATTGGATTTTGATTGAGGATTGGATCGAGCACACGAAGGCACAACACGAAACGAGAAAAGGAGGAACGGAACAGGAAAATGGCCTGGCGCCCTAGCCCATGCGCCGCGCCACTTATAGCGCGCAGTGGCTAGGCGCGATTCCTTGTGCGGCGCGTGCCAAACGCGGGGAGGTTTCAACGAGTTCTGTCCAAGGTCACGCGTTTCGGGGCGCGGGGCGCCCGTTATAGCGCCCCGTGTGCGGTTTTTACTTCCTATTTCGTCTAGGATTGGGTCTAACTTATTACTAGATGTTTGTAAACCCTATAAATACTCTTTTACTTAGTTTTTGAAAGGAGTTCAGACTTTGGAGCAAGTTTTGGAGGAGAGGGGAGGAGCCCTAGATGTCTTCTACACAAGTTCTTTCTCTTTTTCTCTTATTCTTCTCTTTAATTCTATAGTTTGTTTGTTCTGGGGTTAGAGTTTTACATAAAAGTTGCTTGTTGAAGATTGATTCCCATTGATTGAATCCCATAACGGGTTACTTATTCTTTCTTGATTTCACTTGTATAATTGTTAGAGCTCGATAATTATACATCATCTATGGTTTTTGGGTTGAACTCGAAAGAGAGAATCTAATTACGTAATAAGAAAGAATAGAACTAGTTTGTGAACCCGGGCATCGGGGAATCAATTCGCAGGTAGGATAGACATATACTTGCTTGCCTAGTTTAACTCATTACATGAATCTTAATGCGTGCATGTGATTTAACCCATAGACATATAGGGATTGAAGTAGCTTGCATAGACTGTGAAGAACTGAAAGGTTTTCACAGTTACATTTACTCTGTTAGTTAGTAACTCGGGATTTAAGAAGTGGAATCAATTGGATACATCAACTGGATTGTTCGTAACTCTGACCCTGGACCGCTCTCTTGATTTTGTTAACAACCAAAGTTTTGCCCCATTGCTTGATTACATCTTTAGCACTTTACTTACTGCGTTTTAGTTATAAAAACTCTTACAACAATTGGAAAAAGACCCCTGGATAGTTTGTTCAGGAATTGTTTATTAAGCACTAGTCTGCTTAGTCCTCGTGGGAACGATACTCGACTTTGTCACTTTATTACTTGGCGACCGCGTATACTTGCGTGTGCGTTTGGGAGCAACATCTATACCAAAAGGGATGGGAGGAGGGGGTGGGGGTTTCAAGGTGTAAAATGAAAGGAATGATGTCTTATAAGGATTTTTTACAAAACAAACAGTTTGTTTTAAGACGTGAAAATATTTGTTTATAAAAATATATAGTCCGTGCTAGATGGCGAACACTCCACTTAATTTTTTGATGTCAAATACTTTTTATATCTTTGTATTTCATCATAATTTTTTCTTCAATTATATTTTAGAAACTACTTTTTTTTTTAACTGAGGGTCTATTAAAAAGCTTCGATAGAGGTAAGGGAAAAGTATGCATAAACCTCGCCTTCCCCATACCCCATTTATAAGATACTGGGCATATTGTTGCTAGATGGCAAGCCATAACTTTAACATAGATCACGTTAGTCTGAAAGAAGAAAGTAATAATCACCCTTATTTTCTAACAATAAAATTCATTTTACTAATGATAATGTGACATTATAGATAAGTAAACTAAAATTTATTTGTTTTATTTGTGATGTTATTTGATATATAACTTTGTATTCACTTTAGGAAGATAATAATCAATATTATCCTCAAATAAGATGTGTTCACAATATGAAAACGCCTATTATCACGGGCCTACTCCTTCCTAATGACGGGGGCATGCAAATAGTCTGTGTGGTGCTTGTAGTCTTACCTGACTACAAGTCAGCCTTCTCCTTATCCCATGTTTCTAGAAAGTTTGCCTTGATAGTTTAGCTTTAACTCTACCGCCCGAAGATTTCTCCCTTGTGCACATCTCATATGCGGAAAATTCAGTATGCGCGCACCAAGGGTTGGCTAAGGAGATGTCAGTTCCTTGCCTAGCACTAAGCATCTCTCCTGCGCGCACAGTTTAATCGTCAAGTTTGACACTCGCCTTGTGCAGTAGCACTTGGTTGTGCTTTGTCCGAGTAGGATAACTTTTAAGCCCTTGACCTTTGTCATGTGCGTCTTTCAAATGATACCTTCCAGTGTCTCCTGATATTGGCAAGTGTATCCTTCGCATCACGCCTCCATCCTAATAATGCTTGCCCCACGACTGCATGTTTAGGCCAACGGCCCTTACCTTCAAGGCTAAACCCATGTTATGCTCACAAGTCAATACCCGAGGCTCTTAATAGCTCTTGGAGTACTCAATCGGCACAAAGGTTTTTATCTTCCTAAAGACAGCCCGCGTGGCTTAGTCTTCCCTCATGTTAAGCCTAGGCCGCTCGTTGTACGCCCTACGCTGGCCCTCTGGCCACGTGCGTTCATAGAGTTGCCTAACTCGTATGAATACCTTAGAGACTCATCTGAAATGTCCAGGCAGGACCTAGACAGCTCAGTTGATACGACGTCTTGAGAACGTCCATGTGGAGGCTGGTAGGCTGTTACCACGCATGCCCCTCCTTATATATGCTCTTAAAATAAAAGCTAACATCTCAGTAGTTGACATTCTTTGTCTCGACAAACATACAATGACTTTTGTCTCAATTTCAACATCAAACGAGGTGTCATTTTCCCTGGTGATTCCTCTTGACTTCCTATAGCATATTAAGAATAAAACCTTCACCCTATATTCCAAGATTTCCATTATAGCTCCAAAACGTGCGGCACTGACACTCGTCGTCTGCACACAGGTTGCACGCCACACGGCCAACGCACGGCTGACACACAGCCCGCCCGCGCACAGCAGACACTCGTCTAGCACATGCCTAGCACTCGTTTAGCGTACGAATGACACTCCCGCTCAAGCACACAACTGACACTCGTCCGACATACGGCTAACACTTGTCCCACGCATGACTCACACTTGTCCAACACATGGCTGGCACTTGACCGAGCAACTGACATTCGTCAAACCCGCCTATGGTGCAGAGTCACGTTGTGTGCCAAGTAATCACAAAAGAGCTTATTTGTGAGATAACCATTAGATATATTGTTATGGTTAGCCTTAATAGGTCCTCTGGCACGTGACATAAATAAATGTCAAAAAAAGGTGACATATATTTAGTTCAATTCATGCATATCTCCATGTTTTGGGTCATCATCTTTTTTGTAAACCAAAAGAACTAAAGAAGTGGACATAATTGTGTAACAGAAAAAGTAAAAAAAGGACAAAAATTTTATGACTAGCATTAACTCTTGTATTCTAGTTTTTTCTTTGTTGGGTCTTTACGTGGATCTACCATTCTATCACTACCAGAAAATCGCTTTGTATCCCCTATCTCTTGATTATGGCCCCGGTGAAATCAAAGGTTACTTGAACTTCAAATTACTTCATTCATTTTTTACTCTCTGTGTATTATAACTAGTTAGCAAATTAATTATTTTTTCATTACTTAATGAGGTTTATTTAAAGCAATTCATGTAAATTACCTTAACTTTGTTGATTACCAAATTGAATTTATGTATGGAAGTACTTTAATAAAAGAACCCTTATATCCAAGTTATCTAGAGTTGAGAATATATAACATTACGTATATCTCTACCAAAAGGTAAAATGAAAGAAATGATGCCCAATTAAGATTTGGTACAAAATAAACCACTTGATTAAACATGTAAGCTTTGCTTTAGAAAAAGCTCTTTCACGCGGCTATTTTAAATAAAGGTAATGTAGGACCTTTAAATTGACAAAAGTAATAAAAAATAACTATCTAAAAATCTGCTACCTCCCCTTCGATTATGGAGCCAGCAAATTCTGAATGATCTCCAACTCAGTATCTCCTAGTTAAATGTAATACCCTATTTAAAATAAGGGCAAACTAGTTATTTCATAAGTTATTTTTTTTTAAAAAAAAAAGGAAAGAAGAAAGAAACGAAGCTGAGCAAAACAGAGACTCTATAGAGTCCATTTACAAATAAAATTGGTACCGGGGGATTAGGGGAAAGGGTGACGCGCTTTTCCCAAACTTACAACAGTTTCAACAATTGCAAGAGAAAAATTGGAGAAAGAGGAGCTCGTTAGGCACTTGGGTTAAGTCTAGCGGGAACCATCCAACTGGGAAACATTTTTGGCTTGATAAGGGTAAACTTTTCATTGTCTTTTTAATCTTATTCTCTAATTTATGTAATCTTGCTAGGCATAAAAGAATTTAAAGTACCTATGGAATACCTGGGCAGTGACTTTTGTTAGGCCCTAAGCTTGTGCACATACTGGTTAAATAAGTAGTATTAAACTGAATGGAAAAAAATTATACAAGATGGAATTGGTTGAGCATCAGTTAGATTTATTGATCATAGCAGGGAAAATATATTGGTCTAACTGAAAATTAAATATGAAACCCTGGGTACTTTAAATTTGTTAGGGATTTTGCGGTTAGTTTGAACAAAGAAATTAACACGAGATCGATATGATTTTATTATAGATTGACCGGACGAGGTGTTGGATTGCTCGTGGAAGATACGCTTAAGCTACACGCGTCTGTACTGTGAGTGATGACCTTACCGCAATTTGTATTTCCATAACCTGCATGGTTTCTACTTGATTTTGAAGTAAAATATATTACTGAATGATTTAAATTGCATGGGACGAGTCCTTTTACAAGATATATACCGAGATATTTACTTGAATTATTTTACCGTTACAGGATATGATTTTTACCGCTACTTGACATGTTTTACCGCTATGTGAAATATTGAATCGTTACTTGAAATGCCTTGTACTTGGTATAGGGAATATATATAATATATTTTTGGGATGAACCTTGACAGACCCCGTAGCTAACGACGGGTACGTTAGACCTGGTGCACATTGTATACTCCGGATTACCGCTACAGTCCTTGCTAATGGGAAGGTAGAACTAGCTTACCGTTACTGATTTCCTCAGGGAGGAATTTATACTGATTACATGGTTTGTTCTTGGAAATCTCCCTAACCTATATATACTTGAATACTTGATATAATATAAGGAAATATTGAATTTACTACTGAGTGATGTTGATCTTCATTTACAATAAATACTTGAAAGACTGATTACTGTTTACTATTTCTGAAAGTGACATTTTCTTTACTAGATATATTGCTACATATGATATACTGGAACTGGCATATTTTCTGACTTGTCCCCACTTAAAACGGTTGTGGTTAAGCGTTATTACTCACTGAGTTGCGACTCACTCTTCGCTATATTTTTCTTCCAGATACAGCAGGTGCCATAGCCAAGGATTTCCATTCTTAGAGCCGCGGGTTGACAAATCCTGGTGAGCCCCGCAGTAGTTCGCGTGGGCAAGAAGCTTTATTTATTCATTATTGTCCTTCTTTGAAACTCTTATTCTTTGAAACTCTTAGAGTCGCTCCATTTAATCATTTGTCAGTCATTCTTTTAGTCAATTGGATAACCACTTGGATTATTTATTTATAAGCTAGTCTTGAGAGTATTTGGTCTTTATGAACTTATCACAACCCTATTAGACGTTCTCGTAGTATTTGGAGATAAATGTGGTATTTTTATTGTTAATGCGTAAGAATATTGGTTGTTTTGCTGGGTTTACTGTTGTTTAAAAGCAGGTAAATTTTTGGATAGGCCTAAAACAGGGAAAACTTTGCCCGATTTTCTGTAGAATTTTGATAAGGCTTGTTTAGGGACCTAGTTCCTAAGCGCCGGTCATGGCCCCAGAACTGGGTCGTGACAAAGTTGGTATCAGAGTCCTAGGTTATTCCTTTGACTAATGGAGCACATGTCAGTAGTAGAATCTCTATTATGGTTATGTTGCCGGCCATTCCCATAATCGTTATTCTGCAAGGGCGTGATAGGATGTTTCGTGTCTTTCCTTCTTTCTTGTTCCTTCCGTACGTGTGAGATGATTACTGCTAAATAGATGAATCTAACGTTAGTTTTTCTATTACTCATATGGCTGGCAAGACAAGATCTAAAAAGGCGGTCTGAGCTGCTCCGAATTCCTCCACTGCTGGGCCGTCATCTACCTCAGCTAGGAAAGGAGGTAATACTCAGGGACGAGGCCAAGCTACTACTACGAGGGCTGGTGCTACTACAAGAGCTACAAGAGAGCCTACTCCAGAAATTGAGGATAATCCACCTCCACCGTCATATGAGAATGCTACTATTGAGGCACTTAATGCTATGCAAAGGTCCATTGAACTATTGAATGCCAGAATGGATAGACAGGAAAGGGCTAGCCAACAGAATGTTGCTCCAACGCAACCTCAGGTACCTACACAGGCTCAGCCTCAGACTCAGACTCAGGCTCAGACTCAGGTTCAGACACAGACACAGACTCAGGCTCAGCCACAGACTCAGGCTCAGAGACAGACTCAGATTTTTGGTAACAGAGAAGTGTCCTTACCAGAGTTCTTGAAACTGAAACCACCAAGGTTCACGGGTTCTGACACTACAGAGGATCCTCAGAGTTTCTTGGATGGTACACTTAAGGCGTTGCGTGCTCTTGGATGTTCTAGTGAGAGATCCGTGGAACTTGCAGCATACAAGTTGGAGGATACAACTAATACTTGGTATGAAACTGTACTTTTAGAAAGGCCCGCAGAAGCAGCACGATTGACATGGGACGAGTTTACTAAGTTGTTCATGGACCGCTTTCTCCCTGAAAGTCTGGGGAAGGAATATGCTAGGCAGTTTGAGAGATTAGTTCAGACTCCAGATATGGATGTATCGACATATAACACTAAGTTTACTAAGCTGGCTAGATATGCACCTAACTTAGTGCCTAATGAAACATCTCGGGTTCAGAGGTTTGTTGATGGGTTGGTTGATCGTTTATTCAATGCAGTTGCTCCGCAGATGAAGAATCTGAATTACTCTGATGCACTCGACCTTGCCAGAAAGATTGAAAACAGGGGTCGTGAATCACAGGCAGCTAAAGATGCATATAAGAAGGTTAAGATTGGGGGATCTTTTTGGACTACCAGTCGAGAGTTTTTGCACTTACTAGGCAAGATGCTCAGGCCTCAAAAGCTGTGGTTACAGGTATTCTTTCTGTTCGCTCACTTGATGCACTTGCATTGTTTGATCCAGGATCTACCCACTCCTATGTGTCCTCATTCTTTGCTTTGAGGTTTGATAGACAACCAAATATTGAATGATCCCTTTCTAGTTGCTAATCCTGTGGGAGATTCTTTACTTGTTGAATATGTGTATCGTGCTTGTCAGATTCGAGTTGAGGGTAGGGATACCTTAGCTGATTTAATTGTACTGGATATGGTTGATTTTGACGTGTTGATGGGTATGGATTGGTTATCTTCTTGCCATGCTACCCTCGATTGTCATGCGAAGGTAGTTAAGTTCGAGATGCTTAATGAACTCAGTTTTATTCTGAAAGGGGATCAAATTCCAGAGATATGTAATGTCATATCATTTATAAAAGCTCAGCAGTTAGTGAAGAAAGGTTGTTGGGCATTCTTAGCTATGGTGAGAGACACACGAGATGTGACTCCTAGCTTGGAAATGGTTCCAGTGGTGCAAGAGTTCACTGATGTATTTCTTGAGGATTTACCGGGACTACCTCCAGTGCGAGATATAGATTTCAGCATTGATGTAGCACCTGACACGCAACCCATATCGATTCCTCCATATCGTATGGCACCAGCGGAGTTGAGGGAGCTAAAGGAACAATTGCAGGAGTTATTGAACAAGGGATTTATCAGACCAAGTGTATCCCCCTGGGGTGCACCTGTGCTATTTGTGAAGAAGAAAGATGGGTCCCTAAGAATGTGCATTGACTACAGACAGCTGAACAAGGTAACGGTACGTAATAAATACCCTTTACCTCGTATTGATGATCTGTTTGATCAGTTGCAGGGAGCTGCCCATTTCTCAAAGATTGATCTTCGATCTGGTTATCATCAGCTCAGAGTTAGTGACAAAGATATTCCTAAGACAACTTTCAGAACTCGATACAGGCATTATGAATTCCTTGTGATGCCTTTCGGGTTGACTAATGCTCCAGCTGCATTCATGGATTTAATGAATAGGGTGTTCAAGCCATTTCTAGACAGATTTGTCATTGTATTTATTGACGATATCTTGGTGTATTCTCGCAGTCAAGAAGAACACGAGGCTCATCTGAGAGTTGTACTGTAAACATTGTGGGAACATAAGCTTTATGCGAAGTTCTCTAAGTGTGAATTTTGGCTAGACTCCGTAGCATTCCTTGGGCATATGGTATCCAAGGATGGAATACTGGTAGATCCTAGAAAGACAGAAGCAGTGCAGAAATGGCCCAGACCCACCACTCCTACAGAGATTCGCAGCTTTCTGGGATTAGCAGGTTACTATAGGCGTTTTGTGCAGGATTTTTCCAGAATACCAGCACCATTGACCAAGCTAACACAGAAAAATGCAAAGTTTCAGTGGACAGATGAATGCGAGCAGAGTTTTCAGAAGCTCAAGATATGTTTGACCACCGCGCCAGTTCTAGCCTTACCATCTGGTTCGGGAGGATTTACGGTATTTTGTGATGCTTTGAGAGTGGGATTAGGGTGTGTTCTCATGCAAAATGGTCGTGTGATAGCTTATGCTTCGCGACAATTGAAGAAGAATGAACATAATTATCCCACTCATGATCTGGAGATGGCTGCAGTGGTATCTGCTCTGAAAATTTGGAGGCACTACTTATATGGAGAAACATGTGAAATTTATACAGATCACAAGAGCCTGAAATATATCTTTCAGCAGAGAGATCTGAACATTCGACAGCGTCGTTGGATGGAACTTCTCAAGGACTATGATTGCACTATTCTATATCACCCGGGAAAGGCCAATGTTGTGGCTGATGCATTGAGCAGAAATTCCATGGGTAGTTTGGCACATATAGCTCCCGTAAAGAGACAGTTGGCCAAGGATATCCACAGGGTCGAAGGTACAGGTATTAGGTTCGGTCTATCTAAATCAGGGGCATTATTGGCTTATGTTCCAGCCAAGTCTTCATTGGTAGAACGTGTTAAAGCCACTCAGTACGAGGATGAACGATTGTGCAAATATCGAGATGAAGTCCTAGCTGGTAAAAGCAAGATTATGATTGTTGATGATAATGGGGTTCTCCGACTAGGTAACCGGTTATGTGTACTAGAAATTGATGGGCTAAGATGTGTTATTCTCGAGGAAGCTCACCACTCTAGATACACTATACATCCTGGATCCACTAAGATGTACCGTGACCTGAAGCAATTGTATTAGTGGGAAGGTATGAAGAAAGATATTGCTAACTTTGTTACTAGTTGTTTGACTTGTCAACAGGTTAAAGCTGAGCACCAGCGACCCGCAGGACTGCTACAGCGGCTTGAGATTCCGGAGTGGAAGTGGGAAAGAATTACCATGGATTTTGTGACTGGGCTACCTCGTACACTTAAAGGTTATGATTCAGTATGGGTGATTGTTGATCGGCTTACAAAGTCAGCACAGTTTTTGCCGGTTAAAACTACTTACAGTGGTGCGAGGTATGCACAGTTATACATGAATGAAATTGTCCGACTTCATGGAGTTCCACTATCCATTATCTCTGATAGAGGGTCACAATTTACTTCTCATTTTTGGAGGTCCTTTCAAAGAGAATTGGGTACTAGAGTAGACCTTAGCACCGCATTCCATCCTCAGACTGACGGTCAGTCTGAACGTACTATACAGATATTGGAGGACATGTTGAGAGCTTGCATTATTGATTTTGGAGGTACTTGAGATGCTTACTTGCCTTTAGCTGAGTTTGCTTATAACAACAGCTATCAGGCAAGCATTGAGATGGCTCCTTACAAGGCTTTATATGGTAGGCGTTGTCGTTCTCCAATTGGATGGTTTGAAGCTGGTGAAGTTAAGGTGTTAGGACCAGACCTGATACAAGAAGCTATTGATAAGGTCCAGTTGATTAGGCAGAGATTGCTCACAGCTCAGAGCAGGCAAAAGTCTTATGCAGATAAAAGAAAAAGGGACTTGGAGTTTGCAGTTGGTCATCGTGTGTTCCTACGAGTTTCCCCGATGAAAGGCGTGACACGATTTGGGAAAAGAGGGAAGTTGAGCCCGAGATTCATAGGACCCTATGAGATACTTGAACGAGTTGGAGCCGTTACTTACAGTTTGGCTCTTCCTCCAGAGTTATATTTTATTCATCCTGTGTTTCACGTGTCTATGCTACGAAAGTATGAACCGGATGATTCTCATGTGCTTGAGACACCGGCTATACATCTTAATGAGAAATTGTCTTATGAGGAAAAACCAATAGCCATAGTTGAGAGTCAATTAAGGAAGTTACGGAGAAAAGAAATTGTGTTCGTGAAAGTTTTGTGGAAAAACCATACTGCAAGGGAAGCTACTTGGGAAATGGAAGATGATATGCGAGCCAAGTATCCTCATTAATTTCACCCTACAGGTATGCTCTTAGTTTAAATTTGGAGACCGAATTTCTAAAAGGGGAGAGAATGTAATACCCTATTTAAAATAAGGGCAAACTAGTCACTTCATAAGTTATTTAAAAAAAAAAAAGAGGAAAGAAGAAAGAAACGAACTTGAGCAAAACAAAGACTCTATAGAGTCCATTTACAAATAAAATTGGTACCAGGGGGATTAAGGGAAAGGGTGACGCAGCTTTTCCCAAACTTACAACAGTTTCAACAATTGCAAGAGAAAAATTGGAGAAAGAGGAGCTCGTTAGGCACTTGGGTTAAGTCTAGCGGGAACCATCCAACTGGGAAACATTTTTGGCTTGATAAGGGTAAACTTTTCATTGTCTTTTTAATCTTATTCTCTGATTTATGTAATCTTGCTAGGCATAAAAGAATTTAAAATACCTATGGAATACCTGGGCAGTGACTTTTGTTAGGCCCTAAGCTTGTGCACATACTGGTTAAATAAGTAGTATTAAACTGAATGGAAAAAAATTATACAAGATGGAATTGGTTGAGCATCAGTTAGATTTATTGATCATAGCAGGGAAAATATATTGGTCTAACTGAAAATTAAATATGAAACCCTGGGTACTTTAAATTTGTTAGGGATTTTGCGGTTAGTTTGAACAAAGAAATTAACACGAGATCGATATGATTTTATTATAGATTGACCGGACGAGGTGTTGGATTGCTCGTGGAAGATACGCTTAAGCTACACGCGTCTGTACTGTGAGTGATGACCTTACCGCAATTTGTATTTCCATAACTTGCATGGTTTCTACTTGATTTTGATTTTGAAGTAAAATATATTACTGAATGATTTAAATTGCATGGGACAAGTCCTTTTACAAGATATATACCGAGATATTTACTTGAATTATTTTACCGTTACAGGATATGATTTTTACCGCTACTTGACATGTTTTACCGCTATGTGAAATATTGAATCGTTACTTGAAATGCCTTGTACTTGGTATAGGGAATATATATAATATATTTTTGGGATGAACCTTGACAGACCCCGTAGCTAACGACGGGTACGTTAGACCTGGTGCACATTGTATACTCCGGATTACCGCTACAGTCCTTGCTAATGGGAAGGTAGAACTAGCTTACCGTTACTGATTTCCTCAGGGAGGAATTTATACTGATTACATGGTTTGTTCTTGGAAATCTCCCTACCCTATATATACTTGATATAATATAAGGAAATATTGAATTTACTAATGAGTGATGTTGATCTTCATATACAATAAATACTTGAAAGACTGATTACTGTTTACTATTTCTGAAAGTGACATTTTCTTTACTAGATATATTGCTACATATGATATACTGGAACTGGCATGTTTTCTGACTTGTCTCCACTTAGAATGGTTGTGGTTAAGCGTTATTACTCACTGAGTTGCGACTCACCCCTCGCTATATTTTTCTTTCAGATACAACAAGTGCCATAGCCGAGGATTTCCATTCTTAGAGCCGCGGATTGACAAATCCTGGTGAACCCCGTATTAGTTCGCGTGGGCAAGAAGCTTTATTTATTCATTATTGTCCTTCTTTGAAACTCTTATTCTTTGAAACTCTTAGAGTCGCTCCATTTAGTCATTTGTCAGTTCTTTTAGTCAGTTGGATAACCACTTAGATTATTTATTTATTTATTTATAAGCTAGTCTTGAGAGTATTTGGTCTTTATAAACTTATCACAACCCTATTAGACGTTCTCGTAGTATTTGGAGATAAATGTAGTATTTTTACTGTTAATGCGTAAGAATATTGGTTGTTTTGCTGGGTTTACTGTTTGTTTAAAAGCAGGTAAATTTTTGGATAGGCCTAAAACAGGAAAAACTCTGCCCGATTTTCTGTAGAATTTTGATAAGACTTGTTTAGGGACTTAGTTCCTAAGCGCCGGTCACGGCCCCAGAACTGGGTCGCGACATTAAAAAAGTGATTAATTATCGCAATTACTACTAATCCCCTCCTATCTCTTTACCTATAAAAAAATCAGCATATTCTTTGATAGATGGCAAGCCATGCTTTGACATAAATCACGTTAGCCGTAAAACAAGTGTCACAATCTTCCTTATTTTCCAACAATTAAACTCATTTTTGGAAACACTATTGACAATGACATATTAAAACTAAGCAGGGAGGAAACTTATTTGTTTTGTTTGTGATAGTTATTTGATGTATAGCTTTGCATTCATTTTGGGAAACAAATTAATTTCTCTTAAGAAGGTGTTGTGTTCGCCATATGAGCATGCCTACGGGGATATCGTCCACATTTAAGTGGGGTTGTTACCGTTGTTATAGAGCCCGTATGGGTGAGCTTAAAAGTGGTTTATAAACTAATTAATATATGTTGGTAACTTAAAAAATTTTGGACTTATAAGACATAAATGGTTTAAATGTCATTTTTTCAAAAGTTACGAAATCCTAATTTCTCAAAAATTTTTTGACTTATAAACCACTTAAAATAAGCTGCTTATAAGTCCACCCAAACAGACTCATAGTATGAAATAAACAGTACATTATCCGTGTAAAAATTGCTAATCTGATTTTATGATCGTCATAGAGGTATACTAATTAGTCAAACACTATACAAATAACACACGTGATTCGTGAATGCATAATCCAAACACACAGCACTAAAGCAGTATTAACCTCCTTAAACAACACAAATTTCATTCCATTATGTACTTCAAAGTTCAAAAACACTAACATCTACGTGTGTTTGGTACGAAGGAAAACATTTTCTAAAAAATATTTTTTAATTTTTTATATTTAGTTGGCTTAAAATTTTTTTAAAATATTTTCCATAACAACTCATTTTACTTTTATTGACGGAAATATTTTCACTTGTGAAAATAGTAAAAACATTTTCCAACGGTAAAAGTTCATCCTCATTGCCTCCTTTCACCATCCTTCCACCTCCTACACTACACTACCCCACCTCCGACCTCTACCCCTGAAACCCCAGTGTGCACCCTACCTCCTACCCCATCTTGCCCCTTACTAAATGATTAGCAAAATATTTTATTTACCGGCAACCAACAAACACTAAAAAAATAAGTTTGAAATTCATTTTCAAGAAATATCCTTCAATTATCCCCACTTCAGCTTTAATTTCTCTGGTAACATCACTAGATACTGAAATCGGTCCACCGACACGTGTGACATATATAAATGTCAAAAAATTGATGCCACATATCGAGTTCAGTTCATGCAGCACTCCACGTTTTGAGTCTTCTTTCTCCTCTGAAAACCAAAACAACAACAAAGAACTAAACAAGACATAATAGTGTAACAGAAAGTTAAAAAAAGGACAAAACTATAATGAATACTAGTAGTAGCATTTACTCTTGTTTTCTACTTTTCTTTGTTTGGTCTTTCCTATTTCTCACAACCGTAACCGCTTCGTTCATTTCTAAGTTTCTTCTTGTTTCTCACACTAGTTCTTGCCTTTATTTTCTCTCTGTAAGTTCATAGCTCTAAATCTTTTTTTTTTTTATTGATCAATGTAGTTAAATTTGTTCATTTGATCTTTGTTTTTCCTAAATTTTGTTATGTGGGTGTTGGTTCTTTTTGTATATAGGTGACTCTTGAGTTCTAAAGATTGCATTTTTGGCTTACCAAGAAGGTACATTAACGTAAATGTTGATTGATGTTTAGTAGATTTTTTGCCCCTTATGTTGCTTCAATTTATTTGTGTTAGGTTTTGTAAAGCTAAATTCTTGAATTGGATAACAGAATCCATGTTTGGAGATGTTAATGATTGCTCAACATTAGTGAAAGACTTGGACAATAGCTTAAGCTACTTGAAAATTTATCCTTGTTTAGTATCTCGTGTTAGAATCTAATAATATCAGTTTATTTGTGCTAATGCCTGTGACCCCTCCTTTCCCTTGTAGTTATGTTTGTTGTTCTTCAGTGACATTGTTTAAAACGAATTTCCGCTGCTACATTGTTTACTAGATGAGCTGGGGATATCTCTTTTCAAGCACTTTTTTCGTTTCTTTGAGTCCTTCTAAAATGTGCTTGGTATTTTATTTGCGTCCAGATATTGAAGTTATGTGAATTGTTTATGAAAGAAAAGGGATGAAGTTGGTCGGACTATTCTAAGTTCTAACAAGAAGGTTTTAATTGAACATTCTTTTTAAAGAACCGTTACACATGAATTTGATCATGGATCATAAACATCCGATTTTGGAAGTAAATTTTTTGGGGGCACATCTTCACATTTCTTCTTAGCTTGTACTCTGTAGGTTTCGGGGCTCTTTCATCTTTCCCCAATTTTTGTTTATTTCATTTTCATTACTCAATGCACTTAATTTGTTCGTTTTTGTTAAATTTGTTATATGGGTGTTGGTTTTACTGTACACAGGCGACTCCCAAGATTGCATCCTGGTTTGCCGAGAAGACATAATAAGGTCAATAATTGATCTTTACTTTCTTTTTCTCCTAATGTTCCTGCAAATGGCACATGCATATGCATCTTGCACTGAAATTTAGAATCCAATTTCTTGTATACTTTTGTCCTTGGCTGCCCTAGGAAGGGCACAAGGGAGTGAACTCATTTTCTTGAATTCAGTTACCTTATCCAAGTTTGCAGATGTCAATCATTGCTCAAATTTAGTGAAAGGCTTGGACAATAGCTTGAACTAATTGTAAATTATCCTTTTATACAATGTCTAAAAGTTATTCTTGTTTAATATTTTAGATGTTTCAGAAGATGTGTTGGCTTTTTCCTTCTGGCAGTCCTTTGTGAGAATCTAATTTTGCGAGTGTACTGGTGCTATTGCCTTTGCATAATCCCTCCGTTGCTAGTTCTTTTTTAGTTCTTCCGCTGGGATAAAGGAAATCTGCAGCTACTTTGAAATCTAGATGAGCTAGGAAGATCTCTTTTCAGCAGGTCTCAGCTCGAAACTGCTTTTCTCTTTTCTTTGTGTCCTTTATTGAGAAGGACTTTTGAATAACTTGATAATTAATTTGCTAACAGATATTAAATGTAATGGTTTCATCTTCATATTCTTTTTGTTGCCTTCAGAGTTGTTATCAAACAGACTGATCTGTACCTAGTACCTTTTCCTACTTGTTAACTTAAAAAAGTAGGAAAGTGTAAGTACATGAACATAATGCAGATGATTTTGTCTAAGGTGCATTTTATACTCATTATGGCTATCCTTTTTAGATATGTAGGGTTAGAGAAAATATTTAATGAAGCAATTATATCTATTTTCCCCGGGAAACATAATCAAGTTAACGCCAACTATCCATACCAAAGGGTATTCTCTCACTTCATCCAAAAAGAGTGGGAATTCTCTCAAGGTGTAAGAGAAACATAAATAAATCCAACATGTTTTACATCATTCTTACTATTTTGAACAATCTTCTATTTCTTTCGATCCAAAATAATATAAAAGGACCCACTTAAGGAAAAAGAGTAAATCCAAAAAGACACAACGGTCTAGTTCGTCGAGCTACCTTTCCTTTCAACCGATTTTGCAGGTT
Source organism: Petunia secreta (assembly GCA_029990175.1). Lineage (NCBI taxonomy): Eukaryota > Viridiplantae > Streptophyta > Magnoliopsida > Solanales > Solanaceae > Petunia > Petunia secreta. The sequence continues at coordinate 6,734,694 of JARKIP010000028.1, read as the reverse complement.
GGGGCGAAAATGGCTTGATGAACTGTTCGCCACGCATCCGCGACATTCACTTGCTTATCTTAGAGGCGGTAAGGCATAGTGCCCCACAAGTATGTTGCTTTTTTCGGAATACATCCCGAGATAACGTGGAATTGTGTATACATAGAAATACATCTTCGATGCTGTCATTTGTAATGTCCACTTCAACCGTGTTTCACCCCCGCTGAGCAAAGTTGGCTTGATGAGCGCAGATGAGGAAACAGGAGCTAGATATTAATAATCTCAATCTTCTGTAACCCTAGATTGGCACTAGTTCATCCGATCTTCTTGGAAACACCCGTATGATAAACATGAAACACATAGGTCTCCAAGCGAGTGATCTAGTGTTTGAGGCAATAAGAGTAGCAATTGGAGATCTTGGATTCTCCCCAAGCCGAATAACCTCACTCTCTCCCGACGCAGCGGGAGTAGTCGAGATGTGTGTACGTTGGTATGGATATGATATTAAATAAAAGGAGGATACAAGGTAGCGTGACTTGACATGAGACTACGATGTAATCAACAATGCTTTGTATCTTTTCCATAAACAAACACCAATTTATTAAGATTGTCGCCTTCCCTTAAGTTAGTAGTTGTTACCATAATATCCGCCACTACTAACAATGATTATTAACGTCCCTCATTACCAACGTCCAACATGGAGAAAAGCTACATTCTTGGTACTGTAGCATTTGAAATACTCTTCCACACCTCTCTTTTGCTCATTTTAATAGCTCTATTGTAGTATAGTCTCATCATAAATGAGTTTCTCCTCGCTACCCTCTATATTGTCTTGTTTCTATATTTTATATTGGAATTCTTCATCCTTATTGTATTTCCATTCTTCAAACAAGCCTTATGAAACTCACAACAACAACAACATACCCAGTGTGATCCCACAAGTGGGGTCTGGGGAGGGTGAGATGTACGCCAACCTTACCCCTACCTTTGTGAACGTAGAGAGGCGAAAAATGACTTGATGAAACTTAAAACCCATTTAATTCACTCTATAATTATGAAAGATTAACCATTTGCAATAGTGCATACTTTATACGAATCTTTTCTTGTATGTGGAAAAAATCCAATAAATAAATATATAGACATGTCGTTCCTAGGATGGACTTCTCTTCTTTAAACCAATCGTATGGAATTGGTTTTACTAAAGCTTAAGATAGGCTTGATTTATGCTTGCCTTGCGTTGTCACCTAACACAAGGTTTCGTGATTATGAATGAGACTTCAATGCACTACGGGGTGCTGAGTATCTTCACCATATTTTTCACATAATAAGCAATACCAACTCGTAACAAATTTCCGCTTTCCTTTGAAATAGTCGTCGCTACTATCACATCGTACATTATCAACAAGGACGAAAAGCTATTTTCTTTGATCTTGCTATTCAAAATATTCTTCCACGCTTACTTTTCTTCCCTTGCCCTCTCCAAGGTGTAGAAGCAGTTTTCGATAGACCCAACTTATGGGATAACACAGGGTATGTTGTTGTTGTAGTTGTTCCTTTCTTCCCTTTCAATAGACTCTAAATGATTTGTTGCCTTCCTTTATATTAACTACCGTTTATCTAGCATCCCACATTATCAACAAGCTAAAAAGAGCTAGTCCTTGTGCTCCATCTTATATGTTCCTTCTTATTCTGTTAAAAAGAGATCTATATCTGAATTTGAAAACAGTTTAATTTAACCAAGCATCTTACACTAAATGACAAGCTATTATAGCCATACAAGTATTATGGCAGGTTCAAAACGCAAGTTTAAAACATCTTCATTACTTTCTATATCTTCGTGCCTGTCAAACAAGGTCACATAAAATGAAACAGAGGAGTATTATAAATTGAGTGAAATCTCAATGAATCCCACATTCAACGTATTGCTCTATAAATACATATATATCTTAAAATTTACTATTTTATCGTAATGCAAATTAAAAGATTTGAATCCTTTTATTCACATGGAGCTGGATAAGAAGCAGCTCTCATTTTCGGTGCTGGAGCGGAGATGAAATTTAGAAACTACCATAAACTATACCCAATGAAACAGATTCCTTTCCAATAGCCTATGTAGTATGATCTCATTGGTATAATGTTTCTCTCGGCCTCCTCCATATCATCTTGTCCTTTCCTTCATTTCTTATTGTTTTCTTTTATAGGTGTTCCTCCCCTTCTTCTTAAAGCTGTCATATATTTTTTGTAAGAACTCCGCAACTTTAACGTATTTCCAATCCTGTTCGGTCATAAAACTCACATTCTATGTAATTCCCCTGTCATCCCTTCTTAAAAAATTGTATTATGCATAGCTTCTCTATTGAGAGATGAACCATTTCACAAAAACTATGTTTCGTCCGAAAACTTTTCCTTCCAATAGTGTTGGAAAAATCCAAAATATACACTTGGAAAGAATCCAATTTAGATAAGATTTTTCCATGTAGCTAAATTTCATAACATGATCTTTACTTAAATGGCTGGGCTTTTTTAACTCAAAAGTACCATATGCTGTAAAATGCAACCTGGTATGGTGATAATCTCTATAAGTTTGTCTTTCTCTATCACCGCCCTAAGATTGGTTTGAGCGATCTTGCTAATAATTATCTCAGTAAGAGTTTGACTTATGTGACCACGTTTCTTTCATTAGTTTTCTGGCAATCGTCGGCCTTTCTTCTCTCCCTATTACTGACTACTGTTCCTTTTCTTTTTTGGATAAAGAACTGTCTGCTGTCCTTCTAGGCAACTGGACACTGTATAGTGATTGTTAACTCATATAAGCGTGGTATTTCGTTAATGTTGATTTTCCCATATTAGCTTTCTGGTGCAAGTAGTTTCACCACTATGAGCTTGTCTTAGGAAGTCAAACAGGGCATTGATAGGTGCAGACCTAATGAATGTGTCAAGCTGTGCAATAAATGCGCTGTATTTTATGGATTTCATTCACATTCATTCCTCTATTTTCTATTGTGCACGCCACACTCATATATAAGTGTACCTTGTGTCTCGTCTGAAAAAATAAGTAGTAACTTAAGTTATCCAAACCATTATTTGTCCAAAACAGGAATGTTGTTCACTACAATTGCATTTCTGTGTCTACCTTTCCTTTTATTTTTATAAGGGTAATTTTCATTCATGATCAGCAGCACCAAAATGGTGCAGTAAGTTACAACTTCTACTCACTTGTTTTATATCGAAATGGCACCATGGCAATAATGCATCTTTCCCACGTCCCAAATCTGTGTGTACACAACAGAAAGGGTATATGTTTCCAATAATTCCTTCTTACTAGAGATAATATGATGGGAAAATCAAGCAAATCGAGTCAAATGTTTATTCTTCTGCGTGTTTGCTTAATTTTTTTAATAAGCATAGAGCATGAGTTACTATATGAAGTATAGATGCCTAGGCTCTTTATTTTTTTTCTTTGGTTTTGTTTTTTTCTGCTTGGTTGCTTGAGTTACTTCAAAACCTGATATGCCACGTACTTCCATGTAAAACTTTCTTTCCTAGAGAGGTTGCTTCCATGTGACATACTAATAATTTTTTTTTTAATAACGGTAAAATATTATAGATAAACAAAAATCCCTAAGAAAGTGCTAAAGAAGTATACAAGTTCTGCAGGAGGCTAAGCATGTCGAATTAATTATTTGATCTTTTTGGTTAAGAACTATCATCTGATACAATTTAAGAACTCTAAGCTCGATAATCTTTCTTTATCATTGATAGGTTTCAGTTCAAGCTCCTGACGGTAGACTATAGAGTTAGTGTATTAACTTCTAGTGAACAAATTAATGTTTATCGTTGTGACGTTTAAGGGTTAAAGGAATGTGCCAGTGCCTGGAGTATTAATTAGTGTAATTCTAAATCTTTCTTATCTGATGCATCATTTATGCATGAGTGTAATTGGACTCTGGAAATCTGGCTATATTAGCTGATTCCGTGACCAACTGGGGAGTTCATGCTACAACTTGATGTTACTTTCAAGGTATTAAGAATGCTGGCGGTATTGGTCTCTAGATTGTAGTGTTTGTAAAAGCCACCTTTGTGGTTATAATAGTAGTAAGAAAAGAGATATGAATACATAAGACACAATTGAGGATTTAAACTGACAGATATAGGTGGGGGGAGGTGAACCTCAGTAATATTTATTACTTCCACGAAAGGAGAAAGGAGGGTTTCAATCAGACGATAGAGTGAAAGAGGAAATTTGTATGTTATCTGCTGGTGTTTGGTATTCTGTATTTGCATATAGATTTATATATATCCAGGATAGAAGATTCTGTTTCTTGTAGCTTGAGCTTTTTTTTCTTTTTCTGACTTATTTTGGACGGTAAGAAGTGGGTATGCTCCTAAGTTGGAGCTACTAAGTAGCAAATGCCGATGTAGTTTATCCTTCGTGTCTAGTAATTCTCAAGTTCACTTCCTTATACTTATGCATTTAACGTAGGATATTTTCTGAATCATCATTCCTTTTGCTTAACTAAGAAGCTTTTTATTTTCTTCTTTTTAAATTATCAGCAGGGGATCTCATTCTTCAGGGCTAATGAGAAATAGTTCATTGTGGCCATAATGCTCGAAGCTGGCATCTGAGTTTGGAATGCTGGGAACGGCAAAATTGTACATAGCCATATGCTTCCAAGAAGACTTCCTATGATGGAAGTAGATGGTAGGTATGTGATTGACAGGAGTCGTGCCTTGCGAGTAATTCGGGATGATTTATGGCCACTAGAGGAAATTGATCCAACTAAAGAAAAGTTCCCTTGTTGCCTTGTTTGGACTCCTCTCCCAGTGGTTTCTTGGCTTGCACCCTTTATTGGACATGTAGGCATTTGCAGGGAGGATGGTACCATTATAGATTTTTCTGGATCCAACATGATTAATGTTGGCAATCTCACTTATGGAGCTGTAGCTAGATACTACCAGCTAGACAGACTGCAGGTATATTTTCATGACTACTTTCATCCATTTTGAACTCCCATCGCATCCCCTAAAGAGAAAAAAGCAAGAAAAGTCAACTGGTGTGTTTGCCGTAGCATCTCCTGAATGGCTCTTAGAATTCTACAAACATGTTTTAACCACTCTCCTTTTACCTACTTTGTTATGCTTAAACAGTGTTGTTTTCCTCCCCACCTTGCCGGGCACACATGCAAGGATGGATATCAACATGCAGAATTTGGGACAGCAGTAAATTGGGATGATGCTCTTCGCTCTAGTACGTGCAGCTATGAGCACAGATCCTTCAACCCTTTCACTTGCAACGGCCACTCATTCGTCGCTAACTGCCTGAATCGGCTATCCTATGGAGGATCAATGAGTTGGAACGTGGTTAATGTTGAAGTTCTTATACTGTTCAAGGGACACTGGGTTGATAGATCGTCAATCTTAAGATCATTTATGCCTTTCATTGCGATGGTTTGCTTTGGCGTTTCAATGGTTGGATGGGAGTTTCTGGTTGGTATACTATCCTATTTTCTTCTCCTTGCTGGATGTTATCTCTTGGCAGCTTACTGTGTGAAGGATGACTATTAGGACCTTGTGGTGTTACTTCAAGTCTTATTAGGTGGTTGAGAAAGATACTGAGCTTTCTACCTTAATAAAAACTCCTCTTATGGGAGAACTGGACTCTTATTTTCTGTAATTGTAGAAAATGTTGTGTATAACTGTTAAAAAAGTTAATGTCCAGTGGTTATGTTTCATTTTTGTTCCTTCATCCATTGTTGATAGAAAAATGAGAAAATAAGAAATTACTATACGAGATATACATAGTAAAATTATTGATTAAGAAGATAAAATGTGGCCCAAAATAGATAAACCCATGCAATTTTCCAAGCCACTGCCTCATATTGTGTTCCACAGGTATAAGACAAAATATGTTATATTTGCTGCCACCAAAATATGTAACAAGAATATATATAGAAATCAGGCTGGACAAAATTATATCATGCGGAGGGAAATAAATAAGAATTGATTAGACCAAATAATTATTGGCATGTTGTTTTGGAATTAATTTGAAGCAATCAGGGATTAGGTATATCTAATACTCCTAATGATCATATTACCTTTAATATGTACAAATATTCAATGTACACAGTCTACACACTACCAATAATATAGTAACGAAAGAATAACATTTCGTTTTAGAGGCTCATTGACTAATTCTCAATTTGAAAAATATTTAAGCATTTTTATTTGAACTTATTAAGGTGGCTAATTTGAATTTACCGGGATAAACCCACTACACAAGGTAATGGAGTACTTATTTTTTATTAAATTCACAGTCTTGAACCTAAGCGATCTATAAAGGTAAAATGGTCTCGACCATTCATAAGATTTTCTGATTCCACCACACCTTTTAATAATAATAAAATATTTACGTATTTAATGCGGATGAAAATAATTTTGACCACCCAATTCTAGTTAAAAATCAAACTTTCCTTCAACTATGAAAAATAGTTATTCTCTCCATTTATCCTATTTGTCCTTGACATTTTCAATCCCCCATATATGTGATATATTTTCATATATAATTTTTTAATCAATTTTACTTATAGTTAAAATAATATATATCTTATTACATTAAGTTAATTCATTAATATGTTTAATAGTTTCCATACGTTCACCCTCATTCTCTATCTTGTATATAGATTTTTAAATTTTAGTTATCATTGATGAATATGAAATATAATCTACATTATCATTTATAATATATTTAAGGTAAATAGATAATATTTTGAATTATATAAAATTCACTACTATTCTCTATTTTTTTTTCTAGAACTTCATGTATTAAAATTTTATTTTCTATTGTGTAATAGATTAACTTAAATTTTGATTTTTATCAATAATGTACAAATACAAGTAAAATCAATTCTACAGTTTATTCTTCTCATTTGTTTTATTAATGATTTATTAATGAAATCATTAACTTATGCTTTGATTATTATTCATCCTTTTTTAAATTTGATTATAATATTTATTTATTATATAGGTATGTCATAGAAAAAATATATTATGATATTAATGTGAAAGAAAAAGAACTAAAAGGCTTAATAATCTACAATTTAACTATGAATGATTTTTGTTCATAGTTGAGAGATGAGTTTGATTTTTATACCGAAATTACGGATGTAAAAATTTTTTTATTGGTAGAAAAAAATTCACTTTTTAATGCTCCATTGCATAATACTTTATTTATTTCACGTTATGTGAACCTATTTTTTTTTAGTCTGTTTAAAAAAAAACTTTTATTTTTATCTTTAAATTTTAAACCTTAAATTTTAAACATTTTTGACTTATTTTAAACTTTAAATTTCAAAAATATTTCATTCTTTATTAAATGGAGGCAGTAGTAGTAATATTATAAGGAAAAGAAAAAGTAAAAGAAGGTAAAAGATTTTGTTAGCAGAGAAGGAATCAGCTTGTGCTTCTTCCCCAAGTCTCTGACACATGCTGTAACACGTCTCTCTATCACTACCCACCCCCCAACTACCTCGTACACCTAACCCCCCCCCACCCACCCCACCTTGTCTCTATAGAAAACTTTCCAAGTAGTAATAATCTGTTTCTTTTGATAATCGTAGCTGGTAAGGATCTTTGGAATTTCTTCTATTTCTTCCACTCTGGTATGTAAAAAATTTACTTTTTTTTTTTTTTTTAATCTTTTGATGGAATTTGGTAATTTGGGGTTTTAAAATTGTGTTCTTTGTTTTACTTTCTTGAAACAAATGGGTGTATTTGGTTAATTGGATTGTTCTATTATTAGGTTTATGAATATTACTACGTTAATTCTAAGTTAGTACTGGTAAATTTTAGCTGAATCAATTTCCGAATTAACCCAAAATCTTTTTAAAAATTGTCTTTCTATTAAATAATGACAAACCCAGTGTGATCACTGATCACACGAGGGGTTTGGGAGATGAGATGTACGCAGACCTTACCCCAGCCTCGAGTGAGGTATAGAGGTTGTTTCCGATAGACCCAAGAAAAAAAAAAGTTGTCTTTAGATATGGAAGAAAAATGTGTTCTAATAGATTAGAGAGGAGAAGCCAGTAGGTTCGGGATACCATATGGTTATACCCAAAAGGGAAAAAAGATTGAAAGGAAAAATCAAACTCAGTTTTTGACAAGGTCTAGTGGTTGAGCACCTCCACCAGCGACAGTTAGGTCCAAGGATCGAGTCACGCTGGAGGGGAAGCGTGAAACACTACTGATCCTGCTGAAAGGGGACCGGGAAGGGGGAGTCAGTTTCAATTTGAAAAACAAGAAGCGATCGTTGGTACTTTCAGTTTTGGCAATGTGCAAAGCTTATCATTTGTAAATTATAAAGGGTCCATCATGTGAAAATGGATAGACTGCAAAAGTAAGGAAGTCTTGTATATTTTGTCTACGAGTTTCTCATTAGCAATTGCCCCTTTTATGGCAGGTGGTTTGCATAGAGTTTTCTCTAAATGTTCTGAGACTCAGATGAATTGCAAGATATTGCAAAATGGGACCTGAACTAGAGAACAAGCAAAACACGGATATGATTCTGGAGGCTTCAGCAAAGAGGCAGAACGGAACTGATTCTAAAGAGCTTGAATCTAGTTATGTAAATTGTGCAAGCAATCGTGAGGACCATACCTCCTTGGTTGAACAAGTAGAGGGAGTCGATACCAGTGAGGACGTTGAAGTTGATATAACAGAATGTACAAATCCTGCTGATAATTTGTTGTTGGAATCAGAATGGGAAGACTTGACCGAGAGTTCAAGTTCTTTTGATAGTATTGTTTCTGGAGCAGAGGATTGCACAACTATGAGTGATGCTGAGTATACATCAGAATACAACGGTGATGCTGCATCAGAATTAGCATTGAGTGGATGTGGCGACTTATTTAGGATGCCGTACGTATTACTTCTCCAAGAACCATGTTCATTGTATAACATTTTTTCCTCTAAAAGCTGCTGTTTGTGCCCTGAATTTGATGCTTCATAGGTGAATAAAATTTAGAATTACTTGCTTTATTCAACAGAAAAGGAAACAAATTGCAGAGCTCAAGCTCTCTTTCTGATATCAATGGGGATTCTTTAGAAGGCAACATAGCATATTTTGGCTAGACTAAATCATGTACAAAAAGTTGCATGTTTTTATCTTTTGTTGCATGATATGAAAATGTGCCTAAAAATGATTTCATGAGTATTTTCTTTAATATTCTATGGCGGCTTTGTTGGCGATATCTTTGCGCTAATTGCACCATTGTTATCATGCCTAGTAACAGGTTCTGTGTTTGGGGTGGGTTTGTTTATGTGTGACTGTTTATTTGGGCATGTAATTTAGGTTAATGTTAATTCAATAAAAATTAATACCTGTCAAAGAGAGACAGATAGTAATGGTTATTCTGTCCTTCCCATAACTCTTAACAAATATGGAGTTTACAAAAAGTTACATAGGAGGAGAGATATAAACACTGGGAAATCAATGACTAGGAGAGTGAGTGGTTACTGCAAAAATTTCTATGGTGACACAATTAAGCCAGCAGACATGCTGGCCGGCCATGGGCAGGGATTGATATATTTATTAGAGTCAATTTTCTTGTTGCATAAAAGGAATGATTTGCTATGTATGTTATCCGAGCATGGGATTAGTTTTTCAGCCAACTTTTTGGATGGTGGTGGTGACCTGACCGACTTATGCACCCCTCGATAATTCACCTTGCATCTACTACCTTCCACCAATATAGGTATCGGGTAGCTCTGCCACAATTTTTGGCATGTAGAAAGAATTTACCTAGTGTCGCCACTACTGAGATTTGAACCTTGGTGCCTGTGGTCGTCACTCAGATCTTCAACCAAGCTTTGTTTCACCTTTATTGCCAATTTGAGCGTGAACTGGCTATTGAGTTTCTTGTTCACAGCCAGAACAGGCTAATCATCTCATCCTTGACAAATGTAAAGGTTCATGTGTCAGATTCAACTTTCAGTGTGGGATGGTGGAAGTCTTTCTGGTGTTTTGTCCTTATTAAGAGTAAGAGTTAAGAGAATATCTGTTAAAACCTTTAACATTTACCTTGTTATTGTCCTTTAGGAGGAAAAAGTTGACCCCTCATTGGAGAGAATTTATACAACCTTATAGGCGGCTATGCAAGTTGATTGAATTGAAACTCCATATGCTTCAGTCTCAGGCTCGAAAATATGAGAAACAAATGCGGGATCTCAACCGCCAGAAGCATCTTCAACCGGGAAGTGTCCAGTTGGAAGGTTTAGGTTCAAAGTCACTTCCATTTTCTTGTAATAGTGTAAGAGATAAGGTTGTGAAGAGAAAGAAGAGGAGAAGAACTGAAGACACACTGGATATAGCAACTTATATGTCTCAGCATCCCTTGTTTTCTTTCTTTGGTAATATACTCCTTCATTGTCCTTTGGACGGATCTTTTGCATTTTCATTTGCAAGTCATGAATTTATATTTGTGAATTGCAGAAAAGAGAAAGTCAATTGCTGATGGTTCTTTTCCGGACAGTGAGTTGGGAAAAATAGGTTTGAACGCATACTTTTCTTTATTTTGAGTTGCAATAATTGTGGTTCTTTGTTGCTTCTTGGTGGAAAAATAATTTGCTAGCATCGAAGTGATAGCAACACACACATTCTTCCTTTTCTCTTATAATGCTCACCTATACTAAAAGCAATTACACACACAACTGAGGATATGTTTGGATGCTGTCTGAATTATGATTTCGTGTGCTAGGCACCTGCTATTTGGTTAAGAATTATTATTTTTGAGTGAAAGTATCTTCAGTGTTGCTCTTGGATGTCGAAGATTCAAGTTTTCCAGTTCACATTGTACTTCTCCTTTTGTGTTTCTGAGATTTGTTGGTGAAGTTGACCCTAACTATTTTGCTTGTGACCTCTAATTTGTCAATATGTTGAAGTCTTGTTTACTTACATTGTGCAGTTAGAATTAGGCTCTTAGTCTTAAGTGAAGGCTATACATTCCTTTGCCTCTACTCCGACTCTCCAAGTCACTTCAGATGTACCACTTGCAATAAAAAACTGAGAGAATAATACTCCGTTTATCTTGATATGTATACAACAACAACCCAGTATTTATCCCGATATGTATATCTACTTATTTGACTGCTTCGTGCTCATCTTTTAATTTGTTAAGATATGACACAACAAGAACCTAAAGATGTGAGACAGGTTCCACATCAAATATCAATTACAATGATACATAATGAAAATAGTGTGCTTTAGGGACAAGTAACTACATTCTTTAAGCAGTTTCATTGGCTTGGTTCTCATCTTGGCCAATGTGCTTAATTGCAATACATGGGATCCAAGTCAAGTGCTCGGGCTAGCCAAATTGCCAGGTCTAATGGGATGATGTCCCTCTAGGGCTCAAAATGTTTTCAAGATCTAGAAATGTAAATATTAAGGTGAATGTGAGTTCATATGAGATGGATAAGCTTAGAAGTATCACAACGGAAAGAGTGGCCACTAGCACACTAAAAATAAAAAACAAGGTCACTTGAGACGTTTTGCCATGTCATATTTAGGCCTCCGAATACATCATTCTATAGGTGCGACGATATGGTGATTAATAGTGCTAATAGGGTGAAGTAGACCTACATCATATGAAGAGATGTTGTCTCAAAAGACTTATAATCTCTTGGAATTAATGGGACACTTAGTTTTTAAAAGCTCTTAATTTGCAGTAAAAGATAACTTATTTAGTATTACTTTTAAAAAAAGAATAACTTATTTAGAATGGAATGAAATGTAAAAAATACATATAGCCAACTCCAATTAGTTTGGATTGAGGCATGATTGGTTGATTGATGGCTTCATTCCGACCTCCAACTCTGTATATTCATCTCATCTTTGAACTTCATCCAGTATATAATAGTTTTCTTTTGTAACTGTGATCCTATACGAAATTATATCTGTTTTATGTGCTTAATTCCCTTGTGTTGAATGTTTCCTCCCTGTAATTTTGTACAGCTTTGCGCTGACTGATATCAATAAATTTTACCTTATCAAAAAAAATTCCCTTGTGCTGGTTTTCTTCTAGTTGTTCTATGCATTTATTCATTCACATCTTAATTCTGCAGCCATCTGCTCTGACAAGATCAATGCTGATGATGAGTTTGGGATGCAAGAGGACTTGCACCAACAGCCTGCTGATGGTCATACTCCTTTGGAGAAAATTCTCCGCAAGATTGAGGTTCTTCAGTCACAAGTTAGTCAGCTTAAAACTAGACTTGACAAGGTAACAAGTGAGAATGCTGGAATGTTCTCAAGCAGCGATGACTTGAAATCACTTCTACCAAGTAATGCTTTGGCCAACTCTGCCTCTCTTCCGGACAAACAGGTCAAAATGCCAGCAGGATCCTGTGATGTTGTGTCACAGCTGATATCCGAGTATAATATGGTTAAGCCTAACAATGCAGCTTCAAGCCGTGGAGAAGCAGTGAACGCTCCTGATGTGATTGAAAGCACAGACTGTTCCTTTCTTTTGGGTACAAATGCAAATGTAAGTACTTCAATTTGACCCACTAATCACTATTCTTCATTGAATGCTTTCCTTTTTCTATGTGCTTATGATTCATCATAGATCGTTAAACCCTTCAAAAGGAATTTTATTTTCAAATAGGTAGGCGAAACAATGGGACATGCTTTTATTTGTTTCTTGTAGCTTTCATTTTATGTTCCACTTCCGAGTTCTCTTTCTCACTCTCTGTGTCAGTTCCTGCTCTAACGTAGTTTGCCCCTAAATTTGTAATTGTAATAGCTGGTGGTTAAATATTTCCTTCCCTCATAAAAGAGGTTAAATGCAATACTCACTGCCTTGGAAAAGTTTGGTGGCCTTGGAAGTGGATTCCTTGTAACCTAATTTGAGGGAGATACGACTGTTATATCCACTGTTGCAAACTCGCAGAAACCTATGTTGGATTTGTATGGAAAACTCACAGTTTAGTTAACCTCTTGATTTGGTTTTAGTAGCTTCTTCATTGTCTCACTGTGCTTTTGGATAATGCAAAACCTATTTTCAGTAAGCATCGTCATTAATTGTAAGACTGGCCAAGCATGTCTTCTAGCTTAATTTTTTGGCCAGTCATGAATGTTCTTTATATGGTAGTGTGATGACCTAAAACTTCTTCGCTAATCATTGTTGAAGTGATGCTTAAAAATGTGTTAATATATCAAATCATTTTTCACCCGTGCAGCCTGAAGATGGCATTCTGATCTACAATCAAAGAATGAAGGAAGAGATGAGTAATTTTGAGGAATTCAAAATTCATTCTGTGGAAAAGCCTAAGGTTTCAGAGCATGTGCAGAAGGGTACCGTTGCAGCCGGTCTCCCTGATCCAGATCCGGATCTTGCTCTAGACGATCAACCAGCTCCAAAAATTCGCTCCATATCCAGTCTTACTGCCCCTAAGAGCAAGAAGAGGAAGGCTAGACGAAGAGCTGGTTCTGGTAGACGGAGTTGAGCATCTTCAGCTTAGCGTTCGGGATTGCTCAGTATATATCTGACTCAATGATCTAGTAGAAGTTGATTTCTTTTCTGTCGCTTCGCTCGGTCATTATGGCAACATGTAAATGTTTGGAACTCAACTGTCCTGCAAATACACCAAAACACGACTATTTCTCGATCTCAAGCCTGTTAATATACCTTTTCTTCTTGTTGAGATATGCACATGGTCCAGTTACATTTCTTTCAGGTAAATAATCTAGTCAAATGCCTCAAGAAACAGCATGATCGAGTTTAATTCAGATTTTATCAGTCCAACTTTATCTATTACAGGCTAGGTGATGTGGTAGCAATTTGCGAATTGGTGATTTTAGTTCAACAAATAAGTGTGATACCATTTTTGAAAAGGAAAAAAAAAAATTGTTAGAACTAGGTGTTTGTATATATTGATAGACTCCTCGAACCTACTAATTCTCCATAATAAGTTTTTTCTTTGTGAAATTCTATGAACTGTTTATTTTGTTAGAAAATAGAGTAAGCTTCTCGTCCTTCATTGCTGTTGTAAGCGATTAGCTCCTCGAAACCTTGGCATTTTATTACTGATAAAAATATTTTTTCAAACTTTTTTACACAAGAAAAGTATTAATTATTTGGTTGACTAATATTTTTTAGCTATGGGAATTACTAATGGTTCAGCTATTGATGAAATGTAATGTCACCATTTTCTGGACGCTGATCGAAATTTTCAAGGATGTTATATATTAGGGTGACTTACAAAAATACCCACACAATTACACCCTCTACCCACAACTTTCACATATTACCTCATCTACCCATTAAAATAATTACCTAAATACCCATTTAAACACTCCCGCTTCTCTCCATCCAAAACAACCTCAACTTTCAGAAAAACCCAAACATGACAGAGACCCATTTACTCTTCCCCATTTTTGCATATCTACTTCTTTTGTTCACACACACCCCTTTTTCTAAAAAAATTTCATTTATTTTTTGCATCTCCACCTTCTTCCTTCACACACACACCTTCTTCCCACAAAATTTCACAAAGTTTCTGCAAAAATGGGTGGTTATAATCATCTAATTGTTTTCTTCATTACTGTAATAGAAAAAAGATTATTTTTTTCTATTGAGATGTTGCAAGGAGTTGTTGTTGACATACCCAAAGGAAGATCCCTGCTAAATTCTTCTTCTTTAATTATAACAATGTTCTTCATTACGTCTGTCATTTACCTCTTTCGAAGACATATATGTGGTATCAGTAGCTAAGGCTTGTTTATTGATTAGCTTTTTCAGTATTTCTTTCTTGGCTTTCCCCATCAGTAAATGTTTGACTTTAATTGTACTAAGTTCAAATATGCCTCTTTCCCTCTGGGACCGCGCAACTGATGGAGTTTCAGTTGGTCTTTTACAGAATGATTTCTCCTTCTTAACGCCTTATCTTCTTTTGTTATGTATTTTGTTACATTTTTCATAAAAAGTGGATCATAAAGGCATATAAATGGATAAGATAGTATACCATAAACATATACAGTTTAAATGTACCTACATACCACCAAATTTATGCATGTATAATTTTGAATAAAAATATACCATAAAGGTATATAATGTAAAAGAAAGTATACTGTAAAGGTATACAGTGAAATTGTAACCCTACCCAACCTCATTTATGCATGTACAATTTTAGATAGCCCACCTAATGTATGCATGTACACTAGAGAGAAGTATATCATAAAGGTATACAGTGGATAAAGAGTATACTATAAAGGTATACAATGTAAATGTATCCCCTAATTTACGCATGGAGTTTTGAATAGAAGTATATCATAAAGGTATACAATAAAAATAAGTATACTATAAAGGTATACAGTGTAACTGTACCACCACACCTAATTTATGCCACTTTTTTTTAAAAAAATAGAAGTATACCATAAAGGTATACAGTGAAAAATAGAGTATAGTATAAATGTATACATTTTAAATGTACCCCCACCTAATTTTGCGCATGTGGAGTTCTGGATAGAAGTATACCATAAAGGTATACAGTAAAAAAAGAGTATACAATAACATATATAGTGTAACTGTAAAAGCACCCCGCCTAATTTACGCCACTAGTTTTAGATAGAAGTATACCACACATGAATACAGTGGAAAAGAGAGTATATCATAAAGGTTTATAGTGCAAAAAAAGAGTATACCATAAATGTATACAGTATAAATGTGCATACACCTCACTTAATGTACGCATGTACAATTTTGGATAGAAGTACACCATACATGTATACATGGAACATGGAATATAACATAAAGGTATACCCTGTAAATATACCCCCAAGCCCACCTAATTTATGCATGTATAGTTTTGGGTAAAAGTATATAATGGAAAAGAATATACCATAAAGGTATACACTGTAAATGTAACCTCGCCCACCTTATTTTACGCATGTATAGTTTTGAATAAAAGTAAACCATGAAGGTATACAATATCAATAATTAAAAAGGAGAGTATACCATAAATGTATACTTTGAAACTATTTCATTACAACAGATAATATTACTTGATAATGTAAAAGTTTTAAGACTATTTTACAATATTGATGTGATAAAATACTTGCACTACTTTACTAATTACTTATGACTTAATCATAACACATTTTTCAGGCTTATATTTGATTTGGTTGAGTTGACCCTTTGCCCAAATGGAAAAACTTTAGCAGAGAGAAGTTCAAAAGAATACCATTGAAAGTACAGTGTTAATTTGTCATTATTTTGATTTCTTCTTAACGTATAAAGAATATTTCTTTCCAATAATTAAATATTTAATTAAGAGTCTATTGTTCATTCCCTGATCCTCACCTAGAAAATAAATAGATACAATTTAAGTTTCATTTAAATACAAATGTTGTTGTTCATTTATTTTCTTTCTCTTTTGTGTGTGGTTAATAAGGTATATACGAGAAGATTATAGGGTATACCAAAAAGGTATATTGTACCCTAAACAACAAAACTTAAAACGTTCATTCGTGCGATAGCATCTCACACTTCGATTTACCATGATAAAGTGTATACTAGAAGATTAGACTGTATACCAAAAAAGTATATTGTATCATAATAAAATTTGAATCATCCATTTGTTCAGTAGCAACTCGCACTTCGGTCCAAACATAAAAAGGTGTATACCAAAAGAGTATATGGTATACCAAAAACGTATATTGTATTCAAAACAACAATATTCAAAACATTCATTTGTTCGATAGTAGCTCGCACTTCAATCCAAACACAAAAAGGTGTACACAAAAATAGTATACAATATCAACTTGAAGTATACATTTATAGTAAATTATATACTACAACAATATATATTTATATATTTTAGCTACTAATCTAGCCTTGTATCTATCTACCGAGCCATCTGCTTTCGTGATCGGCCTCTTCAACTGTGAATCGAATTTAAGGCAGTCCATCAAGGATAACATTTTATAGATTCATCAATGAAGTTGAGTGCCATCTGCATAGCTTTTTCAAACAGTTTCTTATTAGTAAAGTTATTATAGTTCTCTTTCACCATCTGTTAGAAATGTGGTTGACACAATGGGAGTAGCAGGTTTTGCACCAGTCAATTAATAAAGTGAAACTTAACAAGGAAAATGACAGTTAAGAGACAAGAAAAAATGATATAACTAAGAATGCAAATGCACAGAGAAGGAGAGTGAGGGGAAGGGATACAAGAAAGAGAGCAGAAAGAGATCAACAAATTACATTTTCATGTTTCGTCGAGTTCTTTTACCATACTCGTGCCTAAGATGAAGCATCAATAGAAAAAGTTGAATGGTTTTTTAGACTTCTAAAAGATTTCTAGAATGTGATGCAACTTTTTATGTCTATTAATTCACTTAGTTATGAAGGAAGAGCAGTTGAAATGGAACTTTCATTCAGATTCCTAGCGACGTTGTTAGTCATGTTTGAGGGACTTATAGAGACTAATCAATAGAAGTTCAGTTTAGTTGATATTTATAGCAGATTCAGGCATAATTCAGCTTATCTTGAATCTTGATCCAGGAATTAAAGGTCAGCTAGGTGTCAAATGAACCACAGAAGGCACCGATAAAGTTGTTTGTTACGTTAAGGAACAACTAATTAAGAACATGAACTATGAGGTAGGTAAGGATTAAGAATAGCCAATCTAGATATCAGAAAGGTTTCATGTCACATTTGATTGAAAGATGTGAGATATGTACATGTTGAAGTGGCTGCTGTATAGTAATTGCATTACTCCAGTTATAGCTGCTCAACTTCTTGTATTTCTTGATGTCAGTTTGTCACTCTGTATTGTACAATGCCACATTACTATTGGCAGGTTGAATCGGTTATTCATTCCTCTAGAGGATCGAAACTATACTATCACACGTGTCTTTGTGGTATTCCCATAAGTTACCCTCAAAATTGTAGTTACCCCTTGGATGATCTCCGCAAGAATTCTGCCACCAAATTTGAAAACGCAGAAGAACTGTTCCTCAGTAACTGGTTAGGAGTATCAAACTCGAGAATTTTTCCTGCATCAAACAAAATTGAGTTTGTAAGCAATACAATCCGCTCGGATTTATGCATGATGTATCTATTATTAGCTGTACTATATGTTCATCTCTTTGAGGTCTTAGCCTGTTCAAGGTATGGTTGCACTATATTTAGCCAATACTATTGGCATGTAGTTGTATACAAGCAGATGATATATTAATCGTCCGAACTGTCACTGTACTATTACTTGGTTGTGCTGCTATTTATTTTTCCTTTTTAGAGTATGTGGTGCTAGACCTTATATCATTACCTTCACCAAGAACTAGAATGAGATCATTATCGATGACTGTTGGTATACGATGAGCCACTGTTATAACAGTGCATCCATTTGTTTCTTCTCTTATAGTTTTCTCGATGACATTGTCTGTTTCTATATCCACTGATGCAGTAGCTTCATCGAGTACCAATATTCTCCTTTTCTGTAGCAACACCCTAGCTAGGTACAGAATCTGCCTTTGACCCATGCTCAAGTTTTCTCCGTCTTCTGCAACTGCAGCATAAAATTCTTAACCATTAGTTTGAAGATACTTTATTTCTGTTTCCGATTGTTTTTGTATTTTGAAGTTCTTTTATATAGGAGTTGGACGTGGGATCGGTCCACAGAACCTTGTATTTGTACCTGGTGCATCTAGAAGCCTCGGATCCTGCTTTACAATATCAGCTAAATGACATTTGTGCAAGACCTGAAATACAAAATCATTCTAACAGTAAGTTACAAAGTCGTGGGAAGTTGCTCACTTCTTCAGTCCTAAGCCCGAAAAGGAGCAGGGTTGTGATAGGCTGACAACCAACGTAGAACTAGTCAATTAATCATGAATCAGCAGAAAACATATTATATCACAGTAAGTTAAAAAGTTGTACTATGTCGAATGAAATCAAGAAAAAGAAACCCGAGGCATTACCTCCCAAATATCCGGATCTGAATGTTGTTGCAATGGGTCGAGATTAGTCCTAATTGTTCCTTGGAACAAAGTTGGATCTTGTGGTATTATACTCAACCTAGATCTCAGGTCTTGTAAACCAATCCTCGAGATGTCTATTCCATCAATAAGAATGGATCCCTCAGATGGTTCCACAACTCTGAAAAGAGGTTGGATAAGAGTAGACTTCCCACTACCTGTTCGTCCAACAACACTGATTTTCATTCCCTCCGGAAAGGTGCATGTTATACCTTTTAGGACTCTTGGGAGCTCAGGGCTGTATTGCACATGAAGATCTTTAATTTCAATTCTTCCTTTTACAGGCCAATCGTAATTCGGCCTGGACTTTTCGATTATCAGTGGGGCTTCACTAGGTATATTGCTAAACTGAAGTATCCTCTCCACTGAAATCATTTTGTTCTCTACATTGCAAAGGTTCCATATAACCCAAGCTTGGAGAACATTAAGGTTTAAGCCATAAGTAGCTGCTAGTCCTGCTAAACCTGCAAACAGATGAAACAAGTGACATCACTTCTCTTTGGCCAAGTGCAAGCAGAATCTGTTAAACTGGATTCATGAAATGGAAAAGGAGAAGAATAAAAGCTTACTGGGGTCGATAGCATCTCACACTTCGATTCGTGCGATAGCATCTCACACTTCGATTTACCATGATAAAGTGTATACTAGAAGATTAGACTGTATACCAAAAAAGTATATTGTATCATAATAAAATTTGAATCATCCATTTGTTCAGTAGCAACTCGCACTTCAATCCAAACACAAAAAGGTGTACACAAAAATAGTATACAATATCAACTTGAAGTATACATTTATAGTAAATTATATACTACAACAATATACTATTTCAGTAAATTAATGTAGTATACTATTGCAGTATACAGTTGAAGTATAAGTGTAATAAACTGTATACTATAATAGTATACTGTTACAATTTCTGCACTTGTATACTACTGTAGTATACAGTTTTGATGCAATTTTTCTTTGATTTTCAGCTCACAAATACGATCTCAAGCACCTCGAGTCGGCTCCAAAGACGATCAAATTTTAGCATGAACTTTTCAAAGATATACTAGAAATAATATTTTGAAACACCCAGTTCGAATCAAACAACAAATAAAAAAATTCATATTAAAGAGTTTCAAGCTCACCAATGGTGGGAATTCAAAAATCATCTCCCAAACACATCAAATTAACTCCAAAAGAGATCAAAATTTGATATGAACTTTTCAAAAGGCACTCAAAATAATATTTTGCAACACCCATTTCAAATAAGAGTTTAATTTCGAGTTAGATCTTTAATAAGATCGACTTTAATTTCTTATTAGCTAAAACTGATTTGCTAAAAATCTCAGCTCTATCACTACCACCATAGTTTACAGCAGCTGAGTAAGAAAGTGAAGGTCTATGGGGGAGTAGAGCCGGGTTATGGGAAAGACCTATTTTTGTGAAAAATCGAATACAATATTTTTCAATAGGAGAAGTCTAGAGATCTAGGCTTCTAGTTCATTGTTGAAAGAAGAAGAGAAGAATGGAGGAAATACAGGAGACAACTTCCTGTTATTAAGGGATTGGGATATGGGTGGGAAGGTGAGAGAAACAAAAGAGTTTGGAGGAAAATGGGGAAATGGGTAGAGGATGTAATTATTATCAAATTTATGGGTATAGAAAACTGGTGTGGGTATGTCGCGTAATTAGTTTCAGATGCATGGGTATAGAGTGTAAATTACCCTATATATTAACCGGGACATATTTATTCTACAGTAATATATAACTTTTAGGGCAAATTATACTGTATATAACTTTTAGGGCAAATTACACTGTATATCAAATTAGAGATTTTTTTTTTTAAAAACATAGCAATATTTTACACATTTACCAAACGTAGCAATACTTTTTTCAAATGCTACCAAACATAGTATTTTTTTAAAACAACCCTAACCCTACCTTTCCTCTTCCTTTCTCTCTCTTCCCTCTCTCTTCTCTCCCTCACCACCACCCCACTGTTTATACCGCTGCCACCACGGCACCACCCCTTCCCCGTCGCCGGCACCCATCCCCACCCATCCCTCATCCCCGTCGTCTCCAACACCTCCCCTTTCCCCCGTCGCTGCCGTCGTCACCAGTGCCCCTCCCCTTTCCCCCGTCGCTGCAGATCCCATTTCCCATCACTGCAGATGTTATTGTTGTTGCTACTGCGCTGGATCTGCTTTGCAGTAGCAGATCCGCTATTTGATCTTTTTTTTTTTTTTTGAGTTTTCCGGTGGGACCACGGCGGAACCGCGGCGGTTTGGTGTATTTTGGTGTTTGTGGACTGTATGTAATGTATGCCATGCGTATTTTCATTGTATGTGCTGTGTATGCACTGTATATACATTGAATATACACCGAACATACAATATATATACATTTTGTCATACAACACATATGTGTATGTTTGTTGGTTGGTTTCTCTGGCGATGCACGGTGGTTGTTGGTGGTGGTGGAGGCAAAAGAAACTGTTTTTCATGTGTATATCTAATGTATGTAGATTCACACACTTTACATACAATGTGAATGCAAAAAATATACATGTGTCATACACTGAAAATACACAACACGTACAACAGTGCTTGGGGGTGGTGGCTGGGGTTGGTAGGAGGAAGATCTAGGGTTTTTAGCACCATTTTGTGCATTTTGCTATGTTTTGAAAAAAATGTTGCTATGTTTTGAAAATGGAAAAATGTTGACATTTTAGTGTAAGAAAGAGTGTTAGTTTGTATAGTTTTGTGAATTGATGTTCCTGAATTCTGATGTTCATTATCGTTTGCCCTCCTATTTGATTGTAAATTTGCCAAAAATGTGATGCTTTACAATCTTCAGAATTCCATATTCTTAAGAAAGTTTTGGACTGACCATATGGAAAGTACGATTTAGATGAGAGTTTTGACAGATATTTAGAACAAGATGGCCATAATCAAAAGTAAACGAAAGACTAACATATATTTGAAGAAGTAATCTGAATATACTTGAGAAAAAAAAAAGTTCCGTTACCGGGAATCGAACCCGGGTCTCCTGGGTGAAAGCCAGATATCCTAACCGCTGGACGATAACGGATTTGTTGTTAGCTCTCCTCATAGTTTTAATTTGTATACTGAGGGCCACAATCAGTGCATGAAAAACTGTTCTCAATTCTCAAAATGTCTATCTTGGATCCTCCAATGATATAATGTCTTCATTTTTCGTTTTGACAAATAAGTTTTAGATATCTAAAATGAGAAAGATAGTTTGTATTCTCAGACATAAAACATTATACAAGCTAGACTTTAGCGAAAAAGTTTAACTTGTTTCGCCTACAGTCGAGAGTACAAATTAGACAAATACATTATATGCTTTCTCAAAATTTGTTTAGGAACATTTGATCGAGAGAAGCTTTTCTCTTACATTTTCTTGAAAGTTCCTAAAAGGATTAAATCCCCACTAACACTTTCTAGGGAGAAAAGCTCATGATGGGGAAGCATGAAATATTGAAATGCAAAAGGGTTGAATTGATGTGAGTTGACAATGCAAATTACCTAGTAAATGGGAGACAATGCCAGTTCACATTTTGCACACTCCGTTTTGCAGCAAAAGTCAAAAACCAAATCATAGTTTCAGAATCATCATGATCGTCAAACAAATTCTCATTTTCTTGTACAATCCATGCTTCACTTGATTATACTTTAAAAGTAGCAAGAGCAAATCTGTCCGTAAAGTACAAGACTGGAAGCAAAGAGTTGGTTAAACGAGGGAACAAAGGTAAACAAGAAAAATAACGCAACCTTACTCCACCCTTTATCCTCCACTAAGTCATACTCTTCTTTCTTTGTGTTTCTTTAATTTTTTTTTTCCTATATGGCTACAACGACAAATTCATAATTTAAACTTTTTTTTTTTTTTTAGTTTTAGCTTTCCACATGTTGAACTTATTTATCATATTCTAGTGATTTTTCAAACACATATATACAAGAGCGACGCCAGGAAATTATAAAAGGCGTAAAAATATACTATATTGGGAACATTATACACAAGTATGTATGCATATATACCCATACAGTCACACACATTGTGGAGAATATTGGCTTCAGGTGAGCAACTTGAGCCGATTGGATATAGGCTACAACCGGCTATGCTTAGCTGTATATATGCCGAAAAGTCATTCACTTCACTCATAAAAAAACCAA
This sequence comes from Petunia secreta, assembly GCA_029990175.1. Lineage (NCBI taxonomy): Eukaryota > Viridiplantae > Streptophyta > Magnoliopsida > Solanales > Solanaceae > Petunia > Petunia secreta. The sequence goes on along the minus strand of JARKIP010000028.1, from coordinate 6,711,498 downwards.
CTGCAAGACTGAACGAACCCCTCATAATTTTAACTCAAGTATCAGCTTGAAGTGTGCACTCTTTTCTGCTTCGTGTGGTTTCTCAGGAGTACAAATGTAGAGCCATTTTGGCACTCTGTCCACCTCCATTGTTATAGCTCGATCTCTAATGGGTGCTTTATCATAGTATTTGGTAGCATCTCCATGAGATGAGGAGGGGGCCAAAGTGCCAAACTAGCTCTGCAAATTTCTCTTTGAGAAACGCTCAGAAATACCACAGCTAGCTACCACCCAATCTCATTGGCATGTTGCTCAACACGAGCTTTGTTCTTTACCTCCTTTGTCTTTTTTATTTCTATTTCTCATGTGGCAACGCTCATATGCACTATGCATCTCGATTTCATTGAATACCTACACCATACGGAGTAACTTTGCACGCAAGGATTAGTTAAAGAAATCACATATATGGCGTTTCTTGCCTTGCGAGGATTTAAGTCCTTGTCTTTTATGGTTTTCATCCCACTTTGTTGATCTCCGGATTGGCCACACCTTTGATGAGTGCCCCATCTGCATTAATTTTTACATGTTGAAAATTGGTAGTGTAGATTTATACCTTTAAAAAACGGCTTGATCCTTGTTGTGAATACATTTATATGTATACAAGCCACAAGGTGTGATTGATAATGTCTACACAACTGCCTTTTTTTGGGGCTAATAACTACTCCTCTGTTTCAATTTATGTGACATCATTTCTTTTAAAAAAGAATGACAACATTCTAAATTTGGTAACAATTTAATTTTAGATTACAGTTTTGTTATTACTGAAATGATTTACAACCACACAGACATCTTTGTCTTATTTTACACCACAAGTTTCAAAAGTCTTCTTAAGTCTTCTTTTATTTCTTAAATTTTGTGCCGAGTCAAACTATGGCACATAAAGTGGAACGAAGAGGGTAGTAAATAATTGTTAAAGAACCCTAGTGCTTCTCAGGCATCGAGAGAGTTAGATAACAAACAATGTCTTTCAATTCTAACCTAGCTATTTTCTTTCTGTATTAATTAATTACCTTAATCTCTCAGGTAATAGTAGATCAATTTTTTACGTAGTAGTTACAGAATTGGATGAGTACGACCAAGTCAGCTATATGCCTATTTTTTGGATCGCTATCATGAGGTGATTAAGAGCTAGGGGTTAAAGATGAAGCCGAATGAGGGAAGGAAAGTTTAAGGTTATTGTTACTCCTATTACTTTTGGTTTCGCTTATTCTGTGTGTTAATTGCTGCTGGTTTCAGAAAGAACTTTGTTTGCTTGTTTCGGTATTTTGTACATCTTTCTGGCTAAATGCCGAAGAGCTACCTAAGAGAGTACCCAGCAAAATAAAACTATTTAGTTGAATCCAGGGTCTGTCTATACTCCTTAGTCCTTACACCTTAAGATAAATGATGGAATTTTCATGTGAATTTATTCTTCTGATTTTCTATCTTGAAATTTTCAAAAGCCACGCCTCAAATAACATTTTGAGATGACCAATGCAAGATTTGTTGACCATGCATAATCGAAACAATCAACAGTCACGGCAAATTCGAGGACTAAACATATATTGGTAACTGTTAAAACCGGCATAAGTGGAAATATTCACAATCATATCAAGAGAAAATGATCAAGCACACGATGAAGAGAAGTAGAGATGTGTGTGTTGGAGCTAACACATTTGAAAGGCAGCATCACTTTGAAAGAAATTGTGGATACAATCTGCAGGTTACCTGCATTTTATTATTCTTCATATTCAATAATACGGAGTACCAAGTACTATGCTTGGCTCCACAACTTAGCGTGGGGATCAAACACATATCAAAAAGAAAACACGCGCGCGCGCAAACAAAAGAGAGAGGGAGAGAGTATATGTCTGTTTAGCTCTGGTAATTTAGAATGATGTCAAAATCAACAACATATGCAGAATGGACTGAAGTGTGCTGCTACTGTCAAACAGTCTGGAAATGTAATAGCAACCCAAATGCACAAAACTGATCGATTTACAAAAGAAGCTTATGATTGAGAATTGAGAGTAATAAATTTACAGGAGGCAAAATATTTAGTCAAGTAAATCAAAGTTAAAGTCAAGGATACGAGAGATAGGTGTATAGAGTTGACATTACACAAGTAAAATGTTTGACACGTTCTACTACCCTTCTAATGTAGTTGAATAGTGCGGCTTTAGCAAAAAGCTTCGCATTCAAAGCATAGATTTCCATGTGGGTAAGCAGAAATGAGCGCTGAGTTGACCGTTGTCTTTTGAACCTTCACACCTCAACAGTAACTCCACGGACGTAAAAATCCTAGTTTACCTTAGATTATAATATCCTTCGTGTTGCAAACAATTAAGCTTCTTTATAGTATAGCATCATATGATACACTTTATTGCTATTTCAATAGGAGCATTCCCATTAGAGACAATCATGGTAGAGAAAAAACTACAACTAAATTTAAAGAGATTGTATCAGCAACAAACCCACAGAGATTCACACAGGAACAGGCAATGGTTCCTTCACCTGATAATGGTTGGACACAGAGAAAGGGACTAGAGGCTTTTCAACTAAACATATGCCAATGGTCCCTTTGTACCAAAGGTATGTGATAATTATAAAAAATCTCATCAAGACCTATCCGATGATTTACACCCTAAAACCAAATTGCCATATGCAAACACATGCGCCTGCTAGCTACTAATCCACTAATTCTCATAGTGCAACATAGATTCGACCTATTGAAGGCTTCTACCCTGATTCCTCAACTTAGGATAGTATATTTTGATTGTGTAAGCTCTCTAAGGTAATCTATCTCTAATGACCTGATGGTTCTATCTGGACACTTGTCCCAGTAACAAACTATCATCCAATGTTTCTAAAGACTGCTCCCTGTCTTGGCTGGACCATGGTCAAGCCTACTACGAGGATACCCCATATCTAGCAACCCAACCTATACACAGGTCATCAACGCCGACGAATGATTTAAGCTTACCTTATTAAATAGCTCTAGAAACTTAAAATAATACATATCACAGAAAATGGAAGCACATCAACTCTAAAATCCTTCAACAAGAAGCTTAAGACAATTGAGCTGCAGAGAATGTTCCATAAATACTTATAATATGTACTTCAAAACCACAAACAACTGAGCTGCAGAGAATGTTCCATAAATACTTATAATATGTACTTCAAAACCACAAACAACACCTGATTTCATTTTTATATGAATTAGTGTAAAACCTTGTTTCGGTTTTTTGACAAGTTAAATGCAATGACATAGTAAGGAAACATATATGATAAGAGTTTGCAAAAGAGAAACAATCATTAGAATTCAAATAGACCAAAAATGGCTCAAACTAAGACAACAGGAATCCATAACTTCGATTACATGTACTCAAACATTTTCAGAAACATCTTTCATCTAACATCAATTACTAAAAAGTAAAAATCATACTGAAACGAGGGTCTAATCAAACAAACTGAATCCCATATCATCATCACTTTCTTCCTTTGGTTCCTCCTGTACACATATTAAGCCAAACAATCACAACCAATACCAAATACGCAACTAAACATTCAAGTAATGTTAACATGAAATATCATTTCATTACCTTCTTTTCCTCAGCAGCAGGAGCAGCTGCAGCAGCACCAGCAGCAGCACCACCAGTGGGGGCAGCTACGGCAACGGCAGCACCACCGCCACCAGCACCAACATTCATGATGAGATCAGAGATGTTTCTCTTCTCAGCAAGCCTAGCGAACAATATAGGCCAGTATGGCTCTACTGTTACATTTGCTGCTTTACAAATGCTAGAAATCTTCTCTGCCTATTTATTATCAAAACATAACAAAATAAATAAACAAATATATCACAAAATGATAAATCAAATACGAATAACAACTTTTAGGGGTAAATAAACGTACTGTGATGGGAATATCCTCATCGTTGAGGATCAAACAAGCGTAGGTACAAGCGATTTCTCCGTGCGACATTTTCTATTCAATTGAATTGCTTTTTGCTGTAATTATTTTCACAAAATAGCAATAATTAGTGATAAAATGCGAAAACGTATTAATTAAAGTGCTACAAAGAGATTATTGAATTAGCTAGGTTAATACCTTGAGGAGAAAATGGTAGATTGCTCCTTCGCCGCTGCAAATGATTTGCTAGGGTTTTGAGGTTTGATGTAGTGAGAGGGTTATAAAGTGGAGAACTATGGAGTTAACAGAACATTGGGGGCCCAATTTTGTAAAAGAAGCCCAATAAACATTACTCCTAATTGACTTGTCTGCTTAGCGCCTGTTAGTTACAAGAAATTTCATCAGGTGCCCTAAAATTGACTAGTTCTGAGCGTTTGTCCCTGTTTAAGACAGTTTTGGAAAAATGGCATCTGCTTCGTCTATAGGTAATACTTCAAGTTATCTAAAAGAAATTGAAAAGATATCAAAGGACGGGTGTTTTCTATGCAAGAATTTTTCAACGACAAATATTGTCTAGGCAAGAATTTCAACGACAAGTGCTGCCAAGGCAACACTTCAAATTATTTAAGAATGTGGAAGACTTTCCAACTCCTAAGTGTTGCCACAACTCACAAGTGTTTCCTAGGTAATATTTCAACGTCAAGTGTTGTCTAGATAGCACTTCAAGTTATCTAGAGAATGTGGGAAGAGATTCAAGGGCAAGTGTTGCCTAAACAAGAGAAGGTCAAAAGTAAGTTCTAGCTCTTAGGCAGTACTTACAAGAAAGGAAGGGCGGGGATGCTTGCGTCATTATAAGATTCATAAAGGTATTTTTTTCCAGAATTTATTCATTAAAACAAGCGGAAGCCTTTCGGGGGTTGAAAAGGCAAACCAATTGCCTTGGTGTCAGAGCTTATGAGAGGCCAAAAGTATTTAATTTTCACCTAAATCACTTATTTTAGATACTGAAGGTGTTAGGCCAAGCTTCCGATAAAACATTAGTGCTTTTTAGCAAAAGCAAAAGCTGAAAAGTATAGCTTCTCAAAAAAAAAAAAGTGCTTTTAATTTTTAGGATAATAATAGGCATATGAGAAGAATGGAAAACAACTTATGTGTATATTCTTTTTCGTAACTTGACGTTTAAAATAAGTGTTCAAATATTTGTCAAACAAATTACCAACAAAATCATTTCTCACATGATTTTTCGAGACATAAATTGATATTCATTCAAAGTGCTTTGCTCAAACGCACTTTTCACATAAAGCTGATTTTGACAACTTGGCGTAACAAGCCTTTACTTGACATTTTTTGTAAATATATTTTAATTGAAATAAGTGATATATCGCATATAAGTTTGTGCATAAGAAATGTTGTAGCACCCAAGGGTATAAAGCTTCTCACTAATGGTAAAACAATATATTAAATGAAGACTTTTTAAATATATTATAACATTTGTCTGGGTTTAAAGCTTCTCACTAATGATAAAACAAGCCATTTAAAGTTAAATTATTTGTAATTGGCACATAATGTTAATGTTGAGAATATAATAATAAAAGTGTGTTTATTTTGAATGTTTAAATTTTTAGATGAGATGACCACATATTTAAAAATAGTATTATAGCCATGCCCATCCCAATTCATTGATTACCAATGTTGAGTACCCTCTAATATTGTCCATGCTCCAAATGTTCATTTCTAAGCATGCATGGTGGGTGTTAAGTCACACATGCAGGGTGGTGTTGAGTCACACATCAGTACGCTAAGGGAGCTTTGAAGTCTTTATATGATGTTGTGCAGTTATCACCTTTTAAGCTAATTTTTAGGATTGAGTTAAGTTCATGATCCATATTCTCTACTACATAAAGTGAACGATGAAGTACTATATTTATTAACTTTATTTGTTTTTTGTTTTTTAATTATTAATTCTACAAGAACCAATTATCCTCTATTTTAATATCTAGTTAGACAACACCATGTTCTTAGTTAAAACACAAGCTTTAATTTGCTCCCGTGGCTTAAAAGCCTCAATTCCGATATCATTGCATCGTTCTATTTGCTTCCCATATGCATAATTTCCTAAAACTAATGACAACTACAAAGTTCTTATCCAGTCAAGTAGTGGCCATATGCTAAACGTGAATCTGCGATTGTCCGTCTATGTATTAACTATTCTTGTAAAAGAAGAAGAAGAAGAAGAACAACAACAACAACACTCTATAACGCGGCTAGGGCAATCTTCAACGATCAGCCCGGTGCTTCAGGATATGGATTACAGATACCCGTTCCTCTTCAAGAAGATTAGGATATGTCGTCTAGGCCTCCAGGATGCAAGGAGGGGGATAGGAAAAATCTTCACGGGAAAGGAACGGATTCAGTCACCCTACTTCTAAAGATAAATAGAAAAAGTTAGAAAGTCCCAGCTGCTGAGGTGGCGTTGTGTAAGGAGAATCCGGACTATTCAGGAAGAATCGCAACAATTCCTCAATCCTAATGAAGCAGTATTCATTAGATTTATTGTCAAAAGTTGGTCTAAAAAAAAAAAACTTCTACCTTGAGCACAAGAAGAAGAAGAAGAAGAAGAAGAAGAAGGAGGAGGAGGAGGAGGAGGAGGAGGAGGAGGAGGAGGAGGAGGAGGAGGAGGAGGAGGAGGAGTGTGAAATGAAAACTAGTTATGCTTGTTTTTCCGTTTATTAATTCCGCAAACAAGGGCATCTATATACTAGATTTCTTTAAAAAATAATTAGAATGGTACTCAGTTAGAATTGTAAGACTGCAATGAAACAATAAAATTTCAGTAGGTGGAGTTCAGAGAAAATCAATTGCCAATGACAGCAGCCTTAACACCATTAGCACAATGACGATACTACAAATGAAATATGTTGTTCCCTTTGGAACTAATACTTGATCATCTCCTGTACTAAGCACTTCTCCTCCCGTAGCATTGCAAGTGTCGAATCCGGCCTTATTTACAATTACCACATCGTGCATTCCAACTTGGTACTTAAATTCTGCATTAAAAAAAAAAGTAAAAATAAATAAGAAAACAAGGTGAGCATATGCCATTTCTCACAAGAATATTTTCAAACATTCAATTTACTTATGTTTAAATCCTCTTACCAACAATATCAGCAACATTGAATGTCTTGCCATTAGGCCAACCATTCATGTTGAATCCCCAACCTTTGCTGCCACCAACCATATAAGTATCTGCATTTGAAATGTTGGCCAGGGATAGGATACACAACGTTAACGATATCGTGGCTAGGACAATCTTTGTGACCTTGTTTAATCCATACATTCTGTGGCACTAAGTTAAATATTGGCCTTTATCTAGATATAGGTTGAAGGAACTAGATTGAAGCCTTTGTGATAGACAAATGTCAAATCTCTAATTTGAATTGCTATTTGAATGAGAATTTGCAACATTATATGGGAGTTTCATATACGAGTGGACTTAAAATTTATCGTATATAATTTTGAAATATATTGCTTGTTTAGCAAAGAAATTTAATACTCTTCCAAAAATCATAATCTTTTCAAGTTTTCACTATAACAAACTTAAAAAGAAAAAGAAAAACTTCATTTTTTCATTAATGGAAATATTGTAGAATTAAAGGAAAAAGTATGATAGAATTTCCAAAGAGAAACAAAATATAACACAAATTATTGAGTCACAGAAAGAGAAGGGAAAAAGTTTATAGATAATCCAAAAAAAACAAAAGTGGCTGTTTTTCCATTTTGAAAGCGAATGACTACTGAGGTGATAAAGAAATCTTCCAATTATGGACAACTATTTGCAAGACATAATTGAAGCCGTTAAAATCAAATATAGGGGTGTCAATGGGGCAGGGCGGGGGCAGGGGAAAGGGTAAATGGGGCAGGGCAGGACTTAAGTAAAACGGGGGCGGGGCAGGACAGGTGAAAAAGAAATTTTTTTTAAAATTAAGCAGACAGGGCAGGGCAGGGTAGGACCCGAATTAAACCGGGTCCGGGTTATAAAATAAATAGATCCGCTGCATACACTCTTATTTTCAATTGCCAAATCAAAAATAACCAAAGCTAGGGCTCAATAGTATACCCTTTTCCTACCTCTCTCTCACTTTGCTTTCTCTCCAAAATTTTCCACCTTCAACCAGAGAACGCCATCTTCAAATCTTCTACAAACGCCATTTATCTTCAGGTGAGCTCTCTGGTCATTTATCTTTTAAAATTCTTCATAGTTCCTTCATTTTAGAGCCTCAATTTCTTGTAATTGATAACTATGAAAACTCAAGATGAAAAGAATGCTCTAGGTTCTTCTAATGCTATTTCCGTAGAGGATGAACATGATGAAGTTATTGAACCGGACCCCAAAAGAAAAAAATATTCCAAAGTATGGAAGTATAATGATTCGATTAAGATTAATGGTGTTCCGTAGACATCTGTTAAGCACTGTGCTAATGTTTCCAAGTGCTATTCATATACATCCTCAGTAGTTGCTGATAAACAGAATAATTACACTCTAATTGCTGGCTACTATACAGTTCACACTATAGTTTCTTTTCTTAGGTTGTTAACACCACAACAGCCTATTTGGATTTGGTGAAAATCCATTTAAATTTGAAGTTGGCCACTCTCACTATGTGAGAGTACATCTTCTGCTTGCTTTTGTCACTCTTCAGTCCTCACTCAAATTGTTCTCAAATAGCTAGTGGTGTTTGTACCCTAGGAACGGCAGCAGTGCTTCCTTTTTACACCCTCATGGTTGTAGGACCTAAAGCTGATGTTTGCTAGTAAAATACTGTTTCCTAGAGCTATCTAGTGTAGCAAAGATGTTCCACTGAGATGATATTACCATCGGCATGGATTCACCTATTGGCTGTAGCTAATTCTGTTGCAAGGCGGGTTTATCATAATGGTTTGCAAAAGGATATTGAAACACCCCATTCTGCATCTCTTTGTTTGCTATTTTGCCCCATCAGAATTGTTAATCATCTCATGACCAAAGCTGTTCTAAGTAGTGGAGACAAAACAGAGTCTAGAACTCCAGGCTCCATATCCAAATAGAGCCTATTGCATGAGTCACTAGATACTGCATATAATTTTGTGTTCACTGAAATGATTTCAGACTGCATGTTGTATTAACGCATCTTGCATTATCCCAGGTACAAGATGAAGTTGGTGGAGTTCTATGTTCCAGAAATTTATGGTGAAGAAGCCTTCAAACCCCAAATTCTCTGTAAACCAGATGTTAATTAAATTTAAAGGGAAAGAAGACTCCTTGTTATTCAATTCTGCATAAATCAAAACAAAAAGGGAGAATAATTCTGAATCAAACTTGTTGAGTTTTTGTAAAATTTTTATAGCTAATAACTCAAATGTTATCCTAGTCCTAATTAGGGTGTTGAACCAATCATGATTCACCATACAACTAAATTACAATTAATATCTTAATCTTGAGGTACTCCTTTATGATTGATTGAGGGGAAGTTGCAACTTTCAGTAAATTGATTGGAAACAAAGGGAATACCAATTGATTGGAATATAGGTGTCCACAAACTATTATGACCCTCCAATTGAAGAAATAAGAGGAATTGATAAAAGTTCTTCCTTGAGGATTAATCCTAAATGTTGTCTATTCTTCTTACAATCAAGTAAATCACATAAAGGTACATGTGATCTTCTTCTCGAGAAATCTCAGTTAATGTCGTGTGTACAAAATGAAAAATAATAGTAATTTAGAGATGAGAATCAGATGATATTCTGAATTGTATGCATTGGTTTATTAATAACGTTATTGTTCACTTATTTTTTTCTTAAATTTAATTTTTGTTGGATCTTGAAATTTGCCTTGTTTGCCGATTTGTTTCCGTGTTAGCATCACGTTTCATTTTTGAGCAGTGATTATTAAATATATTGCAATTTCAGTATGTGGTTTAATGCAAGTCTTGTAGCATTCCAAATGACATTTAGCATTCAATAAAATTTACTTAGATTCTTTACAAAACTAAAATGTTTCCCAAGCAATTGTTAGATTGTAGAATGTGGATCAGAGTTGTCCATATATATATAAGTTGTAGTTTTTAGTTTGGGTTCCAATAGTAGCATAGTTGTTTAGTCGTCCTTGTAATCACCTAATTTTGGCACCAAATTGATAATTACTTGAATTGTCTGTGCAAATTCTCTCAGGGTTTTCCAATTTTATCTAGCTTTTATTTAACTATTTTCAGATAGAAAAATGCTAAAAATTACCGAAAAAAAAAAAAAAAAAAGTGATTGTATTTGTGAGTAATATTCAGTTGATTTTCCTTTGTGTTAGCAAGAATATTTGTTGTGTATTTCTACTAATTATGTAGTTTTAATTAATTAATTGTGCTAATTTTATTGTTACAAGTTAAGTATTTGATTAGGATCTTTAGTATTGGCTTAGATAAAATGGCCATTAGGCCAAGAAAACTCAGGAAAGGAATAGAAAACGCGGTCCACAACTCATGACATGCTAGCCCAATTCTCTACTTGACCCGGCCCATATTGTGAGTATATATATAAAAATATGGCCCTCTTGTCCATTTTCCCCAATTTTTCAGATAAACAAGGGAAACCATGCCAAAATCCTTAGCTTCATCGGAATTCGCCTCCCGCCGGCGATCCACCGTTCTTCCGCCACCGGAAAGTCATAAAAGTACATCCCCGAACCGCTTTGAACCCCTCTGTCCCGATCTGGTCTCGTTTTCCACAAATATCAAGGGATTCTCGTAAATCGGAGTCTGAAGCACGACCAAAGAAATTTTCCGGTGACCCATTCGTTTTTTCGGTGAGTTTCTTCGGCTGTTTCATTGCACTTTAACATGAATCCACCTCTCCCTCTCTCCTCTTTCCGTTCTTTATTTCTTCTAACTGAAACGACCCCAAATGGGATCGTTTCCGTTAGAAGAAAAAAAAAGGAAACGGGTCTGAACGGCTAACGAGAGGGTCGGGTTGTGTCGATTAGGTTTTAGACGTAGAATGGAGGCTAGGCAGTGACGGGATTTGATGTTTGTTTGGGGGCTGTGATGATGGTTTGTGGGGATGAGCAAGGCAGCGATAAGGGCGATTGGCGTCTGGGCAGCGACGCTAGGGCAGTGGTAGCGCGAGGCTGGTGGTGATGCGATGGGGCTGTTGGGTTTGTATTTTGTGTATGGGTGATGATGGGTTTTTGTCTTGATGGCTGTCGTGGTGGTGAGTTGATCACGCTGCTGCGACTATGATGTTTATTTTGTTGAAGCGAGGACGACAAGCAGTAGTAAGATGGCATTGGTGAGTCGTTGAAGCAGTGGTGGTTACTAGACAGTGGGGAGGCTGTGTGAGGATGATGGTGAGGTCGTGATGTTGGTGGCAATGGTGTGGGTGTTCACTTAGGGTTGTGGGATGATGGAAATTGAAGCAGGGTTGGTTTTCATTTTTCTGTGAGGGTAACAAGGGAGCGAGCCAGTGTCGAGGCTGTGATGGTGATGTTTCTTGGCTTTAGTTAGTTGATCTCATTGTTGTTTCAAGCTGAGACAAGTGTGGTAATGGCTCGACGACGCAGTAGTGTCGAAGCTGATTCGAGGGCAGCGAGCAGTGATGGCGCAGCTGCGATGATGATTCTGTATAGATGAAGCAATGACAGTCGTGTTGCTATGAATGGTTAGATAGAAGTCTTCTTTGCCTTTACCCTTTACTTGTTATTGTTTCGTGAGTTTAAATTTGTTAAGTATAAAGAATAGTTCATGTGATTGAAGTTTAGTATGTTCAAAGTTGTGGAAATGTTTTGTTCATGAAAGTTGAAAATTATGAATATGTTGTCCCCTTATTGGTTCACTGATTGAATGTTAGAATCGTATAGCTTGCGGTTATTTCTTTCAATCTGTTATGTTCAAGTTCAGTGAGCATGGAAACTGTATGGTTGGAATCTTCTTCCTTAGGTTATGCATATTTTAGTTTGAAAGTCTTGATATACTCTAGTCTTGTTTGGTTTCTTGAATAATTTAGTTTGGTCTGTGGTTTATTTGCTTGTCCAAAATGTGAAAAGTAGGATCTTTGAGTTAGTTTGACTGCTTTTCTTTTAGTTCTTTGTTGTGATTGTGGTTTGCTATGAATGAAACCTCTTTAAAGCTGGAAATTGGTTTGAAGTGCCTATGCCAGTTAGTTTGTTTGGGTTCAAGTTTAGATGGTTTAGATGACATAGGGCTTGATGATGTCAAATGGGGATGTCTAAATTGAGTCAAGGAAGTACAATCTCTGTTTTGTTTTGGTACTGCTCTGCAGGCAATGAAATAATGGCCTGAAATGCTAAGGTTGGGGGGCACATGGGCTGGTACCTTACTGGTACACATACCCCACTGCCCCTTATATTTGTAGACCATTTTACTCTCTTTAAAAAGAGGTAACAGAACATAGAAAAGGAGAGACAACAGAACTTATAAAAAACAAAGAACAGAGAGAGAGAATACAAAAGGGAACAACAGAGAACATAGATAAAAAAAAAAAAACTGAAACAAAGAGTGAGACACACAGAGAACACATAGAGAGGAGGGAAACTTCACAGAACACTTCACCAAAAAAAAAAAAAGAACTCCATCACAGACACACAGACACAAGAAAAAGATTGCTTCTCTCTAAAGGGTTTGAAAGCAGATATGAAAAGAAAAAAAGGGAAACACTTAGGAGTTACAGTGAGGTCTTTTAAGTTAAGTTGAAGTCTGGTTGTTAACTTTTGGAGTCAGCTTGAGGCCTGATTGTTGCTGCTGCTGTTTGTTTCTTTTGGTTGCTGTTGTTGCGCTTGGTCTTGCTAGCTGCTGGTCTCTTTGTTCGTTGCTCAAGGGATTTGCACATTAGGTAAATATTTCTTTCGACTATGTATGTATTTACCTCTGGGTTTGTATAAAAATGGGCTTTGATTTAGTGACATGGTTTAGCAGAGCTTGTTATCTTGTTCTTGCATATTGCATACTTAGAATATTGTAATCTTTCTTGAAAACAAAATATGCAATATTGATGAATTTTGGACCAGCTGATAACGCATGAGAATTTTTGTGTTTAAGCTCACGTAAGGACCCAGATCTGGTCCAAAAATCCAGGCCTATTTGGTCATTTATATTTTTCTTTTGTGTATGTGATGGTTGCAAACTTGTCATAAATGTATGCGTATAAAATTAGAAATGAGGAAACGTCACTTGTATATTTGGGGATAAACTAAAACCAAGGCAGATTATTGTTCCTAGTGCTAAGCTAAAAATGGAAATCGGAAAAGTGGATGGGCTTACTAATGAAAAAATACAATAAGCTTAGGGCGTGTAGCGACGTAGCAATGTTGATTTCGAGTTTTCACTTCTACAATTTGGTTTGACTATTACGGGATGTCTAAAACAAATTACTTACTACACCAAATGAGGTACTAAATTATTATTAATGTTTATAACTTTTTTAAACAATCGGTTAGGCAAATTTGATTTTTTAAAAAAAAATGGTTAGGCAATTGGAATAGGCCGATTCAAGCTTAACTAAATAATAACTCATTTTGTTCACTTGAAACTCATTTAAGTCAAGAGATTTCGAACGGGTGAAGTACCTGCGTGATTTAATTGATTTAAGTCGAAAGATTTCGAACGAGTGAAGTTCTCGCGCGATTATATTCGATTGGAGTTTTCAATTGTCAAACGGTAAAAAATTAATAATAAATTGAAGCGTAACAAAATCAAGGCAAATATAATAAACGAATTCAACGAGTCGAAACGTGTCAATAAAAGCAACTGTGCTCGGCACAGGACTCGAGGGTGCCTAACACCTTCCCGAGAGTCAACCGAGATCCTTACTCGAAACTCTGACGCAGACCATTTACGAGTCATAGGTGTTCTAGGTACACCACTTTGGTGACTTGGCACACCTTTAACTTGTCAAGTGGCGACTCCGAAAATCTCTTAAATAATTTATGTACCTGAACACCTCGTCACAGACCTTTAAATACTTATAAAGTCTTTCTTTTTGTAAAAAAAAAAAAAGGTCGTGACAGCTTGGCGACTCCGTTGGGGAAAAAAATGAAAACTGAGAATCTCAGGCTTTATACTTTGTCGTTTTCGGCTTTTAAATATTGTTTGTACATGTTGCCTTGAATGTTACTGCTTTGATATGTTTGAACTGTATATACACAACTGTCTTCTCTCGTACACCACTGAGTCTTCTGGAACACTGCACACATGCACGCCAGTCTCGCTTCGGCGTCTGGAATTTCTGTCGTGTCTCAGGACACAAAAAGTTAACCCTTTTTAGGAGGAGGTGCGTTGGGTTAGGCCGTTAGACGTTGTCGACCGGTACCCCTGAGGCACTTCCAAATTGCCAGAAACTATAGAACATGAACCCATTGAGTCACCTAGAGTTGAACCTGTGCTTTTATCTAGGCCGATTTATTTGCATGTCATTAGACTTAGCGAGGTGCGGTACACCGGTACCGCACTTGTCTAGGCTGACCCTTTAGAGTCCAGATGGGGCCCATACCCCAGAAAGATAATAGTGACATCTTTTGTGTTGCATCTAGAGAGGCTGTTATGCTGACCGTTTATCGAGGCAAAGCGGGTTAGTCTGAAAAAATGAGGGGAAAAAAATGAAAAAAAGAGAGAAGAAACACTTTGTTAAGAGGGGCAATTTCAGATTTTTTCAAAAAAAAAAAAAAAAAAAATATAGCGTGTCAATTGTCCTTTTCCCGTTGTTGGCAAAGATTTTAAAGCCAATTTCACGCCGTTATAATGGCCAATTTTGTGAAAAAATAAAAGAGAAAAACAACGTCAATAGTCAAATTTTTTGTGGCGTTGTCATGTCAAATTTTGTTCAAAATTAGAAAATCAAAAATCAAAATAGAGTCGTCTTGTTTGTAAAATATTGACAAGTTTTGTTCCTATTTGTCTAGGCTAGTCGGATCATGTAAATATTTGATTTGAGCCGGCATGTCCGTTTAAATGTCAATAGTCAAATTTTAGTGTCGTTGTCATGTTGAATTTTGTTCAAAAATTAGAAAATCAACAAAAAAAAAAAAATCAAAATAGAGTCGTCTTGTTTTGTAAAACATTGACAAAATTTGTTTATCTAGCCTAGTCAATCATGTAAAAATTTTGTTTGAGTCGGCTTGTCCGTTTTAATGTTGTTTTACAAATTTTGTCCAAAGTTTTCTCGGTCCTAATCCTTCATTATTAATAAAATAGGTATCATGGCTGCATCATCATCTAGAGTAGGAAAAAGGAAGTTTCCTGAGGGATCTACTCCGCCGCCTATTAAGATGGTCGATAAATGTCCTCCACTGTTGAGGGATTGGTGGTACCATTTGAACGAAAAGCAGAAAGGGGTTGTGCATGCGAGAATTGGGGAAATGACACATTTTCTTAACCCTAAGTTTGCCCCACGTCGGGAACTAGTAAATGTTTTGATTCGGTATTGGGAACCGAGTCAAAATACCTTTGTGTTTGGTGATATTGAGATGACTCCTACTTTAGAAGAGATCTCGGGTTTGACTAATGGAGTGTTTAGGACAAAGAAGTGCATAGCACCTCGGTTTGTGAGAGTCGAGGAGTTCCTACGGGACATGAATCTGCGCTCCGATACACAGTTAGTGAGTTTGGCCTCAGGTTGGGTTAGTCTGGAGTATCTTTATGCTCTTTATGGGCGAGGAGATGGTTACACAGAGCATCGGCCGAAATTCATCACTATGTTGAGCCATGACCAATGGAATAACCTTAGGGAAAGAGCTTTCATTTTCGCTTTCCTGGGCCTCATGGTCTTCCCGATGGAGAATGGACTCTTGGATCGTGAGAGCTTTATTTGGGGGAGTTCGAGATTCTTCTGTTGTGCCGATGATTTTGGGCAGTATTTATCGTGCTCTGACTCGATGCAAAGAGAAAGGGGCCCGATTTTTCGAGGGTTGCAACTTGTTGTTGCAAGTATGGTTCGTTGAGCATTTGTTCGGCCGTTCTGACCCTACTCCACTACCCGATGCACCTAAATTCCATTTGAACACCCATTATTATCGTGCTCGACATCTTGATCTACCTGAGAGCTTTGATGGGTGGGCAAAGTACTTGAGCGAGCTCACTCTGGAGAACATCCGGTGGCAGGTTAGTTGGTACCCCTCGAAAGAGGGAATATATGGCAGTATGGACCGTCCTTTTCTAGTATTGATGGGTCATAAGGGAGCCGGGCCTTATTGCCCTACACGGGTGCTCCGACAGCTTGGGCGCGTTCAGGGTGTACCTAGGGTAGAGGCCGTGGAAGAGTATCGCCTTGAGCATATTAGCGGTGAGTTTCCCAGGCACACTCAGTGGTTTTCCATTTGGGATAATATGAGACCTTTGACCTCCAACACACAGGTTATAGACCGATTCAGAGGCGAGGTCACTCCCGAGTATGTTTTCTGGTTCGGCCGACAGCCTGCTTTGGTAGCTATGCCAGCGAAAACGGTTAAGGGACCGTATGATGAGGCACTCAGGATTGACATGAAGATAGAGATGCATAGGGTAGAGACTGAGGAGAGATATGCAGGTCTGGTCTACCGTCTTCGTTCTGAGAGGGATGCCGCTCGAGCTGCTTTGGTTGAGAGTGAGGGTCTCGCGCATCAGCACCTAGACACAGTTAGACGACTCCGTGTTATGCACTCTGAGGCATTGACAGAGCGGGATGCCGACAGGGCAGCTTTGGTGGAGAGCAGGAGAAGGGAGGATTATCATCGTCGGGATGCCATGGATGCTCGAGCTCAACTCGACAGGGCACTGGATCAGGGAGAACAGCTCAGGGAGCTAGCATAGAGCCGACTTCAGGATATACAGGCTGCAGGACAGACTATCAGTGTAGTTTATCGGCAGGTTTATGACTCTGCTGTATATGTTGCACAGGCTATCAGCGACTATAGGAGGTTGCCCGCGGAGGACCTACTTCCACATGTGCTTCCCTTCGTCACCAGAGTTGCAGAAAATTTGGCTGGAATGCGCCGCACTTTGGTGGAAGGCCCACCAGCAGATCCCGAGGAGTCACCAGAGGAAGATCTCGACGAGCCATTTGAGTCAGATCCAGAGGAGCTAGATGAGGCAGGGCCCGGATCACCTTAGCAGATATATGCCAGTCCGAGATGATGCAGCTCATTGCCTTTTGTCATTCATTTAGCATCTTGGACAGATTGTAGCTTTTATTATGTATTGGCATTTCTATTTCGAACAGTCGGTCTAGTTTGTCTGTTTTAATTTTTAGGAGTACTACTATTGCCCCATGTTGTCGGCGGGCTTGTTATATTGTACTGTTTCGGCATTTATGAAAGGAAATCAGAAAATCCAAAATTGTGTCTCTTTATTATCTTAAATACATTTTTCTTCCTTTTTCAATCTGATTTTGGACCCCTCTTACATTGAAAAAATATATGATATGAAAGAGCGAAAGAAAAGAGAAAAAAAAGAAAAAAAAGAGAAAAAAAAAGAGAGAAGAAAGAAAAAAAAAAGAAAAAAAAAGAGAAAAGAAAAGAAAATAAAAGACCCGCTTTGTCTTGATTCGGGATGATGCATGACGACTTTAGGCTTGTAGGCGCGCTTGGCTCATAAATATCGTGTTTCCTAATCTGTTTTGTTTGCAGACAAGACTAGATTACCAAGTGATTTGGTGCAGCGCTCTGGCACTACCCCACTCTCACACAACTAACTCAAAGGGACTTGAAATTCCATTTGGTAACATGGCCACTGAAGGAGACAAATCCGATGACGGTTCCGAAGAAAATGATAGGACGACGGAAGAGGCCCTGATTCTGAAGCAATTCCTGGTAGACATGCATCATGCGATAACCACGGGACGGGTACCTCCTCCCATGCCAAACCTCCTAGATGGGCTTATGCCAACAGTTAGCCAGCGAGCACCAGGCACATCTACGGCGGTCGAGGATCCGACCTATCCCCCTGATTTTGGCACTAGTCAGGGTCCAACAAAAGAAGTTGAAGTGCGCCCTCATGCACCGCCCCCACCACCTCCACCTCAAGGGCAGTATGGACAACATCCACCACAGGGGCAGTATGGTCCACCCCCACCACAGGGACAGTATGGTCCACCTCCGCCACAGGGGCAGTATGGCCCACCTCTCCCACAGGTTCCAATTTTTCAGGGCCCAGCTAGGCCTGCTATGGCTAGGTCCAACAGCGAACCACATCTCCAGGCTGGGGATCATCATTATGATCAGCACCATGAACCCAATTTCCGACACAGTGACTCGTATGATCAGGGGTTCCATCGCGGGTCTCAAGTTGAGGTTGATCGATCAGGAAAGCTTGATGAGAGCGAGGTTCTAAGAAAGATGAAGGGCCTAGAACAAGCAGTAAGGACCATTCAAGGATATGGAGATCATACTGACATCTCTTTCAAGGATCTTTGCCCCTACCCTGAATTGCAATTGCCAGATGGGTTCATAGTGCCAAAGTTCGATCTATACACCGGACAAGGAGATCCAAGGGTTCATATGAAAACCTACTGCAACAAAATGAGAGGGGTCAAGAAAGACAAACTGTTGATAGCCTACTTTTCTGAAAGCTTGGGGGGTGCAGCTGCCGAATGGTTCATGAGGCAGGATCTAACCAAATGGTTGTCATTTGAGGACATGGCACAGGCATTCTACGACCAGTACAAGTACCACATTGAGGTTTTGCCGGATCGATCCTCTTTGGATGCGATAAAAAAGAAGCCAAGTGAAAGCTTTAGGGAATATGCCCTTAGATGGCGCGAGCAAGCCGCTCGAGTGAGCCCCGCAATACCGGACGATGACATGGTCCGTTTGTTTTGAGGCGCAAGATGAGGCGTTCTATGGTTCATTGATCGCCGCCTTTGGGAAACCGTTTAGTGAAGTCGTCAAGATGGGAGAAATGATTGAGAGAGGAGTCAAAGCTGGCAAGATTGTGAGCCAGACTACACTTAAGGCGACCACACAGGCTGTGCAGACCGGGGCAGCAGGGTTCGGTAAGAAGAAGAAAGAAGATGTGGCCATGGTAGGGTCGGGTCCACGAAGGTGGAATGATGAGCGATACAGTCAACCTAATTCATACCAAGCTCCACAAACACCCCATTTACAACACTATTACCCACCACAAAATGCACAATACTCCATACCTCCACCCCAATACTCTGTACACGCTGCGCAGCCATATGCCCCAACATCTTATCCACAATGGCGCGCACCAGCCCCACAGCCTACATATCCCACTCACCAAGCTCCACATAATCACTATCAGGCGCCGCCTAACCCTACGTACCGACCAAGAGGTCCAGCAGGCTTTCGTCCAAGAGCTGAATTCAAGAAGGCTCGAGAAGAGAAAAAGAGAGAATTCACGCCAATTGGAGAGTCCTACACCAGTATCTTTGAGAAATTGCGAGCCTTGAACATGATAAAGCCAATTCAAGGAAACATGAATCCTACTGGGAAAGTGGACCACTCTAGGCATTGTGATTACCACTCGGGCGCACCAGGGCATGATACAGAAGATTGCTATTATCTCAAGAGAATGGTGCAAGAGCTGATTGACAACAACCAAATTGTGATAGAGGATGCAGAAACTCCGAACATTAATCGCAATCCTTTGCCAATCCACGATGTACACATGGTGGGTATATGCGAAGGGGGATTTGAAAATGAATCTGCAAGGCCAATAGTGTCAGTCGATGCAATAACAGTTGAGGTGGAAAAGATGCATATCACTTCAAAGACAAGTCCTGCTGTGGTGTCCGGAGGAACAAAGCCATCTGTCCAGTCGGATAAGCCCGTGTTAACATTGAAACGAGCTGTTGAGGAAAGGGAAGAGATGACTGAGAAACCAAAGTTGGTGATCTCAAGGTCCATCACAAAGGAAGGGGACGCGGATTCTGCTACCAAACCGAAGTAGGTTATAAAAAATGCACCTCGGGAAGATGATTTGAACAAAATGCGCGAGCCCATTGTCATAAAGAGGGCATCCCAGTTCCATGTGACAGATAGCAAGGCTGTCCCGTGGAACTATGCCAAGGCAGTGGTAACGTACATGGGAAAGGAGGTTGTAGCAGAAACAACACAAGTGGGCGGTCTAACTCGTTCTGGGCGATGCTTTACCCCGGAAGAGTTAAGAAAAGCAAAGCAAGCCAGGGAAAATCAGGGTCCCATCAAGGAACCTGTCACTGAGAAAGAGGCAGAAGAGTTTCTAAAGAAGATGAAAGTGCAAGATTATTCTATTGTGGAGCAGCTGAGGAAGACCCCTGCTCAAATTTCTCTGTTGTCCCCGCTGATGCATTCTGAGGCGCACCGTCATGCTCTATTGAAAATCCTGAATGAAGCTCATGTATCTGAAAAAATGACTGTTGGAAATTTGGAGGCGATTGCTAGTCGTATCTTTGAAGTAAACAGGATCACTTTCACTAATGAAGAATTGCCTATGGAAGGCACAGGCCACAACAAAGCACTACATCTGACTGTCAAGGTCGACAATTCTTATGTCACTAGGGTGCTGGTTGACGGTGGGTCCGGTCTGAACATCCGTCCATTGTCTACTTTGAAAAGATTGAAAATCAACGTGGACAGAATTCGAACCAACACTATGAGTATCCGTGCTTTTGATGGAGAAAAAAGGCAGTCAATTGGTGAGATCGAGCTGACATTGACAATTGGGCCTGTGGACTTTGCTATTGATTTCCAAGTGCTCGATATGGATTCGTCTTACAATCTACTGTTGGGAAGGCCCTGGATTCATATGGCGGGCGCAGTACCGTCGACTTTACACCAGACTGTCAAGTTTGAATGGGATCGTGAGATGATCATGGTACACGGAGAGGGAGATTTGTCAATCTACAAGGATCCGTCCATTCCAGTTATTGAGGTCACCAATGATAGCCCAACACTGATGTACCAAGCCTTTGAAGCAGTCAATGTAGATGAGGTCCCTGAAGGCAAGCCTTTGCCCCAAGCAAGATTGTCAGAAGCAGCAGTTATGATGGCTACGGAAATGTTGAAGCATGGTTTCAAACCCGGGAAAGGTCTCGGAGCATCACTACAAGGAATGTCACATCCAATTAGTCCACTTGGCATTCGAGGTACCTGGGGTCTGGGATACCAGCCTACAGCTACAGACAGAGCAAGAGCTAGGAAGATGAAGAAACAAGAATAGTCTCTAGAGAAGCCTGTCCCTTGCCTCGCTCAATCTTTCACGAGATCCAACGGGGGCAAGTCTATTTCAAAAAATGTTGAGGAGACTGAAGAACAGAAGAATTTACTGTCAGACCTGAGGCACGTCTTTGGCATCAACATGGTGCAAACCGGTGAAGGACCTAGCAATGCAGAAATCCAGGACATTGGCCCTGATGTGAAGCTGAACAACTGGGAATCCATGCCTCTCCCCACTAGGAGGGGCTATTGGTAGCAAGTTTTTGTTATCCTTTCTATATACTTGGTTATTCTAAGGGTTGTAATCCAAGTATATTTATTTTGCTCGTTATGATGTCAAACCCTTTGTCTTTCAAATTCAATGAAAAGCAAGACCAGTTTCTTGTCTCTATATCATGTCTCTTTATTTTCCTAATTTTTATTTCATATTTCTTTCTGTAGCTATGTTTCTGATGGACTTAATAACATGACATGCATGCTGAAATCACGCCCTGATCTAAACACACAATTTAACTTGGTCTCAATGAATCAACCAAAAATTGAGGAAGTGCATGATGAGGGGTGGGATGATTCTGAAGTGACAATTGAGGAGGTAGATGACATGGAAAGAAGTGATAATGAAGGAAGTTTTGAGGAAGGATACGATGAAGAGGAGGCCGAGAGTGAAATAAATGGAGAGTTAGAACAATTTGAAAATAAGCCCAAGCCCAATCTCGATGACACAGAAAATATAAATTTGGGAAGTCCCGATGATGTTAGGGAAACCAAGATAAGCATGCACACTCTACCAAAAGTGAAAAATGACATAGTCCAAGTTTTGTTTGACTATAGAGACGTGTTTGCTTGGTCATATGATGACATGCCCGGTTTGAGCACAGATTTGGTGGTTCATAAGTTACCGATCGATCCTGGTTTTCCTCCAGTCAAACAACTTCGGAGAAAATTCAAGACAGATGTGAGTGAGAAAATCCATGAGGAAATCATGAAGCAGCTATCGGCGAAGGTGATACAATCTCTTCAGTATTCCACTTGGTTGGCCAATGTTGTGCCGGTGCCGAAGAAAGATGGGAAGACAAGGATTTGTGTTGACTATCGAGATTTGAACAAGGCCAGTCCCAAGGATAATTTTCCTTTGCCTAATATTCACATTCTCATAGACAATTGTGCTAAACATGAGATCCAATCTTTCGTGGATTGCTATGCCGGATATCACCAGATCCTGATGGATGAAGACGATGCAGAAAAGACGGCGTTCACCACACCTTGGGGAACCTTTTGTTATAGGGTCATGCCGTTCGGTTTGAAGAATGCTGGGGCAACGTACATGAGAGCCATGACAACCGTCTTTCACGATATGATACACAAAGAAATTGTGGTGTATGTGGATGATGTGATAATCAAATCAAGAACAACATAGGATCATGTTAAAGACCTTAGGAAATTCTTTGAAAGGCTTAGAAGATACAATCTGAAATTGAATCCAGCTAAATGTTCATTCGGTGTTCCAGCTGGAAAGTTGTTGGGTTTTATTGTCAGCAGGCGAGGCATTGAATTGGATCCTTCAAAGATAAAAGCTATACAAGAGTTGCCTCCGCCAAAGAACAAGAAAGAAGTCATGAGTTTGCTCGGAAGATTGAACTACATCAGTAGGTTCATCGCTCAACTCACTACAACTTGTGAACCAATCTTCAAGCTGCTAAAGAAAGATGCTGCAGTCAAGTGGACTGAGGAATGCCAAGCGGCTTTTGACCAAATCAAGCAGTACTTGTCAAATCCACATGTGTTGGTCCCACCGGAGCCAGGCCGACCTTTGTTCCTCTATTTATCGGTGATGGATAATTCATTTGGATGTGTACTGGGGCAGCATAATTCCACAGGCAAGAAAGAGCAAGCCATATACTACATGAGCAAGAAGTTCACGGATTATGAGGTCAAGTACACTTTGTTAGAAAGAACGTGTTGTGCCCTCACTTGGGTAGCACAAAAGCTGAGGCATTATTTGTTGTCATACACTACTTACCTCATATCCCGGATGGACCCACTGAAGTATATCTTTCAGAAGCCAATGCCAACGGGAAGACTCGCCAAGTGGCAAATGTTACTCACAGAGTTTGACATAGTCTATGTCACCCGGACTGCAATGAAAGCACAGGCTTTGGCCGATCATTTGGCCGAGAACCCAGTGGATGATGAGTATGAACCTCTCAAGACATACTTTCCTGATGAAGAGGTTGGCACAATTGAGGAGTTGACTTCAGAAGATGATCATTATTGGAAGCTATATTTTGATGGGGCCTCTAACTCCAAAGGTGATGGTATCGGGGCTGTTCTCATATCGCCAACAGGTCATTATTATCCGGCAGCAGCACAAATTTGTTTCTGGTGTACCAATAACACGGCAGAATACGAAGCTTGTATCATGGGTCTACGCATGGCGATAGACATGGACATCAAAGAACTACTAGTGCTTGGAGATTCTGACCTACTAGTACATCAAATCAAGGGTGAATGGGAAACTCGAGACGTGAAACTCATCATGTATAAGCAGTATCTGGAAGATCTTTGCCAAAGATTTGATTCTATTGAATTTAGGTACATCCCAAGAATGCACAATGAGTTGGCTGACGCTTTGGCTACATTAGCATCCATGCTTAGTCATCCTGACCAAACTCATATTGATCCTCTCGAGATTCAAGTTAGGGATCAACATGCTTATTGTAACATGGTTGAAGAAGAACTTGATGGCGAGCCATGGTACCTGGACATCAAAAACTACATCAAGAATGGAGAGTATCCAGCGCTAGCAGAGAGTAATCAGAAAAGAACCCTCCGCCGTCTTGCCAATGGTTTCTTTCTGAGCGGAGGGATACTGTACAGGAGAACCCCAGATCTGGGACTGTTGAGATGTGTAGACGCACAAGAAGCCTCGAGAATTCTTAATGAGGTACATTCAGGAATTTGTGGGCCACACATGAATGGCTATGTGCTAGCCAAGAAGATTTTAAGAGCAGGTTATTTCTGGCTCACTATGGAGAGAGATTGCATAGGGTTTGTGCGAAAATGTCACCAATGTCAAGTGCACGGTGATTTGATACATTCGCCTCCCTTAGAGCTCCACACAATGTCCGCCCCTTGGCCTTTTGCTGCATGGGGAATGGATGTCATTGGCCCGATAGAACAAAAGGCATCAAATGGGCATAGATTTATCTTGGTCGCCATTGATTATTTTACCAAGTGGGTGGAAGCAGCGACATTCAAGTCAGTAACCAAGAAAGCTGTGGTCGACTTTGTTCACTCAAACATCATTTGTCGATTTGGTATTCCCAATACCATCATCACTGACAATGGGGCTAATCTGAACAGTCATTTGATGAGAGAGGTATGTGAAAGGTTCAAAATTGTGCATAGAAATTCCACACCATACCGGCCAAAAGCAAATGGCGCGGTCGAAGCTGCAAACAAAAACATCAAGAAGATCCTTCAAAAAATGGTGGAAGGATCTCGAGATTGGCATGAGAAGTTGCCATTTGCTCTTCTGGGTTATCGCACAACTGTGCGCACCTCAATAGGCACGACTCCATATGAACTGGTGTATGGGACTGAAGCGGTCATTCCGGCAGAAGTCGAAATACCATCCTTGAGAATCATTGTTGAAGCTGAAATTGAGGACACTGAATGGGTCAAATCCCGCTTGGAAAAATTGGCTCTGATTGACGAGAAAAGGCTAAATGCAGTATGTTATGGTCAACTATATCAGAAGAGAATGGCCAAAGCATACAACAAGAAAGTGCGCCAACGCAAGTTCAATGAAGGCCAGTTAGTCTTGAAGCGCATCTTTCCACATCAGGAAGAAGCAAAGGGCAAGTTTGCTCCAAATTGGCAAGGACCGTATGTGGTGAAGAAGGTGTTGCCCAATGGTGCCCTATTCTTGACAGACATCGAAGGCACGATGGCTCAAATGATTGTTAATGCTGATGCAGTGAAGAGGTACTACATTTGATGTTCTTAGATTGGGATACCGAAGGTCTTTGTTTCCTTTATCCAGATAATGTATCCCTTTTGTTAGCCTTTGGCTTTGTACTGCTTTTGTGAACCCTTATTGGAAATCCTGTAATTGAACTGAAATGAAATGAAAAGAGAAAATTCCAAATTTGGCATTAAATTGCTAGAGCTACGTCTGACCTGATTCCTCTCAAAAGGATACGTAGGCAACCATTCAGGTGCGGTCATATCAGCGAAAGTTCTAAAGGTTCCTCAGTTTCATATTAGGGGAAAGTTTCCATTTTTCCTATCTCACATTGACGCAAAACTCGCGTTCAAGTTTGCGGCCAAATTCAAAGAAAATCCAAATCCGTAGTTTCTGCTAAACTG
Organism: Petunia secreta; assembly: GCA_029990175.1. Lineage (NCBI taxonomy): Eukaryota > Viridiplantae > Streptophyta > Magnoliopsida > Solanales > Solanaceae > Petunia > Petunia secreta. The sequence goes on along the minus strand of JARKIP010000028.1, from coordinate 6,686,027 downwards.
GGGCAGAAGTTTGTTTTTATTTTATTTGTCAATAAAATAAAAACTAACTTCTATTATTCTTACCATCTTTTCACATGTTCATGGGACGTTTGAATTTTGTCTCGAAGTCAGGAAGAGGCTTAAAGCACCCAAGACATTATCATCAAAGAGTGAAAAAAAAAAGAGAAAAAAAAAGAGAAGAAAAAAAAATGAAAAGAAAAGAAAATGAAGTCTTGCCGGTGAAAACCTGAAAAGGCGCCGCATGACAAACAGTGAGATAAAAGAACAATGAGAGAGGTTAGTTGGTGAAAACCCCAAATGGGGCACCACTAGCCGAATGAGAGATGTTATATTTGTCATCAAGCTGGGCTTGGCAAGTAGTCATTACTGAATGTTCGAATTGAGGGAGAGGTCGATGAAGAGCTGTTGTGAATGGATCAAGGTTCGAGGCCAAGATGCATGTCATGTCCATTGGGGTCATCATCGTTTTGCCTCCAGATAAGTTCATTTTCATCTTCTAAAGGACATCTCTCGTCCAGAGTCCTTTGTCCAGAATCTTTTCCATTTTCGACTCTCAGTCAAAATAACATCAAAACGAGCAAAAGAAAGTTTTGCAAAAATTATTTACCTGTTTTGCAGTTGTAAAAGAGCACAATCAGGACCCGCCTGGATAATGGGAGCCAACATCACATCTCGATAGCAAGAATGACGCATCGAGAATTTGCACCGTTAAAAGACCAACAAGGGAGCCAAAGGGAATGCAGGGAAATGCCAGGAGCAAAGAAAGACGAGAAGGAGTATGGAAAGAAAATGGAAAGGGAAATAAGGGAAGCAGAATTTGGTGTAGTGTTGAGAAAGTCGAGGCGCCCACCTGGAGAATGAGGGAGTAATTTGGAAAGTCGAGGCACCCACCTGGAGAATGAGAGAGTAGTTTAGAGAAAGTCGAGGCACCCACCTGGAGAATGAGGGAGTAGTTTAGAGAAAGTCGAGGCACCCACCTGGAGAATGAGGGAGCAGTTTTAAGAAAGTCGAGGCACCCACCTGGAGAATGAGGGAGTAGTTTTGAGAAAGTCGAGGCACCCACCTGGAGAATGAGGGAGTAGTTTTGAGAAAGTCGAGGCACCCACCTGGAGAATGAGGGAGTAGTTTAGAGAAAATCGAGGCACCCACCTGGAGAATGAGGGAGTAGTTTAGAGAATGTCGAGGCACCCACCTGGAGAATGAGGGAGTAGTTTTGAGAAAGTCGAGGAACCCACCTGAAGAATGAGGGAGTAGTTTTGAGAAAGTCGAGGCACCCACCTGGAGAATGAGGGAGTAGGTTAGAGAAAGTCGAGGCACCCACCTGGAGAATGAGGGAGTAGTTTGGAAAGTCGAAGCAACCACCTGAAGAACGAGGGAATCCATTTCTGTAAAGAAGCAAGACCCATCAAAGTGATGGTTTTTCAATTTTCAGAAGAAGCAAGACCCATCAAAGTGATGGTTTTCAATTCATCAAGAACAACACCCATCAGAGAGATGACTTTCATTTTCAGCATAAGCAAGACCTACCAGAGTGGTGGTTCCAGTTTTATCTTTCAAGTCAAAGCCCGTCAAAGCGGCAATTTTATTCAAGTCAAAGCCCGTCAAAGCGGCAATTTCATTCAAGTCAAAGCCCGTCAAAGCGGCAATTTCAATTTTCAAGTCAAAGCCCGTCAAAGCGGCAATTTTAATTTTCAAGTCAAAGCGGCAATTTCAAGTTTTCAAGACTACTTTGGTAGTGGGAGCTTCGGACCAGTTTATCAGCTTGGGAAGCATGCAGAAGTTAGCTTAGGAATTGTAATTTTACATTTCAAATGTTGTATTTTCATTTTTCCTTTGTAAAGCAGTGACCACTAGCCAGCTAGCCAGCAACCAGCAACAGTGACCAGAAGCAACAACTCTAGTGTGTCAAAAGTGTCTTGTGTCAGTCCGGGTAAATCTAGGAGCATCGAGTCAGTCCCAGTTAGTTCTGAAAGTGTCTAGAGTTAGTCTGTGTATGTCTAGGGAGTGCTTATTGTTAGTCTAGAAGAGTCCAATTTCTGTTTAAATGCGGTAGTCCCAGCTATCGCACGTGAGGAACTACACTGACCTGATTCCTTAGTCCGGGGATATGTAGGTAACCTTGTTCTCGGTTAGAACCGAAATTCAAGGCACGGTCACCATTTTGTAAAGGCATGCTCTCGGCTAGAACAGAAAAGCCAAAATTAGTTGTTGATTACGTCTTTGTCCGAAAACTCTTCATGTTCTCGAACAAAGAGGGGCAGCTGTAATCACCTAATTTTGGCACCAAATTGATAATTACTTGAATTGTCTGTGCAAATTCTCTCAGGGTTTTCCAATTTTATCTAGCTTTTATTTAACTATTTTCAGACAGAAAAATGCTAAAAATTACCGAAAAATAAAAAAAAAGTGATTGTATTTGTGAGTAATATTCAGTTGATTTCCCTTTGTGTTAGCAAGAATATTTGTTGTGTATTTCTACTAATTATGTAGTTTTAATTAATTAATTGTGCTAATTTTATTGTTACAAGTTAAGTATATGATTAGGATCTTTAGTATTGGCTTAGATAAAATGGCCATCAGGCCAAGAAAACTCAGGAAAGGAATAGAAAATGCGGCCCACAACTCATGACATGCTGTCATACCCGATCTTGGACTCAGCTCGAGGGCGAGTCGGGTTTCGGATTTGACTGGGTAAACTCGTTTGGAGTCAGGGGTTTTGGAGTCGCCACCTAATATAGTTTCTAAGGTGTATTAGGTCACATATTAATTTCTAATTCAAATAATAACTCCGGGTTAGTTACGAGTCAGAGATTCGGGTAAGTGTTCGAAATAACCCAGAAGGAAGGGGTTAGGCACCTTCTAGGTTCCACTAAACGTGGTTCCCCGCCGATTTCTATGATTGGGTTTAGGTATGTAATACTGACTAAAAGGGGTAAAAGCTAAATAAAATATATAAAAGATATCATGGTATGCAAATGAATTTGAGTGAAAATTATGCAATTCTAGCCTAAAGGACGTTCTCATCCTCAAAAAGGGCCAAAATATCAATAAGGTCTTTAATTTGGGATGTTTCTGGAAAACTTAATTTCAGAACTTCTAATCAGTTACGGAAACTTGTAATCATGCAGTAAAAAGACAAGCAGCTTAAATAATAATGCATAACAGGCCGAGAGTTGAGTCATATTGCATATACAACATTGAATTAATAAAATATAATTAATTAACAAATTAGAAAATATCACCATCTTCATTTTGAAATAACACAAGATTTTCTAATTGATAAAACATGGAAAAGTAATTAGAGTGAAAAATATGCACCACCAAAGGGTGGTAATGTGACATTGTTGGTCACATACCTTTAACTCTGGTGGCGACTTTAATGTAAGGTCGCGTTTAAAATAATTTTAGGATACATAAGAATTTAAAATAAATATTATATAGAGTATATTTAGAAACTACTCATAGCAAGCAAATAGTAATAAATAAACACATATATCACTAACTAGAGTGCAAATATGACGTTTATAAAATATTAACGAGTAGTATAATGAGTAAATAATAGTGACTTAAAAGACTAACTTATAGTTTTAATAAAGAAAAAATAATATAATTTTTAAGGACTTGACCTCCAAAGTCCTAATCTCCCTCAAACTATTAATTAGCTTGGAGATAAAAAGTAACACAAATTTCTTTTGGAAAACGTTTGAGTCTATAGATTGCAAAAGCAGCCAAGTTTTAAAAGTATTCTGCATTCTACCAATAAAAAGTATTCTGCAGATTTTGAGTAGGACAGTTTCAAAAATAAACTGCACTTTTAGTCTCGTTCAGAAAATATTTTTATAACCTGTGATGAATGATATTCAAGAAACTACATTTGCAGAAAATAGACCATTTTACTTTGGGCTTTCAGATTTCGACTTTAGTAGAAGCAGTCCACTTTTTAAACTTGTTTCGTTTAGCATTTAACATGCCAATTAAAAGAGAAGGACGAGAAATAGCCCTGTGTAGCCGAATATTCACCGCACATAGCAGTAACTTATATATAATTGTAGTTGTAGTTGTACCTGCAACGTTAGCACATAATACCAAAAAGTTCAATACAAGTTACCTTTCAATGAATGAATAGCTTTTGTCAATACGAACTTCAGGACAAGTCTTTTATGTGGCTTCCGATAGAGAAATAGAATAAAGAAAAATGGAGTAGTGTGTTAAAGGATAAAAGAAGTGTATAGAGATTAGTGGTTCAATGGTGAGAAGTGAGAATGAAGTGTGGCCTATTTATTGTTAAACTAGAGCATTGCATAAATAAGAAAATAAATTCAAAAGCAAAATTTACGCACAAAGAATTGGGGATTGAGGCTCAGATCATGAACCTAGTCACGAAACTATGTGTATTACAAGTCCATCTTCATTACTTATTCACATAAAATTTTCAAAAAATGTAACTAAGAAGGAAAATGATCAAGTGAGATGCATGAAAATCAATGCTTCATAATAAAAAATAGAAAGGAACTTGATTAACGGGCTAAAATCAGAAAGTAAGGAAAGGATCCCAATTGATCAACCATGAAGATTTAAACGAAATCAGATATATTGATAGTAATCCAACGTTTTATGAATCAAAGATCTCAAGAAATGGCCATGATTTATGCAATTAAGACGAAATTAGCAGAAGCTTAGGATTTGAAGATGAGTTCCTTAGGTTGAGCTATTGAGTGACGTGATACTTAGGCCATTGGAAGCAAATTGGATTAGGCAATATAGTGGGTTGGCTATAAAAATAGCTATTAGTTAATTAAAAAATAGCCTAAATAATATAAGTAAATAGATAAGTAAGAATAATAATAGATATTAAAACAAGTAGGTGAAATAATTATGGATAGATGCAACCTAGCATAAGCAAAAATACATTAGCATAAATATAATATCTATACTTAAGTATAAATACAAATAATTGAGCCGATATACTAATATTGAAATTTATTGCACAATTCATTATAAATAATGTACGTGTTTTAAAAATTGCCTAAATGTGATAAAATTTCATAGTATAATCACAATTAGATGGGTACTATATAAATAGAGGATTAAAATAAGGGTTATGCACGTAAATGCATGTTGTAATGCAATTTTGTTTGAAAAATAGCATTGTACTTTAATTAAATATAGCCAGATTGCAAAAAATGGAGGGACAAAATTGGGTGTCAACACATGCTAGCCCAATTCTCTACTTGACCCGGCCCATATTGTGAGTATATATATAAAAATATGGCCCTCTTGTCCATTTTCCCCAATTTTTCAGATAAACAAGGGAAACCATGCCAAAATCCTTAGCTTCACCAGAATTCGCCTCCCGCCGGCGATCCACCGTTCTTCCGCCACCGGAAAGTCATAAAAGTACATCCCCGAACCGCTTTGAACCCCTCTGTCCCGATCTGGTCTCGTTTTCCACAAATATCAAGGGATTCTCGTAAATCGGAGTCCGAAGCACGACCAAAGAAATTTTCCGGTGACCCATTCGTTTTTTCGGTGAGTTTCTTCGGCTGTTTCATTGCACTTTAACATGAATCCACCTCTCCCTCTCTCCTCTTTCCGTTCTTTATTTCTTCTAACTGAAACGACCCCAAATGGGATCGTTTCCGTTAGAAGAAAAAAAAAGGAAACGGGTCTGAACGGCTAACGAGAGGGTCGGGTTGTGTCGATTAGGTTTTAGACGTAGAATGGAGGCTAGGCAGTGACGGGATTTGATGTTTGTTTGGGGGCTGTGATGATGGTTTGTGGGGATGAGCGAGGCAGCGATAAGGGCGATTGGCGCCTGGGCAGCGACGCTAGGGCAGTGGTAGCGCGAGGCTGGTGGTGATGCGATGGGGCTGTTGGGTTTGTATTTTGTGTATGGGTGATGATGGGTTTTTGTCTTGATGGCTGTCGTGGTGGTGAGTTGATCACGCTGCTGCGACTATGATGTTTATTTTGTTGAAGCGAGGACGACAAGCAGTAGTAAGATGGCATTGGTGAGTCGTTGAAGCAGTGGTGGTTACTAGACAGTGGGGAGGCTGTGTGAGGATGATGGTGAGGTCGTGATGTTGGTGGCAATGGTGTGGGTGTTCACTTAGGGTTGTGGGATGATGGAAATTGAAGCAGGGTTGGTTTTCATTTTTCTGTGAGGGTAACAAGGGAGCGAGCCAGTGTCGAGGCTGTGATGGTGATGTTTCTTGGCTTTAGTTAGTTGATCTCATTGTTGTTTCAAGCTGAGACAAGTGTGGTAATGGCTCGACGACGCAGTAGTGTCGAAGCTGATTCGAGGGCAGCGAGCAGTGATGGCGCAGCTGCGATGATGATTCTGTATAGATGAAGCAATGACAGTCGTGTTGCTATGAATGGTTAGATAGAAGTCTTCTTTGCCTTTACCCTTTACTTGTTATTGTTTCGTGAGTTTAAATTTGTTAAGTATAAAGAATAGTTCATGTGATTGAAGTTTAGTATGTTCAAAGTTGTGGAAATGTTTTGTTCATGAAAGTTGAAAATTATGAATATGTTGTCCCCTTATTGGTTCACTGATTGAATGTTAGAATCGTATAGCTTGCGGTTATTTCTTTCAATCTGTTATGTTCAAGTTCAGTGAGCATGGAAACTGTATGGTTGGAATCTTCTTCCTTAGGTTATGCATATTTTAGTTTGAAAGTCTTGATATACTCTAGTCTTGTTTGGTTTCTTGAATAATTTAGTTTGGTCTGTGGTTTATTTGCTTGTCCAAAATGTGAAAAGTAGGATCTTTGAGTTAGTTTGACTGCTTTTCTTTTAGTTCTTTGTTGTGATTGTGGTTTGCAATGAATGAAACCTCTTTAAAGCTGGAAATTGGTTTGAAGTGCCTATGCCAGTTAGTTTGTTTGGGTTCAAGTTTAGATGGTTTAGATGACATAGGGCTTGATGATGTCAAATGGGGATGTCTAAATTGAGTCAAGGAAGTACAATCTCTGTTTTGTTTTGGTACTGCTCTGCAGGCAATGAAATAATGGCCTGAAATGCTAAGGTTGGGGGGCACATGGGCTGGTACCTTACTGGTACACATACCCCACTGCCCCTTATATTTGTAGACCATTTTACTCTCTTTAAAAAGAGGTAACAGAACATAGAAAAGGAGAGACAACAGAACTTATAAAAAACAAAGAACAGAGAGAGAGAATACAAAAGGGAACAACAGAGAACATAGATAAAAAAAAAAAAAACTGAAACAAAGAGTGAGACACACAGAGAACACATAGAGAGGAGGGAAACTTCACAGAACACTTCACCAAAAAAAAAAAAGAACTCCATCACAGACACACAGACACAAGAAAAAGATTGCTTCTCTCTAAAGGGTTTGAAAGCAGATCTGAAAAGAAAAAAAGGGAAACACTTAGGAGTTACAGTGAGGTCTTTTAAGTTAAGTTGAAGTCTGGTTGTTAACTTTTGGAGCCAGCTTGAGGCCTGATTGTTGTTGCTGCTGTTTGTTTCTTTTGGTTGCTGTTGTTGCGCTTGGTCTTGCTAGCTGCTGGTCTCTTTGTTCGTTGCTCAAGGGATTTGCACATTAGGTAAATATTTCTTTCGACTATGTATGTATTTACCTCTGGGTTTGTATAAAAATGGGCTTTGATTTAGTGACATGGTTTAGCAGAGCTTGTTATCTTGTTCTTGCATATTGCATACTTAGAATATTGTAATCTTTCTTGAAAACAAAATATGCAATATTGATGAATTTTGGACCAGCTGATAACGCATGAGAATTTTTGTGTTTAAGCTCACGTAAGGACCCAGATCTGGTCCAAAAATCCAGGCCTATTTGGTCATTTATATTTTTCTTTTGTGTATGTGATGGTTGCAAACTTGTCATAAATGTATGCGTATAAAATTAGAAATGAGGAAACGTCACTTGTATATTTGGGGATAAACTAAAACCAAGGCAGATTATTGTTCCTAGTGCTAAGCTAAAAATGGAAATCGGAAAAGTGGATGGGCTTGCTAATGAAAAAATACAATAAGCTTAGGGCGTGTAGCGACGTAGCAATGTTGATTTCGAGTTTTCACTTCTACAATTTGGTTTGACTATTACGGGATGTCTAAAACAAATTACTTACTACACCAAATGAGGTACTAAATTGTTATTAATGTTTATAACTTTTTTAAACAATCGGTTAGGCAAATTTGATTTTTTTTAAAAAAATGGTTAGGCAATTGGAATAGGCCGATTCAAGCTTAACTAAATAATAACTCATTTTTTTCACTTGAAACTCATTTAAGTCAAGAGATTTCGAACGGGTGAAGTACCTGCGTGATTTAATTGATTTAAGTCGAAAGATTTCGAACGAGTGAAGTTCTCGCGCGATTATATTCGATTGGAGTTTTCAATTGTCAAACGGTAAAAAATTAATAATAAATTGAAGCGTAACAAAATCAAGGCAAATATAATAAACGAATTCAACGAGTCGAAACGTGTCAATAAAAGCAACTGTGCTCGGCACAGGACTCGAGGGTGCCTAACACCTTCCCGAGAGTCAATCGAGATCCTTACCCGAAACTCTGACGCAGACCATTTACGAGTCATAGGTGTTCTAGGTACACCACTTTGGTGACTTGGCACACCTTTAACTTGTCAAGTGGCGACTCCGAAAATCTCTTAAATAATTTATGTACCTGAACACCTCGTCACAGACCTTTAAATACTTATAAAGTCTTTCTTTTTGTAAAAAAAAAAAAAAGGTCGTGACAGTCCTTCCTCTTACGTATTACAATAAGGGATAAGCAAGAACTTTTCTCCCAGTCTATGTGAAAAAGAGTGACGAACTCATTTTTCTTCGGTCATAGGTTGGTCCAAAGAACGAGAGTTGCTTACCCTAAGACTTTAACTCCATCTTATATCAACTGGATCGAGAGAATCTAGATAGGCATGATCGAAAGAGGGAAATATATATATATATATATATATATATATATATATATATATATATATGTCAGAGGGAGAATGAAATTAGCGACAACTTTAATATGCATGTTTTTCATTCAAGTACCCCACAAACAAATCATATGTATAGATCATGAACTAAAACCTTTAATCATTGATACTCTAAAAGTACAACTATTAGAATGATATACAACTGCTAGATCTTGATAGATAAGTGCAGTTTGGAGTAAATTAATTGGCGGTGACGGCAGCCTTAACACCATTAGCACAATGGGGTCCAATAGTACAAATGAAATATGAGTCTCCTGCTACGAGAGTTACTTTGTCATCTCCTGAACTGAAAATTTGTCCTCCGGTACCGTCACAATTATCAAATCCTGCTTTGTTCACAGCCACAACGTTGTGCACTCCAGCTTGGTATTTAAACTCTGTAATTATGAGAAAAAGAAAAAGAAGACAAACACACACATTAACTTTTGTCATCATCAAATCGAATCGACCATGTTGATACTTATACATAGATGTAATTTTTCATGATTATCTTAATTTAAATATTATTTATAAATTCTTACCAATGGTATCACCAGCCTTGAAAGTTTTGCCATTAGGCCAACCATTCATGTTGAAACCCCAACCGTTGTCGCCACCTGCAGGAAATGTATCTGCATTTGAAATTTTGGTTTGAAGTAAGATACACAACATCATAGCTAGGAAAATCATTGTGGCCCTGTTTCCTCTACACATTTTGTGGAACTTGAAAGAATAGAATAAAGACTGTATAATGGGTAAATATTTGGTCCCAATGTTTGTACTTTGTTGTGTCACTGTAGTAAGGATTTAGATTTTAGACCATTATATAGGAAAATTCTTGTTCGGTGAATTCATGAAAAACCTGATTCATTGGATTTTGAAAATCTACATTTATTGTCTTTACATGCAAATTTTTAATAACATACAGAATCATTATCTTTTGAAAAAACTCAAAGAATATCAATTTTGAAAGCAAGTTAATAAAACATTAGAAATAAAAGGGGAAAAGTTGATAGAGTTTCTAGAAAAAAAAAAGTGAACAAGATCAGCAAAGGAAAAACAAGAACATCAGGAAAAATTGATATAAGTTTCCAAATAAGCAAATGTGACCAAGATTAAATTTTTTGCACTTCATTGATAAAAAAAAATGCAAATCTTTAACTACTGAAGTTATAAAGAGTTCATTAAGGTATTGAAGTTGTATACACTTTTAACAAATTCTGAGTTAGTCCTATAAATATACTTTATCCAAATTTGATTAGTAAAACCTAATGAAAAAACTTCACTATTGAAGTAGTAGCAACTCATTATATCATTGAGATGCTACTCATTTAAAAAAATTATATATACAATAAATGTTACGAAGGCCACGTATTTCGAATATTAATTTTGACGTAAATGTTGGATACAATAAAATTTGAATACATAATAATCAATATTAATCTAGACAATCCAAGTTTATTTTCACTTATATTGAGAAAAATTTATCTGCACCAAAAGTCACACTTTTCACCGTGCTATGTTAGTAGATTTCACACTGAATACTTCAAAAATGTTGTCAAAATCCAGAGAAAACAACATTAGTAGTATTGATTGGGTACTCTAGCTAGCTTGTCCCACTCTAAACAACCACTAAATTCTTAAGTCAAGGCATTCACATTAGCTCCCGTTTGGACATAGTTTTTGGGAGATTTTGGTTGAAAAAGTGTTTGTTTATGCTATTTGAGCAAAATTTCTCTCAAAAACTCCCAAAAACTCAAAAAATGGTCTTCAGCTGTTTTTGAACAAAAAACTGTACAAACTAGCTTTGCATAAGAGCTCAAAGGCTATGACAATACGAAAAAATTTGTTCTCAAAAAGTATGTCCAAACACTTTTTCATTTTCATATCAAATTTCACCCAAAAAATATTTCTCAAAAATTATTCGAGAATCTATGTCCAAACCCTAGCTAAGTTCACGTCTTAGAGTTACACCTACTCAAATAGTGAAATTCCACCCTATAAATAGAGTAGATACTTCCTAGTTAAAAAAATGTTAGGAAAAGTAGAATGGGGTTTTTGGGTCACTGTTATGGTGGTGTTGTTTACTATCCAAATAACTAATGGCTAATGCAACAATTTGGAATGTTGGAGATAGTGATGGTTGGGATATGGGTGTTAGTAACTGGACTAATGGCAAGAATTTCAAAGTCGGCGATGTGCGTGCTTGATATGTAAACTAGCATATATTTAAAGAAAACTTATTATTTATGTCTGATTATCTAAGATTCTTGTTTTTTCTTTTCTTGCAGTATTCAAATATCCGAAAGGAGTTCACAATGTGGCGAAACTGAACAAGGCGAACTACGATAATTGTGAGCCTTCAGGGAAAATATTGGATTCTGTGGATGATTAAGTAACCCTTGGCAAGGGCGCGAACAAGTTATTTTATTTGTGGCTTGCCTACTTATTGTAATTTTGATGAAAAGATTACAGTAACTGCTAGTTAAATATGTCACTTTATTTATATTTTCATTTATAAATTTGAGAAGCGGAAAACGCTTTGAAGTTACAAATGTTTGGACCATAATTTTCAATCTTATAGTCACTGGCGTAACCAAGAAAATTTAGCAAGGTTGGTCAAGATTTGAACAAGTAAAAATTAAAAGTTTCGATAACTTCCTTTATTGTTATAAGCTTCAAACCAAGCGGTTTTGCCATAAACAATTTTTTAAAAATTATTTTTCACCAAATACACAGTATAACAGTTGTGTAACTTTAAGAACACATGAACTACTCTAATTAAACTAAACTACTCGTTGAAAAATTCGATGAATTGAGATTTCTAGTAAACACATATCACACATTTAAAGTGAAAAAAAAATATTAATATCTTAGAAGGTTGCTCAACCAGCCCAGCGGATCCATTGTTTGTTTTTTCTTTAAACTCAAATTATTTTTAATTAATTCCTTTTTGTTAATATACTATAATTTCTCGTTAAATAGGATATTTAATAATATTATGAGACTTTTTAAAGTAATGCTATACTTACTGTATAGAATATTCGAAAAGGTTCATGCAACATACTATTGGTTTAAATAGTAGATAGATTCACAGTTCACTTCTTAATTAAAAAGGGGAGATCATAAAATATGTTACACAGGACAGATTCGATCTGCAGATCTCTGGGTCGTTTTGAACAAGCTTAACCAATCGAGCAGCAGGTTCTGATCTGTCATGGTTGTTTAAAGTATTGTATATATACGCGTCTAACAGAACTATACCTATATACACTATAATTTTTCGGTGAAGGTTGTTCGCCTGACCACCCTTATTGGGCCGTAGCTCCGCCCATGCTTATAGTAAATGATATACGCTAGTGAAATTTAGTCATATCAATGCTTCATGGTTGAATACATCCAAGTTAAATTAGCCTTTTGCTATTGGAAACATATCTCTTCATTGGTTCTGCATCTGCCAGGTGACCTCACAAGTAAACTGGCTTCTGCACAGGATGGAGACAGGTTTTCAATACAAAAAATGTACCACTTGTTATTACCTGCCTATCCTAGAGTCCAGTGGAGAAGCATAGTACTGCATAATGGCATTCATCCTAGATTTAAATTCATCCTATGGCTTGCACTTCACCAAAGACTTCCAACTGTTGATAGGCTCTTGAAATTTAGAACCCAAGTTCCCCTACCTTGTGCTTTCTGTAGTAGCCCTATTGAAATATTCGACCACATATTCTTTGGTTGCTCCATCACCAGAAGACTTTGGAGTAGAATACTGGGCTGGTTGGGATAATCTAGAGGCATTGGCAACTGGGATGATGAAGTTGCCTGGATCAGTCAAAAAGCCAGAAGTAAGACTGCACTCAATTCAATCCTGGTCAGCAGCTTTGGTACCCTACTATACTTTATTTGGAGAGAAAGGAACAACATCAGATTCAATCAGGGAAGCCTTGAAGAAGACCAGCTATGCAGGGAACTTGCTATCCATATCCACATCAGAGGTGCTGCCTTTAAGAAGTGGAATACAACTCTCAGTTCTCTAGCTCACAGCCTGTAATCAGAATTGTCATCTTAAGGTAGAATACATAAGGAAGTAATGTATTTCTTGCTTGTAAACAAGTAGCTTCTAGTATAGAGTCTAATTAGTAGGATGCAGATGGTCAGCACTCTGCTTGGTTTGTAATGACAACTTTTTTGGTTAATAAAATTCTGGTTACCGAAAAAAAATATATATGTCTCTTCATTTTTCAATTGATAAAAGAACCATTCGCTAAATCTATCACCGTTGTTGTGCCGCTGCCGTCAGCCAGTAGAAACTATGCAAAATAAATAAGTGCAGAAACAATGCAAAAACAGTAGAAAGAGTATTAGATACCACCAGAAAAAGTGCATGAACTATTCAGATAAAGTGTAGAAATGCATGAACGCTGAAATAATGTAGAACAGTGCAAAAAATATCTGATATAGTGTAGAAACAATGCATATACAGAGGAAATACAATAAAATAAAAGGATAAAAAAATACCAAATCTAACTAGAAAACACCCGATTCGGCCGAAAAACATCAAATATGGGGGAAAATTACCAAATTTGGCCGAAAAATATCAATTAGCTGGAAAACACCATATTTGAATTAAAAACGCGAAATACAAATGAAATATAAAAAAAATAACTAAAAATAAAATGTGAAATAGTACTTGCTTTATTGAAAGAGTAGTGTCGGTGGTGGGGGTTGGCCGGAGCTCCGGCAACGGAGGGAGTAAGGCTATGGTTGGGGTGGGAGGGGGGGGGGGGGGGGGGAGAGCGTGGGAAAAGCCGAAGAAAGAGGCTAGGGTTCGATATGTCTAGGGCTTATATATTTTGTAATTTCAACAAAATGTCTTTATATTTTGTAGTTTCAACAAAATGTCTCTATATTTTGTAAAAAAGGCATCCAAATTATACTTTTGTTTATTTTTCTTTAGTAGGTATCTAACTTTGGATGAGTGATAGTGCAAGCCATCAAGCTCATTTGCATGAGTGATAATCCAAGGTATCTAACTTTGGAGTATCTAGTTAATTCTTTTCGTAGACTCGGTGTTCAAGCTAATACTTATAATTAAGGTATTGTATTGGCCAACATTTGGCCGAACGCTTGCTGCCACGAGTCTGACGACGTGTAAGACAAAGAATAAATTTTGGAGACCATGCACAGTCAGCACAACCTAGCCTGATGGACTAGCTTTAGTTAAGTTTGTCCGATCGCTCATATCCGAACACGCAGTTGCCGAGATAGTATCAACCGGACACCCTAACGAATAAGCTCAACATCCCAACTAACTCCGCTATTTACAAGAATGAGACTTATCACGTCCCAACGGTCAGCTGAACATAGAGAGACGTGGGGGAAATGAAGTTTTACCTAGACTTAGGACTCTAGACTTATAAATACTTCCCTTCCTCTCATTTGTAACCCCTAGATTTTATTTACACGTACAACTCTCTTGAATTAGCAATATACACATGGTTGCTGCCATTGTTACTGTATTCATTCGTTGCTTTGTCCTTGAGAAGGCGGAACCTATGTTGGTTACTGGAGCACGAGCAACACAGCTAATCAATAAGATTTTTATTGCTTATTTCCATTATTATTGCTTTATTTCTTTATCGTTATTAACGGTCCCAATCCATGTCTTTAGCCTAGCCCCTAACTTAATTATCACTTGATTTACTAATTAACTGCACTATTAGCACAATCTTGATATCGTAGATTTAAATTATGACCGTTTAATCTTGATATAAATGATTGCTTGTACCTTATCAAATATTAATTTAATTATTAAACTTGAACGCAATCTTTAAGGAGTGCATTATGTTTAAGTGTTAATTTTCAGCTTGTGAAGGAATTGGATCTATGTACTACAGTGCATTGATGTATATTGTTAGCTAGGTAGTTAGTCGACTTGTTCATAGTAAGTAGTTAGTTAGGAAATATTTAATTAAGCTGAATTAGTTTAGTTAGTTAGGATTAAGTAGTTAGTTAGTTTCATAACTAACTCTGCCGGTATAACTACTCCTCTCCAGCTAGCTTATGAGCTAAGAGAGATCATTTCTCAGTTTAGCTTTCTCTCTCTAAAACTCCCTCTCTCTCTCTCTATAACTGTTTTTTCTTCATCGCTGAGTTCATCCAGCTTAACATGGTATCAGAGCAATAATCACGCAAATCTAGGGCATCTTTCTTACCGAGAATAAGAAGAAGATCGAGAGATTTGTAGCAGAGGTGAATTTCGATTTGCTATTCATAATTTTTCGAACAATTTTCAGTGTAATTTTCTAGGGTTTTCCGTTCAATTTCAATGGATGAGTCGTCTACATTACGTGCATTGGAGCTGGATCACAACAATCCAGTGTATCTGATCCATCGGACACTCCAGGAGCTATAAATATTGGGATTCAACTTACTGGCATGGAGAACTATACTCTTTGGAGTCGTGCAATACAGGTTTCCCTCCTTACTAAGAACAAGTTAGGGTTCATTAATGGGAAAATTGTTAGAAATGATTACCCTGTTGAACTGCATCACCAATGGGATCGCTGTAATGCGATGGTTTTGTCATGGTTAATGAACAATGTAAGTAGTAATCTGAAGAGTGGGATACTGTTTCGATCTAATGCACATCTAGTATGGAAAGACCTCAAAGAGAGATTCAATAAGGTGAACCTATCTAGAGTTTATCATTTACATAAGGAAATAGTGACTCTAGTGCAAGGTGTATTGTCTGTGTCAGTCTACTACTCCCAATTGAAGGACCTTTGGGATGAGTATGACTCTATTGTGCCCTTTCCAACTTGTGATTGTGAAAAGTCAAAGGAATTTGTGGAGCATCTAGAGAAACAGAGGTTATTGCAGTTTTTGATGGGTTTGAATTAGGGGTATGGTCAGGCTCGAAGCCAGATATTAATGATGAGTCCTACCCCCACAGTTAATCAAGCCTACTCTATGGCGATTCAAGATGAAAATCAGAAAAGTTTAATTGGAGGTTACCCTGGTGGTGGTGAGAATTCATACCCCACAATGATGTTTGTCTCTAAGGGGTTAGGTCAAAACTTTAGAAGAAATTACAATGTTCAATGTGAAATATGTGACAGAAAAGGACACAGTAAAGCAGACTGTAATCGTTTGAAGAAGTGTGACTATTGTGGTCTGAAGGGGCACCTAAGTGACAATTGTTACCAGAAGAAGGGTTATCCCAATGATTACAAAGGGAAAATGAGAGGAAATGCAAATGCAGTTTTTGGAGATAGGTCAAACACACATCACCAAAACCCTGATGCAAACCTTCCAGACTCACATCACAATGCCTTTGGTCCTGCATACAACAACAAGCCTCAGGAAGAAGGAGGTCATATCTCTCATCTATTTACTCCTGACCAATTCAATCAGATCATGAGCATGCTGAACAGGTCTCACATCTCTGAAGGAACAGTTAATGTCAATATGGCAGGTAGCCTAGCAGGTACTGTTCATCCTTATGCCATGACTAGCAAATCTAGCTGGATAGTAGATACAGGGGAAACCAATCATATGATTGGAAATAAAACATTACTCACTAATGGAATGTCCACAACTAGTCTAGGAAGGGTGCAGATGCCAAATGGAGAATCAGCAGGTGTTTCTCATGTAGGAAACTGCCAACTATCAGGAGGTGCAGTCATAAAAAATGTCTTATGTGTTCCACAGTTTAAGTTTAACATGTTACCAGTCTCAAAATTGACCTGGGATATGCATTGCTATGTTACTTTCTTTCTTGGATTCTGTGTGTTTCAGGATCTCTTGACTGGGAAGGTCAAGGAGATTGGTAAAGAACAAGATGGGCTCTATATACTACAGTCTCAAGTAGCCAATAAGGAGGAACATCAGGTAGCACAGGCACATATTGCAAATAAGAGCTCACAAGGTCAAGCTGGAGCACAAGTCTGGCACAAGAGAATGGGCCATGTCCCAATGTCAGTGTTAAGGAAAATACTTGAATTTAGAAATAAGAATTTTTCATTAGATCATTGCAGCATTTGTCCTCTAGCAAGACAGACAAGAATTCCTTTTCCTACTAGTACCAGTAGATCAGATGTTATGTTTCAGCTAGTGCATATGGATGTATGGGGTCCCTACAAAGTTCAGACACATAATGGGATGAGATATTTTCTTACTCTTGTTGATGATCACTCGAAATTCACATGAATATATCTGATGAAACTGAAGTTTGATGTTATATTTTTACTGAGAAATTTCATTTATTGGCCCAAAATCAGTTTGGTACAACTATCAAAATGTTTAGATAAGATAATGGTACTGAGTTCTTTAATAGTAGCTGCAGAGAGTTATTTCAGCAATATGGGATCTCACAGCAAAGTTCATGTCCTCACACACCCCAACAGAATGGGGGTGGTGGAAAGGAAACACAGGCACATCATGGAAACTGCAAGAGCTGATAAGTTTGAAGGGCACTTACCCAGCAGATTCTGGGGTGAATGTGTGGAAGATGCTGTGTATGTGATCAACAGAGTGCCCTCCATAACTCTAGGTAACAGATCTCCATTTGAAATCCTTCATGGGAAACCTCCAAACCTATCCCACATGAGAACTATTGGGAGCATGTGTTATGCCACTAACTTGTTAAAGGGTGATAAGTTGGCACCTAGAGTAGCTAAGTCAGTTATGATGGGGTACAGTGCTAGTCAAAAGGGATACAAGTTGTTTAACCTTCAGACCAGGAGCTTCTTTGTCAGTAGAGATGTGGTTTTCTATGAACATCTGTTCCCCTTCAAACAAGACATTAGCCAGAACCAGGAGCCATTCTTTCAGGACTGCTTTGAGAGTTTGCCAGCAGACTATTCATTGCCCAATGCAAACACTCCCACACTTATGATTCAACCACCGGCTGCAGGCCATGACAACCAGGCTCCTCTACACAATGTGCCAGCACCTATTACAACTGTAGACCATGGTCCAGCTTCACCAGAAGCAGTAGTCCCTGACAATACATTAGATGGTTCAGAAATGCATCCACATGATACGACTCCACCACAAAGACAAGTTGAGATAAAAGCATTAGAGGACAACAACACCTGGGTAGTGATGCCACTCCCAAAAGGGAAGAAAGCAATAGGTTGTAAGTGGTGTACAAGATTAAGTATAAAGCCAATGGAGAAATAGAGAGGTTCAAAGCCAGGCTGGTTGCCAAGGGGTACAATCAAAAGGAGGGACTTGACTATCAAGAAATATTCTCACCTATAGTCAAGATGGTGACAGTGAGATCAGTCATTGCCATTGCTGCAATGAAAAATTGGCACATTCACCAAATGATACAATGCATTCCTGCAGGGAGATTTGAATGAAGAAGTTTATATGCAAATGCCACAGGGATTTGTTCAGGCTGGGAACAAAACAAAAGTGTGCAGACTGGTGAAGTCCTTGTATGGTCTCAAACAAGCTTCCAGACAATAGAACATCAAGTTAACAACAACCTTGATTGACTCAGGATTCAGTCAGAGTTTCCTGGATTACTCTTTATTTATCAGAAGGATAGGGGCTCATATTGTCATAGTGCTTGTATATGTAGATGATCTACTCATCACTGGTTGTGACTTAACCTTGATCCAAGAAACAAAGAGTGTACTGCAGAAAGTTTTCAAAATAAAAGATCTGGGTGACCTAAGGTACTTCCTAGGGATAGAGTTTGCCAGGAGTAAGGAAAGCATACTGATGCATCAGAGGAAGTACAGCTTAGAACTCATTTCTGACATGGGGTTGTCTGCTTCTAAACCCATTGGAACACCATTAGAACTGAATCAGAAGCTCACCACAGAGGAGTTTGATAGCTATTTTGGGAAGCAAGATGCCAGAGATACTGTTCTATCAGATCCGAGCACTTATCAGAGATTGGTTGGGAGGCTCTTATACCTAACCATCACCAGACCTGACATATCATTTGTTGTCCAGAGTCTTAGTCAATTCATGCACCATCCTAAGGTTTCTCACATGGATGCTGCTATCAGAGTAGTGAAGTACTTGAGGCAGGCTCCAGGTCTGGGTATCTTAATAGGGTCAACTGTGTCCCACATGTTGAATGCTTATTGTGATGCAAACTGGGCATCCTGCATCAATACTAGAAGGTCGATAACTGGATACATTCTTCAGCTTGGTGGTTCTCCTATCTCCTGGAAGTCTAAGAAACAGGCTACAGTTTCTAGGAGTTCAGCTGAGGCTGAATACAGAAGTTTAGCCTCCACAGTTGCAGAGGTTGTGTGGTTGGTTGGTTTGTTCAGGCAGTTGGGGGCTGACCTGCAGCTGCCAATTTCACTACATTGTGACAGTAAGTCAGCTATCCAAATAGCTGCTAACCCTGTGTTCCACGAGAGGACAAAGCATATAGACATTGACTGTCATTTCATGAGGGAGAAGGTTCAGTATGGCCTTGTGCACACTGTTTATATAACTTCCCATGAACAGCCAGCTGATATCTTCACCAAGGGGCTCACTCATCATCAACATTCCTATCTGGTGTCCAAGCTAGGCATGAAGAACATCTTCGTAGGTCCTAGCTGAAGGGGGGGGGGGGTGTGAAGGAATTGGATCTATGTACTACAGTGCATTGATGTATATTGTTAGCTAGGTAGTTAGTCGACTTGTTCATAGTAAGTAGTTAGTTAGGAAATATTTAATTAAGTTGAATTAGTTTAGTTAGTTAGGATTAAGTAGTTAGTTAGTTTCATAACTAACTCTGCCTGTATAACTACTCCTCTCCAGCTAGCTTATGAGCTAAGAGAGATCATTTCTCAGTTTAGCTTTCTCTCTTTAAAACTCCCTCTCTCTATAAATGTTTTTTCTTCATCGGTGAGTTCATCCAGCTTAACACAACTTCATAGAGTTAATGAATTAATAAAGGGATATGATTCTCTAACTAAAGCATTATATTTTTTGGAGGATCATTGTGATCACTGTCAAACAAATATTACTACCTAAAATCGGTCTATACAGAGGCTTCAGGCTTGCCATCTCCGTCACTCACCATCTTTATCCCTTGTTTCTATCGACCACTCCAGCTAGTGCCACAATAAATAGCCACAAATTTCAAAATCAAAGACATTCACCTAATTTCAAGTCCTTGAAACTACATTTCCTGAAATTCCTATTGAGAAAATTATTTCTAATTAACTAAGTAGAAAATGTCTGGCAAACAAGGGGTTGCAATTTTTTTGGTCACATTTATGGTTTTGCTAACTATCCAAATAACTAGGGCAACTACTTATGAGGTTGGAGATAGTGCTGGTTGGACATTTGGTGTTAGCAGCTGGCCAAATGACAAGCATTTCAAGTCCGGTGATGTGCTTGGTATGTCAATCAGTACCACTTATATTTCGCCATTTTCCATTTATCCATTTTTTCTTAATGTTTTGTGTCAATTCAAGAGGAAGCTAGGAGACTTTCAGTTCTGAGTAAAAATTTAGGGTCGATTATTCACAGGCTTGCTAGGCAGGGATTGTAGTACATAAATTATTTATGCAGTAAATAATAAAAAGATGGATTGTTCGCGAATAATAATACAACAATTGTTGTGCATGGTTATAATAAGAAGTTTAAGTAGCTAAGAAATTATCGACGTACGTACTAGTAAACTATACTTCATGACTTTAATAATACTGTTTTCCCCTCATCGATCTTTCTTGCAGTATTTAATTACCCTCTCGGTGTTCACAATGTGGTGATAGTGAACAAGGAGAAGTACGATACTTGTGAAGCTTCAGGAAGAACATTTACTTCTGGGAATGATACAATAACCCTCAATAACAAGGGCACACTCTACTTTATTTGTGGAATCCCTGGTCATTGTGATGCTGGCCAAAAGATTGCAGTAACCACTAATTAAATATGTCGTTCTAATATGTTTCTGCAATTCTATATTTGAGATGAGAAAACGTAATGTGACAAATGATTTGACCATAACTCAAATCTAATAACATGAAAGACATTTTTGAATTGATGCTTAGTTATAGCGATATTAGAGAAAAAATGAAGTTAATATAATAAGTGTTTCATCAATAATAAGAAATATATATTCATACTAAGCTCCCGTTTGGACGTGATTTGGATTTGAGATTTGGAACTTGTGAAATTGAAATGTTGTTCGGACATACATTTTATTTGGAACAAAATTTGAAGTTTGTGAGGAAATTTCCCAAAAACTCCCAAAAATTGATTTCCCAAAAAATAGCCCCAAAAACTATGTCAAACGCGAGCTAAAAGTTTGAACAGCATGCCTCCATTCCTACAAGGAGATTAAGGAGCTATTTATTTTTCTTAAGATTAAGATATCTGAATCTAGATACACATTTGATTATTAATATGTTATATCTATCTCTAAATATTAAATAACTAAGACGGTTTGTTTATTCACGTCTGAATGAGCATAATTTTATATTCTATTTTAAAAAACATAATAAACATAAAATCCATCACACCACTTATTCCCACTATTGAACCTACATTTGCTACCGTAATTCAACCGAAAACCACCACTAGCAATGTGGCTATGGGTTTTAGAAAATTAGAGATCAATCAGCGATGCATTTCTTAAAAAATTCAACGTATTCTAAATCTAATACATAGTTTTTTTTTTTTCCATGGGATGATCCTTATTATCTGTCATGATGAGTGATTTCTTCGGCAATGACATTTGAATTTTACCTTTTTTGGCCAATGGAGTTGTGATGATTACAAACATGAAACAATAATTAAAACAGATGGTTGTGGCATTTGCATTATATCCGGCGGATATGAAGACCGTGTAATTTCATATTTCTTGTGTTAGAGGCTTTATAAGTGATATAATAATTTATTGTTTTCACAATCTGGAGATGTGGGATAAAAAGGTTGGCTGGAAAATCATATGCCATGACTGAAGTCGTTCTACAGGATAGCACAAGAAATAAAAGTTAACTAAGTAATAAATCGAGATCAAGGTTGAAAAAAATAAAAGAGCAAGAGAAACCTTTGAATGATAGGCAGACATTGTACAAGATCTTATTCGGGCAGCTCCAGAGATATTAAGTGATAAAATTTATAAATAAACAAATGTACTTAATAAGTAGTTATTTTAACTATTCATATTCAGATCTCCATTAGGTGCAAACAAATGAGGCCTAATATTATAAATATTTTTTATGCATTTCTCACGTCCTTTTAAATATACTACAATTGGACACGTGGATGAGTTTGATTAGCCATCGATTTGACTGAAAATGCTGATTGCTTGACAAGTGGCAAGAATTTGAGCTTTTACAAAATGATGACATAGCCGTTAATCTAATAATGGGTAAAGTGCACGATGGTTACAAAAGCCGTTAATACGAATCTGGCCTTATTGATTGTTGATTATATTTAGTGGTGCTTCAACTTTCATTATTATATAAGTCGACATTGAACTTTTTTAAAGTTTGACTTAGACACTCGAACATAGCTCCCCTTTTTGGTTCATCATGTCGGATAACGCATTGACCAACACAATTTGGATAACAACCATAACTAAAACAAATAAGTATTCCTTAAAGAAAGTCCAATTGAACACTGGTAGTCAAGAAGTTGTTGGGATTCAAACCTAGTTACACTACTTCTACTAGTACTAAATTGTCCCCGAAGGGTAACATAAATACCATAAGAATTCTTCAAATATATAGTTTTGCAAAACCACAATTTCAATGGAAGCACTTAAAGTTCACATTCATCCGTTATTTCACATATACTAGTACTAGTACACAAAACATAGTAAACATCATAACATATGGTTGATAAGTAATGTGGCAATAATAGATAATTTGAAGTGCTATTTCACAGGGCATTAACAGAAATCTTCATTCCAGATTCACAGTGTCCTGGGAAATTGCAAATGAAGTAATTTTGCCCCTTGGCTAGCTTTATCTTATCATTCCCATTCTTATAGACTTTGGCACCTCCAGGAGTACGGCAATTGTCATATCCATTTTTGTTCACTGCCACCACATTGTGTGCACCTGAGGCATAGTTGAATGCTGCAAACGACCAAACACTTCAAAATTGACAAGCAATTTATAGACAAATGGAAAACTAACATATACTCTCTCCATCCCAAATGAGTTGATACTTTAAGAGAAATGGTTTGTCCCAAATTAGCCGTCTCTTTAGGATTTCAAGACTAAATTTACTAGTTCTTTCCAACTATACTCTTAATAATTAAATAATTCTCAAAAAAGTTAATAATCAAACATTAAATAAGAGTAATATAGTAAAATACACACCATATTTAATGGTTTTCTTAATGGATGTGAAAAAGCTGAAGGCGACAACTAAAATGGAACGGGGGAATATTATAAAAAAATTTAGTACTTACTACCGAGTCATTATCAATTATCCTTTTTGAAATTTTAGGAGTGTGGTAGAACCAGACAGTCAAACGATCAATGGTGTATGAGAAATCGAAGAAAGACTAAGGCAAAATTCGAAAGCATATGGAGTATATATATATTTTATTTATTTTTAATTTTTTGTTACAATAGTGGTGATGGATAGAATTTAGGTACACTTGGGCTATTGTCAATAGTCTCATATTGGGACCCCATGTGTGGAAAACTTTCGTATCAGGTTTACATCATATGTGAGACTATATATATATATATATATATATAAATAATAGTCTCACATAGAATGTAAACCTGACACGAAAGTTTTCCACACATGTGGGGCCCCAATGCATATAAAATTTTGGATTTCCCTATGGTCCTTGCAACTACAATAAATTATAGGAAGAATATAAGTAATAATTACCAATTTTACATTAAAATTAAGATCTGCTATATTTGCCCCTATCATGTGAGTGAAGTAATTGTACCCGACACAAAATTACTGTAAATCTTATACAAAATCAAAAATAGACATAAATGCTTTATGTCGTACACCATGCCTCTCAATATATATATAGTCCCCTAATGGGCATAATAAGTCCTCAGTTGGATGTACTAACGGATTACTATTAAAGACCTCAAAGATATTTACTGTATGAGTTACTGGCCTTACATTTTTGGCAAGTGTATATGTGAAGCCATTTTGACTTTTAAACGAGTCTTGGGTTAAACTATTTTTTGTCGTAGATCTAAGTTGTAAACTTGCAAGAATTGCATAAAAGAGAAAAAGGAGAAAATACGAGGATATTGTCAGTGCCATTGAGCACAGGATGAGTTTATTTTTAAAAAAATTGAACGACTTACATACAATAATTTTGGATAAGCTTATGGATGGTCATCTAACTAAGATCCTAGAAAATGCAAGTAGACTGTCACATAGAACAAATTTGCTCAATGGTCCAGGCAGATTTTTTTTGAGTCGGTGTCACCTCAAAATAGAGACAGTACATCCTAAAAAATTTTTAAAGACCCCAATTCATAGCTTTTCAAAATTGGGGGGTTTATAACCGACTGGCTTTATGTTAAAGGTCAAAGGTTCAAACTTTACAAACACCAAATTGTTTTAATCAAATATCGAATTATAAAATAAATATTTCAGAAATTTAGAGGATGACAGGATACGAACCCAAGTCATCCAACTTGAGCACTTGACCCTCTACCACCGAGTCTCTTTGTTTCAAGTGGTGTCACTTTTAGTATTTGTAATAATATATTATAGTTTTTCATATATTTATATATATAACACCACTTTTAGTATTTGTAATATAATATATTATAGTTTTTCATATATTTATATATATATTCAGTAAAATAAATTGGCGGAGCAGTGTCTCGTAACATCCCTTCCCCCAAGGTAGATCTGCCTCTGAAAATGCTACGTAAAGTTTTACCGTATAGGGACTTGCATTATTAGATGATATTCACACTGCAATGCTTAATAACTTACCTATTTTCCAACCCTTTCTAGAAAAATTATAAAAATCAATTCTCATGACATGCATGCACTTGGTGAAAGACATAGGATAAAATTGATGTCCAATAATAGATTTTTTAGTGATGATATGTTGATGTAATATACGAATCGAGTTGTTAAAGTAACAACCAACATGTGTCATTTTTTTGGTTATGTGATGTTGAACTACTTTTTCCGTTGTACAAAAAATCGACTTACCAAGAACATCACCAGCCCTAAATCGCTTGCCTTTAGGCCAACCAACAGTATTAAAAGTCCAACCACCAGAACCACCAACGTTGTACACAGCAGCTTGAGCCATCTCAGTCTGAATTAGCACCATCATACACAACATGACCAGAACCACCTTCATTGCACTGCTTCTTCCCTGACCACTAGACATGATCCTCACCAAAAACACTCAATAACTATGTTAGTAAAAGACTAAACAACTCTATATATGACTCTGGCTGTATTATTTATGCAACACCCACAAAGCCATTTTATAGCAAACTATGATGGTTGGTCTTCGGATACTTTACTGCTTTTGGTCAAGCAGTGCAGTGTAGGTCCACTGACCACTTCCTGAAAGTAAGAGAAGGGCCGGTGGAAATGACATGAGTTTGGCATCACCTCATCATTATAATAGTAGTAGTTACTGCTGCTCCGTTCCAAAATGGTTGTCATAGTTTGACTTGGAGCGGAGTTTAAAAAATGTGGTAAGACTTCAAACTTGTGGTCCAAAATAAGCCATACATAAATATGTGGCTATAAAGCATTTCATTAAGGGTAAATTAGTAGTTTCAACTCAAAAATGTTTCCATTGTTTTTGGAACGGACTAATAAGGAAACTATGACAACCATTTTGAAACAGAGGGAGTATAAAATAATTGTAGATAAATTTTGATACTAACATGTTATACATTTAAATTACATTGGTATAAGACTTTTCATGTCACTATAGTTAAACTTTCTATAGAATCATCCTCTATAAGATTCTATATCACCATTACAATAAAGTTTTTTGGAATTGTGTTATTTATATTATTCGTTCTTTATCTTAGCATTTTGTTATAACCAAAAAAAAAAATCCAACAAAGAATATCGTTATAAAGATAGAGATAGAGATATGATTGTTTATATAAATATATTAAATTCGTAAAATTAATGCCATTTGGTGAAGGGATTCTACTTATATGTTGTATTGCATTGAAAATTGGCATTCAATACTTAGCTACCAACCCACTATTTATGGAAATGGTGATCGTTTGTCAAGAAAGAGGGCCAATTAAACAGCTAAAAGTAGAAAAAGTCATGAACAAATTTCTAGATCTTGGGTAAATTTTTAATTTTATGCTTGCTTTTTTCCGCCTTGTGGATCAACTAGTGAGGGAAGTGGGAGTAGGAGGGATAAGAAAAGAAAAGGCAGGTTACCCTTATTTTCTCTTACTTTTTCTGACAAATTGTAAAATATTTTTTATCTACATATTTATACTACTAAAACAGATTGAACTACCCTTGAGGACCAGGTCATTGCCTTTGCACCACTACTGTGTTCAGTTAAATCCGTCCTACTTTTGTGCAATATGGCGTGATATATTAACTACTCATACTTGACATATTGGTATGACATGATCTTTTTGGTTACTCAGCCAAGATTCTCTGATTAAACAAGTAAATGCTAGTAAAGACTTTATCGCAGAGACAGCATTAAATTATATTAACTTACGGTGATTGATTGATTTAATAAGGTAAAAATATATATTTATTAATTGTAGTTAATGAAGTGACTTAATCATATATATACACACACCAACACATGATATCAATTGGCATGATAACTTAAC
Source organism: Petunia secreta (assembly GCA_029990175.1). NCBI lineage: Eukaryota > Viridiplantae > Streptophyta > Magnoliopsida > Solanales > Solanaceae > Petunia > Petunia secreta. The sequence goes on along the minus strand of JARKIP010000028.1, from coordinate 6,659,294 downwards.
TAGCCATACTTGACATGTTGGTGTGACATGATCTTTTTGTTTACTCAGGCCATATTTACTGATTTTACTCTCCTTAGAGCCGATCTTAGAATAACATGCATGCATTTTACTAGCTTCCTCCACATTTGACTCTTAAGTTTGGCAAAAATGCTCTATCCATAAATTTAGAACCACAAGAAACCATTTTTACTGAAAGAATCCCATAATTACTACAGAAGCAACATGCTTCGATGGAGCTCTAGAGTGATAATAGTTTCTTAAATCTTTTCTGGTCAGATCCTACCAACCGACAATATGAGATATAATATGTTTTAATTCATCCAACAACAAGCCCGTCTAGCTCAGTTGGTAGAGCGCAAGGCTCTTAACCTTGTGGTCGTGGGTTCGAGCCCCACGGTGGGCGTTTAATTTGGCCTTTTTGACTATTTATTTTTGGCATAATTTTCTATTGAGTACATAAGTCATCTTATGAATACAAAACATGAATTCCATGGAGGAGTTATTACTGTAAGATTCCGAGTAATCCTCCCTAAAACCCACCAAGAAGAAGAAAAATAATTTTTTGCATATTTTTCTCTGGTTTAAGTTTGGTTTGATATTTGAAGTCATCTTATGAAACTCCTTAACTTTACTTCGTATTTTTCTTCTCCCTTGTTTTTAGATTTTAGAGCTTCATGAAAACGATTAATAACTATATATACAAAAAATTATACATGTAATGATATATATACTTGCACTTAGCTAATAGACAGAATCTCTCCTTATATGTATCAAAAATGGAAAAGGCGTGCTCCCAAAGGAGCTAATTATGACTGTACATTAATTTGTTAGGGGCTCGTGTATTTCCTAAAAATTGATTTCAGGCATTATAATTAATATTTGTATTTAGTTGAGCCACAGGCGACCGTTTTGTATTAAAAATTTGACCGTTGGATTGCAGAGCTTACGTATAATGGATAAAGTAATTTTGGACCGACTAAAATATCAAGCGGGCGGTTAATACTTCAGTAAATAATAAGAGAAAATGACAAGTAATGCTAAAGGACACAAATTAGCGGACGATATGCGAACGAACAGATCGTATACTAGAAGGCTAATGGATAAGTAAATCAATTTACCGGACGGTTGTGATGAGATTGCTTAACTATATTGATAATTAATGAATAGGTTCGTTTGAATTAATAAGAGTGCACTGACCGAACAAAATAACCTTTAAGTTGATGATTACGACCAAACGGATAATCCGTATGAATAATTGATCAATTAATACTAACACGCTCCAAATTATCGATTTTAAGGGTTAATGACTTGAGCAATATGTAAAGTAACGATACTGAAAGTATATAAGCAAAGGAACGATTAATAAAAGCAGTAAATGAAAAGAAATAAATTTATTGTATTGATTGAATGCTCGTGCTTCGGCGGGGAAGATGAACGCATCCTCCAAAGCAAAGCTAGATTGCAACTATATGATGGTAGTGAACAAATGATAGTGGTGGTGGACTAACAACCAATGGTGGTAAAACAGTAGTAATTGTGGTGATAATAATTGCTTAGAGGATAGTTATTTTCAGAAGAGTGTAACTTTTTAAAGGGAAAAAGGGGTTGTATTATGGGAAAATTTCATATATAACCAAATATATACCATGACCCTACATTCAAATAGCCATTGAACATCTTCACATATGCTAGCCAAAATTTACCCAATATAAATATGTCTAAGTTGATTCTATTTCTAAAAAGTAGTTAAGAAAGGGAGAAAATTAAGGAGCTCAACTCCCACCCAATAAGGAGAAAATTAAGGAGCTCAACTCCCACCCAATATCCTCTTTTTATTCATAAAATTTTCTGTTTTAATTCATACCTCGTGGAGTTACTGATTTACATTATTATTTCATTCTCAATATTATTAATTTCATTCATAGGATATATCAATAATATGCATCTGATATACAATCCACACATAGTGAACATATATACCAATTACTTCTTTCTTTATTATACAAAAGTTATACATATGTTGTATATCTTCCCAATATACATCACTCCAATGCGTTATATTCATATAATATGTATTGAATATACATTCATATAAATATTTGAATATTTCACTGGTATTGCATATATATATATATATATATATATATATATATATATATATATATATATATATATATATATATATATATATATATATATATATATATATATATATATATATATATTCAAAAAATATCAATGATACACAAATACATTGATATACTCAAAACATATCAATAAGATATATCAATAAACACAAATAAACTAGCAATATACAAATAATATGCACTAATGTAACATCAAATATGCATTACCTTAAATAAAATATTAAAGTAATATGCAACGAATATACAATGTAGATACACCTAGTATACATCTTTATGTTACGCCCTTTTCAATCACCATTGCACCTTCATTTTTACATCATAATCATAAATAAACTTTGTAGATTCTCCGTGATATTAGCCTCCATTGAGTGCTTTGAGCGAAAAAGAAAAAGAGAAGAGAGGATGAAGGTTTTTTCCATGGAGTTTGAAGAGGGAAAGAGGATGGTACTGACCAGATTTAGTGCTTCGTAGATATTTAGATCGGAGAAGAAAAAATTTGCTAGACTAGAAAAATATTCAGGATAGATATTAAAATAAAAAGAATAAGAAAAGGAGAATGAGAAGATTAATGCGTGTTGTCTTTGCTTGAAATTAGGAGATAATTGAGATTGTAAGAAATATTTAGTCAATAGTCAACATTAATGAGGAGAGAGATACTCAAAAAAAAATGTCATGATCTATCATTTCCTCTAAAATAGGCATTTAATTGGGTAAGAATTTCATTTAGAGGAATGGCTATAGAAAGTGGAATACATAAGGGTGAAGGTCTATATATCATAAAAAAGTAACAATGTGTTTATTTTGTGTTAATGACACTTCTAAATGTTTATGCCATGTAAATTTTCCTTGTATTTATAGCAAAAGAGTCCAAACCCTAGCAAGAGACCACTCTACAGACTTCTTTTCATTATCAGATAGAGTCGCTATCCACGTCCAACGGCCTCCGAAATTTACGGAAGCGGTTAAGCTGATCTGAACTTATCCTTTAACCCAACTCCGTTTCTAGATCGATCGATATTAAAGCGACCATCCATTCCTTCGACCCAGTTGATAGCTCACCTTGCATCGTTTGTCTTGATTCTGATACTCAAGTCATGCTTGCCACGTTGCTGCTGACGTGTACTTACTCTTGCGTCCGATTTCTGATCAATACAGCTCGAAATAAACTCGTTTTTACGTTGTTTATATTTGGAAAGTTTTTTTCAGATCACACGGGCCAAAGCTACGTTCTTCCCTAAAAGCCATATTCCGAAGCTTTCATAAACAAGCAAGGATTTAACCCTCTTCTCCCACTTGAAAAACACTAATAAACTAAAACTGCAAGATCAAGAAAACCAATCTGTGAAACAACAATGACGACGAAAACATGTCTATACGAAGTCCTCGGATGAGATTCGGGTGGCTTACAAGCAGCTCGCATTGCAACGCCACCCGGACAAGCTGGTCGAATCCGGCGTGGCTGAAGCCAAAGCCACAGCCGCTTTTCAGGAGCTTCTGTTAGCCTAAACCGTTCTCTCTGACGAGCGGGAGCGTGCAAAGTACGAGTCCCACATACATTTGTTCGATGATGATAACGACCCAACGAGTTCGTTTGTTTCAGATTTTGTACCCAATCTGTTCTCATTCTTCAACTATAGAGTATACTCTGGATACTCTGATGAAGGGAAGGGTTTCTACAAGGTGTATGGTGATCTTTTCGAGAAAATATACTTAGCAGAACTGAATTTTGCGAGGAAGTTAGGTTTACGTTTGCCAGAAGAAGCTCATCCCATGGGTAATTTGGAGATTCCTTATGCTCAGGCATGTTCCAACACTTTTTTTTTTTTTTTTTTGTCTCTTAATGTATGTTATGTGTGCAGTTTTGCAGCTTGTTTTGATGGTTGTTACATATTGTATTGTCCCGTATTGTGTTACTTTTTAATACAATATTTGTTGTGATTGTTATTCTATATTTTAACCTATTTTGTACTGGTAATAATCATAGTTTTCCTTATACCCTATTTTATCTCTATACTTTTTATTACTGTTGTAAGTTTATTTTCAAGATTTCTAGTGAATGATATATGAATCCACGGGAACAATTACAATCTATACAAAACAACACGCAATATAATAAAATATGATATATTATAACACTATATGTAACAACCATTCAAACAAGTTGTTACTTTGCTCACAGGACTTTATTTTTTTCTTCTATGGATTAGGAATACTTATAATTTCTTCAGAATGGAAAATACAATTTTCTCGGTTTGAAACTTGATTATTCATGCATCTTTTTTATGGGCTTTCCTCTGCTGTGTAGTAACTTTATATATAGTAACTTTATATATTATGATGCACGTGACAGAATATTATGAGTATTGGATAGTAGTATTTGTTACGGCAATGGACTTTTGACACGACCAGTGAAAGGCAAAAAAAGTGATACAAAGGGAATACAACAACGCTGTTCAAAGATTGGCGAAGTTGGTGAAAAAGAGAGATAAGAGGGTTATTGACATGCAGAAGAAGAGGATTGAGGAAAAGGAGAGGAAGAAGGAAAATGAAAGGAAACTTAAAATAAATTGAAGCGAATTAGGATGTTACGACAATAGTTGATTGGCATGCCACCAGTGGTAGAAAAATAGTTAACAAGGCTTGGCAGCTTGAGTAATTTGTGAACTGTTAAAACCTATTGCCACTATGATAGTATTGAATGATGAATGAAAACTAAAAGAAGCTGTAGATAATATTTTTGGTGGACCGCAATGCGGCATGTTTACATGGATGCAGTGTCGGCACTCGGCAGTAGGAGTTAAAGCCGAGTCCACTATATATTGAAGATGTGCTGGATTCACTTCAGCTTTTTTATTTTAGGGTTTTTTACACCATATATCCATGAAATTCAAAGTATTTATAATAGTACCTATTAGTATACAACATAAATAATAGTATACATGTCTAGATATGGATGTATACTTTTAAAGTATATTGTATAAATAATAGTATACAAGTTTAAATGGATAAGACATGTAAATAATTTATGGATAAAATTTGTAAATACGAAACTTGTGGGTAGAGGTGTGTAAATATTTTAATTCTAATGGATATTTTCGTAAACTTCCCTTTCTTTTTGTAACCTGAATGATCTGATCTTTCTGGTGGTCCAGTTAGTCAACTTGACTGCCTTACAATTTATGATGCTAACGCCAGCTGTTTCTTATTGAAATATCTAAAATCTACACAAAACTGAAGATCTATTCCACATCAATCATGACCATTGGAAGAAAAGAAAATTTTGCGAAAACAAAATTTACTTGCATCTAACTCTGGAAAATCATGGGCAACTTGAGGAAAGGCAGTAAAGTTTTGCAGGTTACAGATACATGACCTGGTACAACCCAGCTTTTGAATTTTCGGGTGTATGGTATAGGTCCGAGTTGTGAGTAATTGTCTAAACATTTTCCTCCATACCAAACGCACCCTAGTTCAACTATCAATCAAAGGGGTCAAAGTAAGAGAAAACCCTGAAAAAAACTCATTAAATACCATTAAATTGTTACAAAGAAAGAAACAAATCCTGTACTACTATCATCTACCTCAGAGAAAAAGAAAAACTAGCACTAGTATCATCGACGACTTCTTAGCTCTTCCTTTATGAGACGCACTGCTTCTGATACTCCATCCTGTATATTTTCCAAACCAAGTCTAATTTCAATTTCACTGTTATATAGACTCACAAGCACTGCATATTTCTCTTCTTAATATTAGTAGCAGTTAGAACGCAAATAATATTGTACTGTAGAACTAGCAGCAGCACGCAGACCATACTGTAGTGTGTAATGAACGCCAATTAGTTCGTCACTAGAGATTGATCTTACCTCATTAGACAATTTACTAGAAATCTGCAATGTACGGGCTTTGACTTCAAAGGACTGGACATAGTTCAGGGACTTCACAAGCATGTTTGCAGCTTCCTTGATGTAGAAATCCTCATCTTTATCTGGAACCAAGTGTTCTCTTCTCAATGGCTCAGGGGCAACACCAAGCCAAGACATTCTCTCTGCCCAGTAGAATTGATCCAGCATAAATGGACATATCACCTGCAATTACAAAAGGCAAGCTTTATGTAAGAGAAGTTGCATCAACATTTGACCTTTGACCTTTACTGAACTAAAAATTTTAAGATCAAACATCAAGCCTAGCTTCACCACATAAAGGGAAGCATTTTCATGAAATCATATTGATTGCTTTATCAAAGTTTACAACCGACTTTTTATGCAATTATTGGTCAAGCGAGCACATTATGATGGTAATGAATATAAACATACAATCTTCCCAAGTTTCCTTTTCTCAGTATAAACAATATATTATAACAACAAACAATAACTAGGTGTCAATCCCAAATTAACTGGCCATATGAATCTTCACTATCCGTTTGCTGCACTTAGACCCATCTCGTTCCAATATTCAATAATTTAAGCTCTCTAAATTATCTACTGGATCTTTAAGCATTATATCATAGTTTTGCTAAAAATGCAATGAACTTAATCTTCTGTGCTAGATGAAATCTTCTTCCTCACAGAAACTTCATTACAATCTTAGCAGCATACCTAACTTCTCTAAATTAATCTTTTTTCATATTACATTCCATTAAGAATGAATATTACTCAGTATAAATGAGATCAGTAAGGATTCCACAGATTTGAAACCTTATAAAGCTAAAAAGAAATCAAGATCCTTCCTAAATGTACCAAGTTCTTCAGGCAATGAGTTGCTTTAATGTTTGCAATTTCCTTATAATAAGTTAATAACTCATTTGCGGTCCAGATTAAGGCACCGTCTTCATACTATCCATCACATAAACTAGATACTATGCAAGTCATTCGGTACAAAACAAAATGTTTTCCAGAACTAATAAGGGATTGACAGACTGCAGCTATTGCAATAAATTGTAGAAAGTCGATGCTGAGCAAACCTGAGGAACTCCAGCCTGTAAAGCAGCCGCAGTGGATCCACTGGGACAAATGAGACCCAAAATACCAGCAAACACATCAATAACAAGAAAAGGTGCATATCAGTTGACACAACAACTCCTAATCACAGAGAGAGGAGAGGAGGGAGGGAGAAAGAGAGAGAGTTGGAGATAGGAAAACTGGAAGAGAATAAAGAATAAAACACATCTAACCTTCCACCGTGATGGATTGCAGCAGCACACCGTGGAAACAGCCAATTGTATGGAACGGAACTTAGAGAAAAGAAAAAGCATATCTTAATTACCAGAACAACTGTTTGTGATGTTTTTAATAGCTTCCTAACTGTAACTTTAATTCCTAGACATCGAGTTTTGAGATTAAGTATTGCAACAACCAACAGCCATTTGTTGCAAGAAAACGAAACACTGCAGTCCAGTTGCACATCTTTTAGAGTAAAAACATACTCCAAAAGCATAATTCTAGACACAATGTTCCCTCCATTCGAGGTACCAAAGACTCAAGTAGGTCCAGCATAAAGAACTTACCCAGAGAAACAAAATAGTCGGCCTCCAAAAAGAGAAACTCCTTCATTGGTCCATCTTGTTTGTTCCGAACAAGAGGAGGCTTCATTGGCAAATGATTCAATTGCTGTTTCCAAAGGTTTATAGCCGGCAGAGAACAGAATAAATCTGCTACCTGATATGTCTAATGCAGTTCCAAGCACCCGAAGAAAAGCGCGAGGGTTCCTCAAAAAACCCATGCTGCAGAGCAGACCAGACACAAGTATTACATGTTAGAAACATAAAATGGAGGAAAGAAACTATTTTATTGGTACTAATATCAAAGGAAAGTGGTGATTGGGAAGCGTCTCACTCCTATTTCAAATTCGAGAACATGTGGCTTCAAGTAGATGGTTTTGTAGAGCTAATGAATACATGGTGGCAGAGCTATGGGGTCACTGGTACTCCAGATTTTATTTTAGTGCAAAAATTGAGGAACTTGAAGAGGGATATAACACAGTGGAACAGGGAGGTGTATGGCAAAGTTGAGACAAGAAGAGACAAAGCTCTGGTTGAATTACAGGCTTTAGAACAGGCCACTGAAAAAAGATTACCTTCTCAGGCAGAAAAGCAAATGGCGGCGAACTTGAAATTGGAGCTACAAGAACTAGCCAAAGTTGAAGAGATTTCCTGGAGACAAAATTCTAGGTGTCTATGGTTGAAAGAGAGTGATAGGAACACTAAATATTTTCAAAGGATCGCCAACTCTCATAGGAGAAATAATTGCATAGACAAACTCAAAGTGGGGAATGAAATAATTGATGACAAGGAGCTTATCAAATCTGAAATTCTTGACTTCTACCAGAACTTGTACACTGAAAAAGAAGCCTGGAGGCCCACATCTAATTTTGATGGCATAGTGTGCATTTCAGAAGAGGAAAAAAGATTGTTAGAGATCCCTTTTACTGAAGAGGAGGTCTTTTCTATAATTAGTTCATGTGCTCCTGACAAAGCTCCAGGTCCTGACGGTTTTACAATGGCCTTCTTCCAGAAATCTTGGGGATTTATCAAATTAAAGGTGATGGGGGCTCTTAATCATTTTCACCAACATTGCAGCATGGTTAGATCATGTAATGCCTCTTTTATTGCTTTGATCCCTAAAACAAAGGGTGCTATCGAACTCAGTGACTTCAGGTCAATTAGTCTCATTGGCAGTGTATACAAAATAGCTGCTAAGATCCTTGCAGAAAGACTTAAAGCAGTTATGGCCAAGCTTGTTTCAGGCTATCAAAATGCTTTCATTAAAGGGAGGCAAATCACTGATGCTTCTCTCATTGCAAATGAAGTTCTGGATTGGAGAATTAAAAGTGGAGAATCCGGTCTTCTATGCAAATTAGATATTGAGAAAGCTTTTGATCAACTCAATTGGTCATATCTTATCTCAATACTAAAGAAGATGGGCTTTGGAGATAGATGGATACGATGGATCAATTTTTGCTTCTCAACTGTAAAATATTCTGTATTGATCAACAGGAGTCCAGCCGGTTTTTTTTCTCCTCAAAAGGGTCTCAGGCAAGGTGACCCCCTTTCCCCCTTCCTCTTTATCCTTGCAATGGAAGGTCTTAGCAAAATGTTTGAAAGGGCTTGTCAAATGCAATGGATTCAGGGGTTCAAGGTTGGCAATTGTCCTGGGAACACAGTTACAGTTTCCCATCTTTTATATGCTGACTTGTGGAGCTGATAGATCTCAAGTTCTCTATCTGAATCTCACGCTCCTTATATTTGAAGCTTTGTCGGGCCTCCACATCAACATGCTCAAAAGCACCATCTACCCAGTTAACGAAGTCACAAACATTGAGGAAATGTCCAGTATTATGTGTTGCAATATTGGCTCTTTTCCTACAACTTACTTAGGACTCCCATTTGGAGCCAAGTATAAATCACATGTTATCTGGAATGGCATTATTGAGAAGTTTGAGAAGAGGCTGTCTACTTGGCAAGCACAATATCTCTCCATGGGGGGACGACTAACTCTAATCAATAGTGTGCTTGACAGTATTCCTACCTATCTCATGTCATTATTCCCCATCCCTAGAAAAATTCAGTTGCAACTTGATAAAATCAGAAGGAATTTTCTCTGGGAAGGCAACAGCCAAAGTCACAAGTTTCACTTGGTCAAATGGGCCAAAGTGAGCCAACCAAAAATTCGAGGGGGTCTTGGGATCAAAGATCTAGCAATCCACAACAAGAGCATGTTGATGAAATGGCTATGGAGATACGGATCAAATGAAACAGGTCTTTGGAAAAAAGTGGTTAGTGCAAAGCATGGAAAGCTCAATCATTGGTGCTCCAAAAGTTCTACGTCTCCTCATGGTGTTGGTCTCTGGAAGCACATAAGCAAGCTTAGAGTTGAATTCTTTCAAAATGTATCCTTCAAGGTCGGCAATGGGAGACACATAAAGCTATGGAGGGATAAATGGCTTGGCAACTCATCACTTATGGATGAATTTCCCAACCTGTTCCAGTTGGCCCGAGATGCAGAATCCACAATTGATCAGAACAGGTCCGGAAACACTTGGAACCTGATCTTTAGAAGAAATTTTCAAGATTGGGAAGTTGTTGATCTACTGAACTTACTAGCAAAACTTGACTGCTGCATTCTAAGTGAGCAAACTGAAGATAGAATGGTTTGGGGGAATCTAAAAACATTCTCTGTCAGAGAATGTTACAAACATTTGTGTGCTCAAAATGCAGTGATAGACCTTTGGCCTTGGAAATTAATCTGGAGAACCAAGCTGCCGATAAAAGTCATTTGCTTTAGCTGGACAGCCCTCAACGATGCATGTTTAACCCAGGACAACCTCACAAGAAGAAATATTCAAGTAGTGAATAGGTGCTACATGTGTATGGCAAATTTTGAAAGTACCAGTCACCTTTTTTTGCATTGTCCGGTGGCTGCTGATATTTGGAACATGTTTCTCTCTATATTCGGACTAAGCTGGGTCATGCCACGTTCAATTAGAGATGCATATGAGTGCTGGAATTTATGGAAAGTTGAGAAATCCATCAAAAAGATCTGGACGATGATTCCTGGATGTATCTTCTGGTGTGTTTGGATAGAGAGGAACCGCAGATGCTTTGACGGAATCTCAACTTAAGCAACTTTCTTAAAGTTAGATGTTTACTTAGCTTGTTTAGTTGGAACAACTTGTCTTTTGTAAATAGCAATGATCAGCTTTTTGATTTTGTTAGCTCCCTGATCCTAAATTAGTTTTTTACGTACTGGAGCTAACACATCTTTTGTACTTATGCATCTACTTGATGCCCTATTTATATAAATTATTACTTCATCAAAAAATATCAAAGGAAAATCCCCGCATATAAGGGTATGATACGTAGAGAATTATATACAAAACTATGATTCTCGGGAAAGACCAACAGGTGGTCTGCTAATCAGAAATCCACAGGTGCTCAAAAACTTTTCAGAAAACATAAAAGTACTACTACTACGTAAAGAGCTACTTTCAGTTTCGCCAAAAACTCTACAGTTTCTTTCCTCCCAAATAGTCCATATATAGTACAATCACTAGCTGATTCAACATAAATCAAGAAATCCAAGATTTAATGCTATAATTGTTATTTTCATTTAAGACTAAACAGAGAGACATTGAAAATGAACATAAAAATCAATTAGAACAAACTAACTTCCAGACAGGAAAAGAGCTTTCATAGTTCCTCGAAACTTCTAAGTGACAGAAGAACAGAACTTTGCATGAAAATGATCCTCATAATAGGACTTTACCTTCCAATTGAACTCAGACCAATGAAAACAGGCAGCTCTCGAGCATGATGTTCAATGAAAAATTGCAAGCTGAAGTGGGCAGAACACAATTTGTTTTGTTTATTTGAATTTCCCGAGGCACAGATTTCTGCACATTCATTGCATGAAAACTGCCATTCCTTGGGAGGAAACCAAAACCCACAAACCCGCACTTTTGATGGCCAATAACCTAACATAGTAAATGCTTTCGCTAATCAGCTTAATAACAACAAAAAAACTCAATATCTGAGATAAGCGGCTTAACAATTTTTCCTACTCATGATTTTACAAAGAATTTAGTTTGGTTATCTCACATAGCAACAAGTACAGAATTCTTAAACTCCATATAGCAGCTAACTTGTAACATAGCTTGGTTATCTTAGAAGTACGGAAAATCAAAGAATCTAGTTTGGTTATCTTACATAGCCACAAATCAGAAATTCAGGGTTAAGTCGGTTTGAAATGTGAGACAACTGCCAAGTAACATTATTTGAGTCAAATAATTTATTCATACTAATCATAGAGAATAAGTGAGTAATAGAAAAAGTACCAAGAGTCGATTCTGAGTAATAAAAATGATCAGGAAACCTATTAAAAAAGAGGTGAAAAGAAAAAACCAAAAAGACCCTGAAAACTCAGTTGGTATTACTTCTTTCGAAAAAGAAAAAGTGTTTCTAGCCACTAGGAGTCTAGGACCATGTCTAGAGTCTCAAAAAGCTTCAAGCTATATTAAAATAAATGCCACAAGACTTGAACAATTATTGATGGGTTCCAATTTTTCGTAGCCAACTGACTAAGGAAATTATTTTTTGCATTTTATTTCCACACCAGGAAAATGTCCACATGGAACTATAGAAATATTTCAACATAAGCCATACCAGGGCATTCAACAATGTCTTTGCTAAATCCATACCTGTCATCAAGCCACAGTATATAAGAAAGTGTAATAACAAATTCCCTGTTGTGATGAAAAGATGCATGAAAAAATACAAATCAAGATGCCAATAACCTAAAGGTCAAGATAATATGCCAACTAGTTTTATTTAAAATACTTTGAGAGGGACATCTTTCGACACTTGTCCCTGTCCCTCTTTCTAAAAAGCAACATGGTTTAGCAGACCACCAAATCTAAGGTAAGCTTCCCGTGGACTTCTCAAGATTACTGGAAAGCCACAATCTGAAAGCATCTTCAAACAAAGTTTTCGATAGCTAGTAATGGCCATATTCACACTTTTCTAGACCATTAAAATTTATCATATTCTAAATCTTCTAGATCTCTCAAGTGTTTCATAGTCGCATGGATGTTCTTTAGCCGGTTCAATCATCTTACAATAGTAGAGGAGACGGAAGCCTCTTATAGAATATTGGAAGACCTGTTACAGGGTCCTGCATCCGAATAAAAGACCTGTAAATACAACGAAGCAACAAAACTAACACAGATTCAGTAGGAGTGAGCAGTATCTGTTTTTTAACAAAAAGACCAGCAATATAACAAACCAGTTTTTCAGTCATCTGTTTGCGCCTTTAAGCCAAAAATTAAAACTTTCCATCCGAAAACATCAGTCCTTTGATGAGCAAAGGGAGGAATATATTAGGAAATTGTGATCAGTAGGAGCCAAAGACACACCGTAAAAGGAAAGGTACTCAGCTTCAAGTCCAGACTTCTCCATGAGCCCCATTCCTCAGTGAACAGTGGCCACATCCAATGGATAACATCTTTCCAGCTGACCTACTATCAGCAAGTATGCAAAAGCTTCAACTCATGCAAACACTGTCCTCAGTCAAAGTAAATAAGAATAAATTGCAAGGGAAAGGACACTATACAATATTAGGGGATTGCAAAAAAGTTAAAGATCAATTAGCAGGTATTGGTATAACACAAGTGCATAAGAAATGAAATGGAACAAGGAGATTATAGTAGAATCACAGCCGCAAATCCATGTGTTCACAGAACTTCAAAATTTAAATGAAACAGAATTCATCAAATACCTTGTCTGTAGGAGCTTCCTGGAAATAGTTATATAAGTCGGGAAGTTCTTTCCTAAATTGCCGTTCAAATGATGAAGGGGCACTACATTACATGATACGAAGAGATGCAAGTCAGAAAATTAAGCAATAAGGCTTCTGCATTAATAACACTAGAGGAATTTCAAAATGCCCAAGATGCTTCAGAATGAACAGATGAAAGATGCACTTTTTACACATAAGCATCATCAAGTTAAATGCTTGCATTCCTCTCCAAGTTCCTAGACAGGTATACCTTACTAGTTAGAAAGGAAGTGTATATCAGAACCACGAAGTTCATGAAACATCAAGCTCATTACCATAGGAAGCATGTCTATAATATTACCGATTGACAATTTGAAGGACCCATAAATTATAATACATACTTGAAGTACATAAATGAAGACAATAAGATTGTCAACACAAGAAGAGAATTAAGAAAGTTTCTTTGCTACCTATACGGAACAACATAAGGAGCAACCACAATGCAATGGACCTGAAAAAGCTCTGCTAGACTCCAACCTTCCTGGAAGTCAAGTTATAGAAACAAAAAAGTGAACGCATCGTGACTTTCACAATATGAAGAATACACAATATCTCAAGTCATACACAGTTCTATTTATTGATATTTTTGCAAAATGTCACTTAGATTGTATATCATTGAAATCTGTGCAATTCTTTCTCCACAATGCTCCATCTTTTAATGGTGAAAATCACATCCTCATCCCTTCCCGCAGCCTCCCACTCCCCAAAACTGTCCACCCTTACTATTAAGGGGATAGATTTCCCAAGCTCATCTTTATAAAAGGAAATACATTTCTCCTCCCTAAACAAAAGGTCAAAGGGATAAAGAACAATTAAACGCCCAGAGAATTTACCAGAGCAAAGAAATTAATAGCAATAATATCACCCTCCACATTTGGGCCATCTCCAAAGATATCCTCAATGATCAAAGTACACTCATGCCTATGCTTCTGGGTAATTTCCCTTTTGTGGGCAGAAAAAGATACCTCCGTCAAACCTGATCGTGCAAGTATATAAGACCTTTGATAAGCTGAAACTGGATTTCATATTTTTTATGAAAGGCCGTTTTTATTTAAATGAAAAACGTACTTGTATCCAATGCATATGTTGAGTAACATATAGTACTTGACTAGTGGAAATTAGGATAAAAATATACATCAAGCTGCCAAAAAGTGACATACCATAATGTTCAAGAGGTGAAACAACAGGTGGTGATGAAACTGGGATGCACATAACTTGATTTTCTCTCAAGTGCACCCTCAAATTCTGTCATGAAAAAAAAATGAAATAAAAGAGAGCTCTGAAGCACTCAGTGTAAATTTCACATAATTTATGCCAAAAGGAAAAAGGAATTTGACTGCTTTATCGAGCGTAAAGTTTCCTTAGAAGGAAAAAATCATCAAGGTTTCTTTCCAGGGCATGTTGGACGCGAACTAAATCACACTATTTTAATAATAAAAGAAGCCAGCCCTCTGCTTCAAAATGTGACAAAAGCAACAGATAAGAACTGTTGTGGTGTTGCTCACCTCATGAGCTGAATGACTTATAAAATATACTTGATATTGCTCCTGATCACTAGCAAAGGCTGCAGCAATGGCCTGTCATTTAATTCGATTATGATTCATGTAAATCCAACTACTAATGCCAATGGAGAAGGGGGTGTAACTACAAAAGCCAATACATCATAAAATCAGAAAAATGAACTACATGGACCTGGTTATATTCAACTCAATTTTTTTAATCTTACTAGTCTCCTCTTCTCTACTATATGATAAGTAAACACTTCTTTTTTTTAGAGAAAAAAAGCACAGCACACATCAAATCATATTGCTTGCAATCAGTTGAGCAACAAATCCATCCCTTACGTCCTCTCCAGTTTATGCAATTCTGACATCAAACATAGCTCTGAATGTGTCTCGTAGTTCTCGACATCATAGACCAGGGGGGAAAACATAGACAATGACTAATTGACTTGTTTGCTATTACTATTCTAACTTCTTTCAGTCCAAAATAGTGTATAACGTAGAAATGCTTAAATTAATACTTATTTTATAATTGTTTGTGGACATGGAGAATGGCAGGTGCAAAATAAATTACTTATTTCTGAATTAAATTTTCCAATTAGTTGTAAGTAACAAATATGATATCATTACAAATATAAAATACACACACACACACACACAGAGAAAGGCAAAGAGGAAATGAGAAATTTACAGCAATAGGATAGACATCGCCTTTGGTCCCAAAAGCCATGAAAACAGCCCTTGGTTTGCTCCTCATCTTCCTTTCCCTACTTCATTCACTTTTCTGATTCCTTATAATAAACTCATTTTACTGGAATTGAAGGCTACAATCAGTGAAAAAGAAAAGGAAATGGTCTTCTTCTTCTTTTTTTTTTTGAGTTTAACTAATATACACTGACAGTGTAAGAAAAAATTTACACAAGCAGGTCATCCATTTATTATCTACAGGTAATCCCCTAAAAAGTGGGATTTGAAATTTGATATTTAAACAAGTTACCTACTATATTAGGTAAAAGTAACTTGTTTGTGTAAACTTTTCCTTACACTGTCGGTGTATATTAGTTAAATTCTTTTTTTTTTTTGGGAGGGGGCTGGAGTTAAATTTTTAAACAAGTATGTTTTATTTTACTAGCATTTATATCAAATCATATTCACCTATCATGATTAAGTAATTTAATAAAGTAAAAATATATATTAAAACAACTGTGAAAAACTTGTATATGCAAACAAACGACTTGCATCTATCGATTTGATGTAAATACTATAAATAAATAAATTTTTATGAAGAAACTATTGATGTTCTTTTATCCGTTCTTTGTCGTATAAATAGTGAGGATCATTTTTATGTGATGATCAATTGATCATTCAAAAGACAATTACTTTTAATTCAATTTCTTTTAACTTCTTAGGTTTGGTTAATTCGCATAGGCGGCTCAAATTTGATTTGGTAAATTAACTGACACTGAAGATGAAATTGTTTGAATCAGTAACATTATTATTTGATATGTTATAAATAAGAATAATAATTGGTCAAGCAGGGATAAAGAAAAGCATTAGTCAAGGCCCTGTCAATAACATTTCTCGCCACTACTATACGGTAAAAAGTAGAGACTAGAACACAACAAACAATTGTGCAAAATTCAGAAGCAGAACCTATGACATTATCATGGAATCTTTAGTCTTGACAAATATATTTGGTCAGACATTACTAATATTTTTAGTAAAAACAATTTACATCCTTGGAATAAAGGAAATGTTTCCAAGAAAATAACTGAGTGGTTAAGTATCGTAGTACAAACAAGTGATCAAATGTTCAATCCTATATGCATCAATTTTGGTGGGCTGGTTACTCGGGACCTCTGCTTATGACAAGGATATCCGTAAAAATTTTGCCCACATGCCACTGCTATTTGGTTTGAAGCCACTTTTTTATTGGTTTTATATGAGAGGTCACTTATTAGAACTTCAATTTTTGTGGACTGAAGTTCAAATCGTGTGGGTTGAACTTCATGCCTAAGTTATGAAGTTCAACTTCAATCTGTAAGGACTGAATTTTTAGGCATAGATGTGTAAACTTCAACCCTTATGGTGGACTGAAGTTGAACTTCAATCCTTGTAGGCTGAATTTGTGTGAAGTTCAATCCACAAGGATTGATTTCCAATAAGTTGCCTCTCACACAAAATCAGTAAAAAAAGTGGCCTCAAACCAAAGACCACCGGCAAAGTGGCTCAACTATTGCTTGTTGCATTTTTCCCAGGATATCCTCCTTGTCTTCTTTTTCTTTTAGGAGACTCGTCAAAAGATTGTTATTCTTCAGAAATTGAGGAAAAGCAACAAGCAATAGTTGGCCCTCCGAAAACACGATTGAAAAGATTTCCAGATTTCTTGCATTTTTGTGAGTCAGTTGAGCCAGTGCTCTCCTTCCTATTACCTTCTTGTTTTGACTTGATTCTGGAACAGCACAAAAGTGTCCAATTTCTCTGATGGTCTCTTTCTTGTCCAAGCTTAGGACTGCTCCTAGAAGTACTTTGATTAGTATTATTTGGGGATGTCATGCTATTTGTGTTGGTGGATTGAATTGCTGTAAATGTTAAATGATGACGTTTTATATTTATAAATAAAAATGATATAAGGATTGGTAAAGAACCTTGATTAAATTCCCTTTATGACAGTGATCTCGATTTTATTTCTCAAGTTATTGCAACATTTACTTTTGTAATCCTTCAAGCCTAGAATATCATATAGACGTGTTCACGTGGAATTAAAATGTTAAGAAGACTGATTGTAAAACCGTCATTGATTGCTAATCACTAATGTGCCTTTGAAAAATTAATAGGTAATTATCTATTAAGTAGTATTAATTTTCTCAAGAGAGGATTTCATAGAAATGTAAGAACCGAATTCCATGTAAAAGATAAGAAATGTAAACTCAACTTTTGATATTTTGACAAATTTGAGCTTCAACATCTACCAATTGTCGAGCATCAAAGCATGTTCTAGTAATCTCCATTTACAAAAGGAAATGTCTCATGTGTAGACCACTTAGTTAAAGCCATCATGAATCAAAGTTTATGGAAGAACATTGCCTTGAACCTGCATCTAAACAACAAATTTTAGCATAAGCCACTACAAAAAGCTTCAAACATGCTCCACTAACTAATACCAAATATGGGGTGTGCGTGTTTTTTTTTTTTTTTTTTTTTTTTTTGTGGGGGGGGGGGTTTGGGGGGGGGGAGGAGGAACCTTATAAGCAGCAGCAACAATAATGTACTAATTAGAACAAGTTTGACATATGAACTGAAAACATCACAAGTGCAATCAAGGATCAGATGCTTTCACTAGATTAGTCTCTAAGCCGAAACAAGGAGACTTTCTCTATTATCAAGATTCATATTCGCAAGGGACAGGAACAGAGTAAAAGAACCAACATAAGCTTAAAGCAACACAGAGAGGCATTGACTACTAGAACTTATAAATCCATATATTCAAGGCAAAGTCCTCCACCTTCCATATACTGAAAGTGAAACTACCGTGTCTATTTCACAAACCAGTAAAACAGCAACCACCTGAATCATGGCAGCAAAAGCCAATTTCTTTGACACTAAGGTACATCCCATTACATTAAGGATTTAATGATTTCGACAAACAATAGAAATACCATTATTGACAGTATCAACTTGTCAAACACACCATGGTACCAGCATAATCAAACTTTTCCGAGTTATGTTAGGCAGAAAGTTAAAAGAGAGATCTCTTCAAGAAACTTTGCTAGCACAATAGTTGTGAATCCAAGTTATAACCAAGATTTGGTTAAATTAAAGCAAACATAGAGAAAACACCCAAAGACACATGATAATTTACATAGCTAGAAGACTAAGTCATAACCAAGTTATAAGGCATGTGTCAGTGCCGAGCATCTGCTCCCCCTTGCAATTGGAGTTGGTTCGAAACATACATCAATAAGCCCCCCCCCCCCCCCCCCCCAAACCTCTCTTGAAATTAGAAGTGCACGAAATTTTGAGTTGCAGGTATAAACTTGAAACGAGGGAAAAATTAATAGCTGCTGGCTGCTGCTAAGCATGAGCCAGTCGGAGTTTTAGATTAAACGCTAGCTTTATTAAAGCATTAAGAACGAAAAACTAAGTCTCTCAGGCACCATGCATTACATTTCCGTCAGCAGTGGCAAAGTTTATGGGCAAACTCTATATCTCATTTGCCAAGTGTCAGCATAAAGAATCCGTACAGTATCATGCCACTAAATGGATACAAGAGTAATATGCACACAATTCATTTTTAAAAAAAAACAAGAATATGCGCACAACTAGAATCAGAGTATTCTTCTCCTCTTTGTGTTAATAGTATATAAAAATGAGGTCAGTATTTTTAAGTAAGCAAGCATGATATAAAGAGAAGTAGATACCAAGATGCACAAAAGTCAACGGAGACAGATAAATGTGTAAGCATGGTAAGACAGAAAAACATAAGTGCGTCCAGTGCTGCATATCAATAGAAGGGGAACTCTCACCTGACAATGGAAACATTCATAACTGAGTCCATTAAACAAATCACAGCTGCTCAGACGGAAATCCATAATAGCATACCTGCAATCCAAGAGCATGGAACTCTTGTTTAGATGAGTCAATATCATCTTACTGAAAAGCTGCAAGACAAGTTTTTAGGATTAACGCTGAGATAAGGTCCTCTTAAACTGACAATAGAAGTGCCAGGCAAAAAAAAAAATCAATTTGAGGTCCTCAGACAGCCATTTGGAAAGATTTTGGCAATTGTTTGCTTTTTCTTTTTTAAAATGCCGTTGAAGAATTTTTTCTGAGAAACAAATTGTGTTTGAATGACTGTTCTTTTTAAATCTTTAACAAAAAACTATTTCTGGGTTGGATGTTTCTCGATAGCAGAAAAATCTATGGGAATCCCCAGATTGTGAAACAATCAATCAAATCACAGTATTATTTCAAACCTACATTTTAACTGTATTCCTAAACAACGTGCATAGGATTAATAGTAAGTTCTTTAGTTCAAATGAGATAGTTATTAAAAAGGTGACCTTATATTTTGGGGAAAAAAATAGCATAAGAGACCAAATAACAAAATATTTTTTAAGAAATAGTACAGAAACGAAAGTAGGTGTAAAAAAAAGGAAATTAACTTACAAAAAGATTGGGTCAAAGTGATAATATTAACAATTTTGGAGCCACAGTTGAAGTTGGTTTAATTTTGGTTTGAATCAGACATGCCAAAGTGTTGTTTTTTTCTTTTTCTTCTGAAAAAGTATAGTTTTTTGTCTTCTAGAAGACAATTTTGCAAACAAACATGATTTCGTTTTTTAGGAATTTCTTTCAGGACCAAACATTGCCTTAAGATACTTGAGCTTTTGCAAACCACGCAGCATTGTGGTTAAGTTTTGCAGGATCACCAAAATATCAGAATCAAGCCAAATACTGAAAATGAAATTTGCAAGAAAACAGCTAGCTACGGGTTAACATCTATAGCTTTTAGCTTGCTTCACAACATGATGCTTGCTTACCAAATAGAAAAGCTATCGAATATCAGCAACATGTATGGACTTTCACTCTCACCTGCAGCACAGTGAATGAGACCATCTTGCATTTAGGAAAAAGGGTTTTTCTAATTATTGCACTAGTACAAGGGAAACGAATGTAAAAGAGCAGAATCTGAAAGAAACTGAATGCAGTCTTGGAAACAAATTAAATATGCAGAATTGGAAAAAATATTGAATGCAGTATTTCTTTCTGGATCTGCTCATTAGTGTAATCTATGGGCCTTCTTCGGATTTTTCAATACTAAACCTGATAGCCCAATTTCCAGACTATTACTACATTATAAATCTTTGTAATTTGACAACTCTTTTATTTGCTCACTTAAATACTTGAATTATCATCATGAAATTATTTAACAGTCCTGCCTTAAAAGTCATTGTTTAACAAGCTTTGACCACTAGTGACTAGACAAAAAGCCTAATTTTATGAAGATTCACCAAATCCAGCTCCAATATCCCCTTTCTTAGATAAAAGAATCTAATACTTGTCTAATTGGAGTTGCGGTGTAAATAGTTGAGTGATGAGCTGTCATAAGTGTAAACAGAAATAGTTCAGATAGATCGAAATTAATGACAACACTATCATCTATTGCATTTGAACCAGCTGTTAGTCTACAGTTTTTTATCTGTTCATATATCTTGAGAATCGTGAATTCACCAAGACATTTTAGATTTTGAGAACAAATGGAACTCTAATGGTTTGCAGCAGCACATTCAACCTGATTTGAACTTGAATCGTTCAAAACCAGATATAATGGGTAGAGAAGGGCCATGTTTCCATTGTGGCATTGATCGTAAGTGTCTACTGACCACATGTATCTAACCTAGTATTTTTATCAATAATCTAATGATCTACAGGATGATTAAATGATGCCTAGATTCTATGTGCCTGATTTTCAAGAAAAAAAATTGAAGACTCATACGCATGAAACACTAAATACATAAGTTTCCCTGATTCGCCTATTTGTTAAACATAAAACATAGAGTACTTCGACTCTCTCGCCTCTTGAGCCAAGTGGTATTTAATTTCTGATATAGCAGCCATTAGACTTATAGGATCTGAGGTCGTCTAGGATAAATCGCAGATTTGGTGCCCAATCTTTAGCATCCAAGCACATTTAGTCCCCATTATTTTGGTGTCTTTTGCAGCACTGGTCCTTTTCTTTAAAAAGTAATAAATTTTATTGATCAAAGGCCTACAAGAGTCAGCACTAGTCCTTAAGCTCTAGATGATGTATATTCCGAACTTTTTCTGAGTAGAAGTTGTTCATACACGGATGGAATAAGAATGGCATGTCAAATGGAAGGAAAAGGCCCTGAATACATGCTATTATCAAGCTACTTCAAGTCGAGATGTTGCCCAGAGTCCACACTTTGTGGAAACTTAGGGAGTGTTTGGTCGGAAGGAAATTGTTTTCCACATATAATTTTCTTTTTAAAAAAAAAAAAAAAAAAAAAAAAACAGAAGACAAGTGGTTTTCTTACTTATTTTACTGTTTTGGTTGGTGAGCAGAAAACATTTTCCAACAAATATTGTCCAATGTTTGGTTAGTGAGTAGAGAATGTTTTCCGATAGTTACTTTCCAAAATAAAGAGAGCCTGGCCTAGCGAAGATATGGGCTTCATGGCCTATTGGACTTGTGAATCAAAAGGGGGAGCTTGGGTAACCGGGTGTCTAGCACCTCTGTTTGAACAAAGAAAATGAATTCTTTAGGCATGCCTAGTGAAATCATTTTCCAGCCTTTTTAAGGAAAATGTGGTCTTGGAGAAAATGTTTTCTCAAACATATTGGCCAACCAAACATGGAAAACTTGAAAAATATGTTCCTCCATGCCAAATATATATATATATATATATATATATATATATATATATATATATATATATATATATATATATATATATATATATATATATATTCAATTACTAAGTACTTAATCATATACTTGTCGGGGCTATCGTCCAGCGGTGACGAGGCATGAATCTGGGAATTCTTTTCCTTCACCAATGGAGTAATGACTATCTTCAAACTCCTTATAAACATAGGCAATTAAATGCAGTTTGCCAAAAGTTTAACTATTGCGTATGGTTCCTTAACATATGAAGCAAATCCGATTACAGACTATCCACCATCATCCTCAAAGTTCTAACTATTTTATATGGTTAATCAACATGGTGATGAAAATGAAAATATCAAAACAGTTCGGACATCCTAAAAGTTGATGCAATGTTTTAAGGAGAGATGTTTCCCTTATTTTGAGGGAAATGTTTCTATCAACCTCACTTTACATAAACTAGTTTTGTGGCGCTTTTCATTCAAGAGTCAAACTTTATATTTTTTTACACAAATCTTAATTTTCCATGATCGTCGTGCTTTAGTTTCTGAGATAAGTTTCTGACCTGTATGAATGCATTCATATTTTGCTTCCCAGTTTCAACACTAATGAACTGTCAACTCAAACAGAAACTCCCCTTTGGAGAACTGGACCACCTGAAAAACCAGTGCTCTGCAATGCATGTGGATCAAGATGGCGGATTAGGGGGACTTTAGATGACTACTTCCCAAAACATGCAAACAGAGAAACTCAAAGCTGTCATCTACCTTCTGAGATGAAGCTGAATATCTTAGCTCGCGATGACCAAAAGCCAGAATTTGAATCAGAGGTTGCTGGATTGGATGGCTCTTCAACTTGTCTTGAAGAGGAAATGAATAACATATCACAATTAGGATCAGCAGGATCATCCTCAGACAACTGCATGCAGATGGAAGAAACAAATGGTAAAATGGTTTTAATTATATATATAGCACTTAACCGGTTTGCATAACAGTAATCCAAAACTCCCAGTATTGCTCAAAGAAAATTATGTGATAGATGACATCAGGAAACCAAATCTTTGGAGACGCGCCTTCCCCAAAATTATCGTGGCAGTGGATGTCTTCTGATTCGAAATAAAATGAAGAAAGCATGTTTCCCAAATATAATTATCAATTCCAATTATCAATGAAACAGAAGCTTTCATCAGCAGGCTCCGACTTTCCAAGTGGTCATTTTATGTTAGGGCTTCATCAGTACCTAATACTCAGAAAAATCACTTACATGATGAGCTTTAAGCCAACAAATTTATGTTATGGTTCGATCAATAAACTTTAAATTTCATTGTTTTCAATCATATTGTGTTGCTTAAAGTTCTAGCTAAATTTTTGATGAAGTAAATAATTTTATTGGATGTTTGGGAAAAAAATCACCTGTATGTATACAAGAAGTATACCAAAAAGTAGAAAAGTTTTCTACAAACAACACTCAATCTTCATACAAACAGGAACCTCATGGGTGCACCAAAAGGAAATAAGGGATAAGAGGCTACTCCAATATACAAAATCAAACCCTTCAAAGGCTCACCCATTTCTCTCTCTCTAAACCACCCACATGAGTGCTAGTGGGTTAACTCCCTCTACTTCTCCACCTTCAACCACTACCTCCAACTGAACAACATATCTAGCTATACCTTTCTCGGCCTTTTGGCTAAGATCAAGTGTAGTATTTGTTCTTATCAGTTTAACATATCTAGCTAAATCTTATAATTCATTTTTCGCTTTAGATGCCAAATGGTGATTATAACACCACAAAAACTATTCAGTCATTTCTGATGTTTATTATTCATTTGCTCAACTAAGTACTCTTGCTCTCTTATGTTTGTATATCCAATACAATGCAGTCTTCCTTTTCTACCTATTTTACCATTACCACTCCTACTGTTCACTGTCCTCAGTTTTTAAAAAATGGTAACAGCATTTCGATATGCCACAACTTTGAGAAAAATTGCACCTCAGAAAGAACTGCTTTTGTGGCAACCCAAACGAAAGACCCATAACCAAGAGATAACTACTTATGCCTTCTTCATACTTCCTCATAAAGGCCCATGAGCCTGATTGACCTCCTTATAGGACCTCATAAAACTTTAGATTCTCCAATGAACGACCATGGGCTCTCACAGTTACCATCTGTGGATAACCCAGTCACTTAACATATCCAGGGCAATCCAAAATTCAGGAGGCTGAATATGCAGTATTAGGATGCTTCCACCACATCCGTGAGCATTTGCTTTTGTACTTTGATTGGCTATACAAAACCAAACCATAAATGGGAGTTAAGTCAGACGAAAACAATCATCCTGCCTTGCAAACAAACTGAAGAGCTTGAAATGGAACATTAGGCAATGGAATAAGGAGGTTTTTGGGTTGAGGACATCATAAAGGAGCAAATAGATGAGTTGGGAGAGATTGAGGGAATGGAAGGGAGTAAGGAGCTAGAAGAGGCGAAACATAAGAAAGGAAGAGAAGAAGGTAGAACCAGATGGCTACTGATCAATCACCTAGTTGGATACGTTAGTTTAAGGCACTATGATTGAAAGAGGGTGCCTCTAACACAAAGTTCATCTATAAAAGAGTGGTTTCTACTAAAGAAGAAACTATATGGAGTCAACTGAAGTAAAGGAAAGGGTGTATGAGGGAGAAGTTTACGTAAAGGGGGGCTATTGTGGCTTCATACAGCGAAGAAGCAACTAGTGGATAGCATGAGAGTCGTTGGAGAAGTATATAGCGGACGAGAGGCAAGAGAAGCAATGGAGGTTGTGCAGGAAATAAGACAGCGATGAAGAAAGATAATGAGGTGGTGGATTCTAAAAGAAATAAGAGGATAATGAGGTGGTGGATTCTAAAAGAAAGAAGAGGATAATGAAGCATAATGAGAAGGTGTCCCTTAAAGAGCGGAGGACAAACATTTCTGAAGAAGCAGGCAGTCATCCAACCTTCTTTAAAAGTTAGATCTTATAATTTTTTTTTATGACAAGGGAACCCGCAGCTGCTACCCTTCGGGTGCACTCTGGGTAAACCCCGCACCTGATGCAATAGCCTGCAAACCACACAGGAGAGGTAACCTGCACTAGGCAAGCCCAGTGCGACAGGCTCAAACTGAGTAGATCTTATAATAATCACCCTAGTTACACTTTGGCCAAATGAAAATTATATATTAAGTTAGTTTCTTTTTGATACCCTACAGTAGCAAGCTTGGGACATTACTGCATATAGCCCATTTTAACTTCATTTTGACAGCATGTTGACTGGACCAAACTACACAAGGAATAACCACATTCATAAATATAAACCAACTTTGAAAAGTTACCGGTTTGAAATATCAACTTCATTTTGACACTCAGATTTACTTTTAACCAGGAAATTCTTTTCATTTCCGATTATTGTGATGCCTACTAATAAGCAGTTGGAGTACAATCATTATATGATACTTGATAAACTAAATATTGGGTTTCTTTGTTGCTCATAGGCCACTAATTATTGAAACTCCCATAAGCTTCAAAAACAAACTTTCTTATTTCTAGTTTTTTTTTTTTTACTGGCATTTTCACAGGTAATTTGGATTTTCAATAATGAAGGTATGAGCAATAGCATAGCTGAGCAGTCTAACCATACCACCAATAGAAGCATAACCCATAAACAAAGACTATTATGTTGCTACTTGATTGTTTTGTATGCACTAACTTTCACCTTTTGTTAGGAGAAGCAGACAAAGATCCTCGCTGGAATCCTGACAGTGTCCCAAGAAAAAAGAGATCAGAGCTTAGACAACACATTTTGTCACCTATTGAAAGATTCCAGAGGCAACTTTATTCCATGCTACAAGATTCAGACTTTGACAATATATCTGCAGATGATGAAAATATTCTAGTTTATGGAGAGAACAAAAATATTCCTCCTAATGAAATCGGACTTGGTGCTATGCTGCTCGTACCAGCAACTACTGCTACAGAACGCACGACATCTCTATCTCCAATAGCAGAAGATAATGCTTCTTGCTCAACAAATGTTCCTCTAGAAAATCCATATCTGTAAGTGAATTTTTGAGATGCGTTCATAAGGCTCAAGCTGGAATATGAAGCCAACTCTTATTGTTGTCTAGTGAAATATTGATTTAAAAAGACATGGAGAGTTCCAACTTTATTGGATGACACAACGAACAAGTTGGGGTGTTGGACCATCTAATTTTCCAGAATGTTAAGCATACATTTTCTAAAGAATGACAGTTCTGTTTTAAGGGTGCATTTAGTATGTCAATTCTCATGTCTGTCACATGTGCTTACCTACAAGTTTGTTAGTTTGTGCGGACTCCATGGTAGACTTGCATTGTATCATCTCTAAGGGTATTTGACTTAACATATGTTTGTCATTACAAATGTGCTGGTTTGCATTATACTTTGTTTCAGGATAAACAATAATGTACTAGATCATGTGGGTATGCAAAATGAAACTATTGCAAATAAGCGTGGAAAAGCAGAGGGACATGGAAATAGACTCCCTCCACATCATACGGATACTAGAGCAATGGTATGTTAATATATTGTTCTCTAAGATGCTGCTGCTATTGAATCTTTTTCTGTATACAGGTATGAAACTTAAAGTCCAATTATTGAAGAAATAGGTGTGTAGGATTTAGCTTAGGTTAAGGTGTGCTCGACCACAAAAAGTTTCAAAATTACGTTGACTAAGAGTCTCTTCAAACTCCTTTAAAACTACAACCACAAGTTGATAAGCCACAAGACCTCACCAGGTTTCCATTAAAGAGAAGCTAGAGAGTCATGAAACATAATCTAGGGGCAAGTAAGAGTCCAAGCATAATATAGAACTGAGTTTACCAAAATACCAAATAGTAGCAACATATAATTATTCAAAGAAGATATAAAATTTTATATCACTTGGTAGGCCTCGAACTTAATTAGAATAGACACCATAACAGCAAAAGGACAACACTTCTTGGTGACGTTCAACTACTTATACTGCTAATCTAGCAACCAGCATTTCAGAAACCGCAATAGATCGATTGTTCACAGCCACAAAATTCCTTATAAGGCCAAAAAGTACTAAAAGGAAAGAAAGGAGCAAAGAGAGTAACATATATATATATCTTCCTAGAAATGGAAAATGGGATTTGGGAAGAACTAAAAACAATGAAATCTGTGTCATTCTTTTGAACAGTGGAAGACCAATGTAAATGATGATAGCTGAAAAGATAAGGAAACAACAATTGGGGGGGGGGGGGGGGGGGGGGGGGGGTTTGTGTGTGTGTGTTTAGGCTCAGGATCATCATACAACTGAAGAAGGCTACTTTCGGGTTATACCTTTGTATTCTTAGTTCTGGTAGAATCTTTGGATGAAAAGGAGAGATGGTGGAGAAAAGATTTTCTACTATATCAAGTACAAAAATGAATCTTGATGGGGGAGAAGGCTTCTATCTTTCCTAACATAACATGATAGCTTAATACAAAACTTGCAACTGAGAATTTCAAAATCAAACACTACACCAGCTTGCTTTCTTTCAGATAAGCTTTCCTTCTTTACCGGCCTGTCACCGTATTTTGTCTCATGGGCATGCTTGCGACACTACAACTACGTGGGTGGTATAGAACAGAACTAATGGACAACAGTTTCAGTAGTATTGTTGTCCCACACACCATATAAAGCTCTTCTAATTATCAAAATAATCATTGCCAGAATCAGCAATAAAACATATTATTTTGAAAACACAGTCTGGAGCAAAACCTTCGGGAGGTCAAACAATAAATTAGTATCTTACAAGTCTCTTACCAGAGTATGCTCCCTAATCCTGAAAGGGCCTCCTACATGATTTAAGCATCTGTTACAAGAGTCCCTCCTACATGATTTAAGCATGTTACGATATTAGTGTAATACAAAATATTTAATCAATATCAGAAGTCATTCTTAGCCCAAAAGGAAAAAGCAGAGACTATCAGACATTTAATACCAATTCTCATTCTCAAAAAAGAAAAACTCACTACTACTTTATTTATATGGTAAACCTTCCCACGCACCCACCCCCCAAACCCCATATAAAGGGGCCCAACAAGGGGCTGTTTTCTCGTGTTGCTCCGTTGGTGACTCGAACCCCAATCTTATCTTTGGAGGAGGAGGGTCCTTCCCACCGGACTACCCCTCCCTTGTCACATGTATAATTGTAGATAATACTTGAAATCCTTCTATGCCATTGCATTAAAATCTTTCCAAGTGTATGAGCTCACATGCAACCCTAGATACAGTATTATTTTACTCTTCCATTATGAAAATCTTAAACGCATTTGAAAGGATCAACATAAGCAAAACATATATCTACCATAATTGTAATTATGCCAATCATCTACAGTAACATAACAGCCTTAGAATATTTTAAAAATCTCACCCTAAAAGAAATTTATGATCACAACAATAAAAGATTGCAGATCATTGAAACAATTTCTCCATATGATTTTAGATCTATATCTTATCAAAAAAAATGATTTTAGATCTGTATCGTCCCATTTTATCCCATTCAATCATCATAGCATAGCACATACGAAACAGGTTCTATTAAGTCTAGCTAAAACCAACTTATCAAGAAAATTGAGGTTCTCTTTTTCATAGTACCAATGTCTACAAACTAGTTGCTTCTAGAAGTGATAATCGTTGTTCTCTTTTAGCTATAATATTTTCTATCTGTTTGATTCCAGTACATTAGTTGCCAAATTTTGACTTGTTCATTGATATGCATATTAGCCAAGTACTTACAACTTGGCATTACAAGTTTTCTTAAGATTGCAAGTATCTCGATGAATCCTGGTAACCATCATTGTGCAACCTGATAGACAGAATTAGACAGATAACCCCAGAATCCAAAACATTGCTAGAATAGAAGTTGAAATCAGTGCTTGAACAGAGACTTGAAATTAGTGCTAGAAAGAACTCAAACTAGTAATTCAAAGTTCACAGTGAATGAGGACAAATCAAAGCACCGATACCTGCTAATCTATTTTTGGTAACTTAACCAATATGTCAGCAAGGACTGGGGTTGCAGGGAATAACTCAACTATTAATCCATAAACCTCTGCTTTTATGTTGGTTCCATTTCATTTCTGTTTTCTTTTTCTTCAAGTAACTGGACCAATGTTTCCATTCCTGTGCATCTATCACAGAAATAACACATTGTCTTCTGTCCCTTTTTACTCTTACTCTCTGGGGTAAATTATCCATCCACCAAAAATGAAATTAAGAGGCTATATTCTTAATTTAAAAGTGTTCAAGTATAGATATATTGACACTTGACACTGCACAACTTATATATCGAAGATCAGCACCTAAAATCCTAAATGAGCAGAATGTATATTTTCAATTTTAGTAATTGCTAGGAAACTAAACAATCAGAAAGTTCTAGCTAAGTAACAACTTATAAGGCTTGAATTCCTGTTCATGGGACATTTCCACCCATTCCAATAAACTTAAATAGAAAATGCTGAAAACACGTGAAGTACCCAATAGCCACATCTTGGTAGTAGAAACGCATTTTGATTTGTTGAGAACACGACTCAATATTGACTTTAAGAAAAGGATGAGTTAGAAACCAGTTTACTCGTTTCCTACCCATTCAATACACTACATAACTTAAGAACCTTGTTCTTCCAAACATTTCTATGGCTTTTGTCAACGAACTCAATGACATGCCACTTCCCTTTTGTTTTTGGTGCACAAGACAATACATATATACAAGTGTTCCATCGTTGACAATCTTGTTTGCAGTATACAACTCAAATTGTGATTATGCATTGTAGTACCATCTAACTACTATATATTTAATAACTACTATATAAATCAATTTCCCAAGGCCTCCAGCCAGAAATACGTGGGGGAGTTATATTCTCAAAGAGCTCGTCGCGGAGCAAATATAGGACACGCAGTCAAGAGACCAAGAGGACGACCACGACTCTCCACAACTCGAGGTACATACCTTCTATTTTTTGTTTTTAGTTATGATAAATACCTTCGAGAAACTCTACAAAATTGAAGAAAACAAGCATCGGATGCTTGAAAGACAAGTTCTGGCATATGTACCAGCATCATCGGACTTATGCAGCAGGCATATCCCAAAAAAGTTTTCTCACAGCAGTTGGGTAATTTGAAATCATTTACGATGGTATCTTGTGTTTCTTACTATCCCTCCAAAAAGGTTTCAAACATACTTCTATTGTCAAAATTCTACTGACTTGTTCTGCTATGCATGGAGAAAAGCTTAAATCAAGCTGTGTTATAGAAAGAGTGGACATAATTATAGAGTTAAAATGTCCTCATAAGTTTGAGATGGTATAGATAACTTTTCCTTTTCCTTTTTCTTCATAGTTAAGGTGAGTTGTATTGACAGGGGCTGTGTGGAAAACCGTATATCCATATAGTTTTTAAGACAGTGTAATTTTCAAAAGGTGATAAAAAAGGAGAAAACAAGATTTTGATTTAAGGAAAGTGGAAGGCATTTCGTGAGAAAAAAATAACAATATGGCATTTTTGGAAAAGATATTAGTTTAAGGAACAATATTTTAGTTTAAGGAAAGCGGAAAGCATTTTGCAACATACCAAAAAGGGAACAATACAATTGTTAGGGAACAACGTTGTCGGTTACAAAAGTTGAAAGAGGTGTTTCTCAACTTTGTAGCAAACTCATACTAATTGTTCTAGCATGATTGTTGACATTTACAAAGAAGATTCCAAAAAACAGTTGATTCCTTGCAGCCACATTCATAACACGCAGTAAGAGTAGCATATAGTGTAAAGGGTGGAAGAGAATCTGGGCTTGGGCTCTACAAACACAAATGAACCTAATAAACCTGAGGTAAGAGAGAATCGAGGAAACGTATTACTTGAAATAGACTGCATGTGCATTGAACAGATCAAGAACATGTTATTTTTATCCATATATATCTTTGTCCATTAATTAACATGAATTCAAAAGTGATTCTTTAACCACCCATGGAGAGATGCTCACCACAGAAAATGCTGCAGGCAGGTGTCTTAACAAGTATGAGAGCTCTGAAACAGCAGATGCCAGTTTGCAAGAATGGAGCTCCTCTCTAATAGATGTCCCCATATCGTCAGTTAATTTGAACGACAGTACAGGTACATTGGCCATCAATGAAATGAAAGTCGACATACTGCCGATCAATATGGAGAACGATCTGAATTAACATATTGCGGAAGGCCACACACATGTTAGAGGCTTGAAGCACAGAAAACTCCCTTCACAGGACCTATGATGGCAAAAATGGAAAGACGATGTGTTATTCTGATAATCTCAGACAAGAGACGAGCACAATGAAAGAACGTCTTAAAACAATTACTTCTCTAATCAGGGAAGATAGAATCTTATGAACATACTTGCACCTTATCGGTACCTTTCCAAAGTATTCGGATAATGATGTCTCCTAAGCTACTTCATTTTATTTTGCAACATTTAAACATTTTTCTTACATCCTATGCCTGGCACCTCCTACACAACTATGCTAACACCTGATAAAATTACTACTCCTGATTGGACGCAGCCGGCTCATTTTGATCTCCTCTATTGCCTTGAAAAGTATAGCTGAAAATTGGAGAAAGTGTGGTTTGCATATTGATTTGATTTTTTAATCATTCTTATAAACGGTAATTTTTTTATAGTATGAATACTGCCTCAAATCCTAATTAGTGCTAATTAATATACCTCAGACATGGAGCTATCACGTGAAAAGCATGAACAGGCGTGTGTGCACATCTAAAAATCACAAGTAATTAAAAATTTGTATTTCAGCATTGATAATCACATTATAATCAAGACACTGGCATTTGTGTTTTACAATTAATTTAAGTCCAAGAAAAAGGTTATTACCATTTGATTCCGTCATAGTGATGAAAGCAACTCAGCACTTAGCAGCGGAGAAGTGGCAAACTACGAGGCAGGAAGCTGTTCGGTACATTCGCTTGTTGTTTCTTTGTAAGGAATTTATGCATAACTAATAAATTTTTGAAACATTTTAACCAAAAAACAATTAGATGCGTTAATTACTTTACCAGATTTAACGGCAAAAAATTAAGTGAGGTTTATACACTATTTTAAAATTAATTAAGAAATAGCCTAATTACAAAAAGATCTAGAGTTTAGTTCAAAGTTTCCGTAGCTTCATATTTAAAGTCTCGATATTTTATATTGGTATTCGTATTTAAGTGATTCCAGTATAAAATACTGGGATTTGTCCGATCTAGCTAGTTTTCTAAAATTTTGCAGCGTTGGCTTGTTTTCATTGAGCGCGATGCAAACAGGCTACAAGGTTAAATTTTTACTCCTATTTTTAGGGGTACCCGTGGTACGGTACGGTATTTCACATTTCGGTTCGGTAATTTCGGTTTTCAGTTTTTAAAAATGTCATACCATTACCATACCAAACTAATTCGGTATGCTTCGGTATTTTTCATGTTCGGTTTCGGTAATTTCGGTATGGTAAGTCGGTAACCGTAGTTTGTTCGACTTCGACTTACATATAATAGATATATATATGTTGCAAAGAAATGCGAAAGGAACTAAGAAACTTCATCCGGCATTAACAATAAACCTTCACAATGCATTAACGCAAAATATAAAAATACCACAAAACATGTAGCAAAGCTCAAATGTACAAATAACACTAGGCGAAATCTAATTAAACCAACTTTACTACACAAGCTTGCACAAAAAATTATTTTAATTATACTTATGAGAAGCTAATATATTTTTTACACACAAAACAACGAGCTTTTGAGTTTTGACGGTGCTTGGAAGACAACTCTCTAGTAAAGAATTAAATTAGATTTGATGGTATTGATACTATTTAATTTATTTTATTTATAAATATTTATAAGTTTTAATTAAATATATAATCGTATCACAAGTTTTAGATATTCTATTTAGAATTTTATTAGCTCATATTTAGATTAACTAAGTTATTATGATTTATATAAATATAATATATATAATTTGTATATGTAATTAAGCATTTTGGTATTTTTGGTATTTTCTTTATAGATAACGAATACCATACCAAATACCAAAATTTTTAAAATTTCATACCAATTACCGTATCAAATACCAAAATACCGCTACAAAATAAAATATATTTCGGTTCGGTACTGTAATTCGATATTTACCATACTATGAGTAGTCCTACCTATTTTCTCATCTCCAATTAAATTTTAGTCAGTAAAACATTTTTTGTGCTAATATAGCCTATTTTGGGTCTTTGTAGTTGTCCACCTATTAGGAAGCCCCTTCCCCGAACATTTAGGTCAAACAGAAATAATAGTTCGATCAAATTGAGATTTCTCAATGAATTGGATGAATTAAGGTATGAAAAAATGGACAGATGCATGTTCAGTTGTTGTCAAAACAAATCCAAGTTTTATAATAGAAAGATTCTTTGTATCCGACACATTGTTTTAACATTCTTGTAATACTAGTTAGACCATTTTTTATAGTTAAATCGGCTCTGTTACTTTATTTTTTTCTTAATTTATAAACGTTTTACAACAATGAGAGTAGATTCTTATTTCATATTTTACCTTTTTTTTTTTTTTTGTGCTTTGCAGTTCCAGTGTTGAGATTTGAAGTTCTAGTAATGAGGTGTTAAGTTGTCGTGCCTAATTTCAAATCTTCAGGTTTGATATATTAGAAGTTGTTACGCATATGACAACTCCATACTTGAAGGTGTGAAGTTGAAGGCTGCATATGTATAACTTCAAACTTGAAGATTTTATGTTGTAAGTTATATCCTGTACAACTTCAAACCTTCAAGTCGGAAGTTGAACTTCAATCTTTCATGGTTGAAGTTAAAAAATTAAAGGGTTGAAGTTGAACTTCAGACCTTCAGTACTTCTTCAACCCTGAAGGTTTGAAGTTAAGAATTAAATGATTGAAGCTCACGGCAGTGGGCCAGTGGCTAAAAGTTTAAAAAGTTCACCAAATTTACTATCATCATACTAATATAAAAGCATGAATCCCATAGTTAAAATGTGAAAGACCAAAATGCCCATATTAAGTTGATAAACATCTATGCTCTTCAAAATCTATATTATCACTTCACAAACCATTGTATTTATCAATTGTGTTATGTTCAAATTAGGGAAATTCAGAAGTTACCTAAAGTTATTTACTATGGACCATATTCATCAGATAGTATCTGAATGGTCATTTGTTATTGATACATTCAATAATCCAATTAAAAGAGTTCACTTAAACTTATTAGGATTTATGCCTCTTAGGTGCCTAATGAATTTGCTAGATAAAATACCTAACAATATTTGTTGAATTAAGCTCTCAGTTAAAGTATCTTTATAGTCAGTCGCAAGTTATTTTGGATTGACACACATTTTAAAAGCTGGTTGATCTAAAGCCTTATCAGAATCACTATTAGCTATACTTCCAACAAGAAATTACATTTATATTGTTTCACATATCGAAAGACTCAGACACTCTATTGAAGAAAGTAAGAAAAGAATAGGTAAAAGGTATTATCTTAGTCCAACATTGTATTTTATTGTCAGCCTTTATGATGGGGTAATTATTTTATGGTCTCTTTTAGTTATGCTTCTTTAGCACTTAAGAAGTATGTGCATGTCCTTTTAGTCTTTCTTAAAGTATTCTTGGTTGTTTCTGGCTAATTTCTACTTTTTGTTGCAAAAAGAGAAGATTGAAGAGGAAGATAGTGGTATAAGTAAAGAAGGGCAAAGTTGAACAAGTTAGAATGAAGAGCACATCAGTTGATCGTCCAATATTGAGATACTTTTTTGACTCAAGTAGATTGAATTGAAGAGAATTTTCTATTTCAAGTGTTGAAAGCTACAATCGTGTTAAAATGTCGCTTTGCAAACACCTTTTTTTTTTTTTTTTTTTTTTTTTTTTTGCAATGAAGATTAAGGATGTAATTGTGGCGTTCCTTATGTTCAAGATAACACCTGCATTCAAATTACAATAAGCTCATCTGAGGACTTGTGTGAAACAGGACTTCTATGTTTATAGACTTAATTAAATATGATCTACATTCATCATCTTCAAGAATCATACCTTTCACTAATTTTTTTACTTTATAAAAACAAGTTGTAAAACAACCTGTTTGGATGGTTGTAGCCCATTTATGGTATTGTATTGTTACTACGAGTATGATATTTGTTTTGATTGTTACTCTAATTACTATTTTATTCTATCGTTAAATCCATGGTTATGTAACCATAAAAACTATCACTTCATGTAACGACCGATTTGGTGGGATCGCGTCGTTACTTGTTTTCTTTCCCATCATGTCCTCACTTATTATTTAATATTTTCGTTTTATCTTTTACCTTATATTCACTTATTAAACTATGGTAAATAATACAGCTTATCCAAACGTTGTACAACACAATACGATATGATACAATATAATAAGTGTTCTTTAATGTTTTGTGCTAATTTATTAACAAAGGGTACA
Source organism: Petunia secreta (assembly GCA_029990175.1). Lineage (NCBI taxonomy): Eukaryota > Viridiplantae > Streptophyta > Magnoliopsida > Solanales > Solanaceae > Petunia > Petunia secreta. The sequence goes on along the minus strand of JARKIP010000028.1, from coordinate 6,623,382 downwards.
CGCGCAACGCGCCTGCCCAGTGACTAGTAACCTAATGTACGGCTAACTCTTTGAGAAAACATTATAAACTGAAAATTTAATTAGACAGCCAGTTTTACATATATCATTATATTTTTAGCTACTTTTTAAATATTATTTGCAGCTATAAACATTTATTTTCAAATCATCAGGGTTGAAGTTGAATACCATGATGTGAAGTTCATCGCAACTTAGGTTTTAGTATGAAAATAAACCAAATTCAGACCTAAAATATAAGTTGGACTCAATTTCAAATTATATTTAAAAAATTTGGTTTGAAATTGAGCCCCAAAAAAAAAAAAAAGGGGGAAAAAGTAGCGGATTTGAACTTCATACCAAAAGAATTGAAGTTAGCTTGACTTGGCTTGAACTTCAACACTTATGGCTAAAGAATAAAGATGAATAAAGTAACCACCTTTTCAAAGATGCACCGGTAAGTAGCTAAAACCGTAAGATTGCGCGCCAAAGCAAGTTTTTGTGTGGAATAGACAAATTTGGCGCTGCTATTGCAGTTTTTTCCGAGATAGGAAGTCTTACATGTTTTCCCCCGTTAGGAAAAGTTCCTTAGGATTTCCAGAGGAAAACTCCTGCCAGTCGACATGTCTTGCTGCTACAAATATCTAGCGATTGGCATGAGCTTTTTTTATAGGGGCTAAAATTGTAAAACTTTTCTCATGGGGGCCACAAATGTGACGCAGCGCCAGAAGTGTCCTATTTATATAAATAACCCCCGCAAAAGTGGCTGTTTGTGCACTTCGCCCTCGCTCAAATGGACCCGACTAAAATAATGTGACAGTGAACAGAACACAGTGCAAATTGCTAGTAATTGTGTGTGATGATTGAAATGAAGGGTTGAGGGAATTAGCAATGGCGACTCGAGGAGTAGGAGAAGAAGAAGCGGATCAAATGGAAGCAGAGCTAAGCAAAACCCTAAAAGAAGGCGAAAGGATCCTTGCACCGACCCGACGCCCTGACGGAACCCTACGTAAACCTATTCGAATTAGGGCTGGTTATGTCCCTCAAGACGAAGTCGCCATTTACAAATCTAAAGGCGCCCTTGTAAGTATTATACACATACATGTTGTTGTTTATTATTATTAAGCTGTGTGTGTTTTTGATTGCTGATTTGGAATAATGGCAGTTGAAGAAGGAAATGGAGTCATTGCAGGATGTTCCCCCGGGGTATGATCCAGCTGCGGTTGACGCGAAACCTAAGTCTAAAGCTGCTAAACGCAATGAAAGAAAGAAGGAAAAGCGTCAACAGGTTCAAATTAAAGTTCTCTTTATCTCACTTATTACTCGTTTTTCAGTGTTGTTTTGGTTATGAGAGCGTAGTTTACAAGGAACTTTACAGAAATAGCTAGCGTAATCACGATACATAGATTATACACATTATGCCTGGAATATACATGTATTATACCAAAACTGGCTATTTATTATTTAAGCGGCCTAGCCACTGTTCAAGCAAATAGATTTTTCATAGTGGCAGAACCATGGTACTTAGGTGATTTTGGTTTTGTAAAAGTTGAGGGCTATTCTTCAAGGTGGTACCTACTTACAGTTTCCACTTGGGGGGGCTGTCTAATAAAGGCTCTTGGACCTTGCACTGTCTGTTAGAGTTTGATAAGTGGTATGTTCTTAGGATTGATAGGTTGAGGGAAGACAAGATTTTGTTTTCTTTAATTTCGCTAGTGCATGTCAGAGGGACATGCTAAGGAGCCTTGACATAAAGAATGAACCACTTTGCTTAAATTCTTTAGAAGCGCATTTTCTTTTGAGGCATATCCCTACAATGACATAAAATTGTTGTGCCAGCTTTCGGTGAAGAGAAAGTCAAGTATGTCTCTAACTCTGGGTTAGGAGAAAAACGTTATCACTGGTATGAAGCTGGCCTTAGAAGATGTAGTCTCATGTTTTATGGATACCGTCACTATAATCTTTCAGCTTTTTACTTGAATTTCCACAATTTGACGCAATCCTCTTTTGATTGGGAGGAAAGAATGGAATGGGAAATTTTCTGAGAAACTTCACCTGTCAGAACTGGCAAATAGAGAGTTTTGCATTATGGACAAATGGAGTGAAGTAAGCGCTGTAAAGACCAGTGGAACTGTACAGTATTTATTTCAGAGATCAATTGTTCTCTGAATAGATTTTCTTTGCCCTTATTCTCTTACTGAAAAAGTCACTTGTGGAGTATCATGTAAGCTCATCGTTTCTCCGAACTGTTCAATTTTGCTTGTAGACTCATTTATCTGTTAAGGTCCAACTGCATAGGGTCTTTTCATGGTGCTTTACACGGGAAAACGAGATATCTTTAGGATGAAGAATTTTCGTCCTCTTGGTCATTTCAAACACGTGAGTAGAGTTATGCAACAATATGAGCTGGAAGTTTTGCATAGTTGAACTAATCATAACCGAAGGCCTAAGTTTGAGGAATTAATATCGGATGAAAATGAAGGGCATTCGCGAGGTAGTGCCATTGTGTTTTTTTCTGGGTGATCTGGAGAAAAAGGAGTAGAACAATATGAAGCTGTCAAGAAACTTGTGGAAGATCAGAGTTTATTTTTACTATTTCACTTTCCTTTTGGTATAAAATGGACAATTCCCTTTTGTATAGATAGTTTGATGGTACTTTTGGAAGCCTAACACTGAATATGAGGTGAAATTTCTGGCACAGCCTTTTTGCAATATAACTGAGATGAATTTTTACAATGACCTAAAAATAATAAGTAATAAAGAGCTTGATGGCTTAAAAACTGCATCGTCTTTTCTGTTACAAATGTTGTGAACCAAATGCTGCTATGATAAAAACAACTTACCTGGCAGGCTGCGCTTGAAAAGGGCAAGAATCCAGAGAATGATGAAATCTCGTCTACTGAAAATTCAGTTGGTGTTCCGGATCAGGTTGAATCAGTTATGTCCCAGATAAATAATCTTGCAATATCTGCAAATCCTGTTGTCCCTCCTTCAAATTCAACTGAGTCTTCTGCCATGGGAGACAGTGTGCAGGACATTGACAAAAAGATCCGAGCACTGAAGAAAAAGGTATGTTCTCTAGTGCTTCTTGTTCCAGAGAACATGACATTATTCAAGCTCTATGAAGTAAATTGGATGCATCTTACTATATTTTAATCTCTGTTTTCCATACCGTATTTTTTTGTCTTATTTGGATAAGGTCCTATCCCATACTATATTCTAGAGATACTCAGCTTTCATCTTTGTTTTCCATAATATATTTAGAGATACTCAGCTGTCAGCTTTATCCATACATTGGTGGAATTCACTGTTCTACTTCACAATTGCATGGTGGGAACAACTTAGTGTTTCAGTTTTTACGTGTTAAATGGACGCGTCGAGTTTGTTTCAAGTTAATGACGTACTCGTACAGTCTTTGTAATCCAAACGAGTGCAGGATATGGTACACTATAATCTGGTTCAAATCTGTCTCGACCTTGACTACCCAGTTTATATGATCCCTAATCCGATATAAGTCCACATTTATGTTGAATGTGCCATTTCAGTGCTTCTGGTAATATCACCCCGTGGAACAGCCAGATTATGAGGTCTTCATTTGATTTCTACAAACAGTCCATCTTTCTAAAACTACAGATATTAGAATATGGTCGTTGGAGTAGTTTCTGGAAGAATGGTTTTTTACTGATAAAGTCAATTTCGTTACTGACAATTTATCTCTACTACATTCTTCTGAATCTAAGTTCCTTTCCCCTCGGACAATGCACTTACCCGTCTCTGTTTGAGCTTTACGTTCTTGTTGAGCTCTCTAAATTAGCCCCTGTTTTAATTGTAGATTCGGCTGACAGAAGCTCAACAGCAGAAAATTGAGGAGAGGGATATGAAGCCGGAACAGCTGGAAAAAGTGGCTAAGTTGGAAAGCTGGCGAAAAGAGTTGAAGCTTTTGGAGGATAGAAAGGCAGAATTGGAAGTATCAGCATCATGAATTTAGGCTGAAGAAAGCATAGTTTTAAGTTAAGGGGTACCTTCTTGGTGTTTACCACTGCATCAATATGCTCACACTCAGATTTTTGTCAAGGGAACAGTGTGTTTATTTTGTGATTGTGCACTTGTTAGGGCAAAACAACGTAGGAGCTAATTTGTGTAATTTATCAGGTAGTACTCCAATTTTTGAAGTCTTAGCTGTTGCTTGATCTGATTGGTCCTTGATTTTTCCGAAGATGGCAAAACTCAAAGCGGTTGAAACATCTTTGCAACATTATGCCTGCTGCTTGAGTGTGTCATTGGCATTTGAATTTTTTGGATAACATTGGAAGTTAAGAGTTGAGAAAAAAAAAATGATTATCTGAAGTTGAAATTGAAAAGAAGTTTGTGCTATTGTTTGTATATGTATTTTGAGAAAAGAAAAGTGAAAGTTGCAGATTTAAAAACCTTCACTTGAAATACAGGCTCAAAGCATACTTCAACTTGAAATGTCTTCTTAAGTCTAACCTTTTTTAGAAGTTATGAAACAAACACAACTGATAACTTCAGCTTTTGCAAATGAAATTCACAAATGCCGATAACAGAGAGTACTTCCGACTCCTTGAATTCATTCTAAGCTTTAGCATATACATAACGACGGTCTTAGTGTACAACACTCGGGAAAACATCAGTCCTGTTTAAGTTCTGCTATTATCACCAGAAAATAGGCATTTACAAAATAGATATATTTCCGACTCCTTGAATTCATTCCAAGGCTGATCATAGACATCATGTTGGTCTTAGACCGATAACATAGTGGAAAATATGTGTTAGGTTTTTGTTTTGCTATTATAACCAGATAAATAGGCATTTACCAATGGATGTTGAAATCATATGAGCTCACGCAAACCTTGACATCACACGAAACCATCGACGAACATTGAGATCCAAATATGAAGCTCACATTACACTTTAGTAGGAAATTTTACACAATCCATTACATTGAACGGTCAAAATAATTCAAACACCTTACACACACACGTACTGAAGTCTGAATGCCAAAGTTAATACTGCCAAAATTGATGACTGATCAAGTAATATCTTGAGACCAAGAAAAAAGAACTCCCTCCTTCACTTCAGCTGGCAAGAGGTTCTAGGAGTATCCTAGTATCAGCAATGAAGTGCAACTTCAATCTTCTAGCACAGGTGCTGTTTCGGAGGTTCAAGAGCGGTCTATGAGGATTCAATATCTGATAGTTCCAATCCTTCTCTATAGATTTCAAAATCATTAGGAGTCCACCTACATACTAGGTTAAGCCGGAAAGTAGCCATCTTGGTACCAAGCAAACGCTGCACAGTAACAAGAAAAGCTTTAAATTCTCAATCACTTGGACATTCCATATGCTGTAATGGAGATTTCGCACTTCTATAAGGCATCTACATTATGACAAGAACCGTAGAGAATGAAACTACTGCACAGAAATTTGATAGTTGGAAATATCAACAAACCAGTATACGAGCTGCCTCAGGTGACAATGGCTTCCCTTCTTCGCATACAACAAAGTCAGACACAAGCTCCACGACACCTGTTCACCATACGACAAAAGTGGATGAATCAGAGAGTTTTCCAGATAACAATCAACACGTTGAGATACTTAAATTATATTACAATTATCAATCAGCCAGAAGCCAAAAGAAAAAAAGACAGAAAAAAATTACCTCTGTTCAACCGAACTGGCATGCCTTGCTTCCGCAAGAATGGCTCCATCTCATGTGTGAACATGTCAAGAGGACCTTCCTGTAGCTCCACCTGAGTATTGAGCCAAAAATAAGGACCAGGTATTAACAGACATCAGGCAAGGTACTTGGCGGAGATAACTTGGAGGTCCCCTGTGGATTAGTCCAGGTGTGCAGAATAAATAAGTAACTCACACTAACATAACATCTGCCATACCTTTTCTGCTGCTGTACTCCCAGTCCTAGCAAAGTCGGATTCTTCATATTCATTAAACAACCTAGCAACGTTAAAAATGATGAGCCAAGAGAAAATAGGAAGAAGCGGAGGGAGCTAGACGCGAACAGCAGTGTAACATTCCATCACAGAGAACAAGTGATAATGGCAACAAGCTCATTCAAAGAACTCTGACTTTCACGTAAGGAAAATGATTACAACTAGCAAAGAAACAGAAGACAAAACACCAAAACCATTTAACTCCGAATTGTTGAACCCTAGATGCACGTACTACTAAATGTTAAGCTGTAAACAGAACCAGCAAAAATTTGAATATAGCACAATAGACAGCCTTGGCTGTTTCCACTATTATATTGCACACATTAAACATGCTTTCAATTTGCTTTTCTAAGTGTAAGAGGGAACAGTGTTTCCTTGGTACGCTCACTACTTTCTGTGAACATCCTAGCGCATGTGGCTCTCCTCAGTAGTAGATCAGAGATATGATGCAGAAGGATTGCCTAACGATGTCCTAGTACAAAGTGTTTCTACATCCTTGGCTACCAAAAAGAGTACAAATTAGGAGTAGTGTTTTACTGTCAAAGAAAATGTGTCCATTACGAGTTGCCTGCAAAAATAAACTTAAAGTGTTGGCATCATTCATTATTAACATATGAAGGATGACAACCAACTACCAGAATACCTTCACTCACAAATTTAATAAAAGAATAAGTTAAAACTTTCTTTTGACCTCGGCAAGAAACAGACATAAAACATGTAGAGTTCCAGTATCTAAATGCATCATTGAATCAAGATTTACCTTTCGACCTCTTCCTTTGGTAAATTAGTAAAGCAAAGCCCTGAATCTCCACGTACAAGCTGTATGGGCAGGATATTCCAATCCAAATACGAGTTAGAATATATATCCAACAGAACATTAAAACAAAACAAACAGTTTATTCATATGTATCTATTTTGTGATCGTTAAAAGAGAATCCCAATGGATATTTAACAGAAAATGAAATGTCAACTAGCATGCCCTACCTTGGAAATCTTATGGAGGCCAGGTCTGATCTCATCGGAAACTGACCGGCCCAGTGCTACCTGCATGACTTTGTTTGATCCAAGGAAGAATCTGAAATATGAAGAAACAATGATTTAATACATTCTCCATATGACAGCTAGTTATGAAAGGCCAACCAAAAATCCATATCTAGATTTATGCTTCCAAGCTCGATACTAATTTCTGATCGACTCGGACAAGAAAATGCAACGGTTTAATGATACCACAATCACTTCATGCACAGAAATGTACTAGGGAAACACGCAGTCCCAACTAGATGAGCCAATTCCAGGTTTAGTTAAATAGACTTTCCAAATTATCCTCTTGCAAATGAAAGCAGCTAAAAGTTTCAAATTTAAAAGTTTTTTTCGCCACATGATATCGACAAGGCGTAAAGTTCAATCTTGGACATACAGCAATCAGATAGATTGACAATTTACAACTACCTTTCTATCCTCACAGCAAAATTATTAGCACTTTTAACTAAACATTGATAAATTAATCATAAAACAAGATACAAATAAAATTTTTAAAAAAAAATTAAACTTGCCTACTAGAAGACTTAAGCTGGTCTCTGAACTCCTTAAACTTGAGATTTCTCATGTTCTCGAAACTAAACACATAAACTGAAGTATACTTTTCAGCACATTCCCTTATTGAATTTACTATATTTTCTTTTTGCTCTTTCCCTTTCTTTTTAGTCTTCGATATGGTCACTGCAATTAGGAAAAAAAAAAAACACACAAACGCATGAGCTTAATAATTCAGCAAATCATGTAATTTAAAATTTTAGGGTTTTACTCTTACCCTCTCTATTGCGCTTCGACTTTGGCATTGCTTCTTCTTGTGTGTGCTGTGAAAAGCTAAAACCCTACTTGTTGCTTTTTCTGTTAGAGAAGCTATAACCTGGCCGCGCCTTTCGTTTTATTATGTCTTTATGCCGGGCTAAGTTTGGTGTATACTGGGCCTATGGGTTTATAAACCCAATAACCTGAAAAATTGGGCTCTTATTGGGATTCAATTGAAACAAGTGAGATTGAGATAAATAGGACACTTTTTGGGGAGAATTACACAACTATGACAGCTTAGGCATTGGTTTGCCTAACCGACCTCAATTAAAATGGTTTGCAAGAATAATCTTCACTAATTTTAAGTAAGTGCTACTATAGAGGCAACACTTCAAGTTATAAAATTGACAAATGCTACGCACTTCAAGGATAAATTGACAGGTGATGCCCCCGTGGTAGCACTTGACCTTTTATCTCTATCAACATTCACTTGAAGTGATGCCTCCGAGATAGCACTTATCAATTTATAACGTGAAGTGTTGTCTCCCCATATCATTTTGCTAAATCATTCTTAAGTGAGGACAAAAAACTATAATCAATGATAAGAGATACATGTATTGAAATTTTTTGCACTTTTTGTGCCGCTCCCACAGCTTTGGTAGGTCGTCATAACTTGTTGAGTCTCACAATAAGTTGTGGTGAATCGTCAGGAAGTCGGCCAACTTACTAATGCATTGTCATAAATTTATTGTGTACACGTTGTTTTTATCAATTTGATCCAAGTCAACTCTAAATGACTTCAATTTGATATCCAACATTTTATTAACAAATTTAAACAATTATCGAGTGTCTATACAATCCAAAACATTACAAATTAATAGAAATGAGAAGCGAATTGTATTTCTTGAATGAAAGGAGAACGAGTTCCTAGCTTTAAGGTAAAACATCCATAGTTTTTTAAGGAAAAATTACACAATATGTCATTGTATAAAATTTCTTTTTAAAAAATATACCAATACTTTTCTCTTTTTACGAGCATAGCAATATTTTTTCAAATGCTACTAAATATAACACAATTAGAAAAAACCTAGCTTTGCTTCTTCATCTTCTCTCTCTTCTTTCACTCCTTACCCTTCTACATATTTGTCGGCGTCGGCCCTACTGGAATCCCTCATACTCCGGCATCGACTACAACACCTCCGTCACTCCATCAATTTTTTCGCCTACATCACATCTTGTCGCCTGGTCCCATCATCGTCGTCGTCGTCAATCATCCCCCTAGATTTGGTCCATACGTCACCAACCTCTGTAGTGACGACGTTATTTTTCACCAATCGACGACGCTACATATTAGCCATTGTTGCGACGAATCTGATACAAAGCTACAACATTGGCGTTTTCCGACGATGTTGTTCCCAGTGGTGCTCCTGCTTACTTTTTTATTTTTAGTTTTTCCGGTGGGACACGCCGGATCTACGGTGGTTGTGGTGTATTTGGTGGTCGTTGATTATTGGGATTATATGACACGTGTATTCTCATTGTATGTGTGGTGTATGCCCTGTATATACAATGGACATACACCAGAAGATGCAATAAATGTATGTATTTTGGTTTATCCATTTGTATATGATGTGCATGTCCTATGTATGAATATGATTACGTACGCTTACCCCTAAAAATATAAGAAAGATAAAATTGTAGTAATTAAAAAGTTGTTAGTAGTTTTTCAAGTAAACAGGGTCCAACTAGTTTAAGACATAACACGCCGGCCTTCTTTAATGTATGTTGTGAACCATTGTCTTGTACGAAGGAGAGGATATAGCGCATAAATGGTAATATTGGTACATACGAATAATGAAGTTTTGAATTAGGTGACCTCGAAAAATTATTTTGTAGAGATGAAAAATAAGATGAGGTGGAGCAAGTGCATGTAGAAGATTGGGTAATACTCCAGTAGACAGTGAAGTAGCGGTTGGTTATTAGAGGGTCAGAATTGATGAATATTGCATATTTAGTTACTTTTTTTTTGAAAAAATGAAAACAATATGTCATTAACAATTAAGAAATTACATTAATTCTTCAAGATAAATACAATAAAAAAAAGGTTAAAATATCACTAACAGTCATATCCATGAACTCTACCCCAAAAATATTAAAAATCATACAACTTAACACTTTACTCCATTCTTCAAATAAGCTACAATAAATACAATAAAGTATGCTGTTAATATTATAGACCACGGAAGATAACATAATGTCGATGCGGAACTTCTCGAACGAGGAGAGGCGGATACTTTGAATGATTTAAATATTTTGGGTGGATCCACTTTACTCATCGAACATTATGAGAGTTTAAGTTGTCTTTCTCAAATTATTTTTTTAATTTTATTGTTCTTTTCTTCTTTGGTTGTTTCTGCTGTTTGTTCGTAGTTTGTGTGGGATCACACTTTTTTATTGAGAGAAGTCGTGCATGCAATAAGGTTACGTCTTGTCATCACCAAAAACCAATTAACAATTGTTAGGAAAGAACAAGGTAAGAGCTTTTTGATATATATTTAGTTACATTTAGTTTAAATGTCATCAAATTTTTTCAGCGTTTGTCAGTATTTTACTTGTAGTTCATCATTGGTCGCTTGTTATTATTAATGAGTGGGCAGACAATATATATTTTCATTAATGCACGACATTTGTAATATATTGATAACAATTTGTTCAAGTTAACAAATTGTTAGACATTTATTTTGATACACTACCTCGATTGTTGTTGTTAAGAATCCTATTGACGATTAAGAAAATTTCAACAATTTAAGTTCCAACATATAACATAAAATCTTAGTATCGATACTTGAAATTTAAAACAAAACGTAAAAATTTGAAATAATATTTAGGAGGCTTTTGGCCATAAAATCCATCCCTCTAAGAAAACAAAATTTGTCTGGATATAAAGATTTGTAAGTCTTTTGATTTTTTTAAATGAGTATTTCAAAAATTTAAAATGAATCAAGACCGTCTTTTCATATATTTCAAAAATATTTTTTCCCTCCACTCATAATTTTTTCCACAGTTAAAATGGATGTCCAAATAGAATTTCACTTCAAAAATATAAATTTTCAACTCACTTTAAAAAAATATTTGTTTTGTTAATATTCTCTTCCAGTACAATTTTAAAAAATTAGGCATTTGACCATAAATTTTTTTCATCTTTTCTATAAAAACCTGTTTGGCCATTAAACTTAGTGAGTTTTAGAGATTTCGTGAAAGTAAAGTTTTCAAAACCAAAAAGTATGTTTTTTAGTTTACAAGAAAAAATTATTATTATTGGCAAAACTTTAATTTTATTAAAGTGAAATGAATGTACAAACACAACTTTAACTATAAAATATAATTTTTGGATTTCATTTCAACAAATTTCTTTCAATTTTTTTTGGTTATCTATGCCCAAACACCTACAAAATTATCAAAATTTTTTAGGAAAGGTATTCAAAAATTAAATACCATTTCTACCACATAGTTCCGCCCCCGCATGTCAGTTTATATATATATATATATATATTAAAGGAAAGGGGTAAAAGATATCCCTTTATATTCGAAATTGTTTAAAACTGTCCATCTGTTTGACTATTCGATCATGCATAACCTTATGTTGTAGTTTCACTCAAATGTATCCTCAATTTTGATGGAGAAATACCTGGCGACTTGAAGACTCAAACTCCGCCCCAATTGAAATATCCGGTTCCTTTTATTACCAACCCTATTTTTAACTCAAGAAGCGCTACCAAATATAAATCGAAATGATTTTCGTCTTCAAATAGACCCAGCCCCACCATTTCTACCATTGTCCTTCCATTAATGCCATTAATAAGAGACGATTAGGAACAATTACAGTTAACGAGTAATTCTAAGTCTTTTGGATTAAGCGTTATAGCTCCATATTCATCCACTCACCTCCACGCCATTCTCCATATTTTCTCTCCATTTGCACTATGTTAGCTCCATTAACCCACTATGTTACCATTATAACTTAATCCAAAATATACTCCGTAGCAGCTGTTGCTTCACACCTCATACTCATAAAAGTTGCAACCATACCAGGACAGCCCATCTTCATTCCCAACACAACTACATTTTGTTTATATATTCCTTTCTTTTAAATACACCATCAATTGAAACTTTAATTTATATTTGGAGTCAAAAGTTTTAAAGGTAGGTTACAAAATTAACTCTTTCGGGAATTTCGCTTATTTGAAGTTAATTCGCATGAAGGGTATCGAACTTTTCTAATTTTAGAAGATGATCATTTTGTTAAAAATCTGTTCCAATTTTGTCATTTTTTTTATTTTGATAAATTAAGCAAACAAATATATATACAAATATACATAAAGAGAGAGAAAAACAAATTTTAATTAATGGGTATATGTATCGCAAGGGTTGGTGGGATGTGAAATACGACTTTGGTCGAAATCCTGCTATAATACTAGACAGCTGAACTCACATGGAATATACGTAGATAATTAACAAAAATAAAGAGTACGTTGCATCTCTCGTGGGTTTTAATTCGGGTGAGAAGATGGATCGGGTTTCCAGTTTACATCGTAGTGTCAGTGTGTAATAAAAGGAGGTATTTTAATTGAGGTGAGATTCTAGCTCCTAAGCATGCCACACGTCTTTCGTCAAAAATTGAGGGATTTGAACGAAAATATAATGATAAGATTATGAATGACTGAAAAGTTGAATGGAAGAATAATTTCAAATAGTAGAGTGGTATTGTGTCAAGTAATATCAAATGGTCCTTTAGATTTATGCCACGTGGCCTATAAAAATATTTATAACTAAAGGTTGAAATCTACTTAAATTCTTATAATTATTAAATAATCAAATAATGGAAACAATATACTAATAACAAAGTTGACGAAAAGTTAATGCCACTTTTTTTTTAAAAAAAATAAAAAAATAAAAATCAAAGTTAATGCTGTTTTTTTTTTTTGGTATGCTTTTCGGAATTCGATCATCACATGTAGTATCTTGGCAAAACATAAAGTACTACTGTTGTCTTGACAAATTTTATTCAAATTTCAATTAGTCAAGAAATATTTGTTTTGTATGGCATGTAGTCTTTTGCTTGCACAAAGTAAAGTGGACAATCTTTAATGAAGCAATAGATATTTGATGAAGATTCAGTTTGTTTTATTTGTAGATTAAAAGTTAATTAAGAATGTGTAGGTACGCGGGTTGACGGTGCCGTTAATATATTATTTCTATTGTTTAATTATTTAGACCCCGTTTGGGTAAATATAATAAGTTACTTAAAAGTATATTTGTTCCTTTAGGTAAAAAATTGATGTTTGGTTTTATTTTTAAGCTAATTAAAATAAGTCCACCCAAACAGGGCCTTAATAGTTACTCCTATTATTACGAGAATTTAAGTAGATCTCAACTTTTAGTTATTTTATTTTATAGGGCCACATGACATAAATCTAAATAGGGATAATTACATTGAGAGACACCCCACTCATGAAAATTACCAAAAAAAACACATATTTTGCTACCTTACATGACATAGCACCCCCTCCCTTTTTTTTATTTTTTCTTTCACTCCATAGCACCCCTTTATAAAGAAAAAAAACCCTAGCCCCCATTTTTCCTCTCCTCTTTCCCTCCTTCCCATTTTTCTCTCTTCTTTTCCCCATTACACATAATCCGCTCCCCCCATTCTTCCACCACTGCCCCACCGTCATCCCCTCTCATCCAAACCACTGATGCCGCCGTCGCCGAGGTTGTCACCACCACCACCACCGCTGCTTTTTCTTCTTCTTTTCGTTTTTTTTCTTACTTTTTGAATAGCAATGTTGATTTTCGTTGTATATTCCGATCCAAACTCCGGTGAGGAGTTTATTTATCAAGTTTCTTTTTTTTCTTCACTTTTATCATAAAAATTCATTGAGATCTACTAGTTTTTTATTAAAACTTTTGTTTAATGTTTAGATCTAATGTTTTTCTTGCATAAAACTGTATAGATATGGGATGTTTGTTAAGCTTTTGTGTAAAAGCTGCCCGAAGCACTGTTTAAAGTCAGTTTTACGAGTTTATACACTTTTATACATTTTTATACAATTCTGTAAACGTGTATAAAAATGTATAAATCTGTATATGTACGCATTAACAGTGTATAAAATACATTCTATGCATTGTAAATTTTGTATAAAGCTGTATATGCGTGTATGAACAAGGAATAAAATAGTATAAATTTCAGATTCATGCACTTTTATGGATGTTTTGTATAAAATTTATATTTTTTGTGTATATTTTTGTATTTTTCCTCTTGCATACACAATTTTATATGTATTTATATGTATAATTTATTATTTTGATAGATTTAGGTGTATAAAATTATCAAAAAATAATTATTTAAACAAATCCACAAATAAAATAAACAAATCGGGTGAATTTTTGGTTTTTCGGCCACCGGCCACCGCCGGCCGGCGGCGGCAGCGGTGGCAGGTCAGTTTCTGGTGGTGGGGGAGGGTGAGGGAGTGGCTTCTAGGGTTTTTAGTTTGAATGGGTGCTATGTTATGTAATTTTGAAAATAAGGGTGTGCTATGTTGTGTAATGTAAAAATAAAAGGGTGCTTTAGATGAAATGTGGCCTCTCATTTGTAATTTTGTGTCGTAGGCTGCCTAGTTTTGAAAATTCCCCATCTAAATAACCATTCGATATTACTTGACCCTCTTCGTTTTCAAAACCATAGATTTTCAACGTTTATTGTTCCGTTAAAAGTCTATATATTTTCCCTTTCTCCATACAAATGTTTTTGAAGAACAAAGAGCGGCACACTTTCCCGCTTCTTTAAAATTCCTCTCTTAAATCAACTCCTCCACTGAACCCCCACTCCCTAAAATCGCCACCGCCACACCTCCACACGCTGCGCTGCCTCCGCCGGCCGCAGCCATGGATTCCTCCACCGGAACCCTACTCCTTACAGAACTTCAATCCTCCACTAAATTCACCACCAAAACTTACAATAACTTCTCCAATTACCTCCACGAATTCACTAAACCCTCAAAATCCACCGACATTACTACTATCCGTTCACTCGCAAAGAAATTTTTACCGTTTCTTAATAAATCCTTATCCTTATTACCGAAACGACTAACTGAATCGCCTAAAATTCCTGACGATTCCGCCCCACATTTGTTTGATATTTACAGGTTATGCCTTAATTGCCTCGAGTCTATCTCGTCTCAGCTGGCGTGTAAACCCTACACCGTGCAAGCGCAAAGGGTTCGGTACATTCATTGTTTGGAATCATGGGGGAAATATAAGGAAGCTGAATGTGAAGGATTAGCTGTACTTAAGGTTCTTAGGGAAAATGAGACTGTTAAAAGTACGGCTGTAGTGAAGAAGTCGAAATCAGTGGTGTCAACGGAGCGGTTGTTGCCTCGAGTAGATGGAGAAAATGTGGATCAAGAGCTTGCTCTTTTGGTTGTGGAGATTGTCGTCACGCTTGTCAAGTGTGCTTCTTTGATTCAGAAGAAGCCGGTCCATCAATATCATGAACTTCTTGACTTGGTTAAAGAAGTTGCGCCATGGTTCAGGCGAGTCACTCATTTATGATTATGTATTGTGCTTCGATTAACACTTGAAACTTTTACTAGTTTTTGCAATGCTAGAGAATGAACTCAACTGATTGGATTTCATTAATTATGGATGATTCAGGGTTTTGGATACGAATGCTCGTGATAAATTGCATCGGGTTCTTGTGACATATTTGAACAGAATAGCATTGCTTATGGTCGGGGACTTAGCAAAATTCAATGGGAATTTGGTTCGTGAATTTTGTGAAGAAGCCTTGTGTCAAATTAAAAAATCCTCCCTAAATGATCAATTGTTCAAGGTGAATCTCCTCATGTATTGGATTTTCCTTTTTCAGAGATGCCCTCTCTATCTAAGCTAACATGTATATTTGCCGCAGTTCGCTAGGAAGATATGCTCTTCTCTATTCTCACAAGAAGTTGATGAATGCTCTGGGATTGTTGACACCTTTAAATTTATATTGGACGTTGTAGCTGTGGAAATAAAGGTAGTGTTAATCTTGAACGAGGATGTTTTTGCTGTTTGTAGGATCCAGTATTTATCCTTTTTATTTGCTTGATATGCATTTCCAACACTTAGGGAGACAATGTAGTGACACATAGAAGTGAATAATTTCTTCAAGGCGAGTTAGTCAGCAAGTTCACAGTTTTTTAGGACAAGATGGGGGAATCTCAAACATACAATTGGTGAGCAACCCATGGTTAGTTCTGGTTATATGGTTACTGAATTGACGTTTGATCAGTGATGGAAGTACAAGGCTTCAAATATAAAGTGATGTGGTAAAGCGAGTGATGTTTGAGATCTAAGAGTTACAACTTAGGGCTGTTCCCGGTGCAGATCTGGGTCGTTCAATGTGGTGTCTGACCAGTGAGGTTTGAATAAACTGGAACAAGAAGGAAAGAAAAGAATTTTAAATTCCACATAGAATCCTATTGGAGACCCTGCAACCCAGGTCCCAGGGTTAGTTTACATAAAGCGCCATTTGCTAAAAGCAACAAAAGCTTCAACAAGACCAGAGAAATTAATTATTCTAAAGACCCAGATAAATTGGCTCGTCGTCTTCTGGACTGCTAAACTTGAACCAAAGCATTCATAAGCTTCTAGTCATGCTCTTGCAATCTTGCTAATTTTCCTTTGAATTTGCAATGCACATGCACTATAATGGAATGGTCTATTTCAGAACTTGTTTTTCGTTAATTCTGTTATTTATTTGACGATAAGATTGTCCTTGCATCCTTAATATGATTCATGGACGTGTGTTACTTTTACACGACAGGTTGGAAAGGAGGACACTATAATAGAAATTCTGGAGCTTGTTTGTTATTGTGCACATAAATGCCGAAGTGTCACTGCAAATGTTTGTAGTACACTGGCAGCCCAATTAGAAGAATTAGCTTCTCACGTGAAAACACATTATGTTGGATTAACAGCTTCTGAGGTAACCACTTTAGCAGTTTAGTAGTGTTATTTATTTCTTTAACAAACCCTATGCATTTATGGTAGACTCTGGTTAAGGAATGCCCTACTTATGACAGACTTGGTTCTTTTGAAGGATAAGCCACCCACTGATTTGATTCTGGGGCTTTATGCTACTGGATTGTTCATTAATGAGCCCAGCATTCGCTCCATTACCCTGGGAAGCTCGAGTTTTCTCTCCTCTGATTGCAAGGATGTGCTGCTAAAACTAAGTGGTTTGCTCAACTTTTTAGAATCTTACTTTGAAATAGTCAGCAAAGGAAGCAACCATTCAGAGAAGAGAATGGTCTATGTTCTGTCTTATTTTGAGGCATTGAAGTTCTTGTGCCAGCCACTTGCTGAGTACGTCATCTCAGCAAGGAAAGAAATTCTTAGTGAAACAGATGGTGTTTCCTGCAATACTTACTTAGAAGTTATCCAGGATGTGTTGAAGCAGTACATTAATCTCTTCCTACACTACAGGTACATCATTAGTATATAGCACAGTCATGTACTCCTGTGAGTTTGACTTTAGCTTGTTATACTTCTCTAGATTATAAATACAGAAAACTGAAGTGTTTAGCTTGGGATGGAATTATCTATTTTTAAGCTATTGCAAGGTTTGTGGACACACTATATACTATTTTCTATGAACAAATGCATTTTCCTTTTTTTTTTGATCAACACTTTTAGCTTCTTTATTAAGGTTGATTTAGCTATTTACTGGTTTTTTCATGTTTTTATAGGTTGTTTTGGTACTTTTGTTTATGATTTCTTCTATAGGCTATTTATATTATCATAATGTGTTTCACCTTCCTGGATGAAGTGCTGCTGATAATTTGCAAGATCCTCGTGATGATAACAACAAAATGTTACTTCTTGTAGCAGTGGCTGCTTTGACTCTTTCTTTAAGAACAAAACGTGATTCCAAGGTATCTGTGCTCATGCTACTAACATTAAAGATTGTTGTTGATATCATGTATCACCACCACGACTATCCCATTTGGCATGTTAAATTAATCAATGATAGAAACTGACTAGCTCCACCTTGGCAATGAAATAATGCTTTTCTCTTTTGTTTATAAATGCAGGACACTGTTAGATTTATCAAGCATCTCATTTCAAGTGAATGGGTTCAAGACAATGGACTTAAATATCTCTTCACCTCTTTTTACAACATCTCTGTGGTATTATACAGAAACAAGCGAATGGAAGGGGTATGAACAGCTAAAGAGATTCTTGTAATCCCTATAATGCTTTTTACTCTCCACATGTTAGGTTTCTTGTTAAGAAGATGAAATTTATTATTTTCCTCCAAAATTTTATGCTTTGTCAATTTTACAGCAAAATTATCTTTAATGAAGGTATACTCAGATCAATGAGTATGCTCGAATTTTGGGGTGGAGGAGAGAGCAAGGCAAGCCATTTTTATGGCATAATGTAAAAACATTGAGTTTAGCCCATTTATGTGCTTAAGATGTACTGGTTGTATGCAGAACATACACAAGATAGTTGCATGTAGGGAAGCATGGGCGGGTTTAGTTCTAAAAGATGTTTATGTGGTCTAGTGGTAAGAGCTCAGCTTGTGATGTGTGGTTTAGGTGCATGTCATTGGTTCGAGCCTCACCGCAGACAAAACAAAAGTCTGGTATTTAAGTGGAGAAAGGTGGGGGGAGGGGGGGTGCTCATTATCCACTGAGTTTAGATCCATGAGCCACAGGCCCTCCGTGATTTATTGGTTATAAAAAAATGATGTTTATGTTAGAGGAGTGAACTTTACCATACATGTGATGATGTTTTGCTGCTGATGCTTTAATTTCACTAAGAAGCCGCATAAAATCAAACCATGTCTGATCCATGGGCAAATGTAATTGCAAAAGCACTTTCTGGAAATTCTGGAGGGATGAAAGTTGAAAGCATGTCTCCGTAAAACAAAATGATAGGAAACAGAGATAGTCTATTCATGTCTGCAGTTCAACACCGGAAGAGGAGAGAAAACATGGAAGGTGTGAAGCTTGACACAAAGAAACAACATATGATAGTGTCGCCTATTATTTGAGAAGACTTAGATTAAGTCAATGCCCTGATAAGGTGTTGGTGAATTGGTCTACCTGTGTTGTCTCTCCTATTGTTATTACTCCTAAGAAATTATAGGATGAGTCTTAGGGAGATGTAATTACCATTTCCTCTTATTTCTTCCTTTGCAGGCTGTTAAAGCTTTGAAGCTATGCTGCAAAGCATCTTGGATTCGTGTGTTACGTCTTTGTGAATTGTTTCAGCATGAATCAGATAAATTAGTAAATGGTGTGTCGGAAGATGCTGTGATTGGTTTTATTGATGAGGCGTGTGAGAAAACTGCTTTTCTTTTGGAGGTGCTTCATCATAGTGGTGATTGTAAGGTCCAAAAAATCCTCATTTATAGCCTTAAAAGCTGGTGTGCTGCAGAGCATTCTTTCAAAAGCCTGCCACGTCCCACATCTATAGTGAAACAGTTCGTGAAGGTAAATCCAAAGCTTAGTTGTTTACCCCGTCTTAGCATTCTTTAATTTACTGCAATCATGAATTATATGTTGTCCTTTCTGATGTGGTTCTGCTTCAGATGGAATTGAAAGCTAACAATGTGGATATAGAGGAAGGTACCACTACGTTGTATTCTTTGTTGTCACCTTTTGTAGAATCAAAGCAGGCTCTTGGAACCATATTGGAGCAGGTTCGCAAATACTCTTCCTGGCTGAGCTTGTTAATATTTTTAACTTGATTTTAATGTGCTTTGTTTGCCCAGCAGTTATTGCTGCTAACATCTGATTCTTATACTTCATCAGGAGCTTCTGGCATATAGAGAATTGAATGCACTAAACCCAAGGTTATGTCAGGAAATGCGTCTGAAAATTATAGCTTTTCTTTTACAAGAAGTGTATGTCTCCAAGGACAGTTATTTACAGAAATGTCGAGCCCTCATTTTTAAGGGAGAGGTGTTAAGAGCCCATGGATTCCAATACCTGAAAGATTGCATTCAGTGTCTATCAGATGCAATTGATATAGTGGTATGTCATTGCTTGTGTCTGCTTTTCTTTTGCCGAATTAGAGTAACCAGGGCTTGAATTTATAGTTGATGTTTTGTTAATTATGTCAGGTTATACCTTTTGCAGGAAAGTTCCTTCAAGCAGAAAAACTGTGAAGAAAATTTACTCTGCACTGATTCAGCTTCACATGTGGCAACCTATGCTTATTGTGCACGTGCACTTTGTACCAGTGAGATTGAACCAAACTCAAAGGTGCTACAGCTTAAAAGGCTAGTCTCCTGCATTGATAATTATGTTTTCTTTGGGAGCTAACAGTTGGGCTGATGATGTTTCATTTGTATGGAAAAAGAGGGAGATCTAGTTTATTTTTGCATTTGTTTAAAGAACAGAAAAGAAACTGTTTTCAACTCTATCTCCTAACAAATGAACAAAATGAGTACTATCTCTTAGCTTTTTCTATGTTTACTTGATTACTTTCTCCCAGACTCTGAAAAACCTTTGTGTATTTAATGAATATCGATCTATTGATTGATCCCTCCCCTCACCCAATCCTCCAATTTGAGCAGAGACTTTATGAAGATATTCACGCTGCAGCTAGAATCTGGAGGAGTCTGAACCACTGCCATGCACCTGATCAGTGTAGGATGTCTGATACTATGTTGAATATTTTGCATCAGATTGTCGACTTGTTATCACTGAAGGTAATCATTAATCTTGATGTCACTTGTATCAAAAATTTCAAGTTTGCTTGGTAGAAGCGCCTTGTATCAGATGCTATTATATATGCATCTTAAGTCTAACAGATCTGAAACTTTTTTTTTTCGCCCTTAAACTTTCTCTTTTACAAGTCACTCTGGCTCGTCTTATATCTTTGACGACTTTTGTATCGGTTTTCGGAAGTTAGTGATGCTTCTTTTTGGCTTTGTTTCATTTGAGGGATCATCCTTGTTCTAGGACCCATAAGGAGCATTTTTCGCTTTCTGAAGTTGTTTCTTGGAGTCTCTGTAGTGCATATTTTTGGACAAATAGGTGATAAACATTTCATTAGCATATATTATAGAAATACTTCTTGAGAAATAAATAGTCACGGCTTGGCTTCCTGAAAGCTTCTTCCCAGTGGATTTTGTAAGAGTCTATTGGAAGAACCTGGAATATTTGGAGAGGTACATTTCATATTTATTAATATGCATAAAATTGCTTTCCGGGTTCAATAATCCTTTTAATTCCCGAAAAGGCTCTTTGAAACACAAATGTGATTAGTTTGAATATTTTGCTGCCTTCCCTTTAAAAGACATGCATGTGGTTATCTAAGTTTTCTGAAGAGTGCTGAATTATTGGGATTAAGTATGATAATCTGTGTAATGTCCATCATCTTACGTTTTCATTTTCTTCAGGGCTATCTGGAAATTCATCCAGACATATATGAGATGATGATACAAATATTTAGGAAGAATATTCCGCTAGAGAAGTCTGTGTTATTACTATGGAGATATAGAAGACTTAGTCATGCACTCTGTACTTCTCCCGTGAATGAAATGTTCATCAAAACATTGTCAAACCATTGTGGTGAACTTTCCAATTCTGTTGAATATTGGACCAAGTGCATGCAGGCATCTCAGACACAGTTAGTTGGGTTTTCAGCAGAGCTTCTTTTTAAACCTTGGTCTTATTTCTAATGCGTCGCATAGTCATCAAAGCTTTCTCCACTATGACATTACCGAGGAAAAAATTAAGCTCACTGCTTCAGAGCTCATTCACACTGTAAGCTTCTAACATAGACTCAACAAGTTACTGTGCATTTTTTGGGGCTACCAAATTGTGGTTACACCTATTAATGCATGCTACCAACTGTTCTTAGGTTCCTTTATCCAGCGGTGCGGCCTTTCTTTCGGCGTATCTTTACTATGACTTGAGTGAGAAACTGATTCTAGATGGAAGACTAATTGAGGTAAAAGAATGACTATAACATTTGGCATAGTTATTGGTGCTTCTTATTAAAAAAGTTTTTCCTTCGTTGTTGGATCAATTTCACTCTTTCATGGAATTCATGAAATGTTACGCCAAAGGAAAGTAGATCTAAGGGGGGGGGGGGGGGGTGCCTCTGCTTGGGATTCCGTAGGATCTATTCTTGGGTTTACATACCCACATGGATCCATGTCCCAAGAGAAGTTTTGTCATCGATTTTACATGAAAGTAGGACCATGAAGTGGGGGTGATGGGATGTTTTCGTGGTTTTGATTTCAAATCTTCAAAAATTCTCTAATTTTCAGCATGGTACAAATCGTAAATTGTTGAGATGCACTTTAATGTAAATTCAAATTCTGTAGGCTCTTGCTTATGCGAAAGAAGCTCATCGTTTACGAAGTAAACTTCTTCAAGAAAAATTCCTGTATCAGATAGAGCAGCAGAGTGAGCTATACGGTCTTAAAGCCATACAGATATATGATTCGGTTGCTGCAAAGGCTTGGTTTCCTGAAGGTGTCTCATTTGACTTTGATGGTTCCACACTTACTCCTTGGATTATCCTCCAATGTTATCTAGAAAGCATTTTACAGGTCTATCTTAGTCACTATTGTTGTTGATGTTTATTACATGCACAAAGTAGTTGAATGTACTGCGGAGAATGTAGTTGACCATGCTACAAATTAAACAGGTTGGAACTGTTCATGAGATGCTTGGAAATGGAACTGAGGCTAAAACACATCTAGTATGGGGGAAGGACATCTCATGTTCGCAGAGTTTGCCACTCTTCGTAATTTCTTTCTGTTCTATGTTAGGTATAATTTTTTTACTCAATTTCTTTTTCTTAGTATATCACGATGGATGGTTGTTGGAGGTTTCTTGGTTTTCAACTTGCGTCTTTTTAATGTTTATCAGGAAAACTTTACTCTAAACAACAGCTCTGGAGTTGGCAGAAAAGGAACTAAATACTGCTAAGCAGACACTGGCTGAAAACTATGATGCTATCACTTGCCTAAAATGCAGAATTATTCTGGAAGTTTCAACTGATATGCTACTAGGAGATCTATGGAGACGCCACCATTGTAATACTCTAAATTCCTCCATGATGGGATTTGTATACAATGTTAAAGAGAAATGTAAATCTGCCTTTGAGAAGCTGAATAACTTCGGATGGGAGGATTCTGTTTGTTGTCCTCTGAGCGCAAGTTCTCAGCATTCCCAGCACCAGGACATGTTTTCATCTATAAACGGTGCAAAATCTCCTTTAGATTTGAAGCAGTTCCCATCCCAGAAGGACAAGCTGGAAACTGCAGTTGAAGGCAGAAGGACTAGGAAGACCAAGAAAGCACCTGAACATAGTATAAGGATGACTAGGTCCAGATATCACTCTATGAGAAAAGATGAAAGTTCTGTGGATGATGAACATGCTAGTGGGGCTGAAGACATGAGCTGTAAGTTACTGACATGTTTCTTTTCAGATAGAGCTTAGGATAGAAGGTGCTGTTCATTGCTGAAGTTGGTCATTTCACAGATACATGCTACAAATTGAAGTGTTGGCACCATCTTCCTCTTGAGGCTCTCCAATCTGGCTCTTTGAGTAATGTCATAAACTTGAAATGGGAGCTTGTGCGCAGACAGATTTCGCTGAATCTTCTAACTACTATGGGTAGTGTGACGTTCCTTTTGGATGCCATGTGCTTATCTATCTTGTAAACTTTCACCTTCTTTTGCTGGCTCTGGGCTGATTCTCATTACACAACATATTATGCATGCTCAGTATTCACAATTCTGTATAAACTATTTCCCATGAATATAGTACTAGGAATAAACTCACAGCTCCTCTCGAAATCTTAAGCTTTCAGCTTCTTTTTTGGCCTTACCTCATATCATGTCTGTGGCAGGAAAGTGCATAGGTCTTTCTGGTGATAGCCATGAAGCACAAAAGCTTTGTCTGCAAATTGTGTCTCTGTTCAGCGCAGATCCATCTTGTCCCAAATATTGTTCTCTGCCACTTGCTTCCTTGGTTGACAAGATGGAACAGGATACGTGGGTGAATGAATTGGCAGTTGATCATTCAGTTATACTTTACAACATTTGCTGGTCCATTTTGAATAGCTATACTTGCAAAACAACCAGGTATGTTGTCTTTTAGTATCTTGAACCTCAGCCAAAATCGATCTTGCTACCAGCTCGACTACGAGCTCTGAAATTCAAATTGCTTGTTCAAATGCAATAAAAACTTTATTTCCTGCATCTGATAAACTTCAGCTCAGCTTCTGAAGGGTTGTATATTGGATTCTTCTTGCAAAGACTCAACAAAATGTCTGCTACCGTTAAATAAAACAACAATTTTGTCCTTCCATTCAAAGGCTTTCAGCAAATACTGATACTCCACGCAATCACTTAACTGTAATGCATTGTGGAGTTGACTTTCTTGGTTTTAACTTTTAAGAGAGAACTTGGTTTTCCTTCTCATCTGGAGTCTGCAACACATGCTTCTATGTGGTTTTGGGGTATCTGTGGAAAGATAAGGGGCCGTGATGTATTGGTTCTTGCTATGTAAGCTTTAGAGAACCCCTAATTTGCATGAAACAACATTAATTGATTATCATTTAAATGAAACTGACCTTAGTAAAGCGGAGTGGACAAAATTATTCATATAGTTGGCTGAGTGACTGAGTGTTTCACCACTACTTGGTGTATTTGGTTGGAGAGAAGATGTGAAACTTCCAAGCACAAGCTTTTCTTTTTGAAATGAACCTAACATCAAAAATTGAAAGAGAACAAAAACACTAAGTAAAGATAGAAAAAAGCTAGCCACTAATTTGGGGGAATTAAGGCAATAATTAGGATATGAGGCCTAATCACCTCCTTTAATTTATAACCAAAGAAGTACCTAAAACTATACAACCCTCAATTGGAAGATCCAAATTGCAAGTTGTGGAAAAGTGTTTAAGCAACTCATGCTCACAAGCATAATATCAACGTTCATCAAAATCTAACCCTAGATAATGACAATAAGAGTACTGATAGTGTTTCCTAAATTGGCATGAAATGCCTTAGTTGCCCCAAAGTGAGCTACAAGCAAATTAAGATTTACTAAATCTGTCTAGGCACGCCTTTAGCTCGGTCGCGCCATGGGCATTGCTTCCATGCCACTGGACAGCATGCTACTCGCGAACGCGTAGCTAGATAACGCCGTCACTGAGGAGTATCCTCAGCCTGGTTCCTCCTCGATCGCGTCTTCTATCGCGGTCACACTTGTCTTTGTTGCGGCCAGTGTTTTGGACGGCGTAAGGGCGACAACGGAAAATTTCACCGAGGCGAGAGGCGAGGCGCTCGCCTTTTTAAAGTGAGGCGCCAAATAATGCAAAAAATAAAAATATTGTAATGCATATAGAAATAACCAAAATCTCAATAGAAATAGCATAATAATAGCAAATATTTCAATTTAAAACTAAAAATAGATAGTCCAAAACTTGAATGGCTCCATAATTCATTTTTTTTGGAACCAGAACCAGTGCCCTCTGCTGCACTCATTGTACTGTTTAAAAAAAAATTTGACACTGTGAGTCTGTGAGCACTGAGCAGGCAGGCTGTTAAGAAGAGGAAGAATGAAAAGAAAAAAGAAGAAAAAATCAGCTGGAGATTTGGAGAAGAAGAAATAAAGAAGAAGAAAGAAGAAAGAAGCAGAAAGAAATAAGAAAGAAGAAGAAACAACGTACCTGTTCTCTGGTGAAAGAAGAAGAAGCAGCGCAGCCTTTTTATTTGTTTTGAGAAAACCCTAA
Organism: Petunia secreta; assembly: GCA_029990175.1. Classification (NCBI taxonomy): domain Eukaryota; kingdom Viridiplantae; phylum Streptophyta; class Magnoliopsida; order Solanales; family Solanaceae; genus Petunia; species Petunia secreta. Next base: position 6,597,808 of record JARKIP010000028.1, on the reverse strand, counting down.
TTTTGGGTTTTATGTATATATCAGCAGCCCTTAAAAAATAAATAAAAAAAAAGATTTTCAGCGCCTTTTTTGCCTCGCATCGCATCGCCTCTGTCGCCTTAGGCGACGCCTCGTCACCTTTTAAAACTACAGCGCCTCAAACTCAAATGGCGAGAGACCCTTGCCTCGCCTCGCTCGCCTTTCAGAACACTGGTTGCGGCCGCGCTGAACAGCAGAGATTGTATGGACTGTGCAGTCCATTAACAGTCCCAACATTTCCATCTTCAAGAACAACCCTTGTAGTTTGGCTCCTTGTAAACGGTCTTGGTGTAACTCGGGTTGTATCACTTTTGCAATGGTTATGCGTTAGATCAGAGAATTTTCTTGATGAAGTAATAAAAATCTTATTAAAGAAGGGCAAAAGCACTCCCCTATACAAGAAGTATACCAGAAAGTAGAAAACCTTACAAAAATAAATGGTTCTCCACAAACTTTGTTTTTTTTTTTATGAGAAGGGCTAGTTCCATTTCTGGGAATAGCAACAACAACTATGCCTCAATTCGTACCAATTGGGTTAGCTATATGAATCCTCTTGAATTGGCTCCAATTCTCAGTAATTTATCTTTTAAGATATATTTTTGTATATAGTTACTTTCAGAAACGGTGTTAGGCTATTTAGTTGATGTTTCTTTTGCTATTTCCCGTAAATTCTGGGCATTTTTCTCTATTTAGAGTGAGTGTTTTCCATGTAGAAGCAATAGCATGCAAATTTTTTATTAAGCGAGTAATAAAATATTTCCTCAGTATCCAAATTGAATATCCTTTTCTGCGTTTGAGGTTTGAACCATCTCAGACAATCACTAATTGGAGTATCATGTGTCCCATTGTTACTTCTCTCAGAACTGTCGTTTCTTAGATATCCTGTAAGGTATCTAAAAGTAACTTGTCGAATATCCTTATCTCTTGAAAAGTTTTACTATGTCGAATAAGTGCATTCAATCTGAGATGGTGGTAGGCTACATATAGATATGTCTAATGGGGAAGATCTTACAACTTCCAGCTACATAAGTATACAAGTTTGTAGCCATGTATTTCCCTCGCTGTGTAGAAGATTGTAGTGGTGCATTCACACTAACTTTAAGAACACGGTACTCCCTTTGTCCCAAAATGAGTGTCTACCTTTCCTTTTTTGTTTGTCCCAAAATGAGTGCATCTTTCCTTTTATGGCAACTCTTTAAATCTAAGATTTGTTTTGGTCCACAGGATTTAAAGACACTGGCCCACATTACACACACCTTTCATTTTACACCACAGGATTTAAAAGTCTTCATTTTTTTCTTAAACCTTGTGCCCAGTCAAATCCAAACACTCATTTTGGGACGGAGGGAGTATTATTTTGCTTTGTTCTCTCTCTCTCTCTCTCTCTCTCTCTCTTTGGGTTGCTGTTGTTGTTGTTCTGTGATTATTATTATTTTTTGTGCAGGAAAACTAGCTGTAAAGAATGCCGTGATTTTTCATGTATAAAGTTACCAAAAGTGATATCCTGGCTGAAGCTGGCCTTTATTCTCAGTCGTGAGATTCCTTTGCTTTCTCAAAAGGTTGGATTTTCTTTAGTTAAAACTAGAAGTTTATCCTTCAACAATATCCTTTGCTGTTTTCTTCCTTTAAAAAGACTTGCTTGTTTAGTGATAAGTCTGCCTCCTTTTGGCTTTTACTCACTAGGAATGATCTCCTTCAGTATATACAGTTAATATACAGTTACAATATGGTGTACAGAAATGCGGTTTAATCCATCACATTATGTGTTTGCAAAGAAATCATTAGGTGCATGAGCAATACATGGTAATTTTGTTTGCTCTGAGAGAACAAAATGGCTTACTAGAATTTAATGTCCTAAACTCAATATAGAAAAGAACTGTTGCATTCCTGTAACCTGTATTACTAGTAAGCTTCAAAGATCTTCCATTTACTTTTCTAGGTCTTCATTTAGTAAAAGTTTTTTTGGTCTTGCGTGTGTCGGTTGATTTGCTTAGTTGGCAGCTTTGATAATCTTTTAGTGTTCATTTCCATTGGATTTCTACTTTAATGATTTCTGCAAATGTGTAATAGTGATTAATTGTAGGCATATACTTTGAGTGCATGTTGATATGTTAAATAGACATGACAATTCAATGTGTTTTTCTCCAATTTGTAGCTTGTGAAACAGTTTGATCCCTGTGAAATTGACTTCATATCAATTCAAACAGATTTCCAGATTGCTCGTGGCAGTTTATGTACTTTCCGCTTCTGTTAAGTCTTTTAGTATACCCCCTAACAAAGCAATCTCTGAGAGCAAATGGGCGTCGTTCTTCCATCAAGCTTCTATTGGTACTCATCTCAATCAACACTTCTTTTCTTGCCCGTTGAAGAAGCAGAAAGCTGAACATGTCATGGATAATGAGGTATGTGTTTCTTTGATTAGTTTGCATCAACAACTGGTCCACATGAAGTATTTTTCTTTGTCGTGCTTGTTATAAGGCTTTCACGATTCTTTGGTATTGTTATTTTTTTGGGGGGTGGGGGTGGGTAATACGAGCTGTGTGTTCTGCATTATGCTAATACTAGCCGCTATGATCTCTTACTACCTTGCCTTCTTGGTTACTCTTGCAAGAACTTTCGTAGTTCCATGTTACCCGGTTGCTTTAAAAGTTTGCCTTTTCTATTCATCACTTTTCTTAATAAAATGTCATAAAAGTGTACCAGAATTCCTGAATTCTTTTTCAAAAAGGAGATAAGCAACAGAAAAGGGGTTGTGACACAGTAAGTGGTGTGAATTTGAGCTAAACCTAAACCTGAGTAGGCTCAGCCTGATATTTTTTTTTTTTTAAAAAAATTTACAGTCAGAAGTCAAAATACAACCTTATTGGTTTCCCTCATAATCTACACTCTCGTGTTTGTGACTATAAGTGGCGACAACCATCTTATGGCGTGATTGCTCTGCTAGAGTCATGCAATGCATTGACAATCACTACCCAAGCATGACATCTTTATTGATCACATGTCTCGTCAACCCGTAGGGGCCGTTTGGTTGTAGTGATCATGTTTATTGATTTCACTTTTTCTGCACCCCCCCCCCCCCCCCCCCCCTGAATCGGATGAGAAATCCAATGTATAAGTTCTTGACGCAAATGATGTAAATCATTGAATTTCTCTCCTTAACCTTCTCCACTTGAAATCAAATATTTTGTAAGGGTTGGTTTCCTTGGGTAGATCCTTTGAGTGGCCCTAAAATATAATAATCTTCTTTGAGGATAGTGGACCTAGGGATTAATGCTAAATCATATAGAGAGATGAATTACTAGTAACTAGGAAAAAAACCAACTGAAGAATTGACGTTACTCTAAGGAAATTGTGGAGCAACAGTGTGACAGGGGAAATCAAAAGTTTATTGACTCCAAAAAAATAACTTGGAGCTCTAAATATAAACATTACCATTCTGTTTATATCATAAAAGACAGCTAAGGTTCTGCAGCCAGCCGGCTTCAGAATCTATACTAAAGCCTAAAGGACCAAACCTACTACTCAATCTAAGTTTTTCACCCGCATATGACCTTATCTTGTATGTATATATTTTATCGTGCACTTCAGTGTTTGGATTTTCCATTTTCAGGGTTCCTGTTCATTGAGCCAACAGTCTCTTGCTTCAGAAGAAACTAACACGATCAGGTATTTCTTAGTTTGAGTATGAATCAAGGACCTTTGGTAAGAAGATGTGCTCACTTCTGTTCTATCTCTAATGCAGGCTCGCACCTGAGTCAGTTGATGATCTTGAAGATTTTGTTTCGAGATTTTTTGAGAACCTGCCTTCTAGTACAGTTGTTTGTCTTAGCTTGCTTGGTCGCCCTGCTTCCAGTTTGTTGACTGAATTGTTGCATTCTCCACACCCCATTCAGTCATGGCTTTTGTTATCCCGCATGAGCTCAACTAGTCAGCCTATTACTGTAATTTTGCCGGTGCATTCGATCTTAAAAGGTAATACAGTCTTGTACTCAAAATGGAACAGTAATGTCATGACATATATCCATAGCTCATTCTTTGTTCATGCATACAGAAGCTTCAGATGATGTTGCCGATTTCACTTCCAGTTTTTCCCTTGAAGTCAAAGATAAGCACTGGCATTGCCCTTGGGCGCCCAATGTGATTGATGATGTGGCACCAGTCTTTAGAGATATATTAGAGAATAATTACTTATCCTCTTCTGTACATCTGTTAGAAGATACTAAAGAGAGCAGATCATCATGGTGGGAGTGGAGGAAACAACTTGATCAGCGCCTTGCTAAATTATTGCGGTTAGTCTTATCTAAATCATGTTGCATCTAATTTAGTGATCCATGCAAAAGCTTGTCTCTCTGAACTTGGATCAGATCCTTCAATACTGAATTACTTTTAAGTTTTTGTCTGTTTTCAAAAGTTCAGTTCAATGATTGTTGTCATGATGCTGATTTTGTACAATTTTTTATGCCTTCACCTTTCCATCTGGTAGTTACAAGAGAAGTCGCTGAATGTGATTTTTATCGTTGCTATCATAATGCCTATTCACTTTCCAATACAGGACTAAAGGAATTGAATTTTTAACTTTATATATGCCTCAGGAATATAGAGGACTCATGGTTAGGTCCTTGGAGATTCTTGCTTTTGGGTGAATTGTCGGAATGCGGGCTCTTGGATTCACTAGTGAAGAAACTTCATGATCATTTTAGATGTAAAAGTGGAACACATGTTCATGAAAGTCTTCTTAAGTTAATTCTTGGAGGTGCGAAGTACGCCTATGAGAAAGAAAATTTTATTTCTCAGATGGTTTTAAATAAAGGATGTCTCCTACATGGAGGGGGTTATGGAAACTCCAAAGGGTTGTGTAAGACAACTATAGAAGTTGAAAGTCTCGGTGATTCTGTATACAAATCTATACTTGATGAAGCCCAAGGGATAGAAGAGACTGAATCCATAAGTAGAGGACCAGTTATTCTTGTTTTGGATCTTGAGGTGCAGGTGCGTCTCTTCTGTTCTTGTGTCTTTGCTTCACAGATATTGTTTCATTCATGGCTACTTGAAGAATTTTAATTCAATTTTGTGCTTTGCTGTATTTTAATTTTATTGCGCTAGCTGAAAGCTTTGCAGAAAGGAAATGTAAAGGCCTCACTTGTTTCAAGAACTTGCTATTCTTTGGAAAAGACAAATTTAAAGTTGATATCTGTGGTATCATGTAGCCTGAATTGTTGCATCTTTAACCTAAAAACATTTTAGTTATCTGATTTTTATCTTGTTTTTGAAGTTGTTGCTACTGTGACTCCCAAGTACAGAAAATGTCTATGCTAATTGACAAAATTTTAGTAAAACCTCTTTTAAATAGCAAGTGTTTGATTAGGAAAATAATGACAACTTTTTGCAGATGCTTCCTTGGGAGAACCTACCGGTGTTAAGAAACCAGCAAGTTTATCGGATGCCATCCATTAACAGCATCAGAGCAACCCTGATCAAGTGTTTCCAATATCAACAGCAAGTTCAGTTGCTACAGTGCAACCAAGCATATCCTATGAAACAAGGGGTTTTATCACATTCCGCGCCATTGATCGACCCACTGGATTCCTATTATCTTTTGAATCCAAGTGGAGATCTTAGCAGCACACAGATTGAATTTGAAAACTGGTTCAGAGATCAGGATTTTGAGGTACTTTTCTACTTTACTCCTGAAATTAGACTAGTAAAGAGAAAGAGAACAACTAAACCAAGTATCACATTTCACCTTTTCTGCATGTACATGTACATAGAAAGTCTAATCAAAACTTACACTCTTGAAAAGTTATGTTTATTAAGGTTCTTTTTTCTTGTGAGCTGTGAATACTACAATTATTTTTGATGAATTTCAAATGAAAAGTGAGATACAGGTTTTCCTTAAATGGGAGGAAAATTAGCATACAGCAGTGTCTATTAATCCCAACAAAAAACAACTCATTTGTGTCATTCAACCTAGAGTCTTTGACCCAATAAATAGGAGAAAAACTGGGTATCATAGAAATACAAACCTCTAATGTTTCGCTCGAATGAGAGAGGCATGCGCTTTAAGAGATGTTTTGAAATTATCCACGTAAAAGAAATCGATTGTGTAGTTACTCTTCTATCAATGAAGAAGCAAAACTATGAAAACAATTTTCATTAAAATAAGGAGCATTTCTTTTATTTGTAAAATCACAAGTGGTAGATACATCAACATAGAGTTTGATATTATCATAAATCATATCCCATTCTTCTTGGTGATGTAACATTACAGAGAGAGTAAACAAATTATCACTGTGTGGTACATTAGTATTCCATATTCAAAGTAAAGGATATATTTACTCGAATGGTATTATATCTAAGTTTTCCCACAAGCCCCTGATGCCTGTGTGGCACTGGCCCCTTCCTAGGATATGTTAAACAAAGGCTTTTAACTTTGTGTAGGGCAAGTGTGGAACTGCACCAGCAGTAGAAGAATTGACCGAGGCCTTGAAGAGTCATGATCTTTTTATTTACTTTGGCCATGGAAGTGGTACGCTCAATCTCGAAACTTATTATTGCCTACATTCTTCATTAGAAATAATGTTTTGCTATGATGGCACTTTCAGGAGCGCAATATATTCCGGAGCATGAGGTGAAGAAACTAGAGAGTTGCGCTGCTACTCTGCTAATGGGTTGCAGTAGTGGGTCACTGTATCTGCATGGATGTTATGCTCCTCGGGGTACTCCCCTCAGCTATCTATTAGCTGGTTCTCCAGTTATAGTTGCCAATTTATGGGAAGTGACAGACAAGGATATTGATAGATTTGGAAAGCATATGCTTGATGCGTGCTTGAGAGAACGATCAAGTGTTTCTTTTAGGTGTGATCAATGTGATACTCTTTCAGATGAACTCGAGTCGTTGAAAATTAGTGATAGGAAAAGAACTCAAAATGCAAAGGGTAAAAAAGATCCAACATCTGATACGTGTAACAACAATAGATTTACTAACCTTTGTAACCACAGACCAAAAATTGGATCATTCATGAGTCAAGCTCGAGAGGCATGTACTCTCCCTTTTTTGATTGGAGCAGCCCCAGTATGTTATGGTGTCCCCACAGGAATAATAAGCAAAAAAAATTTGTAGCAATATAATTTTTGTATATGATGATGTTACCCTCCCATTCTTTTGTGCTTGTACGGTCATGAGTCTCTGGCATTTTCTGGTTCGTATTAGGCTCTCTTATTGAACTGACCAAAGATAAAATATTTGCATTATATGAGCGTCAGTTTCTTGAGTAACAGCAGAATTAGGTGATATCTTTGGAAAAAGTTTATTGAATAAAGAAGCTGACTTTGAGATCAAGAATCATTGCATTTCTAAGTATGTTACCAGCTCCATTAGCAGGATAGAAAATACTTAACCAAATAAATAGTTAGGTCTTTTGTTTCCGTTGCCATGTTAGACGAGAGACATTTTCGGTGAGGTTATAAATGCTTATAATATCCGTACAGAGGTTATATGAGCAATCGCAAATAGTTTGGGGACGTGTGTTTCCCTGATCTTGTAGCTCATCCTAAAATAACTTTATGGGACACTTACAAAAATACCCACAAAATTTAAAATAATTACAGCCACTACCCACTACTTTCAAATATTACCCGACCTACCTACTAAATTATTTACCCATTCTACCCACCCAGACTTGTATACCATAGTTTATGCAGTATACCATAAAGGTATATACCTATAAGGCATAACAAAGGTATACAGTAATAAATGTCCCTCCAGACTTGTATACCATAATTTATGCAGTATACTTTAAAGGTATACACCTATAAGGCAAAACAAAGGTATACAATAATAAATGGGTAGGTTGGGTAAATACTTTTAGTTTTATGGGTAGTATAATTTGTAATGGGTATGATTTGTAAATACTTTAAATTTTATGGGTATAGAGTGTAAAAATTCCTAACTTTATTTTGTTTTATGTTTGGTCCGGTTATAACGCCTCAAAATTTTCTACTAATAATTTATTTCTAGCAGATACTTAAAAGTTTGAGCAGCATAGCAAATAATTTGTTCGGGATTGAGGCGTAGTTATCATTATATATCGGGCAAAAGTTTATATCAAACTAACTAGAGCACCCATATTCATTTTGTCCAAACGTTTCAACTGGGGGAGTGTTCAAGAGAAACGCATCCATTAACCTTACGAAAAAATGAGTTTCCTTTCAGTACCACCTTGATAATTAGATGGTGGGGGAAAGGGGAAAGCTGAATTCGTGAAAGCTGAACAACAAATGAAAATGTACATCAGAATTACATTAATACAAGAAATTGACAGATAAATGTTCAAACAGAAATACGAAATTACAGACTTCAAATCACAGTGAAACTGATTTTCTTTAAGTGCCCACCAATAATTCTGAGCCATCCTACAATCTACCGTGTATCAAACAGCAATCAGAGACAGATGTGCATGAGGATGTTAGACCACAAGTTAAATCCTAAACTAAGACCTAAAATTATTTCTTTTTCACAATTTCAAACATACACAAATTACGTCTTACTATCTCCGACCTGCGTTGGCCTCCCTACGTCTTCGTCTCCTCCCAGAGCGACCCAAAATTACTCTACCCTCACGACGGAGACGCCCAACCAGTGACATACTACTATCATGATTGTCGTCCCCACTATTGTCACTGTCTTCGTCAGAGTACTCAAAACCACCACTTGGAAGATTCCTGTCAATTCCACCAGCACCTCTATTTAAAGTGTCATGTATGTCTCTCTCATGCCGCCTCACAACCCGATTTGACTCAATATTCCCTGCTGAACCAAACGCCTGCAAAAATAGAAACACATTCATCAAATTGCGATCAATTCCCGCTGCAAAACCTTCATTCTGATCCATTGCATCTGCATCAAAACCCTCTTCATCCTCCGAATCAAAACCATAGTGACTTCCTTCTATCACATAATCACCAAAAACCACAGCCCCAGGCATTGAAGAAGTTATTGTGCTGATAACGTCATCCCTCTCTCGTTCCCGCTCAAGCCTTCTCCATTTTTGTTCAAGATGAGGATCTACCTCACGAGGCCTAGCAGATGGGTGCTCTGCCTTGACATGTTTACGCATCTCCTTGTAGCTTCCAACAAATGAGCAATCATCCTGCATGCAGCTACGTTTCTTCATATTTAGATATTCTCTTGCAGGTTCAACCACAGTCCATCCCTTCACCTGGCCTCTACATAGTGGGCATGCAACTTCGGTGATCTCGCTTTTCTCAGAAGGCCAAGCAGAGAATGGGTCCACAACTGGAGTATCAGTAGAACCCAGCAGAGACTGACTGTCATCAGGCATTGTAACTTTAGTGTAGGCTTTCTTGTACTGATCGAGGCAGTTTGAATAGCGTAGGCTAGTTCCACACATGTAGGGGCGGCAACCCTTGTCATGAGAGGAACATAGCAGCAGCACAGCATTATGGGGATATTCCATGCATACAGAACAGGTTGCATCTTCCCAGTCTTTCTTCTCAAAGATTTGAGAGCATTTCGATCCGTGCACATGTTCACAATGATTAACGGATGGCAAAGGGTATGGAGTGGCCCTGCATCGTCGAGAACCATTCCTACGCCGTCCTGTCGTCCCTTTAGCCATTTCTTCAACAAATCTGCAGTACAAAACTTCAATGATTTAGCATAGTGCACTGATACAAGACATCCTGAATCTTATATTTCACACAAAGAGTGGATTCAAAAAGTTTGGAATAGGTATCTCGCCAAGGACTTTACACCAAAGTACACTTAAATTTTCGTTCAATCTGCCTCCCTCGGTTGAGACAGTAAAGAGGGAAAACCCATGTGTCAAATGGTATATTATCACTCAAAAAAAGAAAAGGAAGCAATTTCAGGTAAATGAAAAGGCCACAGGATCACTGATTAATGGGAGGAACTTACTAGCCAACTTCTTGCAAAGATTAAAACAGACGGCTAATCTGTGCAAACATACATATTTGTGTGTGTGTAACAACAACAATCTGCATTACCAAATCTAACATATGTAGTCTGATCAGAATCTTGAAAGTTAACAAGGCATAAACGTGCAGCCTATTTTCTGCAACTCAATAACTCTTTACCTTTCTGAAAAGAGTTAACTTTTCTCTTACCCATCAAGCAAATGTGAAATGTCAGCTATCCACATATGCATGGAACTTCTAAACCTACAGATCTAATCATAACTTAGCTCCCCTTCCATCAAATCCTTAAACAACAACAACAAAATGACACACTGAATTAAACTGTCTGATCAATTAAAGTATAACAATGATGATCCAACAACACCTCAATCCTAAACAAGTCGGGATCAACAAATAGGAATCCTCATTGACCATGGTTCTCCAATTAAGCTCAATTCATATAACGACAATCCAACTATCAAGATTAGCAAGAGCATAATTCAGCAAAAAAAACGAAGAATTTAGAATCTGGATACTTGATCACATTTCCAATAACAATTCACTAAAAAGTGACTGCCCACAAAATAAAAAATACATAAGAATCAAATTAAAGACTGAATTGGCTTAGGCAATTGTAATTCAGAACCACACACCCACCTTAAGTTTAAAGCAAATCTTGAGATCCAAAAAATGATAAATTTGAGCAACAAAAAAGTAGCCCTTTAGCTATATTTATATACAATTCAACTTCCACGTATACCAAATAATGACGCAAAGGGGCAAGTTCAGAAAATGCACGACACAACGTGCTCCAGCAGAACAATTTCACGCAACAAGACAGTTAATTGTAATGAATTATTTATTACCAATAATTCAATTACAGCGAAAATGTATTTAAAATTAAAATAGAAAAATATAGCATAAGCACATGACTTCCCCTTGACCTTTTGTAACCACCCACCCACCCATCAAAATCTCAGATTCACCATATACTAATAATTTTATCCAAATATCAAATCCACGTATAATTTATTAAATCAGAAAACTCGAAAATTAAAGATTCTTACCGGGAAATAAATTAATAGAATAAAAATGGAGTATGAATATGGGTTAATAGAAATAAAAGAGAGAGTGCTAGGGTTTTCTAATAAAAAAGATATATAGATCGGAGGGAAATTAGAAATTAGAGCGCGGGCATATTTATTTTTTGGTGTACAAAAGTGAAAATTAAATAAAATTAATTTGGGAATTTGGATTTAAGGAGTGAGAAAATGAGATAAGCCGAAAAATTAGGAGAAATGGGTGAGAGAGAAAGGATTTATGTGATTGGTGGAGTCATTTTCAAGCAAACTCATTTTCTCATCTCGTCTCCTCTCTTTTATCGTCTCGTCTCGAAGTTTATTGGAGTTTGGAGAAATGTCAAGCGGTCTCACTCCCGGGTTTCAACAATTGCTACTCACGCGCCCTGATTATAACATTTATTTAGGAAGAAAAAACACAATCAATTATGAAGCTTGACTTTTAATATTCATCAATTATCACATAATTGACAAGGAGAGAGTATCTTATCTTAGACAAGAATGACAAAACATATACTCCTTCCGTCTCGTTTTATTTGTCTTCTTTACTATAAATATAATCGTCTCAAATTATTTGTCCATTTAGGAGTTCAAGATAAAATTAACTATTTTTTCCACTTTGCCCATAGTATTAATTAATTTTTGAAAGTAGAAACGAAAATTAATATTTATTGAAGAAAGAATAATATGATGAGTAAAATAGTAAAAAATACATGCTCATTAATATTTTTTTAAGAGACGTATAAATGAGACAAATAAAACGAGACAAAGGGAGTAGTTTTGTAAATGTCTTATTAGATCATACGATAATCTAACTCTAAAAAGTGTACTCACAACTTTATTGTGGTGGAGAGTATCCTAAGTGCTCGAATCAAAAAGTCTTCAACCTTGTTTTAGATGTCTTTCTTTTAATTATCTCATACGTCAATATTACTATAATTGAAAAAACAAGAGTAGATATATTTCTATTTGAAAATGTTTTATAATTGTTTTTCATGTATATATATAATTTTCTGTTTCAAGTTTCAATTAAACTTCTTATTTATAATTGGTTTGTTTATTAGAGAGTGATGGGCACGCTCGATTAGTGGTTTAGGAAAGATGTTTGCATAGTTTAAGAGGTGACGTATCTCATAAACATAGGGAGGCGTGACAATGAGGTTAATGCCTCGTTAGCTTTTTTAAGGCTCCAAAGGCACTCCACAAGAATAAAATATGTAGTACAAGGCATATTCTTTTTCTTTTTCTTTTTCTTTTTGTGTTTCTTCTAATTTTCAAAAATTTCAGATGAAACTAAATATTTTAAATAGAAGAAGTATTAGTACCATTTCCATTGAGCTTGTACCAGAAAAATCTTCCCTATGATTAATCAAATATATGTACTCCATAAGTCCATATACTTATTCACAAAAAAAAAAAAAAAAAAACACAGAGTACTACTTAGAGTTATTTATTATAAAAGAATGTATCTTTGTTGTATGGCTGTAAAAGAAAGATTCGTTTGATCTTCAAAAGATAATGCAAAGGATATTGTGGTGTCAATGTAAAAGCTGAATTAATTTTCCAGCGAGTGTCAAATTTTCCCCTCCTCCCCACAAAGAATTCTCTAATGTAAAATAAAAGCTTGGAAAATAATTATGGACCTCCATGCTCTAAAGATTAATGAATAAAGATTTCAATCAAGAAGTCCATTCCCTTAATTCATTCACCGTGCTTTTTCCTTATATTTAAACATTCATTATTCAGATGTTATCATTAAAATTGTCATATTTAACTATTGCTAGTGTACATAGTTGCGAGAGGTATTTTTGTTTTGGTGGATTTTCCATCCGGTGTCCGGTAAGGGCACCATTCAGGGGGAAGCGCTCCTATGTGATTTTTTCATAACCAAGGCTAAAAAACGAGACCTCTTATTAAGGGAGGAATAACCTCATCCGCTACACCACATCACTTGGTGGTTACGAGAGGTATGTTATGAAACATAATTGGAGAACTGAGAACCTCCACAACGTATATACCTTTTTTCAAATAAAATGAAATTAAGACATATATAAAAAGTCAATCAAATAGGCCAGCCATAGCTTATACTTGTCCCACCTAACAATCTCTCTCCCTCAGAAGGTCCCCTCTTAGCATTTGGCGATTGTTTCACTGTCAAATAAAACTTATCACAAAATGTCAAAACATTAACCTCAAGTTCGATGTTAGTCATAGTAGGCCGTCCTAATTCAACAAAACTTGTATTAAGCCTTTGCTTTTCTATTTCCAAGTAAGCCAGTTGGTTCAGAGTTCCATCTAATGTGGAATTGATACTGCCAAAAACCAAACTGATGATACACAAAAAAAGTTGAACAAGATAAAACCTTATAATGAGATACAAATACGAGCACATACCGTATCTGTACTAAAAAGGAGAAATTTTGATTCATTGAAAAATCAAAGTTTGATTATAAATGTAAATTGATCTAAAGCATTAATGAAGAGTTAAGAGATATAAAGGAAAGCCTGATCAACGATAAATGAGATACAAGAAAATGAGAGTTTACGATTAGAGGAATTTTCCCACTTGAGTTGGCTTTTTATTATTTTTAAGACCTCTTTATAAGATTAACATATAATTTGTTTTTCAGAATTGTACAATTTTTTTATTCTAGGTTGTGTTATAAGAAAGTTATTTGAAAATTCAAAATTATATGCTTTTTGCGTCGTGCAGTCTCTTGCTTACATAGTTCTCTGAAGAAAATCGACAAATTGACAGTTTTTCATGCACTAGGGTATATTTTCACCAAAATAATATAGTTACATCATCAATAGTAGTCTAGTCACCTATCAAAAAGCCCCAAAAAAAAGCACATGACGGAACTAAAAAACCAATGAATCAAGGAGCTCAGCAAATAAATTGTAAGATTGAAGAAATTACACGCATACTACAAATTACAGATCAATTTAAAAGGCCTTTTACGGATAAGTGGCTTTGTTACATCTTTTATTGATAAACAGCCACCCTCTCACGTGAAATTTTGCAGGTTTACAGATGAGAGATTGGATCACCACCCTCTTAAAGCATAAATTTAGGTCATCACATGGCATGTTAGTAGACTAGACTGTCACAATCTTCCAACCCTTTACAAGAATAACACTACATTATCTTCTCACATGAACTTCGCTTTCACCTTTAAGGAATCACCGCCAACTATGAAGGAAAAAAGGAAAAAGAATCCAGGAAAGAAAAACCTGGCCAAATCATTTGCCAATACAAAAGAAACAGGAACCAAAGGGTGGGCTCAATCTTCTTTTACCTAAATACATAGATGGAAATGTTAAAGGAAAAAACCAGTTGCTAAAGTAAAAGCCAATAGATATTAATAGCAGTAGAGAAGCTCAGTTAAACAAGAAACAAAAGGCTAAACATACGCAACAGGAACGGAGGGGGAGGGGGTGGAAGACAAATAGAAAAAGCACATTTCCAGACTCCTAATTGATGTTACATACTAACCCCTCTAGGGGCTATACCTAGGGAGCTTTGGTGGCATCGTCGCCGGGTAGGTCATCTTCATCATGGTAGATGTTTTCTGCCATCTGCCAGATTTGTAGAATATTATCCTCAGCAACACTAGCGACAACCCAATCTTCACATGGGTTCCATGAGAAGTCAGATATTTTACTTGTATGGCCACCATGAATAAAGAGCAACTCAGGTGGCCCATCTTCTGCATCTTCTGGTGTTTGTTCTTCATCGATCCTAAAACCAAATTTAAAAGTGAAATTTCAGGTCTACTGCTATCAGTGGATCTCAAAGGACAGTACAAATAGATCGTCTAGAGGTTGCATTGAATCCTCCAAAATTCTGTATGCACGCAAAACATTGAGAAGCAAAGACATTCAAGCCTAGATATTAAAGTATCGCTGAGATATTGTTTTAACACATCAAATATTATGATTAAAACTTAAAACCATTTTTTTGGTAGTTCCAGTTATGGTACATGATTTCAAATCCTCAATGCAATGATATTTGTAATGTGAAAGTACTATTTTCATAAGACAATTTTGTCACCAAGCAGAACCAATAGAACAGATACCAAATAACTGGTGAATAAATGTGAATGTTTCCAAATTAAACTTTAAAATAACTGATACTGCGACTTGGATTTGGATGGCATGTTGCCACAATCGTACATCTAGATCCAAGATATCATGAACACAAATCAACAAGGAACTTTAACTCCACACATGCTAGTAGAATGATGTAATCATTTAAATCATGTTAGGACACTTCAGCATGATATTCACTGAAAAAACAACAGAATGAGCCCCTACTTCAGAGTTTCAAATCTATAATTGAGTAAAATTAGGAGACAAAGTTCCCACCAATAATGTGAAGTACCAAATAATTAACCAAGAACTAGAGATGTTCTTTAAAAGATAATTAAATTGACCGAAAAATAATAAGCCAAAACAGACAATAAAATGGCACAGCTTTTTATACCCATTTCTGCATGGTCAAGGCATGAGATGTGGTTTTCTAAAGGAGTTCAGGGGCTTGATGCTATGTGGGAGAAAAGGGAAGTATGGGGATAATAGATCCTAACTTTAGGTGAACCACTGTTGGCAAGATAGGGGGATGTTCACATATAGAGACACAAAACTTTAATAACATCAAAGAGCAGAAACCATTTCTAAGACAAAACACCTAATTGTCAGACAGGACATTCACACTAACGATACAATAATAGTAGTAGTGATAGTTGGAAGAGCAACCTGCTAAGATCCCAAACCATGAGTCTCCTACCAAGGCAACAAGAAGCTAAGATAGTTTCATTCTTTGGATTCCAGCCGACCTGGAAAACCTCCTCCCTGTAGAAAAGGTACAAGGAAAGTAAAGATACAGGCTATGAAAATGGACATAAAAGTTACTGTTAAACAGTTCAAAGTTTCTATTAGGAAGGATAACTACTTTTCATGATGGTACCAACATTTCCCTCAGAAGTATATGCAAGGAAGACATCTTACTTGTGACAATCCAAGGTATGCAGTGCAGTTGAAATCTTGCGCAGATCAAATAATTTAACAGTCTTGTCTGTAGATCCTGTTGCTACAACCCATTCGTTGAAGGGGTTGAAAGCTAAACAATTAACCTGTCCAAAAGAGAAAGGACGTTAACCATGCAGAAATATGTACCCAGGCATGCTTCTTTATGTACAGCAAAGTCTACTCAACTGCATAAAGAAGCTGTTTTCATCTAACAGGCAATGCGCAGTAAATTTCACCCTTCCCCACATCAAAATAGCATCACAAAATGGGTCCTTTTCAACTTTCTTATGTTTTTACGAAGCAGCACAGTATATCAATCTAAGTTCAATATTGTTCTCCTTGAGTCATTTAAAATCAAGATTCAAAAACAGAACAAAGCGAAGCAATCAAATCCTTCATTTGTTAAAATACTGTATGGTAGTTCAAGAAACACCTACACTTGCATCCACCTAGAGAACAAGACAGTGACCATATCACAGGATTCATCTCATGGTGTGCTATGTGAAAACTAAATCAACTGATTCCGCCATGTGTTAGGGGGGATGGATGTATAGAGCCAATGGAGCAGCAGAAAGAGGCATCACATTGTGTAAAAGAAACAAAAGTGATACAGACATAAACATCGAAGTGTAGTTATCAATGATAGCACTATCACTCGCTTGTACATTCCAATACTGTAAAGCCCACAATTCTATATAAAGAAGTACGGGTAAATATGGTAACTCCAAATTCGAGGTGAAAGAAAAACTGCAAATGTTTGGTAATACAAGATTCTCATACTTCCATGCAAAATGAAGGACTGAAAACTACATTGAGCAAGAAATATCCATATGGTTCTCCAGAAGGCCAATGGGAAGAGCTGTCAAGTGCATAAATATGGAAAAGACCAGCTGATTTCTAAGACACACCTCGCTTTGATGAGCTACTACAGATTGAATAGGCTTGGTCACTGATGGAGTCCGCAGATCCCAAATATGCAGATACTGATCATCCCCAACAGAGCCAAATAAATACTCATGCCTCAGATGCCATGCTACATCCTCTACGACGCCTTCATGAATCTGTGAGTTTCAAATATTGGAATAAACTAAGGGGGGTTTGACAAAACCATAGTGAGAAAATAATGCAAGATACAGGTATTCCAAGTTCTGTTAATTGACACTTCAGTTTGCCCTTTGAAACATTACATTATTTTAAAAAGTTAAATGGTCTGTGAAGAGAACACATGCTATTCTGCTTCACCTTCCCTTCAAGCCCTTCCACCGAAGATATTTCGGTCAAGGTGATAGCATGCACATTCTCTCCATATATCAATTGTAATCATTTGCATGAGATAAAACTACAAGTAAGAGAGGTAATAGAGCGACAACACTATGTACTGTACTAAGTAGTCAATGCAAACTAGTCCAGCAAGCAAACGGCATACCTTAAATATTTGCATAGCATCTAGAGTCTTATTTTTGGGAGTGGCATTGATGTCCCATAAACATATCTGAGCATCATCTGAACCACTCAATAAATGACCCTGCTTAAATTGACTCCACGACAAACCGTAGCCCTCTGTGTTGTGGCCCCTTAATCTCAAATCTGGATTGCAAGTACCATCTAGAGGAGGCTTAGATGGATGTTTACTATAATCAAAAACATAAACCTCAGCACTAACTGTCTTAGTTGCAATGATAAATGGGTTTTGGGGCATGTATCGAGCCCGGTTAACCTCTCCATCGTGATTTATCTGCTGGATTATTTGTACCTGAAAGACAAATATAGCACTATAAATAAGTCACTCAACCTTGACAGAGAGACAAGCTAATTCACAGTGATATTGACGAGGAAATAATAGGGGGTCGAAAAGATATGTAAATGATGCCTCTATATGCTCTAAATTGGCGCCAATAGAGTATCGTAAACACTTGCTGATAATTCCAAGTTTGAACTGCTAAAACACCCATCGTGCGTGTGTATTCATGGCTAACACACACATGACAGGTGTATTTCCAGATACCTACCACATTAGTGGTGTAAACACTTGCTGAGAATCAGATTCTAGGGTCCATTTCCTCTCAACAGCTTCCACTGAATCTATGTCAATAGTAACCTCTTATAGCAGTAATACCAGTCTACACTGATAGTAGAATAGGCATAAATGGTATTCATATAAGAAGATTCTAAGTTCCTGAGCTTGGTATTCGAAACATCATTAGTTTTTCCTACAACAGTGTTGTTTCCATTACAAATCTCCTGTATTCAGCAGCTTGAAGTAACTAAACAAAGTAGTTTTAGAACTCTTTAACGAAATCGACAAGCATTGAGT
Source organism: Petunia secreta (assembly GCA_029990175.1). Taxonomy (NCBI): domain Eukaryota; kingdom Viridiplantae; phylum Streptophyta; class Magnoliopsida; order Solanales; family Solanaceae; genus Petunia; species Petunia secreta. The sequence continues at coordinate 6,579,430 of JARKIP010000028.1, read as the reverse complement.
ACTGGTTACTAGCCAATTCACCTAAGCTACTAGCGATACATTACTGAGTTGAGCTCCAAGCACCATAATTCACATTACAACCTCAAACGGTCCCCTTAAACCCACTCTCACTGCACTATGGCCAAAAGCACTTTGTGCACCACGCATAAGCCCATCCTTTCTAACTATACCTTAAACCATAATACCTACCAATTGAACTGTCAAACTTTCAATTAATTATTCACTATCAAACAAATGTCATGTAAATCTATAAAACCGCTAAAACCTAGTACAAAAACACATAAATCTCAAACATTTACAGTCAAATAAACCAAGAAACAAAACAACAAGAATACACAAACTTCCAAAAACACACAAAAAAAAAAAAAAAAAAAAAAAAAAACAACCAGACCTTGCCATTAGCACAACCAAAGCCGCCAAATTCAGAGCGATCATCGTCATAATGACGGGCATCATTCTCAGCATCCTCAAGAGGAAGCTGAACCTGAGCAAGCATAAGATAATTAGGCTCGTTTTCAGAAGTGTGGGTCCCTAATATCATCTTCTGTACCGAATAATCTTTCCCCGGTGGCTCTTCCCTGTCCGGTAACCATTCGACGGTAAGTGAAGGCCATTCAAGCGCGTGGGTAATAACCAGATCGTAAAGGAAAGGTGTGTTCTTTTTCCAAATCTTGTATTCTTCGTTTATTAACCTTTCTTCAATTTCACCTCTCATTTCATCCTCATCTTTACCCATTGCGCGTGGGAATTCTTTTTACACCTTCAGTGTGTGTGTGTGTGTGTTTGGGGGAGGGTTTTAGGGATTTTTTGACGAGGGTTTGTAGAGATTTGGAGGGAACTGGTATATTTTCAGTGGGGTTCTATTTTTGCGGGATTGTGGATTTCTTAACGATTTTATATTGGGATGTGCTTTTGGGCTGTGACCCGAATTCATTTGGTCCAATGGATCGCCCGGATGTTGAGCTGCGGGCCTTTTGGAAACAGCCTCTTTATGCATTTGTGGTAGGGACAAGATCTGCGTACATCTCACTCTTTCCAGACCCGTTTGTGAAATTATATTAGGTATGTTGTTGGTGGATCGCCCGGATTGGGTAAAATGCTAGATAATCCGTCCTTAGAGCAAGTATATTTATGGCCCCATTTGGACATGATTTGGAGTTTGGGATTTGAAATTGGTGATTTGACGTTGAAATCTTGTTCGGACATACAATTTGAATTTATTAAGTTGTATTTTTTTCTCATAAACATGAAAATTACACAATTTTTTGAAAACTGTCAAAACTTCTTCTAACTCTTATACAATCTTACTTAATGAGCAAAACATAGTTCATAAACAATATATCTGAATATCATAAAACGATATATTAATAAATTACATATATCCATAATTAGTTTATAGATAAATTATTAAATGTTAATTTTTCAAAGATCCACTTTCAAACAATCAATAATAGTAGCAACTAGTTACTCTTTAATAGGATCATTCCACATAGTATGGACCACATAATATAATCACACCAGAAAAGCCAAGCAGATAAAGATGTTCCTACTTGTAAAAGTGAGTTATAGATGTCTTCAAACAAAACACAAGGATGAAAAACTCCTACAGAGCGACCAGGGATATAGCAGATATGCAGAAAGCTGGTTTGCCTGGAACTGATGCAAACAACTGACATTAGCCTGATCTACTAAAACGGACGAGAAAAAGATATGTTACTTGAACTTGAAAGTATAACTAAACCAATCACCACCACTCTTTCCAGAAGTGAACTCGCAATGTTTAGTAATCTCTTGTAGTGATATTCGGCCCTGCCATCATACGATTCTGGAGGATCTTGGCAAGCAGAGTTACTCCATCTTCCATTAGATAAGTTCAATTTGGAATATAACCAAGTCCATCCATGTTACGCATCTACTATAGCAGGAAAAAACAGCAGAAGAAACATTTCCAACTGCAAAAATATTTGTCTACAAAACAAAAGGAGCACCAATTATCTACTATTTACATTTTCATTTATAACGATTATCATCTCATTCACTCACAACCTACAGAGTATCGTGAATAAACAGAACATCCAGGCACATGCGCCACTTTGGTGCGCATTCATTCTACTTACAACTTACAATGACTCATCTGCATTCAACTGCTCAGTCCAAATATTTGCAATTTTCAGTTCATAGATTTCTCAGATGCAATCAGCTGTACAAGCAATCTCATTTGAAATTGATCGCTGACTTGCCCAGTCCTCAAAGCATTAGACATGTACTTGCAGATTTAAGAGAACACTGGCAAAATGCATACCACCCTGTATCTGTTATTTACCTTGGTACAATTGACAGCATAATTATGAGGCTGCAGGACTAGAGAAATTTGATGGTGGCTTCTTTACGAATGGATGTTCCAGTAGTTCAGCTGCAGTTGGCCGATCATTCGGATTTACTTGCAAACATCTATTTATGAAATCCCGAGCTTCTCCAGATAAGGTATCTGGTATAGGAGGAGGTTCACCTCTCCCTATCCTGAACAATGCTTGCATCTGTTACACAAAACAATGATAAAATTGTGAGATGTCAATGCCCGCAATACCTGAGGCAAGGAATTCCTTGAAATAGAGATTCGTTAAGCCATAAACCATATCTTATTTCTCCGTATTTCTATTCATGATGTTCCCTTATTTTAAGTACCATCTAAGAGAATTCAAGACCATCTTCTTTTGGGCAACAAAAGAACAGTTCATTCAGAACTCAATACTGTCGACATACTCAGTCTTTACCAGGACTAACACTCTAAATAAAATTAGAGACAACACAATAAAAATTTAAAAAGAAATGAACAGAACTTTGTCCGTTTGTTCACATTTACTCGGTAAACTTTTCCCAATAATATAAAAGACGTAAGAGTGGTTGTGTGATCTCATGCAACAACTGGTGCCCTGAGATGTAAATCAGCTATAGTTTAAAGATAAGAAAAGCTCCTGCTAATAAAAGAACGTTTAGAATAAGAAAGCACTTAAAACCGAGGCACAGCTGAAAGCTAGATAACATGTGGGCGCTGAATATTAAATAGAAGACCATTAAAAAAATTTGACAAGAGTACGGTTTTGGTGAGTATCTACTTAACATTTAGGAGCTCCAAATGCTAACTGCCAGTCAAAAGAGAGAGCATAAAATTAATATACAAGCTTCACTGCATTTGTCCACTACTAGATCATGAATGTAAATTTCTTGAAAAATATAATTTCCACTGAAGCTTTGCATTTGAGTTCATAATAACCTCCTACTTCACCTTAGATTAGAAATTTCAGGGGTTTCATACATCAAATAAGCAGAAGATTAACGTAGAATCTGGTTAAGTCATGCTCATACTACAAAAAAGCAAAATATATGTATAAAATTATGTGATGCAATTCCCAGACAGAAAAATTCTATCTTTGAGCTATAATTACCCCTTCCAGGTGAGAATAAGGAACTTTGCCAGTTAACATCTCTAAGACAGTGCAGCCCAGACTCCATATGTCAGCAGGAAGCCCATATCCGTTGTTCTTCCTATTGACGACCTGAAATAGCTCTAGGACAAATTTAATGAGCCAAATCTATCACTCTTTTGCTATATTACTAGAATCAGAAATAAAGAAAAATATGCAAACAGGCCATAGCAAAGAGTAAGCATGATCATCAACAATATGGTCACCTCAAAATGATCTTTCATAAGGAAAACTTAACGGGTGAAGGATGTGAAAAAATTACCTAGGGAGGATTAACTAGAGGTGTTCTGCTTTACCAACAGACATTTGGGAAGTAAAGATTTATGGAAGTCTACTCCTAAGTTGTCACATTGTATCTCATTAACTACATAATTGCACGAGCAACTTTTGCTCAACTACATGTGATATTTTATCAACACTTGGCACATCCTTTACAACATAGACATGTACAACCTGCATTTAGCTCTCTTTTCCAAAACCTAAGTGACCCGTTTGAAATTAAATTAAAAGTTCCAATGGATCAGTAAAACATGTCAATAATGTATGGAAATCAGAGAAGGCAAAGAAACCCTGGACTGAGGCCCAAGCAGCGCCTCAATACAATTGCGTCGGCCGCATGAACCTTCAATGACCATGTCACTCCATTTACACCCATATCAATCCAATATTTAAATATTTAGGTTATCTAGCATCAAAAGCTCTCAACACACTAGCATATAATCTATAAAAGACTCCTATTAAACCAAACCTTACTCACAACTGATTGGTATCATCTATACGGATCTTTTTTTCCACTAGTGTGTTATTATGCGCTAAATCAGCATAGAGAGTGAATCCCCGATTTAAAAAATCATCATTTTATGTGAAGAACAAATCAACATATTTTACAAACTGAACGATTGTATCCACTTCTTATTCCATGACCTGAACTACTTATAGGCATGCAACTATGATGTGCGGGTTTTGTGGGAGAAAGTAGTAATCATAGACTTCCAAGAACAACATATTCTGCTGCTGAAGACAAACCTCTGGGGCCATCCAGAATGCAGTTCCTTTACAAGACTTGATGTCATTCAATTTTGTTGCCTGAAAAGAAATTTAGCAATTAACTAGACTGAAGGAAATAGAGAACTCTTTATTTGTTTTAGAAGACAAATTACTAAGTACTGAAATGAAACACTCTGAACAGAAGGAGAAAAAACATAGATAACTCATATAGCCGACCCCAGCTAGTTTGCGGTTAAAGCCCAGTTGATTGATTGATTGATGTAAGGCCAAATAAGGGAAAAACCTAGAGACTGCACAATCATCTCACCTTTGCCAGTCCGAAATCTGCAAGCTTTACCGAACCACTGGCATCCACCAATATATTGGCACACTTAATGTCCCTTCAAGAAGAGCACAAATGAAAGTCTTAGAAAATAGAAGTTTCCATGACATCATGTAACATGTACTCAAGACTTCCAATATTCTCACTGAAGTCACGCAGATATTATAGTGTCAAAGAAAAGTCTGTTGACCACTCTGTCTACGGAACAACATTGACAGGCTGACAGCTAATTGATCCTCTTTTCCCCTATCATCCTCCTTTTTACCAAACTCCAAAACACAAGCACACTAATTAGTGTGCCTTCAAATATGGAGGAAAGAAAGATTTTTGGTATGCAGCAAGGATCACATTTGATGTATTCATACAGGCACATTTGTATACACCTTCCCCAATAAGACCAATCGGTGTGCATATTCACTTGCAGTCCTTATCCTACTATGAGCCCGTTTGGGTGAGCTTAAAAGTGACTTATAAGCTTATAAACCCATTAATATATGTTTGGTAATCTCAAAATTTTTGGACTTATAAGCCATAAGTTGCTTAAAAGCCACTTTTTGAGAAGTTAGGAAATCCTAACTTCTCAAAAAGTGGCTTTTAAGTCACTTTTTGACTTATAAGCCACTTAAAATAAGTTGCTTTTAAGCCCACCCAAACAGGCTCTATATTGAAAAAAATAAGAAGTTTCCGCCCTCCCTCTAGTTTCTTGAGTAGGGGCATTCTGTTGCTAGAATGAAACAAAAAATAGGTATCTACCAGAGTACGACATTCTTTCTTCAAAGACTTGATGAAGCTGAAACAATTATTGGTGCAAATTCAGCTTATTCACAGGCAGGAAGCGAGAGATGATGCTGTAGTTTGATGATATCACAAGATATGTCCTAGGAAGAAATGCTTACAAACTAACCACTCAAATTAAAGTCATTCTATTTAGAAACGTGGCATGACGACTAACAGTCTTCTAGGATGAAGAGATAAGCTCAGCATGAACGCATCTTCAGCAAAGAATCAAGAAACTGCTCCATCGATCGTAACAGAACACATACAATAACCACAAACCAGCAATGTAGAGGAGCATATATATCACCTGTGAATCACGTTTCTGGAATGAAGATAATGCAACCCGCTCAAAATTTGCCTGGTGTAATCTGAAACATGGGAATCACGCAACTGATACTTGCGATAGACACTTGCAAGTGAACCCTTTGTAACAAGCTCAAGAAAGATATACAATTTGCTCTCGTCCTGATTACAGAAGAACATGGTGAATTTGCAGTAAAAGTCTAAAAGATGAGAAGAGTAATTTTCTAATAAGTTCGCAATAACAAGATGCAAAGTCATAAGATCACCATCTAGCCGATGATGTTGCCAATTAAAAGATGCAACCCTAAACTAAGTTACACAACTGCAGAAAAGAGTTTCTCTGTCCAAAATGTCAAATTGAAGTAGTACTTTTATCCACGTGTATAGCAGATTTGAACTATAATTTCAAAACTTACATGACAAAGAGAAGGAAAATGTAGAAGATGCACACTACAGATTATGATAACATAATACCTTGTCCATGCCATGATAGCGAACTATATTATTATGTCGAAACGAACTTAGAAGAGAGATCTCCTGAACAAAGAAACAACGTGTTAGGGGAATAAGGGAAAAACAATAAGATAACTAGTGGAATAGCCAATAGATGCATAGGTGTACCTGTTCAAGATAATAAACGCTTTGCTGGTTTCCTGGGTCAAATAATGATACTTCTTTGACGGCAAAAAAGAACCCATAACTGCATGCAGAAGAATAAGGAAAGAAAAAGGAACATTTAGGTCACACAGAGACAACTTTTACCATTGCTCCAAGGCTCCCTTCGCACATATATATATATATATAGATATATATTTGTGGTGGTCCCTCTGTCTAATATATTTATGTATGACTAAGAGGATTACACTGGGTATGTTATTGTACTAAGAGGAATTCATTTCAACAAACGAAATCCATCTAAAAATGAAAGGAATCAAGAAATACAACTGAACAAAGGGCAGACCAAAAATTCCATTTTTAATCGGTACGAATATTGTAATTTGGAATTGAGGGAGCCCAAGCTGATACTTGCAAATTCACTCTACTATAAGCAGATGGAGTGAGGGAGCTTTATCTTATCCGTCATATGGTTTTTCTCCAATGTATCTGAGAATCAACCCTCTCCACCTTGGTGGGTAAGGTCTGCGTACATCTCACCCTCCCCAGCCCCCACTTGTGGGATACACTGGGTATGATGTTGTTGTTGTTGTTGTATCTGAGAATCAACCTTTAGGCTAAATAACTAAAATTTGATCAAATATAAATCCTTTATAGGCTTTCTTGGTCTATGGTTTCCTAAGGGTTTATTCACTTCACAAATGCATTTCCCCAAAATCAAGATATTTTGCTCTACGAATTTGTAGAACAAAGTCTCTAACCCTCTTTAGGGTTGAGGGTTCAAGTGATTATAGGTGGATTTAATGCCGAAACAAGGAGCGTTGGTAGCAGTAGATAGCTAGGATATCTCCAGTAGTAAGGTCTTAGAAGGGTGGAGCAACACATTAGACTGTCGCTCATAAAATCTCACCCCTAACCAGTGGCTTTATCTTTAATCATAGGTTCACGTCGGACCAGGCAGCAGGGAAACTACATTAATGATTCTTTTCTGATAAAAAATAGTCTAGTGGTGAGAGCTGAGGATGCTAATATACAAATGGTGTCGCATTTTTTGAGCGCACTACATAGCATGTATGGTTGCTATCCTGTACATATTCTTCAGCACTCTCTCTTGATGCTGCTTTTGTATAACTATCATTTACCAATAAAAAAAATTGACTTGTTTTTTCCCAGAAGAGTCTGATAACACAAATTGTTAAAGATATATCCAAGTAAATTTAACTTTCTAAATTCAGACAAGCAAGTAAATGGGCTCTTAGATACACAATCAATTTTCATGTGCGCGTAAAAGGAATGACATGAACTGTAATCACTTACTCGGTAAAGCCTTCATACACTGTTCCAAATGACCCACTCCCCAAAACGTCACCCTTTTGCCAAGATTTGATACTATGAGGACCATTTGGAGAAACAGAATATACAGGCTTCGGAATTAAAGTACATGATTTATCACTTGGTGACTTAGAGCTTATCTTCGAGATAATGCTATAGGATTCATCACGTGGTGACTTAGAGCTTATAATGCTATAGGATTCCCCACTAGGTGATTTGGAGCTTGTCTTCGATATCAGGCTGTAGGAATCAACACTCTGTGATTTAGAACTTGATTCTGGAACATCTTCAGCAGCATCACTTACACCTCGCTCATCATCAGTGCATATTTCTGAAGAAGACTCCGATAATTGTGAAGCATTTCTTGCAAAATCCTCACTAGGCTCTTCATTTTTAACAATCTTTCCTGCTTGCTCGTTTCCAAGTAAGTCATTAGAAGTGCTCGCAACACGTATAGGTGAAACGACATCATCATCATCTGCAGGACCAAAACTTTTGATAAAATCCCAAGCAGATGTGAAATCATCCACAGGCGATGCTGAAGGACGAGCTAACCTAGGTGGCCTAGAACCCTTAATTCCACATTTCACATCCTCCATTTCACTAACTCTAACCCTAACTCCATTTCTAACCTCATTATCCACAGCCTCGAGCTCATTCGAGCACGATTTCACCTCATCTTCATCGGACTCACTAGTCGTATCCTCAATTACATTTTCCGGTGAATAATTGTTCAATTCACCGTCAACTGTAACCCTAACAACACTTCCAAAATTATCAGACACTTCATTTTCCTCAGCAGAAAACCGGGAACTACGCAACCGGTCGGACCGGGAGCAAGGTTTACGAGCTTCCCAAGCAGAAACAGGAATGGCAAAGTCATCAATACCTGAAAGCCCTAAAGAGCGACAAATAACGTCGAATTCACCGTCAACGCCGTCAATTCTGAAACTCGTACGGCCAGTTAATGGATATAGGTCAAGCGATCGAGTCCGGTGAGTAAGTTGATCGTCAAACGACGACGGAGGAGACGACGGCGTCGATTGCGAAGCGTCGTAATCGACGTTTTTTAACGCGTTCCGCCGGTCGAGCTTTGGCTTTAGCTTCTTCTGCTTCCCATACATCCCTCAATTTTCTCACACACACACACACAGTGTTACAGAGAGACTTCACCTTTCTGGCTGTACGTATACTGTATACGTATAGTTTTCAGGAGTGATGATGAAGATATTAGGAATTCAGAAGAGACGGCTGTGACTTGACTATTTTTGGTCAAAATACTGTACTTTTTGCTCATTCTCTGTTTTTTAAACAGTGGGGAGTTGAAATAGTTACGCGGTGCCACGTAGTAGCCCGTGGGAAAGTTTTGAATACGGATTAGTACTTTTTTCACTGGATAATGCCATTAATAGTTGGCTGAATTTTTTTCCTGATAGACCTATAAATAAACTGGAGCACTAGCGTTTAAGCGTATAATTTGTCGAAACTTTTTGCAGTCGATATTCGGCTATACCTAATACACAATTGGGGGTGTTCATGGTATGATTCGAATTTGAGCTTATCGATAATAATATTATGAGTTAACGGTATGTAATTATGTAAAATCAATACCGTATCAATAAGCTATCGGTTATCGGTTCTTAACGATTCAGTAGTTAATGATTCGAAAATCGGTACACCGAACTAATGCGCGAATTCTCGGTGGATGATTGTCATAGATAAATTTTTTTCATTTCTATGAACAACCACTAAAGTAACAGACAAACCATCCAAACAAATTAAGTAAACGGCTGCAATCAACAAGTCTTAACAATCTGCTAACATAACACAAAATAATGAAATAGAAAAAGAAAAGATAAGAAAGTCTGATCAATGACCCGAGAAAGCAAAATCAACTATAAAATGGGCCAGACCCAATAATTAAAGTGTATGAGTATTGACGTATAACCAACAATAATAATAATAATAATTGAAGTTTAATCTATAAATTAAAATTGTAAATTAAAATTTAAATGACTTAATATACTAATAATAAATAAAATAAAAATAAAAAAATTATAAAAAAAAATACCTTATCGGTTATCGGTACGGTAACGGTAAAGAGATATAGAAACCGTTACCGTACCGATATCTTATCGGTATTGAAAATTAATACCATTACCGAACCAATAACCGTTATATCGATCCGTTAAGCTTATCGGTAGCGGTAATGGTTTGACTAGCGGTACCAGTTCGGTTTTGCACACCCCTACACGCAACTATACATGTATACAATTAGTTTTCTCGATAGTTTATACACTCAATTTTAAGTTATATATATTGAATACGTACTCAATTTATAATATACGAAGCATACACGTTCAATTTTCATCAATATATGTAATATAGGTGTTGAATGATGATGAATCTTGAAAATTGACAAACAAAGAGCATGGTCAAAGATCTGCTTCCTAGAGGAACACACAACTGATCAAAAGGATGGTTGATTGAGTGTGTGCAAGTTAATTGTCCTAGTCAGCTCAAAGAGTTCGTGCCTTGATTGTATAAATGAGAATCAGTGTTATACTATGAATGATATTATATGATATCTTCTCTTTCCATAATTGAGAAGATTCCTAGTTGAAGACTGCTTAGGTTTGCAACACTCTATATAAAAGTTTATTGAGGCGAGCCAAATTATTCATTCACTACGAGGGTTTAGAGCAATTAAAAGACAATCTTGTAGATCGTGTGTGATTGGATGAAGTAGACTACTGTTGAAGAACCCTGTGATGATTCAGTTGTAGTGTAGGTTCTTAGATTGTGTAGTCAAGTTGTATTGAGTGCAAAATGTAACCTACTTGCTTATTCTTAAAAGTTTTGTAATGGGTGAAGCCTGTGAGGAAAAACTTGTAAAAAATTAGAGTTTAGCCCCTTCGTTATCTTGCTCATTGTGTTAGTGAAGTTTGTGTACAAAATTCAGAAATTGGGCCGTGTGTTTTCTCCCTTGAGCAAGAAGTTTCCACGCAAAATTCACGTGTTCTTTCGTTTCAGTTTGTGTTTACTGACACTACTAGAAAATGATTGTTTTTGCGACTCAGTTTGGATAGGGAATTCCCTCTCTAAATGGGATATAGAGAGAGAAAGTTGTCGCTCCGCTGTCATTGCTATTTGGCGCGTCGTTGAGCAAGTCAGCGAGCGTATACTGTAGCCAAACCAAAAAGTAACTGGCGCGTCAGATTGTATTTTGAGACGGAATACCCTCTCTAGCAAAATAATTTCCAAAATTATATTTAGTGTTTTGAGACGGAATACCTTCTCCAGCAAAATAATTTCCAAAATAATATTTCCATAAGCGAGGGTATTCCTTAGATAAAACACTTAAATTGATTAATGTTAGAAAGTGGATACAAAGCAGCCAAAACCAAAATTAGCCATTTCAGCAGTAGCAGCCCAAACAACTTCAGGTTCACCTTGATAAAATCACAAAGGCTCCACCTTGGCTATTTGTAACTACCCTCCGTCTACGATTGTATAAGGCCATTAAATCCTCCTCTGTCCTAATTAATTGATTTTTTCCTTCCGGCATTTTGACTAAATCTTCAAATAAAATTCAAGAAAATATTAGTTTTAATAACCCATTTTCTAAAAATGCAGAAGAAATAAAAAATATGTCAATTTTGATGACGCATTTCTAAAAACAAATGCAGTTAAAAATCACGAAATGTGACCCAATTGCTAAAACAGGAGAACAAAACCAAGAAAATTGAGGAATTTACCTTGATGATTTTGAGGGTTTTAGAGGAAATGTGACCCTATTGCTGGTGGTACTTAAAAGATGTTTATAGGCAAATTGGCGCTAGAACTTTTAAGTTTTGAAATTCAAAATTCAAAAAGCTGAACAAACATGCGATGGAATTCCGTCTCGAATCAAAAAGTAAAAAAAGGACGTCAGGTGCTTGGCGACGGAATACCCTCTCCAGCACCTGACATCTTTTTAACTTTTTTATTAGAGACAGAATTCCATCTCCAAATTTTTAAATTTTACTTTTTTTAATAATTTGCTATGGTAAAACAAAGATTGGAGAGGGAACTCATTCGTGCCAACTCTTTAGTAGCTTTTTCTTGTTTTTCTAGTAGTGTGATTGTACTGTCAATCAAAGGAACTAGGCAAGAACTAGGTTCTTGCAACGACGAGCAAGGTTATTCTGAAATATTGGAAGACACTATTCAACCCCTTCTAGCATCCTAAAAAGGTGCACCTAGTGCAACAATAAGTATAATATATTCTTTATATATTGTTATATATGTAAAAAATATCATTTTTAATATAATATGTTGTATAAACATATGCAATAACATCATGTACTAAGAAGAAGAAGAAGAAGAAGTGCCAAAGAGGGGAGGAAGAATGAGAGGCAACAACAGTGGACGAAGAAAGAGATGGAAGAGGTAGCCGTGGCAAAACAAAAGAGAGGAAGAGGAAGAAGGAGATGGCAGCGGCGGAGGGAAAAGAGAGGAAGGGTGAGGAAGAGGGAGGTGGCGGCAGTGGGAAAGAGATGAAGAAGAAGGGGAATGATAGAAACTCTATAGAGTATTTGAGAGGAGTGGCTGGAAAAGGTTATAATGAAACACTAAATGATAGTAATTAGGTATGATTTTAGAAAATTTTGGGCTTTTTTATGACATGAGCTTTTTATCCTCTTTTTGTTATTTTCTCAATAGAACTGAAATTTTGTGAGTGGAAACTTAAAAAAGTAGAATTATTCTTCAAAAATTGCCCTAAAATTGTCACATTCTACCGACAAATAATGTTTGAAAAATAAGTGACAAACTCTATGTTCAAATGACGGCTAAGTACTAATCGTATTACAATGCAATTTTATATGTTGTTTACCGAAGAAAGAAACGTATATCATAAAGAGTTTGTGATAAAATATGCAATCAACGGAACACATAGTTCTTCCTAATATTTATATTTATTTCAATAGACGACAATGTAATCATATACTATATAAAACATAAGTACATCAAATAATTTACAGTTTGTAACGGACATGTTATAAAAAATAATTCCACCTTTGGAGAAGTCCATTTCTTTTGAAAACCTTCAATAAAAGTTCCTCACCACAAAATAAAAATGAGAGTTTTGTTTGGTTTCATGTAGATGAGGAAATAAGTATGTCTACCTTAAGATAACAAACATCAAATAAAGAAATTGGTCAAAATCGTAAAGGTACAAAGTACGAAAGTTACTTTTAATTTTCAGGGCTTCACACAATAAAAAAGTAGATATAAAACTTATATTGCATACATGTCAATTCACTCATATGTGGTATAAATTATGTATCACATTTTTTGCTCCTTTTCCATTGAGCGTAAGTCTATGCAAATGATTTCATACAACTCACATCTGACATTAAAAAAGTCTGCTTTAAAGGTTAATCAAACCTAAATATTTACGCTCTGTAAGTTTAATTTGACACCCTAATTAATCATTAACTTTATTTGTAAAATTGCTCATTTTATGCAATATTTTCTTACGCCATACACTTTGCGCTTTAAAAGGCAAATTGGTGGCTGGTGCTTTGATGATCATATAGGTCTACAATGATTATTTACCAAAGTCTTGAATCCCAATGTGCGAGCGTGCTAGCTTTTAAAACCTTAACGGCCTACGTAAAATTGTGCAATAAGTATATGTTTGCAACATAAATTAGCTTTGACTGTCAAACACAAACACCTCTAGCAAAAGGAAACGAAAAGAAGATGAATTTATTGCACCAAAATATGTAGTTTTCATTTCTTCTTGGCGCCAAGGACAAAAAACAAGTCAATGGACCCAATGTTTAAGTTTGATATTAATATGAAAGGAATATTAATCACTTTCGTGACATACTTTGAGCTCGTTAATTCCCCGTATCAGCATGTTATATTTGAAAATAAGCACATGAAAAATTTACTTTTCTAATTGTGAATTTGAAAGAAATTAAGAGACAGTGAATAAGTGTCGTTTGATTCTGCCACTGAGGTTTTAAAACGACAATAAAATTACGTTTACTTAGGTGAATATTTTGGAAACTTGTTCAACAAAATCGAGGCAAAAAGAAAACGGATTTTGAGAAAAACAAAATTATGAGCACTTGATTAGCCCCGTTCTCCAAAATCAAAGTACACGTATCTATATTATTTTATGTTTGATATATATATACTCCCTCCGTCCCAAATTAATTATTATATTTAGTTGTTTCACGTATATTAAGAAAAATATTAAATAAAGTGTCTATTTTATTATGTTATCTCTATTTAATATTTGACTATTTTTGTTGAAAGACTTTTTAATTATTAAGAGTGTAGTTAGAACAAACTAACAATTTTAGTTTTGAAATTTTAAAGTGTCAACTAATTTGGGACATGAGTGTAATAAAACTACTAAAAACCTTATTGTAGCATTAATTGTGCTTGTGGAATTTTTTAACACTGTGATGCCAAATCAAGGGCTCCAAAAAAAGTTTCAGATCTACTTTCCTTATCTTGCACCTATAAAATCGATAATATTTCATGGTCCCGTGATAGAAGAAAGTGAGATGCATATAACAAAGTGTGACAATGATTTTGGATAACTCACACGATCGCAATATAATAATAATAATAATAAGATAAAACTCAAAAAATAATCCTTCAGTTTTAGAGTGGAAGATAATAAAATTCCGATGTGGAAAGGTATTGGGCATTTCATAATAACGGACTTATATAATTGTTAGCAATTTTTTTTTTCTTTTTTTTTTTTGGATATAACCAAATGTTATCCAAACTTATGAACTGTTAGCGATCCATGATATAATTCAGAGGCAGAAACAAAATTGTAAGTTGATGAGTTCAGAATTTGAGTTCTACTAAGTTACTGGATTCTAAATTTATAATTTGTCTATTAAACAAATTTTTCGGTTGAATCCGCAATCTACTTTCTAGCTCCACCTTGATTATAAATAAAGGATCATTTAAAATGTGGTCTTCTCCACATATATATCATACAAGGGACTATAATGGATTTTTATCTTGCAGTAATAATCAACGTGGATAATAATGTGAAGTTAAATAGAGAAAAATTAATAATATAACAATAGAAGCAAACGAGTTAATTAGGGGAGAGAATGTAATTAGTGATATTACGTTACGTTGGAAATAAGTGATAGCACATATTGTCATTTATTTACGCATGCCACTATAATTTAGGAGGTGAACAGATTAATCTTGTTACATTAATTATCTTCTTGTGAGCATCGTTTTACTGTCAATTTACTGAAATAAAAAAAATGATATAT
The DNA here is from genome assembly GCA_029990175.1 of Petunia secreta. Classification (NCBI taxonomy): domain Eukaryota; kingdom Viridiplantae; phylum Streptophyta; class Magnoliopsida; order Solanales; family Solanaceae; genus Petunia; species Petunia secreta. Next base: position 6,564,284 of record JARKIP010000028.1, on the reverse strand, counting down.
ATGACCTCTCAAACAAGAAATACAAAGAAAGCAACGAATAAGAAGCAAGAAAGACAAACTATCATAGTTGGATTCTTTAGTTGACAGTGAAGCTGGAATTTTCAACGGCAAGGAAAAAAACATAGGTTTAAAAATGAAAAAGAAAAAACCCATTATTTATCAATTTAAATTATATTCGGATTTACACTGAGAGTCTGTTTAGCCAAGTTTTTTGGAGGTCAAAAGTAATTATTTTTTATTAAAAAAATACATATTTTAGAAATGAAGGTATTTGGCGAAACTTTTGATGAAATAATATTAAGTACTTTTGATAGTAGCAAAAGTTGTCTTTTAGCTTGTAAGCAGAAGTTGAAAAAAAATAATCTTTTTAAAAAATAAGTAACTTTTGATTATTTGATACAAAAAATACTCATATCAAACTTCCATATATAATTCAAATAAATATTAATATATGTCAATTTTCATAATTTGGTGATTTTTCTTAAATATCGGTCAAACACAAACTGTTACTCCTGTAAAGTACCTTTTTGAAAAACAGTTTTGATAAAAAAAAACTTTTCTAAATAAACTGATTTTGATAGCTTGGTCAATCATTCCCATCAAATTGACCAATAAAATACAAAAAAAAAAATAAATTTTCAAGTCAAAAATAATAACCCTCATCAGGAAAGGTCTCTCAAAGTATTGTAAAATAAATAAAATATTCCACGAAAAGTTTGTTAGAAGATTTATTTTCTTTTCAAATTCAAAAGTATATTCTCAATTTTTTTTTTTCAAAAATATTTGGCTGAAAAGAAAACATAAATGGAAGTGCTTGATAACCACATTTTTTTTTTCTCTGTCTTTGAAACTTACACGCACAAAACGGGGACTTCTAGTAGTACTACTAGAATTAATTTTAGTTTCCTTTAATATCTCTAATTCTAATATCTTCATATTTCATATTTCCGCACCATACGGATACATAAACACAAAATAATTCCTTACTCTACACGTTTAATCCAAGAAACCGACTCTCTCTTTAGTGTTTTTCTTTTAGAAGGACTCTTCAATTTAATTAATCTCTCCTAATACTATAAAACTTTTCTTTTTTTCGGATTCTTAGAATTTCATTATACACACTTTTGACACATACAAGGAGAAATAAATAGCCTAGCAAGGGACTTAATTGGGTTGTTAATTTTGATTATTTTATTCATTAAAATTGTGGGGTAATTGGTTGTTAATTGTTAGGTTAAATTCTGATTTGTGGGTAATTTTTTAGTATTTTTAAAAGACTAAGTTTTGTTTTGGACTATGTTCTTGTGAATGGTGTTTTTTAAAATCTAGGGTTTGATTATTTCATTGTTTACTATATTGGGTGGGGCTCTTTTTCCACCAAAGAGTCATAGTTTGGTTAATTCTTTGGTGGGTGTTGATTGGAATTTGTTATGAATGTATTGAGGAGATTTTACAGTCTCTTTTAGTTGAAAAAAGAAGCATTTTTAGAGTTTTCTTGTTGATGGTATTCGAAAAGGAAGCGTTTTTATGGTTGAGTATAGAGTGATTGCTGATGGGGTTTAGGTTAACTGCATATAATGTATAGAATGAATAAGCCCTAGTTGCAGTGCATAGAGTTGTTTGAAATTTTTGTTTCATTAGTGGTGGTGGTTCTTTTTGAATTATAGGGTTTTGAACGTTTTTAATCGACCCTATAGAGAGGATTTTTTGATTCTGAAGCCAATTCAGCGAGAGTTGGCAGGGTTAACGTATTGTTGAATGAACGGGTTTAGGTAGTTGGGTGCTGCACTTTAGTGTGATTGCTTATAGGATGATGATTTTGTTTCTAATGCCAATGCAGTTGAATAACTGGAGCTAACCGGAAGTTTGATGTAACTTGGCTCAGTTTTGGTGCATTTAGTCTAGTATATGTTAGATGGAGAGACTGCCTGCTTGGAGGAATGTTACTAATTAGGTTGACACGAGGAGGTTGATATTTGGAGTTACACTGAGAGAAGTGGGTTGTTTTTTCTTCTTTTCTTGTTTGGGTAACGCTCATTTAGTAGTGATGGAAAATAGTGAACCTACATTAGCCCCACAATGGTTAAGGAGCGGTAGACATGTGACTAACTTTGTTACGGCATCATCCCCGTTGCTTTCAGGTAACTTTCATGTTCTAAAACTTTTTCATACAATTTCTGGAAACATGCATTGTCATTTCATTTGAACTATTTCCTTTGTCTGTTTTCGTTATAGATGATCATGCCCCATCAAAACTTGCAAATAGTAGATCACTGTCAATGAATATGAGCAATAACAAGTTGAGGCATCCAGCTGCATCTGATCGAGCCATCTCATCACATAACCGATGGAGCTCCAATAGTAGTAGCTCCCCTGACTTTCGATCTTACAGTAGTTTTAGAAGCCATCGTAATAGGGACATGGATAGAGACATTAACAAGTACCGCGAGAAATCAACTTTAGGAAATTATAGGTCAAGGGATCTTCCTGACACATCGAGGAAACATCATTGGGAGATTTTTGAGGAGGGGCCAAGACACTCGCAGTTGACTTCTTCTGGCAGAATTAGTGGGAAATGGCCTAGGAATTTGAGCAATGCTGGCAAAATGAACCTAATTGACAACAATAGCCTGCTTGCTTCAGTTAGTGGTGTAGACTCTCTATTTGATAGAGGAATCCGTCCCCTAGGAACTGAAGAACGACAAGCATCTCCAGGGGTTGGAAGAGTCCGATCTCCCGGTTTGGGTACAATGACTCAGAATTTACCTACAGGTGCATCAGGCCCTACTGGCAATAAGTCGGCATCTGCTCTGGCAGATGTCAGTCAAGTAACTGGAAACAATAATGCTGGCTTCTCTTCCCTGAAACAAGCTGCTTCTTCCGGACCTTCTTCTCCAATTTCTAGCAAGGCTATTAGCAGGGGTCTTAATATGGCTGAAACAGTAGCCAAGGGTCCTCCTTGCACTCAGACTACTTCCCAGGTTGGCTTCTATTTTCAGTTTGACTTGGCGTACATTGGAAAGTTCTTATGCTCATATACTTAGTGTTTACCACAACAGTCATTCAATGCAAATCAGCGACTTGAAGAGCTAGCTTTGAAGCAATGTAGGCAGTTGATACCATTGAAACCACTGGTAGCTAAGGCCTCGGTAAGGATTTTGTAATCATCATAGCTTAGGTGTCGAATTGCTTATTTACTTTCTGTTTTTTTTTCCATCTTCTAGATGTTTATATTTCCGAGTGGTCCTATTATATACATGAAGGCTGCCGAAGTTTTACTATAAAGGAAATGTCAAAATGACCTTTCCCTTGCATGATAGTAACATCCTTCTTAGAAGTTTTCAATTTGGGGAATCCTAGGGAGTTTTTAGGTAATGCTTCAGAGACACTACTAAGTTGAACTTTGCACCTCTTTAACTGGTGATGAGTGACATACGCATGTAGGTTCCTCTGTCTTACCTGATGTATTGTACAAGTGTATTTATTATGCATAACAAGAACGATGTCACAGGGTCTGTGTATCCTGAACAAAGATAGTTTAGTGTCAGATACAAATAGGAATCGCATAGACAATGTAAACATGACATCAGAGCATGTAAATGGCGTGATCTTCTGTGAAGAAACGCTAGTCACTTCTTTTCATCAAGCGCCATTTACTATCGAAATAAAAATTAATAGACACAGCTTCTATAACTGGATTATTTGCAATTAACATAATGATTTGGTTCAAATTTGTAAAATCGAGCAAATAGATTAGGAACCTTGATCTGTCCAAATTAAGGGGTAAATGTCTGTGACTTAAGCCTGTTTATAACCTATCTGTTTTGTTTTCTCCTTACTGATTTTCGTTATTTGGGTTTGTTCTGAACTGCGTTTTGGCACCAGATAAGTAATTCAACAATAGTTGTTGACTTTGTGATAGGGTTAGGACATTGCCGTGACAAAGCATTTTACTTTTTCTAAGGATGATGTTTAACTTGCCAACTGTTATCCTGACTGAGATTCTTGAACCATGAGGTACTATAATGGATGCCATATTGCTTGTACATGTTGGGCGTAGGCCTTACCTTTCTCGGTTGAATCTGTCATCGGCTTAGGTCATGTGACATGTTCACCAATTCACTAACTAGGGAAAGACCAACCATCTTTCCTATCAATATCGATCTCTCATCTCTCAAAATGTCAAGTCTTGGTTTTCTAGGTGACCGTTTAAAGGCTGCAATTTTCTAAAAGCATTTAAAGTGATTTGGTCTCACTTTTTGTGGCCTGTATTCTTGGGTATCTTTGGACATGGTTTAAGGTGCAGCATTGTGAACAAACACCCAGTATACTGAGGTGGCAGAATACATAACCTCCAAAAAAGTGGCGTATATGTCCTAGTGCAGCCTTTGCCGGTGGTTTATATAGTTTTGTTTTTGTGAGAGGGCGTCATGTGACGTAATGTGCGAAGTGTTATCCATCTAATACTTGGTATATGTGGATCTTCCTCCTTTTAATGCTCCATGATTTGTTTACTTCTGCCTTGATGATATCAATTGTCACATTTTTAGTGGAAAAGTTTTTCTTCTTTTAACTTTTATGCAAGAGAATGCTGATAGGCAGTTCGGACATTGATTCTACTCACCCCAGTTCCTATTTTCATGTATTTGAAATTGTTTGTCTAATACCAGCGAGTTTCCTTTGGTGTATCTATATTGGTGGATGAGTGTATGAAATTTCTCGAAATTACTAACTAGCCTAGGAAGTTTGCCGGTGCTGAGGAGCAGAAATTAAGGACTTCAGCTTTTGGTGTATAATTTCATTCTTGTTATTGGTGTTTATTTAGAATTATATCCAGATTCTAATTGCAGGGAACATATGCATGCTTTCCCGAAGAAGTTGGAGGGAAAATGATAAGTGGAATAGGTTAGAGATAGGAAATTATGGAGAAAGAATAAGTGAAAAATGGAAGAAAGTCGTTATCTTTTGTTGCCTATTTTGGAGAATGCGTAAAGTTGGTTAGGATGTTGGTAGAATACTCAATGAAGCTGCAGAAATTAAAAAATGGACTGGAAAAATTGCTTTCAAGGAGTCAATTCATTTCAGCCCAATTTTATTCTTCGCTAGCTCTTCTCCCATAGACCCCATGAATCATGCATGAATCACTTTTGTTTAAAAAGAAAAAAAAACTGGATAAGCCATACATGACGTTAGCCCTAAACTACTGGATAAGCCATACATGACGTTAGCCCTAAACTACTTTCATGATAGATAAATTTGTGCAATCTATGATTTCAGGGGCTAAATCCTTCTGATAAACCAAGAACCAAAGTTGATCTGCTGCAGCAAACTGTCTCATCGTCGCTTCCTGTCAGTCACGTCTTAAAGCCAACGAGACAGAAGAATGGTGTTTCTGGTGTGAACAGTAGCTTGAGCCCAAATGCTCATGGCAAAGGGTCAAATGCCCTTCTTAGTTTTCCTACATCTGCTTCCATGCAGAACCCAGTAAATAATATTTCTTCCTCTACCCCTGAACGCAAGCCTGTTGGGACGATGGTAGAAAAGAAGCTATCATCCCAGGCTCGGAGTCGAAATGATTTCTTTAATCTTATGAGAAAGAAATCAATGGCAAACACTTCAGCTGTCAATGGTGCAGGATGTTCTGTATCACCATCATTGGATAGATCTGGTGTTTCAGAAGTTTTGACTACCCATGGTATTCCTCAGGACCAAGATGCCTCATTATCTGATGAGAGCCCAAGGATGGAACAATCAACTGAGATATTGGGTGAAAATACATGCAACGGTGACTCTTGTGATGGGAAGAATGGCACTGTCGAGAGCTTTTCAAAGTCAGATGCAATTTCAGAAGAGGAAGAGGCTGCATTATTGCGCTCTATGGGATGGGAGGAAAATGCTGACGAGGGTGGCCTTACTGAAGAGGAGATCAGTTCCTTCTACATAAAGGTAGCTGTTATCTAGTTGACACCATATCCTCTAATACATGCGACAGTTGAAATATTGTCTGAACATGCTCACATTTCATGCCTTCTGTGTGGAAGAGATGCATGCTTCGTTGTGTCGTTATTTCAATGTGGTTAAGAAGTACAAGCTCCAGCTTTTTGACTTGAGATTGTTTCCTACCATTAAATTGACTTTTTTTTTTCTGTGCAGTACCTCAATTCGAAGATGTCACTTAAAGTTATGCAAGGAGTACAGTCAAGGTTTCTGTTGCCTCTCCACTCTAGAATCGGAGATGTCGGTGGCATTTCTTCTTGATACTGCTCAACCAGAGTGATATACCAAAATCGTTACTGAATTTTGTTAGTAGTACTTTTAGAAGTGGGAAGATTTTTTGATCCTTCTTTGCCTGTTCAATAGATTTTTGGGTGGAGCTTGTGGGAAGCAATGATTTTAGAGAGGGTGAGGTAATGCCAGGGACTGAGTAGGAATAATCTCAGTGGTTTAGTTCTTTGGATGGATTCTGCGTGGCTTTGTCACCTTTATACTTCGTAGATTTTCTTTCTATAGATCCTGGTAAACTATAAATTGTGCTCATATGTGGAGTTCATTAGGAGGTTTTGGAACAGAATTTCCTATGACTTACTTTATTCGTTAGTGTTAAAATTTTAGTTAATGCCAGAAATACTAATGTGCATGCAGTGTGTTGAATATGTTAGGAATTTTAAATTTCAATTTTGCGAATACCATCTTTTTCTTGAATGATTTTTGTATAGTTTAAACAGGTGATGTATGGATTTTTCTTCTGTGCTTCTGTGCTAAGTTTTATACCAATTTCTACTAATCAAACCAAACAATGTACTATTAGTACATACTCTTATACAGCCGACCAAACAATGGATTAACTTATCCAAGCTCTTATACATGAATTAGCTAATAAGTACTATACACCATACCAAACGGCCCCTAATAGCAGACACAGATTAGACCAAACATAATTTAGCAAGTAAATTTCTTTCCTTTTTTCCCCTTATTATCTGCTTTTTCTTATTTCGTCTGTCTTTAGCCTATTCTTTCTTCAAGCAGGAAAAATGAATGGGTGTTGATCTCTCTATTGTATTAAAAGACCCTCTGTTTAAGTTTACTTGTCCAAATTCAACTTTGCACTACAATCAAGACAAAATAAGAAAAATTAAACTTGACAAATCTACCCTTATTTATTATACTTTGTTGTAGTTTCCAATTAATTGGAAAGAGATTTTGAAGAATTTGACTATTTAATGTCAAAGGTAAATTAGGAAGAACATAGCTAATTTTATCTTGAATTGCTAAAAGGACAAGTAAATTAAGAATTTGACTTTGCTAAATTTGGACAAGTAAACTTAAACGGAGGGAGTATTTACATTGGTCTAACACAATAAAATGTTTCATTCAAAAGATGTGCAGGAAGTGCGTTCCTTTTACTACATACTATTATGATATAGAAACAAATAATTTTGGCCCCGCTAATATATCTCAAATGTTGAAATCTGTTCTCAAGCGTTGTATGGTGAATATTCTTCTCTTTTTCTTGTAATTGATTGACCAATTAACTTTCTACGTCTATATATTCCTTCGATTATAATACTGAACATTTATTTCGCTATGAAAATATCAACATTAACATCCCAATAAAGAAATGTATAATGCATTGATGTTTTATGCACCAGTGAAGTAAACCGAGCAAGAGCCTATACTTAGCCAATCTTATGCTAAATTAGAACGTCCAATTCCTACAATAACTGATTTTACACTATTTATGGAATTGGGTATTATTTGTGAACTTTAGACATAGGAAATTTAACACATGTTGGTACATCAATAGATTAAAATTTCCAAAGTCCTAAAATTTAACAGCCGAAAATAGTGACCACATGAGTTTTTCTTTGTGGAATTAGCTACCTAATTGCTCAATTATATTACTACATCTACAAATAGTGTAAAGATATGTACATCTTGGACCACTGCTTTTACCCAACCCTTCTTTTTATAGAGTCTACAACACGGTGTTAATTGTAATTATTTTGGCTTTTGATGGAGGTTTTTTCTTCTTCATACAGAGCTAATGAAGCAAAATTATCTTAAATACTGTATTGTAATAATCAAATTAGATTGTCACTACTACAGCGTTACAAATGTTTAAACAAAGGGGGTGAAGAGAAGGTCCAGCTAGAGCCTAGATGAGGAGATTAAAAAATTAAAGTCGGGTAAACTATTTATATTCGACTAAGTACTCTTAATTGTCACTATCTCCAAGAGTGGATTGGTCCTCGATCCAATCAATCTTATGCAATACTATATTAAACCAAGATTAATTGACGTCAAAGTATGGGCAAAAAAGAAATGATATACTTTACCAAAGTATTATTATAAATCAAATTGGAATCATGTTCATTCTGGTTGTGCGTCATCTTGACCTAATATTACCGAGAAACTAGGAAGATCAAGTCATTTGGACACATATAGGACAAGTATCTATCAGAAATGTTGACTTTATTTAGTAGGAGGAATACTTTCAAAAATAAAAAGTAAATTACTTTGGTGTAGAATATATGGCTACTAGAAATATTTTGTAAAATTAGACTGAGATAACTGGGAATTATTCAAATGACTCATAGAGGTAAACGAATTATTTTGTTGAACAGGTACTCCTATCTAATAGTAACTACTTTTTCAAATTATGCACTGATGTCGCATATGAGTTTTTCAATGACATGTTCATTTTCCAAGAGTATTTTAACTAATCCCTCCGGTCCACTTTATTTGATGTTTTCACTTTTCGAGAGTCAAGTTGACCAATTTTCGGATTCAAATTGAACTAGATTTAGTCAATATTTTAAAATTATAATTTAGATATTAAAAAACTACACGAAAAGTACTACAAGTTGCAATTCTTGTCATATTAATATGGTGAAGAAATATATCTCAAAATATTGGTCAAAGTTTACATTATTTGACTTTTAAAAAAGGAAAATGATCAAATAAAATGGACCGGAAAATAAAGACTATTTTGAACAAAATATTGTGACAAAAGATACAATGTGAGATATCGTATATTAATGCGAGTGCAAAACTCGATCTTGAATCGATGAAATTGGGAGGCAACTCACGTTTAATTAAAACAAAAGAATGTAGAAAGCATATCAACGCCACGCATAAGTGCAAATTTTTCGATCAATTGTTAAATATTTTTCATTTAATTTAAGTTTATGAATTAATACGAGTAAAACATTGCACATATATACTCCATATAGAGTATATAGTAGTAAGTGTTAAGAGGTTCATAAATCAAGGTGGATTACTATTTATAGGGAAACTTCGTTTTTATTGGTTAATCGAAGGGGTAGCTAGGTTGGAACACTCGGGGATCAAGAATGAGTATCTAAAAGTTAAATAACTACCGGACCTAGGTCAAGAGGGAAAGACGTACAGTACATATGAATAATTTTGTTCTTTAAAAAACTACCCCAACAATTTACTATTTCCATTTTATTGCAAGTGTCATTTTTTACACGTCCATTAAGAAAATATTAATTACTACTCCATCCGTTTCAATTTATATGATAACATTTTCTTATTCGTTTGTTCCAAAAAGAATGACAACATTCTAAATTTGCTAATTTAACTTCAAAATTACAGTTTTGTCATTACTGAAATGATTTACAACCACACAAATATTTTTGTCTCATTTTACACCACAAGTTTCAATAGTCTTCCTTAATTTCTTAAATTTTGTGCCGAGTCAAACTATGACACGTAAAATGGAACGGAGAGAGTGCTATATATACTTTTACCTAATATCATTTACTAATCTTGATTGCCAAACTTAGTATATAGTAATCATCTCTTAGCTCTTTAATTGCAAGGGTAAAGATAGAAAAAGATAATTAATATAATATTAATTTTTTAAAGTAGCACTTATTTTGGAACAAGTACAAAAATGAAACAGACACTTATCCAACGAAGGTAGTATATCTATTTTTTTTATTAAACAAAAACTGTTTTATGTATTCCCCATTTAGGTTTATATTTCGAACTCTGATTACAAAGTACACAATTTGTGGGGTTTATTTCTTGAATTCTGCAACATGTTCAATTTTGATGAGAAATATTTTATTGAGTACTAGTATATCACATAAAACGAGAGCTGGGTGAGAATTTGCTGCGGCGACGCTTGCTCTTCATCAAAGACCACGCTAACTTAAAAGTCACCACCAAAAAGCTTTTCTTTTCTTTTCTTCTTACGAGTTGGGCTCAAATAAATCGAGTAATTCACATCTCATAAACAACAATTCACATCTCATAAAAAATGATCATTAGTAGAGTGAAATACAAGATATATATGTACGTTAAAAGGAGGGGCGATTGACTCCTACTACGCTAGTAGTAGAAGGAAAAAGGTTCATGACTTCACACAGAGGGAAGTCTTTATTCTCCTAAGTACATGTATATATATATTTTTTTTTATAACCGAAAAATCTCCTAGGTGCCGGTGTGGAACTGCAATATGATTAGAGACTCGATGGTTAAAGAGCAGGCCCCTCTCCATATATTATGGAATTTTTTTACATAAAAATACAAGTTTTAGAACTTAATTACCAAACATAGCAACATTTTAGTAAAATAATCCTATATAGAGGAAAGCAAAATAACCCGATATAGAGGAAAACACAAGTTAATTACAAATATAGCAAAAATATAGCAATATTTTCCCATAACATACCAAACCTTACATTCTTCCTCCTATTTCCCCCACTATCACTTTTGCTCCTCCCATTTCTCCCTATTTCAATTTTCCTCCTACCATTTCCTCCAATTTCACTTTTATTCCTATCATTTCCCCCAATTTCACTTTTCCTCATCCCATCCTCGATGTATCTCGTATCTCACCGTATCTCAACTGTTTCTGCACCGTTTCAACTGTTTCTACAGCACCGTATCTAACTGTTTTTGCACTGTTTCAACTGTTTCTGCAGCACCGTATCTGACTGTTTCTGCATAGTTTCAACTGTTTCTGCACCGTTTCAACTGTTTCTGCAGCACCGTATCTAACTGTTTCTGCACCGTTTCACTATTTCTGCAGCACCATATCTAACTGTTTCTGCACTGTTTCAACTGTTTCTGCAGCACCGTATCTATCTGTTTCTGCATCGTTTCAATTGTTTCTGCAGCACCGTATCTAACAGTTTCTGCACTGTTTCAACTGTTTCTAACTGTTTCTGCAGCACCGTATCTAACTGTTTCTGCACCATTTCAACTTTTTCTTCAGCACCGTGTCTAACTGTTTCTGCACCGTTTCAGGTTGTGTTCAGGACTGTATCACCGCAATTTGAAACTATTTCAGCGTAGTTTCAGATTGTATCAGCTAGTTTCACTGCGATTTCAGACCAATAGAGCTTAAAAGCTTGGAGGAAGTAGTGGCAAAGGATGATACGAGTAGTATAATTTGTGTAAACACCATATGTTTTTCCTATTTGACTCCTCCCCCAATTTTCCCTCCTCCAGTCTAAAACCCCAGTAACCAAAAATCCCTCCAGTTCCCTTTTTCACTTGGACTGCCCCAATTATCTTCCAGCCCACAATTCATAACAATTAAATCTCATTTTTGTGTATGCTTCACTAACGACAATGAGAAGTAGGTCTTGTTTAGCGGGTATGGAAGTTCCCATTATTGGCAACAATTCCATTAAATTTGTGAAATTTGAACCTATTCATCTACATATTTTTATCCTCATGGATGTTGCATTATTGTTCTGGTGTCATATAAGAAATTACTAGATGTACTTAGTGAGATGGAATCCTTAAAACCACAAGTTGAACGAGAAATTGCTAAAGTCGACAGAGAACATGCATTACAAGAACAATATCGACTAAATAATCATAGAAAAGCTCAAGAAGCTTCACAGGCATCATTGTCTAGACAACCACTTCGCAGTAGAATGGCTTCCTTATGGCCAAACAATAAACATGTAGCAAAAGTTTCTTCTTTTCTTAAAAAGAAATATTGTTATATGTTAATTTCAAGAAAGTCATTCAAGACTGACTCTCAATATCCGTCCTGTTACCCCCGAAGCTGTTGTACCTTCAGCACCGCTAATTAAAAATTTGAGCATAAATGGGAGTGAAATGTGCTGGGATGGTAGTGATGGTGCTGGGATGGTGGTGATGGTGCTTTGGTGGGGGTGATTGCACTCGGTGGTTATGGTGGGGGGTTGGGTGATGGGAGGAAGAGAGATGTTGTAATTTGAGGGAAATGGGAGCGAAATGTGTTTGAGTATTGGGAAATGTTAGGAAAAAATTTTGCTATATGGTGTAATTTAAAAAATATTGCTATTTTTTTGTAATTTGGGGTGCAAATTTGTATATTTGTGTAAAAAATCCTATATTATATTCTTTTCAGTTTGTATTTGGTTTTTTATATATGGTATTGTTTGAATCAAAATTCCCTTCATTCTTCTTCTATGTCATTTTTAGGGTTCACTACTGGAAATCGGGCCAATTTCGAGGGACTGTTTGGAGAGAGAATTCCCAAGCCAAAAAATGGAGAAGGATTTCCCTCTCCCAACAAGTACTTTCTCTCGCCAAAAGTAAAAAAATAAATAAAATTCGACATTGGAGAGAGAAGTCCCTCGCCAGTGCAAAAAATTTAAAATTTCTCTCTCCTACACGGCTTGGGAATTTCCTCTCCAAAATTTTAAAAAAAAAAAAAAAAAAAAAACAGATTGGGAGTTCCCTCGCCAAGCAAAAACAAGAAAAATTCTCTTTCATAATTGGCTTGGAAATTCCCTCACCAATCAAAAGCTGCAGATCTGTAGGCGTTTGGTGAGGGACTTCCTTAGCCAATCAGGAAAGAGAATTTTATACTCCTTCAGTGTAAGTAATATATAGCACACTCCACACCAAACAAAACACATCTCCCTCACTGCCTCGTCGTCTCCTTCACTGTTACACCGTCGACACCACTTACTCCGGCGACTCCATTTTTATTTCTCCGTCAACCCATCGCAAGGTAAGTTTGGTAAGTTTTTCTCGTCTTTTTTTTTCACTTTTTTGGGTAAAATTTAAACATAAACGGGTTTAACTTTTTTTCAAAATTTGCAGCCCCTCCGTCAAGATCTATCATGGATATCAACCTCAAAGACTCAATTGATATTGCTCAAGAGTCAATCAAAGACTCAATTGAAATCGTTCAAGATATGATTGAAGATTCAATTGATATGATACCGGAATCGGACTTGGATGAAGATGTTGAGTTACCGGAGTTGGACTTGGATGAAGATGTTGAAGGAAAAAAAAAAAAGAAATCAATACAAAAAATGTTGGACATATATCTTCCATACCACTATTAATGATTCTCTGTAGTTCGTTATTTTTATGTCGAATTAAACTTGAAATTGGGACGTGTTTAGTACTTTTTAGAATTATTTTAGTATTTTATTTGTTTGTGTTAGTTTATATGAAACAAGTGTGTATACTTGTTTAATTATCCGGATATAGCTTTATTAGTATGTTAGACAGGTTGTGGTGACACTGTAATGGTGGTGCTGTGTAATTCTGTGCTATTTATGTTGTGAATTATTTTGGTGTTTTGGTGCTGCTGTAATTGCTTTGTTATTTTGTTGTTGTTGCTGTGCTGCTTTGTATCGTGTTACTGATTTTTGTGTTTCAGGTATACTACGCTTGGCGAAGGAACTCCCTAGCCAAATGTTATGGTAAAAATATTTTTATTGTACTTGGAGAAGGAATATAATTCCCTAGCCAAAGTGAATTAAAAATATATAACTTTTATACTTGGAGAGGGAATTCCCTAGCTAGCCAACATACTTGGAGAGGGAATTCCCTAGCTAAAGTGCAGTCAAAAAATTTCACTCTCCTGCATTTGGCGAGGGAAATCCTTACCAGTGTTAGTCTGACACAATATACAAAATTGGTCCTACACAACAGCTTGAGAAGGAATTCACTCGCAAAAAATGCGCTGCTACAAGCTGAATTCCGAGGGACCACTTGCTAGGGACTTCCCTCTCCATCACGTGTTTGGAGAGGGAAATCCCTCGCTATTCTCCCTCGTTAAACGGGTGATTTTTAGTAGTGGTTATAGTCGATGGTTGTTACTGAATACACCTACTAGAAGACTTTTTATATATGTGTGTGTATTTATATAGATAACGAGAAGATTGCTTCATAAAGGAGGAAAAAAAATGCTCAAAGAGAGAACTTATTTACTACATTGTAATTGCTCTTTTACCTCTAATTTTCCTTGCTAAAGATCACACACCGTGATTGAATTTTTATTCCAGAACCATTTTCATATTCCTTTTCTGTTTTTTGTCCTTTTAATATATATATATATATATATATATATTTTTTTTTTGGCTTTTGTTGTGGTAATCGATCCGCATGTTCGATCTAACAATTCCAACTAACATAACTATGGTCCAATATCTACCATGTCTACGACTCATGTAAGCCAAGTAAAAACCTATAGTCGTCGATCGCAAATCTTAATTAGGCTAAATGAATATCGTGCGTGCAATGCCTAAAAGTAACTAAGTTTTTGTTTGACTAGCCAACTTTGTTACTACACATAAGAAATTCGGCACTATTGGTCCATTCATAGATTACAATTAACAATTTCTTAAAATTTGACAGACTAAAAAAAGATTGTGACCATATATTGTTTTTCCTCGTGAAAGTAGCCTTGCCTCATGCATGCGCAATTATATATACTAGGTAAGTACGTAAACATATACTAATAATACTAGTGTACTAAATACGAGTGACTAGCTATGGGAAAGATTTGCACATATTGGACCAGCTGCTACAGGCACTCCCATGTGCGGCTCTAATTAAATAGTATAGTTTCTCTTTATCATAGGGTTTAATTGGGGGAGTTTCTTTTTGAATCTTTTTAATAAATTTAATGTAAAATAAAATTAAAGATGTGAGATCCCACTGAATAAAAATGTATATATACTGGTTAAGATTGGATAGATAGAATTCAAATTCATAGTAATTAGTACAATGTAGTTTGTATCATGGTACTTTTGCCACCAAACTGATGGGAGGGGTCTAAAGGAGAAGAAAGAGGAGTTTTGCTAATTAAGGGGAAACAAAAATAAGAATGTCAGGTCATCAAGTGTGAGTCTAATAGACTAGTTTTCTTTATTGTCACTAATTCCAAGAGCCGATCGGTCCTCGATTCCATTGATTATACAAGTACTAGTAGTTACTCCTATTAATTTCCAACTAATTAAACCAAGCAATGCAAGTATATATCCAACATTCCAACCCCTCAACCACCACATTCCAAAAGCAATGTACTTTGTATGGTATATGCTATAGAATGGATAGTTTGGCAGTTCTTCCTTTGCTATCCACGCAGTAATGATGGAAAAACTAGGAACTACTATTGTTTAGTTCCGGATGCTAGTGGTATCTTATTGCCTAGCCCCGTCACTGCATGAATAATCTGCTTCTTCTATTTTGATATTAATTATACTAGTATGATGCATAATCTCTATAAAATATATATATATATTATTGATAACCTCGTTATTCTTATAATCCTTGGTCGCCAAAAGCTTCTGAAAATCTTACATTTTCTCCATAGTGCTTTTTAGCTAGCTAAGTTTTAATTAGTTAGTCCACACGTCAAAGTATATTTATATATTGAAATTGGAATCATGTTAATTCTGGTTGGCGTCATTGTGACTAACTTTAGCGAGAAAAAGGCTAGATTAAGTCATTTGGAATAATACGGGGTGCTGGTCAAAGATGTCTAAAAGTTCATTATATATTTTTAGAAAAATGATATGCACATATTAGGTTTTCAATGACGTTCTGATATAAGGAAAAAAATTGGACGTTCAACGACGTTACTACTTAATAAAGAAAATAAAGATGATTTTGACACAAGAAATTCAGATACCTACGGAATACATCCTATATATGTATATAAAAATGTCCATGGAACTTGACATGGCAATCTTTAGCCGTAGACATTTTTTTCATCAATTTAGTTGATTTATCATAAATTAGGTTACTAAATAAGTAATACTTCTATTTTGTGTGACACAAACAAATTAAAATAGACAGTAAAGAAAAATTCTCATAATTTTGGAAGGTATAGTTGATTCCAGGAATAGGGTGGAAAGAGGTAGGTAAAAGCTGTACGATATCTGGTATGATTTAGATATTGCACCTAGGTGATGTATGATGAAGTTGAAATTAAAAATTTGCAACTTCGTTTTAATTAAAAAAATAAAATAAAGACCTTTTCTTTTCTTACTTTCTTTAAGAGATATCTGATTCATAATTTTATCTCTAGACGTTAGTAATATCAAGTCAATACACCAAATAAGTTAAGATCCAATGTACTTTAATTTACTGATAGTATTCAGCCGTCAACCGTATTAATAATTGGTAGCTCAATGTTGTGCTAAGACATGTCCTTTTAATTAATTAACACTAGTCACAGTTTGGAAGGTTAGACGATTATCTATCTAATTAATATATGGTTTACTATATGAGTAATTCTTTTTCGTGGAGGAACAAAAACAAAACAATCAAGAGGGACATGAGCAAATATAATTGTGACTTGAGGAGCAATTCATTTGCTTATACTATTATAGAACTTCAGTCGTTGAGTATGATTTTTGTTAAGATATTCAACTTTTGAGAAAAATGACTAAAGGAAAGGTTTGCCACGCGTGTAGTTTACGTTACTGTGACATTTGAATGCGAGTCTTTACACGCTTGTTAATTTTTTTTTCTTAAGTACTCATTTATAGTATTTTGTAAGGGTTAACATTGCAAATAGTTAGTTAACAGGCTCATAAATCAAAGTAGATCTTGAATTTGTTACCTATAGGGAAGCTTCATTAGGGTTGGTTATTAAAGGGGTAGCTAGCTAAGGGGTAGTAAACTACCTTGGTCAAGAGGACGAGAGAATAGGACAAACTTTTCTTCAGACATTATTACATATAAAATTTATTTATTATAATTTTTCTTTTTAATATAGAGTACACTTTTTAGGTGTTTTACACTTTTTATTCATGCAAGTTGTGGAGTGACCAAATCTCCACCCACTTGTTTAACTCGATTAGCTCACAAACTAGCGATATGATTCCCGTGGAATGGAATTGATAGGATCATTCTATCTTTAATAAGAGATTTTTTGTGTGTAAGGGAGGTAGTTTAACTTTACTAGGCTTTATGCGTGAATCCAAATTATTCAAGCTTCCGTGGGAATATGAATATCGGATGAGAAATTAAAAAAATAGAAAATAAAAAAGTGGAGAAATTCGTTTAGCTCTACCTAGTTTGTTGCTTGAAAGACGCCACGTGAGGATTTGCTGCGGCGACGCTTGCTCTTCCTCTAAGTCCACGCCTACATTAAAAGTTGTCCCAAGTTCAAAATGAATTTGGCCTGCACATGCATATAGTGAAGATTTGAATGAGGGAAATATCAACTGCAAAATGCGTGTGGGAGTGAAGAAAAACAAAGGCTTGTGGAAATTATCATTAAGGGCCGGTGTTGTGGAATATTTAAGATCTCTTAACTATTAATTAACGATTTTGAGTTTTGCTACTCTAAAAGTAGAAACCATTAATAGTAACAGCTTTTCTTTTCAATGGACCATACTTACTGCAAATGTGATCGTTAATGAGTCTTAGATGACTCAAATTGTGCCCTGGTACAAAAAAGACTTTAAGGGTAACTTGTTTTTTTAAATGAATTACATAAAATTAATGCCATGCTGAATTGACTAAAAGAAAGCCGTGATACCATTGATTAAGTTTTCCTTCATGGAGGCAAGAAATTCCAATATAAAAATGCTTCATTAATCGTTTAGCTATAAAATAATATTAAGGAAATGGTCGACAACAAGCGTGGGATGTTACTTGCGAATATGGAGAAAAGCACTTTCTAAATACTTGATTCAACTAAATAATTATTTATTTAATTAAACAATATGTAGAGTATAGTTAATTTGTATAGGTTGGAAGAGACCTGATTCGTTTCTCATGTCAACTGGCCAATTCATTAGACTGTAGATGAGATGCAATATTGATGCTGCTGGAATGAATTAATATTTCTCCACTTTATTCGCTCAAGAAACATAATTAATATATTAGTATAATAATAGATTAATAGTATATTACCTTAACCTGCGGTATTACAGATCCCAATTCTTAAATTTATTCAACTCTTTTTTTCTTGAGCATGTCGTTGACAGAGGTCTTTTTAACCTTGCTAGTTGACAACTTAAGGAAACTTGTCTCCTAACTATGCCACCATTGCAGCTTTCTTTTCTTTTTTCCTAAAAGAAACTCTAATGGTGAAGACTTTAGACTCTTATAACCAAGTGCTTCTTAAAGAAAAAAAGCTGGAACTTTGAGATTGAATTTATTTCCTTTGATCTTGAATTTTCTGTAATTTGTGTTCGTGTGTTGTGGGTAATTTTTTATTAAGATCTAGTTCTAGATTAAGATATTATTTGATTTTGTGCCTGTTTTCTTCTACGATCTTTTATATTAATCAGTAGAGACTTTTAATATCAACTTTTGAGCAATATTAAGCTCAAATTGTCTTTTCAATACAAGCAATTTTTATATTGAAACTTTACGAGATGTAAGATTTTCTTTCTCTAAAATGAATATTTAATTATGTTAACTTGCATCATCAAATTCCTCTCACGGCCCACCCCACTTTTGATCTCTCTTTACCCCTTCTTCTAGCTAGTTCAATGAAATTTGAATATGACCAAAATCTATTCAAACAGTGGCATAGTTTAATTCAAGAAGATTTTGAAAACTATACATAAAATTTTAAAAGTAGAAACAGCAGTATCTTCTTGCCAGTTGCCAGTTAACATATGGTGATGGCTAAGAGAAATGATTAAAAAAGGGAGTTTAAATAAATGATAGAAAGAGGAAAGAGGGGTATAGATGAGGTCTTTCAGTTGACAAACGTAGGATCTGATCCCAAGGCTCATCAACTTAAGTATGATATTTTGTACAGGGCTCACATTCCTTAAGAAGATGTTGTCCGTGCTACTTTTTATTTTTAATTTAATAATTAATCACTTGCAAATCATAGCCAGCGTTTCTTTTTCAAGTAATGTGAAGAGGATCAGTAGTTCATAGAAATTGAATAGCACCTATAATGAATGAGCATTACAGGATTTTCTTAAGCAATAGTATGTGTGATGTTACTATGTTTATGTTAAGTAAAAGAGTAAGTAAAGGGAATACATGCACTGTGCAAATTAAATACATGTAATTAACTATATATATGTAGCTAAGTACTTAGTAAGAGATTTATACAAAAATTGAAAAATGTTCTATAGTACTGTTATTATTTGATTAAGTGTTCGATCTATAGACACTCCATTAGTTTGGTACAATAGGGGTTACAGGTAAATGTTTTCTATCTTCCTGTTCCCAAAATATAATGTCTACATCAATTTGGCCAAAAAAATCGAAATTTTGTGTAGAAAATAATTAAGTGGTTGAAGCTTAAATGCTAGTACTACATAGACTCGCAAGTATAATTCATTATGGAGGAGGCCTGTATTGGCTACCAAGGTTTAATAAACTACTAAAGGAAACTATGTATAGAGGTTGCTCAAGTAGTTTTGACAATGTGTAAGATATTGATCACAAAAGGATGCTCAAGAATGCCAGACTACAGCCAGTTCTAATATTAGTATTGCTTTTATTGTTGTTATTATTATTGTTATTATTATTATTATTATTATTATTATTATAAATTTGGTAGTAGCCCAATTAATTTAAATTTGTGTGGTTTAGAAACATTATGGAGAAAGCACTCCCTGCTACCTGGGTCTCCTATTCGCATGATATTATTTTCTACGGTTCATTTAAGTGTCATATTTAGCTTGTGTATACCTCTTAATAGTTGTAAGTAATAAATTTTGATAATTATATGTAACAAATGAGTATTTTGACTGTAGTGCTCTTTATCTCTTTAATTTTTTCAAACTAAAATAAATACCATTAGAATGAGCAAGGCTAAGTTGGAAAAAAATAATTAATATTTTCATGATTTTGTAAATTATTATTCAAGACTATTTTTAGAAGCTAAAGCTGACATTTAAAATTAATAATGGACAGGGGAGTATTCTGTTTTGTTGCTACTTGTACTAATAATAGGTCAAGTTAAAGAATGGAATTAAAGTCAACACTTAGATGCGTCCTTAGATGTCCAAATATTATACTTCTTTGAGATGAGAGAATTGACTTTGGTGCCTCAAAAGCAGCACATATTAGATAAATTTAAGAAAGCAGTAGTAGTAATTAATAAAGAGAGAGTTCAACGAAGGGGCTGCAGCTAGCCAAAGCTTTCTTGTTTTCTCTGCCTAATGGAAAACAACAAATTTGAAAGTGATGAGATGGAAATTGATCTCAGCTTGAAGCTTGATTCTCGAGAAGAAGAAGAAGTAGAGCCATCAAATGAAGAAAATCAAATTGGAGAATCATCACAAGTGAATGACAAAACACAAGGAAAAGACCAAGAATTGCCAAAAGCTGAGCCATCATCAAAGACACAAGAGGTACATAATTCATCAATGACTTGTAATCTTCTCTTTAGGTTTATTTGTGTATTCAACACACGCTTTTTGCATGAAGTATAATTTTGTGCATGAAATTGTATCAGCTATCGATGTTACAAATGGAGATGAACAAGATGAAAGAGGAGAACAAGGTCTTAAGGAAGGCAGTAGAGCAAACAATGAAAGATTACTATGATCTACAAGCAAAATTCGCGATAATTCAACGAAATAATCACGAAAAGGTATATAACTTTTGCCTCAGCCATGGAGTTTAACTTATACTCCAATCAATCAATTTACAGTACAAATTTTCATATATAATATGATCTGAAGTCTGAAGATATTACTTGTTAAATTCTTTACACCGATTGAGTGCATAAAATATAAACTCCATGTCATATATGTATAGTCGAACTATGTTAAGCTTATTGCTTCTAATTATGAAGCTAATAACTATTGCCTTTGTCTTATTTAGGATCACACAAACTTTCTTTCACTGAGTGGAAATGATGATACTAGTGAAGGGCTGACGAGGGGTACAAAAATCTTGGAAATTAATAATAAAACTCCATCACCAGCATTACAAGAAGAAGATGATACTATGGATGGTGAATTAGGGTTGTCTTTGACACTGGTTAGTAGTAACATGAGCAGTACAAGCAAAGTGGAAAATGTAGAAGAGGAAAGATTAAAGGAGAAAAAAGAAGATGCTACAATTACTCAAATACAAAATAGGCCACATGGAGGAAACTTGGGAGGATTAACAAGCCATGTTACTGCTGCTTCTCCCCCTAACAGAAAAGCTAGGGTTTCAGTCCGAGCAAGATGTGAATCAGCCACGGTGAGTTTAGTACTAAGATAAATTTTCTTTTTATTCTTTAAATTAGAAAAATGGAAAATTGAATAAAGGAATTCATATTTCAGATGAATGATGGTTGCCAATGGAGGAAATATGGTCAAAAAATTGCTAAAGGAAATCCTTGTCCTAGAGCTTATTATCGTTGCACCGTAGCGCCTGGCTGTCCGGTCAGAAAGCAGGTAATGACACAAATTCTTCATTTTAGATTGAATTTAACTTTTATACATAACTATTGATGTATTTTAATCTGTTGTAACATACAATCGCATGTACCTGATTTGTAGGTTACTAATTTATTTTATAGACGGTTTACCTATAGTTATCTTTTTTAATTAGGTTCAAAGATGTCTAGAGGACATGTCAATATTGATCACAACATATGAAGGAACACATAATCATCCTCTTCCTGTGGGTGCAACAGCAATGGCATCAACAACATCAGCAGCAGCTTCTTTCATGTTAGTGGATTCAAGTAATCCTCTTCTTTCAAATGGAAATATTTCCAACTTCAACCAAGCAGTTAATTTCCCTTACCATAATACTCCTTATAATTTTGCAAACTCTTCTTCTTCCTCTTCACCTTACTTCTCCAATTCAAGAAACAATCTTAATTCTAGTGAAGGGAACATAGTTCTTGATCTCACCAAAAATATCTCCAATGACTATCAACGTCAATTTCCCGTCGTAAATTCTTCAAACTCATCATCACCAGCTCAACTTGGACATTCTTGGATGCCTAAATTACCAAGCAATTATGAAGGGAACAGTACAAATGTCAACAACTTTTTTCCTGGTAATCCATTGCAAAATGTAGAAAGGAATCATAATAGTGGTAATCATTTGGCTCATGAAAGTATGAGTGCAATTGCTTCTGATCCTAAGTTTAGGGTTGCTGTAGCCGCAGCCATTTCATCACTCATTAATAAAGATCAAAGCCATGGGGAGAGTAGCGGTTCTATTAGGCATTCACAATGAAACTCAGCAGCTAGCATACAGATTGTTGACAGATATATACAGGATTGGATGACATATACAACCTATGTAGGCCTTGAACGAGATTATAACTAGGAAGGGTGATCTTCTTAAGTTCTCCTGTTGCATCTTTTGTTTAGAAAAGAAAAATACTACTCTAATAGTAGTAAGTTATATTGAATTGTCAGGTAAAATTTGTCCAAGTCCAATGACATTTATTGTGGATTTTCTTTCTGTAATCAATATCGTTTTACTTTCTTTTTTTAAGTGCCCCTTGACAGAAGGGGTTTACATGTGCATGGAGCCTTCACTGATGCAAAGCTCAAGGATTTGTTTAGCACTTGTGTTATAATACAAGACAAACATATAATTAGTTACTTGCCCAAGAAAAATAAGCCTCGAAATTGTCTTTAACTACTGCTCCTATTTTAATTAAGTAGACAAGGGATCAGAACCGGAGAAGCGTTTTTTTTCCCTTCAATCTAATTTGTTATTCTTCTCCCTATGTTGAAAACAGCAGCCATTAATTCTTTTTAGTTTTTACCTGCCGAGTTAGGTGAAGTGCTTCCAAGTTAGAGGTGAGATAATATAAATGGTAATTTGAGAAGATATATGGAGGGAAACTTAATTAGTCAAGCCTCACAATTAAATATATCGTGTCTTCACGGGGCACGGGCATGAGGTGGGCCGTTTTATTTGACACGGGATAAAACGTAGGCTCTATGCTAAAGTTCCATAGATCTTTATATTTTAATAATTTATAAATTAATGTAATTCATGAATAATTAAAAATACATAAATCAGCGAAAAAGTTAGACATTATAAGAAAAATGATAATTCAACATTTAAACAACAATTTTTTTTATTGGGCCTGAAATTAGAGATTTAAAAGCATCCAACCAACTCAAAACAGAGTTGCATAAAAAGAATTCTAAAATCAACTATAGAAATAGAGGGACTCGTCTTTTTCAGAACTCTGTAGAAGATAGAAAATTAAAATGGAGAATGGAATTAAACTTTAGGGTTAATTTGAAAAGGCGAGTTTTGGAATTTAGTGAATAAGTTTTTTTAAAATTAATTTTGTGTACTTACCAAGTTAACCATTGAGGATAAAAAATCTTATTTAGCATTTTAAATTTGGAAAGGATTTATGGACTTATGCTCTATACGCCCAGGCACGTGTCACGCCCCAAACCACGACACTTACGCCTTTTTATACTTTCACTCTGTCCGGAGTGTTTTTGCTACGCCTGGCCCAGAGATCACCCCGCAGATGCCTTTTAAAACACTGAATATTATTTAATAAATCTCTTAATTGGTGTACACAAACTTTAAAAGACACTTGATCTTTGAATTGGATGGAGTACTTAATAAAGGGACATTTAGAGGGTGTTTGGCTAGGCTTATAAGCTGGTCAAACTTGCTTATAAGCATTTTTTTTTTTTTTGCTTATCTACGTATTTGGTATCTATCAAAGATACCAAAAGTGCTTATAAGCCAAAATTATTCATAAATCTTATAAGTACTTTTGGTTTGACCAAGTATTTTACTATTTTATCTCTAAAAAAATTTCTAATCCATGAAATATCTTTTTCAAAATAAAGTTTTCAAGTCCCTCTTCATTTTATATGCATCATTTATCATTTTTAATGTAAAAACTGTTAAATTTATATTTTTTTGTAAGTAACTTGAAGGATATTTCAGCCATTTAAACAAAAAAATGTGTGTATCAATATCTTTTTATCAAACATACCAACTACTTATTACCACTTTCAGTATTTTTATCCAAACACATAACTACTTATAAAAAAAAATCAGCTTCAACACCTAAATGAGTTTTCGAGGAATTGATGTTTATCAACTACTTTAAATCAGCTTATCCAAACGGGCTGTTACAAGTTAACCAGGAAAACGATGCCTAAATTAATAAGTTTCTGATCTAATTTCCAGCTTAACTAACAACTTTGATGGGCTACCATAATTTAAGTTAATGCTAATATCTGTGAAATCTTAATGCTAGCCGTAGAGTTAGACAACAAAGTTGAATATCAGTAGCAGATTTTTATTCGTTTCCTCTTATTGACCTCTCGAAATTTATCCGCTAGGAGTATATAGCCCAACTTTAAAATAGACGATGTGTTGTTTAAAAGTAAAAATTTCGCCCAGCAGCCACTTTTAACACTGGTATTTAGTTTGAGGTCATTATTTTCTTTGGTCTTACACTAGAGGCCACTTTTGGGCCTTTACTAAATAAATGTTGACTTAAGTTCTGATAGTTGACTGAAGTTCAGTCCATACGGCCCCTGGACTGAAGTTCCATCTCTTAAGGACTGAACTTTCAGTCCATATGGCCATGGACTGAAGTTCTATCTTAAGGACTGGACTGAATTTCAGTCCATATGGCTGTGGATTGGAGTTCAATCTTTAAGGACTGAACTACAATCCGGCCTCTGGACTGAAGTTCTATCTCTTTAAGCAAAAGT
The DNA here is from genome assembly GCA_029990175.1 of Petunia secreta. Taxonomy (NCBI): domain Eukaryota; kingdom Viridiplantae; phylum Streptophyta; class Magnoliopsida; order Solanales; family Solanaceae; genus Petunia; species Petunia secreta. The sequence continues at coordinate 6,539,412 of JARKIP010000028.1, read as the reverse complement.
GGCCACAAACTAAATGTTTTGATATTAGTGGCCTGTGCCCAAAGACCAGTGGCAAAAGTGGCCTTTCGTGCACTTAGCCCTGTTTAAAATTGACCTCTTATTAAGTGTTATGTTTTACGTGGTTCAATTTAATTAGACTTTTCAAATTGAAACCATCAAATTTTATTTATACCCGACTATCAGTTGAAATTAATCTCAATTCATTGAGTTTTGAAAGCAAGCGGTAGAAATATAAAAGGAATATTTAATTGAAACCTTGATAAGTAAATATTTATAAAATATGCTTAAGTTAATCTTGTGCTTGAACATATAAAATAATCAGTGTCTACCCTTTAATAAAAGTTAAGCTCATGACCTTAAATTCTTCAGTAACGTTTAGTTCCCGTAGGTGTCATTTTGGAAGAGAAACTTCACAAATGACCACGATATAACAAAATTGCGTTATGTTAATGTTTGGTCCAGCTTCTAAAATTGTTTATGGAGAGTTACAGTTTGTGTTCGACCGTCTCATTTAAAAAATATATATATTTTTATTAATAGTTGAGTAACAATTTGTATTTTGCCAAACTTTATAAAAAGTGATTAGTATAAAATTACGAATAAGGACAAGGGGTAAATAAAGTAAATATTATTTGTTGTTTAATCATTAGTTTAAATAAATATGAGTAATTCGGTATATAATACTTTTGTAATGAAAGAAATTAAAAATATCTTTTACTTCTATTTTTGGGGAGAAGCAATTTTTTCCAATTTCTTCCCCGCGTCAGGAAAACAACTTATTTTCCTCTTAGAAGCTTGGCAAACAGCCAAACAGCCAATTTTTCAATTTTGATAAAATAAATATTTTTGACTTTCCAAAATGATAGCCAAACAGGCCTTAAATTCAGTTGAGACTATCACGTCAGACATATTTGCCATATTATCCATGTCTTGAAATCAGTTAGCAACTCTGAGGGCTGCTTTTAGGTTTTTAGCCACTATGTCTTGACCTTTGTTTTCCAATCAAATTAAAACTTACACTCCGTTTGGATGGTTGTTACCCATCATTTCATAATGTATAGTATTGTATTGTATCGTACTGTATGTATTGTGTTATACAATATTTGGGTAGGTTGTATTGTTTACCATGGTTTAATAAGTGAATATAAGGTAAAGGGTAAAATAGGAATATGAAATAATAAGTGAGGGCATGATGGGAAAGAAAACAAGTAACGACGCGATTCTACCAAATCAGTGGTTACATAAAGTGATGGCTTTCATAGTTATATTACCATGGATTTAACGATACAATACAATAGTAATTAGAGTTACAATAAAAACAAATATAGTACTCATAGTAACAATACATTAATGACATTATATCATAAAATTAAGATTTTTAGTTCAAAATTTCGGAACAAATAACTACTAAGTACAACTTAATTACGTGCAGTAACGAATAGCTAATCCTCCAATTCAACTAAGTATTTAACAGAAAAGAATAATATGAAAAACATAACTTTAGAAATTCTGCAAAATTCAGAGATGTAACTTATACGAACCAAACGTCCAAAATCCAACTCTTGACCAATGGGGTTCGAGATGAGCTGTTTATAGAAATAGTACGTTTTAGTGCCTCTCTTTAACTTTTCTACCCCCTTAAAAATCTTATCAAAGATAGCCTCGCACCTGAAACTTGGCAGTACATTTAGTGGATCTTACAGGGTCACTAGGTACTTGGCTCAAATGTATCCTGGAGAATCCCAACGACAACCAAAAAAGATATTTTGCAAATATTCTACTATTGGAGCTAAATATAAAGCAAAACCCCAGAAAGTCCACAAATGTAAAAGCATGTGAGTCGAATGTTTTGGTAATTGCAGCCCACCCAACATAAAAGTAAAAATTTCGCCACATGCCACTTTTATCACTGATATTTGGTTTGAAGCATTTTATTGATTTTACCTGAGATACCACTTTTTGAAACTTCAATCATTGTGGGTTGAACTTCATGCCTAAGTTATGAAGTTCAACTTCAATCGTTAGGACTGAACTTTTAGGCATAGATGCGTAAACTTCAACCCTTGTGAGCTGAACTTGTGTAAATTTCAACCCACAAGGATTGAAGTTCCAAAAAGTGGCCTATCATGTAAAACCACTAAAAGATGTGGCCTCAAACCCAAGATCACTGGCAAAAGTGACTATTTGTGCACTTTTTCCAAATGTAAAAATTTCGCTGAGACCCAATTTGCCACTGATTTTGCTGTGAAGCCCCCCCTTTTTTTTTTTTTTTTTTTGTATGCGAGACCACTTTTTGGAACTTCAATCCTTGTCGGCTGAACTTCAGACCATAAGGGTTGAAGTTCAACTTCAGCTCATAAGGGGTAAAGTTTACACATCTATGTCTAAAAGTTCAGCTTTTGCGGATTGAAATTGAACTTTATACCTTAGGCATGATGTTCAGCCCATATAAATTGAACTTCAATGCACAAGAATTGAACTTCAGCTCATAATATTTGAACTTCAACCCACAATATTGAAGTTCTAAAAAATGGCATTGAGTTTGAAAATTAACTTTGTTAAGAATTGTAAATACTATTGTTCATATAATTCACTTTGAAAATTAAGCTCAACTTTGTAAACATAAGTATGATTAGTGTTACTTCAAATTAGACAATTTATATTTTTGTTATATCATATTTTAGTATGATTGTGCTAGCTACTTTCAATTTTTAGTCAAACTCGCCATAAAAAATAAATATGGTGGTACAGAAAAGATTCATTTTTCCTTAGCAATAATTACGAATTTGAGCCTCAAGAATATGTTAAAATATAAAAAGAAGTCAAACTCACAGTATATATAGCATTAGTTAAAAGTAAAGACATTTTACGAATCCTTTACCTTCTTGATAATTATCTTTCAAACAATTTGTTACATTTTGTGATTTATATGACTTTATTTTTCAGGTATTTAATTCCTTGTTTTTTTCTTTTCAAACCGGAACCGGTTCGGGAGTAAGGAATTAACATAAGTGCTTTACTGGCTCGTGAAGTTAGAAGAAGCTAAAAGAAAACCCCTAAAGAAATGGAAAGCGCCGTAGTGGAGAAGACGGAGCAAGAACTCCTTCAAGAACTCAAACAACTCGATGAACAAAAACGCGAGGTCTTTTCTCGTCTCTTTTCTTTCTCGATGCACAAAACATTAGGCATTCACTCAGGGTCCGGAGAAAGGCCCACTCCAAGGGGTGGGGTGTGATGTACCCAGCCTATCCCGATACTTGCATCAGTGGCTGTATTGGAAAAATCTTTTATTTGTCCAAAACATTTTGCTGAACTTTTAGGGTTTATGTTTTCTACTTATTATTGTAACAATTATATTACTGTATTGGTTAATTAGATAGCGAAGCGGATTAATGATCCAGTTGTGCGGCGCCGTGCTGGGCTCTTTGGCGGCCGCGGTCGTGGTGGTCCTCGGAGTTTTATTGCCAATGGTGGGCCTCAACGTGGCCTTGTTAGACCTGTAAGTTCGTATCCGAAGCTTTTGTGAACTATGTCAACTTTTGTTTTAGTGAGTTAATTAGTTCATTGTTTGTTTAGGCGGAGAGGAATGATGGCGAGGATCAGCCAGCACCGAAAAGGCGTATTTCTTCAGCTGTTGTGAAGGTAAACACTTGAAATTCGATAAATGTTGTTAAGGAAATTTGTGTGTTTTGAACAATAACTACTACTTTGCTTTAAAAGACAAGTTTTTTACTCCCGGTGGGGAGCGCTTTCCAAGAAAATTAGTCATTACGAGTACGGAGTACCCAACACCGTGTGGGAAACTAAAAAAAAAAAGACAAGTTTTTTACCAGTGTTGGAATGAAAAATAAGTCATCGTAGAGCGGAATGAGTATGGAGGATTTATAGCCTACTCACAAGTTGTGGTTGTTGTTGTTGGCTTTGCTTCAAATTGAAGAAGAAATCTTTTTTTATTTGGGGTTGATTTTTGAATTCAGATTGAAGAGGGGGAGATTGATGAGGATGCTTCTGGAGCTCCAACGGCAACGGATGCAATAGAGGAAGATCCAACTGTGGAGGGAAGTGCAAAGGAGACAACTGCCAGCCAAAAAGAGACACAGCCATCCAATTGGCTCCGGAGAGATGGAAATCGTAGACCATCCAAAATGGTAAACTTGGATGGACACTTAATTGGTGGCCATATCTTCTTTTTGTTAGTCCTTATACTTTCCTTATAGATAATTGTGTGTTTCTGCACCTTGGAGACATCAAAATTCATTTTCTTTAAATAATATGTGTAGGATTATGATATTCCTCCACCGGAGCACGTGCCGAGAGTTTTGCCCAAGAACGAAGATCCTAAATTGGTTAATAGGAATAGGAGAATGTTGGGACAGCTTTTGGGGACCTTGGAGGTGAGTACAAAGTTCCTTTTTCATGGTTTAGATTTATAATTGGACTGCTATAAATGCTGAAACATTTTTTTTTAATCGTTAAAAAAATGCTGTGTCTTGCGGATATGTTTGTGCTCAATTTATTAGGTAACCGTTAGTGGATTAATAAAATCTCCAATGGTCATTCCTGAACAATCCTTGAAGTCTTTGCTTTGGCTGGATTCATTTCAGTTTTGAATTATTCCTTTCTGTTATGCACAAAGTTTTCACATCGCTGTAAACGGCTTAGGAGCCATGGTGTAAGAATAGGTAACATCAGATATTAGTTCTTTGAAGCCACAAGAAGAAATCATCTAGGAAATATAAAAACTAATGTCAAAAAGACCACTTGAGAAACCATAAATAACGATCTGTAGATTTTGTTAGTTTGTCAACCTGGGCCTAATCATTTTGTGTGGTGATAGATCAGATTACCTGAGAAAATTAGCCTCCTTTTTGTCTTAATGAGAACTCTTATCTTATTTGTAAAATTAGGAAACCAGCTGCGGTAATGAATAACTTAATACTACATTTTAAACATTTGGTGACATCGTAGTCTACTTCTTTCAAGTGCTTGGAAAAACCATCTTAATTATTTGGTTTTTGTTTTAAGCGGCAGACCCAGTATCCAAGGCACTGAGTGCTCAAACACTCACTGGTCGCTTAGATGAACCATCTTTTGCACCCCTTATATCGAGCTTATTACATCCGACTTTTAAGTGAAAGGGGTAGTGATTTTACTGTGAGAGGGAGTAGTAGTTGATTTCTGAGTGTGTTCCTTGTGTGTGGGAGATGGTGGAGTGATGAGTTGTAGAGGATGAATGTTGAGGAAAAAAAAGAAAGGGAGAAAAGGAAAAAAGATTGAAAAATCACGACAACTAATCTTTGTGAGATTTATTGTGTGCAAGAGGTAGTTAGAAAGAAATTGAAGGAAAAAATCAAGAGTTAGTTGGAAAAAAAAAAAGATATCATTAGTGAGAACAAAAGTGTTCCTAGGAAGAAATGAAGTTCTGAAATAGTGCTTCTTGCTGCATTTCTTTCCAAGCGCCCAGCTACTGCACCCAAGAGCTTTCTGATTTCATGAGTGCTTAGTGCGTTTTGAAGCGAATATCGTAATAGGAGTGTTATCCCTAATGACCTATGAATTTCTATCGAAATAGAGCTGAATACCATGGGTGCTTGAGCACCCACCTCTCCCTATGCCCTTTCAGTATTGCTCTTTATATTTAACTAGGAGAACTTAACTTTCTAAAGTAGTCAACAAACAGTTTTCAAGCATCTTTTAGTTCTAGATGTATCAGTTTGAGGAAATGATATTTCTCAATTTAATGCCCCCAATAGTTCGATTCTACAATCCTAATTTCTGTTTCGTGTGTTGACACTTCGCTCACGTACTTTTGATCCATTTTGTATATGCATGGAATGTTTTCAGAAATTCCGAAAAGAAGACGTGCAGCTTTCAGGGACTGAGGCTTACATGCGAAGGTCAGATTCTTTGAAAAGGGTGAGTACTCTGATCTTACCTCACTTTCTACTAACTTTGCTTGAATGCTTTTAGTTTGTAACATATAACTTTATCGGATGATGTATTTTTTATTTCTATATTTATTCTTGTACAATCTTGGTCTATATGGTTTGTGAGGATTCATATAGCTCAACCCAACTTGAGTTTGGGTTGAGGCTTGGTAGTTGTTGTGAAACTTTATTGGAGGATTTAAAATTAACTGGCTCCTGTAATAAGATTATATGAGCTTGAGTGTGTCGGTTTAATTTGTGGGTAATGGTTGGGTGGTGGCTTGTTCAATTTTCAATTTTGAATGTTGGCCAGGAATTGAGTTTACATACAAATGTACGAGGATTATCCTACTTGTTCTCACTTTTGTAGTCTTTGAACTTTGTAATTAGATATCTATCCTGATTAATTTGGTTTTAAATTATATCCTAAGTAGGATAGAGTACATGTTTAAAAAAAGTACTCCGTAATAAGGATATTAATGTGGTTGTGATTCTATATGAATGGGGCTCTGTTGTATGATATCTTTGCATCGATTAGTAGTTTTTATCTTCACTTTGTTGACTACGTGTACACTTCAACAACAACATACCTAGTGAAGTCCCACACGTGGGTTCTCGGGACGGTGAGGTGCACAGCCTTACCCCTACCTTGTGAGAGGTAGAGAGGCATTGACTACGTGTACACTTGAAATGAATTTATGAGTGGAAGCTTTCTCTAATAATCCACACCAAGTTTTCTACCCCCCCATAATACTATGACTACAGGTTTTCACCCTTACAATCCACACCAACTATTTCCTCTCCAACTCCCCCTCTCCGGGAAAAGGTGAAAGGCTGGAAGGAGGAAACAATTTATTTATTTAATGATCATAAACCTTGCTCTAGGGTGGTATTTTTGATATAAATAATGCCAGGCTGAGCAAAGGGCGCGCGAAGAAAGTAAGAAGTTAAGAGAGCAAGAGCGTGAGCAGCTTGAGGAAAAGCTGAAAAGAGATTTGGTGAGTCTCAGCTAACATTCAGCAATTCTTTTTCTTTCTTTTTCTTTTTTGAACTTTTGTGGCAAATTCTAATATGAGAAACTTAACATGCAACTTTTTTTCTTTTGCTTGTCACTGTTAAGACTCTTAAAGCACGTCTTGCTGCTAAAGCTGAGGAGAAGAGTTTGGAGGTGCTGTTTCTTAGGTGGAGTGAGCACAACAAAAAACTAGCCAATTTTATAAGGTATGTTGCGTGGCTACATCAAATCTCAAATCCTGATGCCTCAACCTATGAAACATGCCCTGCTTGAGAAAGCACCTGTTTGAGTGTATTCCATTTTTATGCAACCCATAAAGTTTTTGAGATCATCAGATTCTAGGGTGGCCCCTCTCTTATTCAGAGTTAACGTTATTCACTATTTTGGATGCTGCGACCAATAATATTTTTTGTGTTAATTCTTGGGTTTTCATTGTGCAGGTTATTTCTAATTTTGGTCCACAATGTCCATATTCACAATTTTATTGACGCGAAGATAAGTTTCTGTTCATGTGCAGAATGTTGAAGCTGCTAAATGACTGCAACTTCCTGCTTTGCAGGAAATGTAGGTTGATTAATTGTCTATCCTGCTAACAGCTTATAACCTGTCTTTATATTTTTTGGCTGTGATATTCCAGGACCAAAGCCGAGCCTCCAATCTTTTATTCTTTTGCCAAACCATTGGAAGAAGATCTGACTTTAGTTGAGCAGAAAAAAGATCAGGTAAATATCATCCTGGACGCATTCAGTTGCATTATAGATGGGTTAAATATGTTTCGCTAAAGATAGATAAATGAATATTCAGTTGTGAAGTTTTACACAGCAAAATCATTCTAATGCAAAAGTTGTACACAGCAAAATGACTTGTTGAGGAAGCAGAAAATTATGTGTATGTAAGTATAGGAATTCAGTAACCTTGAAGCCTTGGTAGCATGAGGTTCTCTGGGAATCACAGGCGTTTTTCTGGGTAGATGTGGGGAAGGGGGAGCACTGAATGTAGCGGCGTGAGAATGGTAGAGTTGACTAAGCGAAGTTACATAAAATTGCCTCAAAGACTGATTAATTTTTCCTACATATATTAGGAAATAGTAATACGTACGTAGTATTTATGTGAACAGATTGTTTGACCGTTTCCTTTTTTCAGGTATTCCAAGAATGGAAAGCTGCAAGGAGGGAGGAATTGTCGCACTTCGAGAAACAAATTGCTGAACGGCTTGTTGCAAATGCTGAAGAGGAATGGCAAAATATGAAAAGGAGGGTACCCAACAATAATACGGCAAACCTCCAAGAGACAATGGACAAGGAACTAGAGACTCATAGGCTTGAGCATGGACCCAAGACCAGAAAGATTCCCGGTGATAGCAATAATGAAGATGAGGATGTTGAGGATATCAATGTAGGGGAGGACGATATGATGGATGATGTGCTTGAAGTGGATGATAACAACCAGAGGAGTGATGAAATTGTAAAAGTTGAAGCAGGTAACGGTAGTCCACAGATTGATAACAATGATCAGCAGAAGATATGAATCTATTATCTCCTTGAAGGTTTAGTTATGTCTGGCTTTTATGGTAGTTATTACATGTTTTGTGTGTCATTACAAGTTGGGATATTTATGTTAACCTTCCAATTTTGTTGTATTAGCTCAATGTCTTAATAGTTGTATTTATTGGTAAGAAAAAGAAGTGGGGATGGTTTTCTCAGTTTTAAGAAGACACATATATTGAATTTTCTTTCTAAGTCAAGATAAATTGTCAAGTGTTGAGATTCATGAAGAGGTTTCGGGTTGAATCCAGAAGTGCGGAGGGGGTTAACGCCCGTAGTTTTTGTTTTCTTGAAAATCTATTGGAGAGAGGATAAATAATGAGTACTCCTTCATTGGTTACTTTTGCTTTTCCCTTTTATCTTTACAGAGAAGATGTGATCCGATTTTGATTGTTTTACCTTTGAGGTAAGCCATGTAATCTCTCTCAAATTTCTTTCCCATGTGCTTTTTTTTTGCTCAGCTATTCCGTGTTGTTTTTCAGTGAATACCAGAAATATGCAAAACATCTCAAGTTTTTCAATTGTTTTAAGCAATCTGATTACACAACTTAGAAACTGCAACATGATGTAGAGTTCCTCACTAAACAAAACAGGAAGAGAAATGATGTGTGTTTCAACACTTTTCTGATCTAAAAAACACTACTAATTGTTAAGTATTTCTTTTTGTTCATTGATTCACCGTCCAAAATGATCAAGTGCCATATTTTCCCTTCAACTTTCGCCAACTTTGTGTCTTACCAAATTAAATTTTTGACAAGGGACCTTATGTTCTTGCTAACGCCTTCTATAATTGCAGAGTACAAACTATGATAATATGTATTCGTAGTAGTTATTAATAAAATTGATCAGAAAAAAATAATAATAATAAGATTCACGTGGAACAGTAGAAAACTATATTGTTGAAAAGGTGAGATTCTTCTTATCTTTTTCTTTCCTGTAGCTTCGTGATGAAGCAATTTGATTCATTGTCAATCCTCAATCATGTACCTAAACTTAACAAATCAAAAGGCAATGCTTGCTTTGTTTTTCGTTTTTCATATAGGACCAGTTTCTTGTTCGTGAACAAGTGCCCAAATGGTAATACGGTGATCAATAATCGGCGGATTTTATTGTTTTTAAGATCAAATGAAATGTTCGTAATTCAATGTGATAAACAGTACTTATAATATGTTGTGTCGATAATACTGCCAAATTGTTATATTATATTTTTGCTACAATTTCAAAATGTCTGTAGTTTTATAAAAGAAAATAACTCAACCAACTTCAAGTAGATGAGCATATATATCCATATAAATATATTTTCCTTATGAGATATTATCGATAATTTTGTGCCACAAACAAAAAAAAAAAATCATTGTAAGAAAAGTGTTATACTTACTCTATATTGTATACTACCAAATCATACTTCCTCCATTTTAATTCATCTGAGTTTTTTATAATTTGATATTAATAATTTAGTGCTACGAGATGATTCACTGCCACATAAAATTTTTATAATTTATTATATATTTAAATTTAATATTTCGTCAAATATTCTCACATAAATTGGATGAATAGAAAAGGAAAGAAAAACCAAAAACAATGGCAACAATGCTAAGTCAAAAGTTACCCCACTTTAGTACCACCTCTTTTAATTCCTAAGCAAACTATACACACACACACACTCTTACACCTTTTTCTCACACACACCACTCTCTCTCCTTCCCTCCATCTTCACTCTCTCCAAAAGCAAAGCAAACTCCAAAAAAAGTACTTACAAATAAAGCAAACAAAGAGAAAATAGTAGTAGGCCTTAGCTTCCTTTTTTAATTTCTTATTCCAAATTATTGTTTCTCCCTTCTTCTCCAAAAAAATGACTTCAAGACTAAACCAAAACAACATTAATGGCACCCACCCCCCTAATCACCACCCCCACTACTACCCACCACCTTATTCATCATCAAAAGCTTCATTCAAAGGTTGTTGTTGCTGTCTTTTTTTACTTTTATCTTTTTTACTTCTCCTAATTCTTGCAGTAATTCTCGTTATAGTTTTAGCCTTAAAACCCAAAAAACCTCAATTTGATCTTCAACAAGTAGGTGTACAATACGTAGGAATTACACCATTTAATAACCCAGCAGCTGCAGTAACTTCTTCTTCAGCTGCTTCAGTTTCATTAAACATTCATATGGTTTTTACTGCGTTTAATGATAATAAAGTGGGTATTAAATACGGTGAATCACGTTTTACTATTATGTACCGTGGGATACCTTTGGGTCGGGGTATTGTACCCGGGTTTTACCAACCTGCTCATAGTGTGAAACGGGTTGAAACTAGTATTGTTGTGGATCGGGTTAACTTGCTCCAAACTGATGCTACTGATTTGATTCGTGATGCTGCGTTGAATGACCGGGTTGAGTTACGGGTTTTGGGTGATGTTGGTGCTAAGATTCGGATTCTTGGGTTTACTTCACCTGGTGTTCAGGTTAGTTTGCTTTATTACTACATTGCTTTTAACTTTGTTACAACTTCACTTTCCTTTTTTGTTCTAAGTGTCGTGGTCAGTTTAAATCTTACAATAATACTTGTATTAGATTAGCCTGTGTATATCACATCCTTGAATGGGACTCTTTTCAAGACCCTACGTGAACGCGAAATGTTTTGTACATCGAAGTGCCCTTTTAGTTGTGGGACTGGAATACTAATTTAGGTGTTACATTTGGAATTGGATTTATTTGGAATTTTATATCAAAATTATGCCTATTTCATATAAGAGGCGGGTTATAATTCCGGTTATGTAACCAAATGACCCCTTAGAATTTTTACTATAATGTGCTTCTTTACTTAGTAATTTACCCTGAAAGACACTTTGTATTTTGGATTTGGATTTAGAGTAGGATGAATACATTTTGATGTTTAACATGAACTACTTCCTACTTTCCAATTTTGACATATTTCTCTATTTACAAATAATATATACTCCACTACTTTAACTTTTTATTTTGCCTCAATATTAAATTTTTATAGTTACAGAAATGTTACTACTTAAATATTTAAGACCATAAATTACAAAAATTGTATAACTGTACAAAACAAGACCATAGGTTACAAAAAATTTACGTCCTCTCTTGAATTATGTACCTAATGGACTTATGGTACATAAATTGAAACATGGAAGTAGTATTTGTACTTTTCCTTGAAGTAGTGTGAAAAGGGAGTCAAGTTTGTCAAGAAAAGAAAGTGGGGTGTGGCTAAAATATGGAGAAAAAAAGGGAAAAAGGGGCCACCACTGAAGAACAGAATAGTACTATAGACTGGAGGATTTTTTGTGCATAAATAGGAATAAAAGAAAATTAGAACGGTTGGGGATGAGATTAAAATGATTAGCGGTGGAATATTTTTGTCTATTTTCCTCACAAACAAATAATGATGAGGGAGTGGGACCCATTTTCCTGTCATGTTCAAGTATATTAGTAGGTCATAATTGGCAACAAGCTGCCGTATTATGTCTTAGTTTCTCCATTATCTCACAGATAATTTATTTGATATTTTGAAGCTATTGCAAAAATAAGATTTAGTACATTAGTATTAAAATATGTTGGAAGAGGTGAGTACTACTATATGCTGCATTTATTTTGGTGTTTGCCATAGTTTTTTGGAATCCAGCACCCAACAATATGAGCTGTTTTGTAGGAATAGGCCACTTATAATAGTGGGCAGTACAATTTCTCCACCTAGTATGCTAGTGTAGTACTAAGTGGTGCACCTCCCTATAATTGGATCCTTTCTTTACAGGGACTTGTTATGTTCCCTTTTGTTTGACTTCTTTGTATACTGACATTTCTTGATACCATTCAAAATGTAGACCACCCATGTTGTTGTCTTGCCTTCACCTCATAGACTTTCTTGAGCAGCTCCCTTCTTATTTGCCCTCCTTTTAATTGAGATAACATGATCCCCATTACCCGGTGCTTTGTGGAGGATTAGTGCAAGTTTACTAGAGAATATACTCATCCCATGTGGTTTCATGTGGGCAGACATCTTTATTCTTGAGCTAATTTTTGCTCTTCATGCATCTTTGTGCTAGTTAGTCCTGGATCTTAACTCAATCTGTGGTGGTGGAGGAGGCATTCCCCTGAAATTCGAACTACTCTCACCATTTTCAACAGTCTAATACTCTCACCCTAGAAACAACTTTAATTATAATGGTGGGGTGTTCAACTAAAATTTATGCCAACAACAACTAATTCATCAGGATATGCCACCTCTCATCAAGACAGGCGCCTAGTAACTCCACACACAAAAACTTCGTGCACTGTCCTAAAGATTAGGGGGTTACAGTCTACATTTACTGGCATGAAAAGATCCTGGATATACCCCCTGAGTGGTTCTAAATACACTGCAAGAATAGACTTGGATATACAGTCTACAAGAACTGCTCTTCCTGTAATTTTCTTGCAACAATAGCACAACTTGCACTAGCAGATGGGGCAATAGGGATGACAAATGGGAACATCAGGGCAAAGCCTAAGTGGGGCAAGGCACGCAAACTACAACAAAAAATTTAAAATGTAATAGCGCAGGGCAGGGAACTTATCCTTGCTAATACTAAGGTCGGGTTAAAAGAAGTGACCTACTTATTTATTCTTCTTTCCAAGTCCCCTGTTTGAATCCGATTATCCAACTTTTGACTTTTTCAGGGCAACATTAGTGTCTGCCTTTAACTATTTCATTATCCTTGAACTACTGTGTTTCCAGAAATTTAACACATGAATACATGATGAATGGTGTTGAACAGGCATCAGTGGATTGTGCAATAGTGATCAGCCCAAGGAAACAGGCACTCACATACAAGCAATGTGGATTCGATGGCCTAAGCGTATGACACAACAATTGTTAACAAACAACCCCCGCCACTGCTCTAGTTCCAGTAATTAGTAAAACATGGCATATTGGCACTAAGAGTATTTGGAAAGTTATTCTAGGGAAAAAGAAAAAAAAAAAGGAAACTAAAAGCAAGATTCGGTTGAGCCAACTAATTGTAGCAAAAAGGCCATTTATTTATTAACTGAACTTTCTTTCATATTTTTTGGGAAATTTTTTTGTTCCAGTTTGTAAAGTTTTGGACTGATAATACGTTGTTATGCCACGCCATATTGTCAATTGCTAAAGTTCAAGGAGTATTTTATTTATCAATTTGTGAAGAGAGAATCTGATTCTGTGACTGTGTCATATGAAATCTGAATTGTGGTATCTTATGTGTCGGAGATGTGCTTCCTTTTCGTTATTGCATCTTTTTCTTTTCTTGCAGCTTTTCCTTAAGTGTGAAATATACTAGTATTGAATAGTTGCTGTAATATGTAGCTATAACTGAACAAATCTGTACAGTATGCGAGGGATGGAAGAGAGGGGGGAGGGGTCATCAAATTAATTAGAAAATCCATGTTACTCGAGCTTAGAAAGTTCAGAAAAGTATACTCAATCAAAGGAAATTCCCTCCACCATTTCTCTTGATTGCAATTCTATTCTCTCTTCTTTTTTTTTTTGTTTTCTCTTGATGCTTAGTTCTAGTAGTTGCTTTATTTCATCATTAAAGCTGAAGCTCGCATATGGAAGGTTACTGAAGACAAACAGGAATGTGCTATAAACCATGTACTAGGAGTATTCAGTACAACTTCGATCAGATTCTTGCGCCTCGATGGTGTCGAATTCATTAGCCGATTACTTGAGAATTTTCAAAGGAACCAACGCTTCCCCCTCAACAACTTATTTACTCACAAACACAATTCAAATTTGGTTTGCTCCTTTTCAGTCCTTTGATGATATTTTATAACCTCAAATACAGACAAACCATGAAAGTATTCGTATTGGCTTTTTCAAAAGTACTTATAAGCTAAAATTATAAGTCAAAAGTAGGAAAAATTCAATTTTAACTTTTAAATATTTTTGGGACTTTTTTGCTTAAATGTAAGTGTTTAAAAGCGCATTTTACTATTGTCAAACACCCCAAAAAACTTTTTTTTAAAAATACTATGTTGGCAAATATTACACTGAAATAAGCCAATTGGAACACCCTCTACATCTTATATTCTAGTCCGACAATTTAAATTTGAATCACTCGTTCAAGTTTAAAGACTAAGAAAGTTTTTCGCCCATTACGGTAATTTAACCACAAGTTCAATTTAACATATTATACGAATTTCGACATCCACCTCATACAGAAAAAATAGAGTGGATACGATCTTATAACTACTCAGTACCCACAATTATTACCAAAAGTGATGACAGATATGATTTGGGTAAAACACGACCTAGAAATTACCAAATAATGTCCAAAGAGGCAGAAAATATTGATACACAGATAGATGGCGTGTCTGAAACTATCATAGGCAAGGAAAGGAGGTGATGGCATTTCCTAACCCTCGAAACGATTCATGAGACTCGAAGAGCTATTAATTTATGCCTCTGCATATCAGGGTGGAGACAGGTCCTCTCCATCGACGATAATAACAGAGGCAAGCTTGATAATAATGGAAGGAATAAAAGCTGTAATGCAGGTAAACTTAGCAAACACGCAAAAAAGGCTTAGACAAACCACTGGGGATCAAACACAACAATCATGATCTTAAACAGCAGAAACAACACTTTTGCATTACCAATATTCTCAACTAAAATCCTCAAGGCAACTGAAAGATTTAAATGTCTCAACTGACTTCAGAAAAAACTGATATAAAAAAAAAGTAGAAGTAGCAGCAATAATAACTTGTCCAAAACTGGTGTTGTACCCAATGACTTGAATGTTGAAACATCTAAGCCTTGAGACGGTTGTAGAATTTCTGCTTCTCTTCGGTGGTCTGGAAGCGACCATGTCCAAACTTGGAGGAAGTGTCGATGAACTTCAGCTTAATCTCCTCAAGAGCAACACGAGAGGTCTGGTTGAGCAGGGATTGACGAAGGGTTACAACCCTCTTCTTAGGACCAACACAGCATCCCTTGATCAACAGGTAATCATCCTTAACCACACCGTAATGGGGAAATCCACCCAATGGGGTGATGTCTTTCTCAGTCCTGTTAACATTAATGAAAATCTAAGTAACTGTGATTCGAAAGAAGAGCTCCAGCATATGAAAACCGCATGTATATGACTTTGAACATTCACAAAATAGTTAACATGCATGCAAAAGCACTAGTTTCACATAAGTAGAATATATGGAGTAACCCTTTGTAGGAAGAATAAAGTTGCTGTAGTAGGAAAAAGGCATTGTTGCATAAGAACCTGTCAAACTCAGTTACGGCTGCATGCGACTCTTGTCCAGCCTTGCCAAGCTTGTAAACCTTCTTGTTCATCTCAGTACGGTGATGGTATCCATTTTGACCAGCACGGGCAACTGTGAAGGATACCCTAGCAGGATGCCAGGCACCAATACAAGCAACCTTACGGAGACCCCTGTGGGTTTTGCGAGGAAGACGTGTAACACCCCAACGAGTTACAACACCTTCATAACCCTTACCCTTGGTGACACCAATGATGTCAATCATCTCATCCTTCTGGAAAACAGCATCAACAGGAACCTGCTTCTCAAAGAAACCATAAGCAAAGTCAACTTTCTGTGCAATTGACCCACCATTGACCTGGATTTCCATCAAATGGGCTTTCTTCTGTTTCAGACCCTTCATCTTCCTTATCTGCAGGGAAAATGGCAGTCCAGTTATATTAATATTCTAAATAATTTAAGAGATACCATATCTCAGGTTAGCCAATATAGGGATGCCATTGGAAGTCTGGCACAACCTTCTATATGAACTCGCATCAGATGTCCACAAGAATCACCTCAGAAGCAGTGATTGAGAACACCAAAAAGACTAGCCCTTTTGAAAATGAGATCGCAACATACCTGAGTGTGAGCCAACACACGAATGACACAAGCATACTTCTTCAGTTTCTCCAGCTGTGCCTGGATGTCCTTTTTCCCATCATCAGTTTCATACTTCTTTGAGTATTTCAAGAAAGCTTTCTTCTTGGACTTGCACCAGTTCTTGTAGAACCTCCTCTTAACCTCTTCACTAAGATGTTGAGCCCAAACAGTGTTCAGGCAACGAAGACCACGAGGTGTCTTCACATATCCAACAACACCAACAATCACCATTGGAGGTGTTTCAATGATAGTGACAGCTTCACATGTCTCTTTCTTGTGGAGTTCTGTAATTATCAGATGAAATATGATAAGTTAATAGCAAACAAAGATTCAAGTTGTATATCAACATCACATTGTTCCCTGCATAACTGTTTATTGTCCATTATCAAACCAAAGACACTAGTGAAGATTCAAGAGAGATGCAGGCTATATCATAATAGAAATGAAAGAGCATGATGAAAGATAGTTTTACTTGATCCAGGTTTCTCCACTTCTCTGACAATGTGAGTCATCCCAGCTTTGTATCCCAAGAAGGCAGTAAGTTTGCATGGCTTGCTTGGGTCATCCTTTGGGAAAGCCTTCACTGCAATAGTTTGAAGACAGAATTAAATGAACATCTCTCATGTACAAGTGTGCTTAGTTGAGATGTAAACATTTTCCACTATTTTTTCTGTGGAACCATTTTGTTTCAGTGGAAAATGGTTTACATGTCATACTACATACTATCAGACTACAGGGTATGGAACACAGTAGTGGTATTTTGGTGATATGTTTGACTATAAAATGTTGGAAACAATTTTTATACATATTTATTATGATGGATTTTCAGAATATACAACTTTCTCAGTTGACTGCAGGAAAATGTTTCAGCATTTTAAGACAACACACCTATATAAAATGATTTTACAAAGGTAATATGTTATCTTAAAATATGGCTACATAAACTTGCTTACTTTATCTTGAACATTAAACAAGATAATCTAATCTCCAAAAAAATACAGATAAAATGTTTTATACGGACTAATGATTAACAGCAAAAATAATACCCGACAATCTGATGATTTTACACTTTGGATTTCTTAGCTTACTAATGAATACTTAATCTATCATGGTAAATTAAACACTATATTCAGATCTCTAAAAAAGAATGCAAGTATCATACCCTTTCCTCTGTGTCGGGCAGCACGCTTCCTAGGGAGAAATCCCAAAGAACCGTGTCTGGGATGCTCGAACTTCCTGTGAGACATTTTTCTCCTCCTTCAATCTGTAACCATATACAGCATTAATCAACTTTAAGCATTTCATTAGGTTCGAATTGCTCAACAAACACAAACTGTCACCATAAATATATACATAGCACATATACGTGTATAATAAACACTAAGCAGATGCAAAAATGTACATAACAAATGCATTCATGGAATTAACAAAATGATGTTTCAGATTTACATACTTGTAACTGAGACAGTATTAAAATAAACAAATTCGATATTGAGAACTGAATATGCATCAGTAAATGTAAGGTAGAGAGGGAGATGAAGAACCTGCAAGAGACGGACGGCTACTGGGGGAACTGCTCAAAATGTAAAACCCTACTCAAACGCAGATTTATAGTACATTTGTGAAGTAGAGATAAGTGGGCTGGATTTCAGGCATCTGGGCCTTAGCTAGTGCCCATTAGGGGATATTTTCTAAAATACGACACTAGGGCAACTGATTTGCCTTTTTGACCTCCGTAACAGTGGCTTAACAAAAATGACATTTACTTGTTTAATGAATAAATTTTAGACGAAAATACCCTATAAATTGAACAATCCTTATCCACATAGCGGAAGGGCCTTTCGTCCATACGAAATGGGTCCAAAAAGATAATAGAGACAATGGGTCCATGAACGACCGTTAACCCAACAGACAACAACTGCCTTTGAAATTATATGATTTCTACCTCGGGTAGAAACTGGCTAACGGCCTCATGTAATGGACCATGAGTCCTGCGAATTAGGATTGGGGATAAAGTTTAGCCTATAAATACCATAATCACACATTATAACATTTATTCAAGCAAGTAAAATTTCTACCCAATTATTGTTTCTTTGATATTTCGTTAGTGGTTGTGGTCCTAACTTCTAAATACAAAATTTATTGGGCTTCCTATTATGCAAGTTTTAGGTCAAACAATTCGTATCTCCATCACTCCTTTCTCTATAAGTACTACATACGAGACAAAACTTACATCCTGACCCCCTTGATTGGGTAATATTTGCCCTCAAACTCTTCATACATTCTCCAGTTAACATGCAGACAATATTTGACCTTACAATTCTCGCCTAGACAACACGCGCCCTTGACCTATTAGCACATTCTCAAAGAAAACTTTAAGTGCCACCCATTAACAAAGCGATTGTCTTTTGCTAAAACCATCTTATGAAAGGACACACTCTTATAACTAGTCAATTTTGAGGGCACCGATTTTTGGCTCCTTCGCCCACACTACAAATCATGTCATTTAGATCGAGTATTTACTTTTTACAACATCAATCAATGAATACCTAATTAGATTTTGATAAAAGATCTTAGTTGCCCATAGTCCAAGATTTTTTTATTGGAATAGAGGTCAAGACTCTTTTTAAGATTAAGTATTTAACGTTTATGTTTAAATATTTTTTTATGTTATTAGTTGCCGATCAACTTCAACTCTTTTGATTTGAAGTTGATGTAGATTCAGATCAAAAGTTTAAAGTTGACCAACTTTAATTTTAGAGTTTGATGTTTAGTGCTTATGGTTGTAAAAAAATTACTCAAGGTGGAAAAATAGGCTTATTGGCTAACATTTTACCAAAAATAATAGGACATTGCTGATATTCTTAAATTTTCACTGAGTGGCACAAGCGACCACCAATATTTAATGTTTATCCTCCGTATAAGAAGTGTTTATTTTCTAATTTATAGGGGATATTCAAAAAAATTGGACACTTCTGATGCCCATCCCAAATTTACTTCTTATGAGAAAAGTTTTATGATTTTGGTTCTCATAATAAAAGCTCCGACAATCATCGGATCTTTTCATTACCAAGACATGCCGAGTGCCATCATTTTCACTCTTGTAGTTGCTAGGAACTTTTCCTGATGGGGCTAAAATTGTAAGATTTCTCTCTATTGAGGGTCAAAACTATACCAATGCGGAAAAAATTTGTGGTAGTGCGCTAGAAGTATCTTATTTCCGTAAATTTCCTACACTTTTTGTGAAATTTTGATGCGTAGTCATTTTTTGACGCGCTAAGTGAGAATTATCCACTATTTCAAAATTAACTGAGAAATAGCAAAAAATATGCGCATACACTTACACTCCATTAGCGTTGGTAAACACCCCAGACTAGTCCCAGTGTTTTATACTAGGACTTTGAACTTGTTAGTTCAAATTCTCATTATTTTATAATAGGATTAATGTTTATAGTCCCTCGGAGCTTTATATATATAAAGTCCCAGTATAAAAAATAGAGAATATTTTATATTATAATTAGTATTTAAGTGATCTCAGTATTTTATATTGAGACTTTAAACTAAGTACTCAGCAAATTTATTTTTGATGGCTACGGATCAATTATTATGTGCCAAACAGGCTTCCGCATGAAATTTCACTCTTTGACTATCCAGTAGCTGGACCCAAGGCTTTAAAAGCCCAAAGTAGTAGTACATGGCAAGTGTGATCACTCATCAAAACAGAGAATCAGTGTAGAAGAAGAGAAAAAGCAGTGCCCCTTCATTCAATGGATACTTCTCTCCTCAACGAAGCCTTGGCCTCCAAATCCTATCACAAGATTGCTGAAATCTGTGACAACCTCATGCTTCAGGCATAATTATATTCTCTATTTGTTAGTATTATTCTTTCGATCAATTTTCAATTTAAACGCTAATGTTTCTATTCATATTCACAGGCAGCCGCTGAGGGTATCGCGTTTCAAGACGAATGGCCTTATGCGATTCACCTTCTAGCCCATATTTACAACAATGACACGTAATTCATTTATTCAATATTACTTTGGAAATTTTAGGGTTTTAAATTGGAGTTTTGTGAATGAATTGATTAGGGTTACGTTTTTGCAGTAATAGTGCACGATTTCTGTGGAAGAAGATCCCTGCAGGGATAAAAGAGGCCAGGCCAGAGGTGCCGGCGGTTTGGAAGATTGGACAGAAGCTTTGGACTCGGGACTATGCGGGCGTGTACGAGGCTGTTTCTGAATTCAGCTGGACTCCTGAAGTTCAGCCCTTTTTAGCTTCCTTTGCAGGCAAGTTTATGCATTCTGGGCAGTAGAATAAAATGGCGGAGGTTTCGCTATTCATGTCTTATTAATTGATGGAACTAGCGAATGTTTTTGTTGAGTGAGTGAGAATAGCGGTAAGAAGTCGACTATGTGAACCACTAAGAGTTAACATATCTTAGCAAAAGTGCAAGAGGAGCCTCGCCTCTCTTGTTGGGGGCTTCTACTTTAGTTGGCCTGTGAAAAGCCTAGAAGCTAGTGTTTCTGAAGGTTATAGAGATAAAGGGTTTAATATACAACGACTAAGGATTGCGAGTCTTGTACCCTATGAACTGATGTGCTGGAGGATTATCACCCTTCTTTTAGAACAAAAAAGCTTATCAAGCTAACTGCAAAGAATGACAATGTAATGCCATTGTTGTGAAATTAGAAGAATCTAAGAATATGCATAAATCACAAAGTTGGGCTGCACTCAGCATCAAGTGCTGAGTTTGATAGTGTCCCGAGACAAGAATGTGTGTTCTGAACTTATCATGATGCCTAATGGCCACTTTCAGGAAAACAACCTAAGTGTGCAGGACGATTTGTTTTACTATAGGTTTGTCTGACTTGGTTTAAGATGTGAGAGTTCGGGATATCCTTTATTAGTGATGGCTAGTCTTCTTCTTCTTCTTTTTTTTTTTCCCGTCAAACAGTCACTGCAGGTGAGTTTATCTTGTTGAGGCAGGCTGTTGTTTTAGGATGGGTTTAGTACTGTGATCTTCTAGAAAAGAGAGATCGGTGTTACCTTTCTCCAATCATGACGATCAATTTTGGCCCTACTTTGATTTTTGATTGTCGTTGGGGGAGTATCTGCACTTTGCTTGAATATTCTTATTTGTATACTTAATCATCTAGATAATTGTGGATAATGTTCTCTCCATGATGTCTCTCTTGTATTTTTCCTCTTTGTTAATTCTACTATGCATTCACGTTTGTCAATGATTCTTATGGGTGGGCCATTTGTTGTGGGGGAAATAGGAGCATGGATAAATGTAGTTGTCAAACCATGTTGATGGAGAGGAATGGTTTACGCAACAGCGTTTTAGTAATCTGAATTCCAGCTCTCAGGATATATCTTGGTGTTTTAGAAGTAATTTGTCAACTATTCTTTGTGTAAATACATCCATGCAGTTTTTCCTTTATGACAATGGTTGACTCTATGCTTTACCACGTTAGGGTGATTTGTGCGAAATTATGTGGGGCTGATGTATAAAAAATACAAATCTGCACGTTATGGGGGTGCATATATATTTGTGTAAATTAGGCATTTGTTTTAATTTTAGAACAAATTGTTGGAAAAATGTCAATGTAGTTGCTAACAATTACTCAAGTCTGTGAAGGGAGCCATACTATATGTAAAGTTAAGCTTCATATTCTATCAGTACCACTGCTGTACCTCACTCGTCTCTTCTGATTTCCTTGTGGATCTAAAATAGCAGGGTCCGATGTGGAACTATATGTGTGTCCATATTCTGCTGTATGTTGGATTTTCATAATTCATTTTCATTTCATCCTTCTGCAGAATTATACAGGAAAAGGATGTTTGAGCTTCTGCTCTCTGCTTATTCAACAATCAGCACACAAGATACTGCTCGCTTCCTGGGAATGAATGAAAATGATGCTACAAATTGTAAGATTTCATACTATAACATCCTTGCAGTATTTTTTTTGTTGGGGGGTTTTTTTTTTGGGGGGGGGGGGGGGGGGTGTTATACAGGACAGTAAATGAATTAAAGTCTCTAGAGGGATCTTTATTTGGTCAGCAAGCAAAAACATCTCCTTTATCTTTGCCTTAGCCATTTAAAAAAGAAAATCCTCCATCATCTTCATTGTCTGCTGTACCATAGTTCTGGACTTGATTAGAGTTTATTTTGGCACATGAGGGCGACTAATGAACTGAAAAAGAAAACTTTATTTTCATCAAGGAGAAAACGTCTTAATTCTTTTCATTGCCACCTAAACCACAATTTTGGACTTGATTTGCTAGGTATCCTGCTCCTCATTTTACCTTAAAAAGAATGCTAAATGTTACTCTGAAGACCTTCTGAAATGGTTCTCTAAGGTCTCATATATAGTTCTCTTCTCTCTGATGTGACCACCCTTAATAAATTTCACCACACATGGCAGTGAGGTTCTCAACTTCTCATTTAGTTCCTCTGCTTTATGGACTAACAGATCCATCTTGTTGCCCATTAATTCAGCAACTAGGCTAATAAATTGGCCTGATTTTCCAAGGCCAGCTTTCGATCTACCTTAGTTTTGGATTCATATATTTGTAACTTGGTAGAGCTAATTCTATAAGATCAAATCAATTTGTTTGAAGTAGTTGGCACCAAACGTGAAGAAGCCCTTACAATAAAGTCTATCGGATGCTTATCATTATCAGTTATCACCACATCT
This sequence comes from Petunia secreta, assembly GCA_029990175.1. NCBI lineage: Eukaryota > Viridiplantae > Streptophyta > Magnoliopsida > Solanales > Solanaceae > Petunia > Petunia secreta. Next base: position 6,516,330 of record JARKIP010000028.1, on the reverse strand, counting down.
AGGGTATTCATTAGCTTGCGCCTTTTTGTTTTTGTTTGTTGCTCTTGGTATTGATATGCAAATCCCAGTTATGGTGGTTACCAGGGAAAAAATCTCAATTATAATATCTTTATGAGTTTTCACTGCTGGTAACAATTTTGCCATCTCTCTTTCAGATGTGCTGCAACATGGTTGGGTTTTGGATCCAGCTTCTCAAATGCTTACTGTAAAGAAGCAAGCAGTTTTAAAAGAACAGAAGTTAGACCCGAGTAAATTACAGCGCTTGACTGAATATGTCTTCCATCTTGAACACTAATCAGTCAGTTGAGGTTCCGAGTTTCCAAATCTTTGTAGGATGGGGTAATTTTTCTTAGTCTAATGGTTGGAGGAATTTTAAGGTGGTAATTTTTTGTTTTTTTTCTGGGCAACTGACTGAGAATGCGTTCAATGATTATTGTCTCTCTTGATAACTTATATTACTGTCACATATAGCTAGTGCTGGCATAGATATAGTGAATGAGACCTCAAGGGCGTGGATTCTTAGTGAATTTGGTTTCCAGAAGACTCTATTTTGTACTTATCGTTGATCTAGTATTGAGTTCCTAAAGGTAGTACCACAAACTCGGTAGGGCTTGTTTATACCTCCGAAGTTTGAATGCAGACAGTATTCTTTGATATTTTGGACCTTCAAAACTCTGAGAGAGACCACGCCGTTCTTGCAGACTAACTTCAAAATAAGTCTTTGTTAAGGGGCATTTAGTAAAGCACAACCGAACAAGCAATGCTGAACAAGTCTTAATGGACTTGAAGCAAGTCAACAGAGTGAAGTGTACTATAGCTGGTTGGAGAAATTCGGTACGAAAAAAAGGATCTTTTATTAATATTCTCAGGTCTCTCAATGATTTTCTTGCCATGTCCCTGCTCTTGTCACGAAAAATTTAACTGGGGATCAGAATCCTTGATGATTAAAGTTTTTGGTAAGAAATACTTGTAGAACACCATTAAACAGGTTAAACTGGTTCCTCTTTTCTAGGGCGACTTAACCTTAAAATTGAAACCTAATTCAATGCTTACATTTAACATTCCATCAAACTACACTGGTTCAAAAGGGAACTCCTCAGATACAAGGTACTTTGAAAATTATCTACTCATTTTCTCCTTGGTCTGATGGGAATATGGGAGCAGGAGCAGCAGGAAGGCCTCCAGATGGGAGGAATAAACTAGGCTGAATACATTTGCAGCCTATTCTCATTTAGACACCTCAACTAAGGGTGTAACCTACTGATCGCTTCAATTTAACTAAAAGTGTTACACTCAAGCAACTCTTCGTCCAATCAATTTGATGCGTGAAAATCCAACCAATAAAACAAAGGCATGTCAGTCGAAGAGACAAACATTTAAGAACTCTTTAAAAAAAATAAAAGAATAGAAAAAGAAAAAGAAAAAACATTGTTTCTTCTTTGTTAATCTTGGCCAAACTATACAAAACGCAGCCACAGCAGGGAAGCAAAGCCTTTGAATGAAATTATTCTTGAATGTGACTGTAAAAATCAAGTTCCAACCTTAACGTGACTTTTCATAAATTGTTGGATTTTCATAAGAACAGCATGGACTAATTCCCGTTTATTCTTCAAATTATTAGTCGAGTAAAATTAGTCGCTTGGCTTCGGTAAAACTTCTGGAAAAGTGGAAAAAACATGAACATATAAGTAGTTGTTTTACACATGCAAAAGTAAAGCAACTACCCACTTTAAAAATCCTTTTTCAAAGAAGTGTGTAATTATAAAAGCAAAACAACTACCATCAAGGTAAGGCAACAGCAAAACTCCTCAACATTGAACATAGGAATATGCAAAGGTCTAAATATCAAGAATGATGACGTGCGAACCCCGCAAAAATTATGAAACTTTCAATAGTGAGTTAAGAATTAGACAAGTCGCATGCAAATATGCAATTCTTGAAAAGAACTGAGAACCCAAAAACTTCTGAAAGTTAATATATCCACAGCTTAATCTAAGAATATTATGTGATCACCACGCGTGCTTCTAATTCCTCTCCATTGCAATCACGGGCTTGAAGCTGCCGTTTCCTCATAGAGCTAGCCTGTTTCCTCTCACAATTCAGCAGATCTTCTGAATATCAAGTAATATGAGCAGTAACATTCAAATTAACACTGATAATTAAGAACCTTAGTCTAAAAATATCAAGAATTTTACCATATAAATTAAACGAGTAATAAGCCAGGAATAATAGAAAACCAAAGTTGAAAAATTCAAAAACAGCTTGATTTCAGATTTAGTTCAGGTAAAAATTTTGCTAAAAATGTTTTATTAGTTGATGAAATTATTTCTTGTCTTTACTTACCTTAAATTGTTAATACTGTGTCGTCTATGGAAAATACTTTATTCTAGTATCACTGAAAATTACTGATACCACACATAATTAAGTTATTTTTCTTTAACAATTAAATATATAGTACTAACTCTTACTTCATATATATTACTACTCGTTTTAACCAACATTGGATGTTGTTAATTAAGCTTTAATAATTAGAACTATCACTAAAATACAATGTCTACTCTAGCCTCCACCATGTTCAGTATATATTTCATCTACCTTTATGCTCATCCAAACTAGAAAATGATCTATAGAACTAAAATAGTTTTCAAGGATAAATAACAAAATATATTTCACGGAATTTCTTATTCAATATACCAAAACACTTGCCTTTTCTTCCTTACTATTGCTGTTTTCTCTCCCTTTTCCTCTTACAACCAACAAATTTGATGGTCTTGATATTTGAATTTTCTGCTGTTGGTGAGGGTCTTGCCATCTTTTTCATCGTACCACCAACAATATTCTTCTTGTTAGTCATGATATCTGGTTCTTCTTCAGTTGAGCGATTCCGGTTATATTCATCTTCAAGTGGTGAGAGCCTATTCGTACACTGTGGAATACAAGGAAACTTGAGCCTACTTAAAAAAGATTTGTCAAATTGATATGGCAAAAAGTACTTTTTAACATAACATATTATCTCTACTAATGCAAAGCTTCAATATAGCGAACAAATAGTAAAAGTAAAGATTAAAAGAAGGAATATAGTTTAATATCAACAAAACTATATTTTAAACATTAATTCGCGAACAAAATAAGAGTAAAGAAGGAACGAGCTATCCTTAAATTAAACAATACTACTAGAAACTTGTTCAAAATGTTTATGTGCTACAGTAGTTAACAAGATTCTCTGCAGTAAATATTTTCTTGACCTTAGGATATAGCTGAACGGACAGAAAACGTGCATATGCTCCTTAGAGGCCATATAATCAAAGTTAATAAGTGAAAACTCCAACCACAAAAGGGAGAGAAAATTACGTACAGTAAAAGACCAAACCAGCATAAATGAATTACTAGTAATAAACTACGAACTTGACGTCCAAATTAAAAACACATGCTTGATATATAGACTTTTGACTGCTCTTAGATAACCCTTACCCTTCATCGATGATCAATAACATATGTATATGCATATGCAATAATATATATTTAATCAAACCTAGTGAGCCAGAAAGTTTGTTTAAGCTGCAAAGATGTAACAAGAATATACTCCATAGAACACGAAAATTGACTCACCCCTCCCCCAGAACCCCATGCACTCTACCCGAATAAACCAAAGCACAGATGATGAAATTAGATTAAGTCGCCTGCCAGGTTAATAATAAAATTACATTGATTTTATTTGCTGTTCCAGAAAGCTTGTTAATGAAACTGGAAGCAATTTTAACAAAAATATACATACTACAATACACGAGATTCTGAATCTCCCCCAATGAGTCCCTCCCCCCAGAAATGAATCCACCGATAAAATCACGTAACTATAATTTAGTACGTAAGAATGTCTGCAACACAGTACAGGTACTAATCGAGATATTGTTAGAATATTATGCGTACAGAAAATGTATATATTTCAACTTGGTATTTATTGTTATAAAGGATCAAAAAGTTTTCGTATTATAACCTGATAAAGAGAAGCAATTGATCGGAACTTTCTTTTCTTAGGACGGAAACTTTCTTCCATAATATTCACGGTGGAGTTGTCCCTGGCAATACTACTATAAATGTCTCGTCTGCTAATCTGAATAAGCTGCAACGCTGCGTTCATCTCTGGCTCCGTTAGCTTTGTTATTGGTTCCGTTTTAACAATTTTCATCGTTGATATTGCTGATGATTTCTTCATTTTAGGATAACGATATATATATATGGAGCTGGAAAGGAATAGTATATACTAGCAGTATATATTAGTATATATAGCGTGATCAGATGGCTGAATATCTGTATTTGTTTTGGAGGAAGAGTACTTGATATTTCTCTATGGTTGTTTGTGTGTGTGTGATTATATTCCTGATTAGATGGGTGGGTTTTATAGATGGAATATTGACGATGATATATCTCTTTTTTTATTTTTAAATTTCTTTCTCCAGGTACAAGTTTGTAATTTAAGAAATCCTTTGGGGGTATTTTTTTTCTTTTTTTAATTAATAATCTGGTCATGATGGCCATGCTTTTGTTAAAAGGTTTTTTACACTATATACATATGAAATTCAAAGTATTTACAAGCCCATTAAAAATTATACTACCTATGAAATTAGAAGTATTTACCCGACGTACCGATTTATTATTACTGTATACCTTGGTTATACCTTATGGGCGTATACTTTTAAAGTATAATGCATAAATAATAGCAGTATACAAGTCTAGATGAGTAGGATATGTAAATAGTTTATGGGTAGGGCTTGTAAATATGAAACTTATGGGTAGAAATGGGTAAATAATTTGATTTTAATGGGTATTTTCGTAAATCTCTCTTTGTTAAACCCAAGTAAGTTTAGATTAAACATAGATATCTACTAGTTTTCTGACACAAGTATTCCCTAATATTTAGTACAAAAATTATAAATATTTTTTAATAAGCGTATGTTGAGTTGCCCGTAAATTTAAAAAAAATGTGTAAATTCAAAGTAAAGATATAAGGAATCCTATTCCGCCGATATTCTTTCTTTTTGCAATATATTATCATAGTTTTTATCACTATTATATGGAGGCAAGTAATATATGAATGATTTTACTCATGCAAATTTATAACATATTAAGTATTCAGCTTGATATCAATACCTTTTCTTCTATATTTCAACAATGCATAATTTAAAAGTGAATGTGATCAACGTAGACTATGTTTGCAAATGTTACACATCTTAAAGTTTTTACCTTTTTAATAGAAACTGTTGTCTCCTCCTTTTTTAGAGCCGCGAACAAGTGAAGAAGTAGTTGTTGAATGAAAATAGTATCTTTTAGAAGTTGTATGGTAATTCGGTCAATATATGGTCTTCCTTAATATGGTTAAAAAATCATTATCATCTTCATGGTCTACACCTACACAAAAGAGTTATTTGTGATAAAACTAATATTTTTAAAAATATATAAGAACCAAAATAACTCGTGCATGTACCTTTCATTTGATTCATAACTATATGAGTTGTTTTATCCGTGAATCTTTTTTAGAACTGAATAAATTAAATGAATATATATGAGACATTTTTTTATTTTATCACATATATCCCTACATATTAACAAAAGAAAAAGTTATATATAAGATTTAAAAAAGATTCAACTAATCACTATTGGGTTTATATATCAAAAAACTGGTCTAAGATTTTGATATCTTTTTAGACAATAAGTCGAAAACAAAGAATTAACGAAAAAGAAAGAAAAAATTTTAATTTACTCATTCGATATCAATTATATTTCTACAGTTGTTAGTTCCATCTCTTTCAGTTATCTTTATTAAAGTTTTTTTTATTAGCTTTAGTGAATGTATAGTTACATCTTTGCATATGAAAAATTCTTGAAACAACGGTTGGCTGAAAGACTAGTTTGGTCTTTTAACTTTGCATCTTTAAGGGCTTTTCACTTATAAAATAGTAGTAGATAGTAGATTTGAAGGGCTTGACTAGGTCAGGCTTAAATACGATATAACTTAACAATTTGATTTTAGACAAAGTTTTCTGAAGTTTTTGGGTACTTCATGTGAAGCTCGAGATAGTTTGCATCTATTGAAATCAATGTAGATTCCAGCTTATTAATTTTGAAATATAAACTTTTGTTAAAGAGACATTAGTAAGAAGAGTTGAATATAAGCAATGCTGATTAGTTAATTAGTCTTCTCTAAGATTTTCCGTTCCATTCCCTGCATGCTATAGTTAATTATGAAAATATAAACACCTGCAAAACACTACTAAATCGGTGCAAATTCCATAAGGCGAGTTTTTACTTTAAGATAGAAAATGAATTCAACAACATTATCAAAACAAAAATTATTTTTAAGTTTGATATTCAGTAATTGTTCAAGTTTCAAGCTAAATGGGATTAATGTAATAGATTATTGGAATTTGCACAGGATAGGCCTACTAAGTGGAAAATGTGTTATCAAAACACTCGTCATTTCTAAGGTTTGAACTCGAGATATATTATTATGATTAAGATGGAGGGATTTTAATCATCTCACCTCAATACTTCAATGATAGATTGATAGTTATATGGATTTGTATATATTTAAATTACGGGATTATTAAAATAACACATTACTATCTTTTTGGTACATACAGCAGCAAAACAACTTCTCTCTCAAAACTTCAATTTAAGTATTTTACTAATACTAGAATAACAAAGGAATATGTATCTTTTAATTTTTAGAAAGCAAAAGAACCTCCAACGAAAAATAAACTTGAACTTGAAAATAGTATTGAGATAAAATAGTCTAAGCTTCAAAATGATACAGGGGCCGTTTTCCCACACAATTAAAGATCAGTAGTATGTTCTACATCACCTGAGAACATGTACACTAGTATTAAAAAACCCAGAGAATTAGGGCTAACATATAATTAAGCTCCTAATGTACACGAATTTTGTAGTATATATATTCATGTATCAAAAAAAAAAATCGCCATATTGCTTCCAATTCTTCTTCCATTGGTTGAAACTTCCTTTACTTCAGAATTTCTAAGAATCAAGTAAAAATGTATTAATTTACACTGATAGAGAACCATAGTGTAAAAGAAATGGATAGGAAACATGTAGTAATATACGACATAATATATTTTATCTACCTATAGGTGCTCATCAAAACTGAAAAATAATTAAGGAAATGTAAATTATTGTTATACGATAATATATGTAATGAATACATTTTATATTATACCAAACACACTTACTTTAATTTTTTGCAATCTTAGAGGTGGAAGAAGTTGTTGCATCTTTTCCCCCCTTGCCTTTTTGGTTTTCTGTCCTTTTTCTTTTGCTACCAACATTCTTTTTGTCTGTTGATATGATACTTGACTCTCTTTTGGTTGAAATTATATTTGAATTTTCTCCTGTTGAGCGAATATTCCAATTATATTCATCTTCAATTGCGGAGATGCTTTTAGTACACTGTGGAATATGAAAGGAAATTAAACTTGATGAGCTAAGTAAATTAAATACGTTTAATAATTATTTAATTTGTCAAATTTCAAAGAAAAAGAAGTAAATATTCAATACTCCTATATCAGTAATAGAAGAAAACAGATACAAGCTGGTATGAATCACCTTGTAGAGGTCAATGGTGGAACGAAAATTTTTACTCTCCGGTATTCCTCGCGTGAGACGATATTTTTTATCTTTTTCATTCTTTACCAGAAGTTGCGATCCTGTCATTGGGACGTTATCTTTACCTCTGACATTGTTGATCTCAATTTGATCTGAAAAACATGCATTGCCAAATGAATCAGAATAAATATTAAGTCAAAGTATGGGATATATATATATATATATATATATATATATATAGGAGCTTCAATTAACCCTTTCATCAATAGGTATGAATATACCTAGTAGCTCGACTCAAACTATATATATATATACACACACTAAGTATGCACCAATTATCAGACATTATGGAAGTGTTAAGTCAATTATGAGATGTAAAATCCTTAAATACCGTTAATGTCATCTTCTTGTTGTTGGTCAAGTGGTTCGCCCTCAAAAGAGTCCTCCTGATCTTTTTCTCTTTTATTTTCGTCGTGTTCTTTAAGTCCCTCATTTTCTATCACCTGTAAAGGTAAAGTACACATTCCATCTATATTAGTAATTGTTTCAAACTTGGAAACTAAAGTATTTCTAATTATAACGAAAGAAAGAGTTCATTCAATTGGAGGATACATGAATTACCTTGCAGAGGTTAATAAGGGAATCGAACTCTGTACTGTTCGATGATATTCCATGATTTACATGGGAGTCTTGATCTTTTTTGAGTGTCTTCGAATTTTTTGTCTTCTTATCAGCATTTTTGTTTCTTAATGTACGATTAGATTTATTTGTCAGGCTATCTCCTGCAAATTATACATAATCAAATGAGGTCAGGAAATGATACATAAAAGAATAAGCTATTGGTAAGATATAAAATTCCTTAATTACCATTAAAAATGTCATTTTCTTTTTGCTTAGGTAGTGCCTTGTCAGGGGAATTGTCTTGGTTCTTTTCCCTTTTGCCTTCATTTTGTTCAGAACTCCACTCCTCTAAAATACGATCCCAATTATATTCATCTTCAAGTGAGGAGAGTCTTTTCGTACACTGTAGAATGAAAGAAAATTAAATCAGCTAATTAAATCAAGTTTACAGATCAAATTTTTGAAGTGTAGGTTATGTTGCGGTGACATAAGATAATAGATAGAAGGTATATATGAATGATTACCTTGTAGAGGTTAGTAATTGCACGAAACTTTATACTCCTTGGTATTCCTTGCGTGAGATGGTACTTTTGATCTTTTTCGTCTTTGATCAGAAGTTGTGAGCCACTAATTTTATTCAAAGAAGAGTTAACATTATCTAGAGAAGTATCGTCACTTGTGACAATGTTGAGCTCACATTCGCCTGAAAAACATGCATAGCCAAACAAGAGGGTATATAAACACATACACGCAATATATACATACATGTACATATGTACATACACTAACCATAAGGTTAATGGTAACAGTAATATTCTGGATCCAGTTACTCCTATTAAATTAAAATACAAGATGTATAAAATTAGTTATAACTCAATTGTAAGATTAAAGTTGCTTAAATACCATTGATATCTTTGTGTTGTTGTTGGTCAGGATTTTCCTCCTCATCAGACAAGCCATCTTGCTCCTTATCTTTGTTGGGTGACTAGAGATATTGTGTAACACAAATAGCATGATCAACGAACTATCTAAATTCCAGAATTCATAAAGCAATTGCTAGAATATCGAACCACAGGTTAATTAAAGAGAATTCTGGCTTTTAAAGTTTAATAGTACAAAGTTTGTTGTGGTGCATGGCATATTGACATAATTAAATAAACAGAAGACATAAATTACCTTACAAAGGTCGATAATATTGGAGCTTAGAATTGTATTATTCTCCGATATTCCTTGCTTAACATGGTAGTCTGCATTATCTTTCCCGTCTTCTATTGGATGTTTCAACTTATTATCAAAAATTGGTTCCCTTAAGGTACGATTAGAATTATTCACCGAGCTACTTTCACCTAGGATTGAGTTGCTATCACACTTACCTGAAAATCATGCGCATAAGTTAACATTTAATACTATTCACATTTAATTAATATATTAGCCAATTGTAAGATGTAGAACATGATTACATACCATTTATGGCTTTTTCATGTTGTTTGTTCTTCTCGTGAAACCCCTCTTGATCAATTTTGCCATCATTTTGTACGTTAGATGTCAGGTTTTGATCAATTATCTTATTTTTAGAAGCCTCTTTTTTCTTTTTCTCTAGATCTTCGAGATGCAACATATACTGTAGAATACATTTAAAAAAAAAAGAAGACAAAATCAATGAATAGAATAGAAAGTTTAATTAATTGGAAAATAGAAAGTTCAATTAATTGGAAAGGAAACCACTAAGTGAAGCTTTGTACTAGCAAAAATAAAATAAAATTGAAACTTACCATACATAATCATGAATAAAACTGTTTTTGACTTGATATAGAAATGTGTAAAACAGAAAATATTTCTTGCTTTTTTTTCCTTTTAGAAGTACTAGAAAAAATTAATAATTTTATTTCCCAAGTATGGATTCGAGTTTCCGATATCCATTACTACTTTAAATTCGCGTCGCATAGGCCCATTTAAGGGGAGCGCTTTCGTTAGAAACTTCTCCATTCTCAAAACACAAATTGGAGATGACCCACTGAACACATCTCATTCATCTCCACATTTTTCGGTGGTTAAGGAAAAAAAATTCATTAAAGTCAACATTTTGCCTCGATTTACCCATGTCAAACCTAGATCGAGCTTATATTCATAAAAGGATTTTGGAACAAATAAGTGTCAAATCAAAATCTAGAACTGAATATTAAAAAATCAATTTGTATAGTAGAAGGCAATAAGGCCAAAAGTGGGACCAACATTTTGTATTAAACTTTGATGAATCAGATATCTGTAGTTTTTTTACTCTTTTTTGTGTATGTGTGAGATATGAGCATACACTTGAGAGATAACTAAAGAAACAAAAGAAAAAAGGTTTCAAAACTATAGGCGGAGATGGAAAAAAAAGAACAAGCTTCTTTCGATCATGTTACTAGTCTTCCAAAATTTATTAGAGACGACCCATAAAATTCAGAATCATGAAAAAAGGGGGAAAAGAAATCAAAAAAGAATTGCAGACCTGAGCTAAGTATCTCTCCATGTCTATGGAGCAATAACACTTGCTAGAATGAACCACTATATATAGGTGGAGGTGGTAAACACAAGGGCAAAAAAGGGAAAAAAATATAAAAAGACAAAATAAGATTTGAAAAAAAATAGAAAAGAAAAAAAGAAGAAGAATAAAACTCACCATCACATAATCAAGGTCCTTCATTGTATGAAAATAACGAGCAAAAATGGATCAGATATATGAAGAAGCGAATCAATGTCGTCTCAGTCCTGTGTTTATGTCTTGACGCCGAGCTATTTTCTTGAAAACTTAACTAAATGAAGAAGTAAATTAGCGTCGCCTCTGTCGTATATATATTTCTCCTCTTAGACGCTGAGTTGTCTCTTGAAAACTCCGCGTATTCGGTCACAACAATTCAAATTTAGTGTTTACTGGATGATGGCGAAAAAGGACTTTTTATCATGTGACGGTATGAATGAATGCGAGTTTTGAACTAGTAATTTCCCATAATTGCCTTGATGTAGCGGCAATAGTTATACTTAGCGCTAATTGAGAAAATTATTAAAAACAACCATTTCATTCTTTTTATTTTGCATATATGTGTTATCTTAAATTTTTATGGTGATTTCATGTGTTTTAACTTTGAGAAAATACGCGACAACATTTTTATTTTTATGATCTTTTTAAGTTGATTATTTTTGTCGAGAAATTTTATTTGATATTCTCGATATGGATTATTCTTTACGAAAATAATTAAATCATTTGATAGTATTCCTATGCACTGTCAACAATTTCTAGATTTTCTAGATCTTGACTAAATGAAATTAGTTACTTCTCCAAAAGCTTATCAGATTTTATTCAATGCAAAAATTAAGTTTCTACCATATCTAGACTTTGACCAAATAAATTTAAATAGCTGTCCAAAATCAGTCAGATTTGCTATCCAATGTGAACAATCTGATACACTACAAAATATAACTGTCTACTACTCCTAAACTTTGACCCAATGATTAATTTACAAAGTTTTCAAAAAAGTTAGTCATTTTCATTCCAACTTGAACAATCAAACCCACTACAAAATTTCAGTTATAATTAGGGGCCATTTAAAATGTGTAAGGAAGTAGTATTTAGTTTTCTTTAAAAACTACTTGTAATTAGTTGTGTTTGTTTGTTGAAATTTCTTATTTTTTACCTGGTCGAGAATTAAAATCATATATGTAACATTAATTAATTTAAGCCTAACATATTAAGACACAAATTGAAACGCAATCTAAAGTTGGAATTGAATAAAAATGCCTGAACCGCTTATGAATAAAAAAGCATTGAATTAAATGAATAAGATAATCAGTGTATTTGTCTTCTTTTGGTTGAGAGCTATTCCATTGAAAAGTATGTTTTTCCAGTTTAAACAATCCAAGTTTAGCGGATGTCCAAAATAGAGAATTTATAAAGCGACGGTACAGAGAGATGAAAATTATTACCTCGAATTTCTTTATGTGTTGTGACATTAGTGATATTTAACACTAGCTGAGTTTGGCAAAATCAAGTATTTATTTCTTATCTATATGTATTTGACACTTTATGTCTTGTTCTTATAAATTTTATTGTTGTGGTCCAGATATCTTAAACTTTTGAGTAAAACACGCGAGAACTAATTTTTAAAATTTAGCCACGTACGTTTAGAAGTTCAGACCCCGAATCTGATTTAAAAAAGGGGCATTTTCAAAAATACCTACTGCTCCCATTTTAATTACCCGCTATATCCAATACTATGCAATTTACATTAACTACCTACAAATATATTGCCCGTGACACCCAAATCATGGCAGCCCGTGTTTCCCAAAGCCCAATACCTTTTCCTCTCTTTTCCTTTTCCTTTTCTTTTTCTTTTTTCTTTCTAATTCAATTCAATTATTTCTAATTTTTTTTTGCCTTTTATTATTCTTTCAGTTTTTATGGTGTATTTTCATTCATCTTTTTTTAATACTTTATTTAAATTCTTTTATTTTTACTTTTTTTCTCCATTTTCTTCTTAAAATCAGTGGAAATAAATTTATATCGTATATTTTTTTCTTTAATTTTTTTGTTAATTATGTTTTTCTTTATTTATTTTTTGTTTTTCTCTATCAGTGATATAACTAATAGGTATAGCATAAGTTGTCTTCCTCGTCTATTTTGTAGTTTATTTCTATTCTTTTTTCATTATATAAGTGGTAAAAAAATTACTCTGGCTAATATAGTATGAATGTTCATCTTTTTTTTTCTTTTTTGCTTTTAGTCTATAAATGATATTACAAAATAATTGGTACAAAATACTTTTTTAATTTCCTATTATTCTTTTTTTATACAAGTGTATAAATTATTAGAATATACAGTTGAAGTATATAAGTAGTTAACACTATACTATAGTAGTATATTTTTAAAGTATACAATTTAAATTTATTTGTTGCGATATACACTTTACGCAATATTTTTTAATTTTTAACTTAAATGTTTGATCTCAAGCACTGCTAATTAGCTCCAAATTTGACATAATTTTATTATGAATTGTATATTGTAAAAGTATACATTATAGTGTAAAGGTATAAAGTGATAATAAAAAAATTGGAGTATACTTTTAAAAAGAATAATATTTTTCAAAGTAAAAAATAAAATTGTAAAAGTATACAATATACTCCCAAGGTATACAATGATAACAAAAATTTAAAGTATACCATTTTAAAACATATCATTGTTAAAAGTGAATATTAAAAGAGTGTATAATATTCCATTAAAGTATACAACTATAGTAAATTGTATACTTTAGTAGTATACTATTTCGGTAAACTTAGTGCACTATTTCAGTATACAATTGAAATATATATGTTGTAAATTATATACTATTGTAGTATATTATTACAATAAAGTATAACATTATATTATTATATTAAATTATAACATCATACTATTACAACTAAATTATAACAATATCTGTTACAGTATACAGTTATAATATACTTCCTAGGTATACAATGATTAAAAGAAAAATTGGAGTATACTATTTTAAAACATATCGTTCTTCAAAGGTGAATACTAAAGGAGTATACAATATTCCATTGAAATATAAAACAGTAGTAAACTGTATACTATTTCAATAAACTATAACAATATACTATTGCAGTATACAGTTGAAGTACGCCTGTGGTAAATTATATAATATACCAGGATACTATTACAATAAGTTATAACAGTATACTATTACTATAAAGTATAACAACATACTAACACAAATAAATTATAACAGTTTACTATTTTAATATATAATTTATTTATGTTGGTTTTTTTCTTTGATTGGCATCTCAAAAAAATTGATTTCAAGCACATCAAATTGCATCTGATTAAGACCAAATTTTAGCATCAACATTTCAAAGATAATAGAAAAATATTTTTCAACACCCACTTCGAATCAAACAATAAACTATATACTGTAAAAGTATACCTTATACTCTAAAGGCATACAACTATAATAAATTATATATTATAATGGTATTCCATTTTAGTAAATTAATGCAGTATACTTTAGAAGCAGTAAACTGTATACTGTTACAGTTATAATAAATTATATAGTACAACAGTATACCGTTTTAATAAATTAATGCAGTATACTATAGTAGTATTACAGTTTCCACGGTTTTTCTTTGATTTTAAGCTCATAAAATCGAATTCAAACACATGTTTGTAATAAAACGCACATGTGACCTTTTCATAGATGCATCTATTTATAATAATTATATGATCCACATGGCAGGTGAACGGGCCCATATTCAACTTTTATACATTCCAGAAGTGTGAGGATCCTGATCCCAAATTTAGTTGGTTGAATAATTTATTTATCTTGAGAACAAGCAGCACAAAGAGAATTCTTGAAGAATCCTGATTCTTCGATATATACCCATGTAAATTCTCATTTATATATTTTGTGCATCATATTTGAACCGGGATGATCAAACCGGTCATGCCAACTCATAAAGTTATTCATCTAGTAAACTTCTGGTTTACTATAGTATGGGCTTTGTAACAATAAACTCAAAGTTTATTGTGGCATGCACACACTTATATTTTGTGTAGAACAAACTCGAGGAAGAGGCGGGGAGCTTTTCAAGGACATATATCTCACCCGACATTCTTGTAGTAATATAAAGACATTCATATCTTTCCATCAAATTTAGTCTCTTAGCCATTTTGACAAATGTATTTGAAACTTAACAAGATCCTTTCGAGACATACTACAATAAATATTTCATCAATCTCATTTCTCTAGGTAGTAATATTTTGGATCTTCCGTAGCACTCAAATACCTCTGTACTACCATATATTTTATTACACCAACCATATGGTGAATATCTCCTTTCAAGGAGAAAATCATATTATTTTTCTCATGATAAAATCATTATAGGCAAGATCAATTTCTTGCTCTACTTGCTCTTCTGTACGAGAGCAGTGACCATTTATGCTATAATAAATAATAGAATTATTATAGTCGAACCTTTTCTAGAGATGAATTGTGGTACTTTATCAACCACGCATGGGCACGTCCATATTCGTCTTTCTCGAACCTCTTTTGGAGGCGAGTTTTTGATATTTTATCACATATTGCCACATTCACTTCGGTGAATGGGTCTATATTCATAATATTTTTTGTGAATTGTCTCATTCACTGCAAGGAATGGACCATAATCATCTGGACTTGCCTCATGCTCATATGATACATTGAAGGCATTATTATATTTACCGTTTGAACGGTTACTTTTTGAGAACCCGTATTGTTCTCTTATTTATTTCACAATGATAACTATTTTTTCATCCCTTGCCACGTCCACGTCCATGGTCTCTATCATGGTAATTATTTTATTGTCTTTTAGACATAAAATTATTTGCCTTCTTTCAAACATAGAATATTGTGCCTTCTTTCAGACATAAAGACATTTTGCCTTCTTTCAAGCATATTATGTTGTGTCGTCTTTCAGACATAATGATAATTTGCCTTCTTTCAGGCATATTATGTATTGCTACTACATTCACATCTGAGAATGGAGCATTATGTTGCGCTCCCACATTCACCTTATGAATGGAGCTTGTCTTGCTCCCACATTCATCTTAGGGAATGGAGCATATATTGCTCTCACATTCACCTTTATGAATGGAGCCTTTTTAGTGGACGGGCTTCATGATTTTTATCAAAAATACTTTATCTTTTTGATAATACTTTAGTTTGCCTCAATCATCATTATTCCATCAATATCTTATTATCGCAAAGGTGTGTTACGCCATAATGCATTAGGAGCTGAATATGATGTCTTACCCTTAACTAATGGCATAATAGGCCAAAGTGTATATATATGATGCGATTTGAAGTACAATACTCAAAGGTACTCATGCTTCGTGTAATTGAAACATGGTACTGTAATCATGTATCAATGATATAATACTAATATATCGGGTAAAGATCATAAAAAAAATAAACATTATTTCTCCGGTCTCCACTTACCAAGAGTATAAAAATTTATACCCAACTATAAATCAAAGAAGCATTCTTTAAAAGTTAGCATATTTGTTTCATTTCATATATCCATGTGAGAGTAAAATATTAACCATACTACATAATCCATGTTTGCTCTCATAAGCAGTTTACCTTGAAACATGAGTAGAACTGATCTACAATATCATGTTGCTAGGCCATGCACCTTTAAATTGTTGTCAAAAGATAGCTACAAAATCAACCAAACAATGAAAGAACAGACAAAAGTTGTCAGTGCAATGTTTGTACAATTTAAAGTGGTATAAAAGAAAATGAAAATAGGGTACTATTATTTTTTAGATTAACAAAAACCATAATATGAAGGAATTTAGAAACAAAAAAAAAACTTATCTTGTGTTAGCAACCAGAACGTTGGATTCTATCAATTGCATCATAATTTGCTTTTCATTTCTTCTAAATCGTGTAATAAAATAGAGACTCGTGTTGATAACGTGTTGTAAAATAAAGGTAAAAGAGTGCAAGAACAAGATAAAATATATGAGAGCAGAAGGAAGAACATGTATTATTCTCCAAGTATTTCAAGTGTATCTTCCATAGATCCAAATGTGCTCTATTTATAGGATACAAACACATAGGTTACAAATCAACCCAAAAGTTACAAGAATTAAGTAGGACATAGTGGGGAGGAATTATGTAGGAGAAAGTGGGGTAGTAAATCATAAGTTAGTGGTGAGTAGTGGTCATCCACATTAACAGAAATACATGAATTTACAACATATATATATATTTGTAATTAAGGCTTTAAAATTGTAAAAAATTAGTCACGTAGCCTGTTTTGACCGTGCTAAATGAATACTAGCCAGCGATGCAAAACTGTTTGAAGACTAGCCACTTCCTGACAAGTCCCAGTATTTTATGCTGGGACTTTGAACATGTAATCACAGGGACGTTGAACATGTTAGTTCGAAGTTCCAGTACAAAATACTGGGATTTTATATATAAAGCTCCAGACATGAATCCCAGTATAAAATAATGGGACTTTGAACATGTTAGTTCAAAGTTCCAGTATTTTATACTGAGACGACACTTTATATATATAAAGTTCCAGGGTACTATAAACATGAATCCCATTATAAAATAATGGGACTTTGAACTAACATGTTCAAAGTCCCAATTTTTTATATTGCGACCAGTCTGTGATATTTTACAATGCTAATTGAGTGTAAGTGTGCGCGCTGTGGCTATTCCTCAATTAATTTTGAAACCGTGGATAATCCTCATTTAGAGCGTCCAAAAATGGCAACGCATCAAAATCACCCTTTAAAATTGTAAGTGTAAAAAACTCATTAGATTATTATTTTGACATTTTTACGCCAATTGACATACTAAACCACTTAATTACAGAAAATACCAATACTTTTAAATAATTACACTGCATTTCAACACTTTTTCACATTTTACAAAATATACAATTTTTCATTTACTTTCTTCCCTCTCTACCCAAAACCCTAACTTCTCCCTCTCTCTTTCTCTCCTCTCCTCTCCTCCACCCACCTACCCACCCCACCCTCCCGCCATTCGCCACCCTCCTCGCCGGTCGCCGCCGCGGTGGAGCAGATCTGCTCCTCTCTTTTCCGATCTTCTCCTCTTTCTTTTTTTTCTTTTTTTTTTTTCCATTTTGTATGTGTATATGTGTGTATTTTTATGTATACATATGTATTTTGTTAATACAAATTCAGATCTGCTTCTCCTTCTTCTTTTTTGCGTTTGAATATACACATTCAAATTCAGATCTGCAAGTGTATGTTTCTGTATTCGTGTATATACATGTAATAATTTTCAGCACACAAGTGTATGTACGTGTATATCACTGTATGAACGTGTATATCCAATCATCTATTTGAATTTTTTGTATGTATTTTTGTGTGTATGTCAAGTAATAAATGTCACACACATAAATTTGTATGTTTCGTTTGTAGATCTGTAGATTTGTGTGTATATGTGTTTGTTTAGTGTATGTATAACATAATTTTTTTTGTGTATTTACATGTATTTTTGTTTATATGTATTTTCCAACTTTAATTTCAAAAAAAATTAATGTTTATATGTGTATTTCATTTTTTAGATTAAAAAAAAAAAAAAAACCGGTGGTGGATGGCGGAGGCTGGCGGCAGCCGGCGGTGACTAGGCGCCGCCGCCGCCTGGGGTGGTAGCAGTGGAGGGGGGGGGGGGACAGTAGGAAGAAGTAGGAACCCTAATTTATTAGTTTTGTTGATTTTTGCATATAATGTGTAAAAAAATATTGGTATTTTTTGTAAAATGGAATAATATTGGTATTTTTTGTAATTTTAGTATTAGGATTGTATATATTTGTAAATCTCTCTATTATTATTTTTTATTTACACTCTGTACCTATGAAATTTAAAATATTTACAAGTCATACCTATTAAAAATTACACTACCCATAAAACTAAAAGTATTTACCCAACCTACCTATTTATTATTATATACATTTGTTATGCCTTATAGGTATATATCTTTATACTGCATAAATTATGGTATAAAAGTTTGGAGGGACATTTATTATTGTATATCTTTGTTATACCTTATACGTGTATACCTTTATGGTATACTACATAAACTATGGTATACAAGTCTGGATGGGCCGGGTAGAGTGGGTAAATAGTTTAGTGGGTAGGTCGGGTAATATTTGAAAGTAGTAGGTAGTGGTCTAGTGGACGTAATTATTTTAGATTTTGTGGGTAGTTTGTAAGTGTCCCTATATTTTACGCAAACTAGATATACATATGTCAAAAATAACTAAAACTTCAACAGTTATTTAATGTCAATCCAAAAATCTTAAAATTACAATAAATGTTAAAGGACTATCCGTGCTGATTGAACCAGTCAAGTTTAATTCCGATTCACCACTTTCTTAGGATGTCATAGTTTATTCCTATCATGACAACTTCGAAATGTTGATTGATCATGAGCTAGTAATATGTTCAAGCAGCTAGAGGAGTTACAACTATATAGAGTTCATAAATAATACTAGTATAAACAATCATCCTTCATTGAAAAGTGACAATAGTTATAACCATCAATAAACCTAGATTGTCAGTTTAACATATGCAATTCAATTAAACCTGTGGAGTACTTCAATTTGTTAATCGTTGTGCCCGAAAATTTGTTCAAATTTTATGCAAGCTTTTAACAAGAATAATAGACTAGCTAGAACACTCCAGAATCTCCCCGATTAATGATCCCCCCCCCCCTTTCTCCCCCCACCCCCACCCCATACTATCCCCTCCCTCGAACCCCAATCCATCCAAAGAAAACAAAAGCGTACACATGAACATTGAGTAATTAGTTAAATGATAATAACTCAACACACCACGTACACCAAAAATATCTACAAAATAAGTAGACTTATCAACATTTATTCATATTGCTACATATAACAAATATTTTACATTTATTCTCCTAATTAATTAGTTCCTGGATTTAAACCTACGATGTTTATGCTTAAGGATCAAAGGTTTAGTAACCTGATAAAGTATTTGTTTGGTTAAGGGGAAGGGGGGAAAGATTGATGGAGAGGTATTTGAATTCCTTAGGTGGGTTTTTCTAGATGGAACGACCAAAATATCCTGAAATATATAGATGAAGTAAAAAGCAAAACAACTTCCAACAATGAAACAAAAACAACTCCTGAATTTTTCAATTGTGAGATAAGAATTATACAAGCTGCATGCAATTGCTTGAAAAAAACTAAGAACCCAAAAACTTCTGAAAGTCAATTTATCCACAACTAAATCTAAAAGTAAAAATATTATAATCACTTGCTTGAAGCTGCCGTTTCCTCACAAAGCCTGTTTCATCTCATCATGTTCAGGAGATCTTCTGAATATGACCAATTAATAACATGTAAATCAAGATTGATGCAAAACCATAGTCTAAACGTGTCAAAAATTAGACTTTATAAATTGCACAAGAGATCAGTTAAGAATGATGGAAGATCATTGTTTAAATAGAATTCCTAATGTGAAATAACGATTGAAAATACATACCAAAAGCACTTACATTTTTACAATCTTGGAGGTGGAAGAAGTGGTAACTAACATCCTTAATTTTCCCCAGCCCCTTGATTTTTTTGCCTTCTTTCCTCTTTCTCTTACAACCAACAAATTTAGAGATCTTGAAATTTGAATTTTCTGGTGTTAATGGTCTTAAACATTTTTTCATCCTACCACCAACAATATCCCTATTGTTGGTTCTGATATTTGGATCTTCTCCAGTTGGCCGAACCCAATTATATTCATCTTCAATTGGTGAGAGCGTATTAGTACACTGTGGAATACAAGTAAACTTGATACTTAAATTAATAAGTTCAACAACTTTTTTCTTCTGTCAAATTCTAAGGAGAAAAAGAAAACGAGTACTATAATAAATATTTTCTGCAGTAATCAATAGTATATCGAGTACAAAGCTCCATATTCTGCGAACAAATAATAAAAGTAAAGAAGGAACAAATTATTCTTAAACATTTATACGTAAGGCCATAAAATCAATTTATAAAAATGAAAATTCCAACTACAAAAGAGAGAAAATTATACCCTAGTAAAAGACAAAACCAGAATTAAGAATAAACTAAATTAACTTGATATTGTAATTGTTAATAATATTGTGGGCGCAACTTCACGTCCAAATCGACATATGTTTAATGGACTTTCGACAGCTTAGATAACCCTTAGCACCATTAATCATCACTAAACTTTGATACGATGATAAATACAATACTATATAGTACTAGTACTAGTTAAATTAAATCCAGCGAGCATCTGCGACATTTTATTATTTGTGACTGTTCCAGAAAGTTCGTTAAACTTAAAACTGCAAGATTTACATGGAATATATATACTAAATCCCCACTGACTCCCCCTTCCCAGAACCCCATGCAATTTACTCGAAGAAACCAAAGCACAGATGATGATAATACTATTAGAGTTTGCGAAAGGATATATTATAAGTTACAACATAAAGACTAACAAAACATTTTGATTTTATTTGTTGTTCTAGAAAGTCTTTTAATCAATAATTGCAAGCTCCTTTAACAAAAATATACATATACTACAACACAGGAGATTCTGATCAATCTCCCCCCATTTACTTCCCCTCCCAGGAACCCCAATCCACCTGAAGAAACACAGATACGTAGAGTAAGTTCGCTTAAGGATCATATACTCTATAATTACTACGCACACCTTACGAGTTACGTATTTGCAAGATAGTACAGGTACTAATCAACATATTTTCATATATTGATAGAATATTATACGTACGGAACATACATTTTTACTTTTGCCATCCTTTAAATATATTTACAGTATGTACATATGTTTATAAGTTTCTGGAGTATTTCAAACAATAAGAACCAAAAGGTTTGGTATATATAACCTGATAAAGAGAAGCGATGGATCGGAACTTCCTTTTCTTAGGACGTAAAGTATCAAGTACCAATTTCATGGTGGAGTCATCCCCGGCAGCAGTTGTACTATAAATGTCTCGGCTGCTATTATCAGAATCCCCACTGCTGAGCAGAATAAGCTGCAATGCCGCGTTCATCTCCGGCTCCGTTAGCTTTATTGTTGGTTCCGTTTTAATAATTTTCATTGTTGATATTGCTGATGACTTCTTCATTTACGATATAAAATGGAGGTGAAAAGGAATAGTTACGTACTAATACTTGTATATTATTGCGCGATCAGATGGTTGAAATAAATATCTGTTTGTTAGGAGGAAGAGTTACGTTGATATCTCTCTATGGAGGTGTTTATGTGTATATGATTGTATTCCTGATCAGGCGGATGTGTTTTATAGATGGAATATTATCGACCAACATATCTATCTTTATTTATTTATTTTTAATTTTTGCTTGTTTAACTAATTAAGTAATTATCTCTAATTTCAGAGATTTCTCGGGACAATATTGTAACTAAAGCACCGTTTGTTTGGGTACATTTTTTTTTTTTTTGGTTAAATGATAAATTGGTCTTGACTTTAATTTGCTCTATTAAAAACCTTTCAAGTTTAAATTAACAATTTAAAAAATAGTTATATATATAAGTTGGCACTACTAGAATTTGTCGATATTCCGAGGGACTGTTTGGAGAGGGAATTCCTTCTCCAAACATAAACTTTCACTCGCCCGAACGAATAAAATAAAAAAGTTGAAACCGGCTTGGGAAAAATTTTCTCTCTCCTGATTGGAGAGAGAATTCCCTCTCCAATCAGGAAAGAGAAAATTACAATTTTCACTATTTTTATTGGAGAGGGAATTCCCTCTCCAATAAAAATACTCAGATCTGCCAAGTAATTGGCGAGGGACTCGCCTCTCCATGTAATAAATAAAATCTGCTTCTTTCCTTGCCAAAACACACATCACGCACGACTCTCTTTCTCCCCCAAACATACGCACACCTCTCTTCTCCCCCAAACAAAATCCCTTTTCCCATTGCTGTCCGTCTCCAACTCGGACCTCTCCCCGGCGATTTTAATTTTTTTGCCATTGAACCCATTGCAAGCCCATCCCCATTAAGGTAAATATTTTTATTACATTTTTTTATGCTTCTATGATTGTTATTATTATGAAACCCTATAATGAATTAGTTTATCACATAAATTCGTGAAATAATATTGTAGATGAATGCTTGGGAATTGTTAGCATTATTGTGATTTGAGAAAGAAATATAATTAGGAAGTTATTGTAGTTGTAAAATAATTTGGAATTAGTTGTTTAGCCTTATTTAAAAAAAATTAGAAATACTTGTTTAGCCTTAGTTTAACCTTAGAAAAATAATTTGGAAATATAAAGTCTTAGAAAATTATTGAATAATTTTTAGTATTACTATCCCTCAAATTTGAATGATATGAAAATAGTTGTAATTGAAAAAATCAATTGTGCATAATAGTGGTTGATTAGTGATCGAGGAAAGATTTAATTAGCAAAAGTAATAAAATTTAAAAACAACTAGTGTAAAAGTGATATACTTTATTGGCTTTTTCTAAATATATTTATTTATACCATTTGTGTAGATGGAATCCGGTGAAAATCGTAGTTGGATGTATAATAGATTTTATGAAAATATGGGTTTGCGGAAACCATTCGTAGATGGGGTTGAGCGCTTTATTTCTAAAGCTAAATTGCTCCCGGAATATATGAGAGATGATAAAATTAAATGCCCTTGTTTGAAATGCAAGTGTAGCAACGTGCAGCGAATAGATGTCGTTGTTCTACATCTTTACAAAAAAGAATTTATGCCCAATTATTTAGTGTGGACTGCACATGGAGAGTCTAACCCTAGTGTCGATGAGGTCAACAACCAAAATGAATACGTAGGGGTTAGCGGTGCATATGTTGGGTATAACTATCCTATGCATGATATGATAAATGATGCATGTGGGATGTACCAAGGGGAACCATCTCAACCTACTTGTGAGGAGTTACCAAATGACGAGGCAAAGTTTTTCTACGAGTAGTTGGAAGAAGCTAGTCGACCATTTTACGAGGGGGCGACCCATTCTAAGTTGTCTGTTGCATTTAGGTTGCTTAGTATAAAATCAGATTATAATATATCTCAAGGAGGCATGGATGAGATCATTGGACTATTGAATGAACTAAACCTAAGTAACTTGGCGCTGCCAACCTCGTACTACGATTCAAAAAAATTGGTTTCATTTTTAGGGTGTTATCTTCAGAAAGAATTCACTGTTGTAAGAAGGGTTGCATGTTATTTTATAAGGAATATTCAAGCTTTGAATTTTGTAAATTTTGTGGTGAAGCTCGTTATAAGCCGGTCAGAAATGCTAAACAGAAAAAGATCCCTGTTAAAGCGATGCATTACCTACCTCTTATACCAAGGTTGAAGAGGTTGTATGCGTAAATGAGCTCTGCTCCTCATATGAGATGGCATCATGAACGTGCAAAACAACCTGGTATTCTATGTCACTCATCTGATGGCGAAGCATGGAAGCATTTTGATAGGGTTTTTCCTATCGAATTAAACTTGAAAGTTGGACGTGTTTAGGATTGTTAAGTTCTTTAGCGTTTTATTTGTTTGTGTTAGTTGGTATAAAACAGGTGCGTACACTTGTTTAATTGTTCGGATTAGATTGATTGTGGTATTTAGAATGTTTTGAGTGCTTTGGTGATTTGAATGCGCAGGTATATATGCATATATATGTTGTTTTTGCTACTGCTTCTGTGTTGCTGTGCTGCTTCTGTACTGCTGCATATATGTTGTTTTTGCTATTGTTGCTGTGCTGCTTCTGTGTTGCTGTGCTGCTTCTGTGCTGCTGCATATATGTTGTTTTTGCTATTGTTGTTGTGCTGCTTCTGTGTTGCTTCTGTGTTGCTGTGCTGGAATTGTGTTGCTGCATAAATGTTGTTTTTGCTATTGTTGTTGTGCTGCTTCTGTGCTGCTTTTGTATGGTTACTGATTTTGGTGTTGCAGGTACACTATATTCTCCAATTGCCTTTTTAAAAATATTTTTAATGAAATTGGAGAGGGAATTCCCTAGCAAAGTGAAATAAAAATATTTAATTTTTACACTTGGAAAGGGAATTCCCTCTCCAATTCCCAAGCCAAAACTGAATGAACAAATATATTTTACACTTGGAGAAGGAATTCCCTCGCCAAGTGAAATAAATATATTTAATTGTTACACTTGGAGAGGGAATTTCCTCTCCAATTCCCTAGCCAAAACTGGATAAACAAATATATTTCACTTTGCTATGGAATTCCCTCTCCAAGTGAAATAAAAATATTTAATTTTTACACTTGGAGAGGGAATTCCCTCTCCAATTCCCTAGCCAAAACTGAATAAACAAATATATTTCACACTTGAAGAAGGAATTACCTCGCCAAGTTGAAGAAAATATTTTTCTCTCTCCTGCATTTGGAGAGGGAATTCCTTAGCTATACATTATCTGACACAATACGAAAATTGGACTGACACAACAGCTGGAGAAGGAAGTCCCTCGCCAAAAATGCTCTGCTACGAGCCGTATTCCGAGGGACCACTTGCTAGGGAATTCCCTCTCCATCACGCGTTTGGAGAGGGAAGTCCCTCTCTATTCTCCCTCGTTAAAACATTGATTTCTAGTAGTGTGGGAGTATTTAGAAAAATCTTAAGAGAAAAAAAAAAAAAAAAAAAAAAAAAGAGATGTCACACCCTTGTAAAATCTTGTTTCTTTCAATTTTGATCTAAGAATTACAAAGCTGCATACAATTCTTGAGGAAATTAAAATTGAGAGAATAATGGAGTGTAACAACTGTAATTATATGTTCTACATCACGATTTTTTTTTTTCTTCTGGATTTTGATAGCAAGAAAGACTTTTTGAATATTGAACCCAAGACGCTTGATTCCTTTTGTTATTAATACAAAAGTGATTAATATTTCTTTATGCTTGTTCCTGAAGTATAAAACGGTCCATTTGTTCCTGAATAGCTTCTTTCAAAAGGCTTCTGCTTCCTCGGTAAATGTCTTGGTAGAAGATATGATTTCTTGGAACTGAGGTTTATTAATAGTTTTTAAGTAAGTACATAGCTCAACAAGAAATTTTCTTACCTGTCCGCTCCCGAAAAGGAATCTATTGCTTATCTCCCAATTGGTTGGACCGTAGGTGCGATGATTTAATTCACGGGCGAGGTCTCTAGTTCAAGTCTAGGATGGCTCAGCTGCACCAGGAAAAAGAATAGAAGAAGCATCTGACTACTTCATGCATGCTCCACATGGCTCGGGGGGATATAGCTCAGTTGGTAGAGCTCTGCTCTTGCAATTGAGTCGTTGCGATTACGGGTTGAATGTCTAATTGTCCGGCGATAATGATAGTTAGCCAAATGCGAGGGAAGGGTCGTTTATACCAATACTGACAAGATTCTTTTAGCCGGTAATGGAGATATTCTAAATAACCCATTAGTTATATATCTACGTTCCAATAAAAATACTTGTATGCATCAAAAACTTCGGGTTCCTCGGGCTAAATGCATTAAAAAGGGACAAACTTTAGAGGATGGTGCTGCTACAGAAAACGCTAGTATTAATAAGGCAAACATATAAATTCTTAAGTACAAATGAATATTGTAGCATATATCCAGGTAACAAGACTCGCCATACTGCTTCCAATTCTTCTTCATTATTATCATTGGCTTCCACTGCTCAAAACTTCGATTTCTTCAGAGAGCCCGTTTACCCTCACTTACTATGGTCAGCAGAATTTCTGAGTATCAAGTAAAAATGTAAATTTTACACGGATGTAAAACCATAGTCTAAAAGAAAATATTAGTATACGAAAATATGAATCAAAAAATTCCTTTATATTATACGAAATACACTTACTCTTTTGCAATCTTAGAAGTGCAAGAAGTTGTAGCATCTTTTTCCCCGTTGCTTTTTTGGGATTCTCTCCTTTTTCTCTTACAACCAGTTGAGCGAATATTCCAATTATATTCATCTTCAACTGCGGAGAGGCTTTTAGTACACTGTTGAATATGCAAGAAAACTTGATGAGAATAAATTATAAGTTTAATAATTTTATATTTTTTCAATTTTCAAGGCAAAAGAAGTAAAATATCCATATTTTAAGATAAGAAAATAGACGGGTGATATGAATCACCTCGTAGAGTTCAACGGTGGAACGAAATTTTTTACTCTCGGGTATTCCTTGCACGAGACGGTATTTCTTATCATTTTCATCCTTTACCAGAAGTTGTGAGCCCGTGAGTACTGGGAGGCTATCTTTACCTGCGGCAATACTGATCTCAATTTGATATGAAAGACATGCATAGACAACTGAAACAGAATAAATTATAGTACTCCCTTCGTTCCATTTTATGTGTCATAGTTTGACTCGGCACAGAATTTAAAAAATAAAGGAAGACTTTTGAAACTTATGGTCTAAAATGAGACATAGATGTTTGTGTGATTGAAAATTATTTCATTAATAGCAAAATTATAATTTTGAAGTTAGATTGTTACCAAATTTAGAATGCTGTCATTCTTTTTTGAATAGAGTAAAAAGAAAAATGTCGTCACATAAATTGAAACGGAGGGAGTAAGTTCAAAGTATGGGGTAGGAGCTGCAAAATCAACCCTTTGAATAGGTATGAAAAGAACATACCTATTGTCTTGACTCCTATGTGTGTGTGTATAAACAGACACACTAGGTCTGCATACACTCACTAGTTTAAAAATAACATAAGTCAATTATGAGATGTAAAACTACATAAGTACCGTTGATGTCTTTTTGTTGTTGGTCCAGTGGTTCATCCTCTAAAGGATCATTTTGATCTTTTTGTGTTTTGTTTTCGTTGTCTTCTTCAGGTCTTTCGTTCTCTATCACCTACAAATCCTCTTTTACTTTAAATAAATGATTCGAGATTAAAAAAAGAAAAAAGGAATATATAATGTGGAATACAAAGAGAACTTTTCATGTTGGCAGAAAGTAAGATTCCCGTCAATATTAACAGGTTCAAAATGGAGAAAGGTAAAGTCTTCCTCTATATTATATGGTTCAAACTTGAAAATTAAAGTATACATGAATTACCTTGCAGAGGTTAACAAGGGAATCGAACTTTGTACTCTTCGATGATCCATGATTTACACAGTAATCTTGAACTTTTTTGTCTTTCTTCGAATTTTTCACCTTCATATCAGATTTTTTGTTTCTTACGGTACGATTATTCGCCAGGCTATCTTCACCTGAAAATCATATATATTCAAATGAGATCAAGATATGAGGACATAAGGCGATAATTAATTGTAAGATATAGAATTCCTTAATTACCATTGATAATATCTTTTTCTTTTTGTTTGCCAGGTAGTGTCTCCTCAGAGGAGCCATTTTGATCTGTTCCCGTTTTGCCTTCTATTTGTGCTTCAGATCTCTGCTTCTCTAAAATACATTTCCAATTATATTCATCGTCTAGTGAAGAGAGCCTTTTCGTACACTGTCGAATGAAAGAAAACTTGATGAGCAAACTAAGTTGAGTTTAATGATATAAATTTTTAAGACAAAAAAGTAAATAATTTCTTATAATTATCTCCTACCAATGAAATACTAAAAATAATAAAATTATTTCTCCATTAGAATCCTACTAATTAAAGTATATGTTATGTTATGTTATATAGTGGTATAAACAAATGTTATGTATGACTGATCACCTTATAGAGGTTAGTCATTGCACGAAATTTTGTACTTCTTGGTATTCCTTGGATAAGATGGTACTTTTGATCTCCTTTTTCGTCTTTGGCCAGAAGTTGCGAGCCTCTAATAGTAGTGCTATTTTCAGTGTTGAGCTCACATTCACCTGAAACTTATGCATAGCCAGATGAGAGGGTATACAAACATACACAACGCGGATAATTAGCCATATGGGTAATGGAGCAGTAATATACTCTGGATTCAGTTATTTAATCAAGATATATGCTCGGCTATTACCATCCTATTCAAAACAAATGCAAAATTAATTACTACTAGTCAATTGTAAGATGGAAAGTTTCTTATATATATACCATTGACGTCTTGGTGGTGTTGTTTGTCAAGAATTTCCTCCTCAGACGAGTCCTCTTGCTCCTTACTCTTTTCGTTTTGATCTTTTGTTGGTTCTTCACGTTCCTCACTCTGTATCACCTTCTTGCATGTTTCCTCTTTATTTTTGTTGGGTGACGACTGGAGATAGGATATAGTTTTTAATACGAAGAGCATGATCAACAAATTATCTAAAGTTGAAAATGCAAAAAGCAGTTGCTAGATCGAACCACCATAGGTTAAGGATAATCAAGGCTTTTAAAATTTCTCTTTTCCAAAACGGATGGCATGTTTCAGATTTCGAGAGTCAAACGAGTTTATTTTGACCGTGAATTTGAACATATAATTGTTAAGTTTTTTCGAATGATATTTATATATATTTGGAAACTACATAAAAAGTACTATAAGTCACAATAATTAATAATTCAAAATATTTAAAATACATATAAAAATATTATAGTCAAAAATAAATTCGTTTGACTCTTAATATCCAAAATATGTCGATCTTTCGTGGAACTCTGGGAGTAGTATAAAGTTTGTTGCGGTGGCATGTTGATATAAATAAGTAAATAGAAGACATAAATTACCTCGCAAAGGTCGATTATATTGGAACTTAACATAGTATTGTTCTTTGGCATTCCTTGCTCGACATGGTAGTCTAAATTATCTCTCTCGTCTTCAATAGGATGTTTCAACTTATTATTAACGTTACGACTAGAATTATTCGCCAAACTACTTTCTCCTATGACTGGGTTGCTCCCAAAATCACCTGAAAATCATGCACATACGTTTATATATAGAATTGTAAGCCAATTGTAAGATATAGAATTGATTAAATACCATTGATGGCTTTTCCTTCTTGTTTGTTTTCCTCGTGAAATCCGTCTTGATCGTTTCCCATTTTCCCTTCGCCTTCACTCTGTGCTTCAGATCTTTGATTTTGATTCTTAGCAGCTTCCTTTTTCTTTTTCTCAACTTCTTCGAGATACAACATATACTATAGAATACGTTAAACAAACAAAAAAGACAAAAAAATTAGACAAGATCAACAGTAATAATTTATGCTCGCACAAAGTAAAATTTTCCAAAGATTAAATGCATTTAAGTTGAAAAATAAAGTATTAGAACGAACATAAAGTTTTTTTTTTTTTTTTTGGTCCAAAACATAAAGTTAAATTAATTGGAGAGGAAACCACTTCGTGATTCTTTCTAATTGTGATAAAAAATATTGAAACTTATCATACATATGAATAAAATAATTTTTGCCTTGTTCTAAAAACGTGTAAAAAATAAAATTTGGGCTTGTTTTTTCTTTCTTTTATTACAGAAATTAATAATTTTATTTCTCCAATATGGATTGGGTTTCGGTTGCCACTGCTAATTTAGCTAGATTCACGTCGTGTAGGTCTATTGAAAAAAAACACTTCGAGACTATTTTATTTTCAAGCTCCAACCTGAGACCTATAATTAAAGATAGAACATATATTATTCATTCTCATATCCTTTGGTGGTTAAAAAATCTTCTTTACAATCAATCATTCTACTTTTATCTGCCTATGTCAAACCTAGATCGAGCTTATATTCATAAAAGATATTATTGGAAATATGGAACAACTCAATAAGAAACATTGAGAAGTGTGGCAGTTAAATCAAAATCTGGAACTGAACATTAAAAATTTAATTTCTATACTACAAAGGCTAGGAGGCCAAAAGTGGGACCAACTATGTGGTATAAAACCTTGGTGAACCAGATATCTGTTTGATTTTTTACCTAATTTATGTGTGAGATGTGAGCAGCTGACATGTAACTAATTAAAGAAACAAAGGAAAAACAATTTCAGAAATATCCGAGTAGATGGAAAAAAATAAGCTAAGCTTCTTTCAATCATGTTACTAGTCTTCCAAATTTTTTTAGAGATGACCCATAAAAATAAGAACCAAGAAAGAAAAAGGAAAAAAGAGATCAAAATAGAATCTTAGACCTAGGCTAAGCCCCCGTTTATTTATAGTTTTTGGGAACATTTTTAGAAAATTTTTGGAAGAAAAACTGTTTGTTTATGCTATTTGAGCAAAACTTCTCCCAAAATCTCAAAAAGTGCTCAAAGGCTCTTTTTGGGCAAAAAGGCTAACATTTACATACAAATTTCATTTTCATAAGAGCTCAAAGACTCTTTTTGTGCCAAAAAATTTGTTCCCAAAAAGTATGTCCAAACACTTTTTCATTTTCATATTAAACTTCACCCAAAAAATATTTTCCAAAAACTACTTGGGAATCTATGTCCAAACGCTAGCTAAGTATCTCTCCATGTTCATAGAGCAGTAACACTTGCTAGATCGAACCATTACATATAGGTATAGATGGTAAACAAAAGGGCAAAATGGGGATATAAAATGAAAAAATGAAATTTGGGGGAAAAAATCAAACTCACCATCACATAATCAAGGTCCTTCATTCTATGAAAATAAGGAGCAAAAATGGATAAAACTAAATGAAAAAGCAAATTTGTGTCGTCTCTGTCGTGCTTGTATGCCTCCTCTTGGCTGTTGAGTTACCTTGAAAACTTAACCTAAATAAAGATGCAAGTTAGTGTCGTCTTTGTCGTATATATATGTCGCCTCTTAGACGTTGAGTTGTTCCTCGGAAACTACGAGGATTCAATTTCGACAATCCAAATTTAGTACTTACTGAATAAAGATGAAAACAACTCTTATAATGTGTCGTACGAACAAATGAGAGTTTTAAACTAATGATCGCCAATAACTTCCTTTTATTTATATTGTGGCAATAATAATATTTAACGCTTGTTGATAAAATTATTAAAATCAACCATTATTTTATATATTTTAAATGTATTTTGCAATGATTTATGTGTTTTAACTTTGAGTAAAACAGGCGACACTTTTTTTATGTTCTTTCTAAGTTGATTAATTTTGTGGAGAAATTTATTGGATTTCTCTTCATCAAATTACTCTTTAGGAAAATAATTAAATCATCTGCAGTATTCTTATGTTATAGCGACAAGTGTCCACATTTCCTAGATTTTGACCAAATAAAACTAGTTACTTCTCCAATAGTTAATCAGATTTCTATCTAATTTGAACAATAAAATTCAGTACAAAATAAAAGTATCTACCATTCCTAGACTTTGACCAAATAAACTTAATTAGCTCCCAAAAACTAAGGTTAAATCAGATTTGCTATCCAAACAATGATCACATTTACTATAAAAAAATCAGTTAAGCCATTTAAACTGTGTAATTAGAGGTAGTATTTAGTTTCTCTAGAAAAAGAAAACGTATGTAATTAGATATTTTGTTTGCTCTCAATTTTTTAATTTTTTTTGGGAGGTGGACAGCAACTCCCCTCTCTACAAATTGCTTGAAACAAAGAAGATACACACGAATTAAAAATGCGCGCAATGGATATCTCAGTCAGGAGATGCAAGGGGTTGATAATGATGGGTCTGCGGAGAGTAGAGAAAGATTAAAGAATTCGAACGAAGTGATTATGCAGGACATGGCTCACTTTCGAATCATCGAGAACATGACCATACAAAGAAAAGCATAGAAGTTGAAGACTATGATAGAATATTACAAGTGTCGAGCGATCTATACCTTATGAGCATTAGCATTATTCTTATATATGTTGTTTCTATCTTAGTAGTCATCTCTATTGCTACTTCCTCCGTTCCAATTTATGTGATGTAGTTTGATTTTGCACGAAATTAAAGAAATAAAGATTGACCTTGTAAATTTTTAAAATTACACTTTTAGAAAAAGTAAGAGGGAAAAGATTTAAGTAATTAAAAAGTTGTTGGTAACATCTAATATAAGTAAGGCTCAACAAGGGTAAAATAGAGATAATGTTATTAATTACTTGTCAAATAAGAAAGTGTGTCATTCTTTTTGGGACAGACAAAAAAAAAAGTGTGCCACATAAAAATGGGAAGGGGGAGTATTATTGTTTTATTTATTTGATTATCTTTAGTTTTTATATATATCAGTACTTTTTATACTTTGGTATGTTCATCTTGTTTTCCGCGCAAACCTATTTTCTGAAATGGTTGTTTTCTCTAGCCGATAGTCTATCAAAAACAGTCACTCTACATTTCTCAAGGTAGAGGTAAGGTCTTCATATATCTCATGCTCCTCAAACTCCACTTATACAATCACTGGATATGTTGTAATTGTAAATTTATTCTTTAAGAAATAATTTAATGATTTCCTAGTACTTTTACGCTAATTCAATGAGTGTTTATACTAATCTCAGACTTCGACCAAATGAATTCAGATAGTACCCAAAAAAGGTTAATCAGATTTCTTACCCAACTTGAATAATTAATCAAATTCACTACCAAATTAAAGTAGGCCTCTTAACTTTGAGTCTTTGATAGATGTAGCGAGCATTTTTGTTTTCTTATCAATGATGAATAGTCGAATTTATTTGCTTTGAAATGTTTGAATTTCTATTTTGGGGAGATGGAAGACGCCAGTTTCACCACCCTACAAGAAAGTTCTAATGGTAGAAATTAACTAACTGTATGAGGCTTAAACGTGAAAGCATGTAAGTAAGATCTAACTTTCGAACCACAGAAAAAATATTAAGACACAAATGAAAAAGCAACCTTAAATTGAAGATGAGAAATGTGAAATGCTTTTTTTGTAATACAAAGCATGGAGTACGCACGGAAATTGGACGTCTCTTTCACCCATATGCTCAAATTTCTTTATAAAGTCATCCTCTGCAATAATATTATTGACGATGCAGAATCAGAGTCAATGTCAGCATCTTGTAAATAGCTGTAGGTTAACTGTATAGCTTAACTAGTGTAGGTGGTTAGTGATTGTTTACAGCTATTAGTTAGTTAATTTACAGTAGTTAGTTAGGCGGTTATCAAATTGTAGTTAGCTCATTCTTTTCTTCTTCTATATATAGTGATGTAAGCTGAGGATTCATCATTCACTTGAAATGAAATCTTCTCTCTAAAAATATCTTCTCTCTGCTCTCTCTCTCTCTCTCTCTAGATCATTACTTTGATTTTCTAAATGGTGTCAGAGCCACTTAATCAAAGCTTGATTCACGCTCAATTCTTCTAGATTTTTCTAGATTCCTCTCCTCAAACCCTAGTTTTTCATTTTTTTTAGCCTGAAGCTCAATTTCAATGGCGGTTCCAGAAAATAAGTGCTAGGGTACAATCACCCACTGTATCTTCATCCCTCTGACATGCTTGGCTCAATTTTGACTTCAGTACAACTCACAGGTTCGGAAAATTATTCAGTTTGGAGTAGATCAATGTAGATTACTTTTAAGGCAAAAAGCAAGTTAAGGTTTATGTTAGGAACTCATAAAAAGGATGATTTTGATGAATATTTGGGAGAACAGTGGGAGAAATGCAATGCATTTGTTCTGTCGTGGATTATGAATACAGTCTCCAGGGAACTGTTCAGTGGTGTAGTGTATGCTTCAAATGCAGCTGATGTTTGGGCAGATCTGAAAGAACGATTTGATAAAATTGATGGAGCAAGAACATATCAGATTCAGATATTTGCACAATTTCTCAAGGTATACTCTATGTATCAGCATATTTTTCAAAGTTGCGATTGCTATGGGATGAATTTGATGCTATAGTTCTACCGCCACATGTAATTGTGATAAATCCAAGACTTATGTTGATCATTTGCAATATTTGCATCTGTTTACTTTTCTTATGAGATTGAGTGAATCATTTAGTCAAGCAAGGACCCAGATACTCATGATGAACCCCCTACCTACTGTGAATAAGGCCTACTATTTGATAATGTCGGATGAGAGTCAACGAGTGACAGCAGGCACCTACACAGGCGGAGAAATGGATGATTCTACTGCACTGTACATTGGAAAAAAGCCTGTTAATTCTAAGTCTAAAAGGAACTATTATTGTGATCACTGCAACATCAAAAGCCACACTAGGGAAGGATGTTGGAAACTTCATGGATATCCAGAAGATAGGAAGCCTAGGAAATCTGAGTATCAGGAGAATAACAAGCCACGCAGAGACAATGGCTATAGATTAGGACCTAATAATGGATGCTATAGAGCAGGGAATAATGTTAACTACAATGCTGCTAAATATGCTGGTGGAGCTGGTTCTAGTACAGGAAATCAGTCTTACAACTATACTGGTGGAGCTGGTTATAATGCAGTAAGCCAGTCATATATGGAGAACATTGCAAATGCTTTTAATGCAGTAGGACATCAACCTCAAGTGGCCTCATAAATGACACCAAATGTCTTTACTCCAGAGCAGTTTAGTCGGATTCTGCACCTGATAAATAGAGAGAACAATGCTGATACTACAGCTAATATGGCAGGTATTACTACTGCTCTTTTAGCTAATGATGAGTCAAACATCTGGATAGTTGACTCAGGGGCTTCTAGTCGCGTGACTTCATCACTGAGTATGTTGAACACCATGACTACAGTAGAAAAGGACAATAGCAAGAGGGTACATTTATCTTATGGTAGTACTGCTCCTATCACTCATGTTGGAACTTTTAAATTCAGAAATGGGGATAAATTGAATAATGTCCTAGTGGTGCCAAAGTTTAAGTACAATATGCTTTCTGTTTCAAAACTAACAAAGGAGCTACATTGCTCAGTGACATTTTTTCCTGAGTTTTGCATGTTTCAGGACCTCTCCAATGGGAAGGTGAAGGGGATTGGTAGAGCAAAAGATGGTTTATACCTTCTAGCACATCAGATTCCCAAGGGAGGTATGCATAAATGTACAAGAATGATGGCAGTTAGAGATAACCAAAGTAATGTTGAATGTGTTGTGGCATAGGAGATTGGGGCATCCCTCAATCAGAGTTCTGCAGAGACTATCTTTAGTTAGTTCAAATAAGAACAATTATGTTAGTAGTACATGTTCAATCTGTCCATTGCCTAAGCAGCCTACATTGCAATTTCCTTCAAGTAATTCTAGAAGTAGTGCAATGTTTGATTTGATATATATGTATGTTTGGGGCCCATATAAGATAGCTACTCATCATGGACATAGATTGTTTCTGACTCTGGTTGATGATTGTTCAAGAATGACCTGGATTTTCTTAATGAGAATGAAATCTGATGTGTTTGCTACCCTGATTTTTTTTTTTATGTATGGTAAGAACTCAGTTTACTTCTTTTGTTAAAAGGGTAAGATCAGACAATGGTGGTGAGTTTTTTTAATAAGGAGTGCCAACACATGTTTGAATCATTGGGTATCATCCATCAAAGTAGTTATCCACACACTCCACAACAAAATGGAGTGGTAGAGAGGAAGCACAGGCATATACTAGAAGTTGCGAGGGCACTCAGATTCCAAGGGAGTATTCCTATTAGATTTTGGGGAGAATGTGTTTGACAGCCGTATACTTGATCAACATGCTACCTACCCCAGTATTGCATGGTCAGATACCTTATGAAGAGTTTTACAAAGTGAAGCCTAAACTTGATCATTTGCGTACCATTGGTTGTTTATGCTATGCAACCAAGCTTGTTAAGCCTGATAAATTTTCTACCAGAGCAAGTGCATGTGTATTATTAGGCTATTCTCCAACCCAAAAGGGATACATTTTGTATGAGCTAACTGACGAGAAGCTCATAGTGAGCAGGGATGTTGATTTCAAAGAACACATTTTTCCTTTCAAAGAATTCAAAGGCAACCAGCTGCACCAATTTCCAGAAGGATTTCCAATTCACTTGGGAGATGATGATGATATACTCAAATTTGAAATACCAGAATCACATGTGTTGTATAAAGAACGGATCACAGTTGACATGTCACCTATCTCAGATTCTTCAGCTGATTTGCATATGCAAGAAGGCACAGAGGAGAATATACAGGACATACAATTACCAAATGAAAATTTGACTCAAGAAGGTGATGGAGCAGTGCCTGAGGATGTCCCAGTGATGATACAAGCAGAAGCTGCAGCTACTAGGAAGTCTGAAAAAGCTAGTAAGCCATCAATATGGCTAAAAGATTATGTGGTTGAAACTGGGAAATCAAAGCAGCATTACTCACTGGCACATTATGTTACTTACAGCAACCTGTCACCACACTATAAAGCATATCTTGTGAAGTTCTCAATAGATACAGAACCTAGGACATATGAAGAAGCAATCAAAGACTCTAGATGGATAGAGGCTATGAAACAGGAGATTAAGGCATTGGAAAATAATGGGACTTGGAAGCTTGTCCAATTGCCAAAAAGTAAAAGAGCCATTGGATGCAAGTGGGTATATAAAATAAAATACAGAGCAAATGGAGAAGTAGAAATATTTAAAGCCAGGTTAGTGGAAAAAGGATATATTCAGACTGAAGGGATAGATTATCAAGAGACTTTCTCACCAGTTGTGAAAATGGTAAATGTGAGAGCCATGATAGCAATTGCACCAGCTGAAAACTGGAAGACATTCCAAATGGATATTTTTAATGCTATCTTGCAAAGAGATCTCTTGGAGGAAGTCTACATGGAGTTGCCAAAGGGATTTAGTAGCAAAGGGGAGAACAAGAATATTTGCAGATTCATAAAGTTCCTCCATAGGCTGAAGCAAGCATCAGGGCAATGGAACTCAAAACTCACTAAAGCTCTACAGAGATCAGGATATTATCAAGTCCACTTAGACTATTCATTATTCACCAAAAGAATGGGGACAGACTGGTGATCATCCTTGTATATATAGATGATCTACTTATTACAGGAAATGATGAAAAGCTGATACAAGATACTAAAGAAGTACTGCACAGGAACTTTAAAATCAAGGACTTGGGAGAATTGAAGTATTTCCTTATCATTGAATTCTGCAGATCAAAGTCATGTATATTGATGAACCAGAGGAAGTATGCTTTAGAGTTAATTTCTGAAGTTGGATTAAGTGCAGCAAGACCAGCTTTGACACTATTGGAGTGTAATGTGAAGCTGGCAACAACAGAATATGATGGGTGCAGTGATGAAGAGTTAATGAAGGATGTGAAAAAATATTAGAGGATCATTGGGAAGCTGTTGTACCTCACCATTACAAGGCTGGATATTGCATTCACAGTACAGTCATTGAGTCAGTTCATGCAAAAGCCTAAATTGTCACAATGGAATGCTGCTTTGAGAGTGATCAGATATATCAAGGCACAACCAGGAGTGGGGTTGATGATGTTATCAAAGAAGGATATGAGGCTAACTGGAATCTGTTATGCTGACTAGGCTGCCTATGTAAACACAAGGAGGTTTGTGACTGGTTATCTGTTAAAGCTTTGGGATTCATTGATCTCATGGAAATCAAAGAAGCAAAACACAGTGTCCAGAAGTTCTGCCGAGGCAGAGTATAGAAGCATGGCTTCTTTAAATGCAGAAGTTGTATGGATAACTAGTTTGTTCAGAGAATTAGGAATCAGACACAAGGAACAGTTATAGTATATTGTGATAGCAAAGTTGCAATTCAAATAGCAGCCAGTCCAGTCTTTCATGAAAGAACTAAGCATATAGAGATTGATTGCCACTTCATAAGGGAGAAAATACAAAAAGGACTGATCAGAACTGTATATGTCAACACAAGGGATCAATAAGCTGATATATTGACTAAAGCATTGGAAAGAGACAACATGATCTGTTGTTGTCCAAGCTAGGAGTTATGAATGTCTTCAGTACACCTAGCTTGAAGGGGAGTATTGAAGATGCAGAATCAGAGTCCATGTCAGCATCTTGTAAATAGTTGTAGGTTAACTGTATAGCTTAACTAGTGTATGTGGCTAGTGATTGTTTACAGCTGTTAGTTAGTTAATTTACAATAATTATTTAGGTGGTTATCAAATTGTAGTTAGCTCCTTCTTTTCTTCTTCTATATATGGTTATGGTGATGTAAGCTGAGGATTCATCATTCACTTGAAATGAAATCTTTTCTCTAAAAATATCTTCTCTCTGCTCTCTCTCTCTCTCTAGATTATTAATTACTCTGATTTTCTATAAATATTTCACTATAATTACCAGGTTTTCAATGAAACTGATAATTTATGTTACAGTATATTATATATTTGAATAAAAAAATGACACTATATGAAAGTTTGACGGTATATAATAATTTTGACAACTAGCGAAGCATGCCGCCTTTATTTTAAGAGATCCTACACATCACTAAGTCAATATATTATCAATTGTGCCTTCTCTACGTACACTTGATGAAGACTGACTTAAACTTTGTATTAGAGCGAGTTGCAAATCAATGTTGCATCTCTTCAGTAGTGAGAGTAATCTAATGATCTCTCCCATATCTTCTCTTCTATTTTCCCCTTTTACGGATTCTCAACTCCTATCTCAATAAAATGTTTCATAAAAACATAAAGAAAAATAAACCCAATATTTCAAGGTGGCTCCATTAAATTAAAGCATATAGGCGGATGCAATGTAATCGATTGCTATATCTTTTACACAAACTACATATACAAATGCAATAAACTACTAAAACTTCAACAGTTACTCTATTTAATCTGGATTCTTAAAGTCAAAATTACAATAAGTTTCAATGTTACTCCATCTTTAAAGGTTTATCCAGCAAGAGATGTCGTGCTGATTGAAGTAGCGTTACATATACAGAAAACATGTTGTACTCCCATTTTTTGCTGTACTTCCTTTCTAAATCTACCTCACACAATATTTCACTTAGGCATTATCAATTGTCTCTTTAATTTCTTTTTTTCTCCTCTATAAGTGGAAACCATTCTCGACTCGGCGTTATTTGTAAATCAAAAGGTGATTATTAGATAATGTTGCCTTTTCTGTTGTATTAAGACAATTTTTATCACACCCCTCCCCCCTTCCAAAACAGAATCCGACCAAACAAAAGTGTACATATGAGAACATTGAGTTAGTTAACGAATAATAACTGTACACACGTACACAAAAAATATCTACAAAAATACAAGTACTACTTATCAACATTTATTGTTATTGTTACAAACTATTTTACATTTCTTTTCCTAATTAAGTATTTCCTTTTCAGAAAATATATGCATATTAGTTCTTGGATTTTAACTTACGATGCTTATTCTTAAGGATCAAAGGTTTAGTAACCTGATAAAGTTTGGAGATTGATCGATACCTCCTTTTCTTAGGCCTAGGCAAAGTCTCTAATACCATATTATTATTATTATTGATGAGCACGGTTGATGATGATACCTCCGCCGTGTCACCAACGCTTTCTTCTTCTTCGCCGCCGCCGATCACGTCTACTCTTGAACTGTCGCCACCGTTATCGTTAGAATCGCCGCTGAGCTGAATAAGCTGCAAAGCCGCGTTCATCTCCGGCTCCGTCAGCTTTAAAGGTTCCGTTTGGATAATATTTCCTTTATATTTCACCTTTGTAGATGCTGATGATTTCTTCATTTATTATAAGTATTATATTGATATGGAGATTTGATGGTATATGTTTCGGTTTTAAGGGAAAGGGGAAAGATTGATGAAGGTATTTGTATTCTTCAGGTGGGTTTTCTAGATGGAATGACCAAAATATCTTTGAACCTCTCCTTTTTTTTTTTTTTTAGAAATTTTTGTAGGCTTGTTTAACTAATTTAAAAGTAATCGCTTGGTTCGGAGATTTTTTTAGGGACAAGCTTGTAATTTACTCTATTCTTTTGGTCATACCTTTTGGTCTACGTAAACCCATTTTAAGTTTAAACCATAAGCTGTTTGAACAGAAGCAAAGAGTTTGACCAAGGTACATTGACTTGGGGTACGGTCCAAGATCAAGGCACAATTGACATGGCTTTTTTCCTTTGCTACTAGAATGGACAATGAAAAAGATCAAGTGAGGGTTCAATTTGCATATATTATGTAGGTAAAATAATTAACTTGTCTAAATGCAACTCATGATCACCTAAAATAACTTATATCACAAATAAATGGACTTTGTTCTTATGTAGTAGTAGCGCCAACTTATCAACGTTTAGACTTCACCTCACATGAATGCTTATGAGTGTTTTCTTGGATTACCTTTGATTAATCTATGATCCCTAATCTAATTTAGGTTTCTACCGTTTGAAGAAGGGGAACAACTTGTTTCTTCATGAAACTGAAACTTAGAACTTCAACGATATATGGCGAAATTATATGATGCTTGACACTTTCTTCCAAGAACAAGTTGCCAAGTACAAGTTCCATCATAGTTAATAAATTTGCGCTGATGGCCGTAGTTTTTGTTGATTGCTTAGAGTTAATAAACTTTATACCAAAAGTGCATAGCTCGGTGAGAATATTATTGATATTTCTTCAAATATAGAAAGATATCGATCACAACAAGATATGCCCCACTATGTCCAATACTTGTACAACATATTTTTCATCACCATCTATGCACAAAATAAAAGTCCCTCTGAGCTCAACTGATAAAATTGGAATATATGAAGAATGTACATGTACACACAAAGGAGATAACACTTGCAACCTTAGCCTGCAGTGCATACGCAGATTCTGTCCCTTGAATCTCGATAGCGAACTAACCCGGCAAATGGATTCACACTGCTTCAGGGATGAGCTAGCACACTTAATCTCCACACCCCACTAAATTCGTGCCTCCACCTGGGTTTTAAAAATTGTGATTTTGTGAGGCATTATGAGATGTCTGTCCCTTGAATCTTGATTTCTATTACCCTGTGGATTCCCTTGGCTTCGAGGTTGAGGATAGCCCACTTTCTTTGTCAACCTAGTCATCATGTCTCCACCTGGGATTTGAATATAGTGTCTTGTTAGGCATTGATGAAGTGGAAGTACTGTGGTTTTATGCGACATTAAAGGTAACACAACACAAATGCACTTCTTAGTGAAGAAAAAAACAGTAGTAACGCATAACAATCGTGGCCCATGAAGACCTAAGAACAAAAGGGGATTTATCCAAAAACCCACCACAATCAGACAGTTTTGTATGGCACCTCTTTAGGTCGCCAACACTCAACACAAGCACTTGAGCTAAGCAAACAGACAATTTATTTTACATGCAATGAAAGT
This sequence comes from Petunia secreta, assembly GCA_029990175.1. NCBI lineage: Eukaryota > Viridiplantae > Streptophyta > Magnoliopsida > Solanales > Solanaceae > Petunia > Petunia secreta. The sequence continues at coordinate 6,474,481 of JARKIP010000028.1, read as the reverse complement.
TCCTATCAAATCATTTGTGGGGGGAAAACCAACCAGTCCTCTAGAGAGATACTTACACAGCCCCAGCTTGTGAAGATTTAAAGACCACGTCTAAACCCAGTAAAGAAAACCTGAAAGAAACAGATTGAACAAGAATGTAATCAAGACGACTAGCACTGCAGAAAACTAAGCGTCTATCGATAAATGGCGGAAATGTAGAATGGTGCAGGCATGAAATTTCAGGCAGCAGCAACATTGTTAACTCAGGAAAAACGTGACCAACTATACTTTAATGCAGAATTGTCAAGTGCAAACAGTGTAGTAACGAAGCAAGAAAACTCTAGTACCCAAAACATATATAGGAAGTAAGTTGGCAAGGTTGAGTGATTCAGCCACAGATAGCCAACAGTGCATATTCCAGAAGGAGAAGGGGAATGAAAAGAGACCAACAATGATATGAAGACACCAGTTATTTCTCTAGACAATAGGAAAAAAAGAAAAGCAAACAAAGATGAAATAAACACATTGACAAAGTTGGTGTATCCACGTGCACTAGATTTTCAAGCTTGAATTGAAGAATACATGATTACTGAGAGGTGATAACTCACAAGAAGCTGAAAATTAGACATAATTGGAAGCCAGCTTTTAGTTAATACTTCACCAAGCAGAATAGAAGATATCAAAGAGGGAACGTAATTTTCCATGCCCTCATCAAACAGCTAATTACTATGTTGAGACCATACCTAACTGAAGATCCTCCGATCAACCTTAGATGATGGTTAACCCCATTGCTTTTTTGATAAAGATGGTTACCCTACTGCTATTGGTAGTTTGGTCAAAGAGAGATGGAAACGGGCCTTAAAGAGGTATTGGAAGCGATACATGTAAGGGGGCATGTGACAGGTGGGAATTGGGATAATAGATCTAAGCCCAAATCAACATCTCATCATAATGGTAAACTGGGAAATGATGAGTAAAGAATTTAAGTACATGTAAAGTTTCAACATTTGAATTTTTAAAAAAAAAAATTGTGAGTGATTATAGAGAGCTGTTTTATCATTTTGGAAGGTCAGCTGAATTGCTTACAGTGTTGGAATAAATCAAGTTGATCATATAATAGGCAGGACTTGCAACTATTTATGAATTGCCGTCAGCAATATCAATTGGTTCACCAGGTTATGAAGTACCCAAAATTTCAGCTGAAGGTTAAGCTTACCTAGCATCAAGGATGGCGACCAGAATAACCAAAGATGCCAACATAGGTCGACGTGCAGGGCAACTCCTAGCAGCTGCTACAAAAAGAGTGCGGACACAGTCAAGTTGAGAAACAGAAGAACAAAATCAATACTCTCCAACTCATACTCTAGTTGGAGAATGCAAAAACTTGAAGATGAGCAAAAAGACGTGCTTTTCTCAGCAGCTTTAAGAGTCTATTAAGGAAGTCCTTTCATTTGAAGAACCTAAACATTTAGACATCTGCTGGTCCTCACATCCCTTCATATCACTGATAATAATGCATAAAGTTTGGCAAACTGGCAGCGTAGTACAAACATTGCTCACAAGACTAACAATAAATAAAGTAGTGGTTTTCTATGCAAATTACTTTTTCCTAAACATCTTAGCGCTACGCTTACTCTTCGATCTCTTCTAAGTTCTAACTCAATGAACTCTACAACTATTCCCTCCCACTATTACACTATGCCACGGCATCTTAGCAGAGTTCCATAGGCCATTTCACAAATCTGATATTTACAGATATATCCTTCAAAAAATACCCAATGATGGAATACTATCAGACTATCAAATGACATAATGGCAGTCATCACAGTGTGACACTTATCACAAGATTGACCAATTAAATGTATGAAATGAAAGGTAAGCAGGAGGTGTCTTCTTTTTTCCCCTTTTATTTGTTTCTTTAGTCTGTTTTCCCTTCTCAAAAAGATGGAGCTTGGGAGATCATATAACCAGAAAAAGAATCATTGGGAAATGTAATGCTTCTCATGCTAATTATGAGTTGAGACTAGATATGGTGAGCAGGAAGCCCGTGCAACTAACGATCTTTCTTGATAAAGGCTTATGGAACTATAAATTTTAGAAATGCAGGTCCTGTAAGTTTTCAACTAAAGGGTTCCTTCCTATTAATTCCATGAAGGATGCACCTGAACTTATCAAAAGATAAAAAAAAATCTAAACGATTATAATGAAGAAAAAAACAAAGTGGTGGAGCTTCTCACCTTAAGGGAAGGATGATGACCATGCTTTTTATGTTCTTGATACATATATGCTGAATCAATCTTCCTTGACTACTGGAGCACTTTGAAGGAAAGGCTACCCCTGTGCTCCTTCAGGCAATGCTAAAGGAACCAGAACATTTTTTTTAATTAAACAGCCACTGGGATGCCCAAACTTGTCCTGAATGGTACAGATTGCTTTGAAGATGATAAGTTCGAATTCAAGTCCTTTGATGAAGTTAGCCTTACTTTATACGCTTCCTTTGCCATCCCAGCCTTTAGAAGGCATGAGGTTAAACAACTTATTGCAATATCATCGGGGAGACAACCCAATGTTAGCATCTTATCGAAAATGGCCATGGCTTCAAGCATTCTTCCTTTCATGCAATGTCCGAGAATGAGAATGGTGAAGGTGATTTTATCATGGCAACACCCTTTGCTCTCCATTTCTCCTGCAAGCACATTTGCTTCATTCAAATTACCAGCCTTGCATAGCCCATCAAGCACAGGGTTGTATACAAATGGTTGGGGGACAATATCATCCCTCAATTTCAGTTGCCTCAATAATTCCCGAGCTTCATTTAGCCTATTCTCCTTGCTCAAAGCACCAATAAGAACAGAGAAAGTATATAAGTTGGGAGACAAATTTCTGGCATTCATTTCACCCCAGAGCTTTAAGCCGAAGTCTAAATCCCCAGTCCGACAATGACCATCAATGAGTGCAGTGAAGGTAACAACATCAGGAGGGCAACCAAAAGCACACATTCTCTCGTACATATTTTGAGCGGAAAACATGTCTCCTATCTTGCCATAACCATTAATAAGAATGTTAAAAGTGACCAGATTTGGACTAATACCATAACTAATCATTTCATCCATCGTATTTATAGCGTCATCCATCCGGCTCAACTTGCAGTAACCAGAGATAACAGATGTATAAGTCACAACATCAGGTGACAATCCATCTTGTAGCTCAAGATTTCGTAACAAACCTCGTGCCCTATCCACTTGACCAAGACCACACAAACCGTTTATAAGAGTGTTATACGTAACAATATCAGGGAAACAATCAAAACTCCCCATGTCGTTGAAAAACTGAAACGCCTTATCAACTCCTCCAACTCGACAAAGCCCCCGAATCACAATGTTAAACGTACAAGTATCCGGAACCAATTTCTCTAACCTCAAAATTTGATCTTTGAAAAAATCAACAGCCTCATCTACCTTATTTCGCTTCATTAACAAACTCAAAAGACTATTATGTACAAAGGGCCTAACAAAACTCCCTTCCTCCTTGCTACCTAACTCGGCTTGGGATATCAAAATTTCTTTGGCAATACCAAACTTGCCCGCATTTCCAAATGCTAAAACTACACTTTCAAGAATCGAACATTCAACTAAAAACCCATCATCTTTCATATACCTAAACACTAACGTAGCCGAATCGTGAAACCCCATATGACAAAGTGACCTCAAAAGCAAATTAAAAGTAGCAATAGAATGAACAAGATTCAAATGAATCCTAGTGTGTTGAAAAAAATTAAATGCTAATCTTGGGTTATTCAAATTAGTATTAATATGATGAATAACATTAAAAGCAATATGGGGTTCTAAATTATGACGAAAATAATCAGAAGTGAATACATCAAGTGATTGAGTACTGTGAAAACATAGTAAACATACAACTTTAGTAAACCAAATGGTTTCAGGTCCGTAACAAGAATGTGATTTAGAATAAGTTTGAGCATGGAAACGAGCAATTCGTTGAACCCACAAGGGCATTATTGTCCGGTCACCGATCGTAGGGTTTTAATGGATCTTGTTAGGATTAGAAGCTGGTCTTTAGTCATAACATTTCAAGAAAATTTTGGTTAATTGGGGTTTAGGGTTTTAGAAGTGAGTGTGAATAGTGATGGCATAACAGAGGAGGCGACGAGCAAGAAGGTCACCTCTCAGGTTGTGTTGGATGGTGGCGTCAATAGTGCAGGCTAAGGTTAAACTCAAGTGCAACAATCCCTCGTGTGTTATTTTCCCAATTCCACCCTTTTTCTTTTTTTCTTTTTTTAAATTGGTTAAGCCAATTAATGTTAATGCAACAAACTTTATAAATATTTCACACTGAAATTTATAATCTTAAAAATAAAACAAATTATTTCTGCGGTCATGGAAATGTGTTGTTCCTAGTCCTGCGTGAACCTTTTGTTTAATCGTTACCAGAAATCAAGATCAAATAAAATACATATTTTGTAAAAAGAATTCTAATAGCATATTTATCGAGTTAAAATAAATCACTTAGAAATTAACAAACTATCTACCACCAAAAGTTAATAATTAATTTCTAAGTGAGGGTATTTAGAAGTAGAGATAATAGAACGACAAAATACAAGTTTCTTTGTGTATGTTGATAATGAATATTAAAAATATATTGTATACCAAACCAATAACTTGTAAAAACTACGATCAAAAATAAATGGGAGCTCGAACTAGGTCTATATCTCAAGAGCTATCCACTCAAGTCAACCAAGCGAGCCAAGTGATATCAATACAGTACAACTGAAACTAGAGGGTGAGTATGCACGCCGACATAAATTGAGGAGCAAGAGGTGACGATAAAAGTTCGAAAATTTATTTTATATCATAATCAGTCTCGTGTACATCAACTGGCAACTCACCACAATCAAGTTAAACAAGTGTATGATGATCCACTAAATACATCCAAATATAACTAATCATCATTTATACTAACTTTATTGAAATATCTATAACATGTCTCGGCGAAAGGAAGGCAAAAAAGGTAGACAACGTTTAGACATCAATAATAGAAGGAGATAACTTCTTAACACTGACTAAGAATGATAGATATATCATATATAGGGGATTTGACTCAATTGAAACAAGAAACGCTATCATACGAGATACATAATAACCTTATATACTCGTATTAAGCTCTTATTTAATCTATCTTTGAACATTGTTTTACATTTTTAGTTTGTATATCTCTTATATTGTTACTCAATTAAGAATATGAATACGAGATCTAGCGGTATCTATTCCATTTATGATGTATTTGATCCAATATCTCGCTCGAGTGCATGGTGTTGTTCATAAGCTAATCCCAAATGTATTTAACCATGTACGAATTAGTTAGAGCTAGATAAGTTAACGTTGGTGGTTTAAGTCAATCAAAAAAGCAATATGCTCTATAAAGTTAGTTCAAACTGTAGAATAAGTGGTGTTCCATTTCAGTATATTTTGAATTTATTTAATTTTTTTTGTTAGTTTTTCGTATAAGCTAAGCATATTTACTTCAAGTTTGAAAGCATGAATTAATTAAATAATTTGAGCGCATTTTGTATTCATCAACCTTATTACTTTCTCATAATGGCCAGTTTAAACTATTGACAAATTTAACTATTTTTTATTGAAGCTTGTTCTATCAAATTGATTTTCAACTTTAAAATTTTCAATTAAACAAAATTAAAAAGGAGTATTGACTGAAATATTACAAAGTAACGTGCTCAATTTGTAATATTGAAATGTTAAAAAGGAGAAAAGAAAAACATAAAAATGCCAAACTATATAATACTCCTCCTTTTCCTCTAAAACCCAACTATGCTCTACTAGTGTTGCTTCCATAAACCCCACAACAAGAGGCAAGAGCAGTAGTTACCAATGGCGGTAGACAAGAACAAATTGGACGAAGAAGCCTGTAGTCTCCGCTTCTACAAAATTGTTCTTAGCTGGGATTACCTTCGCCTTCTCAAAGAATCTCATGTAATTTCACTATCTTTCTATTTTTTTGTAATTATTCTGTTCAACAATGTAGCGGGGACATATGGGACACTAACTTTCTACTTTTTACCCCTCTTTCTTTCATATCTATGCCTTTATATATATAAATTTTGTTTGATTGTAGAATAACAATAAAGGTAAAGGGGATGATAAAAAGAAGGCTCCTCCTGGATTAAAGAAAGCGAAGAATTCGTATAAAGACGTCGAAGATTATATTACTACATTCGAGCCTCTTCTTTTTGAAGAAGTTAAAGCTCAGATTGTACAAGGCAAAAAAGATGATGAAGAAGGTATTATTGGCCTTTTTTTTTATTATCCCTTTTTGCCACATTGTTAAATTGAGCATATATTAAGTGATCATTGCACTAAGGCTATCCCTTATTCAGTTAAAAATTGAATCTTTTTTGTGTTTTCGAGGTATGTTTTGGTTACTGATTAGTCACATTGATAATAAGTTTCTGTTTGTTGATGCATATGGAAAAGATCCATATAACAACAATGCCTCAATATCAAACTAAGTTGGGGTAAACGAGAACCATCTATCGATTAATTTGAACATTTTGAATAGTTTGCCTTGTTCAAATTATTGTATTGGAATGGAAGAATCGGAATTTCATGTAGCTGACCCCAACTAATATTGGAATAAAGCACACTAGTTTTTCTCGTTCATTTTATTGGCAGTGATTTTATAGGTGCTACTAGATGACAAGAAAAGGATGATGCTCTCCACTTGTCGACCTACGAACTTAAGCGTATATTTACAATTTAGATGCATAAGTTGTACAAGTACTCTTTTGTCGTTAAAACTCGAGAGCAGACTAGAATTTGCACAATTTATCACCTAAACTAAACTGCATTTTCATATGCACAATTCAGATTGTACATTTATGCATATATACCTGTTTTATAGTCGTTGAATCTTACATCGGATATACCGGGTATGTTGTTGTTGTTGTTGTATGTATTCATGTACTTAGCATATTTGTCCTTGGGTATTGTAGAGACACAATGGATGAAAGCAGTAACTGTAGGGTGCAGTGAGGTCGATGGATTTCACTTTCCAATGATTTCATCAAGTGATATTGATTCAATATCACAGAATGATCTGGTGTTACTTTCAAATAAGGAGGTACCCAATTTCTGTTAACTTTGATTATGCTTCTCACTTGCTTACTTTGTAGGGAGTCCAAACAAACTTGTCGGAAAATTCGTGCCCCCATGATATCCTACTTAAATTGTGACTAGAAGCATTATAATGCATTCACCATATGTCATCTTTTTCTTTTGGAAGTCTCTTAATAGTCTGAAGCTATTTTTTTTTCCGATTGTTGGGTGCTTGTGGTGACATGTTTGCAGTTTGGGGATGGTAAGCGACTCCCAACTGCATATGCATTTGCATTGGTTGAGGATCGTCGACCAGACAAAATAAGACTTAGGATGCACCTGAGCGGAGAGTTCAAACAATTGAATATAGAGGAGACTGAAGCTTGTTCAAGGCTCTTGAATATGCGCCCTCTTGTAACAGAAAATGCGAAGCTTTTGCATGTTCTTAAGGTACCCTGACCGAACTTCTAAATTCTCGTCAAACTTTAGTCTTTCCATGTATTTGATTTGCTTTTGAGTTCCCTACATACATGTGAAAAATTAGGCCTCAGTTTATTATACTCTCTGGATGAAGCTCCCGTTATGAACAGACAAGCTGTTGAGTCCGTGTATGACAGATTAAACTTATTAATTGAACTGAACCAAACGAAAAAATTTACGGGTGTAAGGACTAAGGAGTGCTATACCTGATGAGTACAATGTTACCTTACTCAAAAATAAAAAAATAAAAAAATGGAGTGTTATCCCTGATTTTGGTTCCTATTCTATGAAAGCCTTGTTAAGTTGCAGTATAGATGCTCTATGTTTCTCAAGGTGATATTCAGGAAATTGATAATTTCTTATGTTAGTGAAGCCTTGTTAAGTTAGTCATGGTAGAGATATAGCAGTTTCCTGTGTGTTCCAGGCAAGCTACAGAAGATTCTTATTTTGCAGAGAAGTTTGTTAAAATTGGTAGTGATACTCTTGTGAAAGAGTTTTCCTTTTTATCATACGCGCTATAATTTGCAGATATGCAGTCTATCAACTATAGCTCGTGAATATGTTGCTCTGCGGTCAGTTAGCTCCCTCCCGTTCAAGGATTTGATACTATCAGCAGCTGAAAGCAACTGTTCTACAGAGGATCATGCCTGGAAAATTTCTAGACCCTTGAAGGAGTTTCTTGAAAGTAATCACAACAAGTCTCAGCTCGATGCTATTAATGTGAGTTTCTAAAACAACTTTATATTTAGTCTTTTCTCACCTTAATAATCTGTTCCCCCTCATGACTTATTTTGTAGAATGTATGTCATGTAAAACTGAGCACATGCTTCTCTCATTAGATATTTCTCTTTACTGCAGGCAGGGCTTTCACGGAAAACTTTTGTGTTAATACAGGTTTGACATATCCATTTATTCTCTAGATTGAGTAAATAAAACATGCCATCTCTTATGCTCTTTTAAGTGTACTATTTTATGACTTATGTACGAGTGGAGCTGATCAGTCCTCAATTTTGTATTTTACTTTGTTCTGTGAAAAGATATAGTCTGATCCTATAATGTATAGAAAGTCCTCACAAAAAGAGATAGTGTATAAATTTTAGAAAGACAGTGTTTGAGGTTCAATCTAGTACTCTTGTCATTTATTTCTAAGTTCTAACCAACATATTGAAATCTTATACGGTTAAAGTTCATTACTCTAGGGTCCACCAGGAACGGGAAAAACACAAACTATACTTGGGCTTCTCAGTGCCATTTTGCATGCAACTCCAGCTAGAGTACACTCCAACAGGTATCCTGCTTAATTTTCTTAGTTACTGTATATGAATTCATATTAGGAAAAATTGCTGGTTGATCTATGAATTATTGCATTCAGTTAACTAGAGGTTGCCTTTATTTTGTTTAGCTGTATACAATACCAAAGTTTTTCTTATTAAAAAATGATATGTTTTTATATACTGAATTTATGCAGGGGAAAATTGAGTGGTATAAAACGTGGACCAGAATTATCCTTGGAAGATAAGTATGTCTACAAAATACACTCGAAATCCTGTTGATATTTATGAATATGGGTTGATTGATGTACTTATTGAAAAATGAACATGCAATGATGTATCTATGTATTCTTGTGCCAGCCATAATACGTCTAAATGCTGCCTTTTAAGCTCACTTTGTGATGAAAGTTCGAGTTAAAAAAAATAAAATCTTCATTAACTGTATAAACCTTAAGGACCATAAAACGACAGTGTAGAATCCATGTATTGATCATTTTGGTTTTCATGTTGTGCCACCATCTACTAAGCGAGATTCTTTGACAGCGGAGATGAAGTTAAATTTATATGCACTTGGCAACTGATTATTTTAAAAATCCAGCGTCGCCTTTACTTTCTTTCTAGGTGGAGAAGGGGGGGGGGGGGGGGGGGTTAAAACATGTTGTATACTTTGATTTTATTTACAGAGTATACATTTATGTTTGTATGGTTGTTGGCTGTTGACCCCCTTGTCTCCCCTATTTCGCAAAGGCTTCTTCTTTAGAGGTCTTGTTTCTTTCGAATATCTGATGAATGTTTCACTTCGCAGATACAAACACTGGGGAAAAGCATCTCCATGGTTAGCTGGGATTAATCCTCTAGATGAAGAAATGCCAATAGATGGGGATGATGGGTTTTTCCCTACATCTGGCAATGAGTTGGTATGTTTTGATGTTGTCCATGGTAATGCCATGTTCTGAGCAACTTTAAATTTACGCTTTCTTACACTTTCTCTCTTTCTAGAAACCAGAAGTAGTTAATTCCAGTCGAAAGTATCGTGTTCGTGTTCTAGTTTGTGCTCCATCAAATTCTGCTCTCGACGAGATTGTTTTGCGTATTTTAAACACTGGTAAGCTCTTTTCGTCTAATTTTCTTCTTTCCCACAATTCGTGCTGTTGTTTACAATGCTGTGTGTGAATATCATTTCCTGATTGTTTAATTTACAAGATTATAGGACACTTTTCTGCTCCTATTGAGCTTTTACAATGTGGAATTGTTATTGTTATGAAAATTGCGTGCAAAAGAGAAGCTGTTCTTGATATTATATCTGTGCCTTTGAAGCTTTGGTTATCTGTTTCACTTGTGAATTGAAATAGATATTACATACAACAATGTGATAATAGATTTGATGAGTGTTATGGGGGATAAAGGTGTACATAAATTTACTTAACAAGCCTTATATTATAGTACAAGGAATGCAGTCATCAGTAAACTTGTAGGAACTCTCTACCTCGAGCATTGTCATCCAAATGCAATTTTGTTGAAGGTAACATATTTAGAAGTCAATTTTCCTTTCAGTCCATCTCATAAATTATGACTCACGGAAAAAGGTAGCGATTTCTACGCTAAGCTGGTGATATCGCCAGCAATAATTTTTATCTTAAAGGATTTAGATGTCAAATTTATCATCTATTTTCTTTTCATAAATTATGCATGCAAATACTGGGAGTGGAAGAATAAGTTTCAGACAGAAGGTTTGAGTGAAAGTGAAGCGCGGGGCACGTCATTCCTTTAGTAATATACAGTAGTTTGTTTTCTTAGAAGTTGTTTCAAAGCCATCAGAATATAAGGTAGAAGAAACTTGCACTTTAAGGTAATAGGTTTAAACGTGGGAAAAGCTGAATGGGAATCTGCAGCTTTTACTAAGCTCAGAGTTGTAATGTAATAACGAAATTGCACCGTGTCGAAGCAAACCCTTGAGCATTAGAGAATTGTCACAAAGTGTGGAAGAGATCAGCCACACAAACAAGACCGTCTATAGTATCAATTATATTCAAACTGACACAAGTCCTGATCTTTCAGGATTTGAAGATTCAGAAAAATTAATTCTGTACCTATGACAACTTTGATTGTAACTTAAAAAATGATTTCTAAAAAAGATGAGGCTTTAGGTGATGGTGTATGATTTGAGTTCTAGGGAAAAACGAGATGTTCTGGATTACATTACATAGTCTGTATGAAAGGAAATCATAAGTATCACTGTGCTTGGAGATATGGGATGTCTTCTGCTGCAAAGTCGCATTTATGATTATCGCTTTCAGGTCCTTATCAAGAGTGATTATCACTTTCAGGTATCCGTGATGAAAATGACCGTGCATACAGTCCAAAAATAGTACGAATTGGTCTTAAAGCTCATCATTCCGTGCAGGCAGTCTCGATGGATTACCTAGTCTGTACCTTGCACTTGTCTCTCATCATTCTAGAGCTTCCGGTGATAGTTGTGGATGTTCACATGGTTGGTTTGTGTATATGTAGGTGGAACAAAGACTGGCGGGCATGGACTCACAAGGTGACAGGCAGAAGCAAGGAGGGCCTTTGAAAGATAAAGACAGCATTCGTGGTTCTATTCTGGATGAGGCTGTAATTGTATGTCAGTTGGACCCTTTCTATAACTGACAAAAAACCTCTCAGTGTCATATGGGCCCTCTTTCTATGGCTAACATATAACCAGTCAATGATTAACCAATGATGTGCAGGTGTTCTCTACTCTTAGCTTCAGCGCTTCTCCTGTTTTCAGTAAATTGAATCGTGGTTTTGATGTTGTTATCATAGATGAAGCTGCTCAAGCTGTAAGTTAGTGTATCCTCTATAACCTTGAGAAGAATCTAATAAGTATTACATGCCAAAATATGGTAATATGAGCTGAAGAGCAGTCCTAATTGTTTTTGTTACCCGCCATTGTCATTTATTCTTCTTCTTCGAGTGCACTTAGCTAGTAATGCTTTGAATATTCATTTACTTTACCTTTATGAAATTTTATGAATATAGGGCAGACTGGAAAATAAATATTCATATAGACAATACTTTTAACGGGTACTATGTTTTAGTCACGTTAGTATATTTACTTTAGGTCTTATATTTTCTAGGAGTCTTTAGTTCAATATGGGATTAATATGCAGGTGGAAAATACAGAGAAATTCTAATAATAGTTATTATTATTGTTGTTGTTGCTGCTACTACGACAACTAGAAATACAACAACAACAACAAAAGTCCTTCTTGAATGTACCAAAGTGGAGACAGACGTGTAAATATTGGTAATTCATATACCACTTATAAATACCAAGAGTTCAAATTGAGTAATTCTATTTTAAACTGTCAGTGTGATTTTTCTTCTGAGGCATAGGACTTTAGGAAAAAATCTTCAATAGTTAACATCTGTTAATATACCACTTACAAAATATATACTAGTGTTCTGCCTATCAAAAAAATATATACTAATATGCTAGCATGTAAGTGTGCCAAGCTGGTCTAGACACCACCTATATAAAAAAAGAAACTAGTATGCAAGCCAAATCAACTCTTAAAAATCCTTGATAATCATGTTATCTGACGTGAAGTGTAATTTATGAAATATCTTTTAGTAATACTTCATCAATTTTTTCTTCCTATATGGTATCATGATGACATGAATTGAGCTTAAATAGAGAAACATGGTTTATGAGGATTTATATCGCCGACCCCATATCGTTTGGGGATTGAAGGTTTTAGTTGTTGTATCTTTTTGTAATACTATTTGTGGAACTGTTGAAAAATTCTCTCACCTATGAGCTTCTTAAATTTTCTTGTAATTGCTGGCAACTTTGCATACAGTATCCCTTAACATTATTGTTAAACAGGTGGAACCATCAACACTTGTACCGTTGTCCAATGGGTGCAAACAAGTATTTCTGGTATGAATGTTGATGCAAATAGATGCTCCTCGTCAATTTTTCTTTTTTACTCCTATATAGTATTTCTTGAGCTGGGAAATTTGGGCATACTTCCCATGTGATATCTGCTCTTTTCTTCTGGCATTAAAATCAACTCCCTGGAGTTGACATGAGTGATATTAATCTCTCCACACTTCTATCCACTTCATTTTCGGGGGCTGTACCAACATAAAGTCTACTTTCTGTCTCATGATAGCTAAGTACTCATATTTCCTATATCATCCTTCATTTATTTAAAGATCAAACATCATCAGTCTACACTACTGAAAGGTAGATCAACAGAACTTGAACATGTTCACGTGTGAGTAATGGTATAAGCCCTAAAAATGCTTAGTCTATCGGACAACACATAATTTAACTGTTGCCATAGGCTATTAAGAAGTACTTATTAGAAACTGTTAAAATTTTCTATTATACATTTGTAAGTATTTTTGTTTATCAAAAGAACACTGTTAACTATATGCATGCCAAATTACCCTTGCTACATATGAGAACTTCCAGATTGTTTTGGTAAGATATTTAAATGCAATGCTGATAAAATGATACTGATTTGTGTTTTCTGATTTGCTCTGTGCTGAAGAGAATTTTGAAAGCAGTATTCTTCCTTTTCTCCTTTGATATGAAGTTGAATCTTGTTTATTGTAATCATTCCTTTTTCCCCCCTTTTGACAGGTTGGCGATCCAGTTCAACTGCCTGCCACTGTGATTTCACCTATTGCTGGAAATCTTGGGTAAAGCATCTGCGTTTACATATACTGTAATTTAAAAGAATGAAACAGAGGTATTTATGCCTCCAGCACTTTCCAGAAACAAATCTCCTTTGGTCCACATCTCACCATCCTCTAACTTTGCTCCAGCCCCATTCTTTTCCTGCTTGATTTCCCTCTTTTTAATGGCTTTTGTTTTTCCATTCCAAACTTTCTTCAAGAAAATTTGTTTTATTACGGAACCTGTATATGCTTTTTGGGTGTAGACCCTCTACATGACAAAATAATATCAAAAGCGTGCTGATTTCACCCTTTTAGAAATGACAACGAAGACATCTTTTCTTGTAATAGAAATAATGATTGTTCCAAGTTACCAAACAAGTCCTTGGAAATCCTACTTCTTGTTTTTCTAATTTCACCTTTCCTCCTTGGGTGTCGGATTGATAGATATTGTGTGAGCTTATTTGAAAGGCTTCAGAGGGCTGGATATCCAGTGCAGATGCTGAAGACTCAATATCGCATGCATCCTGAGGTTTGCTAGCAGTCTCTTGTATGACATTATAAACTGTCATTTTTATGCAACTGCTGGGACATCAATCCGATATATTTTATGTCCAGACATGTTTCTGGAAGATCTAGTAGCTAGGTCTATGCCCAATTACTTTTTTGAGTAAGAGGTCTATGCCCAATTACTAACAACTAATAAGTAACAGCAAAATAATCTGTTATCACTGATTGAAGCCCATTTGACTAGAAAATAGCTTTAGAGGCTTGGTCTCATGTAAAATAACATTCAACAGGATACTGGTTTTAATTACTGCTGCATTGTGCTTGCATTATATTTTGAAGAATGGGAAATGCTGAGCTTCGACTGATAAAACTCAAAGAAGATAAAATGCTTCAGCATCAAAGCTTCCTAGAGTGAGGGAAATGCTGGACCTCTCTAGTATTAAAAGAAAAGCTTAATAAAAGAAAGAACTTGGCTGATAAAAAAGAGGAGAGAACAGAAGATAGTAAGGAGACGAGAAAACTAAAATCAAAAGTAGGCTTCTGGTAACTAGGACTTGAATATAAAGGTGGTAAAGAGATCTAGAGAATTTTATTTGTAGTCAACCTATGAAGTTGTCTTTAGATCTAATTTTGGTGATTTAATTGTTGTATCGAATTACAAATTGCAGATAAGGAACTTCCCTTCCAGAGAATTTTACAAGGAGGCTCTAGAAGATGGACCTGGTGTTGAAGAGCAGACCAAGCGCCCTTGGCACGAATTCCGTTGCTTTGGACCTTTTTGTTTTTTCGACATTCATGAGGGGAAGGAGTCTCAGCCATCTGGAAGTGGTTCTTGGCAAAATGTTGATGAGGTTGAATTTGTGCTTGCAATGTACCACAAACTGGTCTCCAGACATCCAGAGCTTAAGTCAAGTTCCCGATTAGCTATTATATCACCATATAGGCATCAAGTCAAACTTTTGCGCCAGAAGTTCCGTGAAACATTTGGTGTCGAGTCTGACAAAGTAGTTGATATCAACACTGTTGATGGTTTCCAGGTAATCATTTGATTTTCTGATGGATTTCCTGCGTCATTTGGCTTTTGATTTTTGCTAAATGAGATTCAGGCTTTTAGTTCTTTGTGGCCATCATACTTAATGCACCTTCTCCCCTGTAGTTGGTAGAGAGAATGATTCACACTTTTGTTACAGGGTCGTGAAAAGGATGTTGCAATATTTTCATGTGTTCGAGCGAGCAAAGATAGAGGCATTGGTTTTGTTGCTGATTATCGGCGAATGAATGTTGGCATTACCAGAGCACGGTCTTCTGTCCTGGTATTCATATAGCAACCAAATATGATAGTATTCTACTTCCCATCCTACCTGTCATAAGACCGTTAATGTTCCTACGTTGTGATTATAGGTTGTTGGTTCTGCATCCACATTAAGAAGAGACTCACATTGGCAAAATTTAGTCGAGAGCGCGGAGCAGAGAAATGGGCTCTACAAGGTATAAACTTTTGACATGATTATCTTAGTATTCTGTGTTGAGAAATATTTAGACATGGCTCTGAAAGAATGAGGTAAGGAGAGGACTCCCAGTTCCTTAGGAGCAAAAGACATGCAGTATAACCAAACTTCAAGGATTCTAGTTATACTTGTTAGCCATGTGGTGTGAACTAGGAAAAGAGTTGTCTTAGCCTCGAGCTATCTATTTTTTCCTGACTTCTTTGTTTTCACTCCAAGCGGTGTTTATTGAACTGCTCTGTCTCCAACTTGCGCGCAGTTTTTAAATTGTCCAGTTTTCTAGTGTTCTCCTTGTGCCACCTCAGCGACATTCATGATTTCTGTGGTTCAATCAACACATATTTGTTCATTTGGCTTCCCTTATAGGTGTCCAAGCCCTACGATAAATTTTTCAGTCCGGAGAATCTCAAATTGATGGAAGTGGAAAGTGTGCATGACAACCCTGAGGCTCCTCCAGAAGATATGGACGTTGAAGTGCCAATGCCAATTGAAGGTACTACTGTTGAAGCTGATCAAGCGCAACCAGAAGAAAATGACTATGGTGATGCTGGAGAAGAAGGGGGCTACGACGAGGACTAGTGTTCATCGACAATTGTTTCTGCCATCATTCTTTGACCAATATGATCCAAGATTGTTCCCGAAGACTCTCGATTTGTATTTATACTAGACGTATTTTGGTATGAATCATAATGATGATGTCCAAATCACTATAGGGTCTAGACACTGAATTTCAAATGATTATTAGGAGCTTGGAACAAGTAGATTAGATTGTACGGTTAGTCTTATGATTACTTGTACTTGGTGTCCAAAAGGGTTTGCTAAATGCTCCCCACAAGATTAATGGTAAAATCAACTCATTGGCATTTTTCCTAATGTGCAAGTCTTCTGTCTCCTGGACATTTTTGTATAAATTGAGGACATATTTGATGTGATGTTCAGATATAGTCCATGTTTCAGTCTTGATGCGTCAAAAGGATAATATATGTGGTGGATATTCTGAAATTGAGGGAGCAGAATGTAACTTTCAGTTTCTATTTTAAAAAAATTTGTAAACAAATATAGATAACGACAAAATTGGATAAGTTCTAAAAAAGAGTGGGAAGAGCGCAGAAGAAAGCTAAAAAAGCAAAGAGATGCAATACAGGACACACACATTACACATACATGCAAAAAAAGCCATACGTAACTGTCATCACTCTTCTCAATTTCACTCCACCAATCCAACCCCCCACTTTTTACGTACTTCATTAAAGTAGATGTAGATTTTTTATTTGAACTTTTACTAACTTGACCAGGAATAATTAGATGTTTAACACATGAATCCAACAACAAAAAAAAAAAGATCTTTCACTTATCATTCGTAATAATACTCCTACTATATTAGTGCATTTCAGAAATCAAGGTTATGATTTAGTATCAACGAATGAAAATGTAGCTCGCCTTAGTTCATGACTAATATTTTTCCTCGAGCTAAATTGCGCTAAATACATGTCTATTTACACTATAGTAAAAAGATAAATGTTTGTTTGGTTCGATCACTAAAACTGACAAAAAATTATACTGGAAGTTTCCTACTACCGGCACCATTCCACCTTTTATTATAGTGGGTGTCAATCAGCAGATACTCCCTCCGTCCCATTTTAGGCGTAGTTTTTAGCTTTTGCACGCCCATTAAGAAAATCAATAAATAGAGTATACATTTTACTATGTTATTCCTATTTAATATATGACAATTAAATTTTTTTTGAGAATACCTTTAATAATTAAGGGTATACTTGAAAATAATGAGCAAAAAATGTCTTGAAATTCTAAAGCGTCAACTAATTTGGGACAAACAAATCTTGTTAAAGTGTCAACTAATTTAGGACGGAGGAAATATATCTAATTTTAGTGTTTCAACTGAAGTTACTGGTTGCCGTGACACCTACTCCCCATTACTAAATCTGCCCCTGGTGTGAAATCATTCTCAAAGAAAACACTAGTTCCACTCCATTTTTCATTAAGTTTTAGTTGTTGGATACGAGGAAGAATGTTGCTTTTGCAAAAGACATTAAGGTATCTCGTTTAAAATAGTAGAAAATTGTTTGGCAAGTAGTGGATTTCTCCTTTGATTATTTTCCTTTATATTGCAGTCTTCAGATTTCCTTTTTAATCATTTTGTTGAATTTTGGTTCATTTCTGCAATTTTTTAACACTACGACTGCCGCCTAGTTCCGTGCCGGCAAATTTTTTATTTACTTATCAACAAGTCAACCAGTTATACAATAAGTTTGTATGTCCTCTACAAACAATTTCTCAAATAGTTTATAGACAACCGAATTTGATTAACTTTGTCTCGTTATTAGAAATTAATTGAAAATTATATGTCAACATGGGAATACTTATTTGATTGCTCTGTTTTACCTCTCCATACAAGGGATTCAATGTATTTGTATGTAACCAACCAACCATGTTGCCCGTCTAAATAGGCTTAACTCAACTGGTGGAAAAAAATGACTCAAAATGTTTTCTTATATACTCCCTCTGTTCCAAAGATTTCGAGAGTTAAACGAGTTTATTTTGACGTAGATTTTAACATACAATTTTTAAGTTTTTTGGAACGATATTTATATATTTGGAAACTACATAAAAACTACTACTATAAGATACAATAATTCAAAATATATAAACGACCTATGAAAATATTATGGTCAAAGATAAACTCGTTTGACTCTCAAAATTCGAAATATATCATCTATTGTGGAACAGAGGAAGTATTTGCTTTGTTTCAAATGAAGCAAAAAATTAACAATAGGATGGAATCATTATCTTACAAGCTATCTACATTTTTTAGTAGAACTTAATTAAGAAAAATTTTAATTAGTTTTTTATTGGTGTTCTCTGCTTACCTTGAATTTTATTTCGAATTTATGTCATTATTTTCTTTACAATAGTATTTACATCTTGTTTTGTTTCAAATTTGTTTTTAATATATTTTTTTCTTTAGCCGATAGTTTATTAAAAACACCTTCTCCATATTAATGGGGGTAAAATTTGAGTACTCGCCCTCTTAAAATTTTATTTAACTAATATTACTGAATATATTTCTGTTGTTATACTTTTCAGCATTTTCTCTCTCTATGCGATCAAAGATTAGAGATGTTGATAATTTGGTTATCAAACTGAAACCAAAATTCTGAGATATTAATGGTACAATTATATTGAGTAATTTTTTATTCTACGCGTAACAAAACTTCATAAATCTCTATCAGTGTCAATGCAAGTTTGTACTTTCCAATCTTATGTTATTCACTTTACCTACTTATTATGGGTTTTAATTTTTAATTAACAATACATGAGATTCAATTAAGCTAACGTTTGGATATAGATTCCCAAATATTTTTTGAGAAATATTTTTTGGATGAAACTTGAAATGAAAATGAAAAAGTATTTGGACATACTTTTTGGGAACAAATTTTTTGGTTCAAAAGAGCCTTTGAGCTCTTATGAAAATGAAATTTGATGTGTAAATATTAGTTTTTGGCCCAAAAACAGCTCAATACCAGTTTTTGAGTTTTTGGGACAAATTTTGCTCAAAAAGCATAAACAAACACTTTTTGACCCAAAAACTTCCAAAAAATTACACCAAAAACTATGTCCAAACGGGAGCTAAGAAAAAGGAGAAAATCTGAAATATTACTGCCCCTTTTGTATACAATTTGACGAATTATATCTTTTTAGCTATACTTTTTTCCAGAAATTTTCATAAAAAGGAATTGTGGGCTAGAGTATTCTTGGTGTAGTTTTTAATTCGCCTGAGATGTACTCTTAAACATGAAAACTTACATAAAAAAATAAATACCTGACAATGTTATTCAAATGTAATACTATAAGGTTGCGACATCGTTATGTAAAATTATAAAACTAAAGTTTTGCTTTAGTTATCAAAATTTCGAATTCAGAGAATTGCTTTACTTATCAAAATTTCTAGTTCAGACTTCAGAGTAAGGTTAACTTATAAATTTAGATACTTTACCAGCTAACCTTAATTTCAACTCAATATTTTGATCAATATTTTGATACAATAATTGATTATTGATCCATTCTTAAAAATTGTGAATTCCAGCTATATGAATTAATGTAAAGTGTTTATGCATATATGTATTGGGTAAAAATCGACGTGCTCAGATAGCACTCTGATATAATGGATCAAGGACAATCGAACCGATGTTCCAAAGGAGAGAGACTGAGGCAAACGATTGAATCACCGAGGTCGAGCAACAATGTCGTCATTGAAGGCGAGCCACAAGCTATGCTTCGGTGACACACACCTCAATCGAACAACAAGGGCACATCACCGAGAGGTCATATATTTGGACCTCGGTGGAACACCTTGGTTTAGCGGCTCAGTAGCCCACTAACTCCATCAATAAATGCTCAGGACGTGGGCTTGGCCACTACCAGCCGTGGGGAATCAGGTCCTTGTATCTATAAATAGTACTTCCTCTGTCCCAATTTATGTGGCGGTGTTTGACTTGGCACGAAGTTTAAGAAATAGAAATTGACTTTGTAAATATTCAAATTTACCCTTGAAAAAGTAAGAGAGAGAAGATTGTAGTAATCAAAAAGTTGTTTGTGGCTTTTAAAAGAAGTAGGGCCCAATAGGGGGTAAAATAGAGATAGTACATTAATATAGTTGACAAATAAGGAAATGTGATATTTTTTTTGGGACAAACCAAAAAGGAAAGTGTGTCACATAAATTGGGACAGAGGGAATACTTCATTTTACATTGTATTCATTCGAAAATACTTAGAGAAATTCTGGCGAAATTGTATTCACAGTTATATGTTGAAATTACGTTATTTCCTCGCATTTTCGCTTATTCTTAATATTATCTTGATTTTGATACAAAAATTTGTTTGTGTTTTTACCCAAATTCGATTTGTGATGCTGAACTGATTTAGGCTCATACACTATATATATATATATATATATATATATATATATATATACCAAATATGGGAAACCAAAGAAACAATAGTTGATCCCTAGGAGGAGGGTACGGTAAACAAGTACGTAAAGGTAAAAAAACTTGAGTAAAAAGATAAACAGTTAAATAAGTTTGTCGGATTCTCAATCTTTTTTTTTTCTGGAAATGAAAATTTGAAAGTACATAATAAAACCAGTTGTCGATAATTGAAGGGTGATGCACTAAACTCCAAAAAAATTCAGAAAAACCACTTTTACTTGCTCCTCTTGTTTGTATGTGCTCTCTCTTCTTCTTCTTCTTACTTACAACAACATTTGATTCAAACACACACACACACACAGTAGTCTGAAAAAATAAAAGATCTACTAATAAAGTTTTGATTTGAATTAGTAGTAGTTATTAGGAGATCCCAAAAAAGATGGCGTCAAAGGTGATGCCGCCTTCTAATTCGGATCATCATTCACAAAACCCACCTTCTAAATCTGATCATCCTTCTAGAACCTTCACTCCCTCTTCTTCTAATTCTTCTTCTATGAATATGGATGAAATTCTCAACACCATTTATAACTCTGATCAGACTGACCCTTTTGTTTCTAGCACCACCACTGCCGCTGTAGGCGGCGGAGGTGGTGGTGGTGGTGGTGGTGATGTGGGACCCAGTACCAAGACTGTTGATGAAGTATGGAGGGAGATTGTTGCAGGTGGGGGTGGTGGGGGTGGGGTTGGTAGGGGGGAGCCAGAGATGACTTTGGAAGATTTCTTAACCAAAGCTGGTGCTGTAACTGAGGATGATGTTAGAGCGCCGCCGTCTACGGCGGCTCCGATGGCTGCTGGTGGTGGGTTTGTGGTGGATAACATGATGGGTACTGGGAACTGTCAGTTTTCGGTGGCCATGCAAAATGGTCCACCAGGTGGAGGAGGGGGGTATGGGGGTATGGAACCACCCCCACCACCACACATGGGGTATGGGAATGGTGGGGTGGTGAGTATTGGTGGGGGTGGGAGTAGTGGGAGTGGGAGTGGGAGAGGGAAAAGAAGATCAACAGTTGAAGAATTGCCACTTGATAAAGCTACACAGCAGAAACAAAGAAGGATGATCAAGAATAGAGAATCTGCTGCTAGGTCTAGGGAGAGAAAGCAGGTGACTTTTTTTTTGGTTGAAATGTTGATTCTTGAATTTACATGGTTAATTTGAGACATGCATGTATGTTTTTGACTGAAATTGTAGGCGTATACTGTGGAATTGGAGTCTTTGGTTACTCAATTGGAGGAGGAAAATGCAAAGCTTTTGAAAGAAGAGGTTAGTTTAAGGTTTTCTGTGTGTAATTTATCTTGTTTTAGTTTCTAGATAACTGTAATTGGATTTTCGAAACATTGAATCAACTTTGTTTAGATTTAAAGAAAATGGATCCTTTTGAACATTGGTTGTCGTTAGTCGCCTATGTCAAAATCTTTGGTTTTGTGGCGATTCATTAGACCAGCTTTTCTTCACTTCACTCTTTTAATCCGGAAAAAGATCAAATCACAGAAATGGAGATGCATGATATAAAGTTCACTCTTTTATAAGAAGCTTTTAGCATTATGAATTCTAGATTTACTCCGTAGCCTCACTCACTCAGTACGCCCAATAACTTTATTTTGGCTTTTGGCTTTGGTTGAATTCCTAACTTTGGGGTACTTGTGAAACTCACTTAGTAATAAAGCACATTTTTTTTCTGTCCATTGTGCTGATAAAAACTGTAATACTGCTTCTTGTCTCTCTGTATTTGGAATACGTAAAAAACTAAGGTCATTTAGGATGATTGTATAATTTATATTCCATGAAATTTCTAAAAGAACCTCTTCCTTGGCATAATGCAGAAGGAGAAGAACAAGGAGAGACTTAAGCAGGTATGACTTTCACTCTCTTACTCTTTATATACCATTTAGTGATAAAATTTTAGGATGCATTATGAATAAAATAGAAGGGCTCCGTATAGTTTTGGGTTGTAACGTTGTGGTTGTTCCCTCTCCTTTCAGTCGAGTGACTTCTAATTTTATGGGGAGTGTGTGTGTGTGTGTGTCTTTCTCGCTCATCTCTAAATTCTTTTGCTTGTTCTCTTATCCAAGAAATGCAGACATGCTTCAACTGTGACTGTTTCTTGTTGCTGTTAGTACCCTTGATGCTATTTTCTATTTTCTCTGGATGAACTGATCTCTGTAGTTTTCAAACTCGTACATAACATTAAATTTGTTCATTACTTGTGTATGACTATTTCTTGTGGCATCACTGCTTGTTTAATTTGTCATTATGTTGTGCATGACGAAAGGAGATTCAACAGATTAACTGAGCAGATTGAACTGAATAGTTAACACCACCTCAATATTTTAACGGAGAGGTCAGGGAAGGGTGAAGCAGTTCATGAACAACTAGCTGTTGATGTGTAGTCCTTTATGCAACATTTATAAATGATTCACCTGTTCTCAGATACGTCTTGATTGCACCCATATGTAGGTATGCATTTCTCCGGCATTTATAAATGATTCTCCTTCATTTTACTCATAATCAACTTAACCTATAAGTCCTGGGGGTTTGTCTCGCTGTATTCTTAATCATAACCTACCCGGATCTGTTATTTCTAGTAGACCTTGGAATTGGCAGTTTCTTTGCGGAGCAACTGCGATTATTGATGGCAATATGAAGAATCTCTTCTCTAATGAAATTGTTAGATTATACTCTTCTAGTCCAAGATTATTGCACTTAACTGCCAGACACATTTGATTTCGAGTTTTCAACTCATGCGAGTAATTCTCTACTTGTCTTTGGAACTCCTCTAAATTTGTCTTTTCTTTATATTTATGTTACCCTTGTTGGCATTAGTATTTCTCTGTCATTATTTTCTTTACCTTGGTATTTCTGTGTTTGCGTTTTATTCTTGTATTCTTTTCCCCGTCCCTTTTCTTTCCTTTTCCAAACCCATTTTCAAAAGCCGGGGGTCTATTGGAAACAGCCTCTCTACCTCACTCGAGGTAGGGGTAAGGCTTGCGTACACCTCGCCCTCCCCAGACCCCACTTGTAGGATCATGCTGAGGGTTTTGTCGTTGTTTGTTGTATGCACGGTCAAATTTATGCATGTTAATAGACGTCTCTTGATACATGACCAGGCACCCACCTATAGGTCTGGGTCAAACACAATGAGTTAAAGTTTGGAGATGATTCCATAATGGTCTTATTTTTCCAATTTATTCATAAATCTTGCTTGCACTTTGCTTGGACGAATAGCAGTTATTTTTTAAAGCACCAACCTGATGCTGTGCTAATGTCACTATAAGGGATGAGGTTTGAAAAAGTAGATTTATTATTTCTCTGCCATTTGGGCGTGAATGTGCTACTTGCCCTTGACATGAAGATATCAAACTCAGTGTATATGCGGTCAGAAGGTTATTCTCTTCAGATCTGGCACTTAAACTAAGATCAAGCCTCCTCTTTTCTCTTTTTCCTTCTTCTCCTTTTCAAAGCAATCCATTCTTAAACTTAGGTCAGAGCTCTTACCACTGGCTGAATCTGTTTCTGATAGTTTGATCACTGGCTTTGCATAGTTCAGTCTTTTGTTATTCAACAGAACTTGTTGCTGGAGATGTCTTAAGGTGTTCTTTTTCCCATCGATAGAAAACATCGTAGTAGTTATGTTTTAATTAAAAAGGATACATAATATGAGGAAAGGGAGAGAGAATATGAGAAATAAAAGGAGGATTTCGAGAGAAGACGGGAAGAGTTGGGAGGGTTGGCCTGATAGAGGATTAATCACCTCTATTTTAGGTACGGCATATTGATGTTTTCTTTTATTTTATGGAGGCAGGTACTGGGGAATTATGGGGAAAAGAAATTTACCGGTTCTAGAAAATACACCAAATTGTCATACTACTACTTTGTGAGGTTGTATGTGTCAAATCCTAGAGATTGGTATCTACCTTTTTGAACCTAGTTGCAAATGGGATGTGTACATGAGCTTTATGTTCATAGTCTGAATAAGATGTGCTAGGAGGTGCAGCTGTTGGATTGATCTTGTGATAGTTCGGTAAAATTATGCTTTCCAAACTTGAGTTCATCTTCAACTCGCTTTTTACGTTTTTTCTTTGCAGATCATGGAAAACCGGATACCAGTTGTTGAGAAGCAAAGACCACCAAGAGTTTTGCGGAGAGTTCAATCTATGAGCTGGTAGATTGTCCTGAAAGCTCTTGAACTATAAAGACGCCAGAATCTTATTACCATGCTGCTAAGGGAGGTGACGAAAACAGAGCAAGAGTTTTTTCTTATTACCGAAAGAATTTGAGTCGTACATAGTTTGTAGTTAACTTATTAGGTGACGAAACTGTTTAAGAAGATCCCATTTCCAGATTGATGCTGAGGAAAGCTGCAAAGTTTTCTTATGAATGTCTTACTGTCTGAATGGGAGTTATGTAGCATTAGGCTTATGCTTGACTAGCTTTCTATTATTAGTTTGTTCGCTTAGTAGGAAAATATACTGTACTTTAGCTTCCGCAGGCATATCATGCTGGTTGCAGGGAAGATTTGATGAAGTTGGACTTTGTTTATACAATAACTAATGATGCAGTAGTTGTATGTTTTTTCTGAATAAGAGCTGGTCTTATATACGAGTATTAGTAAGTATTATATATGCGAATCAAAAGCTCTTTTGTGTGTCTTGTGATTGACGAGAAGTGGCGATTAGACTTTGATTCAACAGGCGGAGCGAAGATTTAAAATTTATGGGTTCAGAGTTTAGTCATTAAGTTACTGGATTCTGAATTAATACACTAGTTAAAAGCTCTTAAGATAAATACAAAATATGGATCAAAGCTACTGGTTCGTTCGAATCAGGCTCTGCCCCTAACTGTGAATTAGGATGGAAAGAAAATGTGCGCGTTCTGTCTTCTCTCACAATTGAGGGGTTGAAAATCAACACGAGGGTAAAGCCTAGGTTTTGGTTTACCTCAAAGATGCGTACAAACTGATTTATTTAGATATTCTCGTCCTGAAAAATAAGGTAAGAGAATTAATCAAGGGGCGTTTTAGTAGTACGATTGGTTGGTTATCTGAATTTTCACCTTGTTGGCGAAGACATTATAATCCTCTTTCCCATTTCCTCCACCCCTTCTCAGAATTCATTCTTGTTTTTTCATTTTTAAAGAAAAGGTAAAATTAATGCAGAGGGGGTAATAAACTAATAAGACGAATGACTTTTAAGTGTTACCATCTGGTTTTACTTTCACTCCTTTGTCAATCCAACCAACGACTAGGCTTCTGTGCATAGCATATACCGACGGTGAAAATTCACATGCTGAAATTAAATTTCTCGCACATTTATTACTTAAAACATAGCTACATGATGTTTATTATCACTTTAATTTTCAAGTCATACGGTTAAATGGTTTGGTTTTGGTGTACCAATGTCTCGTATAAAAACTTCGCCAAAGAAGGAAAATTGTATTCACTTTTAAGTACTCCCTCTGCTTAAGTTTACTTGTCCAAATTCAATTTTGCACTACAACCAAGACAAAATAAAAAAAGTTAAACTTGACAAATCTATCCTTATTTATTATACTTTGTTGTAGTTTCCAAGTAATTGGAAAGGAATTTTGACGAATTTGACCATTTAATGTCAAGGGTAAATTAGGAAGAACATAGCTAATTTTATCTTGAATTGCTAAAAGGACAAGTAAATTAAGAATTTGACTTTGCTAAATTTGGACAAGTAAACTTAAACGGAGGGAGTATATAATAGTATCATTCAAGTGGTGCATATTTGAAAATCCTGGCAAGTGTGTTTGGTGGGATCAACAGCTACCATTCTCCAAAAATAGTTGTAAGAGGAAACAAATTGCATCATGTCTGACAAAAGTCACATCAAAATTTGGAAAAACTCTTAACAATCAAAGATGAAAGAGAACCAGTTCCCTATTAACCATTAGTAACATAACCAACATGCAATGCCAAAATTCATTTCTCACTTTGTCAATCACAGGTTCAATAAACTTATTAATGATAGACAGAGATTTGCAAGTTCTATTAACTATTCTTTGACTCATTAACTGTCTAAACAACTACTACTTAACTATAAACCATAAATTAAAATTCATTCTAATCAACCTTTAATTTTATGTGCCTTGTTGTTTCAAATACCTCCAGGCTGTTCACATGGAATTCTAACCCCTCTAAATAGCAAGGCAGGAGGGACCATCAATAACTGCTAAATTTAATGTGCAACCTATCTAATTGACATATGGGATGACTTCATGTTGCAAACATGTGAGGTTGACAGAAGGTAATTAATTATCTAATGAACATAAATTTGAACAGAAAAAGAAATATGAAGGACAATAAAACAAGGGTATCACCTTCAACATTAAATTGAGATAAGGTATATTCCTAATTTATGTAGCATGAAATATTCAGAAGTTGCATTATTGAGCATTCTGTTGACTGTTGCCCAATGCAGAGGCAACAATCAAACATCCATTGACAGCTTTACGCAGGTTATTGTCCTAGATAAGAGGTAATTCAGGTTCAACCTGCAGATATAGTAGCATGACAAGAATTCCAAGTTGCAGAGACAGTTGCCCAATTTATTCCAGCCAAAAGATAGACTGCTTGCATGATGCATTAATCCAGTAAACCAAGTGACTATCAAGGACAGTGAAGGAAGGCTAAAACAAAGACAAGTATGATAGCGTGCTGCAAAGGTAAGCCGGGGAGTGTATTCAGA
Source organism: Petunia secreta (assembly GCA_029990175.1). Lineage (NCBI taxonomy): Eukaryota > Viridiplantae > Streptophyta > Magnoliopsida > Solanales > Solanaceae > Petunia > Petunia secreta. The sequence continues at coordinate 6,447,215 of JARKIP010000028.1, read as the reverse complement.
ACCTTCTACCAAGGGACAACTATGGATTGACTATAATCAAGTCACACATGGAAAAAATACTATAACACTGAATGAACTGCTGGAGAGAAATAGCGAAGAAAATCTCAACGATACAAACAAGAAGGTGGTTAAATAAGCTAAAATCTTGCATTTGTTCCGCAGTTCAAAGAAGGTTGTATATACTACATACATAACTTCCCATCTTTTTATTTTGGGATTCTAGTCGATACTGCTCCTGCAAACGAGCTAACCACATTCCTAAAATTATGCATTTGAAAGATAACGTGAACCCTGCGAGCCCAACATTACTGCTAGCTGATCTCTGTATATGGTAAATGAGAATTTGGTAATGAATACCGCCTGAAAATACGATTTACTCTAAAACAAGTATCACTGGAAAGAGAATAAGGCCAACTATAGAAAGGCATTTTGGACATAAGACTGTTGATTCTTATCTCAAACTCCTCAAATTTCCAAGTCATTGACAATACAAGGTTGCTGCCTAATCAACCGTTGATATTCATTTAATCAAGGAAATACAAATAAATAGCATCGTTAAACTAAAGTATAATCATGACAAACATCATCTCCACCCCCTCCCAGGAAACGGAATAAAAAATAAAAAAATTAAATACCATCACAATTCAGAAGATGAAAATGGAAACTGGTTTTACATATGGTATACTATTACATACAAACAGTTACCTGCTAAAACCATAGTTGCAAGATGTTTATCCCTTTTTACTTCCTTAATGCCAGCAAAACCAATATAAGGTTGTATATGAAATCTCATTTTGTTAGAAGTTGTCGACGACTTAAATTCTAAGGCTGATTTGCATTACCCAGAAGTTCAAGACCCTCCGCCCGGCAACTCATAATTTTTCTAAATACTTCCTTTAAATGGCGTTCAAGTGGATCAAGACCAGTCTTCAGAACTTCACAGACTGCTGATAAATCTTGTCCACCCACTTTTACTTCTTCCATCTGATCCTCGGTCAACGGTAATTGAGCAGAGTCTATCAAGTCAGTCAAGTGATGGACACATTGTTCTAGCTGATAAATTTCCTTCAGCAATCCATTTGAATTGCGGCGTTCTGGCTTCTTAGCTTCATCCGATATCCTACCATGAAGCAACCAGAGGGCATTGCTCCATGAAAATTGCCTTGGGATAGCAAAATGAATGTTGAGGCTTCGATCTTGACAAGGAACTGCAGCAACAAGAACCCACAGGACAAACAGGAGAATAAAATTCATTGTAAAGACAAGGCTTGCTATTCCATTTGTTGCAGCTATTTCATATCCACGGGGGGCAACCAAGTGGCTAGCAAGTGACTGTAGCTGTTTAGATGCTGACCAAGATTGAGACACACTCCACGATAGAGACCTTGAGTGCCCAGAAGGACGACGCTGGTGATCCTTGTTCTTATTATGGCGTCCAAACGACCGGTTCCTCTGGGAAAAAACAGATCCAGCTTCTTTCTCTTCTAACATCACAAGAGCCAAATCCATCAGACTCTTTCTAGTCCGGCGGAGCTGACCTTCGCCTATCATCTTTTGCCGAGAATCCAATGCGGAAACCACAATTTCCATATGCTTCTGCCAGAGTCGAATCTTCCCAATCCCATCACGGGCTGCATTACAAATATCGAGCGCTTTTATAGCTCTATCAAAGTAGTCAGACAAAAGCTTATCTTGAGGTGATTTCAAGAGGAGTCCTTTATTGTTGCTCAATATAACTCTAAACTCTTCCTGACAACTGGTAAATGCATCTAGTAACTTATGAATCCATGCAACAGAAAGGAATTCATCAGCAGAAGCAACCGAGAGTTCCTGAAATCGAGTGGACACTAGTTTCTGAAATGCTTCCTGCTCAATCTCCTGAACATTAGAATAATGGTTCATATCCAAGGAATGAACCTGTTCACTTCTAATACTCAGAATCGAGCGACGGAATGTGGCAAACGGCAACGATGAACCATGACTATCTGAAGAAGGCATTGTAACCCCTTGCACAAAACCTCCTCAGAATCTTAAAACCAGCTCAACTCAAAATTATTGCATATAACCTAGATGAAATAATACCTTCAACCACTGCAATTGACATAAAACAAAACAGGAACAATTAAAAACAGCATTTCCAAGTCAATATTGCAATCCAATAAATTCCCCCCCCCCCCCCCCAAAAAAAAATACATAATTCAGCAAAGTTCATATTTTTAAAATGACCCTTCAAGAATTTAAACAATTACAATTCATAACCAACAGCCACTGATGTTAGGATAGACTGCGTACATCACACCCTTTGGAGTGCGACCCTTCCCCGTACCTGCGTGAACGCGGGATGGTTTGTTCACCGGGCTGCCTTTTTTCTTTTTTACAATTCAAAACCAAAACCCCACATCGAATTCAGACAGGTTAATAAACAGAAACCTCAAAAACATGGAAATTAAGACATAAAAACAAAAACCCACATCAAATTCAATTCCAAGAACTAGATCCTACACAACAATGAATAAAAAGATTGTAACTTTATGCAAATGAATTCAAAAAAAAAAAAAAGAGAGGAGAAATACCTGTAGCTAGGTGGACATGAAAGAAGAAAAAAGGAACATAGTAATATAATGAACCCTAATAAGAAGAGAAAGAGATGGAGGACCCCTTTTTTGGCTTTGCTGGTGACACTAAATTTTTGGGTTTATAAATGGAGACGTAATTAAGAAGCTAAATGTAAAAATAGAATATAACCGAAAATATGGTTAACACCAATGTTTGAGGTAAAGCATCGTTTCTTGATTTACGAACAAGAATGTTTTTGGGGTTTTTGCATTTTGGGGTTTGGTCTTTTGTTTTATTCTTATGTTTTACCCTTAAGCTTTTGTATTTGTTGGTTTTGTCCTCGTTTCCTTTTTCTTTTCTGGTGCTATTTGATTTTTCTATACTTTATTCACTTATCATTCATTGAGGTTACAGTTGCTTCCTTCCTCTTTACACCATTTGGCATCTTTTAATAGTGATGTTGGATGTAACTTTCGTTTGTATGAATATCAACCAATCTCTTTCCTTAGCTGATAGAGAGGGGGCGAACTCTCGACCTAGACATTCTTTTCTACTTAGATTCTCGTTTGTGATCCCAGGTCGAGAGTTCTTCAATTAAGAAAGAATTTCTTTCGTAATTAATCAACATTCTTTAAGTGATTTGGGGGTAACTTTGTATAGTAGGGTGCGTGATATTCAGTGAGAAAAACATGTTTAGAGGCTTATTTTGCCTCATATTTGTAGCCTTTATGCATTGATTAAGTTGTTATCTTTGCGTTGTTGAGCTTATTACGTGCTTTTAATTGTGTAGGAATATGCTTGGACAAAACTGAGGTATTTGAAGTTGAAATGAGAAGAAACAGAGATTTAAAATTTGAGTAGAAACCTGAAACTTGATTGAAACCAAGGCGTGAATGAAAATTAATAAAAAAGCGGAGGAGCAATAAATTATGTCTGTCGCGCCATGCTGGGTGCTGCATAGCGTGCTGCGGCAGGGTCGAAATCTAGAGAGTGAAAAAATTGCACTTTTGAGGAAAAAAACCCCTACTGCATCTAGCGACGCACTGCACGACGCGATAGGCTTTGATTCATGACTTTTTGACTCCGGATTTATTTTAGATTTTTGAGTTATATGGATCTATAGGGACGATATAAAAGACCTAAATCATGCCCAAAATCATTACTTTTGACCTGGAAATGAGCAAAAGGAGGCTAGAGCTTTGGAGGCTTCAAGAACATAAGAGTTTTTCTTAAATTCCTCATTTCTCTAGTTATTTATTCAGTAATTAATTATCTTGACATGATAGTTATAAACATTAGTGGCTAAGTTACCTCTTCTAGGGTCTGACGGAACCATTATTGGATGATATGATCAATATTTTATGAATTTATCAAGCTTGACATTATTATGCCTGATTATTCAACTATGTTTTGATTGATTTCGATTGTAGAGCTTACAATTGAATGTGTCGTTTATTCTTGTAAACTCTTGGAAGAGTGTTTTGAGTTAGGATTTGTTGAATTGCGATACTTTAACCTAAATAAGAAATTGTTTAGAAAACAAGAGCGGGGTGAGTTCAGGAACAACAGAACCTTATCGTGGTCACATATGTAGTCTATCTTATCATCATGTGTTAGCTTAAAAAAATAACTCAGGATAGTTATTGCTTGTTATTGGAGAATACTAGTGATAAACTAGGAGCTCACGCTTATTAGAGATAGTCATGTGAGATTGAATGCATGGTATTCTGTACATCAGTCCGATAAGTGAGGAAGTCCTACTCTTGGTCTTTTATTCTTGAAACCTCTTCTAGCTATTTTACTACTTGCTTTCAGTTAATTGTTAGTTTTCACACAATTATCATTATAAATCGTCCCTGAAGTAGTCTGAACAAAAACTTGGTGAAAATAAGGTTACAAATTAAAGTTACTCTCAGTGGGATTCGACCCCGGATTTATTATATGAGTTTATATTTTTAGCTACCACTTAGTCCTTTTTATAAGGCATAATTGGGCGTGATCAGTGCGCCGAACAGCCGCAGAATAATAGCTATCCACACCTAAGACAGAGTTAATGGGTAGTGTAATATGCAACCATTTCGCATGGTTTAGGGCACTTGAGTAAGCCGTCGGCTCCCAACAGCATCTAGACCCTTTCAAAAGGGATTAAAAAAATACTTGAATGCAACATTTGAGATTGAATTTGTGATCCAAATCAATTTTTAAACACGCTTTATCACTATACTAGTATATCACTTGATGTCAAGTGAGTTCAATAGTATGTATATAACTCACAAACTCAATTTTACCTTATTTATGTAGTGCAAATTTTTCGGAACCCACTTGAATGCGCATAGGTACACTCCTGACATCAACTATATTTAATAACTTGAATTATCTAATTATATTAACAAATGACTCCCACAAATTTCGAGCATAACTTAAAATACAAGAGACAACAAATTTAACTAGTTGGGAGTGCAAAACAGTAATTACTTGTTGAGTATGCATTAATTTCGACAATATAATTTGGATGCTATAATGCTATATTGTGTTTTTGTCATTATACCTCTCGATCGCATCCACCTATAATCGTTAATATTGTGTCTATTCATTTATGACCATTTTATTTATTTATGAAGTTTTTCTTTATGAGCATGGTTTATAAATATTCTGATAGAGCAACATAAATCATAGAAATAAACACAAGACATACCATTTTCGCTAATAAATAGCTGTCGTGCTGAACATAATCTCTGTTTTCTCGTCTGATAATTTTTGACAAATTAACCACTACTTCTTTATTAATAATATCCCAAATCCACAAGTTATGTGGTTTTCTGTAACTTTCTTATTAGTACCTGTCACTCAGTGGGTGTACCAGTCATGACTTGCTAAATTTAAGTGAACTTAAACCATGAGCTAAGTTCATTAGAGTAGCTGAAGTCATTTGCTTTGGATTTTATATCAACTTGGAAGGAACCAGATTTAATACTAGAACACACTTTGACTTGAAGTAAAATATTGATAGTGGACTTGGTCAAAGATGAGTTTGCTAAGGAAGACTCAGATCTCAGTTATTTCAAATGAAATAAATTTTTAAAACTACTCGTGAGCAGTTCCATGTCACGGATTGTATAATGGAGATACATGGTTTGTTCGATTGAGGTTCCCCATACTACTCTGAGTTGTTTTGCTAGTTCCTGCGGCCAAACATTAGTCACGGGTTAAGTTCATGCATTATTTTATGTGAAATAAGAATACTTGACCCCTCTACATTTGGTAACGTTGCATTGGAAATTTACTATAGAAGCAAGATCTGTGAATTGCATGGGACTTCTCATGTTTCAGTATTTGTAAAGCTTCCATATGTTTTTATTAGTCTCATCGACCAAATCTGATTAAACCATTATATCTAGTTAACACTATCTATTTCAATTTGCTTGTAACTATTGACATGACATACAAGCCAGGCATACAGTCTTTAAATCGCATGAACAATAAGATTTATGTTACAAAGCTGGCACCCTTTCCACAGGAACACAGCCTTGACTGTAATCAGAAGTTTTACGACATGACGAATTTTAGGTACAATCTCCATTTCTAGTAAATCCAGAATAGAAGCATTACAGTTAATATTAGCACCCCTAATGTAATGTTTAGCTCTATTCACAAGCCAATTTGGTGTCAAAGCTGCTCAAGCAGATAGCAAAAGCCTGAAATGCAGATAGAGGATACCGGTAGTCCATGGTAAACATATCTTTGCCTACTTTGCCGAATTGCAAGATAATTTTGTCATGATCTGATTGGCTTGGCTGAGAAGTTGTTGGTCCAGCAGCAGCTTGTTGAGTGGCAGCAATCAACTGAAAATTCTTGACAGATGCAACTGTCACCCGGCCTCGAAAATTTAGGCACCAGCACTGCAGTTGTTCGTGCCACCGTGGTGCCTTGTTCTTTAGGACCAAGGGTCTCGCCTTGCCATCATCTTCCACAGTAGTTGATCCTCCAGCAATATCAGAAAACCGTGAGCTGCTGAAATCAGTGGAATAATCAAGTGACTTTGAGAAAGAGATACTGCGAAATGAATCCTCAAGGGGCCTTGAGAGAAGCTCTGGTTGGCCAGGCACAGAGCCACCAGCATCAAGAGATGAGGCAGGAATTGAGTGCATGGCACAATGCATTCTCCGTGGACCCCGTGTTCCAAGCACATTCAGCTCGTATGTGATCTGGGATATGCTATAACTTCCAGTCGGGACTTTAGGAGACACTTTCTTGGAATTGAATCTACGGCTTGTGCGTCCTGGAGGAGCGACATATGCACCAGTGTAAGGAGGCTGCGTGTCATATATAATGAATTTTGTACCTAGAAAATTTGATCTGCAATAGACAGTGATGTTTTATTATTGGTAACATTTCATTTTAAACATATAGAAAGGAAAATCTATAAGATCACTTCATTGAGAGATGAATATGACACTTCTCGAGTACATCCATATACAGTATACTTTAAGACATAGTGAACAAAACACTATGAAGCTTGCATTAAGCAGAAGGAGAGCTGTGTTATCAAACTATGGCAGAAGGATCTATAAGTAATGAAGAGTGGGCTATATCAACGAACCAGAATACATCAAAATGCAATAAAACTTAAGTTCCTTGTTCTATTCTAGACATCCTTGAAGAAGCTCCTTGGTTCTCATTTCTCTAAATTCCTCGCTGCTATCTACTCTCTTCCCTTTTCATTTTGCTCTTTATATTTTCACCAGCGTGTACCTTCAATCAGCAATTCAGCAATAAACTTCTGCCTTTTGCCAACAGAAGCAGCAAAGACACTCTCAAAATGAAAACCTACCTTTTCCTAGAAAGGAGGTAGGGACGAAGTGCCTGACTTGAACAGAACAGAAAAGGTGTTTGGTAGCCTACATAGTATAATGGTATAATGCCACAGAGAAATGGGTTCAGCTTTCATCTAGGAGAACTCTTCTCGCCTGGAATTATTACTTTCCTGATGAATTTATCCATGCATATTAGACTATTTCTACTTATTTTTTTATTTGACAGCCATAGTTACTTACTAACTAGTCTCAAGTTTTCGGGATTGCTCATGCCTTAGTATTTGATGTTAGGCTAACAGGGGATAAACCATTTCTGCCGAGTGGGAAGGGAAAAGGAAAATATCAAATGCATGCTTCTATTTTTCATTAAATTCAGCTTCCTTTCAGCAATGCCAAATGAAGACAAGAAAGATATTGGAAAAAATGACCTTCATATTTACCTTAGTTTTCCAATATAGGTATTGCTTGATCTAGAGATGTTTTCTGCATCCATTGAGATGACATACTCCGTGCAAGTAGTCCGTCTGGTTCTTTTTGCAGAGAGAAGGAACTTTCCATTTTCAACTAACAATGCTACAAAGAATGTTAGAAATACTCAGTAACCTAAGAATAATTGTCACTCGCACATTTTGTAGGCAATGAAACAAAACAGCTTAGTACGTCACCAAAATATGTGCAGACACAAATTACAACTGGAAGTATAAGTATCTATGATATCATTAACTCAATTTGCGTACTAAAGAAGACTTTATAACAACATAGACTTTTTCCCCTTTTTGTTTTTGGGTTTGAGGAAAGGGGCAGGGGAGAGGAACAGAGTGGTGGTTTTATCTGACAGGTACTGAAAAAAACAGCAATGGAATATGATTTTTCTCAAAGGGATAGTGTAAAATAGATGTAAAGCATTCAAAGCATCTCAACCCAAGATCAACCTGAATGTAATGCTTACCAGGACTAAGACACAAGAAAAGATGGTAAGTCAAATTAGATTTATCCCGCTTGATGAAGCATTGAATAGTTCCATCACGGGAGCCAGGCTGAAAAGAGAAAGAAAACAAGTGTCATTAGTTCTCCTCCAAAAGAGTAGACTTCTCTAGCACGCCATTTTCCTTACAACTATCTAATTCTATAATGGTTAACAGAACTGCAACTAGGGCTGATCCCACTAACTAAACAGCAATCACAAAAGCATATATGCGTACTTGAATAAGTTAGCACAAGAAATACTCCTCCAAGGAAGTTAAAGAGTTACCTGCTTTAGAGACACAGGAAAAGTTAGCTTTCCACATAATTCAGGATTTCTAACAATTTCCTTGCACATACTCCTCCATGACCTACATACTGCAGCACATGCTACGACATGCTTACGAGCAGGCCATGTGCTTTCACTCTCTTCTAACCTTCTAATTACATCAAAAAGTAACTCTGGAGGAAGATTGGCCCAACAACTGTCTTGGATAACAGGAGGCTGGTCGGTTAAGTCATAAAACGAGCCCTGTGATCTATCCCTGTGATGACCAGACAGCCTTAAATCAAAGCTTCGCCTTGATAAGCTACCAATACTGTCTCTTACATCCCGAACTATACTGCGGAACGACATCTGAACTCAAAAACTGATAGGTCGAAGTCCAAACACTAAAATAAATGCCACTGCCCTATCTATTCTTTCTTATCAGGTAGCTCTTTCCAGAAATCAAAAGCAAGCTTCGCAAATAGATACGACTGCAAAAGAACAAAAAAACAAGTCCTGTTACAGTAACACTGAAGAAAAGTGAAACAGGAAAAAGCAAGAAAGGCAATAAAATAGAAAAGGAGGAAAAGGGAAAAGAAAAGATTATAAAGAGACATCTTCACATGGGCACCTAAGTAAAGTAAATCACATGACTTTTATCAGATACAAGTTCTTTAAATTCTTAAGGTGATGGCTCATGCCAGTTGTCCTAGCTTAGTTGCAAGACAAGAAGTAACAGAAAATAATTGCTTTCAAATGTCATCAATCTTTCAGCAAGTCACCATTACAGTGAAAAAAGCTACTCACAAAAAGCATGTAAACTTGGTAAGATCGACAATGCAAAATTGGCACAAGCAGGGAAACCAGTTCAAGAAGGGAATTTCAACTGTTTGTTGGGAAATCACTCGATCTCTAGATTTTAGTTAGAAAGTTACCAGAATTGTTTCTGCATATTATAATCTAACATCGTTTCACAAGGTGTTAACTTAACTTATCACTCGAATACCTTAAATAGCTCAGACACCCTGAATTTATGGAAAATGAGATGGTCATTCAAGTGATAACTTATTCTTGAATTCCAGCTTCAAATTTCACTTCTTCATCTACTTATGACCCAAAATATTAGATTTTTTTTCCCGAAAAATTCTGTATGCATACAGCATAGATAATATGCATAGATACTTCATTCTCCTGAATACCTACAACTTAAGCAATACATAAAGATAGAGGCCAATCAATCAAGCTACATATAAAGAGCCCAGATAAACAAACCTGTAAAAAGAAACTATAGGATAATCAAAACTCCATATAACTTCTTTTGAAAATCCTGCAACGCCAAGAAGACAACTTTTTCAGTAAAACAAACATTGAAGCTCCAAATTCCTTAAAGACAGAAACTTTATATCAATATGATCAATGAAATCAAATGAATAAATCGTCCCTCTCCACCCAACAGAAAAAAGAAGAAGATAAGAATGAAGGGAAAAACACTTCAATCTGAAGATGATAAGCATAAAAGACAAGATTTTTACAAAAGGGGTAACCCAAAAATACACCAAAAGTTTGAAGGGGAACGTTGGAGCAACCAATTAAGTTGTCTCCGCATAACCTATAGGTCACGGATTCTAACCATGGAAACAGTCAAAGATGCTTGACTCAGAGTCAGCTACATACATCATACATACATCACACCCCCCTCCCTTGGGGTGCGGCCCTTTCCTGGACCCTGCATAAACATCCAAACGCGGGATGTTTATGCACCGAGCTGTTTTTAGATAACCCAAAAATTCATCCCACATTTTGAAAACTGTAAAACCAAGAAACACACCTAACATACACCAAAAACACAAAACAAAAGATCTGAACATAAACAAACAAAGATCAGAGATTTGTTACCTTAAGAAGAAGAGCAACAACAGCAAAAGTCAGCAAGGACCAAAGAATTTTCAAAGAAAATAAGCAGATCAGGAAATGAAAAGGTGGGTCAGACCAAGAAATGTTTTTTTTTTTTATTTCAGTTTGTATATGAAAGTATATTTAGTGCAAGTCACTTTCTTTTATCCTCTGGACTTAAACCCCAACATTAAATCTAGTTCAACAAACCAGAGAGAGAGAAACATGAAGAACAACAGGTAACAATATAAGAAAAAGGATGTGAATATTTTAATTATTTATTTAGCAGTAGGAGTAAAGATTTCTTTAATAATGGGGTCTCACACAAATATTATTATATTTTGCCACTATGTGAGCAGTATCTAACACTGGCTTTACCAAGCTACCACTATATGGGACATGGCAACATGGACATGATTTAGGAAAAAAAGCATTTCTACTAGTTTATTTTATTCTTATTGCTTATCAAATTGATAAATTTTATCGGTAGTCATCCAATTTTTGTCGTCTATATAAAATTACTTATCTTAATTTTCTTACTAAAGAATTCATTTCACACAACCAACCTATGTTTTTGTTAACAGGCATAGTACTTGTTTTTTTCCTTAGATGTTGCTTATTTTTTGTTAAATGTTTCTTGTTATAGTAGTACAGTTTCTAAATTTGTCACTAAGAGTCCGTTTGGGTGGATTTTATAAGCAGTTTTTTTAACTAGCTTATAAGTAGTTTTTTGAGAAATTAGGAAATAATTTCTAGCTTTTGACTTTTTTAAGCACATAATTGCTTATAAGCCCATAAATTTTTAAGTTATCAAACATTTACTAATGTGCTTATGTTGCATCTGGTGCACTTTCGTAAGACACTAGAGGGGTGAATAGTGTCTTTGCGCGATTTTCAAAAGCCAAACGCGCAAGTTTCACCTATCTATGACACTTAAAAATCGAAAGGAGTACTGGATAAAATGGATGAAGCTAACAAAAACAAAATAGTTGCTCATTCTCTAGATAGATGAAATTGCAGTCCAAATAGTTTTCCCCTTTGAGAATAGTATATTTAAACATTACAATAATTTAACTTGAACTCCAAATTTATATTCCCTCTGGTATATTTTATTTGATGTTTTAGCTTTTTTTTTTATTCACAATATTTGATTTTTCGAAAATCAAGATGAAATTTTACAATGTCACCTCTTCTTAATAAATCACTTTAAACAAAATGATAAGTAAGAATAGCTTGAATAAGGGTTAATATAGTCAATTACATTGCTAATTAATGCTAAAATGGTGATTTTTTAATACGCGTGAAAACACCTGAAATATCAAATAATGTGGATCAGAGAGAATATTTATTTTCTCAATTTCTTTCACCTAGTACGGGGGAGTTATAACGATGAATATGGATAGTAAATTTCTTTCACCTAGTCCAAATATAATTGAAAAATTATATTGTATAAATCTTGAACACTATTAACAAAATCTTATACTATGCCATTACACCTAATCTAATCGAAATTGTTGGTTCACCACTTGAAGAGTCGCTTTTACCTCACTCTATAATAAAACTGGATGTTCTTCAATAAAAGTAATCCCCACCTTTCCCTTTTTTAAAAAAAAAAAAAAATTCAACGCCGCAATTAGTAGACTGCAAAAAGCAAAAAAGAAAAAGAAGGATCAGAAGTCTATGGAGAGAGCACTTTTACCAAGTTAATTTCGTTGTAAATATTTATGAGGTCGTTGAAATAGGTGTTGATTTGCCTATAGAAGATATCGCCTATCAGCTACGAATCAAATCAGCCATGTTATTCAAAATAGAAAGTACGTAAAACATTTCGATTCTAATTGCAATCTCACTTTATTTTCAATGAATAGACTTATGATTTAACAATATTATTATTGCTATGCCCTATTCAATTTGACTTTCCACTAAATTCTACAAGAAAAGTTGACTAATGTCATGGTTCCATATATCCATAGAAACTTCGTAGCAAAAACACCTAATTTTGACCCCTTATAGACCTACTGTTTGGTATACTTAACTACTCCATCCGGTTCATATTATTAGATGTTTTAATTTTTTTACGCGTATTAAGAAAATCATTTTTTTAGCATTAATTAGTATTGTAATTGACTATATTAGTCTTTATTCAAGCTATTATTACTTATCATTTTGTTTAAAGTCATTTATTAACGAGGGGTGACATTGAAAAATTCCATCTTGATTTCCGAAAATATCAAATATTGTGGATAAAAAAAAAAAGCTAAAACATCAAATAAGTGGACCGGAGAAAGTATAATACTGGTATTCATTTTGCGTAGAGTATAAGTCTATTGCTTCTCTTGTTCTAGGTACCACTTGTTCTTTAATTTTTAACGGATGATGAGACATTAAAATAGATTTAGGTTTCTAAATTAATCGGTGCAGAATCCACTAAGCTCACCGTTACTTTAATCAATAGGATAAAATTAGGTAGCTTATAGACGCCCACACCTTTTCAATAGTTAATGAACCTACCTTATTATAGATATATTTAAGATTGAAAAACAGTAAATGCGCCCGTATCTACTGTCTATACAATTTATTTGGTGACCCACATAGGTGAAATTTTTTTTGTTTTGTTCATCGTTATATTATAGTATCTAAAAGTAAAAACAAAAATAAATATAAAAAAGTAGAAGGATCCTTTTCTTTACACTCCGTTTGGATGGTTGTTACCAATCGTTTTATAATGTGTTGCATTGTATTGTATCGTATGGTACTGTATTGTATTGTGTTGTACAACATTTGGATAGACTGTATTGTTTACTGTGGTTTACTAATTAAAAATAAGGTAAAGGGTAAAATGGAAATATTAAATAATAAGTGAGAGCAAAATGTGTAAGAAAAATAGGTAACGACGCGATCCCACCAAATCGGTCGTTACATAAAGTAACAGTTTTCATGATTACATAACCATGGATCTAACGATACCATACAATGTTAATTAGAGAAACAATCAAAACAAACATTATACACATGATAACAATACAATACCATACCATGGGTTATAACCATCCAAACAAGTTAGTAAACTTAAGTATGGTGATGTGGTTAAAGAGGAGATAATTGAAGGTTGTGATTGGCTTTTGACTTTGCAAAAAAGAAAAATTAAAGGGAAAGGAAGGAAAGAAAACAAGATAAAGGAGGTGAGTGGCATGGTGGTGAACAGGTAACAAGAATAATGCCTTTTAGCTAAGCTAAGGAATAGGCATGCTTGTACCTTATCATCATGATTCATGACAAGATCTAAAACTATATTTACTTAGAGAATAACAATAATAATGACTGTTTTAACTTAATTGTTTGTTTCTGCAGAAACTATGTGCTGTTTCGTCTTGTAAAGGAAAATCCATGATTCTTTAGTAAAACGAATACTTTTATTAGAGCATAGGAAAGCAAATAATTCAAGGGGAATATTCTTTACTAGCATAGACAAAGTGAGTCGAAGATAGACTTGAAGTGATAAGATAAAACTGGCAAAATGACTACGCAACATTATTTGTTAATAGAGGTTGTCATACAGCTTACAGTAAACTGAAAAATATAATTAACTAATTAAGAAAATTGCGTACCGTAGATGATGTATTTCATTTACAAAAATAGCATGGAGTACAAGACAATTTACAGAATAATTATTTGCCATGTCGGGATAGTGTGAAATCAATAACGTATAATTTATTCAATTGGATGAATCAGTTTAGTTAAATGAGCAATGTACTGTACTTGTTAACTTTTTTAATTATCGGATGTCGCCGGAGGAGGTACTTGATAATAACTTAATTAATCATTCCGTAACATGCAAATCTCCTGTAATCTTACAGTAAACAAAGATATATAATTACTCCCACCAACATATTCTTACTAAACTGGCATAAACCAGACATTGAGGCGTTTGAGACAAACTCGTGACCAACCTAATCAATGTTCAGTTACGAGGTCTGAAATAAAAGTAGTGTATTGGTCGAAAATCGGAGACAAGATTAGTACACGTTATGAGCAACATGGCAGATATAGCATATATATTGGAGTCAAGACAAACGGTACAAATAGTAAGAGCAACTCGGCTCGAAGGAATCGGCCGATCGTTTGAACGGCCGATCAAGAAATGGAGTGCAGATTAAAGGATAAGCTCGGAAGATCAAGTCGATTCTCAACCACTTCTGCTATTTTCGAATGCCGTTAAAAAGGGATCAGAACGTGGGAGACACATGCAGAAAATGGAGTTATACTAGGGGTCGGACTCTTAACTATAAGTATAACCCCTTTTTCTCATTTGTAAGGTTATGTTTATCTGAGACTAGCAATCTCTACTTTAAGCAATTATCATTCTCTATTAACATTATTATTATTATTGATTACTACCATTACGCTGCTGTAACATCACCTTTCTTTGGAGGAGACAAAGTTCATCTTTCTCGCTGGAGCACGGACATCCGATCAATACCATAAGCTTTGCTATTCTTGTTTATTATTTTCATTATTGTTAATCTGCTTGTTTACTTTCATTATTGTCACTGTTTCTATTGTTTAGCCACCGTGTCATCTAATCCATCACAAATTAAGTCATTAATCCTTAATCTAAAAACTGAAAGCATATTAATCACGGCCGATCAACTGCATGTGTTAGTTGTTTGTTTGATTGCGAGCGTTAGTTTAGGTATCATCCATTTTGCCTGCTCAGTCAACCTATCACTTGCTTATCAGCTGATAGCTAATTTACTTTATTTCATATACCGCCTTTTGAACATTATTCACCGTTTATCTATTTCGTATTATTTATTGCTTAGATTGATACAGTCGCTCTACTAATTGTCTTCGTTGCTCTTCGATAACATTCAACATTTCAACTCGTAAACATAAATCTAGTAACCAACCGATTAAATTTTGATAAAAAACTGTTGTATCTGGCTAAACTAAATAGAAATTTAATTGTAATACCTGAAGTCGTATTTTTAGGAAACTGTTTTACCATCATGTTACAATGCATGTATTATGGAGTAGTAACAAATAGTGATAACTTTCGCAAACTTTAAAGACACTTCGTCATTTAGACATAGTAATAAACTAACATAGACGTAGCATTTATGGAACAACTCCCGATAATAATAGCCTTGGTGGCTCGTTACTCTGTAGCACTTTCAAGTTCTCAACCCATGTTTCCATCAATTTTGCCATCTGCATAAGAATACCATGGGACAAGTCTAGAATTAATTTTCAAATTTAAGCTCCTCCTTAAAATACTATACGATATGGTAACTCAGGCAGTGACTAAAAGAGGAATACAATTACTATGCCTCGATCTTCAGTGCAAAGAATGCATAAAAGAGTATAAATATAAAGAGTATGTATGCAAAGAATGCTATATACTTAATTAACATTAACCTTCAGTGCATAGTTTTAGTTGAAAATGAATATAGTACAGTGGATAATGTAGGCCCTCACTAAGTTGGCCTGAATTAAGGTTGATCCAAGCTATATCCCACTTAGCTAGGTCCAGGCCCAAATAACTAGTCCAGTTCCATTTTCTATGTGGAGCTTTACCAAAATAGGACAGTTCAGCACCATAATTGCATTTTGGACTCCATCAAAAATTGTTCCCTTTATCAAAGCTCGGAGCACTCCCTAATAGGCTGGGGGAGAGAAATGTACAAATAAGTAGAATTGAACTAGCATCAAGAAATACAATCTCCATTGATATTGGTTTAGTTATGTCATCAAACAGAATTATTAGCTCGATTTTCATATTTCAATATAATATATAGGACATTAAATTACGGTCTAAGGTCAAAATACAGGCTGCAAATAAGTTTGACCATTAAGATCAAACTACAACACATCCTTTAGAAACAAAAGTACACCACACCTTTTCGTCAGGGAACTTTCATCACAGAAAAAAACTCTAATAACCCAAATATTAAACATAAAAAGCTGCGAATGGAAAAAGGAAAAAAAATAAAAAATTACCTGGTCCACACCTAATCTGGCACTTGCGGTCACAACGACTGTACTCTCTCGCTGAAAAATTAACAAATTCTTACTATCAAAAACGTAAACTAGCGATTAATGAAATGAGTAAAAACTATGATAAAATATCAGCTGAAAGTAAATTCTTCTTATCTATTTATACTTCCATGAGGGAGTAATCAATACAAACAAATAATACGGACACTTATAACAATTGAGGTGAACGAAAGTTGGCTAGATATCACGGTTATAAAAAAGATTAAATAGAAGAAATAGTGACATACGTGGGAGACCAACGCAGGCAGTATTACAAGAGTCATAGCAATTGACGCCTTGAGCAGCAACTGTCTCCATGTTTGCCGATAACATGAAGAGGACCATAGCCATAGCTGCAAATGCTATCATTGTCTTTTTCTCCATGATTTTTCTGCACCTTTTTTTTTCCTTCTATGCTTATAGTTTTATCGTGTGTAAAGAGAAGACTGTCGGTTGATATTTTCCTCTAATAATGTAAAGCTTATTTATAGATCCCGTTGTAGTCGCTTTTAATAGTAGGGACAAGTTGACAAGTGGAGGAGAGTAATTACCAATCGGATTTGGACCATTTAAAAATTTTGACGGATAACAATTTTATTTTATTTTAATCAACAAGTTAGATCTCTACTATTCTTAATCTAAATACTATTAAATCAAAACATTATACTCCATGCACTAGCGTACGTGCGTTGTGATGTAAATGTAAAATTAAGTGAGACTAAGTGAGTTTGCTTTTAGAATTTTTTTTTTTCATAATTTTGTCGCTTTCTTTTTTTGCTTTACAAGTTTATATTTTTTGGCTAATGTTTTTCCAATCTTCCTTCTGAAAAGGCGTGTTGAACTTTGCTTCAGAAGTAAGGGTTGTAGTGTTGCTAGTGGCTTCCATAGTCAAATATGTCGAGCTGTCTTTGACCTTTTCTAATTCAAACTTCTTAGACCATATCTGTCTGATCTGAATATGTACACTTCAAGTACTTCGTGGTGTTGGACTGGGCCGGAGGATGCAAGGAGGAGAAAAAGATTTCACCAAGTGTCCCCAAAGTTGACTAGTTCTATGAGTTTGTCGCTATTTAAGATGATTTTAGTAAAATAATATCTGCTTGATCTGTAGTCAACACTTCAAGTTAGCTTAGAGAATATGAAGAAGAGGTCACGGAAAAATGTTGCCTATGCAAGAGGGTCAGAGACGATCGCTGCTTAGGTGGGTGAGGGCAATTATTGCCTTAGACAATACTTCAAAACAATTAGGTAGGAGAATGTAGAAAGGGGTGAGAGCAAGTGTTGTCTTAGACAATACTTAAGAAAAAGGGATACTAACACATCATTTATAAAATCATAGTGGTATTTCAATTAGAAATTTATTCATTAAATCAAGTAGATGTCACTTTTGCTAAACCACTGGTATGGAGGTAAAAAATGCAAACCAATTGCCTCGTGTCATAGTTTTGTAAATATCCCGGAGGAGGAGAGAGGAGAAAAAGTTTCACCGGAATGACCCTCTACTGCTTACTTTTTGTTCATGTTTAAGAAATTTGTGCAAAAACAACTCTGATTTTCAAGTTTTGACGGACGTGAGAAGTTGTGAATAATCTTATCACAAATTATGAATGATGGCCAAAACTTGGGTCCATCAAGTAAATTGATAATCAAGTTTTGACAACTCAGTAAAAATTATGCACATTTAAACTTCTGATGGATCTGTCAAAAACTTGTGGTCTCGTATTTGTCTCAAAGTGCTAGAACGTTTCTTTATCTGAACTATAAATTGACACAACATAATCCTGCAAAAGTTCTCCCAAGTATGAACATTCTTGATGCTTGTTCTTGGAGGAGAAGCTAAACTGGGAAGATAAAGAATTTTCTCAATAAGGCCTACAATCCCAAGAAAATTTTGTTCTTTTCCTTTTTTATACATTTTTTATCACTCCTTGCCCAGAAAGAAAGAAAGAAAGAAACTAACAAATAAAGATTGAACAAGATAATCATAATGGTTAGTTCATGGCTTTTTCTAGCATGTTACATATAGTCAATACAACAGTCTAACTAGTTTGTTCGAATGTTACACACTGCAGCTTTATAAACTGCCATTGTAAGCCATCAGAACAATTGTAGCTAGATTTGCCTCTTCTAACACCAAAAAGAACAATTGCTCTGCTGGAAAAATGTTAAGAACAGCATATATCATAGAGATTGTGAATTATATAACCAGTTGCTCAAAAGAAAGACAAGAATTCTTGAAGTGCCAATGATAGTCCTTCATCTTTTAGTGATAAATGTAAACACCTCCCAAAATTTCAGAACTAGCGTGGGAATCCCTCTTGTCTTCTTCTTGATCATCTTCTTTTTCCTCTCTTTTGCTGCTACCACCATGGCTACTGTCTTTAAATGATGAAGATTTTATGTCATTCTCTTCTTTATCCGGCACCAACTGGGAGAGTTTCTTGATTTCTTTACCTTTTCCCCACAAGACAACATATAGTCCACACACAATCACAACTGATCCAAGCACGCTGCAGAATACAACATTAGAACTAACTAGTTAGACTTCTGCTCGATTATTAAAACATGTTAGAACTAGGCATGAACGGGCCATTATGAATTTTCTTTGCTCAATCATTATTTGTTCGTCTTTTCATTTTCTTATTTGGCTTATAAATGACTGAAAAATGTATAGGAAAGGGAAAAAACAGGTTTTCATATACCTTCCTAAGTACAACTTCTCATCCATGAACAAGTATCCAGCAATAGCCACCATCACAAGCATCAAAGGATTAAAAACAGATACATATACTGGGCCTTTCATGCGAACAACCCATGCAATGATTGTAAACAGTACTCCAGAACAAAAAATCCCCTGAAACACAACATTAACAGTGTTCAGAAGCTCATCTTCACCTCGAATTTTGAACTTCAACTTATTTTTTATCGATGAGTTCTTACAAAGAAAAAGAAAGGAGTTCACATACCGTATATGCTGAAGCAAAAAGTCTAATGTTCCATCCCAACTTCCATTGCTCCCAATCTCTCTCCAACACTATCGCAACAACAAAACATTGAACTACTGCCATTACATTCAATAGAGCAGTAAACGAGTAAGGACATGGATATCGCTGAGCTGCCTTAGCCTATACAGAAATACATAGATTGGTAAAAAATTTCAAAAGCTTCATTTGAATTAAACAGAGAGTAAAAGTTACAATAGACTACCTTGAGTCGATCAAGATTCAGATTTTAGTACTTATTGCATTACTATATCCACCGTATTTTAGTGTAACAGCCTGAACTAAGATTCACCACTAACTCACCTGAACAATCAACAATAGTGCATAGCAAGTACAACCAGCTAGGGCAAGAAGAGCCCCTAGTAAAGGTTTACTTTCTCCCTTATGTTGTGTGGAATGCAACAGGTTTATATTTGTTTTCCCCATATTTATCTCAGGCCCTTTGTAGAGTGTTAGCAGCATTGCTCCACCAATGCAAACGATTGTCCCCAATACCTTTGCTTTACCTGCTGGTGCATTCCAACCCAACCTCTCTAACCTGGACAATACACAATAATACTACCTCATTGATTTGACAATTATGAAACTAAAACTCGAGGATCGATCCTCCAGAATAAGACCAAAAAGGGATGAGATATAAATATACACAAGCATACCTTAATATGATGGCAACAATAAAGGTCATGGCAGGGATGAGATTGAACATGGCTGACACAAAAGTTGCAGAGGTGTATACCAAGCTTCGTAAGTACATGTTTTGTCCTATCGACGCCCTGAAACAGAAACCTTTTTCACTATCATTTCTTATTATTGAATTGCCTAAATTTTGACAAAATTCGTTTATGTACATAATTTTTAAGTTTGATTTGTGGACTTGTTTGAAATGAACCATCAATCAAAAGATCAAGAATCCTATGATCAAGCACTGTTTCATTCTTGAACTACACTAGCGAGAAAAACTAATAAATTATGGAGAAGAAACTTAGAAAAGATGGAAAAAGATATAACAACTTACCCAAGTAACCCACAGAGAAATCCTTGGAATAAAACCATCTTTGTTAGCTTGGCTCTTTTTCCCCTGAAATAAAATTAGGACAATTTGTAAGAACCTCAAAGCTCAATGAGACTTCCATACATTTTTCCCTTGATTCCAAGAAAAGCAAGCATAATTTACAATTCTCAAGAAACTAGAGTACACAACTTTACCTAGCTAAAACGACGTTTAAGATACAATTTCCTTTTTAGTAAGTTCCAAAAAGAACGATACTTTTGTAAACTATTTATATTAGTACTTAACATACTCTAATAGTCATGAATTATTAAGAAACCCAAAATTCATATTTCCCAGTTTTCTTTTCCTTCATCACAAACAAATATTTGAATTAAAGAATGTACCTTTCGGTGAAGTATGCAAGAGGAACCATGAAAGCAGAGGCAAATAAAGAGCGATAAAATATCAAAATGCTAAAATTCATCCCATCACTGGTGGCTAATTTGAACATAATATTCATTCCTGTTAGTATCATCTGCCCCAATATCATAAGCAAAAGTGGCCTCATTCCATGCACCACGTTGCATATATTTTCCATGCTTGCCATTCCAAGAATCCCCCAAAAAATGGGGGAAACAAAGAACAAAAAATATCAAAGGGAAATTAAAATAAGAAAGCAAGAAAGAAAAGAAGGGTCTATAATTATAATCCTCCTATTCCTCTTACGTTCTTGTTTTGCATGCAGATAGCTAGAGAATATGAAAATAATATATTTTTAAATGTACTTATTTAATTTTGTAGATAAGTATACAAATGTTTAAGAGATTAACTTTGGGGTCGTGGTGACTAGTGAGAGAAAATAGTTTTTGGTACTTTACAAAAATGTTCTAGAAAATCACGAGCAAAAAATTTGTAACACATGTATGTAGATAGATGGATACACAAATCTACACAAAAAGTTACGTGTTCATAACTGCCGTATTTATACAGTTGTTATTAATTATGTTTAACTGAAAGCATGAGCTATAAAATGGTTGAAAAGTGACTTCATGAAAAAGATTACTCTGTCCCTTAAATTTTGTTGATTATTCCTTCAACTTTCGCAATATTGATTATATAAGTGTAATACCATATGCTAGTAGAAATACCAGTTAAATTAAACATTATAACCTAATCAAGAGAAACTACTATTATTTCGAATGTTTATATTGTTTGTTACTTAAAGTTATAATGCTAAGGGCGGACAAGTCTCATTTCATTTCGCAATTATGGTGATTTAACTTCTACGCGCTAACAGTGTAAAAAAATTTCAAAATATCAAGTTAGCTGAAAAATATACTGATAGTGTAAAGTTTAATTATAGACACACTTACTCTTATTGCTTTAGCATGCCTTTAGCAAGATGGTTTGTGCTCTATGTACCAAAATTTTATTTTTTGTGTTGATACTGCGCATTTTTCAAATTTTCCGTGACCAAAAACGAGGTTCATTCATACACGGAAATGACAGACAAATTTGTTCATTATGTGAATATGTGATTGATAACATTCCACAAATTAACATTTACTTACCTTAAATCTTTCTTTGACTGAGATAAAAAGCCGGAATTACCTCAAATTCATATTTTATTTCCCTTATATACTATTGGTATTTGGAGCAATAAAATTTCATCAAGTCATTTGAATCTTCTTTCTCTCTGACATAATTTTCCTTTTCTTTAAAGAATCCACATTTGAGTCTGTGAGAGGAAGACAAAAAGATCCTTTCAACACTTCTTTCACAAAAAAGGAAACCAAGAATATGGGAGCTTGTGCTAGTGTACCAAAGGACTTGAAGGCTGAGGCTGCTGCGGCTCCTCCACCAGAGCAACCAAAGGAGGAGGAGGAAACCACCACCACCACCGCTGCCGTTGACAAGCAGGTTAATGGAGAAGATGGAGAAAAGAAGGTGGAAGATGGTGATGCTGCTAAGCCAAAGGAAGATGAGAAAGTGACTGAGGATGACAAATCCAATTCTCTTGGATTGTTGCTCGATGAGGTAGTACTCCATCTGTCCCAATTTATGTGACACTTTTTGCTTTTCGAGATTCAAACTCCAATCACTTGCTCTAACTAATATACACATTATATTATCATCTTCAAAACTCAAGTATCATCACAAAATAGACGTTTTGCTCTAACTCATATAGACGTTTTACTCTAACTAATTCCATGAAAAATCATTCTGTCATATCACAAGTGTGTCAAAATATGAAAAGAAAAATCTTGAATGTAACTGATCTCGGGATCAGAAAGACTATATAAGATAAGACGGTCTACAGAATATTGTAGCAATTTTTTCAGTTTGGCGTTTGCGATATTGAATGATTTTGAAAATGAATGGCACAGAGCAAAGCAGCCAAGGAATCGGTTAAAGATGAGAAGAACACAGAAACCACAGTAGAAAAACCAGAAGAACCAAAGGCAGAGGAACCACAGGTATCAGATGCAGCTACAAAAGAAACTGATGTTCAACAACCAGGTGCTGCAGAAGCAGATGAAAAGAAGTCAACAGATTCTAGTTAATCCAAGACATGGTTACAAGAGAGCAAAATTGTATGTTTTTTGCTAGTTACTTGAGAGGGAAGGAAAATTTATAGCAAAATGGGATTAATGGGAACATATTGGGAGTTGCATGGGTTTTCTGGTGGATAATATTGTTTTTGAAGTATCTCTACTTGTACTTGGGGTATTTCTTATTATTGAAATTTCTCTATATATATTTCATGTTATTGTCTGTTTCTAGAAAGAAAAAGAAAAGAACTGCTACATCATGACCAGTAAAAATCCAAGATGGCAAGACAAAGTTCCAACAAAGTGTATTACACAGCATAAGGCAATGAATAAGCAGCTTGTTTTAAGATTTTAAAAAATACCACATTAAAAGAACAACCAGTACTGTATATTCTAGCACCATTCAAAGTGATAATAACCAAAGGCAAGATACTTTTTCCTTTTGATGTTCCAAAGGAAATATTCCAACATCACTATGGTTTAGATTAACCTAGATGCAGCTATCAAAGGCAGTGATACGCAACCAGTATTTCATAACTTTGCAAGGGGGTAAGGAGTTTCCAAGTAGTCATTTATCTCGGTAGAACCAAGAAAAAAAAGTGAAAGTTATCAAACACAATATAAATAATATAGTCCAAATAAGTGCCAAGAGGGTTGTGCTTCAGTCGTTAGGCTTAACAAGAAGAGATTAAAAGTTTGCACTTACTGCATTAAAAGAAAGCAAACAAACAAGAGGAGAAAATTCATGTTCCAAGTTTAACAGAGGTGCTTCAAGAAGAAAAGTACAGACCACATATACTGCAGCTGGTACATCATTCAGTTATAAGGCGGCATTTCTCTGCGCTTGAGTTCAAGCACTAATCGCTGATTCTCAAGCTTGATAACCTCATTATCAAGCATCATCTTTTGTAGCTCCTCGTCTTTTTTACTGCAGAATTTCGTGCACTTGAACCTCCGTTTCTCCAACTCCAGAATTTGGGCCTGAATTTGTAACTTTTGTTCTTCCAACTGTAGTAAGCAAGGTAGAATATGCTCATCCGGTATTTCTCTCTCCTCACTGTTATAATTGCTATTAGGATGAAGCGCATTTGGATCTAATGCAGTAGTACAGTTCAGAGAGGAAGGGCCCATATTCAAAACTCTTTCTTCTTCTCCTACTTTCCTCTTCGCAGGAATATCCTGCATCAAATTAAGATCTAATGTAGTGGTACAGTTCAGAGATGCACAGGCCATATTTGACCCTCTTTCTTCTCCTCCATTCTTCCTCTTCAAAGGCAAATCCAGCAACACGTTTTTAGGCTCAGACTTGTCATTACCCTTCACAGCCAACAGCACGGATTGCTGAACTTCCTGATCATGGGGAAGGAATAATCTATTCCGATTGTTGTATGAGCACATTTCTTGATAGAACAACTGTTTGCTACCTAAAAGCTTGTTCATTTCCTCTTTCAAATCATCAGATAGGTCCATTGTTTCCAGCAGAGTAGGGTTCTCCACAACTTGACATGCAGTTCCTCTCCCAAGTACATCATTGAGTCTCTTGAACTTTTTGTTCAGATCATTGAACTTATCCTCACATTGCTGAGGAGAGACATGATGACCTCTTTCAGCCATAACACAGGAAATGGCCCTCCATTTACCCTTGATGAAAATCCTATTGGACAAAGCATCTTCCCCGATGTAAGAAACAGCAGTTATCAAAAGCTTAACCATCTCATCTGTCCATTTCATACGATGATATCCTGCTGGTTGCTTCTCTTCAGTATGTCCAGAGACTTCTCTTACATCATTCAAATCCTCAAGTAACGCTTCACGGTTCTCAGCTCCAATGAGCTCGATAGCATCAAACAACAGCATTTCTTGGTTAATGTCTTCCATGTCGCTTATATCAAAGGACGTCACCTCTGGAGCATGCTGCACAAGAACCGTGGAACCTTGGTTAGGTTGATCAGTTATTTTGTGATTGACTGCATTGACCTGAACAAATCTAGCCGTCCACGGACTAACCTGCATTCATAAAAAGCAAGGTGATGGAGCTATGTTTCACATTAATAGAGTAGCACCATTAATAAACAGCATTGTTACGCCTCAATCCCAAGCAAGTTGGGGTCAGCTATAGGAATTAGGAACCATCACTGTCCAATTTAGTAAGTCGAAACAGTTTTAGTTCATTCATCAGAGAATGGACAAACAAGTTATCAGAATGGAGTTCATCCATGCAAAAAGTGGATGCTGGATTTTACAAGACCTGCAACTAGAGAAGGAGAGTACTGAGGCTAGGAGTGGTATAACACAAAATACATAAGACTTTCCTCCAATGATTATCTTACCAAGAAGTGAAGGTCATTTCAATGCAAACAATCAAACTACAAAAACATTCCTATTTGTGAAGAACTAACAAGAAAGGAAAGTATTGATTCGAGCACATCATACCCGATTCAGATAAGCAAAAAGATAAATTTACTAGGAGATAAAACAAAAACAATCTCAAATAGAGACTAGATCTTGAAGCATTTATAATATAACCTCTTGCTTCTAAGGAAGAGGCACATGCATTAACTGAGTACTCTGACAGCGCTCCGCGAAACACATTGGTTTGATCGCCCAAGGAAGTGGAGAACTTAATAAACTAGCGAAGTTTGTAAAACAAGGGCCGCAGATGATGACAAATGGACGTTTGAAGAAACAGGTGTTTAAAAGTGAGTTTGCTTTCACACTTTGGCTCGCTAAAGACATAAATGAGTTACTCATGAAACACGAGTTCAAATAGGCAGCTTAATCAGCATAGTTTTGAAAAATCAAATACCAGCTTCATTTTGGGAATTTTTTTCAAATTGATTAAGGACAGCATTCAAGCCTTACTTTTCCCAGCCCCCTCAACCCTCGATTCTCTTCCTATAAAGTTACTTCTACAGAAATATACAGGAGTAATAGATTACTCCGAAACTCAACAGCGTTCTTTAGAGAATCGTTTCAGGCAAACTCCATTTAAATCAACTCACCAGCCAAGTAGATAAAACGACTTTCAAGTTTAATCTACAAAGTCAGAATGCTAAATTCACGACATACAACATCAATCTTTTAACAGATCTCTTTGACCTAGTAGACAAAGAGCCTTGGACAGAATGAGATATCAGACTACAAGACCTGCTTCGACCAATCACTCTTTGATAAACCTATTAGAGATGAAGACTAATGCCTACTGGCTCTCAGTGTTTGTGAGCTAGCTGCAGGAAATTAAATTTCATTGAAAGATATCAAAAAGGAAAGTAGGCGTCTACTTCTAAGAAAGGAGTAGCATAATTCTTATGCACAGGCTGAAATTCAGTAAGCCATAGATGTCATAACAATAGTGCATTACATCCCCTTAAATCAGAAAATCATGAAATAAAATGTTTTACAGCCAGCTTCAAAACCAAGTGACGACCCAACAGCTTACATAATAACAGTCTTAAGAAGGAAAGAGATTCATAAACATTCTGCAAGTACATAAGCATTTTAACGCCAACAAAATGTGCAAGCCAATATACAGAGACATCATCTAATAATGAAATACTACTTCAGGGCATTATCCAATGTGTAACACATAATCGACAAATTCAATAATGGTGCGTGATGATACCTTAGTGAAAACTAGTGTTGGCATCCCTCTCCCTTTAATAGTTAAAAGGGCAGCCCGGTGCAAGAAGCATCCGCGATCACGCAAGGTCCGGAGAAGGACCACACCCCAGAGGGGTGTATTCTAGGCAGACAACCTGATGCAAATGTATTGACTCCCCCTCTAAAAGTAGCTTGACTTGTATCCTTTGCAACAATATATTCAATAGCAGGTCAGCTTTACATGCCAACTCCTATATATTCAATAGCAGGTCAGCTTTACATGCCAACTCCTATAGTCCAATTCATCTCTCCACCTACATTGTGCCTAAGAATTCTGAATGACCAGTTTAAGCCCAGTAAACGCATCCATTAAGAATTAAAAAGAAACCCCGCCCCCACCTCCCAAAGTACAGGAGTTGCCCCACGACTCTGTATCAAGATCTTGAATAAAATTTGAATCTTTGGATGCAGAGAACGCAACCAAAGCATGTTTGCCCGGGCTCACATCTTCCATCAACGTGCAATTTTCCCAGTAAAATATCACCTTATGATTTTTAGCGGATAAGTGAAAAATATTCGGGTACACCTGTTTTAAACTTTTAATCAAAATAACAATACAGTCATTCTCATATTGCTTTTCTCATGTGTGCCTACAAGTTTTTTCTTTCAAATACGTTAGGGAAGTTTGAAATGAAAGACTCTAAGATAGTTCAATATTTTCTTCCTAAACTTAAAATAAAAATTGTAATAAGAGTTTGTATGTTATATAATAGTAAATCAACCACACAGAGTGTTACATACTCAAGTCTCAACGGTGATTTAAGTATTATTAATCTCATTCCATAATCTATAAAATTAGGTGATGCTCCTGTCGTAGTAAGTACACAGCTACATTACTTGATCATGGTCCCAAACAACCTGTTCATCTTATTTGAGGCATAACAAAGCTACAAAATCTACAAATAAAACATAGAGTAAAAGTACTTAATCCTTGCGACCCGTTTTAAGGTACCACCGCCTAACTTGCAGCAGAACATCAGCGCACGAAATGATGGAAAGAGGAAGAGAATTTGAGTATTCTTTAAAGGGAGTATTGTTTAAAGGGGGATTGCTTATTGCATTTGGTAAATTCCCCCTATATGATGATCTTGATATAGAAGTTGATATTTTTGATATGGCTAAAGAGAACTAATACATTGGTCATGCTTCTTTTCGTAGAAGTTTCTTCTCAAAGTTGAGCAGCACTAATCTCCTGGATTGGAATGGCCAGCTCTTATTCGCTAAAGTAGTCAAACATGAGCTCCATGTCTTGGTATTAGACGATCATAGAAAGCCGAAATAGGCTGATCATCAAGCTGACATTCTTGAAACATGATAATAAGGAGCTAACAAGAATGGGTCTATTTTGTTCTTTGTGAAGCAGGACAAGAAATCTCTTTGCATGTACGACATCAATATGGGGGCGTTAGAAACTTATATACTGTCAAGTGATAACGTCCAACTACGTCTATAAAGGGACTAAGTTGTCGCGGAAAATATAGATCAGTATTTAAAGCCCCAAGGTCGAATCCCACAGGGAACATGATTTCTAGCAGTTAATCAAACACCTCTAGCACATAAAACAGTAGTAACACAAACACTTCTGTCATTAAGAAAAGCGAGGTACAGATTAAAAGCTTACACCCTATTTACAGCATAGTACATATTCATCTTTATGAATTCAAAACATTCAATTTTAACAAAGCTCTGATCAGAATTCGGCGAACCAAACTGTTTAAGCAGATTGAGCACACCTCCCTTCGATCATCTTAGAAGCATTTCCGGTGAACAATGGAAGGACCAGATTCATCATATTCGCCCTTTGTTATCCACATCTACAGTTGTTCAAAGAAACAAAATCAGCAAGGATCCCAACAAAGAGTTTATTTGAATACAGCTCTAGTATATCAAAGTTTGAGGAGACGTGCAAGAGTTCTAACAGTATGCATTACCTGTTGGAAGGTGCTGAGAGAGGCTAAGATTGACCCTCCAATCCAGACACTGTACTTGCGTTCAGGAGGCGCCACCACCTTGATCTTCATGCTGCTGGGAGCAAGAGCAGTAATTTCCTTGCTCATACGATCAGCGATACCAGGAAACATTGTTGTTCCACCACTGAGGACAATGTTGCCATAAAGATCCTTTCTGATATCTACATCGCACTTCATGATGGAATTGTAAGTTGTTTCATGGATACCAGCTGCTTCCATTCCAACAAGTGATGGCTGGAATAAGACCTCCGGGCATCTGAATCTCTCTGCTCCAATAGTAATCACCTGTCCGTCTGGTAACTCGTAGCTTTTCTCAACCGCAGAGCTACTCTTTGCAGTCTCCAGTTCTTGTTCATAGTCAAGGGCAACATATGCTAGCTTCTCTTTAACATCCCGGACAATTTCCCGTTCAGCACTAGTGGTGAATGTATAACCTCTTTCAGTTAGTATTTTCATCAAACAATCAGTAAGGTCGCGACCAGCTAGATCCAACCGAAGAATTGCATGAGGAAGAGCATAACCCTCATAAATTGGCACTGTATGTGTAACACCATCACCAGAATCCAGTACAATACCTGTTGAGATGGCCAGAAGCATAATTAGAACGAATAAGCTGAAGGTTCAAAGCATACCTTCTTATGGAAACAATCACAGGGTGCATCTCCATGGTTAGGATACAAATCACACTAAATCAGAACCATAAATAGAAGTTAAAAGGTGAAATGAAGCCAATATGACCAGACTTCTCTCCACATTCAAATCATTTCAAGTTTAACTTAAACAATATTGCAATGGATATGCTGACTATCAAGTAATCACTTTACTAATCAAGGATTGTAAAATGAGGGCAGCACTCATGTCTCACCGGTTGTACGCCCACTGGCGTAAAGAGACAAGACGGCCTGAATAGCAACATACATGGCAGGCACATCAAAAGTCTCAAACATGATCTGTGCCATCTTCTCTCTATTGGCCTTGGGATTCAAGGGTGCTTCTGTAAGTAGCACTGGGTGATCTTCAGGAGCAACGCGCAACTCATTGTAAAAAGTATGATGCCAAATCTTTTCCATATCGTCCCAATTGCTCACTATTCCATGCTCAATGGGATACTTCAAGGTGAGAATACCCCTTTTTGACTGAGCTTCATCACCAACATATGCATCCTTTTGACCCATCCCAACCATAACACCAGTGTGTCGAGGTCGACCAACAATACTTGGAAAAACAGCCCTTGGAGCATCATCACCAGCAAATCCAGCCTGCAAGTAAATAGGCCAAATGAGAAATTAATTAAGCAAACATTACACAATTATTCCAAATAATTAGAATCAAAACATAGAACTTGAAGTACAAGTGAGCATATGTTTTAGAGTTCAAAGACTATTGGACAAAAAGACTTGCTTTATATAACAACAAAAGGACTTGTTTAGATAGATTATAATATAGCCTGAAGGACGTTACGCTTAAACATCTTAAAAATTAACCTTAACCATTCCTGTCCCATTATCACAAACAAGGGGTTGAATTTCTTCTGCATCAGCCATCTTTTAAAACCTGGCACAAAGTGGTAGTAGTAAAGAACAGTGAGAAAAGTACTATTGAGCATATATGGCTAGAATTAGATGTAACAAAGTATGGCCAGAGATACTTGCAAGGAAACGACAGGCCATGCATGTAGTATATACAAAAAGAAAAAGAAGATACACAAACAAAAGAGCACAAAGTAAGAACTAAAAGGAACTTATGAATACTGAAGGACTAAAAGGAACTTATGAATACTGAAGGAATTATATTAATCAATTAACCAATAACTATGTCTCAATCTCAAATCCGGAATATCATGATCAACTACGAACCACAGTATATATACTTTGATTACAGAAAAACACCTAGTGTTAACTTGTTATTATCAAAATGATTTATAGATCATGATCATCAGTGTTTCTTCTAAAATATAACATTGTAAATTGTAACATAGTAAGCAGCATTTATAAACAAAAAACACTAAACAAGTTACAGATACCAAGAAAAGAAATGCTCTGAAAAGGTACACGTATCAATTTAACCAAGAATTGAAACAGGACAATTAATAGAGATTCTTTTTAATGAAACAAATACTCCCTAATAAAGGACCTAAACAAGAACAAAGAGAAAACATATACAACAGAAAAGTTGTGAAGAATTAGAAAATGAGAGCATACCAGTTGAAGATTACAGTTAAGGAAGCACAAGTAGAGAAGAGGAAGAGTTTAAGGGGTGTTCTTGAAAATGAAAAGAAAAATGTAATGCGCTCCAAAATATATAATGTAAAGCTGAGTACTATGATTTATTGGGGGTTTATGATAAATGAAATGCGCGCCAAATATATGATGTGGCATGTTTGGCTGCTTATAAAAAGCCAGGCAAAGGGATCTTCATCA
Organism: Petunia secreta; assembly: GCA_029990175.1. NCBI lineage: Eukaryota > Viridiplantae > Streptophyta > Magnoliopsida > Solanales > Solanaceae > Petunia > Petunia secreta. The sequence continues at coordinate 6,416,090 of JARKIP010000028.1, read as the reverse complement.
CCTCTTCGCCTTTTTCTTTGGATGAGGCGGTCGGATAATCATAATCTTTGTAATTACTGTTACTACTCCTTCAAAAAATGATTTACATATTTCGAATTTTAAGAGTTAAACGAGTTTATTTTAACCATGAATTTGAACATATAATTTTTAAGTTTTTTCGAACAAGCACTATAAGTCACAATAATTAATAATTCAAAATATTTAAAAGACATGAAAATATTACGGTCAAAGATAAACTCGTTTGACTCTCGATATCCGAAATATGTCATCCATTGTAGAACAGAGGGAATATTATTATACATGTAGTTTGGTTGGTGGGATAGATATAATAGTTCCGATATTAAATTTGGGATAACATATATTTCATGTTTGGTTAGTGGTATTAATTAATGTGGGATAGATTTTACATCAAAAATAGGGTACTTTAGTCCCGCGAACCAGACAAGCATGAGAATAGTTAAAGTTAGAAATAGTGCAAATTCAAGGCAATCATCGAAACAAAGCTCCTTGTTCATTTTGCTTGGCTACTTGTTATCCATTTCTCAAAATTCTACACAGATGTTAAATTATTAAGTATGATCAATCAGTTATATTAGTTCTTGCCGAGTATTTTGTGTTGTTCTTTTTTTTTTTTTTTTAAAAAAAAGAATAAATTTTAGGAAAAAATAACTATGTGTTTGGATTGCTAAACACCTTGTGCATCCTCAAACAAAATGATGTTGCCAAAAGAGCTTATCTTTCAAATCAATGAGGTGAATGTTAACTAGTCCAGGTCATCTTTAAAGATTCTCAACAAAGTTAAAGATAGCCAACTTAGCAACTTTTAATTAAAAGGGACACCACAATCAACTTTGATAAAAATATAGGAACAAGAAGAAAGAACCAAACGTGAAAGTCTGAAAGCAGAAATTTTTCTTTCCTACAAACAAATTGATGGGGTCAGTGGATCATGGAATCCAGCCAAATAAAGGTCAGCATCCAATTTGGAATTTTGAGGTGGCCTTTCTAATCTTCACGTCAATCTTACTTGGTTCAAAAAACAATACTAAGAGACCGGTATCAAAAGTTACTCGAACTCCTTCGATATTTATATCAAATTAATTAATACACGAAAACTAGCGAGAAGTATATTTTTTGTACACATATTTGTTATTGATCATAATTAAATACATTTATTCTCACTTTAAGTCTAGTTATTAAAGTTTAATTTATCAATTTGATAAAAATATGAGGTAGTGATGGTCTAGCTAGACGCCGACCATTTCTTAGGATCAAAAGTTGTTTTGGCAGTTGTCTTAGTTTAGTCCAATCAAATCAAGAAACTAGACCTAGATTGTAATCAGAGAAGATTGTAGAGGATCGCTAGAGCAAACGCATGTGCAACCCGTTTAAATTATTAATGATGTTAAAGAAATTAAAGTGAAATACTAACTGATAAAAGTGTTGATTTGCATTTAATTTAGCGTTGGTGTCTTCTACAGTTCTACTAATTAGCTAATTGGTTACATGCTCATCGCATACACACGTTTCAATTGAAATATAGATTGTTACTACAATTTATGCAAGATAATGAAACTTAGTGCGCTAAAAGTAGGAGGGTGAAGTATTGAAGTGTACCAAGGAAATTACCTACACACAAAAATACTTACCTTTAAGGGGCTGGAAGTTTACACAGTACCGGTAGTCACTAACCAATAGTATTAGTCATTAGATAGATAGTCATGCAACCATGTTCCATGCAATTAATTTGAGGAGCCCTAATTAATTTACTAGATAGATCTACGGAACCATGCAATTAATTTTCCTAGACACTAGTAATCATCTTGGTGGGGTAAGATCTGCATACATTTCATCCTCTTCAGATCTCATTTGTGAAATAACACTAAGCATGTAGTTGTTTTTGTAGTAGTAATCAGAACTCTACTTTTGGGTCTAAAATCCCATTTTCTACATTTTTTTAACGAGACAAAAAATATAAAACATTTCTTTATGGACCAAAACTGTAACGCCAGAAGTGCCGTGCATCTATAAATCACTTGTAAAAATCTCATAAAGAGCAGTACGTCTTAATATTGACTCCGTCCAGAAAAACTCATGGCGATTGTCAGAAGTCACCAGGGTGAAACTCCTTGTATTCACCGAGTCTTGCTGCTGGTAAGATTTGGCGATCGCCATGAGCTTTTCTTACCGATGCAATAAATTTTAAGTTTTCTTATGGAAGCCAAAGTTGAAATAGGGTACCAGAAAAGTCCTATTTTTGTAAATAACTCATAATAAATAGCTATCGGGTTGAATATGCTTGTGACATTTTGATGAGTAGCCTATTTTAAGAGGTAAATAACTATGACACTTAAGGCAATGATTTGTCTAATTGACTTAACTAAGTGTGGTGTAGCAAGAATGACCTTGCTTAACTTAAGTGGAACATTTCAGGACGAAACTACCCCTTAACAAATAATAAAAAGACCTGACTGTCTCTTTCCCTTCCTTTACAATTTTGTAGCTTATTTTTCCACAAAAAAGAAACTTTTACAACAGTTTCAAACCCTAAGAATCCAAAATTTCGAGGAAAAAGAAGATTCAAAGGTAATTTCTTCAATGTTTCATTAATTATACGTAGTTTTTGTTGACACCCAATTTTGTCCCGAAACATTTTAACAAGTGTCTAATTATTTTAAGTAAATTCAATTTTAAAGGAAAGGGGTTAAAATCATAATGAGCAGCCTTAAATTCAGTCTATCCACGCAATTCTTCCACTTATTAAATTATAGAGTGAAGGCTATAATTGTTCCTCACCCATAAATTTGGCCTATTTCTGCAACACCTATTTATATCTATACAATACACACGCACACACTCTTCCTCATTTCTTAACCCGTTCTCAGATAATCCCTAATCCGTTTCCCGTTTCGACCCGCGACCCGTTGCTTTTTCCCTTGGATTCTCTCCAAAACAGTCCAAAATTGGGATCCAACAGTTTTTAAATTAAATATTGCATAATTACATCTTAAATTCGTAGAATTTGTTTAGTTTTCGTATACTAACAAATTAGCTATAGTGAGTTGTGAATTTTGATGATAATGATTGAAAAATACTGCTAGATAACCAACAATTAACGTCCCATTGAATTTTAATTGCTGCAAAAAAATTATATAAGTTTGAATTTGTATTTGTTGCGGAATTTGCGAATAAAAATTGCGATTACTCTTATTTAGTTGCAACTTCATTATTTTGCCCTAAATTAACTTGAAATAACTGTAGATGATATCTGTAAATTGTCACTAGCAGGAAACGTTTTTTAAGATCTGTTACATGAGAATTTGTTTGAAATACACTCACTGCCTTGTGGGCAGCACTTGCAGCTGTACTGCAAACAATTGCTTGTAGATAAACTTTACATGTGTTGCCTAATATGGAGCACTTTTGATTGCATGGAGTGGTGCCATGTAAGTGTTGCCCACAGGGCTACACTTGGAGGTTCCATTAAAAACATCATATGTAGAGTAACTCTACATGTGCTGCCTAATAAGCAGCAGTTTTGAATGCATATTAGGTGTCTTTTCAAGTGTTGCCTTGTGGGCAGCACTTGGAGGTTTGGTGCAAAACAACATGTAGAAGAATCTCTATATGTGATGCCCAATATGCAGCACTTTAGTTGTGCTGCAAATCTTTACATGCACCTGATATAACATGTGCAGGGGAATTTTCCTACAAGCTGTGCCCGAAGGCCAACACTTTAATTAAAAAGTGTAACAAGTTCTACAACTTGTTGTTATCGACCTCCAGCGCTTATGCATAACACTTAACAAAGAAAAATTGATGTTTGCTTTATCTTGTTAATCTATTAACCAAACTCTAAACTCATGTTTCCATTTCATTGCGTGCAGCATTTGAGTAGCAACAAATTGCATCTACATTTCTTACAATGGAATATAGAGCGCTATTTTAAACGTAGCAAGTCTGGATGACAAAATAAAAAATTAGATGCAGAATTTGAAGCTCGAATCACAATGTACATAAAGTACTCAAGAAAAATAGAGAGATGATGCTTATGCGACGTATAAATGACGATGACGGGCCTATCATTGACGAATCTACTCCATTGGCTTCACCAAATTAGTGTCATTTTGTCATGTCATTATGTTTTTTTTTTTTTTTTTTTTTAAAAAAAAAAAAGATATTGTGAAGCACATTTTAAAGAACAACTTTTTTGCCTTTGTCTTATTGTATTTTGATTCAATATGTTTTGGCTTCGTATTTTTCTTAACCCCTCTATCATTGTGCTTGTCTGCTAGTGTTGGTAAATAGGCAATAGTTGCCCGCCAACCCTTATCAATTTCTCACTGGCAATTGCTTTGAGTTGCTACCCAGGCAACACTTGGCCTCCCCTGCTCACCAAATTCCTTAGCCAATTCCAGTAAGATGCTTCCTAGGCAACCCTTGGCCTCCACCCCCTCACCAAATTCTCAAATTCAATACCCTTGAAATGCTTCCTAGGCAACAGTTGACCCCCACCACTTACCAAATTCGCTCAGTCGCCAATTCTCTCGAAATGCCGCCTAGACAGCGCTTGACCTTCACCAGACATCAAATTCCTTAAGCCAATTGTCTTGAGTTGTTGCCCTTATATAATAAGAATAAAATATACAAACAAATACTAATAACACAAGCAAGACATTCAATATGTCTTAGCTTCATTACTCCATTAACTCTCCTATACCATTGCGTTTAGTTTTAAGTGTTAACAAATAGGCAACAGTTGCCCGCAAAACCTTACCAAACCTCACATCCAACTGGCTTAAGTGGATGCCTGACAAGCAGCACTTGGCCTACACCAGATCCATTCATATGCAGCACTTGGCATCTACCCATTACCCAAATTTCCAAAGCTAATACACTTGAAATAATGCTACATGGCCAACGCTTCACCCCTTATCCCTCATCAAATTCCACAAGCCACTTGCATTGAGTTACTACCTTCACAACATCATAAGTTAACAAAACACAAACAAACATTAAAAAATAAGCCACGACACACATAAAATACTTACAGGAAAATGTACATTCAACACTAAATACAATCAAACTTTACAAATCCCAAAGCATTTACATTACTAACATTATAAGCATGTGTTACACACAAACGATTCAATAGCGTCAACTAAAAAGACAAGCATTTACATTAAAAACTCAGTCATCCTCATCATTTTTATACAACAGAGAAAGACTTTCCAAGCACTACTTTATAAAAAAGAGAATTATGCTCATGGTGATCAATCGCCTATCTTCTCAAGAGGAGTACCATATCCACCATTGACTTGGACCTTGAATGACTCCACAGGTTAGCAGCCCAATCAAAACGATAATCTTTCAACTGCGCCCACTTCATCTTGAAAACATCATTGTCATGCATTATTGAGTCAACAAACTTAAGCACCACCACCATACCTGCACATGATTTAACGAAGGGTGAATGCAAAAATAAATAAAATAAAAAATAGAATCAACAAATACAATATCATACCATAATTAACTTAAACTTAATAGGTAACAACTTTCCCAGTACAACCATCAAATGTAATGTCAACATCACAAAAAGAAATAAAAATAAAAAAGTTAATACCTACTACTAAACAGTAAGCAAGCACAACCTGACAGACAACACTTTCCCTACAAACATAACTTATGTTTGAATGCTATATATTAATTGTTGCCATGTGGGCAACCGTTTCTACAAGAATAGAAAAAATAAAAAATGTAACAGCCAAGAAAACTTATAATTGAATATAATCTCAATTGTTGTCCTAAAACTTATAACAGCTAGGGCAACAGTTTCTACAATAAAAAAATAAAATACAATACCAATTCTTTGCTAAAAATTCACATCAACTACGAATATAAATAATTTCATATAACATATTCAACAACATAAAACGAACATTACTGATTAAAAACAAAATCTAACGAATCAAGGAAGCAAAAATTATAAAAAGAAAATAAAATACAACACCAATACTTTGCTAAAAATTTACATCAACTACGTAATTAATGTAATTTCATAAGATATTCGACAATATTAAACAAAAGGTACCGATTAACAACAAAAATTGACGATTTAGGGAAGCAAAGATTGGATTATTTATAAAAATCAATAAAGAAAAAAATAAAACTTAAATAAGAAGAATAGAGAAACTAACCCAGATGAAGAACCCTAATTCGTAACGGAAAGAGGAGGGGGGGGGGGGAGAGAATGATAGAGAGAGAGAGAGAGAGAGAGAGAGAGAGAGAGTGTGTGTGTGTGTGTGTGTGTGTGTGTGTGTGTGTGTGTGTGTGTGTGAGGGGAAAGAGAAGGGTGGCGCAGAATTAGAAATTAGGGCTAATATTGGTCAGGGGGTAAAATAGACTTTTCATATGTTTAAAAATGGATAGGAGGTCATTTTGCTAAAATATTTCTTAGTGGGGACAAAAGGACATAACCAGGGATAAGGGTACATGGGATGAATTTTTTTGTATTTTAAGCCGCTAAAAAGAAACCACTAACACTTAAAAACTTTTAGAAAAGGAATCATATTTTAAAACATATTTTTTTAAAGAAGCCACCGGAAAAGTTTTTGAGAATTTGAACTGAACTCCAGGAAAATTTCCTGAGGTTAGTTTAAAGTTTCAAAAAATTCTCCTAGAGCTTCATATTTGCAGTCCCAAAAAGTTTTACTGGGACATTTGAACTTAATCAAAGAAAATTTTGGGAGTCCGTTCAAAAGCGCTAGAAAAATTAACTGGATTCGTGGTATTTTTTGATTTTTTTTTTGTATTTTTAAGTGATGTATATTTTTCTAAAAGTGATTTTTTTTATGACTGCTTCTTTTTCGCCGCTCCACAAAGTCAAAAAATTTCACTACATATACCCTTATTCTTGGTTATAGTTTTCTGTCCCCATTTAAGAGTGGTTTAGCAAAATAGCCTCGGTAGGCAACACTTCACGTTATAAATTTACAAGTGTTCCCTTGGTGGAAAATACTTCAAGTATGAATTGCAAGTGGTGCCTGCAATGCAACACTTCAAGTTATCTGGGGAGAATGTTGACAGAGATAGGCAACACTTGTCATTTTATACTTGAAGTGTTGTCCCGGTGGGTGCACTTGTCAAGTTTAAAACTTGAAGTGTTGATCCCGAGGAAGCACTTACTTAAAATTAGTGAGATCATTCTTGTAAAACTACTTTAAGCGAGGTCAATAAGCCAAACCATTGCCTAAGGTGTCATAGTTTTCTTAATTGCCCCTACAAAGTGGCTACGGGGCCTCATTTCTACAAATTTTCTTCTAAGCCCATTGGCCAATGCCGGGTGGTTAGCCGGTGAAGTACACAAATAGCCTATTCTTAAAACGTCCTTTAAGTTAAAGCTGCTTTTGATAATATTAAATGTTAGATAAAGAATACATTAACAACACTTTTACACTAAAAGAGAAGCAACACGAAAATGGCCCCTATTTAGTATTAAGGATGTTTATATGAATTTTTACTTTTTCTGAGCATATTTTTATATTTTTCTCATTGCCTATGCATTTATCTATGTATATTCATGTAAATTTATTTTTTGGGAGGAGATTTTTCTGTATAAACTTGTCCAAAGCAATGATATAGACAAAATCAACAATATAACTTCAGTGAATACAAAAATGTAACGATATCACCAGCAGGGAGGGTGTCCGCCGGCGACTAAGTGGCAAGGGAAGAGGAGATTTGGTAGCTAGAGTTTTTTTTGAAGGAGTGTTTAAATTTGTAATTTTAGGAATGTGAGATATGCATGAAAAAAATATGACATGCTGTTTGTAATTTTAGGTAATGGGCTGCTTATTTTCTGAAAATTTTCCTAGATTAACATACATGCTCCGGCTGATAATCTAACATGCCTTAATCCATTTTCTTAGGTATATCATGCTAGAGTCGCAAGGCACCTAGCCTTTACTAAGCAATGAGTTGATAAAGAAGAGTAGCTATAACTCAGCGCTATTGACATCTAAGAGTTTTAATTAGAACTATTAACGCTAAGTTATATCAATAGTAATAGCGCCAATTCGATTGTTTGAAAATTGACTAATTTGCTAAAATGATTTGTTGCCAGAATAAGCTATGCTTAAGAGTTAATGCGGGTGGGTGGTGACACAGATTGCAATTCGAAGTATGAAATGCATAAAATAGTACTGGTCCACTACCAGCTTCTAATTGGAGATTCTTTTGCTCCGTTTTGTCTTCAAAATTGTAATTAGTAGCACACGACATCTGTTTTATGAAATCTCTTTTAAGGCAAGACACTAAAGCTGGAAAAGGACATTATTGTCTGGACTCCACTCGGGAGTTTATCTCCTAGCAACACTTGCTCCTATTGAACAATGATACTTTTTCTTTTTCTCAAAGTAACAAATAATATAATTGGTGGTATTTACATGAGATATTTATATTTTTGTTTGTCATAAATGAGATGTTTATATATCGAATACAAACTATCTTTACTAATCGAGAATTCATCGGCTGATATATGATTGGAAGTTGATAAATCTGGATTTGACTTCTATATTATTGTTATGTCATTCTCCACTCAAATACTAAATTTTTATTTAAAATTTGGACTGGAACATGTAACGTGCATGTACCTTGTCTATTCTACATATTACCCGCCGAGTGTTATCAGGAGTGTAAATCATACTCTTATAATTTTTTTTTTTTTTAGCAGAATCAGTTTATGTAGTATAAGTTAGCGTCTACATTAACATTAACATGAGTTGGTTTGATCAAGTTACATTCATGAACGTGTAAATCTTTTCCATCAATAGATAAAACTTACATTCTTATGCACACAAACACACACACAACAAGCAAATGAAAGAATTCACCCAATAATAGCAAACCGTGTTGAAAGAAGATTCATGCTTTCAGAAAATTGCTAGCTTGATCTTAAAAGCTTAACTATAAACATTAATCTATGCCTAACAAAATACATTATATTGATTAGGGATGACCAACAAGCTAGAGCAAATCCGGCCCAATGTATTTTAGTTTCAGAAGAAACTTGCATTTGTTTATGCCGCCTCCACAACTAGTTTAACATTGTGGTAGTTGCTTCCAATTATATTTACTTGAAAAACAACAGTAAAAATAAATCTTATTAAGACATACTAACAAACATTTTTTTTAAAAAACTTTTGTCTACTAATTCCAAACAATCTCGTGCTGGAGAAGCCAAGTTGGATTTTGAATATTTATTCGGACTTTAAATTACGTAATTAAGTAAATAAGTTTGAAAATTTTAGTTTGAAATCCGTAATGGTAAGTTGTTTTTATCTTATAATGCTTGATTATTCCACAAAAAAACCATAATTCTTAGTTTTTGTCGTTTTGAATTGCTAATCTATCGTAGTGCATAAATGTATGCTCCTTAATAATAGACAAACAAAATTTAACTTCAACCAGATCCAAATTAATTTTCATTTTATAAAGTAATCAGTTAGGATCACTGCTTTAATATGGATTGGGAGTATGATTGTTCTTTATGTATAATTGAAACATGATTAACTAATGCAAACGATGAAACATGATTAACTAATGCAAACTTATCGATACATTTTTGCGTAGTGATTTTAATGTTGTAGGAAAAAAAATTAATTATAACTATTTCCTTCCTCGCATTAAATCTTTATATTAATTAGTCTGGTTTTGTTTTCGCAGTTACAACTTACTTCTTCCCGAAAAAGAAACAGTCACTTGTTGGAAATAAAAGGAAATGAATTGGGCATCCAAGACAACGACCTGACGGTCAATGAATTAAGTTGGTGAAAATAATAAATATTTAGGATTCAAGTGATATGTCTTTGATACAGTACAAGATTATTTAGTAAATGTGCTTAGAGAATGTAGGGCGAAACTAGAAAATTTTTATTTAACATATATATAATAATACGTGTGTATATATATATATATATATATATATATATATATATATATATATGAAAAAGGTAATACTAGTGAAAAAAGTAATAATATTTGACCTATATATAGTATTCCCTCCGTTCCAAAATGGTTGTCATAGTTTGACTTGGAGCGGAGTTTTTGTGGTCCAAAATAAGCCATACATAAATACGTGGCTATAAATCATTTCATTAAGGGTAAAGTAGTAGTTTCAACTCAAAAATGTTTCCAAATTTAAATTGTGTCATTCTTTTTGGAACAGACTAATAAAGAAACTATGACAACCATTTTGGAACGGAGGTAGTATAATTTTCGGAGAAAATGTTTAGCTTACCACCTTGCTAAAATCTATCTACGGCCATGCCAGAATGTCAAGCACTTCGAATATACATACTCTAGTCGTGTACAAACACCTCCTTTATCATACTTTTTTAAAAGGAAATATCGACGGTATGTGAACTTAACACAGATTATTTGCAACACTCAAAACTATGTAAATACATAACAAGCTGATTCATCATTACGTACTGCATCATCAAATTAAGGGTATGGATGGAGTAAAGGACCAAAAGAATAGATCCTAACCAGAAATACATGTTTCACTATTCAAAAAAATAAAAATAAAACGAACAACAGATCTATGTACTAAGACATGATATGATGACCTTTAATTATTCCAATTTTGATCAATGTAAAATGAAACTAATAAAGTTTTAACCATACAGTCCAGTAACACCGACCAACTTGGTTAGTCCAAAAGTGATTCCCATAGCCAACCAACCTCCAATCAAAACTCTCATTGAAGACTTCACCCATGGTGCTTTCCCTAAGTATGCACCTAACGCTCCAAATCCTAAAAGAGCCAAACTTGCAGCAGCCACCACAACCCCTAGCCTAACATGATAATCTTGTATAAAAGCAGCAGCCAATAAAGGCACCGCTGCACCTATTGCAAATGCAAAAGCAGATGCAGCAGCAGCTTGTAACGGACTAGGCAAATTTTTCTTTTTTTCCTCTAACTGTGTTACATTTTCTCTTTTCATTTGTGACACTTCTATGTCATATTGTGAATAAACAGACACAAATTCTCCTATAGCCATGCTACATGCTCCGGCCACGAGTCCGGCTATACCGGTGAGGATCATGGTTTTTGCATCTTGTTTCACAGCTCCTACTCCCATCATTAAAGATGATGTTGAGAGTAAACCATCATTTGCACCTAAAACTGCAGCCCTAAGCCATTGTGCTCTTTTGGAATAATCTACTATTTCAACCTCAAGATCTAAAGGGATGGCTTGTTTTTCTATGTCATTTTTGACAAATTCTTGGCTAGTTACAGAGGGAAAATTTTCTTGGTTATTTGTTATAGATGCCATGGAAGAAAAATGAGAGAATATAATATATGTTGCGGCTGACAAATATATCTATGGATATGGAGAAGTGTGGAGGGCACACGCCAGGGGTTTTGATATTTATAGCCACATTTGTGGAGAGATAAAGAGGTTTTTACTAGCTAGTGGAGTCTTTATTTGAAGGAATCTGATGCATTCACATCTTCGACTGGTTTTAGGATCCTATTTGGCAATTTTCATCATTTCATATTTAAGGCTAGCGTTAGATTAAAATTCAAATCATTAAGCTTGTAGTGCAAAATTTAAATTTGATGGATTAAATATTTAAAGCTTTTAGCACCAATATTGTACTTTCGAAATTTATAGGTTTAGAATTTAATAGTTTATTTTTTTAAATTATAGTAATTTTTTACCTACGTATTATATATCTGTTTCGTGTTGAAAATACTGAATTATGTTTAGTAGGCTCACCAGCTTCTGATTGTCGATGAGCTGTGTATAAAAGATTACCGAATATTGTAAGCATATAGTGCATTATTTTAATATATATGACCGGTAGAAATATATATTCTAACTTCATAATCAAAATAGCTTTAATTTTCTTAATGATTAGTACCCTCTTAATTTGTTATTTTCCAGAATAATTTCCCTCTCCAAAAACCTAATTTAAGATGTCAAACAATTCACATTTTAAATTATGTAGGCAGCACTTGCGCAGAGTTGTTTATTAGTAATAAAATGCAAATTTATGACCACTATATAGTTTTCTTTACACGTCAGTATATATTAGTTAAACTCAATCAAATATTAAATTGATAAGAACACATACTACACTTAATCTTAGCCAAAAGGCAGAGAAAGGTCAACCACTATATAGTTAAATAATTATATGTAAAAGAAAATATCCTTCATGATAGTTACTAAAAGGGTGCCCCTAGTAATATGTTAAAGGGATTTTTACACTCTATACCTATAAAATTTAAAGTATTTACAAGTCATACCCATTACAAATTATACTACCCATAAAACTAAAAGTATTTACCCAACCTACCCATTGATTATTGTATACCTTCGTTATGCCTTATATGTGTATACCTTTAAAGTATACTGCATAAATTATGGCCTTATAGGTGTATACCTTTAAAGTATACTGTATAAATTATGGTATACAAGTCTGGAGGGACATTTATTACTGTATACCTTTGTTATGCCTTATAGGTATATACCTTTATGGTATACTGCATAAACTATGGTATACAAGTCTGGGTGGGTAGAGTGGGTAAATAATTTAGTGGGTAGGTCGGGTAATAGTTGAAAGTAGTGGGTAGTGGCTGTAATTATTTTAAGTTTTGTGGATATTTTTGTAAGTGTCCCTATTTTAAAATAAGATTGGGGTCCGCGTCGATCTCCATTTTCCTCACGCAAGTAAATTTTGGTTTTTTTTTTTAATTTTTTAACTTTTACATTATATACCCTTAAAATATAAAGTATTTATTTATCCTACCCATTAAAAAATTAAATTACACATAAAAATTAAAAGTATTTACCCAACATATCCATATATTACTGTATACTCTATTGGCGTACACCTTTATGGTATACTACATAATTATGGTATACAAGTATAGATGGGTAAGACATGTAAATAGTTTATGGGTAGGACTGGTAAATATTAAACTTATGGGTAAAAATGAGTAAATATTTTGATTTTAATGGGTATTTTTGTAAACCTCCCATTTTATCGAAATAACTCGCGAGTGTGATCAGAAGTAATTATTACAAATATATACATAAACACTTTTGTTATAATGGTGCCCGACTAGTTTACCTACATCTATATTACTAGAAAAACTGAATAGAAAAACAGGAAAGAAATTGATTTAATTTCGAGGCGTGAAAGATCACTATCTTTCAAGATCTATTTCCTATATACTCTTTGGAGATTACAGAACAATTTTCTCAAAAATTACAATAAACCAAGTAAATAATACTTGCAAATTAGATAGTCATCTGTTAGGAGGAACTCTAATTTGTAGAGCAGATTCAGAACTTTTCCCAAAAGACGTTTCTTTTCATACAAACGGACATGTCCAGTTTATAAGGCCACTAAAAAGTGCCTTTACTCAACCTATGTAACGAACTACTCCTTCAAGTAAGGTTTAGGTAGATATATGCATTTTCTCCAGCTTACTAAGGCCACGCCTTTAGATGGATACGTTTACGTAAACCTATGTGGTTCAAAATCTCCCTTTTGCATGTAATTATCAGAAACTGGATATCTACCTTGATCGGGTATTTTTTGGTTTTCCTGTGCAATGTGATAAGCATATAACTAAAAAAGAAATTCTTGATTCACACATTTTCCATTTCCCACAGCCGAGAGATAGAAAAATACAGATTAATTAAAGAATATGACGACGGGACGTCACTTGAAAATGGGAACAGAAATTGCATTTAAATAGACAGATATGAATCTCTTTGGAATATTTCAGTCTTTATTCCAAAGTTAGACACAAGTCATGACCAAACCGATAAACATATCCCACTACCGAAATGCGAAATCTGTATTCTTTTATCTTATGCTTTTGAAGACAAATTCTATCGCATTAGTTTCTGTTTCTTTTAATATTCGATTATCTTAGTGACTTGTCTATTTTTCTGTTAGTAATTTTCAAATATTCTTTTGTTTTTCTAAAATCAAAAGTTGCTGAAAGGTGTTCACAAGCAATGATCACAAGTTCTTTTATTCTTGTTCCATATAAAAAGACATGTTAACGAGTCACTCAATTACTCGCTATTCTTTATTGAAATTATTTTTACATACTCCTTGAGATAATTGGGTTGTAAGTCATTGAATAAAAAAATACGATAACATCTATGCTATCAGTTCAAATAAAGCTTTTTACATCCACGTGTGTTTGATTGTATTTCTAGTCATAGCCCGGGAAGATACTAATCGTTCACTTTTTTATGAAAGTGTCTTCCATGCCAACTTAAGCTCAATTTATAATGTTCCATCTTTCAAAACTAGAACTGCAATCTCCGCTAAGAGATTTTATTTTTATTTTTTATAAGACTTGTTTTAATCTTTTATAAGACTTTTAGTGGATTTTCGAGAACAAGATCATAAGCTTTCATTTTCTTTCCTTTTTTATTTGTCAAAATATTTCCCAATCGCCATTGTGAAAGTGATCTGAAAGCAGGTAAAGTATATTTTCTTTTGGGAAGCTGGTCAGATGATTCGGCATATAACACGAAATCAATTCCGATTTGTATTGTTTTTGGAAAGAAAAGAAATTTTGTTTCGAGGAGGAAAAGACTTTAGTTGGATTTAAATAGAAAAATATTTTTACTAGCTCTCAAGAGAGTTGAGAAGAAACGGAACTCTCGTGCCGTCCTGCTCTTGCTCGGCTTCGAATTTGATCAAATGATTGATTGATTAATCTTTCTACACCACCAAATATATATTTTATTTTTATTTCAATATTTCCGACGTTCTATAGAAACAATCACTTCTGAAAGGCAGTCATTTAAATATTGTTGGGATTTTGGAATAAATAGAGTGTGAATAGGAAATGGATGGGAAGGTGAAAATGTTCCTTTTAGTAAGGAAATGCACATTCTCCCATATTGGTAGAGGAAAAGACTTTTGTTGGGTTTAAATACAAATTCACTTCTCTTAGCTCTTAGAAGGGTTGAGAAGAAGGGAAGCCTCGCGCCGTCGTCGTCGCTCGCTCGGCTTCGGCTTCCGGATTTCGGATTTCGGTCAATTGATTGACTTAATTTTTTGGACCAACAAAAACTAAAAATATTAATTAATTAATATTTTTTTATTAATATTTAATATTTAATCTGTTTGTGTAACAGAAATGTGAATGGATTAATCTGATTAATCCAGCGTAGTTATTCCTCCACGTTCTCCCACTCTCCCACGTTTTCTCATTAGTGGACTACTCATTACTGACATTTAGTGAATTCAGCAATGAATTCAGGTGCCATTAGTGGCAGTGTTAGTGGCCATTAGTGGTGACTCTTCCTTTCATTTCCCATGGCTATATAAACTGGTCAGTCTTCAACATTTCAACACACTGAAACACAGAAATACAAAACTTCTTACTGCATTCCTCTCTTTTCTGCATACTAAGTAAGTCTTAGTAAGTCGTGTGATTTGCTCCGTTTTCTTTGAGTTCGCAGTGTTCTACTGTTTGAAGTGCCGCTACAGTAGAACTGTTATCCCTTTCCATCCTAGGAGAAATTAACCCATGAACCTTGGGCAACTGTGAGGGGGTTAGATTTCTTAAGGAGACACAAGTAAATTGTGAGCTCGGGATTGTCCCATAACAACTGATAATATACTTCTGTTTATTGTCTTTTCTGATTTATTTGGTTGCAGGAATAACAAGCTTAAGAAATCTACTGTTATTTATTTTCTGCACTTAAATAAATACTGGTTAAGGAGACTAAAACCTTTGTGGTTTTTACTCGTTTATAATATATTAATCTGCTGTGGAGACTAAAACCTTCGTGGTTTTTTCTACTCCTAATTACTGTGAATTAATCTGTTTGTGGGGATTAAAAGCCTTCGTGGTTTTTTCTACTCCTATTGTTTAAACAGTTTATTAATATTGTTTCTGCTTGTGTCACTTGACAGAGATGACTAACGGAGCTGAACAAACTGTCCCTGCTGTGAATACGAATGCTACCGCAGTTTCTGGTGCTGCTGGGCCTAGCCGTGCTGCTGCAACGGTTATGCCACCAGCAGAAAAGCCGGGAAAGTTTACTGGTGTGGATTTTAAGAGGTGGCAGCAAAAGATGTTCTTTTATCTGACCACCTTAAGCCTGCAAAGGTTTATCAACGAGGATGCTCCAGTCCTGACTGATGAAACACTTGAAAACGAACGCTTCCTTGTGATTGAGGCTTGGAAGCATTCTGACTTCCTATGCAAGAATTACATTCTAAGTGGCTTGGAAGATGACCTGTACAACATTTACAGTAATGTTGAAACGTCTAAGAAACTGTGGGATATTTTAGAAAAGAAATATAAGACTGAAGACGCTGGACTGAAGAAATTTGTGGCTGCCAAATTTCTGGATTATAAAATGGTGGATAACAAATCTGTTGTGTCCCAAGTCCAAGAACTTCAAGTCCTTATCCATGATCTCCTTGCTGAAGGTTTGATCTTGATTAATACTTCTGTTAAGAGTATTACTTATATTGTTGCTAACAAACTTTTCTTTGAAGGTTTGAAGATTAATGAAGCGTTTCAAGTTGCAGCCATGATTGAAAAGTTACCTCCATCATGGAATGACTTTAAAAATTACTTGAAACACAAGCGCAAGGAGATGACCCTTGAAGATTTGGTTGTACGCTTGAGGATTGAAGAGGACAACAAATCTGCTGCAAAGAAGGCTCGTGGAAGTGCTGCAATAGCGGGAGCAAATATAGTTGAGCACACTCCAAATCAAAATAAGAGAAAGAGGCCTTCTGGAGGGAAGACAAACCCCAGCAAGAAAAAGTTCAAGGGAAATTGCTACAACTGTGGCAAGAGTGGACATAAGTCCGCAGACTGTCGTGCTGCAAAGAAGGACAGGAAAAAGGAAAAAGGTCAAGCAAACATGGTTGAAGAGACAAAACTGGCCCAAGGAGTGCAAGACATTGATCTATGTGCTATGATTTCTGAATGCAACTTAGTTGGAAATCCTAAGGAATGGTGGATTGATTCAGGAGCCACCCGCCATGTTTGTGCTGTGAAGGAAGCCTTTGCTTCGTATGCTCCCGCTGGACCTGATGAGGCGCTCTCTATGGGCAATTCTGCAACGGCCAAAATTGAAGGATATGGAAAGATATTCCTCAAGATGACGTCTGGCAAGGTTGTGACTCTGACCAATGTTCTTCACGTTCCTGAAATTAGGAAGAACTTGGTGTCTACTGCACTTCTTGTGAAAAACGGGTTTAAGTGTGTGTTTGTTTCTGATAAAGCTATAATAACTAAGAATGAGCTGTATGTAGGAAAAGGTTACCTGACTGAGGGCCTTTTCAAACTCAATGTAATGGTCGTTGATACTATGAATAAAATTGCAGCTTCTTCTTACTTACTTGAGTCAAATAATTTATGGCATTCTCGTTTGGGACATGTCAATTATAAAACCTTGCGAAAAATGATCAATTTGGAAGTACTGCCTAAATTTGATTGCGCTAAGTCAAAATGTCAAATATGTGTTGAGTCTAAATATGCTAAACACCCTTACAAGTCAATTGAAAGGGATTCTGAACCATTAGACTTAATTCATACAGATATTTGTGACATGAAGTCAATACCATCTCGCGGTGGAAAGAAGTATTTCATAACTTTTATTGACGATAGCACTCGTTACTGCTATGTTTATTTATTTAGTAGTAAAGATGAGGCAATTGACGCATTCAAGCAATACAAAAATGAAGTTGAAACGCAACTTAACAAAAAGATCAAAATGATAAGAAGTGATAGGAGTGGAAAATATGAATCTCCTTTTGAACAAATATGTTTGGAATATGGCATTATTCATCAAACAACTGCCCCTCACACGCCTCAATCCAATGGGATTGCGGAAAGGAAAAATCGGACATTAAAGGAGATGATGAATGCCTTGTTAATCAGTTCGGGTCTACCCCAGAACTTGTGGGGGGAAGCTATATTCACGGCTAATCAAATACTCAATCGAGTTCCCCATAGCAAAACACTGTCCATTCCATATGAAAAGTGGAAAGGAAGGAAGCCCAACTTGAATTACTTCAAAGTGTGGGGGTGTTTGGCAAAAGTGCAAGTCCCAAAACCCAAAAGGGTTAAGATTGGACCGAAAACAGTTGATTGTGTTTTCATTGGGTATGCTATAAACAGTAAAGCATATCGGTTTCTGGTTCATAAATCAGAAAATCCCGACATTCATGTTAATACGGTGATGGAATCAGATAGTGCTGAGTTCTTTGAAACTATATATCCGTATAAGAAGGAATGTGAGTCAGTTGGTGAAAGATCCAAACGACCTCGGGAAGGAACCAAAGGAAATTCACCAAATGAGGAAGAACCAAGACGAAGCAAGCGTCAAAGAACTTCTACTTCGTTTGGAGATGACTTTGTCACTTTTCTGTTGGAAAATGAGCCTCGGACGTTTAAAGAAGCAATGTCTTCTTCAGACTCTCCATTTTGGAAAGAGGCAGTCAATAGTGAAATAGAATCTATTCTGAGCAACCATACTTGGGAGTTGGTTGATCTTCCTCCTGGAAACAAACCATTAGGTTCTAAGTGGATTTTCAAAAGGAAAATGAAAGCTGATGGCACTATTGACAAGTACAAGGCAAGGCTTGTTGTTAAAGGATATAGACAACAAGAAGGTCTTGACTACTTTGACACATACTCGCCGGTAACCAGAATTACTTCCATTCGTATGTTAATAGCGTTAGCCGCCGTGTATGGTCTGCAAATCCATCAAATGGACGTTAAGACAGCGTTCTTAAACGGGGATTTGGAGGAAGAAATTTACATGGAACAACCTGAAGGGTTCGTGGTTCCAGGTAAAGAAAAGATGGTGTGTAAACTTGTTAAGTCACTTTATGGACTGAAACAAGCACCTAAACAATGGCATGCGAAATTTGATCATACAATGTTGTCAAATGGCTTTAAAATTAACGAGTGTGATAAATGTGTCTACATTAAGAACACTCCTAATTTTGTAGTCATTGTTTGCTTATATGTGGACGACGTGTTGATAATGAGCAATAACATTGCCAATATAAATGCTACGAAACGCATGTTGACTAGCAAATTTGATATGAAAGACTTAGGAGTTGCGGACTTAATTCTGGGTGTTAAGATCTATAAAACTCCTCAAGGTCTGGCGTTGTCTCAAACTCACTACATCAATAGTGTTCTTGAAAAATTCAAATATTTGGATTTTAAAATTTCAAAGACTCCTATTGATGTAAACCTTGCTCTAAAGAAGAACAAAGGTCAAAGCACGTCGCAACGGGATTATGCACGTGTTTTGGGAAGTTTGATGTACGTCATGAATTGTACTCGACCAGATATAGCTTGTGCTATAAGTAAACTAAGTCGATACACGAGTAATCCCAATCAGACCCATTGGATGGCAATGAAACGTGTTTTGGGGTATTTAAAATACACTCAAGACTTTGCATTGCATTATAACAAGTATCCTGCAGTCATTGAAGGATATTGTGATGCCAATTGGATCACCGGCACAACTGATTCTAAGTCCACAAGTGGATATATTTTTGCACTTGGTGGAGGAGCGGTGTCTTGGAAATCGTCCAAGCAAACATGTATTGCCCGCTCTACTATGGAAGCTGAATTCATAGCCTTAGATAAAGCCGGTGAAGAAGCTGCATGGCTTCGAAACTTTTTGGAAGACATTCCGTTTTGGCCTAAGCCGTTGACACCAGTGTGTATACATTGTGATAGTCAATCGGCTATAGGAAGAGCGAAGAATGTAATGTATAACGGTAAGAATCGTCACATACGACGAAGGCATAAAACCGTTAGGGACCTACTCTCTAGGGGAATTATCACCATTGACTACGTGAAGTCAAAGGATAATGTGGCGGATCCGCTTACAAAAGGCCTAACTAGAGAGGCGGTTGAGTGTTCATCGAAGGGAATGGGACTATGGCCAAGGACAAGTCATCATGGCGGTAACTCTACGTAGGAGACTGGAGATCCCAAGAACTAGGTTCAAGGAGAATACAAAGTCGTGTTTGACGGTCCAACATTGTCAGTTAATGTTTGGTCCATTCTCATGATTAGACAATGTTCAAGTACCAAGGGTAAAATGCTAGAGACATTTTTTAATGATTGTCTAAGTTTGATATTTTAATTATCAAACAGTGTACATCTATAGGATTACTCGTTTAGAAATCACCTATGTAAGTGTGAAGTGGAAGCCGCTTCAAGGAGAATTCGGTATGACAAGTTCTCTAAGTACTTATGAAACCAGGCGGTGTTCATGGCTGAAACGAACACAACAGTGAGAACCAAAGACGGTTAAGGGTTAGTTGTGTGACATACGTTGTCTAGGTATACACCAAAGCTCAACGGTTCAAAGATATCAAATCTACCGATTGACCGAGTATATCCGATGTATGTTCACTACGGAAAGTTCAAAGGGAAACCTACTTATCCCGATGCAACTAGTTCTTTCTTGCAAATCACACAAGTCTGTCATGCATATTTCCAATATAGTCATTCCCCATTCATGTGGGGGATTGTTGGGATTTTGGAATAAATAGAGTGTGAATGGGAAATGGGTGGGAAGGTGAAAAGGTTCCTTTTAGTAAGGAAATGCACATTCTCCCATATTGGTAGAGGAAAAGACTTTTGTTGGGTTTAAATACAAATTCACTTCTCTTAGCTCTTAAAAGGGTTGAGAAGAAGGGAAGCCTCGCGCCGTCGTCGTCGCTCGCTCGTCTCGGCTTCGGCTTCGGATTTCGGATTTCGGATTTCGGATTTCGGTCAATTGATATGATTGACTTAATTTTTTGGACCAACAAAAACTAAAAATATTAATTAATTAATATTTTTTTTATTAATATTTAATATTTAATCTGTTTGTGTATAATCTGATTAATCCAGCGTAGTTATTCCTCCACGTTCTCCCACTCTCCCACGTTTTCTCATTAGTGGACTACTCATTACTGACATTTAGTGAATTCAGCAATGAATTCAGGTGCCATTAGTGGCAGTGTTAGTGGTGTTAGTGGCCATTAGTGGTGACTCTTCCTTCCATTTCCCATGGCTATATAAACTGGTCAGTCTTCAACATTTCAACACACTGAAACACAGAAATACAAAACTTCTTACTGCATTCCTCTCTTTTCTGCATACTAAGTAAGTCTTAGTAAGTCGTGTGATTTGCTCCGTTTTCTTTGAGTTCGCAGTGTTCTACTGTTTGAAGTGCCGCTACAGTAGAACTGTTATCCCGTTCCATCCTGGGAGAAATTAACCCATGAACCTTGGGCAACTGTGAGGGGGTTAGATTTCTTAAGGAGACACAAGTAAATTGTGGGCTCGGGATTGTCCCATAACAACTGATAATATACTTCTGTTTATTGTCTTTTCTGATTTATTTGGTTGCAGGAATAACAAATATTACTACCTATAATTCACTCCAACCTTCTTCTTTGACCTGTTCTATTTTTTCTTACGAAATTTCTAAAGTTGACTCCTCTCTTTCTGCATTATTTTTAGATAAAATATAAGTGTCGTGTGATTTACTCAATCTTTTTGAGTTCGCCGAATTCTGCTTTGAACTGCCGCTACAGTTGAATTGTCATCTCCTTCTATCATGAGAAGAATTATATTAATCCATATTAACTTAGACAATAGTGAAGTGATTAAATTCTTTAAGAAAATACAACCAACTCGAGATCGAAATTGTATAGTTTTAACGTTTCAGCATTTCTGTTAGCTGTGCTTTCTTCTTACATCTTTGAGCACAACAATAAACAACTTAGGCTACACGAATCACTTGAAAAGTTTGTGCCCGAAATGATGTCAATTCTAACTACTCCTTACGTCTACAGAAATGACACGATTCACTTATTAGTTTCTTCGGGAATGAATGTTATATTTTTAAATTTAAAATATTCTTTTTATTTCTTAATGAGATAATTTATTTTGATACAAATATTTATGACTTATTCTAAATCACGCATTTTAGAAGTCTCCTTTTTTTTTTAAAAAAAAAAAAGTTTCATTTCACGACCTATAAATTAAACGGACAGAGTATAAACAATCGAATTGTATTCTAGTTTTATCACTTGTTTATGCATCAAGCAATTAGGTATATTATAAAATTGACGGGTACCATAAATTGGAATATATGAGATCATGTTTGGAAGAAGAATGCAAACATTTCTTGTCTGTCCATTTATTGATATAGACCAGTTTATTTTTTTTCCTCTTCAAATTAAAATGTCTTCAAGTTGTTCTTTTATTTGAGTTAATATACAGACGAGCTAAGAGTTATAGAATTTTTTAATTTTTAATATTTATATTCAAAAGTACAAAATATTAACCGGAATACACTTAGACGAATTCAAAAGAAACAATACACTACAAAAGAAAGTATATACGGATTATAAGTTACTTCAAAGTGGAATATTTACTTAATTTGTGAGATTAACTTATTGTGGTTGTACATTAATTAGACTTCTCTTTCTTGAACAAAAAGAGACGATAGCGTGTTAGGACTAAATTGTATACGGAAAAGGGTCGTATCTACCCCTCTACTATCAAATATTAGTTATAACTCACATTCGTTATACTTTTGCTTGATATCTACTCCTGCCGTTAAGAAAACTCACATATTTGCCCCTTCATCTAACAGAGACCCCACCCCAGCTTTGCCCCCGCCACGTGGCACTAATCTAAAACCTCACCTTTTTTTTATAGCCTCAATTAGTAACCAAAACTTTTAACCCAAATTAGAATACTCAATAACCAATCTCGGGTACAATTAGCTAATATAAAAAATATAATATTTTACAATTAATTTTGCCACGTGTCTTACAATTAACAAAAAAGATTATATTTTCATATTTTTTAAGAATTTTCATGGGCGAGTTTGGGGTACCAAACAACGGTATTTTTTTTTTTTTACGTCTTCTTCGGACGATATTGTCAAGCCAAAATATGGAGAGTTGGATTATATACTTGGATATGATTTTTTTTTTTTGGCAAAAAATTATAAATAACTGCCTATATATAGTATATTAATTTTCTCTAACCCCAAATAAAAAATAGCATAGCTTTTAGTTAATTATACAGGAAAAATCAAATACTAAAAGCAAAAAATTGGTAAATATTTGTTGCCTAGAATTAAGACTATTTGTCTCTTTAATAGATATTATGTGTCATCTAAGGGAACCGAACAAACTGAATCCCACGACTTATGGCTGCTATCTTTTTAGTTTTTAGTTTAATGAAATTCAAAGTTAGTCTCAATTGAAATACATATCACATACAAATATGAATAACAGATATATATATATATATATATATATATATATATATATATGATATGTAATAAATTTATATAAAAATATTTTGATAACTAAATTTAAAAAATGCATAATACGGAATGGATACATACTACATATCATGTCTATATTATGTTCAACATAAATATAATGAGTCATAAATAATAGATGAATACATGATAAATAATAAGAGCTTATATGCAAAAATATTAGTGGATAAATAAATATTTAATACACACTATACACACACACACACACGCATTATATTAACACCGTTAAAATTATATTTGGTGCATATTAAATAAATATTTGAAAAAATATATAAATATGTTATATTTGTACAAATAAAAAATATAGATTTTGCACACTGTTAATAATACATAGATATATTGGTAAAAAAAAGTTTCAAATAATTGATTTGATGAAATTTTCACAAATAATTATTAGTAGCCACAGATGAAAGCACCAGAATTTCACAATTAAAAATAATTAAAGGAGAAAGAGAAGAGAGAAAGATGGGTGACATTAATTAAAGATTCTTCCTTAATTAACGAATGAGTATGATTTAATTGGATAAACTAGCTGCATCATTTTATAATTTCAAAAATCTAAAATTAAGTAAATGAATAATTTATAAAAGTAAACATATACAAGAAATAGAATGATTGGCTAGAAAATTGTAACAAATTTTCTATCAGTAAGAGCAGGAAGAAGATGAAATAGAGCTACTTTCATTAAACGAATGATCAGAGTTGGATAAATTACATGGGTTGGGGTTGGATTTAATTGGGTCAAAAATAAAAACGGATCATTGCTTGGATACGCGCCACGTGGCAATAATGAGGCTGGAACATTGCTCCGTTAAAAGTAGGGGCAAATATGTGAGTTTTCTTAACGGCAGGGGTAGATACCAATCAAAAGTATAACGGAGGTGAGTTATAACTAATATTTGATAGTAGATGGGTAGATATGACCCTTTTCCGAATTGTATATTATACTACATCTACCCCAAGACCTATTATGTCAAATCATCAAGAAAATAATACTAGATGCGGAAGCGTACCCGAATCCATAGCAGCCGGTGTAATTCTTAAATTCCGTGGTTTTGGTCTTCCAAATCTTGACATGGCCTTGCCTCTTTCACTGAAGATGAGATATCAGTAAAATAAAAATCCTACGTCTGATTTGGGGACCATAACTCTTTTATAGTAGAATATAGTTTATGTAATTCTAGTTCAGCCCATCATTAAATTAGAATTACATCCGGATATCTATACATTAGCCCCATATTTTACGAGGTGTCTAATTAGGTCCATATAACTTTAAACCGCAGTAGATCACGTGTAATATGGACCAACCTTTTAATAATAGCAACTGACATTTAATTATTTATGTATTTCAATCCATATAATCTTACATAGCGCACTATATACCGACGTCTAAGAAAAGAGTTTCTTAAGATTTTGACTTTCGAGTTACTCATCATTATTGTTAGACTTTGGAACTAAAGCTTCAATTTTAATTTACTTCTTTTCAAAATACTTATAGACTCAAGGTGACACTTTTATATTTTGATTCCCACTAGTTTGATTATACTGCTAAACAGTGTATTGCAGAATATGAGAAAATATAACTTGTGTCTAATAGCTAATTGAGTTTCACTAAAACTATTCTAAAGTGCCTTTGTATACCATTTGGGCATTAGGGGTATGAACACATGTGGATACCCGACATAAGTTTTCCACCATTCAATCTTCTTTTCATTTTACAAATATTCTTGCTCTACCGCTAGTTGAAACGATTGCATAAAGCTTGAGTGGTTTTATGTAAGTGATATTGTAAAATACTGCTAACATTACAAATCCAATATAATTACGAACAACAAAGAGAATTTCTTTTACTTAACGTAAATAATGTTGATTAGTCTTGAAATCACTTCTGATGTTGTGAGGACTTCGCTTACATCTCTTTTTCTTCAGCTTTCAAGTACACAATGAAGGTACTTGCCGTCGTATATAAGAAAGTAAGATTGTAAAATGGTCTAGAAAAAGAAAGTGAAAAGCAGCAAAGTAAGGAAGAAAGAAAGAAAAAGAAAGACGAGAAAAACAAGATATCCTTTCCTTTAAGACAAAGAAAAACAAAATAGACAATGTGCAATCTAGTATCATAACTTTATATATTGTGGAACTATTTTTTTCAATTTTCAAGTATACAAAGTATCATCATTTAAAAGATGAGTTGCTTTCGTGTTGATGCCACACTCCCGCCCTTTAATTCTATGGATTTAAAATCATAAGCTTGGTATCTTGTGAACAATCTTGATAATTGATACTTATATATGTGAATTTTATAATGCTATAAGTCCCTAGCCTGAATATATGAATATGATCGCATTAGATTGAGTAATTTATGAACAATCTAAATTGCGATAAACATTGAAACTTGCCCTGCTATTTTCCTAAAACATGCTCTTATGAACCTAAATAAAGTTACCTTTTTAGCGTTACTGTCCATTGGTAAAGAGTCAACCACACTCTTAATTACATAAGTAGTTTTATCCATGCTACTAAGGATTTCTTTGAAAGATGGTATCCTTATTTCACATCATAATTCTTAGATTTCTAATAATATCATTTTAGTCTATTTATACCCCTATTGTTGATGTTGATATAGATAGGACGTCATTAAATCTTCCAGATCAAGAAGTCTATGCAATTCTCATATTTTCTATTAAGAATATATACACTCACTGTTCTTGGCAATGAAGGATCATATCATACATTATGCTTTCTCGATCTATGACAAGAAGAATGTTGGTTGTGGCATATGCAATAATAGTACTATGGGTAACCAAATTTGAATGTGGAGGAACCAAAAAATTTAGGCTAAAATACCAAATAAAAGTAGATCGACTTTTTATTCATAAAAAGGTGCATATCTTGCACGAATCTTCTAGTATGACACAATAGTATTATTCATACTTGCTACTTCTCAACATACTGGAAGTTAATCAAGGTAAAAGAAATGTTACTTATTTGGTTCAAAACTTCAACATACCTAATTAGGATAGTTTCATACATTAATGCTTTTCCCCATCCATAACTCTCTATCTTAATCCTTTAATCAACAATTCATCACTTCCATAATAAACTTCACCATATTAGAGACTTCGACAATATTGTTAAAGCATTCAGAATTAAATAACAATAATTACTGTCTCAACTCCAAGCAAGTTACAAATTTCATACCTTGTACTATTCATAAAATAAATTTTACAATGGAGCAAAACCCTAACTCCATACTCAACCACATGACAACACCACCACTCCACCAAGAAACCAAACAATATTTCCGCCATCCACCGCCACGTCCACCACCACAATCCACCACCATCACCACCAATTCAAAAAACCCTAAAAATCCAATTTTGACAGCAAATTCAACATCATTAGAATTGGATCAATTAGCCAAAAGGGTAACAAGGGACCTTCCCAATTTATCAGATTGTCACAGTTGCAGTGTAAGAATCAACCATACTGATCCCAATGACAGATTACAAACCCTAGACAGTGTTTGGCGAATAGTCCTTCTTTGTAAAAAATGCATCAGGTTTGTTAATTCTGGCCAAACATGTCCTTATTGTTTCAAGAACAATGATAATTTTGATTGTTGTTTCAAATGCTGTAGCTGTAAAAGGTGTATACATAAGGAATGTGTTGTCAGGTATGGAAATTCTGCACCTTGGTCTTATTCTATTAAGGATCAAGAAAGCGTAGAATCGGGTTTTTCGACTTGTATAGATTGTTGGATTCCAAGATTCTTTAGGAAATCAATTAGGGTTTGTAGAAAGGCACAAAATTGTGGTGAAAAGATTGTAAAAGAT
The DNA here is from genome assembly GCA_029990175.1 of Petunia secreta. Lineage (NCBI taxonomy): Eukaryota > Viridiplantae > Streptophyta > Magnoliopsida > Solanales > Solanaceae > Petunia > Petunia secreta. The sequence goes on along the minus strand of JARKIP010000028.1, from coordinate 6,388,858 downwards.
GGTAACTTTGAACCCAAAAGGAAAGTTGTGTTGGCATTGAAAGCAGCAAAGGGTAATAATAATAAGAAGACTTTGAGAAAGGCTGTCGTGGCGAAAAATGTGTCGGAATTGGTTGCCAAGAAAGATAAGAATAATGGGTTGCTGAGGAAAAATAGTTTAACTAGTGATGATACTAATTTGACTGAGGTTGTAAATGATGAAGAGTTGGCATTTCAGTTGCATCGCGTGATGAATAGCTCACCACGAATTTCAAGAACTGTATGCAATAAGAATTCCAGCTATGTGGGTGATCCTGAAAATTTGGAGTTGAGTAATGTTCCGTGTAAGTTGTTTGGCTTAGGCCAGAGTCTTTCTAATGATCGAGGTGAGAAGCTTAAGGTGTACTGTCGCGCTAGGTTTAAGGAAAAAGCTGGCCGGACTAGTTCAGAGGCCCCGCCTTGTATTTTCGTGTACTCTCGCACTAGGTTGAGGGAAAAAGTTGGCCAGATTTGTTCAGAGGCCCCGCCTTGTATTGCAGTGTACTCTCGCACTAGGTTTAGGGAAAAAGTTGCCCAGACTAGTTCAGAGCCCCCACCTTGTGTTAAAGTGTACTCGCGCACTAGATTTAAGGAAAAAGTTGGCCAGACTAGTTTAGAACCCCCACCTTGTGTTACGGTGAATGAGGATGTCTCTCGTGTTGATTCTGGTTGTTCAGAGGCTGAGTTAATTACTTACAAGCGGAGCAGACTAAAGAGGAAACCGTGCGAAGAGAAGGTTGGCTTATCTGACCATATTACAGAGGAGCACAATCTTGGTGATGACTGTAGAGATTTTTCTGGTCTTCAATTATCTCAGCTAGAAGGTTCACAGGCACAGCATAGCTTGCATCTGCAGGAGGCTAGCACCTTCTACCCCTTGAGTTCTGATGGAGATAATACTGTTCAGGGTGAGATTTGCACAAACAACAATATGCAGGCTGAAAGCTGCAATGGACTGGAGGACCGATTTTTGTTGAAGTACAGCAAAAGGAAAAGAAAGTCCAATCCAGGGCTAGAGGTGCACGGGGATACTTTTCCTCATGCAGCACCTGAACCCAGCATACCTACCAATTGTTCAGTAGAATCCAGGACATCATCAAATGTTTAGCATTAGAGCTTGTGCTTGCATAAGAGGCCCAGAAGTTTGTATACAGGTAACAGGATTCATCAATATCTTGGATAAACTGGTAGTACTTTTGTCTTGATTTGTGAGTGCTTCTTTTATCATTTGTGAATCTCATCTTTGATGAAATTTGAAGAAACTTACCATGCTCTAACTTTTATTTCACCCACGAAAGCCCCCGGACCTAATGGCTTAAGTAGTTATTCCTATCTTTTCATTGACCTGTCATGAAAAAGGTACACCACTAGAGTGAATGCGCTTTACTCAAAGTAAAGGCCCTAAGCACTGCTCATCAATTGATAGTTCTCATTGCATCATTGTTTATCTATTACACTCTATAAGTATAGTCTTTTCACATTTACTCACGTACATGTACATCGGTTATTGAAGAATAATTAGGCTTAGAGGGTGGTCCGCCTTTCTTGTGGAAAATTGATCAAAATTCAAGAATGCAATGTTTACTAAAAGTGATTAAGTATGAGAACTAGTTGAAGGGGAAACCACCTTATTTGGCTGGATCAGCTGGTCTTATTACATTATAGTACTTCGCCCAAATCTAACTTAATAGGCTGGCTAGGGTAGCGTCACTCATACTATTGCTCCTCAAAATCCTAATTCCTTGTATGAATTGATTGCTGCGAGTTCACAGTAATATGAGTTTCAGCACACTCTTCTCTTTATAACGTCCATTTGTTTGGCTTGCATCTAATATCTTCCCACATTCCTGTTACATGTGAACAATTTACTTGTTTGGACATTCTAGAATGTTGAACACTGATTCAACGGTTATCATTTATATTCTAGTAAAACAGAGTTGAATTGCTTGGAACAATTAATGTTTTTTTTTGGATAAAGAAAAAGATAGGAACAATTAATGTTTCAAGTGCTGTGTGATGCTTCAGATCAATTTGACATCCTACACAAACTTGCATAGTTATATAGTTCTTCTATAAGGAAAATGAAGTATATCTCACCCTCCCCAGACTCCACTTGTGGGGGTAAGGTATGCGTACATCCCACCTTACCCCCACCCTGCGCAGACGGCACTGGTAGGATATCACTGGGTATGTTGTTGTTGTATAAGGAAAATGAAGTCCTTTATCTCCATGTCTAGTGAAAAATCTGTATCCTGTCAATGGTGAGTGATTACTAGATGGCGAAGATCAAGGCTTTGAAATTTGAAGTGTGTTATTTACTCATTTTGTAGATATCCCATATAGAATTTGGAATCCAAGAATAAATAAGCAGCTTTGCGGTAAGATGCAATGAACATATTAATGAATAATGATATCATAGAAAGCTGACTTATCCAAAAAAAAAAAAAACTTCCATTATGCAGCTTCCGAGGAGAAACTCATTAATATGATATCATACTCATCAGTCATCATGCAACTTGGTCCAAATAGAAATATTCATTCTTTGATTCCGAACTTAATGTTAAATAATGTACATCTGATGATGTTAAATGGTATAATGTGCACTGAGTGCAAAAAAAGAGATCACTGTTCAGAAAAATGGAAGTAAAGTTTGTTTGGCCTGAGGAGGCGGGGTGCTGGTGGTATATGCTTGTATGTTGTCTTAGTTATGGAAGGAGAGAGTATGTTAAAGCAAAAATGTATATGCTGTTGAGCTCATAAGTCGTATGCATTTCTAAGCTAGCTTGCTGATAAGCTCAATAGCTTCTGAAAGAGATGAGATCTCATTAAGACCAACCTCTTAATGCATCAAGTTGCCAGTGGTTTACGAGCATCAACTTAAAATTTTGGCAACTGAATCCCTTTTGAAGTTATTTTTCTAAAAAAAAAAAATGAGAAATCCCCGCGGGCTAGTTGGCAGTTGCGCATGGTACAAAACCGGTGGAAAATGGGCCTGCTCTGCTACCTTATCCACTTAAATACCAAGGTATTGTCTGTAACTGGGTTTGAACATGTGACGCGCGCCTACCCCACATCATGAGCTGACCTCTTACCACTATACCAAAGCCTTGGGGCCCTTCTGAAGTTAGTTTTTTCAAGTAGAATTAGTGAATATTATAATAGAAGTTAGTTTTCCGGTAGAATAAATGAATATTACGGTAGAAGACTCCTTTAAATTAGCAACTTTGAGAATTGAGGATGACTTTTTTGTGCTGTGTTCTTACAGCAGCACGCCAACACCACCTACTGGACATTTATCTCTAATTTGCATTTGATTTTTGTTTCTGGCTGGAAAGGAGGCCGTGAGGATATACTGGATATCAGACTGTACTGTAACAAAGACAAAATTGTACTCAAGATTTCCTTCTGTAAAGCTGCATGGTACACTTTAGATTGTTACACATACAACATTGAATTTGTGATCTTTCTTTGTACTTGTGAAAGAAATTGTGAGCATAATCTGCAATGTTCCTTATTTTGGACATTACTGCAACGTATTTGCATTAGGCTACCAACAGATCTGAAGCTTTTATCAAGCTTAATGTCGAAGATACCTGAAATTGTGCATCGAGTATAGGCAAGATCTTTGCTTCCATCTACCAGATATGGATGATGTGCATTTATTTTAAGCAATGCTACAGTTTTAAGAGTACTATGATTAGTGGTCAACTTATTTGGATCTCTCAGAGATCTCGTTTCCAAATATTAGATGGAAATCCTTGCTCGTTGCCTGCCATCATTTATATGAGGTGGAATAGATTTGCAACTTGCTTATAAGGTCTTTTATTTGATATCCTCCAGAGTTTTGAACAGGCAATGCCATGTCAACTGTTCAGTAGATACCACGAGTTTTTGTCATAGTTGCTATGGTGAAGAAATGTCTTTGGGTAACGTTGCAGTTCCCTGAATAGCTTCCACAGATGAAGTTCCAGAATAGTAGGGAAAACCAGCTTCTAAAAATCCTATGACAATGATCCATATTGCTGCAACCAGAAGGTTGCTGATGACTGGGTCCTTCAATGTTGAAGAATGAACTCTAGTAGAACCCTTTTTTTTTGGGGGTAAACACCTTAGTAGGACCTTGCTGCTGTATAACTGTACTGTAACTAAGACAAATTTGTACTCATGAAGGGTTCATTCTGTATGACTACATGGTACACTTAAAACTAATTGGTTATCAGAGAAGAGCTCAGTGGCTTCATGCAGCTTTATTCCGGAGTTAATGATGGATTCGTTTTCATTTCATAACTCATACTGTTTACCAGAGCTGCTAAAGCAGATGTAAAGGCTACGTTTCTTGCTTGTTTTGCAGGACTGATGATTATCATTTGGAATGTTATTAGGGTTATTAGCTAAGAAAGGGATTAATCAACTCTCTGGTAATCTAATTTTGCTGATTATTTAGTCAGACTTGATAATCATTTGCTCCAATGAAATAGCAGCACTAATTAAATTGCTCAAAAGGAACTAAAGCTAAGTCTCTTAGAACTAAAGACTAGCTAAGTTTCTTAAAGCTTGATTTAATGCCACTGTATGCTGACCAATGCAAAGCACTTAGTTTGTTAGGATGGCACACTGCCTGGGATACAATAATGCTATAAGTAATGACTTTTCTTGTGGAAGCCACACTCCGTTTTATATTTAAGTGCCAAATTGAAGTTTTTGAGGTGCTGTCTGATGCAGCAATCCATGTACAAGTCGCCCTTTCTTGTCCCTTGGACGACCAGGTTCAAACATTAGGTAACTGCTGACAATTTCAGGCGTAGTAATCAATCACAATAAGATGGTCAGTACCGCGATAATTTAGTTTACTTATGAATGCTGCTACAAGGACAGCATTTCATACTGAAATCTGATCTTCCGGACAAGGTTGATAGGTGGCCTCTAGATTATAATTTGCTTCTATGTTTGCCTCTCTTAGCATGAACATAATAACCAGTTGTATTAAATTCATTTGTCCGAAACGAAATTAACTGGATTAGGAACCACAAAAGTTTGTGAAAGATCCTATCTACTTTACAAGAGATATGGGGATTGGGCCGGGGGGGGGGGGGGGGGGAGCGAGTGGAGGAGGAGGGATGAACAAATGCAAGATTTGAGCAAACAAAAATTAGCAAAGAAAGCACAAACAGCCACTTAGGCTTGTGTTCTCCACACTCAACAATTTTTTATGGAACCACTACTAACCAGTTTGATTACTTTTCAGTCGTTCAAATCTATAAATAACAAAGACTGGCTCTTCTTTAAACACCTATCTGGAAAACAAAGCATATCCTTTAGCTAACAACTCCTCACAGGTTATAGCTTTCTTCATCATGGCTGCTCAAAACCAAGTCCAAATTGCCATTCCTAAAGATCATGGTGCCCAAAACCAAGCCCTTGAAGAGGATTTTGACTACTCTCAAAGAGCACAATGGCTTCGAGCCGCTGTTTTAGGAGCCAATGATGGACTAGTCTCAATTGCATCCTTAATGATGGGTGTTGGAGCTGTCCAAAAAAACGTTAAAGCCATGATACTAATTGGTTTTGCTGGGTTGTTTGCTGGTGCCTGTAGCATGGCTATAGGAGAATTTGTGTCTGTGTACTCTCAACTAGACATTGAGCTAGCTCAAATGAAGAGAGACAAATCAACTGGAGGACAGGACCAAGAACATCAACAAGAAGAAGATGGTAACAAGGAACAACTGCCCAATCCATTTCAAGCAGCCGTTGCCTCGGCCATTGCATTTTCATTAGGTGCCATTGTGCCAATTCTTGCTGCTGCATTTATTTCAAATCATAAGGTGAGGCTAGCTGTGATTGTAGCTGCAGTGAGCTTGGCATTGTTAGCATTTGGAGGAATTGGTGCTTTTTTGGGCAGAACTCCCGCAGTGAAATCTTGTGCGAGAGTTTTAATTGGTGGATGGATGGCTATGGCCATTACCTTTGGGCTTACAAAGCTAATTAGCTCTACTGGCTTGAAAATGTGATTGAAACTTTATGTTTCTGTCTCTTAGCCTAGTTTAATCTCACTGTTTATGAAATTTGTACCATTTGTGTAATCAGCTGTGAAGCACAATCTAATTAATATTGATCATCCTACTGAAAAGATTAGCTAAGCGTACGACCTTTTTAATACTCGTGATATACTAGGCATCATATACTTGCGTAATCTAAAATGTCATTGAAGCTAGATAAATCAAAACACACCTCAATCTCAAGTAAAGTTGAATCTTTCTGCAACTACTCCGTTATGCCCAACGTCCCAACAAGTTCATTGGTAAGAGTTTTCATCATGATCTGATTATTCTTATCCGTATCTGGACTTGGGTGCGGCTATGCTCATCGAGCATTGGTGGAGTTAACATTTCATCAAAACATATATAATTCTGGACAAACATTCTCTAAAAATAATAATCCAGGACAGTCAAGAGAAGAAGAATAATCTACCTGGCTAGCTTTCCTGCCAGTTTCAAGATTATTGAAGGTAAAAGCACTATATTTCAGATTTCTACATAATACTAGTAGACTATAACAAGGAATTATTGGCCATCATTGTGAAAAGTTCGAGGAGCTGTGATCTTCTTCTCTTTTCTTTAGTAGAAATAAACAAGTCTCACTCGCCCTTAATAGGAATCCATAAGCATACCTATGATACTGGCCCAAGTGCCCAACTCAGATAGTGGAACTCCCCTTCTCCTTTTCGCCTTGGTAGCTGGACATTCAGTGTTCTCATAAAGGAATCGTACCAGAAAAAGAATTGAAAGTCCTCAATAAATAGCGAGGGGGTAGTAGGCAATCAAAATCTATATGTTGCTCGTGATATTGTTTTCTTATACTCTTTAGTACTACAACTTAATGTATACTGATTGGTTATTGTTGTATTTTCATCTTAGCATATTAGACTTGATACAATATTATACATGTTGTCAGTCGACCTAAGCTGATAGTGTCTTAATACTGTGCTATTGCTTTAAAAGTTTGGAAGTAAAGATGTAGGTTATAATGTGCAGGCCGGGCCAAGAATCTGTCTGGGAAAGGAATTTGCTTACAGACAGATGAAGATCTTTTCAGCAGTCTTGCTGGGAACTTTTATATTTAAGCTAAGTGAAGAGCAGAAAATAGTGAAATACAGAACCATGCTCACACTTCACATTGATGGGGCCTCCATGTTCGTGCTTACCATAGATTGGGACACAAGAATCAGCGCGGACCTCAAGTATGAAGTACCTCTTACAAATGGTGACAGATTACCTCAGTAAGTCCATAAAAAGAACAGATCAGAACAACACTTGGATAATCAGATGTTAATAATATTGAAAGTAATAATGTTGGAGTTCTCACCAGTTAAAATGAACAAAGAATATGAAAACTGGGACTATAGTACATGTGTTTTTTTAGCCAGTGGAATGTCATATTTCTAGATCAATCTTAAGTACAATGTAAATTAGTTAGTTTATCCTTCCAAATAAATCAGTAGAATATTATATGAAGGGTTGCACCCTCTGGAATCTGTCGCACGACTTGGTTCTCTTGTTTCTCTTCCACTTGGCATAGTGATTATGCGAAGTGTTTGTATCAAAAGAATTTATAAACTTGGTAGAGCTGGTCTCTTTGATGATGCAGAAGTGCTAATCAGTAGTATGACAATGGAGCCAGATGTTTTCGTTTGGGTGCACTACTTGGTGGCTGCCAAATGCACTGGAATTTTCAGTTAGGAGGAAAGGTGCATGGTATTTGGTTGATTTGGAGCCTCTGAACCCTGCATTCTATTAACCTTTGTGATATATATGAAAAGCTGGTAGGTTTGACCATGTGAAGGAGGTTAAAGCCCTTATTGATGTCGAATCGAAGAGAGAGAGAGATCTGGATCAACTAAAATTAAAGAAATCAAAAGGAAATACAAAGAGAAAATAATATTTCATTTCATGAGCTCAACAATGGTTCTCTTTACAGCTTTATACTCGTTCTCACTCTTCTTCACTTCAAAAACGTGACTGCTGATGTGTCCGCTGATGTGGCTAACTAACTTAGGGACTAACTTATAAAATAAGCTATCTTGTGTTTAAGGGTGCAATTATCTCTAATTTAAAGTAATGGGACTGAATTGTATATATAATCTATAACTACTAACGGTTTCCTCTAGCTCATATCATTACTCCCCCCTAATAAAACTTCCTTGACCTCAAGGAAGGAAAGTTGGGAATCTGATCTTCAGTGCATTCGCATCCTCCCAGGTAGCTTGAGATTCATCCAGCTGCTCCCATTGAACTAACCATTGAATCACAGCTTTTTTCCCTTTCTGAATTAATCTTCTATCAAGGATCTTAACTGGCTCAGGGCAGAATGGACTAGCTAAGTTCAAAACAGGGGGGTGAGTGATTTTATCAGGCAAAGCATGACAGGGTTTAAGTAGAGACACATGAAAAGTGGGATGAAGAAGCAACTCAGGTGGCAATGCTAATTTATAAGCAACCTGTCCAATCTTTTGACGTATCTGGTATGGTCCAAAATATTTGGATGATAACTTTGTGAAATGATGAGTGGACATTGTTAGCTGTCGATAAGGCTGAATTTTCAAAAAAACCCAATCCCCCACTTTAAATTGCCTATCAGACCTGTGTTTATTAGCTTGGTCCACCATCCTCTGCTGAGACCTAGCCAAGTGAAACTTCAAAAGCTGCAGCTTGAACTCTCTAGTTACCAAGCTTCTATCCACCTCTACCATGTCTGATTCGCCTGCCAAGTAAGGGAGATGCAATGGAGGAGGTTGTCCATACAGAGCTTCATAAGGGGTAGTCTGAGTCGATGAATGGAAGGAAGTGTTATACCACCACTCAGCTGATGACAAGTACTTAACCCAATCAGTAGGTGAATCTGAACAATAGCATCTAAGGTAAGTTTCCAGGCACCTATTAATCACTTCAGTCTGACCATCAGACTGAGGGTGATAAGCAGTAGATGTGCTCAGTGTTACCCCCTGAATAGCAAAAAGTTCCTGCCACAACTTGCTAGTGAAGATTGGATCTCTATCACTAACAATATACTCAGGCATTCCATGCAGCTTATAAATGTGGTCCATGAACATCCTAGCAATATCTTCAGCAGAATAAGGATGTGAAATAGCCAAGAAATGTGCATATTTAGTCAACCTGTCCACTATCACCCAAATTACAGTTTTGCCTTGTGATTTAGGCAATCCCTCAATGAAATCCATACTAATGCTGCTCCATGCTGTAGAAGGAATATTAAGAGGTTGCAGGAGTCCCGGATAAGCAGCTGAATCATATTTATTTTTCTGACAAACTGCACACTTCTTCACAAACTCAACCACATCTGTCTTTAACCTTTTCCAATAAAAAAGAGCTGCAATTCTCCTATGAGTATGCTCCATCCCTGAATGCCCCCCTGAAGTGGAATCATGCCATGTAGCCAATATCTCCTGTTGTAAAATTCTGTCAGGTCCAATCACCAGTTTCCCATATCTTCTCAGTTGTTGATTAATGAAAGTATACCCCTTGACTTCTTCTTGCTGTTGTAGCTTCTGAATGATGTCTGTTAGTGTAGAATCCATTTGCCAACTATCCACTATAGCTTGTAACAAATTAGTCCTAACAGAAGTCAGTGTAAGTGCAGCCAATTCAATAGCAGGTAACCTTGAAAGGGCATCAGCTGCTTTGTTTTCCTTCCCTTGTTTGTACTCGATTATGAAATCATACTGCATAAGCTTTGTGATCCATTTCAACTGAGATCCTGTGTGAAGTTTCTGTTCCAGCAAAAATTTAAGAGCTTTTTGGTCAGTCTTGACAATGAATTGTTTCCCCATTACATAGGAACCCCACTTAGTCACAGCCATTACAAGTGCTAGTAGTTCTTTGTCATACACAGACATGGCCTGATTTTGAGAAGATAATCCTTTGCTCATATAAGCAATGGGTTGCCCTCTTTGCATAAGAACAGCTCCAATGCCCACATCACAGGCATCAGTTTCAATGACAAAAGGAACAGTAAAGTCTGGCAAAGCCAACACAGGTGCAGAGGTTAAGGCATCCTTCAGTTGTTGAAATGCCACAGTAGCTCTTTCACTCCATTTAAACCCATCCTTCTTCAATAGTTCAGTTAGTGGCTTGCTTATCTGACCATACCCTCTAATAAACCTTCTGTAGTACCCTGCTAACCCCAAGAAACCCCTTAACTGCTTAACATTGTGTGGAGTTGGCCACTCTTGCACTGCCTGAATTTTTTTAGGATCTGTTGCCACCCCTTGGGAAGAGATGTAATGCCCCAGATATTCTAACTCCTTAGCAGCAAATTGACACTTGCTTCTCCGAGCAAAGAGATGATGCTGGCTCAAAAGCTGAAAAGTAATGTGCAAGTGCTGCACATGCTCTTCCAGGGTCCTACTAAAAACCAGAATATCATCAAAGAAAACCAAAATGAATTTCCTCAAATGTTCTTCAAATACCTTATTCATCAAGCTTTGGAAACTTGAAGGAGCATTGGTTAACCCAAACGACATAACTAAATACTCATAATGCCCTGAATGAGTCTTGAAAGCTGTCTTGTGAATATCAGTTGGTGTCATCCTGATCTGATGATAACCTGATCTCAAGTCGATTTTTGAGTATACCTGGGAACCTCCCAGCTCATCTAACAGTTCTTCTATGATAGGTAATGGGTACTTATCCTTGATGGTAAGCTGGTTCAGTGCCCGGTAATCTATGCACATTCTCCAACTACCATCTTTTTTGCCAACCAAAACTACAGGTGAAGCAAAAGGGCTGTTGCTGTGTTGAATCAGTCCTTGAGCTAGCAGTTCGTGAACCAGTTTCTCAATCACATCTTTCTGCATTGGAGAATACCTGTAGGGCCTAGCATTAACAGCTTTAGCCCCCTCTTGCAATGGTATTTGATGATCATAAATGCCTCTGGAGGGTGGTAGTTGCCTTGGTTCTGCAAATACTGCTTGATGTTCCTCCAAGACTTGCTTAATTACTACTGGAATTTCCTCTCCTTGTACTCTTGGTACCTCTTCTGCATCCAACACCTTAACCATGAACAATTGAGCATTATTCCCACTCACTTTGTGTAGTGCACCAGCATGTACAGTTTTCATTTGTGGTCGATTGCCCTGTAACTTATGTCTCCTTCTTTGGAAGTCAAACTCCATAGTCAAAAGATTGAAATTCAGTTTAATGTCGCCCAAGGTGCACAACCACTGAATTCCTAGTACCATATCACTAGTACCCAAAGGGAGTAACAGGAAATCAGCTTGGAAAACCGACCCTTGCAACAACCACTCTAGCCCTTTACACCATTTGCTAACTTGCACTACATTACCATCTGCCACTCTGACACTGTAAGGTTTACATTCCTCGACCGGCCACCCCATCTGTGCAACTAATTCACAATCAATAAAGTTGTGGGTAGCCCCACTATCAATCAGAATATTGAGTTCCTTCTGCTGGTTATACCCTGTGACCCTGAGTGTATGGTACCTTTGAAACCCATTTAAAGCCTCCAAAGATATCTCACAAGTTTCAAACAAATCATCCTGATTTTCCTCCACTTCATTTTCCTCATACTCACAATTCTCTTCAGCTAATTCCAGTACAAACAACTGTTGTTGTTGGTTTTTACACACATGCCCTGGTTGATATTTCTCATCACAAACATAACACAACCCCTTTGCCCTCTTATCACTCAGTTCAGCAGATGATAAATGCCTCCTTCTATACTTATCTCCTGTCTTCAGACCAGTCTGTGGAAATGCAGCTGGTCCACGAAAACTTGCCCTATGATTAGCAGAACTAGCAGGAAATAAAGAATTCTTGATGGCTCTAGTTTGTTTGTTGAATATTGACTCCTCAATCCTTGCTAAATGGTAGGCTTGTGGCAAAGAATAAGGCATGTGAACTCTTACAGCATCCTCAAGTTCAGGCTTCAACCTAGCCATAAATATACTAATAGCATGTTCAGGGGCTATGTTGAGTCTAGTCATGACCCTATCAAAAGCCTCCTGAAATTCAGCAACACTCCCAGTTTGTTTCAAATTAACTAACTCCTTCATCGGGTCTTCATACATAGCCCCAAATCTGTCAGATAAAGCGTAAAGATATTCCTCCCACGATGGTGGAGGTAGATGCTGCCTACTCTTCATGTAAGCTTGATGCCACTGGATAGCTATATCATCCAAATGGATTGATGCTATAGACACCTTCTGATGGTTAGGCACCTCATCAATAGAAAAGAATTGTTCAGCTTTATACCACCATGACTTGAAATCCTTCCCATTAAAGCGGGAAAACTCTACTTTGGATAAACGAGTGAGAGGGTGATTAGATTGTTGGGGAGTGTACTGGTGGACTGCAGGGGTGGGTGGCTGAAAATATTGGGGGTGAATTGGGTTCATTCCAGCAATTGGGAAATTAGGTATGTGGCAATTAGAGTACTGAGGTGCTGAATTAACCATGTAATTCCCTGAAGTCTGCATTACTGGATTGGAAACACTAGTAGAATATGATGGATAAGGGTTTCTAACAGGGTTTGAAGCATAGATCTGAGGTGTGGACATATAACTATATGAGCTAAGAACAGGGATCTGGGAGTTAACTAATCTAGAGCTTCCAGGATTGGCTAACAAGGAACTCTGTAAACCAGATGAGGAGTTGGAATTACCTTGGGTTACTACAGGAGATTTATCAGCTGAAGTTCCTTGTCCTCCGTAAGGACCCACTGTTGGTGAATACACTTCTGATTGACCTCTAGTTGACTCAACAATGGCTTTATCCCTTACTAACCTCTGACTAGTATCCAACTTAGCCTGCAACTCATGCATAGTTCTCTCATGAATCGTTTCCAACTGATTTTGCCTAGCAGTCGAATTAGCAACTTCCGATGTCAATTTATCTAACCGGCGAAGAACTTCACCCAACTCCGACATGACTGAATACCCACAGAGCGAGGATTATGCTCTGATACCACTGATGTCGAATCGAAGAGAGAGAGATCTGGATCAACTAAAATTAAAGAAATCAAAAGGAAATACAAAGAGAAAATAATATTTCATTTCATGAGCTCAACAATGGTTCTCTTTACAGCTTTATACTCGTTCTCACTCTTCTTCACTTCAAAAACGTGACTGCTGATGTGTCCGCTGATGTGGCTAACTAACTTAGGGACTAACTTATAAAATAAGCTATCTTGTGTGTAAGGGTGCAATTATCTCTAATTTAAAGTAATGGGACTGAATTGTATATATAATCTATAACTACTAACGGTTTCCTCTAGCTCATATCACTTATGAAGGGAAAGGGATAGAGAAGACAATTCCTGGATGCAGTATGATTGAAGTTGATGGAGTTTTCCATGAATTTTCTGTAAGAGGATCACCTCAAGTTTTGATGTCTGAATTAGGTAGTTTGAGTGAGGAGATGGGGAGGAGAGTTATGAGCCCTTTTCCGATAAAGGGGTTCAATGGGTAAGGGTAGCTCCGCCCCTGTCTTCATGTGAATTTATTAAGAAAGCAACATGAGCCACCTATTAAGCAGAAGCCTAGAGAGTTGTGCACTAGCGTATGGAAGCCCTAACAGTACCCGAATTATCGATGGCGACTACTTTAATTGCAATGAAGCCTAACGATACCAGAACTAGCTGAGGGTTGCTCTCTAGATTGGAATTTGAATAGTAGGGGTGGCGATGGAAGAGGTATTGGCCTAACTTCTTGAGCAACCTTATGCCTGTCTACAAGGGGTTAAGCTTAAATGTCTGCCATTTGTCAACTGTTTTCTGAACCATGGATAGAAGAGGTGTAATATTACTTGCAACTCCTATTTTTTATTTTTATTTAACACTAAACCGCTTAATTCGAATTTATAAATGGGTCTATTAAGGTGATAAAGTGCTTTTTACTAAGAAGTTTCATGTTCTCAAAATTATAACTTGAGATCTCTAATTAATGGCAAAGAAATTGCAACCACCTCAACACATCCCTTTATGGTATAATAACTGTTTGCCGTTCTCTACAGTTCCTTTTTTTGCTCTTAAGGTCCTGCTCAGGGGTGGCCCGATAAATTTGGTGGCCTAAAGCCAACTTTCATCGAGAGGCCTTGGCCTCTTTTAATTAAAAAAAAAATCTTTCTAGCTTTTTGAGATGTAAAGTTGTTAATAATTTTTTACTGGGATATTCCATTGCGAATCCAAATTAGTCGGTTTCAATATAGGTTCAGATACCGAGTGAGAAAGAAAAAGATGCAAAGTTATTAATAACTCCTTTTTAGTAATTTTTTCTAGTTAACATAGTAAAATTCTAGTAAAAACAATAATTAAAAACACAATATATGCCTACGAAATATAGTTATAAATAATTAATACTAAGTTTTAGTTGGAAAATAATATTACCAAACATAACTTGCCATACTGAGTATTTTATAGGTCTGGCTTTCTGTTTTTTAAACTTCAATACATATATAAATCTTGTTTTAAACTTGACATTTTTACGCTAATTGACATACTAAACCACTTAATTACAAAAAATACCGATATTTTTAAATAATTACCCTACATACCAACATTTTTTCACATTTTACAAAATATATAATTTTTCATTTCCTTTCTTCCATCTCTACCCAAAACGCTAACTTCTCCCTCTCTCTTTCTCTCCTCTCCTCCACCCCACCCTCCCGCCGTTCCCCACCCCCCTCGCCGGTCGCCGCCGCGGTGGAGCAGATCTGCTCCTTTTTTTTTTTTTTTTTTTTTTTCATTTTGTATGTGTATATGTGTGTATTTTTATATATACATATGTATTTTGTTAATACAAGTTCAGATCTGCTTCTCCTTCTTTTCTTTTTGCATTTGAATATATACATTCAAATTCAGATCAGCAAGTGTATGTATATGTATGTTCGTGTATATACATGTAATAATTTTCAGCACACAAGTGTATGTACGTTTATATCACTGTATGAACGTGTATATCCGAGCATCTATTTGTATTTTTTGTATGTATTTTTGTGTGTATGTCAAGTAATAAATATCACACACATAAATTTGTATGTTTCGTTTGTAGACTTGTAGATTCGTGTATGTATGTGTGCGTTTAGTGTATGTATAACACAATTTTTTGGTGTATTTACATGTATTTTTGTTTATATGTATTTTCCAACTTTAATTTCAAAAAAAAAAATCAATGTTTCTATGTATATTTATGTGTATTTCATTTTTTAGATTCAAAAATAAAAAAAAAAAAAAACTGGTGCTGGATGGCGGCGGCGCCGCCGCCTGGGGTGGTAGCAAGTAGTGGGGGGGGGGGGGGGAGGGCAGTGAGAAGAAGGAGGAACCCTAATTTATTAGTTTTGTTTATTTTTGAATATAATGTGTAAAAAAATGTTGGTATTTTTTGTAAAATAGAATAATGTTGGTATTTTTTGTAATTTTGGTGTTAGGATTGTATATATTTGTAAATCTCCCTTTAAACTTCAATACAGATATAGGCCTAGTTTTGCAAAAATTGGGGGCCCTAAGAAGTGAGGGGCTTAAAGTAGCTGCCTTAGCTGCTTTACCCTTGGGCCGGCCCTAGATAAACTTAGGAAAAATTTCATATCTAACCAAATATATAACATCACATATACAACAATGGTTAGCAAAAAAAAATGCTAATAAATAGGTTTATGTGTATCCTTTATCCTGACAAAGCTGCGTTAATTATGTTGTAAACACACGTAATAAAAGCAAATCCTACATTTAAGGAGTCCCACAAGTCACGTAATCCACAATCTCTTCCAAATATATATCTAATGCTACTGATTTATTTTTTACCAAATATATCACAAATATATTCACAATAACACACGCAAATATATTCACCATAATATATTCATCAGTTTATTCAATACGTATGTAATTGAAAGAGATACTGTTCAAAAATATGCAAGGTATACTACTTATGCAAGGTAATATGCAACAAATATATATCAACCATAGTATGTGATTTCTTTCAACATTTAAATTGTATGTAATACGTAATACCATATTACGATAATGGACAGGATCCCGATCCCACTAGGAAAGGGTAAAAGATAAAATAAAAATAAAAATAGGTCGACTGACAGCAGGACTTTTGTAATATGAGCCGGTAGCCGTTTACGATCACTAACAATTTTTTGGTGGGAGTAACTTTATCAAAAGTTAAAACCCTGGATTTAAGAAATCAAAAGCTTGTGGCCTTTATATGGATGCTAGATACTAGTATAACCATATTAGATACACCAAATATGTATGTCCCATATACCTATATTTTATGCAAGTGTTGTCCTACTCATAACTTTTCTTGTGAAAGGCACAGTCCCATCTATATTTTAGGTACCAAATAGTACATGTTTGTGAGGTGCAATCCAATGCAAGATCAGAGCATGTAGGCGATCAGCTAAAAAAGCAGATGCCACTAAGACTTGTGCTCTCCACACTACACAATTTTTTAACACACCACTTCTAGCTAACATGATTACCTTTTTTATTTATCTAACTCTATAAACAACAAATACTGAGTCTTCATTAAGCACCCATCTTGAAAGAAAAAAACAAAACATCTCCTTTAGCAAACAACTTCTGACAAGTTATACCTTTCCTTGATCATGGCTGCTCAAAACCAAGTTCAAATTACCATTCCTAAAGACCACAATCATCACCAAGACCAAGCCCCTGAAGAGTATTTTGACTACTCTCAAAGAGCACAATGGCTTCGAGCCGCTGTATTAGGAGCAAATGATGGATTAGTCTCAGTTGCATCCTTGATGATGGGTGTTGGAGCTGTCCAAAAGGACGTTAAAGCCATGATACTTATTGGCTTTGCAGGGTTGTTCGCCGGTGCTTGTAGCATGGCCATAGGAGAGTTTGTCTCTGTGTACTCTCAACTAGACATAGAGCTAGCTCAAATGAAGAGAGACAATACAAAAGGACAGGATCAGGAACAACAAAAAGAAGGTGACAGGGAACAACTGCCAAATCCATTTCAGGCAGCTATAGCCTCGGCTATTGCATTTTCATTGGGTGCCATTGTCCCAATTCTTGCTGCTGCATTTATAGCAAATCATAAGGTGAGGCTGGCTGTGATTGTGGCTGCAGTGAGCTTGGTATTGCTAGCATTTGGAGGAGTTGGTGCTTTTTTGGGCAGAACTCCAATGTTGAGGTCTTGTGCCAGAGCTTTAATTGGTGGATGGATGGCTATGGCCATTACCTTTGGGCTTACAAAGTTAATTAGCTCTAGTGGCTTGGAAATGTGATTGGAACTTTATCCTCCTGTCTCTTGTCGTAGTTTAGTCTCATCTGTTAAGAAAATTGTATCCTTTGTGTAATGATACTGTGTGAGAATTTATAATGATGTTCCTACTGCAAAAGATTTAGCAATGGCGCACAACCTTCTACTTATTCACGATATGACTAGGCATCATCTACTCACTTAACCTATTATTTCATTGAAACTAAATAAATCAAACTAAAGCCTCAATCTCAAATAAAGTTGGGGTCGGTTATAAATCTTTCTGTAACGATTCCATGCTATTCATGCCCAATATCACAACAAATTCATTTATAAGAGGATTCATCATAATCTGAGCACTCTTTACGCTAGTATTTGGACTTGGGAGGGGCCATGCTCCTCAGGCATTGGTGGAGTTAACATTTCATAAAGCATATATAATTAATCAAATTAATTCGGAACAGTGAAGACAAAGAATAGTAATCAACCTTGACTAGCTTCCATGACAGTTTCAAGATTGTCTGCAACAGAAAATTGGAGGTGAAAGCTCATATTTTAGCTTTCCACATAAATCCACTTTGAGAAAGTATTTAATCACTTTCTTTTTTTTGGGTGGGGTACGCCAGGCCTGGGCTATAGTGCAACACCTAGGCGACAGCGTAAAGGCCCAGGCAGCAAGCTACCGTGATGGACCTTTCCCCTTGAAAAATTGAGTTAATATCGTGTGGACCGATAGCCCACATATCAGATATTAAACTGATAAGAACAGATACTACACTTGATCTTAGCCAGAAGGCCGAGAAAGGTATAAGTATGTAATCACTTGAAATCTACTAAAGTGTTTCATAAGTACATTAGACCAAAAACAATGCAGTCCCAACCAGTTTGAAATTCTCAACTGGATGTCAATCTTTTACTTCTATATGTCTGACAAACAAGGATATTTAGCTACTATCCAACAAGACTTGTTCGCTAAACCAATCATCACAGGTCCCATTTCCTTGTATTGCAATGGCTTAAATTCTTCAGCCATCTTTTAATGCCCCCATAATCCTAAAGTAGACTATAATGAGTAATTATTGTCCGTCATTGTGAGGAGAACTCTGTTGCATCATGAGGTTCATTGAAAGACTTGACACAATTCTAAAAGACACTCATCTTGTTCTCAACGAAAATTTTACGACCTTCTAAGTTCTACCATGTGAAAATTAACTCTTCCTTTTTCCATTTCCAAGAGACTTACCACATATCTTAATTGTCCAATCTTGAGAAGGCTAACAATCTATCGGGCCTAGGACAATATATGTTTGATAAAAGAAAGAGTGCAGTCACATTATGAATATGGTGTTAGTGGATTTAAAGTGTTACGGTCAAAAGGCTGCCTTTTCATTCTGGATCAGATCGATTTTTTTTTAAGAGCTTGTGGCGTTTATGTTAATGGCACACGTCTTGGAATACTCTAATATTTTGTTTTAGCCTGTACCATCGAAATAACAGTTCACCAAAATTTATATATTGCTTGAAATATCTTTAATATCTCTGTTCAAGGAGTGCTTTCCTATACAACAATCCATTCCTTCTGCAAAGGTCAAAAAGCCATCTAAATACGTCTAGCTTTCAAAAAGCCATTTAGAGCTATCTTTTTGTTCAAAATGGACTAGGAGCGTACACGGAAATTTTCTAAACCAGTCACTGACAACAAAATTAGCATGAAATATTTTGAGTTTGTATTAATGATTATTGTCATTTGGAATAAATGTTATTAGGAGTTCTTAGCCAAAGGAAAGAATCAATCAAACTCGCAAGTGAATCTATTTTGGCTGATTTTAATTATAATGATAATAGACATAATTAAGTCATTTGCTCCAATGAAATGCCAACATTAATTAAATGCATAAAAAGAACTAAAGGCTAGCTAATTTTCTTAAAGCTTGGTTTAATCCCAATAATTCAAAGCACTTACCTTAGTTTGATAATGCAAAATCTGTTGCCTTTATGTGGATGGCACACTCCTAGGAATAATCTAATGTAATAACTCATCCCCTTTCCTGTGGAAGCCACACTCCCTTCTATTGTTTAGTGCCAAATTGAAACCTCTGAGGTGCTTTCCAATGCAGCAATGCATGTTTAAGTTCCTTTTTTGTTGCCATGTTGAGCAGGTTCAAACATTAGGCAACTTTTGACAAATTTCTCTATAAGCAAAACACTGCTGCCATCGTGATTATCACAAATCATGATGGTACCCTGCCCAATACGGCGATATTTTTAATTACTTATCAATGATGGCTGTAACAAGGAGAGCAATTGGATACGAAATGCAATTAAAATAACTACCATCTAATTCGCATATCTGAAAGAAATCCGATTAGATTGTGAAAATTCAGTTGAATAGTAGTACATGTTTTTAGCAAGGGCTTTCAGTTGGCTCACTTCCTGGTATACTAGTATAGAAGTTTGTAAGGTGCAATCCAATGCAAGAACTGAGAAAGCATGCAATCAGCTGCCACTAAGACTTATGCTCTCCACACTACACAATTTTTTATGCACCACTTCTAGCTAACAAGATTACTTTTTAGCCATCCAACTCTATAAATTACAAAGATTGAGTCTTCATTAAACACCACTCTTAAAACAAAAAACAAAGCATCTCCTTTAGCAAACAACTCCTCACAAGTTACAACTTTCCTTGATCATGGCTGCTCAAAACCAAGTTCAAATTACTATTCCTAAAGACCATGATTATGACCAAAACCAAGCCCCTGAAGAGGATTTCGACTACTCTCAAAGAGCACAATGGCTTCGAGCCGCTGTGTTAGGAGCAACTGATGGATTAGTCTCAGTTGCGTCCTTGATGATGGGTGTTGGAGCTGTCCAAAAGGACGTTAAAGCTATGATGCTCATTGGTTTTGCAGGGTTGTTTGCCGGTGCTTGTAGCATGGCTATAGGAGAGTTTGTCTCTGTGTACTCTCAACTAGACATAGAGCTAGCTCAAATGAAGAGAGACAAAACAACAGGACATAACCAAGACCATCAACAAGAAGAAGAAGAAGAAGGAGGTAACAAGGAACAACTGCCAAATCCATTTCAGGCAGCCATAGCCTCGGCTATTGCATTTTCATTGGGTGCCATTGTCCCAATTCTTGCTGCTGCATTTATAGCAAATCATAAGGTTAGGCTGGCTGTGATTGTGGCTGCAGTGAGCTTGGCATTGCTAGCATTTGGAGGAGTTGGTGCTTTTTTGGGCAGGACTCCAATGTTGAGATCTTGTGCTAGAGTTTTAATTGGTGGATGGATGGCTATGGCCATTACCTTTGGGCTTACAAAGTTAATTAGCTCTAGTGGCTTGGAAATGTGATTGAAACTTTATCCTCCCGTGTCTTGTCCTAGTTTAGTCTCATCTGTTAAGAAAATTGTATCCTTTGTGTAATGGTACTGTGAAAGAATTTATAATGATCATCCCAACATCCCAACAAATGAATTTATAAGAGGATTCATCCTGATCTGATTAATCTTGACGTTAGTAGTTGGACTTGGGAGCTGCCATGCTCTTTGAGCATAGGTAGAGTTAACATTTCTTCAAAGCATATATAATTCATCAAATTAATTCGGAACAGTCAAGACAAAGAATAGTAATCAACCTTGACTAGCTTCCATGACAGTTTCAAGATTGTCTGCAACAGAAAATTGGAGGTGAAAGCTCGATATTTTAGCTTTCCACATAAATCAACTTTGAGATAGTATTTAAACACTTGAAATCTACTAAAGTATTTCATAAGTACATTAGTCCAAGAACAATGCAGTGCCAAACAGTCTGAAATTCTCAACTGGATGTCAATCTTATACTTCTATGTCTGACAAACAAGGATAATTAGCTATTATCAAACCAAGACTTGTTTGCGCTAAACCAATGATGGCAGGTCCCAATTCCTTGTATTGCAATGGCTTAAATTCAGCAGCCATCATCTTATGCCCCGTAATCCTAAAGTAGATTAGAATGAGTAATCGTTGTCCGTCATTGTGATGAGAACTCTGTTGCATCATGAGGCTCATTGAAGGACTTAAAAATCAATGCCAACATACTTTTAAGTTATCTTAATACACCGTCAACCATGTGAAAATTCGAATTCTTAAGTTTTCTACGTTTTCCAAAATATTTCCACGTATCAGGCCTAGGACAAATACTGTTCGTTAATGGATTTAGTAATGTTTTATGGTCAAAAGAGTGTAATTTCCTTCTTATTCTGGATCAGAAAATATAAAAGAAATGGAAGAGCTTCTTGCCTTTGTGTGGATGGCACACTTATTGGAATACTCTAATATTTTCCTTTAGCTTTTAATGTCCTAATCACGCTGCACTGGAACTTATATCTCCAATATCTTTGTTCAACCAAGTGCTTTCCTATACAACAATGCATTCTCACAAACTCCTTTTTGTGAAGTCACAAAGCCATTTGAACAGTTTTAGCTTTCATAATTAGGTCATTTTGAAGTACAGTAAAAAAGGGGAAAAGAAAAACAGTACTCCAGTTTTCATCAACACTTCCAACTTTTCTCGATTTGGTCATGTTAGATTCACTGCCATTGCTTGTTAAAGAAAGGCGCGGATAGAGTTGAAGTTGTATTATCTGAATTTGATTACATGACTAGCATAGCCAAAACTTGAATAAACCTAAACGTGAAAGGCCACGATCCAGAGAAACATGAACTGTACATTATTTCTGAAACATTTCACTGATTTCTAATTAAACAGAAGCAAGAGTTCAGAAAACAGACAATCAGCAAGAGAGCTATCCATATTGTGTATTTTCTTTCAACATGTGAGTTGAACGTAATAAGCATTACCATCAAGAGGAAAGGGTTAAACATAAAGTAAAATAAAAAATTGATAGACTGATCGCAGGACTTCCGTAATATGAGGTAGCTGTTTAGTGGATTATAACATTTTTTGGTGGGAGTAACTTTATTAAAACAATGGATTTAAGAATAAGAAAGCTTGTAGCCTTTATAGGATGGCTCACTTCTTGGTATACTAGTACAATCTCTGCCTTCTCAGCCTTAGTGTGGTGAGCACACTCCACCCTTTTTATATACCAAATGAGTATGTCCTACATATCTCTATTTCATGTGCTTTACTATACTCTAATGCCAAAACTCATTACTCTTCTTGTGGAAGGCACAGTCCCTCCTTTTTTTATTAGTACTAAATAGAAGTTTGTAAGGTGCAATCCAATGCAAGAACAGAGAAAGCAGACAATCAGCAAAGAAAGCAGCTGCCACTAAGACTTATGCTCTCCACACTAGACAATTTTTTAATGCACCACTTCTAGCAAACGTGATTACTTTTTAGTCATCCAACTCTATAAATAACGAAGATTGAGTCTTCATTAA
The DNA here is from genome assembly GCA_029990175.1 of Petunia secreta. NCBI lineage: Eukaryota > Viridiplantae > Streptophyta > Magnoliopsida > Solanales > Solanaceae > Petunia > Petunia secreta. Next base: position 6,366,181 of record JARKIP010000028.1, on the reverse strand, counting down.
ACACCCATCTTAAAAGACAATAACATAACATCTCCTTTAGGAAACAACTCCTCACAAGTTACAGCTTCCCTCGATCATGGCTGCTCAAAACCAAGTTCAGATTGCCATTCCTAAAGACCATGATTACGACCAAAACCAAGCCCCTGAAGAGGATTTTGACTACTCTCAAAGAGCACAATGGATTCGCGCCGCTGTGCTAGGAGCAAATGATGGATTAGTCTCAGTTGCATCTTTGATGATGGGTGTTGGAGCTGTCCAAAAGGACGTTAAAGCCATGATACTTATTGGCTTTGCAGGGTTGTTCGCCGGTGCTTGTAGCATGGCCATAGGAGAGTTTGTCTCTGTGTATTCTCAACTAGATATAGAGCTAGCTCAACTGAAGAGAGACAATACAAAAGGACAGGATCAGGAACAACAAAAAGAAGGTGACAGGGAACAACTGCCAAATCCATTTCAGGCAGCTATAGCCTCGGCTATTGCATTTTCATTGGGTGCCATTGTCCCAATTCTTGCTGCTGCATTTATAGCAAATCATAAGGTGAGACTGGCTGTGATTGTGGCTGCAGTGAGCTTGGCATTGCTAGCATTTGGAGGAGTTGGTGCTTTTTTGGGCAGAACTCCTATGCTGAGGTCTTGTGCTAGAGTTTTAATTGGTGGATGGATGGCTATGGCCATTACCTTTGGGCTTACAAAGTTAATTAGCTCTAGTGTCTTGGAGATGTGATTGGAACTTTATCCTCCCGTCTCTTGTTCTAGTTTAGTCTCATCTGTTAAGAAAATTGTACCTTTTGTGTAATGATATTGTGAAGAATTGATAATGATCTTCCTACTAGAAAATATTAGCTATGGCACACAATCTTCTACTTATTCACGATATTCCTAGGCATCATCTCATCTACTCACGTAATCTAACATTTCAGTGAAACTAAATAATCAAACTAAAGCCTCAATCTCAAATAAAGTTGGGGTCAGTTATGAAACTTTTTGTAACTACTCCGTTCTATTCGTGCTCAATACCCCAACAAATTCATTTATAAGAGGATTCATCATGATGTGATTAGTCTTGTGCTAGTATTTGGACTTGGGACCGGCCGGCCATGCTCTTCGAGCATAGGTGGAGTTAACATTTCACCACAGCATATATAATTCATCAAACTAATTCCAGACAGTCTAGACAAAAGAAGATAATTATCAGCCATGGTTAGCTTCTGTGCCAGTTTCAAGATTGTCCGCAACAGCCAATTGGTGGTGAAAGCTCGATAGTTTAGCTTTCCGCATAAATCAACTTTGAGAGAATACCAATAGTATTTAATCACGTGAAATCTACTAAAGTGTTCCATAATCACTTGAAATCTACTGAAGTGTTCCATAAGTACATTAGTCCAAACATTACAGTCCCAAACACAGCCTGAAATTCTCAACTGGATGTCTATTACACAATCTACCATGCCTAGGACATTAGATTTTTGATAAAGGAAATAGTGCAGACACATTATTAAGGTAGCGCTAGTTAGTGGATTTAAAGTATGGTCAAAAGAGTATAACTTCCTTTAGATTCTGGATCAGGTTTTTTTAACTGTTTTTTTATTAAGAGCTTGTGGCATTTATGTGAATGGCACACTTCTTGGAATACTCTAATATTTGCTTTAGCCTTTAATGTCGAAATAACACCTCACCAAAATATATATATAGTGCTTGAAATATCTCCAATATGTCTGTTCAAGGAAGTGCTTTCCTATACAACAATGCATTCTCACGACTCCTTTTGGAAAGGTCAAAAAGCCATCTAAACAAGTCTGGCTTTTAAGAGTATAAACAGTACTGCATGAGATCTATCAGTTTTGAATATAGTGTTATCTCTAGTTCATAATGGTGATTATGAGAGTACATGGAAATTGTTTAAACTAATCAGTGACACAAAGTTAGCATGAAAATTTTTGAGTTAGTTTTTTTTGTTACGGTCATTTGGAATAAATGTTATTAAGAGTTCTTAGCCAAAGAAAAGAATCAATCAAATTCTCTAGTGAATCTAGTTTGGATGATCTTAATTATAATGATAATAGACATCAAGTCATTTGGTCTAATGAAATTCCAACATTAGTTAACTGCATAAATGATCTAAAGGCTAATTTTCTTAAAGCTTGATTTAGTCCCACTATATGCTGAACATTGCAAAGCACTTACCTTAATTTGTTAATGCAAAAATTGTTGCCTTTATGTGGATGGCACACTTCCAGGAATAATCTAATGAAATAACTCATCACTTTTCCTGTGGAAGCCACACTCCCTTCTATTGTTTAGTACCAAGTTGAAATCTGAGGTGCTGTCAAATGCAGTAATGCATGTTTAAGTGGCCCTTTTTTGGTGCCATGTTGAGCAGGTTCAAACATTAGGTAACTTTTGACAAATTTCTCTAAGAGCAAAACTCTGCTGCAACATGATCAATCACAAATTATAATGGTACCCTGCTAAATACCGAGATATTGTTAATAGGAGTATTACTTATCAATGATGGCTGCAACAAGGACAACTATTATTTATGAAATGCAGTAATTCGTCTGCCTCTCTTACCATGAAAGTAATTAACGGTTGTCATATATCTGAAGAAGCCAATTAGATTGTGAAAATTCAGTTGAATATATGTTTTAGCGAGGGCTCTCAGTTGGCATTGCATTTCCTTTCAAAACTATTTTTTCCTCTAAATACAAAAACTAGGCCTATTCTTAACAGTGAAACATTCTAAGCTGTATTGACAACTTAAATAGAGCTCATATCCGTTTCTAGAATCCCACGTTTAATATCCCAGAATCATGTTACTTATAAGTCTTCAAAGGAAAAAAAAACGAAAATAGTAAGATGAGACACTTCCTTTGAAGACATCGATCACAAGCCCATCTTTAATGGAATAGAGATCAGAACTACCGGAAAAAGTGAATCTATTTTACACTACAATAGATACAGGGGCTGAACAAATGCAAGAATTGAGCAAGCAGGCAATTAGGCAAGAAAAGCAAAAACTGCCACTAAGCCTTGTGCTCTCCACACGACACAATTTTTTATGGCACCACTTCTAGCCAGTTTGATTATTTTAGTCATCTTACTCTATAAATAATAAAGAGCAAGTCTTCATTAAATACTCATCTGGAAAGAAGAAAAAAAACAAAATCCTCCATTAGCTGACAATTTCTCTGAAGTTTTGATTCATGGCTGCTCAAAACCAAGTCGAAATTAGCATTCCTAAAGACCATTATGATGACCAAAACCAAATCCCTGAAGAGGAATTTGACTACTCTCAAAGAGCACAGTGGCTTCGAGCCTCTGTATTAGGAGCAAATGATGGATTAGTGTCAATTGCATCCTTGATGATGGTGTTGGAGCTGTTCAAAAAGACGTTAAAGCCATGATACTTATTGGCTTTGCAGGGTTGTTCGCAGGTGCTTGTAGCATGGCCATAGGAGAATTTGTCTCTGTCTACTCTCAACTAGACATAGAGCTAGCTCAAATGAAGAGAGACAAAGCAACACAAGGACAGAACCAAGACCATCAAGAAGAAGAAGAAGAAGAAGGTAACAAGGAACAACTGCCAAATCCATTACAAGCAGCTGTAGCCTCGGCTATTGCATTTTCATTGGGTGCCATTGTGCCAATTCTTGCTGCTGCATTTATAGATGATCATAAGGTGAGGCTGGCTGTGATTGTGGCTGCAGTGAGCTTGGCATTGTTGGCATTTGGCGGAATTGGTGCTTTTTTGGGCAAAACGCCTATGGTGAAGTCTTGTGCCAGAGTCCTAATTGGTGGCTGGATGGCTATGGCCATTACCTTTGGGCTTACTAAGCTGATTGGTTCTACTGGCCTGGAAATGTGATTAGAACTTTATGCTACTCTCCCTTGTGGTAGAGTAGTATCATCTTTTTAAGAAATTTGTACTGCAAACACCCTTTCGTGCAATAATACACTGAAGCATGCTCTAAATGTTTATTGATTTTCCTACAGAAAGGACTAGTTATGGCATACAAGCTTTGAGTTATTCATGATATGCTAGGCATAATCTAATCGATCATCTAACATTTCAATTGAAGCCAAGTAACTCAACTATTCTCAATCTCAAACAAAGTTGGGTTCGGCTATATGAGTATTTTTGTAACTATTAATGTTATTCATGTCCAATGTCCCAACAAGTTCGTTAATAACAAGATTCATCATGATTTGATTATTGTTACAGTAGCCACCCCTTTACCGCACTAGTACTCTTTCATATTATGGAAGGGGTCCCTATTTTTCATCATCTGAACTAGACATAGTGAGTAGTTTGTCAGATATGAACTCTTTCATATCTGTTGTATCATCAGGTTCATTGAAGGACTTAAAACATGCTCAAACAAAGGATAATTTGCTACTATCCAGCCAAGACTTGTTTGCTAAGCCAATGATGACAGGTCCCAATTCCTTGTATTGCAATGGCTTAAATTCTGCAGCCATCTTTTTATGCCCCGTAATACTAAAGTAGATTATAACAAGTAATCATTGTCCGTCATTGTGATGAAAAGTCTGTTGCATCATGAGGTTCATTGAGGGACTTAAAACACAATTCTAAAAGACTCTCATTTGTTCTCAACAAAAATTTTACGACCTTCTATGTTCTACCATGTGAAAATTAACTCTTCCTTTTTCCATTTCCATTTCCAAAAGACTTACTACATATCTTAATTGTCCAATCTTGAGGGGGCTAACAGTCTATCAGGCCTAGAACAGCATATGTTTGATAAAAGAAAGAGTGCTGACACATTATGAATATGGCGTACGTTAGTTAGTGGATTTAAAGTGTAACTGCCTTTTCAATATTTCTGTTCAAGGAAGTGCTTTCCTATACAACATACCATACTCGCAGACCCCTTCTGCAAAGGTCAAAAAGCCATCTAAATATGTCTAGCTTTCAAAATTAGGTCATTTTGAATTACAAAAAGAAGAAAAAAAAAAGTACTTCATGAAATCTGTCAAGTTTACAGGCACGTTGAATTTAGTGTTATTTTTGTTCAAAATGGTGACAAGGAGAGTACACGAAAATTGTATAAACCAGTCAAACAAAAAATAGCATGAAGTTTTCTGAGTTAGTCTTTATGATTATGTCATTTGGCATAAATGATATTAGGAGTTCTTAGCCTAAAAAGAGAATCAATCAAACTCTCAAGTGAATCTATTTTGGCTGATTTTAACTATAATGATAATAGACATAATAAAGTCTTTTGCTCCAATGAAAATGCCAACATTAATTAACTGCATAAAAAGAACTAAAAGCTAGCTAATTTTCTTGAAGGTTGGTTTAATCCCAATATATGCTGAACCATGCAAAGCACTTACCTTAGTTTGATAATGCAAAATCTGTTGCCTTTATGTGGATGGCACACTCCTAGGAATAATCTAATGTAATAACTCATCCCCTTTCCTGTGGAAGCCACACTCCCTTCTATTGTTTAGTGCCGAATTGAAAGCTCTGAGGTGCTTTCCAATGCAGCAATGCATGTTTAAGTGGCCCTTTTTTGTTGCCATGTTGAGCAGGTTCAAACATTAGGTAACTTTTGTACAAATTTCTCTAAAAGCAAAACACTGCTGCCATCATGATTATCACAAATCATGATGGTACCCTGCCCAATACCGCGATATTTTTAATTACTTATCAATGATGGCTGTAACAAGGAGAGCAATTAGATATGAAATGCAACAATTAGACTACCTCTCTACCATTAAAATAACTACCGGTTGTTATCTAATTCACATATCTGAAAGAAATCCAATTAGATTGTGAAAATTCAGTTGAATAGTACATGTTTTTAGCAAGGGCTTTCAGTTGGCTCACTTCCTGGTATACAAGTACAATCTCCGCCTTCTCAGCCTTAGTGTGGTGAGCACACTCCACCCTTTTTATATACCAAATAAGTATGTCCTACATATCTCTATTTCAAGTGCTTTACTATACTCTAATGCCAAAAATCATTACTTTTCTTGTGGAAGGCACACTCCCTCCTTTTATTAGTACCAAATAGAAGTTTGTAAGGTGCAATCCAATGCAAGATCTGAGAAAGCAAGCAATCAGCTAAGAAAGAAGCTGCCACTAAGACTTATGCTCTCCACACTACACAATTTATAATGCACCACTTCTACCTAACAAGATTACTTTTTAGTCATCCAACTCTATAAATAACAAAGATTGAGTCTTCATTAAACACCACTCTTAAAACAAAAATCAAAGCATCTCCTTTAGCAAACAACTCCTCACAAGTTACAGCTTTCCTTGATCATGGCTGCTCAAAACCAAGTTCAGATTACCATTCCTAAAGACCATGATTATGACCAAAACCAAACCCCTAAAGAGGATTTTGACTACTCTCAAAGAGCACAATGGCTTCGAGCCGCTGTGTTAGGAGCAACTGATGGATTAGTCTCAGTTGCATCCTTGATGATGGGTGTTGGAGCTGTCCAAAAGGAGGTTAAAGCTATGATACTCATTGGCTTTGCAGGGTTGTTTGCCGGTGCTTGTAGCATGGCTATAGGAGAGTTTGTCTCTGTGTACTCTCAACTAGACATAGAGCTAGCTCAAATGAAGAGAGACAAAACAAAAGAAGGACAGGATCATGAACAACAAAAAGAAGGTGACAGGGAACAACTGCCAAATCCATTTCAGGCAGCTATAGCCTCGGCTATTGCATTTTCATTGGGTGCCATTGTCCCAATTCTTGCTGCTGCATTTATAGCAAATCATAAGGTGAGACTGGCTGTGATTGTGGCTGCAGTGAGCTTGGCATTGCTAGCATTTGGAGGAGTTGGTGCTTTTTTGGGCAGAACTCCTATGCTGAGGTCTTGTGCTAGAGTTTTAATTGGTGGATGGATGGCTATGGCCATTACCTTTGGGCTTACAAAGTTAATTAGCACCAGTGGCTTGGAAATGTGATTGGAACTTTATCCTCCCGTCTCTTGTCCTAATTTAGTCTCATCTGTTCAAGAAATTTGTACCTTTGTATCAAATGATACAGTGAAAATTTATAATGATCTTCCTACTAGAAAAGTATTAGCCATGCCACACGACCTTCTACTTATTAAGGATATGACTAGGCATTATCTACTTGAATAATCTAACATTTCATTGCTGAGACTAAATAAATCAAACTAAAGCCTCAATCTCAAATAAAGTTGGGGTCAGTTATGAATCTTTCTGTGACTACTTAGTGCTATTCGTGCCCATATCCCAACATATTCAATTATAAGGGGATTCATCATGATCTGATTAGTCTTACGCTAGTATTTGGACTTGGGACCGGTCCTACTCTTCGAGCATAGGTGGAGTTAACATTTCATCAGAGCAAGTATTATTCATCAAATTAATTCAGGACAGTCAAGACAATGAAGAATAATAATTAGCCTTGGCTAGCTTCTCTGCCGGTTTCAAGATTGTTTGCAACAGCAAATTGTAGGTGAAAGCTCGATATTTTACCTTTCCACATAAATCAACTTTGAGAGAAAATATGCATATTATTTATTCAGTTAAAATGTACTAAAGTGTTTTTATGTGTTCATTAGTCCATAAACATTGCAATCCCAAACAGTCTGAAATTTTAAACTGGAGGTCCAATTCTTTGTATTGCAATGCCGCCATTTCTTTATGCCCCATAATCCTAAAGTAGACTATAACGAGTAATTATTGTCCGTCATAGTGATGATAAATCTGTTATATCCTGAAGTTCGTTGAAGGACTCCACACACAATGCTAAAAGACACATCTCTTGTACTCAACGAAATCTTATGATCTTCTACCATGTGAAAATTCGATATCTTTTTTACATTTCCAAAAGACTTACCACAAATCTCAATTGTCCATCCTGAGATGGTCTAAAAATCTATCATACCTAGGACAATATATGATTGATAAAAGAAAGAAAGCAGACACAATACAAAAATGGCGTTAGTTGGTGGTTTTAAAGTTTTATGGTCAAAACTCAAAAGAGTGTAATTTCCTTGTCATGCTGCATCATTTTTTTTGAAGAGCTTGTGGCCTTTATGTGAATGGCACACTTCTTGGAGTACTCAAATAATTTGCTTTAGCCTTTACTGTAGAAATAACACTGCACCAAAATTTATATATTGCTTGAAATATCTCCAATATCTCTGTTCAAGGAACTGCTTTCCCATACAACAATGCATTCTCACAAACTCCTGCAAAGATTTAAAAAAAAAGCCATCTAAACACATAAAGCTTTCAAAATTGGGTCATTTTGAACTACAAAAAAAAAAGTACTTCATGAAATCTGTCAAGTTTACAGGCACGTTGAATTTAGTGTTATCTTTGTTCAAAATGGTGACAAGGAGAGTACACGGAAATTGTACAAACCAGTCACTGACAAAATAATAGCATGAAATTTTCTGAGTAAGTCTTTACGAAAAAGGGCCAAAATTGCCCCTCTACTATGGTAAATCGGACCAGTTTACCCTCCGTTAAGTTTTTGGATCGACCATACCCCCTGCCGTTACCAAAGTACACCCATTTGCCCCTAAAAATGACGGGCCTCCAGCGTGTCAAATACGTGGCTGCCACCTCAGTGCCATGTAGATCCAAACCATAGTAGAGGGGCAAATTTGGCCCTTTTCCGTTTTTTCCAAAGTCGTATCTGGACTAAGTTTCAATACTTAAAGAAGAAGTTTCGATGCTTAGAGGAGTTATTATAAGAGAGAAAAATGTGCTAAGAATGGCAGATAAGATATTTTGCGAGAAATACGGAATTAAAATGATACTCCCTTCAGTTTGGTTCCATAAGAAATATATACTTTTGAATTTTGTGACTAAAATAATTATCTTTATTAAAGATGAGATAAAAGTTTAAAAATAAAATTATTTCTAAATAAATATATATGTTCTTTTTAAAAAGACTAAAAGGTAAAATGTGCTACTCTTATTAAAGTGGATGAACAGTTCTTTCCGGTGTTTCAATTTAAAAAATATTTTTAAATTTATCCCAAAAAGTGATTTTTGCTATATATCGACTTATTAACTTTAGTTTAATCTCTTTTTCTTTAATGGCATACTTTTTGTAACAATAGAAAAAATATAATAAAGTATTAAGTTTAAAATCACAAATTCTAGTATGCATTAACGGAAAAAATATAATAGAATATTATTTTTAATACATAAAATCTTATATTTTTTTCTACTGTTACAAAAAGTATGCCATTAAAGGAAAAGAAATTAAACTAAAGTTAATAAGTCAATATATAGCAAAAATCACTTTTTGTGATAAATTAAAAATATCTTTTAAATTGAAACATCGGAAAGAACTGTTCATCCACTTTAATAGGAGTAGCACATTTTACCTTTTAGTCTTTTTCAAAAGAACATATATATTTATTTAGAAATAATTTTATTTTTAAACTTTTATCTCATCTTTAATAAAGATAATTTTAGTCACAAAATTCAAAAGTATATCTTTCTTATGGAACCAAACTGAAGGGAGTATCATTTTAATTCCGTATTTCTCGCAAAATATCTTATCTGCCATTCTTAGCACATTTTTCTCTCTTATAATAACTCCTCTAAGCATCGAAACTTCTTCTTTAAGTATTGAAACTTAGTCCAGATACGACTTTGGAAAAAACGGAAAAGGGCCAAATTTGCCCCTCTACTATGGTTTAGATCTACATGACACTGAGGTGGCAGCCACGTATTTGACACGCTGGAGGCCCGTCATTTTTAGGGGCAAATGGGTGTACTTTGGTAACGGCAGGGGTATGGTCGATCCAAAAACTTAACGGAGGGTAAACTGGTCCGATTTACCATAGTAGAGGGGCAATTTTGGCCCTTTTCCGTAGTCTTTATGATTATCGTCATTTGGAATAAATGATATTAGGAGTTCTTAGCCTAAAAAGAGAATCAATCAAACTCTCAAGTGAACCTATTTTGGCTGATTTTAATTATAATGATGATAGACATAATAAAGTCATTTGCTCCAATGAAAATGCCAACATTAATTAACTGCATAAAAAGAACTAAAGGCTAGCTAATTTTCTTAAAGCTTGGTTTAATCCCAATAATGCAAAGCACTTACCTTAGTTTGATAATGCAAATATTGTTGCCTTTATGTGGATGGCACACTTCCAGGAATAATCTAATGAAATAACTCATCATCTTTTCCTGTGGAAGCCACACTCCCTTCTATTGTTTAGTGCCAAATTGAAACCTCTGAGGTGCTTTCCAATGCAGCAATGCATGTTTTAAGTGGCCCTTTTTCGGTGCCATGTTGAGCAGGTTCAAACATTAGGTAACTTTTGTACAAATTTCTCTAAAAGCAAAATGCTGCTGGCATCATGATCAATCACAAATCATGATGATGCTCTGCCCAATACCGTGATATTGTTAATCACTTATCAATGATGGCTGCAACAAGGACAACAGTTAGATATGAAATGCAATAATTCATCTGCTTCTCTTACCATGAAAATAATTACTGAAAGAAAGCCAATTTGGTTGTGAAGATTCAGTTGATTAAATGTTTTAGCTAGGGCTCTCTGTTGGCCTTGCATTTCCTTTCAAAATTGTGTTTTCCTCTTATTACAAAAACTAGATCTACTCTCGATAGTGAAACACTCTAAGCTGTGTTGACAATGTCAATAGAGCTCATATCCATTTCTAGAATCACTCGTTTAATATTCCAGAACCATGATAATAACTTAGAAGATTGAGATACTTTATTTGAAGACATCAGACACCCATCTTTTAATAGAAAAGATTAGAACTACTGGAAAAAGTGAATCTATTTTACACATTAATAGATATGAAAGGTGAACAAATGCAAGATTTGAGCAAGCAGGTAATTAGGTAATGAAAGCAAACACTGACACTAATACTTGTGCTCTCCACACTACACATTTTTTTATGGAACCACTTCTAGCCAGTTTAATTATTCAAGTCATCTTACTCTATAAATAACAAAGAGCAAGTCTTCATTAAATACTCATCTGGAAAGAAGAAAAAAAACAAAATCCTCCATTAGCTGACAATTTCTCTGAAGTTACTTCTTGATTCATGGCTGCTCAAAACCAAGTTCACATTACCATTCCTAAAGACCATAACGATGACCAAAACCAAGTCCCTGAAGAGGAATTTGACTACTCTCAAAGAGCACAGTGGCTTCGAGCCGCTGTATTAGGAGCCAATGATGGATTAGTGTCAATTGCATCCTTGATGATGGGTGTTGGAGCTGTTCAAAAAGACGTTAAAGCCATGATACTTATTGGCTTTGTAGGGTTGTTCGCAGGTGCATGTAGCATGGCAATAGGAGAGTTTGTCTCTGTGTACTCTCAACTAGACATAGAGCTAGCTCAAATGAAGAGAGACAAAACAACACGAGGACAGAACCAAGACCCTCAAGAAGAAGAAGAAGAAGAAGGTAACAAGGAACAACTGCCAAATCCATTACAAGCAGCTGTAGCCTCGGCTATTGCATTTTCATTGGGTGCCATTGTGCCAATTCTTGCTGCTGCATTTATAGCTGATCATAAGGTGAGGCTGGCTGTGATTGTGGCTGCAGTGAGCTTGGCATTGTTGGCATTTGGCGGAATTGGTGCTTTTTTGGGCAAAACGCCTATGGTGAAGTCTTGTGCCAGAGTCCTAATTGGTGGCTGGATGGCTATGGCCATTACCTTTGGGCTTACTAAGCTGATTGGTTCTACTGGTCTGGAAATGTGATTAGAACTTTATGCTACTCTCCCTTGTGGTAGAGTAGTATCATCTTTTTAAGAAATTTGTACTGCAAACACCCTTTCGTGCAATAATACAGTGAAGCATGCTCTAAATGTTTATTGATTTTCCTACATAAGCAATTTGAGTTATTCATGATATACTTATGCTAGGCATAATCTACTGACATCGATCAATTAACGTTTCAATTGAAGCTAAGTAACTCAAGCGATGCCTCAATCTCAAATAACATTGGGGTCGGCTATATGAGTATATTTGTAATCATTCATGCTATTCGTGGCCAATGTCCCAACGAGTTCGTTAATAAGAGGGTTCATCAAGATTTGATTATTCTTACACTAGCCACCCTGTTACTGCAAATAGTACTCTTTATTTGTCTGAACCTGGGACCGGCTATGCTCTTGGAACATTGGTAGAGTAACGTTTGATCAAATGCATAATTATATTCATCAAATTAATGCTAGCTTGCCAGCAGCCTTAATCTTTCATATTACGGATGGCAGGTTCCTATTTTTCATATTGCAATAGCTTGAATTCTGCAGCCTTAATCTTATGCCCCATAATCCTAACTAGACATGGTAAAGTAATTACGTTCATCTATTTGATGAGATATCTGTTGTATCATGAGGCTCATTGAAGGACTTAAAACATGCTCAGTGTTAAAACTTTTCTCTTGTATAATGTTAACTAGGGAAATACACCTGAAAAACCTCAATAAATTAACGAAATGATCTTTTGATTAATACGGTCGATGTAAAATGGTAAATATATTGTCAATATTTGTATATAAAAATACAATTCATATAAGTGATGAAAAAATAAACAAAAAAGGAGCAAGACTACTTGCTTGGGACCTACTTTAACTCACACATTCTAAATGGTTGGAATATGCCGCATTTCGAGTTGATTGCGTCTATGGTCACTCAACTTTAGGTAATTGGTCACCATGGTCACTTATCTTCGCTTTGTTTTTCTATGGTCACTCAATTTTGGGTAATTGGCCACCACGGTCACTTATCTTTGCTTGCCTTTCTATGGTCACTCAACTTTGCCCAAGTAGCTCATATGGTCATCCAACACAGAAATCCTAACGTCCGTTAAAATTTTGCTGACGTAGCAACTACAAAAATATTTTGGCAAATTACATAAATAGAAAAAAGTAAATTATTTAAGACCAACCCAATTAAAATTAAAACCCACCCAAGAGTTCTTACTTGAGGTGTCTATTTTTTCAAAAAATTACTCATTTTTCTTTAAATCTATAAAGAAAGCCTTCTGGTAACATATTTTCAACGTTAATTTCTTCACCTAATGAAAATCTGAGTACCCAAATGAAGTTCGCCTTACTTAGCTCATTCACTTGCAAATGAAACATAAACATACGAAGACTCATTCTTCTTCACTAGCCATCGAATAATCCTGGAGCTTTCCTCATTCTCTATTGTTATTTTCATTTCATGAATAAGTGGACCTACAAGTTTGACCTTTTTCTTGCTTAGAGTTGAGAGATAATCCGCATACTTTCCTTCAATTTCATTACAAATATTGATCAAAATAATATTATGGGATATTGCAGACCCATTGAAAGCAAAATTTGATCCCAAGAAATTGTTCATCTTGGCAGCGAGTTGGAGTTGCTTTGCCGCATAGTCTTTAAGAAAGATATCTGAGAATGCAAAATCTCTTGCACCAGTTTTGCTAAACAAAAACAGTATTACTTAAACAAACTGTGAAATACTATATAATAAATCAAAAATTTATGCCACTTCAATAAAAATTTCAGTTTATAGAAAGCGTCAAAAGCCGCTAATTTATTAAGGTCAGACACTAATTCATTTGGGTGCTCAAATTTTCATTAGGTGAAGAAATTAAAGTTGAAAATGTGTTATCAGAAGGCTTTCTTGATAGATTTAAAGAAAAATGAATAATTTTTTGAAAAAATGGGCACCTCAAGCAAGAACTCTTGGGTGGGGTTTAATTTTAATTGGGTTGGTATTAAATAATTTATTTTTTTCTATTTATGTAACTTACCAAAATATTTTTGTAGTTGCCACGTCAGCAAAATTTTTACGGACGTTAGGATTTCTGTGTTGGATGACCATAGGAGCTACTTGGGTAAAGTTGAGTGACCATAGAAAGACAAAGTAAAGATAAGTGACCATGGTGGCCAATTATCCAAAGTTGAGTGACCATAAAAAGACAAAGCAAAGATAAGTGACCATGGTGGCCAATTATCCAAAGTTGAGTGACCATAAAAAGACAAAGCAAAGATAAGTGACTATGGTGGCCAATTACCCAAAGTTGAGTGACTATAGAGGCAATCGACTCGCCGCATTTCTTACGATAAGTTCATACGTTAGGAATACTTCTTGAGGAATTTTGATAGAAGAAACTTAATACGGAGTACAACTTTTTGTAGTTAGTTTTACAGATTTGCATGCACTTCCCTCCTTTTTGTATCACACAATGTGCCTTTTTCTACATCATCCTTTTCTCTTACCTAAAACTCCCTCTTTTGTAGGCAGAATCAACTCAAAGTCTGTAACCTCCAAATCATACACTGGTTATCAAATATGTCTAAGTATTTAAACATTAGTTATGATCATTTAAGAGTTAGCAGTTATTCAAAAATTATCTTAAATAATACTTTATATGTTACATTAAATTTTATAAGTATTTTACATAAAAATAGCACATTCTAATAACGACATGTCTCTTTTATAGAGTTTTTTTTTTTTAAAAAAAAAACTAAAAATTAACCGAACCGTACCGAAACCGAAGGGAAACCAATATGATTGTTACGGTCATGAAAATTTAATTATTTAGTTTTGCACAATAGAATAACCAAGAAAATGGTATGTTAGGAATTTCTTGAAATAACCGACCAGACCGAACCATTGACACCCCTGCTCTTCGGTTACCAAATCAATTTATAAAAACTGAGAGGTACTAAATACACTTTTTATAATTCAAATATTTTCATTTGTGCATTAATTTGTTTTTCAGCTCATATTTTGGAAGGAAAATAAGGCAAGATGAGGGACACTTGTTTTTGTACATTTTCATGTGAATGGTAGTCAAAGTGATGTGCCACATCAAAACCCTATCAGACATAGGACACATTTCTGTTTGATAAGAAGAAGAGTGCAGAAAAAATTATGAATATGGTATTCAATTTAAAATTCATAGTCTAATTCTACAGTCTTACCACAATTAAAAAAACAGGGTTCTCCGACCACCTAATCGGTCGCATATCGGTCGCCCAGTCGACCGATCGGCGACCGATATGGGTGGTCGGAGAATTAATGGTAACAAAAAGCCCTGCGACCGAAAATTGGTCGAAACTTCGACCACCATGCGACCGATATTCAGTCGCATAATAGGATAGAAACGTTGACCAAATATGCGACCGACAATCGGTCGCATATTTGGTCAATGTGTTGGAATTACCTGTGACCGTTTAGGCGACCGAAAATCGGTCGCATACTTGGTCTAATGTTTGCCACTGATTTGGCGACTGAAAGTCGGTCGCCAAACTGGAAAAAACCTGCAATAAAAAACCTGTTTTCAGGCAGTAGCAACAGCAAAAATCAGATGTTTTTCAACAGAAAACTGCATTTGAAAACAATAAAAACAGTAATTCAAACACAACGCAATAAAACCTAACATTTCAAAAACATCCAACAACATTAGTTATGTCTTGAGCCACCGGTATGGAGCGATCCACCCTTTTCCGACGCTCGCGCAGCCTTGCCTTGTTCGCTCTTCGCCTCGAACTCGGGCAACTGCCAATATTCATCCAGCTCCGCCCACTGAGCAGCATCGAGGAAGCCGGGCCTTGTACCTTTATGCCGCGCATTGTAATAAGCCCCCTTGAATAACGCAGCACATTTCTTGGGGAAGATGTTACGAATGTTATAATCGAGACCCTGATGCCAGATACATTGGCCCTGAAAGTATATCAAAATATTTTCTTTAGACATATTCATGGTTTAAAAACTGCAATTAGTTTTAAACCAAATGCATATGTATCACCTCAAAATCTACCAATATCTGCTTCTTTACTTGCTGGGGCACATCGCTCCAGTTTCGGCAAGGCTGGTTCCAGTGCGCTCTCATGCACGCAGTCAGTACCTTAGTGGACTCATCGCTTGGGCAAAAGCTACAAAAAAATTAACAAGAGTTATTCCTAATACTAGCAATTAAAGTAGGAACTAATTATTTAATAGATAAGAACTTAATAAATTAGGTAGCTTACCCTTTATCCGCCTCGGGATAAATAATCATCATGCCTTCTACACGAGTGCCAGGCTCACCAATGTAATAAGGCGAATGCGGATCATACACCATGAGCTCCTGCTGATCCGGTGGGCCGTCACAATTATCTAAGGGGAATTCAGGGGGCTGAGTAGGATTGTCATCACCCTGGGAGGGATCGCCCTGTGTGGGAGGGACCTGTGTCTCAGTACAATCAAGGCTAGGGAATGTCCACTGCCATACAGGAGGCAACTGAGACGGGGTAATAAGTGGTACCTGATATGGGTCAGGGGGCCTGAAAAAAGCTGGATCATAACTAGATGGGGCATCAGTAGGCAGCGAATGCGGGACCTGTGAGGTCTGACTATCATCACCCGCAGAACCTGAAGTCTCGCCCACAGGTCTCTTGCCCGACCTTCTTCTAAAAACTTTAGAGCGTAACTTGTCCATCCCTGTTGAAACATTCAAATTGATTTATCAACTATATAATGAGAATACATAATGAGAATACATCAATCTAAAGTGCTGAGAATAAATAAATTTATCAACTAAGTAAGCACATCACAATCAGAAAATGAGAATACATAAATAATATTATGTTCATATGTACATTACAGTAGGTAATTAATACTAAACTACAAAGTACAAATAGGTTCAATCAACTTCATCATCCGATTCATAGTCACTAGCAATTTCATTCTCGGATGGCTCGTCACTATCTATGTTTTCATCATCCTCGTATGCCCTTGAAGTTCCTTCTCCAAAACTAGCCGGGTTTTTTGCACGACTAAATTCAGATGCAGCCACCGGGTCATACGTCCCATCAATATGTCACAAATTGTCTGCAAGTTCAATATCCGCTATCAAGGGAACAGTTGAGACCTCATTCTGGTATGCAACATCTAACCTATCAGGTACTTCAATTAATCCCACTGATTTTCCCTTAAGAACCGCCCACCACTTGGATTTGGCCTTTGCTTTTGATGCGTTCTTCGTCCGAGGGTAAGGAACAAACCACACTTGTTTTACATTCTGTGCAATGATGAAAGGATCATAGTTTCCATATGACCTTCTGTGATTAACCTCAACTAGCTTTGAACTCGAATCCACCCGCGTAAAGTAATCTGTTAGTAGAATTATGTTGCGTAAAATATAAAGTAATTGAATAAGATATGGAAGCTTACCTCTCGAAAGGGTACATCCATCTGCAGTGCACCGGGCCTCCTAGCCGAGACTCTTCAGCGAGGTGAACCGGTAGATGCTCCATCACATTAAAGAAGCCGGGTGGAAAGATCTTTGACAGCTTAGACAACACAACAGGAAAGTTCTGTTCCAACAAGTTCAAACTCTCTTCCTTCAAAGTCTTGCTACAAAGCTCTTTAAAAAATAGGCTTGTCTCAGTTATTGGTTTCAAAACTTTATCTGGCAACCCATTGAATGCAATTGAGATCAAGTTTTCCATGAAAATGTGACAGTTGTGGCTCTTCATGTGATGGAGTTTTCCGCCGGTCATATCAACACCTTTCTAAGTTAGATGCATATCCATCAGGCATCCTCAAGTTACTCACCCACTCGCAAATCATTCTTCTCTCATCTTCATCGAATGTATAGCAAGCCTTTGGAAGTAAAATGTTGTTGCCATCCCGGACCGCATGTAGCTCGGGTCGCCTGCAAAGTTCATGTATGTCAAACCGTGCCTTCCAGTTGTCCTTTGTCTTACCCTTGACATCCATCACAGTATTAAGGACTGCCTCGAAGAAGTTCTTCTCAATATGCATTGGATCGAGATTATGGCGCAGAAGGTTATCCTTCCAATAAGGCAACTCCCAGAAAATGCTCTGCTTGGTCCAATTATGTTCGACCCCAAAACCAGGTGTTTTAGTTTGCAAGTTTTCAGTTACCTTAGGAAGGTCCTTAACCCTGTTCCATATCTCTATCCCTGTTAACCTGCGAGGAGGCTCCTCATAATCAACCTGATTCTTCCTGAATGCATTTGTATTATTCCTAAAAGGGTGGTCCATTGGCAAGAATCTACGGCAACAATCAAACCATGTCACTTTACCTCCATTTTTCAATGTGAAGGCCTTTGTATCTTTCATACAGTATGGGCACGCTAGCTTCCCTGCAGTGGACCAGCCAGACAGCATCCCATAAGCTGGAAAGTCATTTATAGTCCACATCAAAGAAGTATGCATTTGGAAGTTCTGTTTCATTGATACATCATATGTTTCCACTCCTTCATGCCAAAGTGTCTGCAATTCATCAATCAAAGGCTGCAAATAAACATCAATACGAGTTTTCGGGTTATGTGGACCAGGTATTATACAATTCAAAAAAAGATATGGACTGGTCATGCACATTCCGGGAGGCAGGTTGTATGGTGTGACAAATACGGGCCAAGAAGAATATGGCGTAGACGAGACATCAAAAGGGGTGAAGCCATCGGAACACAGCCCCAACCTTACATTCCTCGGCTCGCTAGCAAATGCCGGATACACTTGATCAAAGTGTTTCCATGCCTCACCATCTGAGGGGTGTGATAGAATACCCGCCTGCCTGGTCCGCTCATGATGCCACCTCATGTGAGGAGCAGAACTCATTGAAGCATACAACCTCTTTAACCTGGGTATAAGCGGCAAGTAATGCATCCACTTAACAGGTTTCGGCTTCTTTTTTTTTATTTTTCTCGGGCTTGTATCGAGGCTCCTCACAAAATCTACATTGCACGAGCTCTGCATCATCCTTGTAATATAACATGCAACCATTAACACAACAATGAATCTTATGAGAAGTAAGGCCTAATGAGGAAACCAATTTCTTAGTGAAGTAATAAGAAGTTGGTAAGTCCATGTTAGTCGGCTTTAGTTCATTCATAAGGCCTATGATGGAATCCATGGCAGCTTGAGAAATACTATAATCTGATTTGATACTCTGCAATCTGACAGCAACAGACAACTTGGAATGTACCGAGCCCTCTTGGAATGGACGACTTGCTTCCTCCAACATTTTATAGAATTCACTTGCCTCGGCATTGGGAATGTGCTCAGTGTTAGGCTGTGATGTACCCGGCTGCATGGGATCATTATCCGGGTACATACCAAAAGCATCACGAACCATATCATCCATTCTATAATCATTACGGTCTGGTTCCAAAACCGGAGAACTACTAGTGCCATGAATATTTTGAAGCAGTTGAATGTGCCCCTGCAAATCCCACGGCTCTCCATGATAACGCCAAATATAGTAATCTGGCATAAACCCCCTATCTAACAGATGCAGTTGTACGGTCGTTATATCTTGGAGGGTGCAGCATTTGCACTTTATGCAGGGGCACTTAATTGTACCACGCCTTATAAAAGGTTCGGTTGTTTTTGCTAAAGCAACAAATTCCTTAAGACCCTCTTCAAATTCAGGCCTTATCCCCCGCCGACCGGGGAAAAGTCGATTGTCCATCCACAAACGACGTGCATTAAAGTCCATATCTACGCAAAAATTGAAAAATTGAGAACAATCTAATAGGAACTATTTTTAATAATCCTAGCCTTTTTTTAATATCCGGTGGTCCGTTTGAATTCCATATTAATTACTATTAGCAATGCAATACAAAACGCATACAATTTATCCCATTTAGGCATAAAATATTCCAAACATGAAGAGTTCAAACAACAATACCAAAACCCTAACTTTAAATGCATAGCAACTATCCCAAACACCACAACCCATGACAAGGCATCAACACATTGCAAACAACTCTACCAAACAATTCCAACAAATCACAACAATTACCATAATTAATCCCAAACATCACAACCCTATATTTAAAGTTCATCAACCCAAAACAACTTACTCGACATCACATTATATAGAATAAACCAATTATAACTAACAACTAACATGTAAACAACATATAGGCCGAATTATTTAAAAATATATATATAAATTCGGATTATTAAACCAAAAAAAAAAAAATTACCTCAACTTTGTTTGGGATCCAATCGCATGTAACTATGAGTTACCAATGTGCTATCCACCCAATAACTACAAAAAAAGTGAATTAAAAAGTCATTATTTGAGTTTTTTAAAAAATAACAAAAATTACTAAAAAATAAAATTTACCTTGAATTAGTAGGTGTAGATTGTGTTAGATGTTATGTTGGAGGTTATAGAGTAGTAATTTAAAGTTATATGGGGTATGTAATGGTGGATAGTTGGTTATGGGGTGGGGGGGGGGGGTTCGGTTTTTAGGGATTGGATGGGTTTTGGGTATTTTGAAATGGGGGAGAAAGGGCTGATGCCCCGTTTTCATACACAGTTAGGCGACCGACATGCGACCGATTTTCGGTCGCATAACTTTGACTAAAAAAAATCCAATTTTCAGCGACTCACAAGCGGTCGCCCAACAGACCGCTTTTTAATTTTATTTTTTCCGTGGTTTTCGGTCGCACAACTGCACAGACCGATTTTCGGTCGCCTGGTG
Organism: Petunia secreta; assembly: GCA_029990175.1. NCBI lineage: Eukaryota > Viridiplantae > Streptophyta > Magnoliopsida > Solanales > Solanaceae > Petunia > Petunia secreta. The sequence continues at coordinate 6,345,707 of JARKIP010000028.1, read as the reverse complement.
GCGGTGGGAGAACCCTGTTTTTTAGTAGTGTACACAGAGAGTAACATTCTCTTCGTTCTGGAGCAAAAAACATATAAAAAGAAATGAAGAGCTTGTGGCCTGTGTGTATGGCACACTTGGTATATTTTACTTTTAGTACTAATATTTTTGTTGATTTTTGTTAAAAATATGAAGCAACAAAAAATAAGATTGAAAGTGGGATTGAAATTGTCTCTTCTATTCTTATTCAACTTGGGGCTATTTATAGCCAATCTTAACCTTTAAAATCTCAACCACCTAACAACTCTAAAAAATATTTAAAATTTAAATTAAGTAGTAACTAATTATTCAAATAAATCAAAACATGCATCCTACTATAATTATAAACTAATTATTCCAACATATCAGTAAATATAGTTTTAACATTCCCACTCAAACTCAAGTTGGTATATCCAATTTGAGTTGTACACTTTATTCTTCCTCTTCTTCTTTTTCTTGAACTCAATTTTCTTATTTTTTTTCATCACATACTTCAAGTATTTCGTTGACAAACTTTCGTTGTGTTGTTGATTCAAAGTAGCCAAATACATCTTGATTTGGTTGTAAATCTCATTGGTTTCACCATTGAAGAATTTATTATTGGTGACTTGGACAAAGAGGTAGGTTTTAAAGTAGGATTTTATCTTTACTGACCAAATTAGAGAGCTTTTATAACTAAAAATTTGTGGGGCATTGGAAGAGAGACTGTTGCTTCCCATGGTTTAAAATAAGGCTAAAAATAGATATGGGTTAAAAATGGTTAAACGATTATTTTTTCAACTCACAGATCTCGTAAGATCAGTTGAGGCTCTGATACTAATTGTTGGTTTTTGTTAAAAATATGGAGCAATAAAAAATAAGATTGAAAATGAGATTGAAATTGTCTCTTCTATTCTTATTCAACCCAATATTAAACCTTTAAAATCTTAACCACCTAACAACTTTAACAAATATTTAAAATTTAAACTAAGTAGTAACCAATTGTTCTAGATTTTCTCAACTAAGTATTCAAATAAATCAAAACATGCATCCTACTATAATTATAAACTAATTATTCCAACATATCAGTAAATATATTTTTAACAATTTTTCTTTAGCCTTTAGAATCAAAAGAACTGTGCACCCAAATTTATGTATTGCTAGGAAATATATCTCATATCTCTATTAGAGCAAGTATTGTCCTATACATCAATAATGCATCCTCGCAAGCTTCTTTTGCAAAGGTCAAAAAGTCATTTGAGCATTCAGTACTCCTAGCCAGCTTTCAAAATTAGTCATTTTGAAGTAGTACATATAAAAAAAAGGCAAAATGGCTAAAGTCCCCCTTGAACTATACCTTTTTTTTCAAGATGACACTTCAACTTTGCGGGGGTCCTTGTACCCCCCTTGAAAATTTAAGAACTAGTATTAATACCTCATTCCAAACCCAACTCCTGATTTAACAAAGCAAGTGCTGGCACGCACCAATCCACGCTTGCCACGTGTTAAATGCCCAAAAAAAATGAAAAATTTTACTTTTTTATATCCACTCCTCCAATTAAACATATTTATAAAAGCTTTATATAAAATATAGCTTCCAAGAACCAATTTAATTCCAATCCACTCCCTGTAATCCAACCGATTGGAACAGATAACCATCAACACCAGTGAGTGAAACAGATTAGATAAACACGCAGAAACAGAACAAAAATAAGAGAGGAGATCGAAAGGGCCAGTGAAAACGAGGGATAAGAACAGATACTATAAAGATCTTCATAGAAACAATAGCAATACAAAAATCAGATACTACTCTGTTTTGCTGCCACTGCTCCACCAGAATTTGGTCAAGTATTGTTGGTCGCCTGCTCTGTTTTTCTAGTATTTCATTTGGCGGAAATCGGATCGGGTCTTTGACCGGCGATGTTGTTGTTGCTTTGGCATTGGTTTGACTTTGTTTCAGTCAGATCTCTGTCCTTTATTATTTATGGTTGAAATCCTTAGTTATGCTTTGGCCCCTCTTATGCTTTCCTTATAAATTTCATGTAATTGGATTTTTATGGGGTTTGAAGTGAAAGGAGTAAAATGGAGGTTGTTTCATTGCTAAATAAGAAAGAATTAAGTTTTTTTTCATTCTGGTTATATGGTGGAAATGGGGGTGCTAGTACTTTGTGGAGGAGGCGGCAATGGGTAAAGTTATAAGAAGAAGATAAGAAAGAAAAGAGAAATAAAAAAGAAAAAATGTAATGAAAAGAGAAAGAAATTAAAAAATATCTTTGACCAAAAATCTGGTAAAATTTAAACTTTTTCACTCTCTTAAAGCGAGTGATATGCACTTCCTATACCACGTAGGCTCAAAAGTGTGTATTAATACCAGTTCAAAATTGTTCAAGGGGGTATTAGGACCCCCACAAAGTTAAGGTATCAAGTTGGTAAAAAAAGCATAGTTCAGGGTGCACTTTAGCTATTTTGCCTAAAAAAAAAAAAAAAGTAAATCAGAAAACATGCAATCAGCAAGCAAAGCTATTTATATCATTAAACATACAAGAATGAGGTTATGTAATTCCTTTTAAGAATATGTAAATGGTACAGCTATTACATATAGATCTTTTTTTAAAATCATATTGTACTTTCAAAGCCAAATTTTCTTTGAAATCGATTTTCATATTATAATATATTATATATTTGTTATAACATTAATTCGCTATACCAACCAAACAACTTTCGGAACAAATGACGTCATTATAGAACCGGACTTTACCATCAAGAGTAGAGGTTAAAACATAAAAATGGAATTTGATAAGACTATGTTATACGAGGTAGGTGTTCTCATAGTGGATATAGTTGGTCTTAAGAAAGTACTAACTTTATTTAAACCCTGGATTTAAGAAATGAAGAGCTTGTGGCCTTTATGTGAATGGCACACTTCCTGGAATACTAGTATAATTATCTACGCCTTCTCAGCCTTAGTGTGGAGAGCACACTCCACCACATTTTATATACCAAAGGGATTGTCTTATATCACCATATCTTGCAAGTGCTTTCCTATACTGCATTCCAATTTCCAAGTTACAAGACCCTCTTTCCAAATTAAAGGTAGTGACGCCGATTTCATACTTACTCGTTTTAATTTATACTAGTATAGTGCCCGCGCGATGCACGGTTAAAAATATAAGAAAATTAATCACCAAAAAATACTATTATTTTTATATTTGAGTACATTAAATCTTGAAAATTAAAAAATTGTTAAACTATTATTTTTTTTCTTTCAAATATATAAAAGAATAATTTTGATATCTCATCCTCCAATATTGTTTTTCTCGTTTAATTGGTTTATTTATGCATTGTGCATATGTAACTCCTACTTTATCTTTACTTTACTCTCTTGTAATTTTTACTAACTCTTACCTTCGTGTGTATTTTAAACAAACTGCATATTTTTAACATAATAATTAATACTTCTTTCTACTAAAAATTTATACTTCTTTCCATCTCCTCATTCGGAACGACGACAACAGAAAACTGTAAAATGAAATCAATTACTCCACTACTATATCTGATATGAAAACTTAAATTTGCATGCATAATCCAAAACGAAATGACCAAAAAGAACTAATAACCATGAAATAATCATGAAAGACACAACAGATAAATCAAACAGAAACATTGACCAAAAAATGAACATGATCCAATAATTATTCCACTACCAATTTCAGTGAAACAACACAAGTAGTTAAGTCACCGCAGATTAGGCTTTGTCCTATTAAATATCTGCTACATTTAACATCATTTATTTACAATCAATTGAGGTTTAACTTTACCCTTTTTTTTTTCTTTCCTAAGAAAAAAAGTAAAAAATAAAATTCTTCTGTCTATGTAGTATTCTACCAAAATCATAATGGTACTCAATCGTTGCATCTGTTGGTGTTGATAGGACGAACATGAAATCTTTTTTCACCATGAAATAAATTAACGTCTCTCAAAGCTCTTCTCCCTGCCTTTGACGACCTGGCCCACTTGTTAATTATAATGGGCTGCAACTAAAACAAAAAAATAATAAAATTAGAAAAAGTAAGTCCAAACGAAGCAGGTCGACTATGAATTATAAATTTTTTCTCTAACGTCTATATATGGGGTACTACTAACTAAAGTCCTCACAAAAATATATAGATCTGTATATTTTTTAAAAAAATACGTCAAAAAACCTTTATAAGCATAAACCAATATTTCTAGGATAGTTTTACCAATTTAGTCTCACAAACAACAATTGCCCAGCTTCTGTAAGAGTCATAAGCATTTCGCCCAACATAAGTCTAAGAAGAGAAGAATTTGTAGAAAACTGATATTTTTAATGTATTTTACCTTCAGTTTTTTATACTCCTCTTTATTTTATTTATATTTTGCAGAAAATATCTGCTACGTAATCAAATATATTAAACATGTACTAAAAAAGAAAAAAATATATTTGGATGCATTCCTAAATACTTTAGGATTAGCCACGTTAATATTCTTCTATATCTTCACTATATGTGTTCGATCCTATTTCATTCCATCTACACCAATAACATATTATTAGGACTAAAAAGTCGATCATGATCCACACCTAAATCACAAAAAAAAAAAAAAAAAAAATCCAGTTCAGATGGATATTAGAAGTAGATATAGCTCGAGTGTGCACCTAATGAAATGCACCATTAGAGTGTTTTAAACTATTCTGCCAAGTTATATATATGAGATTACCTTGCAATTCTGTTCTAAAACTAAACTTGCACTTGTTGTGGCTTGAACTGCAATGATGCAAGTTAATGTTTCTGACCATGTATATCAGTTAAAGACATTATCAATGATCAGTTTCTACATTTAATATTTCTAAACCCTGCACAATTTTGTAGGAAGGCACATAAGAAAAGGGTTATGAACATAAATTTTTTAATGATATTGCTATATCAAGTCTACTGCACCGCTTGAAACTCTCTTCAAGCAGGGTGTATTCACGTTATTTTGTAAGCCTTAGCTTTTTCTCATACTACTCTTCTTCTTCCCATTCTTATAATGAAATTTATATGACGTCAAGTACTTTCAGTTGCTTGCTTTTTCATCATTTTACAAGTTTTTAGCTAAACCCTCTGTCTTGGTGCCATCATTATAATGCTAACATATAATACATTCATTTCTTCTTCTTGATTCCTTTAGGTATTAAGTAACTTGAGAAGAGTCAAAGTGTGTCTGGTACCATAAGTTTGATTATTTAGACCCATGGCATGGAGAGATAGAATCAGAGATGATGCAAAGAATGAGTAAATATTATGGTATGGTTTTAGAATAATAAAATTGTTCCTTCTATTCAAATTCAGTGTACAATAAACTCATACTTTAAATTTCTGGAAGAGCATTCTTCTAGTATCACACAACTTACAACAACAATATATACATGTAATTTTTAAATCAAAACCTTCACACTAAGCATGATCAAGCATAAGAATAAATAACATATTAAACAAACGTTTTTCCAAAAAAAAAAATCACTTTACAAATGGTAATTCTGAATACATATATTGCTCACTTCTAGCAACTTATAATATATAAATTGCTATGCTTTCAATGACTTCAGTACTCGCTCACTAATCTAATCCAATATATATAATTATAAGTTATAACTAAAGTAGTTTTAACACTACTATTGATGCAATCTGCAGTTAAAAGAACCATCAATGAAATTTAAAACTCTATGCAGTAATTTCCAAATCATGGACAGAAAATACATAACAAAAGGGAAATAGAAAGGAACCACTTCTATAATCTTATTATAGTAGTTGGAGTTAATATGCATACAGTGAAAGAAAACATAACCGATTTATAGCTAACTTAAAAGATTAGTACTTCCTGAAGATGGTGCAAGATTTAGTGATTCTAAAACTCATAGTAGTTTCAGCAAATTGCATGCTCTATGCAAAATTTACCGCATGTAACAAATAAAAATAACTATAATAGGCAATAAAAATAGACTAATTTTGCAAAGAAGCGTGTTACAAATTATTCTTCGTAGTGATAATATTTTTCACGCTACATGACCGAGGTCAACTACTTGTTCAGCATTGTTTACAATGTTCTTCCTTTGGTCCTGCGACAAAAAACAACAAACTGGAAAATAATAGTAGTAATTATTAAGTCTTCTTAATATTCAAATAAACTTGTGAAGGTATATGATGAATTTTCTATTGCTTACATCCAAACATTCATAAATTTGCAAGGCGTGGTCGCTTGGATCTCGGCAGAAAGAACATTAACGTGTGTTCGCTATAAAGAGACTTGAATCTGAAAAAAAAATATAGATATTCTTGTTAAAATCTCAGGATGAAAATAAACAATTAACATACCTTCACATCGTTGTGCTCGTGGAACTTATGAACCCAATAATTAACTGCATGCAATTAGTAAAAAATAAATCAATTTGGACCCTTTTGATAAAAGGTAACACCTAAGTGATATTATTTGTAATCCAATATATACTCGTTTCTAAAAGTAGTTTTAACACTACCATTGATGCAATTTGCAGTTAAATGAACCATCAATAAATTTAAAACTCTATAATAAATTTGGACCCTTCTGATAAAAAAATAATATCAAAGTGTTTCATATATCCAATTAAAAACATATCCAATAACAAAAAGAATATCAATTCACATAAGAACATAGATATATCTATACGTACAAAAGAAAGAAAACAAAGATATTTACCAAGAACAACCTAGTTGAATACTTCCTCACCGCCTTTTGCTTTGACACCCAAAAAAAAATTCACAGTTCCATAATCATAAACTTTACCAATAAACGTTGTCTCTCTTGAAAACATTATCTATGGACGAAGTAGTGTATTTTATTGGGTATGAAGTAAATGGGAGAAGAAGGGGGTAAGTTTCAGTTTTTGTTCTGTGTACGGAGAAAAATTATTCAAGTTGTAGAGAGTAAATAAAAGTTATTGTACACACAAAAACTGATTCATCCCACTACTATTTAACCGTGTATAGTGGTTGTATTGAGTAAGTTCTTATTTTTTATTCTTTTTTTAACTAATTAATGATAATAATAAAACACCAAATAGAAAAGCAGTTATCTGAAATGCCAACTTAACCACACCTTGAAAATATCCCCACGATAGTTCTCACATTTTTTAATTTAATATATTTCAATAAAATAATGCTACGGATAAAATTGAGAAATGATAACTTCTTCATCTCCAGAACCCACATGCATTAAATTCAAGTTATAAATCTTTCATAATGCCTATTTAGTTATGTTTTTTTTTTCTGGTAGTACTTATTTTTTTATTTAAAACTAATTCAAATATTATTCATTATTATTCATTATTATGGCAAATTGACAGGAATGTCGTATCAGTTTGAAGAGCAGTTTCTCAGTTTCCATTTTTTTTCCACACCAATTCAAAAATAACTAACTATTCTTTCTCACTTTTATTTTCAAATTTAAATTTGAAATTTAACTAAACTAAATAACATTAACTAATTATTGTCCTAAAATTGCTAAGTGGCTATGTAGTTGTTTGACACTTGGCTTCTTTCTATAGGCTTACTACCCTCCTTTCAATATAATATAGATGATAAAGTTTTAATGCATAGAGTTTAAAATAAGAAATACTTTTAAAACTTATAGTCATAAAATTTTCAAAACATTTTGCATGAAATCAAAGCTTCTCATTGAGGGATAATATAAAGTTTTAAGTTATATAGTTTTCAATTTTAGAATGTTGATTTTATTTTTTGTATGGACTATAAAAAATATTGTCGCATAAATTAGAATAAATAGTGTAATTTGCAATAGAATTGAAACAGCACTATTGTGGCATTTATGGTTGTAGCCTTGTAGGTTCAGTTCGATCTAGTTTATTGTTTTTTTTTTATATATATATTAAAAGGTTATACTGAAAAATTACTGTGTACTATATACTTGGATAACATTGAATCCATTTACACAAATGTAAATACTGTGGGGTTTCGTTTGAAACCTGTTGCTTTCTTTGACTCTTTTTTTTTTTTATTCTTTTCATAATTTATTTTTGTTTGTTTTCTGTACTGGTTAAAATATTCATATTTACAAGGTATCCTGCTAAAGTTTAATTTAGTTGAATGGAACCACAAATCCATGGATCAAGTTAGTAACTGAAGGATTGCACACAATCCAATAACATACAATTGCCCAGGGTCTAACCGTATTTGTTTCACTAGTCAACAATACAATCACATGTAATTAACACACGAATTGTAAAGATAAATTCACAGTCTATATCGTACCTTGTTACAGAAAGTGTTCCAATTGTATTGTAGAAGATTCTTCACCAGAACTTCACCACAATTTTCCAGGATTGAGAGAAGAAGAAGGAGTTCCATATTTTCTATATTTTTGATGATAGAAGGAGAAGCAGACATTCTACAGAAAAGAACGCTCCTTTTTAACTTTAGTAAGTGACACAACTGTTTAGGACTCTTCCTAACAGTTGTGTCTTTTACTTCTTATTTTAATAAATATAACAAATATATATTTATTATTTACTTAGATATGGATCCGGGTTGACCCACATGGGTGACCCGAATCCAATTTCCAACATCTCCCACTCACACATGGTGGGTCAACTCTCATTCCCATTCTGTAACATCCGTACATAACGACTAGACTGTGTGACCAGTGCATACTTCGAGAGCTTAGTTGTTATACATCTGTTAGGAGTATATAACATCTCGATTAACGGAATCTTGGAGTAGATTGCAGTATGCAAGTACCCTAGATCATTTATCACATCCACTTCTCTCACAATCTCTTTGTATTAATTTTGAGTTCATCATTATGATCTTGTCTCAAAGACAAACATAATGGACATGTCAATGAACACAATTAATGTGATAATACTCAATGATCTTCCTCATCTCAAGAATCTCTAAATCTCAATCTGACTTGCTTTTCTAGAAATGTCCCGCCAGACCGAATCATCCATGATCTATAGGCAACACCCTAAGATAGCAAACACCAAATTGAATCTCGAGAAATTGGTCAAAGTCATGAGGGTACAAAGAAAAGAAAATTACTTTTAATTTTCAGGGCTTCACACGATAAGCAAGTAGAGATTAAACTTGTATCGCCCATAGGTCACTTTATGCATACGTGGTATGAATCACGTATCACAGTATTGACTCCTTCCCCATGGAGCGTATGTCTTTCACAAATTAAATACTGTGCAGATGATAGTTCAGACAACCTATGTCTAACTTTGAGTTCACAAATCTACTCATACATTTATCCTTCAGAACTCACATCTGGCATTAAGACAGACTCACATTTAATCAAATATGATTAACAAAAAAAACAAGCGACATTCTTATTATAAACTTCAACTTCAAGCTCTCTATTATTATCACCTCAGATAATAATAAGTTTATAATTGTCTCATCCCTATCGATCACCTAGACAATAGAGGCGGTTGCCTGTGTGAATAGGCCAACCTTTTCGTCTGTCCGACATACTTCAAATTTATGTACTAAACATAAAAATATTCTATGTATATGAACCAACAACAAGCAATTTAGGCTTCAACTGCATCAACTCCAATGCAGCTTTATGCGAACATGCTTGGGAAAATTTAAATACAAATACATTACCATCTACGCAAACTCAATGCCTTCACATATGACTCATAAGCACAAAACTCTATGAGTTGCATTATCGGATCTACTATCATATAATGCGTAGAGATGTATTTCATGTTCACTTTTCTATATACAACTGTCTCTAAGGAAATTATACTTTACATCAATATGTTTTGTCTTTCAATAATACTTGGGACATTTTGGTGTTAGCTATTGAGACTTGACTATCACACTTGATTGTCATTAATTCAATAGCACTATCAGACACGCCCAAATTAATATTAAAGATGTTTAAGCCAAACAGTTTTTTTTCACAGTTGCTGAAAGCGCTACAAATTCAGCTTTCAATTGTGTCAAGGCTGATGATTATATCTTGCAATTCAACAATATGCACAACGCCATTATTTAGCAAGAAGGACATACTCATATTTAGATTTTCTATCATCTAAATTTTCTTCTCAATCATTATAGATATAGCCATTGAGTCACAGATCCTTTCCTTGACAATACAAGGATGATCGACTATGCCTTTGAGATACCTCTGTATCCTTTTAACTGCTTTCCAGTATTCATTTTCTAAGTCAGGTTGTATCTACTAATTAGAATAACAGATATCAAGCTTCATGAGAAATTATATTCTTGTGGATCTACGAGGACACATCCTCCCACTTGAAACTTCGCCTCTAGAAATAGGAGTATTAATGAATTGCACTATTGCACATTAAATCGTTCAAGAAAATTTCTTAATATAAGATTTTTCTGAAAGAGACAACAATCCCTTCGAACGATCTCTTGAAATCTGAACTTCAAAAATTCACTCATATTTTTTCAATACTACAAGTCTTTCGCACATATTGAGAGCCCATTTTTTTCCAATGGCGTTAGGCTCAAAAGGTAGATTAACCAATCCAACTCTTGGTTTGGTTTCACTAACTCCATTTCATGTTCCATTGTTCTAGGTACTTATCCTTAGAAGGGTATTTAAGAGCCTCATTTTATCTTTCGTTGCTCTTATTTATCTTGTGGAGTAACTACATATGCTTCCCCTTCGATCTCAAATCGACGATGGGGAATATGTAGACGACTCATTCGTCGAGGTTGAGATTGATAAAATTGATTTATCAATGGATAGTTACTCCCACTGGGACCAACAATATAAAATGAATTCTTTTAGTCATCTTGGTGCTACACGGAACAGATCCATTATCACCAAAATGACTCTTACTCGAATTCATTTGACTGTCATAAGCGGAAGCAAATTGATCCACAGTTTCATGAAGAGAAAAGTCATAACCTATCTCACCCTACTTAGAAAAGACATTCTCTAAGAATGTAACATCATGTGATCCAAATTTAGTTACAGTGCCACTATTATATCGTTCACTTATGAACATATAAACCCTGGACTACATAGAGTATCATAAGATACATTCCTTTCCACTTGGAACTAATTTTCCGTGTGGGAAAAATGGTTTATGTACAAAAGCAGCACAAACTCAAGAGTATAAAGGATTGAGTTTTCATCTATCCATAACTTATATGAATATAAGTAACTGATTTAAAATAATTTCATAATTTGGATCACAGATGTCATAGCGTACCAGCTACAATGGAATGTAATGCTACTTTTAGGAGACGTCATAGACATATCTAGAGTCTCAAGAGCCTCTTGCTCTTTTAGGACATACTGGATTTTATTGCTACCGTTAACACTTTTGTTAAGCTCGAGACAATATTCTAGCAGCAGTTGATATATTGATATAAACTAGTATAAACTTATAGAGACAACAATGTACTTTCGTAGAGCCTAAAATTCATATACATACCGATCCTTAAATAATTTAACTACGTTAATATTTAATTCATATTAGATTCGGAATCGAAAGTTCACTATGTTCCCGATCATCATCCAAATTCTAATATTCGATAAATCTAACATAATTAATTATTAAAGGAAACTCGTCTTAAATTACTTAAATTCAAGACCAACAACGATAAATTCTATAACTAACATAGAAATACTCAACAAGAATATTAGCACAAAGCATTCAATAAAATGTCATCATTGACATCTCTATAACATATACAGAGAAGACAATACTAACCACAAATCTATATCTATACACATGTATATTATAGATAATAAATTTTACTCAGAAAACCTTCCATGCATAGGTGCTTCTTTTCTCAATCATTGGATGATTTTTTTTCTATTGTCGCAAATTACTTTTAACCATACAGCAAGCCATCAAGAAATACACATAGTATTTCAAGTTACTGAAAAGAACTTCAGAACTTTTAGTTCACCAATCTTGAAGGACATAACACATATATTTTTTCTATAACACAGAAAAAAATTGAAGGATCCAACTTGCCGGTCATCATGTCTACTTATACACACAGTATAGATAGAATTATATATATGCACTAATGCATACTATATATTAAGTGGTGATAAATCACTATACCGCTTTGAATACCCTTTTTTCGTATTATAAAACTAGTAATTAAAACTAGTTTCATGTCTATGGTCTTGGCAAAAAAAAAGGAGAAAAGACCAATGTCTTATCGCCTGAAAAAAAAAATAAGAACACTTGTTGCGATGTTTGCCAAGGAACCAAGCACTTTCAAAGCCAAGAGTATGACTTTACGGTGGTTAATTTCTGTCTTCCAACCCATTTTCCTAAAGTCTAAAACTCTAATGTGTAGTCACTGTAAACTTAATCTGAACCCATCAGGAAAAAGTAATACAAGTTCCTCTCATTTTGTAAATAAAACGTGTGAAGAAAGACATGGACACAAATCTTGTCTTATGCATAGGATTTCACATGAATTTCGATAAATTTCCATGCCGTTTCTCTAATAATATGTATGGATACGGGAACATAGCCACACTTAGCTATCAATACTTCAGACGTTCAAGGAATCACAATTCATAGTAAGCGCTAGGTGTATTGTAAAATACCAGAAACGGCACTTCTATTAAACCCCACAAAACGTCTTTAAAAAATGCTGTTACAGATAAATTTAGGGTGGAAGCTTTACACAATTTTTATTCTAGCAATGACAACACAGTCAAAGATTTTTCATAAAAAAAATGAATGCATCAACCAAGTACTGGAAATATTTCCACTTTAACATTTGGCATTTACCCAAATTGAACAGTTGGTTCAACTCTAAAAGCAACAGGAGTAATGAAGAAAAAAAATTAATCTTATCCTTCACATAAAATTTCCTTAACGTGGTAGTCACTTAGACTAACCATGGAAAAATAGACAAGAGTCATAACTTTGAAGATGGTGGAAGGTCAATCTATGCCTTCAAATATGGCACCAAAACTTTATGACCTTAAAATATCTCGTCAAAATAGTACTCCCTCTGTATGTTCTCATAACTTATACTCTTACATAGGAAATGCATTACATAGTAAGAGCCATAAATATGAGCCATATAATTCTAGTTGCACACAGAGAAAGATCAGAAAACGTGTTTTCCCTTACTTCACATGGAGGTCATTATCTTATAAGGGCACTTCATTATAAAAATAACTTTTGAACCAAGAAAATGTGTTTTCACTCGTATTCTAATTCATATAACAATGAAGTGGCACATTCTTTGCATGTGGCAAAAATAAACCAAGAATTCCTATTCGAATGAGAAAAGAATTCAACCAGAAAGAGCAACCTTAATTTCGAAAAAAACTTTTGGCCAATTTTCAGAATATGGTTCACGGCAGAAAACACTCCAAACAAATTCAACAAACAGTAACAAGGACTCTTTCCATACACTGTTTTTAATGGAACAAATATTGAGACTAAGAAACAAATAACTCAAGCTCTGATACCAATGAAGGATTGCACGCAATCCAATAACATACAATTGCCCAGGGTCTAACCGTATTTGTTTCACTAGTCAACAATACAATCACATGTAATTAACACACGAATTGTAAAGATAAATTCACAGTCTATATCGTACCTTGTTACAGAAAGTGTTCCAATTGTATTGTAGAAGATTCTTCACCAGAACTTCACCACAATTTTCCAGGATTGAGAGAAGAAGAAGGAGTTCCATCTTTTCTATATTTTTGATGATAGAAGGAGAAGCAGACATTCTACAGAAAAGAACGCTCCTTTTTAACTTTAGTAAGTGACACAACTGTTCAGGACTCTTCCTAATAGTTGTGTCTTTTACTTTTTATTTTAATAAATATAACAAATATATATTTATTATTTACTTAGATATGGATCCGGGTTGACCCACATGGGTGACCCGAATCCAATTTCCAACAGTAACTAATTACGCAACATCACTAACGTGTTTAACAATTTCCTAAAATTTGTTCACTAGCATCGGCAACTTTAGAAAAGTATAATTTAGGATCTGTTGCTATGTTATATTAAATTGATTGCTAGTTAATGCATATACTCTTTCTTATATGGTCTATGTCAGTTTTTTTAAGTCTATGAAATATTCTTTCTTTTTTTTCATTTTACTTAATTTAGTTTATCAATTTTTGTACGGGAATTACATTTACTTTAATATACTGTTTATTTGTAGTTATAGCTTGCTACTTATGAATAATATGTCTTTTCATTTTGTCTAATTAAAATTCTAACAATCCAGCTACAAATCCGATAAAAACCATTCAATGTTTGCATAAAATGATATTGTTTTTGGAAAACAATTCAACAAGGATGGCATCAAAATGATGCTATTTTGAGATCCTATTATGACTTGAGAAGAAAGAAAAAAAAAAGTATATATGATGCCTAAAATCGCACTTAAGATGGTTGTTATCTTTATTTTGTCGTAATGTAGTTACGAACCTGCTCGTGCGGAATCTTTGCTCCGTCGCTAGAGAAAACCATCCTCTTGAAATAGCAGTTGCTAAAAGTATTTGTCATTAATGGAAAATTATATACAACGAATTCTAGTAATCTTGTCAAATGTAAATGCGGTTATGGTGAATGAGTCGCAAATATAAACAACAGATTCATTTTGCAAAGTTAAAGATGCAAAAATAAAATATCAAAAACCAAAATTGCCACCAAATTTTATGCTCACCACACTACTTAAAACTATACTAGTACTAGTAGTATTTTTTATGCCACTACTTTCTGCTCATGCATGCTGATCCTACTCTATATATTATCATGCATTAGAGTACTGCAGATATATTGAAACTTCAAAAACAACAAGTCCTTCTTTCTCAAACAAAATTTCTTCATGGACTCTCAAAACCATGTCCAAATCACCGTCCGTAAGGAACATGAGGACCAAATTAACCAAAACCATGTCCAAATTACCGTTCTCAATGAACATGATAATAGAAATCAAGTCCCTAAAGAGGATTTTGACTACTCCCAAAGGGCACAATGGCTTAGAGCTGCTGTGTTAGGAGCCAACGATGGATTGCTTTCCACTGCATCTTTGATGATGGGTGTTGGAGCTGTCAAACAAGACCTTAACGCCATGATCTTAACAGGCTTTGCAGGGTTGTTTGCAGGTGCTTGTAGCATGGCTATTGGAGAATTTGTTTCTGTGTACTCTCAAAGAGACATAGAGAAAGCTCAAATGAAGAGAGAAAAGGGAAAGAATCATGAACAACAAGAAGATGATGAAAAAGACAATAAGGATAAGCTTCCAAATCCATTCCAAGCAGCTATAGCCTCAGCAGTTGCATTTTCATTGGGTGGCATAATACCAATTCTTGCTGCTGGATTTATATCAAATCATAAGGTGAGACTGGCTATGGTTGTGGCTGCAGTGGGTTTGGCATTGCTAGCATTTGGAGGAATTGGTGCTTTTTTGGGCAGAGCTCCTATGGTGAAGTCTTGTGCTAGAGTATTAATTGGTGGTTGCATGGCCATGGCCATTACCTTTGGACTTACCAAATTGGTTGGTTTGACTGGTCTAGACACATGTAATTGAAACTAATAATTAATGTTCCTGTCTTTTTTTTCTTTCCTTGTTTAAAATCATCTGTTGCACTGTTGACTAAATTTCATGGATAAGACTAGCTAGAGTAAATGCTCTCTGTGTAATGGTTCTGATTTTAATGGTTAAGAATGGTATTCCCGCGTTTTCCGAATTTTCTATTTGTTGTAACTGAAGATTAGCTATAACAGAAACCGTGCTCTTCCATATTAAGAAAACTTGTAGACCTTGTAGCCTAATTTATGACAATAGCTCTTCAAACGATTTGTAATTTGGACCCTTCTAAAAGTTGTTATTGTTGTTTTACCAAAGTCGCGCAGTGTAAAGTTTCTGGCAGTGTTGCAACAGTGGACAAGTTGGCATTACAGTGGGAATTTCAATTTAAGCTAGCGGTTAGAGAGAATATAATTTTTATTTACTTAATTATATCTTCAACACATTGGAACACCATATAAAAGTTTGGGAGAGTAACTTGTGTTGCAGCGATCCATCTCTCGCCATTGCCACTACGACCTGGTGTTACTAATTACTGATCCTTTCCATCAATTTGGTTCGTTGAACTTCAAATTGAATAATTGTTTTTTGTTTTGGAGATACAAAAATATCAAAATTGTCCTTTTGGTTTCATAACTAGGACTTTCACATTTGATTTTATGATGAATAAATATGTTTGTTAGTTCTCATACCTTAAATTTTCATGACTTAACATTAGATATGAGTTTTGAGCATACTTGTGTTTGATTTGTCATGTGAATGAAGTAAGTTTATCTAGATTAATGCTTAGATTGTGGTTATATCACTGGAGAGAAGTGACTGTTTATTTGATACTGATCTAGTACCTGATACTTCACAGAAAGGAAGTCCTGAAAGAAAAATTGTGTGGCCCGCGCTTTTAAATTTAACCAAGTGATGAGAATCTCAATTCAATGATGGATTATTTGATACTTGAACGACTAGTACACTTACTGCTATATTTTTGTTGATGCTGATCTTTAGTGGATTATAAAGTTTCTGGCCTAAACAAATTAACTTCTTCTTTATCCTGAATTCTTTAGTGAAGAGCGTGTGGTCTCTATGTGGATGGCACACTTCTTGGAATAGTTTTAAGTTTTGCTTGCTCAGCCAGCCAAATCTCGTATTATATGTATCTCTGTTTATTAGTGCATTCTTATACAACAATGCATATTCACAAACTTATTTCTTTCCGGAAGTAACAAAGTCATCTCATAGTTGGTTAGGTAATTGACCATAACCGCATAAAGCTCTCAATACTTTACGTCTCTCGTCAAAGGAGTACAAAATAAAAAGGATTAATTGTTTGTAATGACATGCACATACTTGAATCTTCACAATGTTTCCGAAATACCCCATCATTATCTTAAAAAATCAGTAAAAATATACCAAAGTCATTATCTTCTTTTCGTGTAAAGTTTTTACTAGCATTTCAATTCCTACTATTTGAGAAGTAAACATCTACTTATGTCACTAACATGTTAAATTGTTCGGTTTGGTGCATACATTGAGTCCTGGTTATATAGATATATAGATGACCATTTGATGTTTGTCTTTTATTTAGACTCTACATTAATTCACTAAAAAAATGGCTAGTTTCCGACGGATTTTTACTAGCTGTTTCGATAATTGCTGCTAATTCTAATTTTTTAGTGACAGTCTTTCAACTGCCGTAAAATAAGTGTTTTACTGGCGGTTTTTAATGATTTTCCAGCGGTTTGTATCACTATGATATTTAGCAGCGATTTTTGATATTTTGCGGCGGTTTGGACATTTGTACCACGCGGAAAATTTAGAGCAAAAATTTGCAGTTTATATAAGAAGTTCGTCATCGCAAATTGATTTCTCTCGAGCATTGTACAGAGCGGCCTTTTTTGGAAAAATATGACACGGGAAGCAATGGTTTGCTTTTTAACCCGCGCTAAGAGATGGTTTGCAAAAATTCCCCCGTTAAGATTTAATGAAAGAATCCGGGGCCAAGACTTCCCGTTATATTTTTCTGTTTTTCAATACTTATCCCTTCAAGTATTGGCAATAGGCAATACTTGTCGCACTTTGCCGTAAGTCTTGGCAATTGCCAAGACTTTCCATTGATCCCTGCTCGATTTTCCAACACTTGTACGACAAGTATTGGCAATATGCAACACTTGCTGCACTGCGTCGTAAGTCTTGGCAATTGTCAAGACTTGCCCCTTCCAGTTTTCCCTGCATTCTCGCCATATAACTTGAAGTATTGGCAAAACAACAATTGCCCTTAAAGTATAGCTAACTGCCAAGACTTACAACTTTTTTGCCTTGAAGTCTTGGCTTGCGGACTAAATAAGGGTATTTTGCTAAAACATTCCTTAGCGCGGACAATTTTGTAAAACCACTCCTTATGGAGGGCATACGGTGAAATTTTTTGGTACAGAGCTGCACTTGAAGATGGGCCGGCCCACCTCGTTAGCCCGTTAGAGATGGGCTGAATTGCAAAAATTTGCTACCGGAAGCAATGGTTTGCCAAATTGCCCTCAGTTACAGATGTTTAGCAAAAATGCCTTCATTAGGTTAATGAAACTTTTTTCGGACCAAAATACCCCTACAAACCAATAAAAAGACGCGCGCAGTCCATCCCCTTCCTTTTCACTATTCACGCGATCACAACAACCCTAAAGACCCATTCCTTTCAGAGATTTCTGCGTTCAAACAAAGGTTCACTGTAAGATTTCTTCAAATTGCTATTGAATTTTACTAACAGTTTGATTAATTTCTTTATAATTTCATTTATATTATGCTTAACTTTGGATAAAATTCTATATAAACCAAAAGAGATATGGTTTTTATTCATAATAATAAAAAAAATACATGACATTAGATTAATTACAGTAATTGTAATACGCACTTTCATGAAAAAATAAAATCTATCAATTCTGGAAAAGTCTTGGCTTATTGATAATAGTTTAAGCTCTGGTGAAATGGAAGGCTTGTACAAAGTTATTGCATATTGTCAAGACTTTCAACCCTATTGCAATGAGGGGTTATAGCCAAGACTTGCAGCTCTGATGCAATGGGGTCCTTGTAAACACTTCTTCCCAATTGCCAATGTTGACACCCAATTTTGTCCCGAAAATTTTAATTAAATATCTAATTATTTAATCAAAGGATAATTTTGAAAATTAAATATAATTGGTTAATTTCTGAGTAAAAGGGTCAAATTTTGCAATGCATAGCCTAATTTCTATCCTACCCGTGCAATCACCCGATTTTCTCATTTAAATCCTAAATTGGGGTCAAAATCGCTCCTTCATTTAAATTCCAACTTATTTATGCAAAGCCCATATCACACACACACAACCCATCATTCACCAATCTTCCTACTACACATTAAACCTACACCCATTACATTACAAGAACATCAGCCGCACCATTATATTCTCCCATCTACACAAAGAAAAAGATCAGCCCCTCACCACACCTCATCTTTTTTTTACACACATCACACAAAAATAGTGTCATACACGGCTCCCTTTTCATCACTGTCTCCCTCGATTTTCAGAAAGCAATCCAAACAACAAACACCAACAAATAAATCCGGACACACTCACCCACAAAAAATAATGATTCGAAAACAAGGGAAACGAATGGAGCTTTAGATCGGAACAGAGGGAGATCAGAGTTCGGAGGAAAGTTTCAGATAGGAGTATTGGCGATTAGCCACCACTGTTCAAAGAAACCCATAATAGCAGAAAAACTAGGGGCGGGAACATCC
Organism: Petunia secreta; assembly: GCA_029990175.1. Taxonomy (NCBI): domain Eukaryota; kingdom Viridiplantae; phylum Streptophyta; class Magnoliopsida; order Solanales; family Solanaceae; genus Petunia; species Petunia secreta. The sequence goes on along the minus strand of JARKIP010000028.1, from coordinate 6,326,357 downwards.
AGCGACTCTGTTCTTTGGCCGGAAAAACCATTAGCACCGATGTCCTCTGTTTCGCCGGCTGAGTTGAAAGAAGGGATGCCGGGAAGGAGTCGCAGTGACGCTGCTATGGCTGGACGTCGCTCCTCCTTCCCCGATCTGTGTATTTGCTTCACCATCGTTTCGCCAAGACTTTTGACCGGTGATAGCACTGTTGTTTTGTGTGTAATTAGTTCTCACTGCTATACTTTTTTCTCACCGGAAAAAATGGTGGAACTGGTTTGTAACTTGTTCTAAGCCGGGAATTTTATCTCTTTTCCCTCGTTTCTCTAATCTGTTATTGTAACTAAAAGGGAACAATGGGGTAGTAGCGATGCCACCGAAAATGGTTTAGGCAGTCGCTCCCCTCTTTGCACTGGGCTGTTGGTGAATCTGAAGCAGTTTTTGTGATTCCCTGTTATTGTTGGATTTTTTTTGTGTGTTCAGTTGTCCTGCAACTCTGATTCATTGAGCCCGTTGCTTTTGAGGATTGTTTGATGGAGTATTCTGGTGATTGTTAGACCAATTTTATCCCTTAAGATGAATCATTTTATTAGTGGGATATTGGATGATCCCTGGCTTTGAACCGATTTGAGACGAGTTCTGTTATTGTTGTCTAAAAATGCCCTCTGCTGTTGTGGATTCAGTTTTATTGATTTAGAACAATACTACAGTTGTTATGGCCTATAAAAATTGTGATTTGAGGCCTACACAAGGATTTGACGGAAATCAAATGAATTGACGGATACTATTGAATGGATACTACACTTGAACCGTCCCGTTCCCGTGTCCCTAAAGCAAAAGGCGATGATGAACATATGCATTTGAGGCAAAACAAGTTGAATAGAGTGGTGGGTTTGGTACTTGGCGTGGCAACATGACCGGCTCCGCGTTTGCAGCTGTACCAAATCCCGATCTTCTATTCCACGCGCCATACAAATCTGAGCCTAAATTTTGCAAAAACAAAACCCCTTTTACTATTATTATTATTATTATTATATAGTTATTATATATTATTATTATTATTACTTTATTACTTTTATTATTGTTATTTTATTTTATTAATTATTACACTTTGACTATCGTACTAATCCAGTTTAATTCCCATTTTTTATTGCGAGGTACATTTTGGCACGAACAACTTGTGGACGTGTTTGGCTAATTCATGAATGGGGATAGTCCATTGCACTGAAGGCATTTGGGGATTGAATTCGGACTCAAGCATTCAAAATGAGACATTAAAATTTAGAAAATTCAAGACTCCCGCTAGTTGATCAATTTCCCGGGTTTTATCTTTAACTTTGCATTTCTTTCCTTATAAATATTTATGTAAATAAAATGTGTAAAATATTTATTTATCAATAATATTTGATTGTTTGTATATTGCTTTAATTATATTAATTACCTTTTATTGTGAAGTCGTTATTTGATTTATTGCAAATTGGGGCCGTCTTAGCAAATGCGTGCAAGTAAAAAATATTTTGCAAAAGCTTTTATTTGATTAATTATTCTTATTATTATTATTACTATTTTTTAATAATTCTTTTGAAAGAAAAGCACACTTGTAAATATTTGGAAACCTGTCGGATTAACCGTATTTTACGGAATTTTCGAAGTGCTTTAAAAACCTTCTTCCGAAATTAATAAAACCTCTTACCTTTAGAATCTTTGAAAGAAAGACCGTCTTGTTATAAAAATGGAATTTTGCACGCATTTGCTAATTTGGTTCCCTGTTTTCCTTAAATTGGGTGGCGACTCCAAAACTCCAAAAGAGTTAGTCCATCCTGTCGATATTCCGGAATTTATCCTTTCGGGGTTAATTTTTGGGGTTCAACAGCATGGCGACTCCACTGGGGAGCAATAGAGGTTTTGACCATAAAGGTTTCCAATTATTTGCAACTAGCATGCTTAATTTATTTTGCTTTATTATATCTGTTTGTTTGTGTGTCACGAAAAGCATGTCACTACACCCTTATTTGCGCACATATAAACTGGCATTCCGTTCATACTTCCCTCACTCCTGGGAACCTCTTGCATTCTCACTCAAATATCTGCGAGGTGCGCCCATGCGCACCCGCACCTTCTTCCACTAAAGAACCCTGTGACGAGTTGGTACACCGGCGGCCATCGTAGGAGTAATTCGACTGCGAGACCGCTTGCCACTCACCTGTTAGCCTCAACTGTTAACCCACTCTTAGATGGAGTTTTAGGAGCATGCATGCATTTACACCTTAGTCTGGACCCGGTCCTTGGTACCGCCTCTATAGTTAGGAAACCGCCCTTACGTCAATGGGTTCTTGAAATCCAACGACAATGCATATTATGTGGTGTGTGATAATGAATCCTCAGTCCTAACCATGTTTTGAGCAAAATCAGATTTGGAATTTTGTCTCCTATGTTGTCTTTTAGGTCATAAAATGGAAGAATTTAGCAGAATTGAGATCATAGACAGAATTGCAGTCCGGGGAAAGTTAGGTAGATTTGGTTAGTTTGTGTTTTGGAGATGGCCTGGTGTAGTGAGATCTAAGAGGCAAAGCCCGTGATGTCTTTAAAAGGATCAGTGGGGTCCCTCTTATGAATGGCTTTGCGTGTGTGCAGGACTATGTTGATTATCCAGCTGCAACTGTATAAAAATTGAAGTATGCGACAGGAGAGCGAAGCCCCTGTGTCTTTGAATGACCAATGGGGTCCCTCCTTGAAGACCAGTGCGGTCTTGGCTACCTAGAAAACTGAGAGGCTTAATTAAAGCCGAGGACCAGTGAGGAGCCCTATGAACAAGGTCCGTGAGCCTTGCAAAACCTAGGAAGCTGAGAGGCTTGTCTAAAGCCGAGGACCAGTGAGGTTTTGTTTTGAAAGGCCAATTGGTGCCTTTCGTGATTTGTAGTTTGGTATTGTGGAGGCAGTTGGAAATTTCTCCCCGGATGTTGTAAAACAATTAGGAGTTGTGCTTGGAGGAGTGTGGATGTTTGCAAAAGCTATGGAGAATTGTTTCGGGTTTTAGGCATTTGGGTTCTAGAATTTTGTGCAGATATTGGGAAGAACATGAGTTGTGTTCGAATTTCGAGTTGATACCAACTTGTGGAAGATAGTTGGGACAACGGAATGGTAGTGCCGAGGAGAGTTGATTATTATCAATTATTGTTATTATTTATTGCTTACTCTAAGTCTGAATTGCTCAAAACAGGAATGAACTATTTTCGTTACCACTTGTTTGCGCGTCTTAGGCTTACCTCTAGCACAAAGAGGTACCTTGCAGGGTAGGACGCGTTTGCATATTTATTTACGCTCAACTACTTGTGATTATCACATGTTAATTGTTTGCCTTGCTTTATTTGGTCAAAATGCATTAAATACTAGGTGTTGCTTGCTTGTATGCAATCCTATGAATGACATGCAAACTAGCTTAGTTACCATTTGCGAGATTTCTTTTGTTTTGTTTATTTCTTTAGCAAATGTTGGATTTGTGAAGTGGCTGACCATTCACCACGCAAAGGTTTCGAGATCTGATTGATGGTAGATGTTCTAGCTCGTGAATGATGCATCACCAGAAGCTAACGACATTATTTGAAAGAACTTGGCAATTGAACTTAGTAGCATTATTTTCAATTTTAATTCAGATTGAGGCCCTGAATTGCATTGTACTTTAAAGCTTATGTTAATCTGAATCAACTCATTTTGATTTTATGAAAGTTGAAATAAAATGCATCGCATTCTTATTATAATATTTACGCTTGCATTTGTTTCTGTTTCAAAATTAAAATTGATAAACCTGCCAAAGCTTTGCTTGTGATGTATGGCAAAACAGCTGAACAATTTGAAAACGATGCACTGAAAGTTATTGTCTGCGCTCTTTGGATATCGTACTATCTGTTAGAACTTCAACTGGGGCAGCTTTTATTTGTTGGTATATGGCGCTGAAGCAGTGATGCAGAACTACGCACGGTCTGATTCCCAAGGAGGGATACGTAGGCTCCCCCATCGGGCTCGACCCTTTAGCATTTAAATTTTTATTTTTCCCCAAGAAGGACAACTGGGGCAATTTTTGCAAAACAAGTTGGAGATGCGAAAATAGCAACTGGGGCAGTTTTTGCAAAACGAGTTGGAGATGCGAAAGACAATAACTTGGGCAAATTTTGCAAGAAGCAGCATTGGTTATAAGAGGAAGAATCGGCAAGAATTTTGAAATTGGTTAAGTAAACAGTACAAAGTCTAAGCCAAAGGACGTTCAGTTTGTTTTAAAATATATTGCAAGTTTTTGTCAAGGCAAAATTTTCAAAATGCATCTTTGACTTCATTTGCATCTGCATTAAAATATTGTATCTTGCCTCTATCTCTCAAAGTCTATGCTATTTGAGTTCATGAGCCAAGTTTCTGAAAGCAATTTGCAAATCCAAGTACAATGAAGACGATGAAGCAGCAGAAGCAGCAAGACCAGGATGAAGTCTGCACAAATCAAACGCTTCCTCCTCCCTCCCCAAAGCTAACAATTATTCTTTGAGAGCAGGAACATGAAAGCTTGCAATGAAAGGATCATTCGCATTATGGATGAAAACTTTATTGAACACACATCAAAAGTTGCCTTGCAAATTGCGTCGCCTTGCCCTTTTCACGACTTAAAGCATTATGCTTTGTCACGAGTTATTGCCGAACGGGCGGCATTTCTACCTCTATGACTTTCATTCCTAATGTTCGACAAAGCCGAGGCTTGTTTTGTGTTTTCAAAACTAAGCCAAATAGGGCATCGCTTTGTTTCAGGTTGACCACCAGGCGAGGCTTCTCTCTTGTTGGACTTTCACGCCTGTTGATTTGCTAAATTGCTTTGGCGTTGCTTTACATTTCACGCTAAATTGCTTTGCACTTGCTTTCAATTATGCATTTGCACTTGCTTTATATAATGACTTGCTTTACTTTTAGTTTAACAGGTCAGCCCCGAGACCCTCCTTGCTCTATGCCGGACCGGATCGCCAGCTGATTTGTCGACAATAAACCCCAAGACCCTCCTTGCTGCGTGCCCGACCGGCTTGCCAGTTGATTTGTCAAGATTGTTCAAATTGCTTCGCACTTGCTTTAAATTATGCCTTCGCATTTTCTTTGTAGTACGTCTTGTTTTACTTTTCAGGTTAACAGGTCAGTCCCGAGACCCTCCTTGCTTCGTATCGGACCAGTTCGCCAGCTGATTTGTTCGACAATCAACCCCAAGACCTTCCTTGCTGTGTGCCTGATCGGCTTGCCAGTTGATTTGTCAAGATTGTCCAAATTGCTTTGCACTTGCTTTAAATTATGCCTTCGCATTTTCTTTGTATTACGTCTTGTTTTACTTTTCAGGTTAACAGGTCAGTCCCGAGACCCTCCTTGCTTCGTGTCGGACCGGTTCGCCAGCTGATTTGTTCGACAATCAACCCCAAGACCTTCCTTGCTGTGTGCCCAATCGGCTTTCCAGTTGATTTGTCAAGATTGTCCAAATTGCTTTGCACTTGCTTTAAATTATGCCTTCGCATTTTCTTTGTATTACGTCTTGTTTTACTTTTCAGGTTAACAGGTCAGTCCCGAGACCCTCCTTGCTTCGTGCCGGACCGGTTCGCCAGCTGATTTGTTCGACAATCAACCCCAAGACGCTCCTTGCTTCATGCCCGACCGGCTTGCCAGTTGATTTGTCAAGATTGTTGGAAATGCTTTGCACTATGCCTTCGCATTTGCTTTATTGCTTCGCCAATGGATGGGAAGACAATTTATCAAAGATATTGCAGCTTGCACTTACAAATTACGTCATGCCTACCATAAGCAATTGGAGGCCTTATTCTGAAGCCTATCATAAGCAATTGATGGCTCTTTTGTTATTGACCCTACCGTAAGCAATCGGGGGTCTTATTATCAAGTCTATCGTGAACAAGCGAAGACTTAATTAGCATTGAAGCCTACCATAAGTAATTGGAGGCCTTATTCGGAAGTCTATCATAAGCAATTGAAGGCTCTTTTGTTATTGACCCTACCGTAAGCAATCAGGGGTCTTATTATCAAGTCTATCGTGAGCAAGCGAAGACTTCATTAGCATTGAAGCCTACCATAAGCAATTGGAGGCCTTATTCCGAAGCTTATCATAGGCAATTGAAGGCTCTTTTGTTATTGATCCTACCGTAAGCAATCGGGGGTTTTATTATCAAGTCTATCGTGAGCAAGCGAAGACTTCATTAGCATTGAAGCCTACCATAAGCAATTGGAGGCCTTATTCCGAAGCCTATCATCGGCAATTGAATGCTCTTTTGTTATTGATCCTACCGTAAGCAGTCGGAGGTCTTATTATAAAGTCTATCGTGAGCAAACCAAGACATCGTTATCATTTGAAGCCTACCATAAGCAATTGGAGGCATTATTATGAAGCCTATCATAGGCAATTGAAGGCTCTTTTGTTATTGTTCCTACCGTCAACCATCAGTTTCTCAAAGATTATTTGCCTTGTCGCATATGCAGCGCAAATCTATTTCTTCCTTTTTTCATTATAGCTTTTTCTTTATTATTCACTCATTTTCTAACGCATTTACTTTAAATTTGCAGAAATTGAACATCAGATTCAATAAGAACGGAAGGCATTCAAAGCTTTGCCGCACTATTAATACAAGCAACACGACCCAGTTTTGCTTATTTGTTTTGCATTATCTTGCCTTAATTAATCCAATTTGCAACTTTATTTTGCAGGCTGCCATCAAATTTAGGCTCGTTCGCCTTATAATCGAACGTTTTAGGCTCGTTCACCTTATAATCGAAAGTTTTAGGCTCGTTCGCCTTATAATTGAACGTTTTAGACTCGTTCGCCTTATAATTGAATGTTTGGGCTCGTTCGCCTTATAAATAAACGTTATGTTACCTGCATAGACTATAGATTGGGACAGTCAACTTGAGATATTATGTCTCGTTAGTCAACTTATTTTATGAAAGCCTTGCATTTTACAATTCGTTCTCGCTTTACTTATTGTCTTGCTTTACTATTCCAGAATAATGATCAGCTTAGAGGTTCTCCGGGCGGAGTACCTTGTCAGTTGATCGAAGGAAGAACTTATCGATGATACCGCAACCCGCATTTACAATTTTATCACTTTATCTATTTCTTTTCCAATTATTACAGTTTATTAGCAGTTGCTCGCTTACCGCTTGTTGAGATTATTACAGGATTTTTAGCAGCACCGCAGCAGCGTTTGGAGCATAACATGGAGCTTTTCTTAGCAATGAACCGGGACAATCGTTGATATGAGCTAGACTCGTCAATGAAGACCTGAAGAATGGCACCCACCAAAGTCATCCACCCTAGAGGTAAGTCTCTTGTTAACCCTGAGTCTGAGAGTTGAGATTGAAGACAAGATGGCTCGGTTGTCGAGGTGCAGTGGAAGCTATGTCCGTGTAAACCCCTCTTTATGGGTGTGTCGTCGACCACATTTTCATAACTTGGGTGATTACAAGCCTCTTTTCCTGCTCTTGAGTAGTCGCTACTATCTCATCTTTGATTTTCAAATCGCGTCGAACTACATATGGCCTGATTCTCTTTCAGCCCGAGATATGTAGGCAACTCGAAAACCGGAGTTAGGCCATGTCTATAAGCCTCGCACTTTGGTCCTTGGAATCAAATTACTTGGCTTTGTCGTGACAAAATGGGTTTCACGTCAACTTTCTTTACCCTGAAAACTCTTTCATCCTTTTCGGGTAAAGAGGGGCAACTGTTGACACCCAATTTTGTCCCAAAAATTTTAATTAAATATCTAATTATTTAATCAAAGGATAATTTTGAAAATTAAATATAATTGGTTAATTTCTGAGTAAAAGGGTCAAATTTTGCAATGCATAGCCTAATTTCTATCCTACCCGTGCAATCACCCGATTTTCTCATTTAAATCCTAAATTGGGGTCAAAATCGCTCCTTCATTTAAATTCCAACTTACACACACACAACCCATCATTCACCAATCTTCCTACTACACATTAACCCTACACCCATTACATTACAAGAACATCAGCCGCTGCACCCCACTATTCCCCTATCATCATTCTCCTATCTACACAAAGAAAAAGATCAGCCCCTCACCACACCTCATCTTTTTTTTACACACATCACACAAAAATAGTGTCATACACGGCTCCCTTTTCATCACTGTCTCCCTCGATTTTCATAAAGCAATCCAAACAACAAACACCAACAAATAAATCTGGACACACTCACCCACAAAAAACAATGATTCGAAAACAAGGGAAACGAATGGAGCTTTAGATCGGAACAGAGGGAGATCAGAGTTCGGAGGAAAGTTTCAGATAGGAGTATTGGCGATTAGCCACCACTGTTCAAAGAAACCCATAATAGAAAAAAAACTAGGGGCGGGAACATCCAGCGACTCTGTTCTTTGGCCGGAAAAACCATTAGCACCGATGTCCTCTGTTTCGCCGGCTGAGTTGAAAGAAGGGATGCCGGGAAGGAGTCGCAGTGAAGCTGCTATGGCTGGACGTCGCTCCTCCTTCCCCGATCTGTGTATTTGCTTCACCATCGTTTCGCCGAGACTTTTGACCGGTGATAGCACTGTTGTTTTGTGTGGAATTGGTTCTCACTGCTATACTTTTTTCTCACCGAAAAAAAATGGTGGAATTGGTTTGTCACTTGTTCTTAGCCAGGAATTTTTTCTCTTTTCCCTCGTTTCTCTGATCTGTTATTGTAACTAAAAGGGAACAATGGGGTAGTAGCGATGCCACCGAAAATGGTATAGGCAGTCGCTCCCCTCTTTGCACTGGGCCGTTGGTGAATCTGAAGCAGTTTTTTTGATTCCCTGTTATTGTTGGATTTTTTTTGTGTGTTCAGTTGTCTTGCAAATCTGATTCATTGAGCCCGTTGCTTTTGAGGATTGTTTGATGGAGTATTCTGGTGATTGTTAGACCCATTTTATCCCTTAAGATGAATCATTTTATTAGTGGGATATAGGATGATCCCTGGCTTTGAACCGATTTGAGACGAGTTCTGTTATTGTTGTCTAAAAATGTCCTCTGATGTTGTGGATTCAGTTTTATTGATTTAGAACAATGCTACACTTGTTATGGCCTATAAAAATTGTGATTTGAGGCCTACACAAGGATTTGACGGAAATCAAATGAATTGACGGATACTATTGAATGGATACTACACTTGAACCGTCCAGTTCCCCTGTCCCTAAAGCAAAAGGCGATGATGAACATATGCATTTGAGGCAAAACAAGTCGAATAGAGTGGTAGGTTTGGTACTTGGCGTGGTAACACGACCGGCTCCGCGTTTGCAGCCGTACCAAATCCCGATCTTCTATTCCACGCGCCATACAAATCTGAGCCTAAATTTTGCAAAAACAAAACCCCTTTTATTATTATTATTATTATTATTATTATTATTATTATTATTATTATTATTATTATTATTATTATTATTATTATTATATTCTATTATTATTATTATATATATTATTATTATTACTTTATTACTTTATTATTGTTATTTTATTTTATTAATTATTACACTTTGACTATCGTACTAATCTAGTTTAATTCTCATTTTTTATTGCGAGGTACATTTTGGCACGAACAACTTGTGGACGCGTTTGGCTAACTCATGAATGGGGATAGTCCATTGCACTGAAGGCATTTGGGGATTGAATTCGGACTCAAGCATTCAAAATGAGACACTAAAATTTAGAAAATTCAAGACTCCCGCGAGTTGATCAATTTCCCGAGTTTTATCTTTAACTTTGCATTTCTTTCCTTAGAAATATTTATGTAAATAAAATGCATAAAATATTTATTTATCAATAATATTTGATTGTTTGTATATTGCTTTAATTATATTAATTGCCTTTTATTGTGAAGTCGTTATTTGATTTATTGCAAATTGGGGCCGTCTTAGCAAGTGCGTGCAAGTAAAAAATATTTTACAAAAGCTTTTATTTGATTAATTATTCTTATTATTATTATTACTATTTTTTAATAATTCTTTTGAAAGAAAATCACACTTGTAAATATTTGAAAACCTGTCGGATTAACCGTATTTTACGGAATTTCGGAAGTGCCTTGAAAACCTTCTTCCGAAATTAATAAAACCTCTTACCTTTAGAATCTCTGAAAGAAAGACCGTCTTTTATAAAAAACGGAATTTTGCACGCATTTGCTAATTTGGTTCCCCGTTTTCCTTAAATTGGGTGGCGACTCCAAAACTCCAAAAGAGTTAGTCCATCCTATCGATATTCCGGAATTTATCCTTTCGGAGTTAATTTTTGGGGTTCAACAGCCAAGACTTACAGACTTGTTGCAATGGGGGTACTTGCAGACAAATTCTTTGCAAGTCTTGGCTATAGCCAAGACTTGTAGCTCTGGTGCAATAAGCCCAAAGCAGAGACTTCTTGGCTATTGCCAAGACTTTCAGACCTGTTGCTATGGGGGACTTGCGTCTCTGCAAGTCTTGGCTATTGCTAAGAGTTGCAACTCTGGTGGAATAAGCACCTAGGAGAAATTTCTTGGCTATTGCCAAGACTTTCAGACTGTTTCTATGAGGGGCATGCACACAAAATCTCTGCAAGTCTTCGCTATTGCCAAGAGTTGCAGCTCTGGTGCAATAGGCACCTAGGAGAGACTTCTTGCCTATTGCCAACACTTAAAGACTGTTACTATGGGGGGCTTGCAGACAAAGTCTCTCAAAGTCTTGGCTATTGCCAAGAGTTGCAGCTCTGGTGCAATAGGCACCTAAGAGAGACTTCTTTGCAAGACCTTAAGTCCAGAAAAGGGCAACACTTTTACCGATGATTCTGCTTCTATTAAAGCATATTATTTGTCTTGATTATGTGCAGGATTACCACTACGTTGACTCGCTGCATTTATATAGCTTATAATGGGAATTGGGATGCAAACAGCAAATACATCAACCATGATATAAAGTTGATACTTGTCGAAGACGGTATGAGCTACCACACATTTAGAAAAGAAATTTGTAATGCTTTAACCATCAACACAGCTGAAACTGAAGTAAAGATAAGGTTTGACACAAATCTCAAAAGGTACAGAGGAATGATGATAACAAATGATCAAGAACTTACGACTTGCATGTTTCTGCTGAAAAATGATGAGAATTTCATAAAATCCTACTTCATAGTAGAAGTAATTAATAGGAAGATTTTGTTAAATGGCCTATTCAAGTCCTCAATAGAATTAAATGGGTCACAAGTTTTTTTTCTTAGTGAAATGACCCACTTTTTGAATTAGATAAAAATTCTATAATTTAGTTGTGATTTAAGGTTTAACTAATTACTAAAGATTAGTTCTCATCTTTTAAAAATTACAAAGAGATCCAAAAACACAAATTTAAAAAAAAAAAAAAAATTCCTAATAATTATAATAAGCTTCCAACGTTCGCCTCTGGCTTCTAGCTCTTCTTTCCCAGCTTCTTCTCCATTTTTCTTCCCATTTCATATATCTTCTATTTCACATGTTTGTGAGTTAGAAATGTTCCAAAACTCATCTTCTTTGGTTTTTTTCAAGCAACACATTAAGATTTTAACCTAACTAGATTGAAATTTGAATAAGCTCGATTAAGGTCCATTTAGGAGTAGCATTAACGTGAGTTTGTGTTCTAACACTGTTCAAGACTGCTAATTGAAGGTATGTGAAAGAAATTTATTATCTTAGAGTTCTCTTAAAGATAAATTTTGTTCCGCAATGGACCGATCGATCATCGGTCCGACCTGTTATCTATCAATCTTCTCTGTAATCCAAGGGGATATGGTTTTGAAGAAAAAGTTAACATCAATGCTAAAACATGCTCCTGTAGGGTGTGGGATCTTCAGTAGTTGCCTTGTCCCCATGCATTAGCCGCGCTCAACGATTACCAGACTATAGTGAGAGAGTTTATGCTCTGTGTTCACCATATTATTCAGCAGACTTCCATCGGTTGGCTTATGCAGAGGTTATAAACTCTGTTCCTCCAGAAGAGCAATGGGAGTGGGTCAAAGAAAATATAATAAATCCACCAATTGTGAAGCGTGTGAAAGGCAGAAACCGAGTGAAAAAGATCCCATCTATTGGGGAAGTTTTTACAAAGCGTAACAAGTGTTCTAACTGCAAGAGAGCGGGCCACAAGAAGACTACTTGTCCTGATAAACATGCTTGAATTCTAAATATGTAATTAGACTTTCTTAATATTTTGGAGACTATATGTAAGTACACTTGAACTATTTTATGGTTTATTTGTGTTGTTAAGTTTTATTCCTTAGTTATCAATTATCAGGTTAATACAAAATATCCTTAATATTAGTAAGTTATTACAAATAGACGTCGATTGAAACAATTATCGTAACAGACCGATAAGAAATTTATCGGACATATCATTAATTTATCAGGCTCTATGAGAGACCGATCTAATATCGATCCGACGGATCATTAACATATCGGTGATTTATGAGCGAGCTCTTGATTTTACAATCTACGTAATTAAAAGCAAGGGACACTACTACAAAATCAAGAGATTTTTGGAATAAAAAGTAAAAAAAAATGAATTTTTGAATTTTTTGTACATATGAAGGTGCTTTCATGCAAATATAATCTGTATTCTTGTATATCCTCTTATTATTTCATATCGAATGATCACGCCAATAATTTTCTGAATTTTTTACTAAATACACTCCTTATACATTAATATTTAACATAATATGAAAAATTATTATTAAACTTATAGTGAATAAGGCGATAGAGGCCGATCGATGCCATATCCGGCTGATTGAAACAATTATCATAACATACCGATAAGCAATTTATCGGGCAGATCATTAATTTATCAGGCTCTATGAGGGACCGATCCAATATCGATCGGACAGATCATTAATATATCGGTGATTTATGAGCGAGCTCTTGGTTTTACAATCTACGTAATTAAAAGCAAGGGACACTACTACAAAATCAAGAGATTTTTAAAATAAAAAGTAAAAAAATAAATTTTTGAATTTTGTGTACATATGAAGGTGCTTTCATGCAAACATAATCTGCATTCTAGTATATGCTCTTATTATTTCATATCGAATGATCGCACCAATAATTTTGTGAAATTTTTACTAAATATACTCCTTATACATTAATATTTAACATAATACGAAAAATTATTATTAAACTTATAGTGAATAAGGCGATAGAGGCCGATCGATGCCATATCCGGCTGATTGAAACAATTATCATAACATACCGACAAGCAATTTATCGGACAGGTCATTAATTTATCAGGCTCTATGAGAGACCGATCCAATATCGATCGGACAGATCATTAATATATCGGTGATTTATGAGCGAGCTCTTGATTTTACAATCTACGTAATTAAAAGCAAGGGACACTACAACAAAATCAAGAGATTTTTGGAATAAAAAGTAAAAAAATAAATTTTTGAATTTTGTGTACATATGAAGGTGCTTTCATGCAAATATAATCTGTATTCTTGTATATCCTCTTATTATTTCATATCGAATGATCGCACCAATAATTTTGTGAAATTTTTACTAAATACACTCCTTATACATTAATATTTAACATAATACGAAAAATCATTATTAAACTTATAGTGAATAAGGCGATAGAAACCGATCGATGCCATATCCGGCTGATTGAAACAATTATCATAACATACCGATAAGAAATTTATCGGACAGGTCATTAATTTATCAGGCTCTATGAGAGACCGATCCAATATCGACCGGACGGATCATTAATATATCGGTGATTTATGAGCGAGCTCTTGATTTTACAATCTACGTAATTAAAAGCAAGGGACACTACTACAAAATCAAGAGATTTTTGGAATAAAAAGTAAAAAAATGAATTTTTAAATTTTTTGTACATATGAAGGTGCTTTCATGCAAACATAATCTGCATTCTAGTATATGCTCTTATTATTTCATATCGAATGATCACACCAATATTTTTGTGAAGTTTTTACTAAATACACTCCTTATACATTAATATTTAACATAATACGAAAAATTATTATTAAATTTATAGTGAATAAGGCGATAGAGGTCGATCGATGCCATATCCGGCTGATTGAAACAATTATCATAACAGACCGATAAGCAATTTATCGGACAGATCATTAATTTATCAGGCTCTATGAGAGACCGATCCAATATCGATCGGACAGATCATTAATATATCGGTGATTTATGAGCGAGCTCTTGATTTTACAATCTACGTAATTAAAAGCAAGGGACAATACTACAAAATCAACAGATTTTTGGAATAAAAAGTAAAAAAATGAATTTTTGAATTTTGTGTACATATGAAGGTGCTTTGTCGGACAGATCATTAATTTGTCAGGTTCTATGCAAAGACCGATAAAATATCGTTCGGACAGATCATTAATTTGACGACAACAATAATAGAATTAAATGATAAAATAGAAACTATTTTCATAGAGACAAAATATAAATACCACGAAATTAAGATAAGATGATTAATTTTGTCAAACAAAGGCAAAACATAAGTACCATAACAACTTATAAGAAAAAAATAAAATAGAAGACAAATTGTCACTTAATCAGACAGATCATTAATTTGTCAGGTTCTATGTAAAGGCCGATAAAATATCGATCGGACAGATCATTAATTTGACGACAACAATAAGTGAATCAAATGATAAAATAGAAACTATTTCCATAGTGACAAAATATAAATACCATGAAATTAAGATAAGATGATTAATTTTGTCAAATAGAGACAAAACATAAGTACTATAACAACTTATAAGAAAAAAATAAAATAGAAGACAGATTGTCAATTAATCGGACAGATCGTTAATTTTTCAGGTTCTATGCAAAGGCCGATATAATATTGATCGGACAGATCATTAATTTGACGACAACAATAAACGAATCAAATGATAAAAATAGAAACTATTTCCATAGAGACAAAATATAATTACCATGAAATTAAGATAAGATGATTAAGTTTGTCAAATAGAGACAAAACATAAGTACCATAACAACTTATAAGAAAAAAATAAAACTAGAAGACAGATTGTCTTTTAATCAGACAGATAGGTGCTCTGTCTGACAGGTCCAAAAATATCCAACTAGATTACTAACTATCAGTAGTCTTTTTTCTCTTTGTCAAAGTCTTCACTAGATGTCTTAGAAGACTCATCATCATCCCTAGAGGCGTTAGAAGTCTCATCTTCATCATTAGAAAATATCATGTACCTGTGGATAAATATATAAAGACAATATCAATTAAACGAACAACAAAAAATTGAGATTAGTCTCAGATATATGGACAGATTATACATTGATCGGACCAATTATAAATTGATCTATTCTAATTAAGAGAGTTAGAGCGATGCACACTTGTGAAAAATGTAATGATCAAACAACAATTTAACTGGATGACAATGCATTATAAGTCCAACTACAATTGAGAAAGGAATCCAACCCCAGATTAATATAAAACCAAATATATTTAGTAAAAGGTCTAGGGGCTTATTATGCTAATGTTGAAAAAAGTATAACGCCTAAAGTTTCTTTCAAGACATAGTCCAATATTATGAGATTATGAAAGTCGCACGCTCAGAATGAGTTACTCTTGGGTCAAGTAATAAATTAAATAGTTTGAGCGGTACTATAATACATAATAATGATAAATTGAGTGGACCAATTTATGATCGGTCATGAACAGTGACATATTTTTGCTTCCTTAGATGTATTTATTATTTGTCACTTAATTTATTTTAA
Source organism: Petunia secreta (assembly GCA_029990175.1). NCBI lineage: Eukaryota > Viridiplantae > Streptophyta > Magnoliopsida > Solanales > Solanaceae > Petunia > Petunia secreta. Next base: position 6,310,594 of record JARKIP010000028.1, on the reverse strand, counting down.
CAAAAATCTATTTAAAATAAAAGTAAGGAGAAATTGAAAGAAATTATACAATGCGAGCAAATTAAGATGTAACGATGTGAGCAAATTAACTATTAATACGAGCAAATTAAAGGCAAACGAGCAAAAGTGAGCCAATGAATAAAATATCAAGAAATCCCTAGAATATTAAGTGTACCTGATTCTCATCAAGCTCGAGATTGTCGTTAACTTCTTTCGAATCCATATTGTCTGGCTCCATAAATTCTTCAAAAAAATAGAAAGTTTGCCAAGATTAAACCCACAATCGAAGAGTTGGACTAATGAACTTAAAAGGAAAAATTGAAGAAGGAAGAAAAGGCATAGCAGGACTTTGGGAATTTGTAGTTAACAAGAGGGAATTTTGTGTTGAAGAAGGAGAAGAGATTTTCTGGAATTACGTTTTATGAATTTAGAAATTAGGTTTTAAAATATTTAGAAATTTACAGTTTGCCCCATACTTTTAAATATGTTAATTAGACCCCTATTCTTAATTAACCATTCTTTTCTCCCTTTTCTATGTATTAAATATTTTTTCTTTATATTTTTAAATGAAAAAGAGGAGAAGGACATTTTGCAAAATAAACACTTGATTGGGCCTCTGGGCCAAATTTTCTGTAATTAATACCACAACTTTTATAATTTTTAAAGTAATAATAACTCAAAACTAATAAAGCTATAGAATTAAAACAATCTTGCTAATAACATTTATTTATCATATTTTCAAATATTAACGTCACAAATAATAAATATTTTTAAAAATAAAAATGTGCTACGAAAGATACCTGAAGTATTGGCAATATCCAAGACTCTACACTCAACCTATTCAGAACTTCAGTTTCTTTTCGCACAAAATATTGACAATTACCAAGACTTCAGTGATTGGAAAGTTCATATTATCAATACATTTAACTCATGGCAATAGCCAAGACTTTACACAAATACAGAAAATAAATTCAATTGATATTGACGCAAGAGTATTGTCAAAAGGCAATACTTGCCAACACTTGAAACTCATCCAATTGAAACAACTCAAATATTGAAATTAACAAAAATATCAATCATCGAAGTGTACTTGTTTACATAAACATAACAACCAAAAAAAATAAATATTATCAGTAGACTAAACTCTTAGAAATAGCCAACACTTTACAGTCAAACTAGTAACCAGTTCAATTTAACTTGACCCAAAAGTATTGTTAACAACTAAGAATTCCTACCAAAGCTATAAAAATAGTTTCTAACTCTCAATAGATTTCTTTAACTCTTTTGAAGTACTAAAAGTATCATTTGGACTACTACAAGAAAGACCACATGCACCATCTTCTTGCGACGGAGATAACAAACGGAAATTTGGAAGTTCATCAACTAGATCACATCTTTGCTTCTTCCTGCTACCTTCATCAGAAGATATTGGCTGACTTATAAAATCATCCACAGAGTCTATATGAACATTATATTGATCACAACACTCAATATCACTTACCTGCAAAATATGAAAAAACAACACTGACAACACATAACAACAAATAAATCAAGCAATAAAAGGAACACCATATACAAACATACTTCTTTGACACTCGGCACTTCAACATCTCCTGGTTGAGAAAAGATAAGAATCTATCCACTTTGCAGTTTAGCAATAATCTGAGAAGCAGTTTCTACAACAACATCAACACCTTCTCCTTGAGAGCCTTTTATACCAGCACTGAATGAAACCAATTTTGCAACTCCCATATTACTTTCATTGATTCCAATGCACCCAGAATCTCTTTTGTATACACCGTCTTCAAAACCTTTTTTAAACATAGCAACATGCTCCAAGACCGAGTCGGCCTTGGAATCCAGACACTAAACAAGAATAAAATGAAGTCACAAATTAATATTAAAAGGAGACAATCAGAAAATTCAAAGTATGAACAAGACCGAGCAAAGACATTCAGTTCTGGTGCAAAGGGAACACATACACTGAAAATATCTAAACATATTGGCAATAGCCAAGACTTTAAACTCTATTGTAATAACCAATTTAGAAAAAATCTATGCAACTATTGGCAATAGCCAAGACTTTACGATCTGCTGAAAATGGGACCTTACACTAAAAATCTCTAGAGTATTGGCCAATACTTTAAACTCTACTACAATAACCAATTTAGAAAAAGTCTATACAACTCTTCGCAATAGCCAAGACTGTACGCTATATGAAATTTGAAGCTTCAAATGACCGGAATCAAACAAACACAACCAAAAGAATCTACAAAACCTCAAACATAAATCAAAATGGAATTAATTGACAAATAAATATATAAACAGCCACAATAAGTATACAAATAAAATTGCAAGTGAAAAAATTTGCAGATAAATGATTAGGCTTAGTAAAAATAACAATTTAATAAAAAATAATACAACAAACACAGAAAAACAGAGAATACAAATCCTAAATCTCCAGCACAAAATGAAGAAATAAGGGAAACAGACCAGGACCGTCGAGAGAGAGATCGAGATCGAGAGAGAGAGAGAGAGAGAGGGGCTATGTTAAACAGAGAAACGTGAATTATGTTAGTCGGGGGGAAAAATAGTACTTTCAAAGGGGGGGGGGGGGGGGGGGCTATGAAGTGGAGGGCATTTAGTTAAAACATTTTTAAGTGGGGGCAATTAGGTAAGACCACCTCTTATTGAGGGTACTAGGTGAAATTTTTTGTTAGAGATGTCTGCCAATTTGCATGTATGTACCAAGATTGGGATATAGCTCAAGCTTATGGACCTCTATCTTAATTATATGGCTCATAATTTAGCAGCAGTTTTATTAATAGGCAGACAACCATCAGTAAATAAAAATTGCAGTGGTTATAACGGCGGTTAGTTAAAACCGCTGCGAAATAGTTTTAGTACGCTGACTTGGGCTACCTTTTTTCAACCGCTGGAATGCGCATTTTGCAGGCTAAACCTTTGTAAAACCGCCGCTATTTAGACCAGTGGCGTAGGCACATGGTGCCAAGGGTGGTCAGGCAACCACCCTTCGCCCGAAAATTATACCGTGTACATGGTTTAAATTTAATTTTTATGACTAATTATTATATTTTGAACACCCTTGACACAACTATAGCGCTAGCCTAGTATTATAGGGTGGCCGAATTTAGCTAGATAACCCATGATTAAATCCAAACTTATACATTTTGAAGAAATATATTTTTTTCTTTGAACACCCTTGGAAAAATTCCTGGCTACGCCAATGATTTGGACATTTTTGTTTGTTTGTTTGTTTTTTTTTTTTTTTTGTAGTGATTTAGTATATCAAAACTAAATATAGACAAAGTCATTTTCAACTTGGACTCAACAAAACAAAAAATACACGGATTGATTTGATAGATAAGTATTACTTGTGATAATTTAATATTTGTTTTTATGCTGGACTCTTCAAAGCAAATTCCAACGATAAAAATTTTACTAAATATAATTGTGGAGAAAATAAATATAATAAATAAAATATAAAAGATAGTAAAAGGACAAGTTTGACAAGTTTGTCTATTGATGAAGGTTATTTATACTGAGAGTACAATCTAATCTCACATAGCATGTCCCAATTCATAATAAATCAAGCTTGTTGCAATATCTTTTACATAACTTAAAGTTTAAACGCATTCGATAAAATAAGATGGAGGAGGCCGTAATTTGAAAACAAGAAAAAGGTGGGAGTGGAGTGAGAGTCCAACAAGGACACTCATGCATGTCCGGCAAAAAAGAAAGATAATTACAAAGGTGGCCAACATAAGCCAGCACGTATTATTGCATGCCTCATTTGCCTCTTTTTTCTTCATTGTATTATTGGTTAATAAGTAACAGATAATGGAACGTAACACAACCACACTACTTAAATTGCGCAAACGTTTTTGTTCCTTTCGTTTTTTTTTTTCGGAAAACTGAATTATCATCACTTCGGTATGTATTCATCTAATATGACCTAACTCCATGCACCAAGCTACGTACTCACCTCCCGGACAGTTATATCAAACAATACAACTTAACTTTAATTTGCAGAAATTTATTGTATGAGCCTAAATCAGGTTAGGTGTACAAATCGAATTTGAATCCGAATATAAGCAATTTTTCGTATCAAAGTTGAAATAATACACGAAAAGGATGTAAATGCGGGAAAATAACTGTATTTCAATATATGAATGTGATTACAAACTTGGGCAGCGTTTCAGTACAAATTTCTGGATCCTTATCTTACAAAATGAACTACTATTTATAGGCCTAAGGGCCTTGCCCACGTTCTCCACCATCAGCTAGTGCATTTCCCACGATCTGAACATTAATATGGAGAAGTTAGTGGGGCAAAGTAGTGGGCTGCAAAGCCGCTGGAACCGAGGTGGTTACCGAAGCTTGGTCGCAAGGTTTCAGTTATCTGACCTTACTGTTCGGATAGGAGGGCGTGTCACCGAAGCCCGGTGTCCAACTTTCCTTCGGTCGCGTCGTTGGAACTTGGCTTCGGTGACTTAATCGCGAGTTTAATCTTTTCTCTTCGGAGCATCAGCTCGCTTTTCCTTCGGTCTACCATCCCGAGGTGCTGACTGAACACGACAATTTTCACCCAATACAGATAGTCCCCCCACTCCTCGGGTGGACGTCGAGGTCGCCGAGGAGTGGAATAAATTTAAGCGGGAAGTCGACGTGGCGAAACCCTATCCAAGGATTTCAAAAGTTGCACGTCTATCAGGTTGCCGTTCCGCGTTACGTGGCGACTTTTGATAGGTCACCGAACGGTTGCGCCGTCTTTTTGTTTTCTCCAACATTACAGTCATCATTACTTCTCCAACTTGCACGTGTGTGCCTCCTATAAATACATCACTTCACTCCCTTCCACTCCACTTGAAGCTTTTAACCAGAAACTTTGAAGAGATTATTCCCTCACTTTCCACATTTGTTTTTCTGATCTTGAACGTTTCTTCTCTTTGATTATTACCATGTCTGCTACAAATTCCGGCCACGGCTCAAGCGATTCTGGTGAAAGGGCGGAGCGCTTTGCCGCCATGGCCATGAACGATGAAGCTATCGTCTCTGTGCTACCATTGCAGGTGGTTGAGGCGGGAACTGGTGGCGAGGCCACGTCTGCAGCTCCTGCCCCTAAAAGGCGTAAAGAGAGGGCTGATCATGATCTGGCAGAGGTAAGTTATGATGTGGAGCTTGACGTAGGCGATGACGATCGCGACAAGGGTGAGGGTGACGTCGAAGGCGATGACGTCACTAGTACCAAAGAGATGGGCGGTTCGGTAGGTGGGGCCGAAGTGAGTGGGACAAGCTATCCAAGAGGAGAGACCGAAGCTGGTCCATCAAAAAAGTCGAAGAGGAAAATTCCTCTCGAGGTTGAGATTGATCCTCGGTTGGTTATTCCTTCCAGTTTCAACAATGATAAGGACTTAAAGGTTCACGCTCAATCGGATGCCCAAAAGGGGAAGAAGAGGAATATTCCCGTCCACGTTACACCGAGTATCATCACCGAGGAGAGGCTTGAATCTGTTCGGGCTGACTGCCGTTGGGGTCCCGAGGTGGAGATTAGGATCCCGGCGCCTGGCTTGGCTGTGTCTACGCATACCGAGGGGTACTCTTCGGTTTTTACCTATCCCTTCACCATAGGGTTCAACTTGCCAGTACATCCTATCATCGATGTGTTTTGCAGGTCCTACAACTTGTGTCTAGCCCAACTTGGGCCCGGGGTGGTTGCTCTTCTGCCTCGAGGTTCTTACGCAATTCTGAGTAAGAGCGAGGATCATGAAGATCGAGGCTGGAATGATCGGTATGTACTCATTCCCACGAGGCTGTTGTCAGCCGAACCTGGCTTTCCCAAAGTATGGAATGCTCAACGTAAGTGCCCGCTTCTATTTTTTCCTCGGCTTTGGATTATCATAACTGTTGCTTATCCTTTCATCTTTGGCTTGCAGCTGAAAAGGTTTCAGTTAACCCACCGAGGAATTTGCTTGAGTGGGTTACCGAGGTTATGCAAGCGAAGACGCGCCCAGATCGGCAATGGATGGTATTGGCCGGTTTGGAAGAGAACCGATGGGCGTGCAAGAGGCATGGTGAGTCGCTAATGACTTCGGCTCCTTAGGCTTGCTTTGAGCCATTAGGTTCTAACTTCTTTTGGTTTTATATTTTCATGCAGGTCTTCCCAGCAAAGCTATGAGAGACGCCGATGAGGAAGAAGAAGCCGAAGTAGATGTCGAGGGGGGAGGAGAGGAGAAGAAAGGCAAGAAGGAGAGGAAGAAAAAAGAGAGGACGGTGCTTGACATCGCCGAGGGCGTTGCCCAAATGGCGACCTTGGCAAAGCGGCTCATTGATGAAAAGGCCAAAGGTTCATCTAGCCCGGGGACCTCACAAGGTGAAGAAGTTTTCTTGGGTCGGTTTTCTTGCGTTTCCACCACCACACACACTCATGTTAAACGAATTGCTCCCCTTCCTTCCCCAGGTTCTAAAAGAAAGCGGGTTGCGCCGAAGCGGGCGGCTAAGGCGAAAGGACCTCGGGTTGAGGAGGCTGTTGCTCCTACTGTCGAGGCGTCGATCACAAAGCGCCAGGGACTCATTGATGAGCCTAGCGATGAAGAGCTTCCCCTCTGGCTCCCGAGGTAAGGCCAGACTCGGCCTCTGAACCATTCTAGAGTCGAGGCCCGAGACTGGTGGGGTGACCGAGGTTATAAACGTGGAGGAGTCTGATCAAGAGGCTGCCAAGCGAAAGGGCAAGGCTAGGATGGGCGAAGGCCTGATTAAGAGCACGGTTAAAGCTTCCCGAGCCTCACCAAAGCCTACCAACACTGTATCCCGGGCTTTGGTGATATATCCCGATGCGAATTTGCTGGACGCCACAAAAGAGGATATCGTGGCTCTTGATGGCTTACTTGACCCTGCCGAAGCTCATGCACTTCGGAATCTCAGCCCAATGAGTTTGATGGGTGTCTCCGCCGCTTCAGCCCTTCGGGTAAGTTTTAGTGTGTGTTCTACATAGTTGATCTCATTATTTTTCGGGTTCTGACATAGTGTTCCAAACGCAGAGTTTGGTCCTCGCACTGCAAGCTGTTCACCTCGAGCGCGATCGAGCTAAAGAAATTCAAGCAGCTGCCGCCACTTGGGATGATCAGAAGAAGATTCTTAGGGGGCAAGTTACTGAGCTAGAGTCTCGATTTGCAATTCTGAACAGTGAGCTGGAACACGCTAATGAGGCCTCGGCGAAGGCTGAAGCTGATCTTCGTGTGGCTGTGGAGTCTGCCGAAGCTCGAGTCCAAGCCGCGACAAATGAATTTACTGCAGAGCGCTCGAGGTTAAGCCTTGAAAATGCACGCCTTGAGGCGGAGCTTTTCAGGGCCAAAACCGAAGTGCTTGAAGCGGGTGAAAAATATCGCAGTAAGCTTGGGGAGTACAACGCCAAACTCGTTGAGTTGCAGAGCCAAGTGGATCAAGTGCCAGCCCTTCGGGGCAAGATATCCAAGCTCGAGGGTAGAATTGCGTACCTTAATGAGCGGGCCGAGGTTAGGGCAACAAGGGCGAAGTTTGAAGAAACACGGGCCGTTTTCAAGACCAGGCTTAGCGCACTCGAACAAGTCCAGGCCGGGCAGATTGTGCTTGAGGATGAGATTGTCAAGGCAAGGAAGGCTGCTGCCGAGGCTCAAAAGATTGTGAACGAGCTCCCTTCAAGTGAAGGCTCAGATGATGATGAAGGCGATAGTGCCGAAGAGGGCAGTGGAGATGCCGATGGGGCGTAGCCTTAGTGTATTGCAAACATTTTGATGTTTTCATTTTGTTTTTAGGTCTTCGTGCCTTTTTGGATATCAGCCTTCGGGCTTTCATATATGCATAGCTTCGGACCTTCGGTCCTTTTTGATGTAAATGTCTTTCGGCCTTCGGGCCTTTTAATGGGAATTGATCGTTCGTACTTTTGTTTTGAATGTTGGCCTTTGCAAATGCCGAACACTTTGCTAAGAATAAATAGCTTGCAACACTTAAAACAAATTTAATCGATGCAAACTTAGGACGACGTCTTGCCCTCGAGTCGATGCATTGTGCAGCTTAGGAATGCAAGATTCTCACCAATAAAATGAATGAAACCGAAGTCATTTTATTGATATCAACGAGCCAGAAGCCGGCTATTTACATAAAACCAAGTCGAAGCGGACCTTGGGCGAAAAACAAATTTTCAATAAAAGCAAATGGACAATGTGCCGCTACCGGGGCTAATTTACAATGTACTAAATCTAATCCTCGGGCGTAAGTCCCCGGTTGTCGGATAGATAAGCTTCGGTTGGAAGGCTCGATGTCGACCTCGATATCAACCCTTCTCACTCCCCCCCAGTGTTCGGTTTTGAATCTTGATGAAGATCTGAATACTAGAGACAGTTCGGTTCGCTTCCTGAGAAGGTCAAGAAAAAAGATGGAACGAGGAGTAAGTTAGTACATTTTCTATCAATGCCATGAGAGCGTTGTTTGGCTCGGGGCTGTTTAATTTAAAAAGAATTGAAAAGTATTTACCTCGACTAGAAGTGGTATCGCTTCAGATTGGAGATATTCCAATTCAAGGGTTCGGGTTCTCCTTGCAGACTCTCAATTTGATAAGAGCCTTTTCCAACGATTGCCTTGACTCTGTAGGGTCCTTCCCAATTTGCAATAAGCTTCCCCCCGTTATCTTCCTTTGTTGATTGGTTCACAGTTTTTAACACATAATCTCCAACCTTGAAGTCCCTAAGTTTGGCCTTCCTATTTAGGTAAGCCTTGATCTGCCTTTTTTGGGCAACTAGCCGAACCAAAGCTAATTCCATTTTTTCTTCTTCGAGCAAATCTAGCTCTATATGCATTGCCTCTTGGTTGGCATCTTCGGCAGTGTGAGCGTACCGAAGACTTGGTTCGCCCACTTCTACGGGGATTAGTGAATCCATGCCATAGGCTAGTGAGAAAGGAGTCTCACCGGTGATGTTCTTCTCCGTTGTTCGCATGGCCCATAACACCCCGGGCAACTCCTCGGGCCAAGGACCTTTTTTCTCGTCGAGTCTTTTCTTTAAATTTTCAATTATGATTCTGTTCGAAGACTCAGCTTGGCCATGGGCACTTGGGTGATAGGGAGTCGAGGCGATTCTCTTGATCCCCCATTGCTTGAAGAAATCAGTGATAGCTGCCCCCATGAATTGTTTACCGTTGTCACAAGCAATTTCTCTTGGAACGCCGAACCGGTAGATGATATTCTTTTTGATGAAGTCGATTACATGCTTTTGCTTTACGTCGGTGAGGGCTGCCTCTACCACCCATTTTGTAAAGTAATCGTCAGTACTAAGATGAAACGAACACCACCTTTTCCTTTGGGCAATGGTCCAACGACATCCATTCCCCATTTCATGAAGGGCCATGGTGATACCACTGAATGTAAAGGCTCGGCCTGTTGGTGGATCATCCGCCCATGGCGCTGGCACTTATCGTATTTCCGCACGAAGGCTTTCACATCGGCACTGATTGTAGGCCAATAGTACCCAACTCTTAATAATTTACGCACCAAGGACTTTCCCCCTGAGTGTATTCCACATTCGCCTTCGTGCACTTTAGCCATCACGTATCTTGCCTCCTCGGGACCCAAACACTTGGCCATCAGGCCGCAATATAACCTTTTGTATAAGTTACCCTCGATCAGGTGATACGAGGCTGCTTGGGTCCTCAACTTTCTTGCTTTTTTTTTTGTCTTGGGGGGCAGTCCCCGAGTCGAAGTAGGAGATGAACTTACTTCGCCAATCCCATCGGTTATCAACTGAATTAACTTGCAATTTCATCTCTCTCATTTGTGCGGATAGCAACCGAACCACTAAGTCAGTCCCCGAGTGGGTTTCTTCGATCGCCGAACCAAGATTCGCCAAGGCATCAGCCTCGGTATTCTCCTCCCGAGGCACTTGTTTAACTCGCCATTCTTGGAATTGTGCCAAGATCCTTTGTGCTCGATCCAAGTATAGTTGCATTCTGGGCTCCCGAGCCGTATAATCACTGAGGATCTGGTTCACTACCAACTGTGAATCACATCTCAGTTCGATTCTTTCAACCCCCATTTCCTTAGCCAACTCCAAACCTGCTAAAGCTGCCTCATATTCTGCTTCATTGTTGGTTACTTTCTTGAACCGAACCGAATGCCTAACTTTCTCCCCGGTGGGTGCTCTCAAGACTATGCCTAACCCCGAACCTTTGTAGTTCATTGCCCCATCGGTGTAAAGTATCCATAGTCCTGAAGAGGTTCCTTTTGCCATGGAGTTTTCCTTTTCCTCATCGGGCAAAATTCCAATACTAAAATCAGCCACGAAGTCTGCCAAGACTTGAGACTTAATGGTAGTCCGAGGTTGATAAGTAATGTCATACTCGCTTAACTCTATCGTCCATTTGGATAACCTCCCCGATAACTCCGGTTTATGCAATATATTTCTTAAGGGGAAGGTTGAAACTACTGCTATTGGGTGACATTGAAAATAGGGTCGTAGTTTCCGAGCAGTAATAAGTAAAGCAAGTGCTAATTTCTCCAAGTGTGGATACCTGGTTTCAGCGTCGAGGAGTGTCTTGCTCACATAATAGATGGACTGTTGTTTGCCATCTTCCTCCCGAACCAGCACAGCACTGACTGACACCTCGGACACCGCCAAGTAGACCAGCAATGTTTCTCCTTCTTTTTGCTTGGCAAGCAACGGTGCGTTAGCCAAATATTGTTTCAAATCTTTCAATGCTTGTTTACACTCCGGTGTCCATTCGAAGTGATTGTTTTTTCTCAGAACGGAGAAAAACTTGTGGCATCGCTCCGAGGACCTTGAGATGAAACGACTCAAGGCGACGACTCGGCCAGTCAAGCATTGAACTTCTTTTACCCCGGTTAACTCCTCGGGGATTTCCTTAATAGCTTTGATTTTATCTGGGTTGGCCTCGATTCCTCGTTCAGAGACAATGAATCCCAAGAATTTGCCCGATCCAACGGTGAATGCGCACTTATCAGGGTTCAATTTCATACCGTATTGCCTCAACACAGCAAAGGCTTCCCTCAGATGGTTCAAATGATCCTCCATTTGGATCGATTTGATTAGCATATCGTCTATGTAGACTTCCATAGACTTTCCAATATATTTTTTAAACATGCGACATACCAACCTTTGGTAGGTCGCCCCGGCATTCTTCAAACCGAAGGTCATCACTTTGTAACAGAAGGTACCTCGGTCAATGATGAACGAGGTCTTCTCTTCGTCCTTCGGGTCCATGAGAATTTGGTTATAGCCCGAATATGCATCCAGGAAGGTCAATAGTTTGTGTCCAGCCGTGGAGTCTATTAACCTGTCAATTTGTGGTAATGGATATGAATATTTGGGGCAAGCTTTGTTTAGGTCAGTGTAATCTACACACATCCTCCACTTGCCATTCTTCTTCGGTACAACCACAACATTGGCCAGCCACTCGGGGTATTTCACCTCTCTAATGAAGCTGTTTTCTTGTAATTTGGCGGTTTCATCCTCGATCGCCTTCTTTTTTACCCCGACATGAGGTCTTTTCTTCTGCTTTACCGGGGAGAACTTTGGATCCACATTCAGTTTGTGGGTGATGATCTCCGGATCGATACCCGTCATGTCTGAATGTGACCAAGCAAAACAATCATGGTTGGACTTTAAAACTTCTACAATCGCTTTTTTCGTCTCCGGGTCCAACTCCGAGCCGATAAACACTTTCCTATCGGGGAGATCTTTCAATAAGGTGAAGGATTACAGTTCTTCAACAGTTGAGTCCTCGGATTTTTGCTTCCGAGGCTCTTGAATACAGGCTGGAACCTTTTCGACTTCTCCTCGGGCATCCTCCCCGCTTGACCCCGATTCCTATCGTTGCTATTGCTTTGGCCCGACCGGAGTGACTCCACTCTTCAGCGCAACCGAATAGCACTCCCTTGCTACTTGTTGCTCCCCTTTAATTGATCGAACTCCCCAAGGTGTAGGGAATTTAATCACTTGATGTAAAGTGGAGGGGACAACTTCCATGGAGTGGATCCATGGCCTTCCGAGGATCACATTGTAGGCTAGATCCTCGGGCATGACTTGAAACAGTGTTTCTTTGGTAACCCCCTCGGCGAATGTATTGAGTGTGATCTCACCCAACATTTTCTCCGTGGAGTTGTTGAAGCCAGCTAACACCGTTGATTTGGGAACAACTTCCCCCTTCAGCCACATCTTCTTAACAGCCCCGTAGCTGATTATATTAACTGAGCTACCGGGGTCGATCAAGACTCTTTTGATGTCAGAGTCGTTGATTCTCAACATGATGACTAGAGCGTCGTGATGAGGGAACATCATCCCATCACAGTCATCATCGTCGAACACAATATCTTTGCCCGAGCCTCCAACTCGGGTTCGTTTCTCTATGGCGATGGAGAGCTTGGCAAATTTTTTGGCCGCGGCGAAATTCACGCCGTTCACCTCTGACCCCCCGGTTATAACGTTCACTACTCTTTCCGGGGGTGGAGCCCGAGGTAGTTGCCCATCACCCCGGTTCTTGGAAAAATTATCTTTCCCTTTGTCAGTGAGGAAGTCGGCCAAAACTCCTTTCTTCAACAGGTGGGCTACCTCGAGGCGCAAAGCTTTGCAATCCTCGGTCCTGTGGCCATAATCTGCGTGGAATTCGCAGTGCAGATTGTGATCTCTTTTATCCGCCGGGGTCCTCATGTCCTTGGGAACCCTTACCCCGGCAGTCCCCTTGACAACATTGACCAGCTCCGAGGTCGATATGTTGAAGTTATAGTCCTGGATCCGAGGTGGATCCTTTTTTTGGACCGAAGCGGAGCTTCAGGGGTTTCTTTGGTTCACATTGGGCTGAACCTTCCCTCCGAGCCTTTGGCTTATGTGAGAGGTTGGGTATGAAATACCAAGGGTGTTCCCCAGCCTCTGGCTGACATGCTGCCTCGTCGAGGTGTAAGGCTCATACCTCCCCTTCGAGTTACTTCGTGGCGCCTCGGCGCGATTTGAAGATTCACCTCGGTTACGTTGATGGTAACCTCGGTTCTTGAACTCAGCTTCCTCCAATCTGATTTTGGAGTAAGTGCGCCTATGCAGATCCTCCCACGTCAGGATCTGATATTGTTGTAGCTCTTTGCGCAATTCAGCGGCAGCGTCTGAATTGCGACTATTGATACCCTTTTCAAATGCCATGATGGCCAAGGTATCGTCCATCAGAGGCAATTCCATGCGCTCAGCATGGAATCGCTCAAGAAATTCTTTAAGTGGTTCACCGGGCTTTTGTTTTACTTCACATATATCCTCATTCCTTTGGAGGATCTTTTGTGCCCCGGTGTGCGCCTTGACAAAGGCGCTGGACATTTCCTTAAATGAGGAAATCGACCCCGCTGGCAGGCACAAATACCACCGAAGAGCTCCTTTCTCTAACGACTGACCGAATTTCTTCAAGAACATCGACTCGAGCTGCGTAGCCGTTAAGTCGCTGCTCTTCACCATAGCCATATATTCTTTTATGTGTTCTTTAGGATCGGTGGTCCCATCGTATTTCTTCAAGAATATGAGGAGTTGGAGCTGGAGCCGCTTCGGGCTTGTAGGGTTGCTCCCTGTATTGATCAATGTCGAGGTCGTCTTCCTCCTTTGTTATCCTCGGCACGCCTTCGAGGCGCTTCTCCACTCGCGCCTCGATGCGAGCCTCGATCTCCCTGCTCATTCTTTCAACGTCAACCGAGGACGTTGTCTCCGCCACGGTGGGAATCGTCCCGAAATGTGGTGTGGCAGTTTGATTGTTCCCCGAGCCCCCAGACGTGGCCCCGTTGTGAGGTCCCCCTGTTATCGCGCCCGGAGGAACGAAGAGCTGGATGCCTCCACCAGGAGCCGAAGGCTGGGCGCCGTTTGGGGTAGCACTATTCCTCGCCTCTAACGAAGCGCGAAATTCAGCATTAATGTTCACCTGCTCATCCTGTCTACTTTGGAGAGCTCTTAGCGTAGTGACAACATACATCTGGAATTCTTCAGCTGTCATTGGAGAGATGGGCTGCTGGTTCGACGGAACGTCAGCCCGTTCGCTATTGTTACCGCTGTGATCAGCCATAATGTTGTTGAATCGTAAGCTTTTGACAAAAAACGGACGCGAAATTTTGGAACAAAGCGTTACTGCTCATATCCCCACAGACAGCGCCAATTTGTATGAGCCTAAATCAGTTTAGGCGTACAAATCGAATTTGGATCCAAATATAAGCAATTCTTCGTATCAAAGTTGAAATAATACACGAAAAGGATGCAAATGCGGGAAAATAACTGTATTTCAATATATGAATGTGATTACAAACTTGGGCAGCGTTTCAGTACAAATTTCTGGATCCTTATCATACAAAATGAACTACTATTTATAGGCCTGAGGGCCTTGCCCAAGTTCTCCACCATCAACTAGTGCATTTCCCACGATCTGGACATTAATATGGAGAAGTTAGTGCGGCAAAGTAGTGGGCTGCAAAGCCGCTGGAACCGAGGTGGTTACCGAAGCTTGGTCGCAAGGCTTCGGTTATCTGACCTTACTGTTCGGATAGGAGGGCGTGTCACCGAAGCCCGGTGTCCAACTTGCCTTCGGTCGCGTCGTTGGAACTTGGCTTCAGTGACTTAATCGCGAGTTTAATCTTTTCTCTTCGGAGCATCATCTTGCTTTTCCTTCGGTCTACCATCCCGAGGTGCTGACCGAACACGGCAATTTTCACCCAATACATTTATATCAAACAATATATACAAGAAGCAATGCACTGATGCACTATATCTTTACAATTACATAATCTTTATACACAGCTTATTGACAACCAGAAGCTGGTGAGCCTACTAAACATAATTCAGTATATATATAATATTGTATAAACAATTAACTATAATTTTAAAAATATTGAATGATGAACCTATAAATGTTTAAAATACAATACTTGTGCTAAATACTTCAAATATTTAACCCATCAATTTTAGTTCTTGATACGACAACCTTAAGATTTGAATTTTTATCTAACGCTAGCCTTAAAAATGAAATGATAGAAAATTGCCAAATAGGATCCTAAAACCAGTAGAAGATGTGAATGCTGAATGTATCAGATTCCTTCAAATAAAGACTCCACTAGCTAGTAAAAACCTCTTAATTATCTCTCCACAAATGTGGCTATAAATATCAAAGCCCCTGGCGTGTGCCCTCCACACTTCTCCATATCCATAGATATATTTGTCAGCCACAACATATATTATATTCTCTCATTTTTCTTCCATGGCATCCATAACAAATAACCAAGAAAATTTTCCCTCTGTAACTAGCCAAGAGTTTGTCAAAAATGACATAGAAAAACAAGTAATTAGCCCTTTAGATCTTGAGGTTGAAATAGTAGATTATTCCAAAAGAGCACAATGGCTTAGGGCTGCAGTTTTAGGTGCAAATGATGGTTTACTCTCAACATCATCTTTAATGATGGGAGTAGGAGCTGTGAAACAAGATGCAAAAACCATGATCCTCACCGGTATAGCCGGACTCGTGGCGGGTGCATGTAGTATGGCCATAGGAGAATTTGTGTCCGTTTATTCACAATATGACATAGAAGTGTCCCAAATGAAAAGAGAAAATGTAACACAGCTAGAGGAAAAAAAGAAAAATTTGCCTAGTCCGTTACAAGCTGCTGCTGCATCTGCTTTAGCATTTGCAATAGGTGCAGCCGTGCCTTTATTGGCTGCTGCTTTTATACAAGATTATCATGTTAGGCTAGGGGTTGTGGTGGCTGCTGCAAGCTTGGCTCTTTTAGGATTTGGAGCGTTAGGTGCATACTTAGGGAAAGCACCATGGGTGAAGTCTTCAATGAGAGTTTTGATTGGAGGTTGGTTGGCTATGGGAATCACTTTTGGACTTACCAAGTTGGTCGGTGTTACTGGACTGTATGGTTAAAACTTTATAGTTTCATTTTACATTAATCCTCAATTGGAATAATTAAAGGTCGTCATGTCTTAGTACCTAGATTTGTTGTTCGTTTTTTTTTTTCTTTTTTGAATAGTGTAACATGTATTTCTGGTTAGGATCTATTCTTTTGGTCCTTTAATCCATCCATTACCCTTAATTTGATGATGCAGTACGTAATGAAGAATCTCTTATGTTTTTACATAGTTTTGAGTGTTGCAAATAATAATCTTTGTTCACATACCGTGGATCCAACCTTTTAAAAAGAATGATAAAGGAGGTGTTTGAGTCTTGCAAATACTTAAAAGGTCACTCAACTTTGAGAAATGTGTGACCAAAGTCACTTTGCTTTGAATTGTACTAATAAAGTCACTCAACTTAAGGTAATTCTCACCAAAAGTCATTGTAACCAGATTTTGCACAATCATCTCACCGAAAATCTGACATGGCATTTTCATTTTTAATTATATATACATGTGGCATACTTTATTTTCCATATAGGATTTTATAATGAGTTGAATTATTTTCTAAGGATTTGGAAAGTGTTCTTTTAAATTATTACAATAATAGAATATTGTGTCATTGCTAAATTTCTACGGGTACTGTCGAAATATTAGCTTTACTACTCTTTCAAGTACTTAACTCTTTAATTAGTTATGGTTAGAATCATTATTTTTTCCAAATCTATTAGTTAAATATATATTTTATATAATAGATAATAGGTAGATTAGTTAAATATAATAGATAGTTAAATATATATTTTATCTAGTGTCTCCATTTTCTCAATTTCTTATTTGGATGAATGACACTTGGCCCTCCTTAAGACCAATGTTCTAGATTTAATAGGGTAAATAAAGGTATTTAACTATGGTTTGGACAAAATATCTTTCTATTTCAAATTCAATTTGTAATTTTTTATTATTGTTCGACTATGTGCACTCAAAAAATTAAGAATCATTTTAAATAAAAATTAAATTAATTGTTAAACAAACTCATCTTATTTTAGATATAGAAGTGCAGAAGATCTATGTGATTTCTATAAGTATTATGAATTGGTTGGAAAGTTTCTTTCCAAGATAAAATGTGAATAACTATGAGCAGAATATTAGGTACTATCTTCGCAACTAGTTTTAACTGATGTGATTGTGTGAAAAGAATTTCTTCGTATATTGTTATTTGAGTAAATTGGCATTATTAAATCTTGTCTTGTTAATTCTATTCCTTACGATGTTATCGCTTGCAAAATAGTTTAACACTGTTTTTGGTTTTCTGTTATATGTTTGAGATTGGATTAGCAAAAACAAAGTTTTATTAAAACAATAAATAAACAAAAATTTTGGAGACCGAAAAATAATTTAGGAGGAGGGATGAAATTTGTTGCTAAATTATAAGATAGGTTAGATGCTTTGAATTTAAAATAGGAAGATATATTTTTCTAACCATTGTCAAATATTTAGTTTTACTTCATTAAATCTAGACCATCCATTTTGAAAAAGGAGATGGATCCGAAAATATGTGGAAGAGAAATGGGTTATGGATTAAGAGTTGGGTTAATCAACTTATTATAAAATCATACATGGAAAATAAAGTATGCCACATGTATATATAATTAAAAATGAAAATACCATGTCAGATTTTCAGTAAAATGATTGTGCAAAATTCGGTTACAATGACTTTTGGTGAGAATTACCTTAAGTTGAGTGACTTTATTAGTACAATTCAAAGCAAAGTGACTTTGGTCACACATTTCTCAAAGTTGAGTGACCTTTTAAGTATTTTACTCATATGGTCTATGTCAGTTAAGTTTATAAGATCTTTTTTTTTCATTTTACTTAATTTAGTTTATGCGTACGGGAATTATATTTATTTTACTTTACTTTCTATTTGTAGTTATAGCTTGCTACTTATGAATACTATATCTTTTATTTTGTCTAATTAAAATTTTAGGGTTTAATCCAGCTACAAATCCGATAAAAACCATTCAATGTTTGCATAAAATGATATTGTTTTTGGAAAACAATTCAACAAGGACGGCATCAAAATGATGCTATTTTGAGATCCTATTATGACTTGAGAAGGAAAAAAAAAAACCACTATGATGCCTAAAATCGCATTAAGATGGTTGTTATCTTTGTTTTGTCGTAATTTAGCTTTGAATCTGCTCGTGCGGAATCTTGAGTCCGTCACGAGAGAAGGGTTAATTTCACCGGTGGTCACTAAACTATTATTTCATTTGTTATCCAAAAGTCACTAAACTTTGCTCTGGTCTACAACAAAGTCACTCAAGCCGAATTTTGTTTAAAACTTGCCGGAAAATGATGTGGCATCATTAATTAAAAATAATTTTCTTAATTAATTTTTCATCTATTAATCTAATTCCTTAACCCATTATTCTTATTCCACCCAACCCAAACACATTTCACTACGTCATCGTCGTGCATAAACATTTCATACCGATGTCATTTCTCTTTGCTTCTGTTTCGTATTGAATTAATTAGTTAATCAAATTGAGTAATGTTAGGCAAATTGGTTATGCAAAAAGGGAAATGAGGATCGGGGAATGAATAAAATGAACGTGCTAAGATCGGTTTGGTTCGGTTTTTCATTTATGAAATCAAACTAGTTATATCGATTTTTTTAAATTTTAAAACCAAAATAACAGCTCGTTTGGACTGTTGTTATGTATATGGCTTCATAATGTATCTATTGTATTGTACTTTATGTTTTGTTGAGTTCAACGTATTGATAGATAATATTGTTTGCAGTCGTTTCATGATATAACATACTAGTAAATGAAGAATGAATTTACAATATTGCAAGAAAATAATACGGGATAGAGTTACAATAAAAAAGATAAGATAGATGGTAATATATGATGCAAACCGAATGGGCGCTCACGACATTGGCGGATTTAGACTCAACATCAAAAGCTTTGAGTGTTTCAAAAGGGCTTGGAAGTCAAGAATCAAGGCAAAGGATGACCAAAGTGAACAAGTGAAGCTACTGGGGCAAATATTGGAGGCTGCAGGGCCTGTTTACAAGCTGTTGAGAGCTGGTTTTGAAGTATGACAAACGAGGACACTGAGGTTCAGGAGAAGAACCTTGTCCTTGAGATGAAGGACAAAGAACCTTGTCCTTGAGATGAAGGACACGCTTGATCGAAAAGATTACGGGTTGCAAATCCCTGTGGAACTAGGAGTAGTGGCGCGTGGTTGTTGACGTATCCTAGTCAGACTAAAAGAGGCGGTGTCCAGGCTGTATCTTTGAAGTGTGGACAAGAGTTAGACTTTAACATGGAAAAGAGTTACTGCAAATCTGATATTGCCATAATTAAGAGAATTCCCAGCAGGACTCAACTAGGGTTGTAAGACCTGTATAAAAGCAAGTAGAAGAGACCGCCGAAATCAGTTTTTCAAATAGAGAGTCGAGAGCATATAGAGGTGATCTGAAGAACTGTCTACGTTGGAAAACTGAAGAAGACAACTGGTTTGCATGCTGAGTATTTGAGTCTAGATCTCTTGTCTAGGTTCATCGAGTTGTAAGTTGTCTCTGTTACAAGTGTTCATTGTTTTGTCTATTAGCTTATTTCAGAAGCATATGTATTAGGCAAACTACTTTGTGATTACTAGAAAAAGCTAGAGTTTAGCTTTGGTTAGTGATTAGGGTCTAGAGTGTAGCCCCTTGGTTACAGAGTCTGTAATCTGAAACGTTGCTCTTGTGTTAGTGGATTGAGATTCAAAATCCCAGAGTGTGGGTCGTGGTTTTTCTCCCTTGAGCAAGGAGTTTTCCACGTAAAATCCTTGTGTTCTTGGTGAATGTTTTGAAGTGTGTTCTTAAGTATAGTTTGCATAAAAGAGAACTGAGGAACCTTGTTCTACTACGGAAGAACCAGGTTCTTACAACAAAATTCGGAGGACACTATTCAACCCCCCCCCTTCTAGTGTCCTTAGGAGGTGCTTAAAGTATAACAAGTGGTATCAGAGCGGGTCTTCTCTTGTAAGGCTAACACCTTGAGAAGGATCAAAATGAGTGCACCGCCTACTATTACTGAAGGACAGTCGGTTCTGAGGCCTCCACAGTTTAATGGGCAATACTACGCATGGTGGAAAAATAGGATGGAGAATTACATATGTGCTGAAGATTATCAACTCTGGCTGATAGTCTCTGAAGGAAACCTGATTCCCACCAAAGTGGTTGGTGAAGGAACCACTGCCACAAAAGAACCTAAGCTGAAAGAAGAGTTTGATGAGTCTGACTATAAGATGATCGAAAAGAACCACAAAGCCAAGCGGTTGGTTATATGTGGTCTGGGTCCAGAAGAGTTCAATCGAGTATCATCGTATAAGACGGCTAAGGAAATATGGGATGCTTTACAAGTTGCACACGAAGGAACCACTGAAGTAAAGGACTCAAAAAGAAGAATGTTGAAGAGACAATTTGAGTTATTTACTATGGGCGAGAAGGAATCGATTCAGGATATGATGACCAGGTTGACCATGATTACAAATGAAATGAGATCTCTGGAGATGGAACTGCCTGAGGTGGAGATGGTTGACAAAATCCTGAATGTGTTACCTGAAGCATGGGAACCAAAAATGACGGCCATTATTGAATCCAAACCCTTGAAATCCATCAAGCTTGAAGAACTGGTTGGAAGTCTGAAGACGCACGAGATGATGAAGGACTCAAAGGCTAAACCTGCAGCAAAGAAGGAAAAGACCCTTGCACTGGAAGCAACAGAAGAAGTTGATGAATATGTTGATCTTCAATCAGTGGAAGCTGCAATGGTAAGTGCTCTAAGACAAAAACTCAATCTGGGAAGGTTTAAAGGATTTAAACGAGGGAACAAGGAGAGCTCTAGCAGGAAGAACATAGTTGACAGTCCTGACTACTCTGGATGCTTCAAATGCTTCAAGAAGGATCATGCTGTCATGGATTGCCCAATGTGGGAAATAGAGTGGATGAAGAACAGAGCTGCTAAGGAAAAGGAAAAGGAAACCACAAAGGAAAACGATGTAGATAGAAAGAAGTCAAGACGGCCCCCAAACTTCAGAGCAGAACGAAGGAAAAGGAAGGAAGCTTTCTATGCCACATGGGGACCAACTGACAGTGAGTCTGATCACGAGAAGGAAGCTGACGATGACTCACCGCTAGCATTAGCAGGGATGACGGATGTTAGTTCTGACGAAGAACATCCTCTTGAAGTAAAATGGGGAAGAGATCCATCAAAGCTACCAGTGTTCAATGGGACTCATTACAATTACTGGAAGAAACAAATGAAGAAATTCTTGCAGGCAACTGATTATAGTCTGTGGCTAATTGTGAAAAGAGGACCTCATGTTCCAGTGAAGAGAGCAGCAAATGGAGTCCTGGTACCCAAGAAAGTAGAAGAACTAGATCCACAAGATCTGGACTGGCTACAAGCAAACTCCAAGGCTGAGGGCTATCTAAGAAGAGGACTTACAGATGATGTGCTTGGACAGATACTGGAATGTAAATCAGCCAAGGAGATATGGAAGAAACTGAAGGAGTTGTACATAGCTGACAACACCAAGAAGGACTCTGCCCTCATGGCAACTGAAGGAAAGGAAGCTGACGGTTCAGCAGAGGTATGTTTATCTGATCTTAAGAAAACTTTACATACATACTCTTCTGAAAATCTAATCCTAATCACAGCCACATTGATTGAAGGATATGAAAAAGAAAAGCTTGAAAAAGATAAATTAATTGAAGAATTGGGTGATCTTAGAACTAAGCACAAGAGTCTCCTAGAACAGAACATTGAGCTTGAAGAAACAAATGCCATCATGAAAGGACAGACTCTTGTGTCAAACTCTAAGATCACTGAGCTTGAATTAGAATGTAGTCAGTTGAGAGAGAGTAAGAATGGTAAGCAAGTTATGAGTGAAGTTCAAACCTTTCTGGAAGATGAATTGAAAAGGACAAATGAGATTTTATACCAAGAAATTGAAAAAAATAAGATGTTAAATCAGAAGGTTGAAAACTCAAAACTTGAACTTACCAGGCTTACAAAATGGAATAAGTCTTCAGAAGCAATGCATTGGGTTCTTGAAAATCAAAATAAAGGAAAACAAGGTTTAGGATTCAAGAAGCCCTTGCCTCCATATAATCCTAAAAGCAAATATGTGGGATTACCTTGCAACATGTTATGCACTTTCTGTGGTCAAACCGGTCATACTAAACAAAGGTGTGTTAACATTACCAAGGCAAGGGCCAAGAATAAATATTGTGTTTTACCCAAATGGGCCAAACAAGATCTGATTTATCCATTTTCTCATAAGAAGGGACCCAAGCTTGTCTGGGTTCCTAAGGCTAACCTCTAATTGTTTTGCAGGCTGGAGTGAGGGAGAACAACTCAAGCTGGATTCTTGATAGCGGTTGTTCTAGGCACATGACAGGAGATAGAAGAAACTTTCTCTCACTCGCAGCATTTCAAGGAGGCATTGTGGCCTTCGGAGGAGGAAAAAGTGGTCAGATAGTAGGCATTGGGAAGATTGGGAGATCTCTTGAGCATGCAATTGAAAATGTGTATTGTGTGGATGGTCTTAGACACAATTTACTGAGCATCTCTCAACTATGTGACAGAGGAAACGAAGTGAGCTTCTCATCTGTAGGGTGCATCGTGAAGAACCTACAGAGTGGAGAAGTGGTAATGGAAGGAAAAAGAGTGAACAATGTGTACAAGGCGTCACTGAGGTCCTTACCTGAAAACAACCTGACATGCTTGAATGTACAAGAAAGCGACTCTCAGCTGTGGCACAAAAGACTGGGTCATGCAAGTCTCACTCAATTAAATAAGCTAGCCTCGAAGGAACTGGTTCGTGGATTGCCAAACAAGAAGTTTGAAAACATAAAAGTGTGTGATGCCTGTGTAAAGGGAAAGCATGTAAGAACGTCTTTCAAGTCAAAGAAAGTGGTCAGCACATCTAAGCCACTGGAGCTGGTACATATGGATTTGTGTGGACCTATGAGAGTAAAAAGCAGAGGAGGAAAGAGGTTTGTGTTCGTGATTGTTGACGACTACTCAAGGTATACATGGACCTTGTTCTTGGCCTCTAAGGATGAAGCTTTTGAGAACTTTAAAGACTGGGCTGGTGTGGTTCAGAAAAGGCTAAGTCTTGAACTCATCAGTATTCGATCAGATCATGGAACTGAGTTTGAAAACTCAAAATTTTCTGAGTACTGTGCAGGGAACAACATAGATCACAACTTTTCTGCACCAAGAACTCCCCAACAAAACGGGGTGGTTGAGAGGAAGAACAGGTCGTTGGAGGATATGGCTAGAACCATGCTGCTGTCAAGTGGACTAGCAAGAAACTTCTGGGCTGAAGCTGTAAACACTGCATGTTACTTGCTAAATAGGTGTTCCATCAGAGCCATTCTTGACAAAACTCCATATGAGTTACTCAGAGGTAGAAAGCCAAGCATTGCCCACCTAAGGCCTTTTGGGTGCAAATGCTTTGTTCACAACAATGGCAAGGAACCCTTGGGAAAGTTTGATGCTAGGAGTGATGAGGCAATATTCCTGGGATACTCCACTCAAAGTAAGGCATACAAGGTACTCAACAGAAGAACACAAGTAGTAGAAGAAAGTATGCATGTTGTGTTCGATGAATCAGATAAGGAAATAGGAGAAGATGATGCAGATGATCAGGTGATTGGCTTAAGAAGAGAAGAAAGCATAGATGAACTGGAGGACTCGGATGAAAAGGAGAGCAAAGTCATGTCCGATGAAGGAGTCAACTTGACAGGGGGAACTTCCGATGAAGCTGAAGATCAAGAAAGTCAAGAAGAATTTACTCAAGACGATGCTGCAGGTTCTTCTAATCAGATCCAGATCAAGCCATGGAAATATCAAAGTTCTCACCCTTTGGAGAATGTTCTATCTGAACTGGATACAGGAATTATGACTAGGTCAGCATTAAAGAACTTCTGTGCATTCTTTGCTTTCCTCTCAGCCTTGGAACCAAAAAATGTCAAAGAAGCTCTAGAAGATCCAGATTGGATTATAGCTATGCAGGAGGAACTTCATCAATTTGAAAGAAGCAAAGTGTGGCACCTAGTTCCTAAACCAAAGGACAGATCCATAATTGGAACTAAATGGGTGTTCAGAAATAAGCTGGATGAACATGGCATAGTTACAAGAAACAAGGCAAGGTTGGTTGTTCAGGGCTACAGTCAAGAAGAAGGAATAGATTATGATGAAACCTTTGCACCAGTGGCACGAATGGAAGCCATTAGAATGCTGATTGCTTTTGCTACATACATGGAATTCACACTGTATCAGATGGATGTGAAGAGTGCCTTCTTGAATGGGTACCTAAATGAAGAAGTCTATGTAGTACAGCCTCCAGGTTTTGTGAACAATGAATTCCCTGATCATGTGTACAAACTGGACAAGGCTCTGTATGGTTTGAAGCAAGCTCCTAGAGCCTGGTATGAAAGACTCTCAGGGTTCTTGATGAAAAATGGTTTTTCAAGAGGTAAAATTGACAACACACTATTTCTCAAGAAGCAAGGAAAGGATCTGCTGGTAGTTCAAGTGTATGTCGATGATATCATCTTTGGAGCCACTGATGAGGAGCTGAGCAAAGGTTTTGCTGACCTGATGGGAAGTGAGTTTGAAATGAGCATGATGGGTGAATTGAATTTCTTCCTTGGGTTGCAGATAAAGCAGACGCCGGAAGGAACTATGATACACCAGCAAAAATATGTCAAGGAATTGTTGAAGAAGTTTAACATGGAAGGAGCTAAGGAGATGACTACTCCTATTGCTCCTGGAACAAAGCTCGATATGGATGAACTTGGTCCTTCGACAAATGAGACCAAGTATAGAGGAATCATTGGCTCACTTCTTTATCTCACAGCAAGTCGACCTGACATAGTCTACAGCGTAGGACTGTGTGCCAGATTTCAGTCAAAACCTAAGGAATCACACTTGACAGCTGTGAAGAGAATTCTGAGATACTTGAAAGGGACTCAGGATCTATGCCTTTGGTATCCCAGAGGTGGAACTTTTGAACTAATTGGTTTTGCTGATGCAGATTATGCAGGTCATTTGGTTGATAGGAAAAGCACTTCGGGGATGGCACACTTCTTAGGTCCTTGCTTGGTGTCATGGGCTACAAAGAAACAAAACTCGGTTGCCTTGTCAACTGCTGAAGCTGAGTATGTGGCAGCTGCTTCATGCTGCTCACAATTGCTATGGATCAAGCAGCAACTGGAGGATTTTGGAATCAAGTGTGGGGCAGTGCCAATCTTTTGTGACAACACTAGTGCTGTGAACATTGCCAAGAACCCAGTCCAACACAAAAGGACCAAACACATTGATATTAGACATCATTTTCTGAGAGACAATGTAGAAAAGGGTCTAATCACTATGAATTCATGCAGGACTGAAGACCAAATTGCTGACATATTTACCAAAGCTTTGAACAAGGTGCAGTTCGAGAGGAACAGGTTGGAGTTAGGGATGACCAAAATACACGGATGACCCAGCAGGTAATCCCCTGGTGATTGGCTAGTTTAGTAGTAAAAGTGTCTGTTAGGAATTTGTCATTACTATCTGGACTAAATTTGTACTTGAGTAAGTACACTCGTTTTTAGTGTTTTGAGCATTAGGTACAAATAATGTGATCCCATGAAGAACCTACTGTGTACTGAGGAGGAACCAGTCTTAACGTGAGGAATCGTGTCCAGGTACAGTAAACCTACTCTATTTGTTAGTTGTCATAACTGGAATTAAAATTGTCTATTGTACGTGCATCATGGGAGATTCTCCATATTCTCATAACTGTCCAAAATTATAGGAACACATTCCTTTTTAGGATAGAACTCCTTTTAAATTGCTTGGACCCCACTTCTTGAAAAGGGTATATTTAAATTAAGTTCATAACCGTCAAATCTCTTAACTTCTCCCGGTTCTCAAAAAGTTCAAAAAGCTGCCCTTCTTTATACTCATTATTTTTTTCTTCCCTAGACATTGTCACTTCACCAAAACCCTCTCTCTTTCTACAGCACTCCTTCAATCTCTCATAATCTCATCCACCACTTCCAATTGAACATCAAAATTCTCTCAAGCCCTAAAATAGATAAACCGTCAACAAACTCAGAAATCTTTACAAAATTCTTCAAGATGTCTGAAAGACCACCTCCATCCACTCTTGCTGAAAGAATTGCTAGGGCTCGCCTAAAATTTCTCAAAAAGGGGGACAAGAAACTGGTCAAGAAGTTAAAATCAAGAGCCGTTCCTTCAACACCCACTACTCAAAGTTCATCTCAACCGTTACCTGAGGTAATTTCTGATCCTACTCCATCTACACCTGTTGGTTCAGTTGATATAGCCAGTCCTGGCATTGTAGAAACTGAAACCCTAGTTGCTGAATTAGATAAAATAGTAGATGTTGAGCAGAGGGACAATATAGATAGGGGGAACCCACGTGAGGAGGAACAAGTAACTAAAGAGAATGAACCTAGAGAAGATGTGCAGGATGGTGTAGACGGTGTGTCTAGAGGCGAGTTAAATATAGCCGAAAAAATAGAAGAACAGTTGAGGGAACTGGATAATGATGAATCTCTGAGAAAAGATGTTGGTGAGTCAAGTAAAGATATGAGTGGAACAGGGGTGTGTTTAGAGGATTCTGTGCCTAAAGGCCCTGAGGGTGATGGAACTGCTACTGCTGAAGTTCCAGGGGGAGAGGGACAAGAACCTGTTACTTGTCTAAACCCTACTAGAGCTGATGATGCAGATTTTAGCTGGACAGAATCTGATGAAGATGGAAACAAGGAAGTTGTTGTTGAAAAACAAGAGAGTGACAAGGAAGAGAAAAAATTAAAAAGGAAAAGAAAATTTGGGGCAGAAGATGAGAAGGTGACAGGTGAGGAAGAGGAGGATGAGGTGGTGTTTGTAAAAGAAAATAAAGTAGAGCCTGAAAAAAGAAGAAGGTTGGTGAGAGATGGGAAACCAGTGTTGAAATCTAGACTGGTAGATGAAGAAAGTGAAGGAGGTGACCAAGAGGCTAGTGAGCCTGTGGTCAGGAGAGTTGGTACTAGGTCGGCTTTCAAAATGCAGATGGAGAGGATTGAAAAGCTAGGAAAGACAGTAAAAAATGTGAAGATGAGGGAAGAAGAGAAGAAGAAAGAAGAAGAGGAGAAGAGAGCTGGTGAGGAAGAGGAGGAAAGTGAAGCTGGGAGTTATGTGGAACCCAGTGATTCTGATACTGACAGTGAGGTGGAGAGTAAGAAGAAAAGAAAAGAAGTGGATAGGGAAGCCTTCTTTTCTAGACATCAGGTGCTGCCAGGGAGTATACTGTATGATGAAAAGGAGTTTCATATGAAATCCTTGTTGAGAATGATAGGAGATCAGGGTTGGTTGAGCTTGTTTGGAAACAATGACAGGAAGCTGTTTGTGGATGAAGTCAGGGAGTTTTATACAAATTGCAGGGTAGTAGCCAGGAGGGTGTTTACAACTGTGAAAGAAGTGGAGATTGAATTTGGGAGACCTGAACTGGGAGTAATTCTGGATGTTCCTGCTGAAGGGTATTGCAGGTATGTTAAGCTAAAATGGCCAAAGAGAACAGATAGAGTTACTCCCTTAGATGTTGTGAGAAAGTTTTCAGGGAAACCCAGATTGAGGAAGGAGAGGAAGGTTGAGAAAAAGGAGATGGAGCCTGCACATCAGCTTTTGTTTGAGTTTGTGCATAGGTTTCTTCTGCCTAGGGGGGAAAGGAATTGTGAGGCTAGTGCTCTTGATCTGACCTATATGGATCTGATGGACAGAGGGGTAAAAATAAATTTGCCTGGGCTCATTATTAGGCACATAAAGAGAATCTGTGATACTGATCAGAAGCCACACTCTCTTGTGCATTCTTACATCATCCATCAGATTCTTGAGCATTTTGGAGTGCCTTTAGGTGCAGGGAAGAAGCCAACTATCCATCAGAGGTTTGGGGTTAATGTGCTGAAGAGCTGTGACTTCTTTCAAGAAAGCAGGGCTTCCAAAAGGCCAATGCAGGTCAAGCAGGAGGAGTCAGAGGACAGTGAAGAGTTTGGACCTGATGAGGCCATCGGTGCTGTGCAGGAACTGGAGAAAATGGTTCTTGAAGTTAATGAAGAAAATGCTGAACTGCACAGGCAGTTGAAGGTGAAGGATCAAGAGATTGATCGCTTGAAGATCGATTGCCACAAGTATGAGGCCGAGCTGGTGATGGAGAGGGCCAAAAATACGAAACAACTTGAGGCACTCGTTAAGCACTTCAACCTTCAGCTGTGATTCTTCCAGTCCTGTCCTCCTATCTTTCTTTTTTCCTACCCCACCTGATCTTTGCTCCTCCCTATTCTCCCTTGATTGCATGATTTGGATAATTAAGACAATTTCAATTTTTGTTGTGTAACTAAATAGAGTGGTGCTGCTGTCACCCTCTGGATGTTGATTTTAAATTTCTTATGTTTGCGACTGTTTCTTGTTTCAGTACCTGGTTCCTTGTTGGGCCCTTATTTTGATATACCTATGTTCTTGACACTGATGAGTTGCCTTATGCTCTAGACTAGATTAATCTGACAAGTTCCTGCAGGTCTTTGAATCTTTTCGATGATGCCAAAAGGGGGAAGAAGGAATGTTGGGGTGTTTGTGACCTAACTCATCTGTTTTTATTGTTCTGTTATTTTTTGTTCTTGTTTGTGGTATATGTTATGTAGGTTCTTGGGCAACGTTTGTTTGTCATCATCAAAAAGGGGGAATTTGTTGAGAGCTGGTTTTGAAGTATGACAAACGAGGACACTGAGGTTCAGGAGAAGAACCTTGTCCTTGAGATGAAGGACAAAGAACCTTGTCCTTGAGATGAAGGACACGCTTGATCGAAAAGATTACGGGTTGCAAATCCCTGTGGAACTAGGAGTAGTGGCGCGTGGTTGTTGACGTATCCTAGTCAGACTAAAAGAGGCGGTGTCCAGGCTGTATCTTTGAAGTGTGGACAAGAGTTAGACTTTAACATGGAAAAGAGTTACTGCAAATCTGATATTGCCATAATTAAGAGAATTCCCAGCAGGACTCAACTAGGGTTGTAAGACCTGTATAAAAGCAAGTAGAAGAGACCGCCGAAATCAGTTTTTCAAATAGAGAGTCGAGAGCATATAGAGGTGATCTGAAGAACTGTCTACGTTGGAAAACTGAAGAAGACAACTGGTTTGCATGCTGAGTATTTGAGTCTAGATCTCTTGTCTAGGTTCATCGAGTTGTAAGTTGTCTCTGTTACAAGTGTTCATTGTTTTGTCTATTAGCTTATTTCAGAAGCATATGTATTAGGCAAACTACTTTGTGATTACTAGAAAAAGCTAGAGTTTAGCTTTGGTTAGTGATTAGGGTCTAGAGTGTAGCCCCTTGGTTACAGAGTCTGTAATCTGAAACGTTGCTCTTGTGTTAGTGGATTGAGATTCAAAATCCCAGAGTGTGGGTCGTGGTTTTTCTCCCTTGAGCAAGGAGTTTTCCACGTAAAATCCTTGTGTTCTTGGTGAATGTTTTGAAGTGTGTTCTTAAGTATAGTTTGCATAAAAGAGAACTGAGGAACCTTGTTCTACTACGGAAGAACCAGGTTCTTACAACAAAATTCGGAGGACACTATTCAACCCCCCCCTTCTAGTGTCCTTAGGAGGTGCTTAAAGTATAACACAAGCTTACTGCCTTAACTCTAGAATCAACTCAACGCGATCGTGCAGGGACAAACAACTGTGCAGCACAATCACGAGGTCCCAAACGCGATCGCGCAGATAGACGAGAAAGGCTAAGGAAGCACCTTTCGCGGATGCGTGGCCTCTACTGCGTTCGCGAAGCACTGCTGGCCTTGTCATCGCGATCGCATCCATTCTGTCGGGATAGCACTGAGACGATAATCAGAAGCCCACTTTAAGTTAATGCCTTTTGTTTCAGCCCACTTTAGAGGGAAATTAAGGCAATGTTATGCCATTTTTAAAAACAAGTACTTAAGGCCTCTTAGTCTCATTTGCTAGGGTTAGACTTTTGATGATTATTATTGAGTGTAAACATTGGCTAAGCTTGTTGCTTGAACATCTTTTTTACTTGGTTTGCAACTGAATTAGATTCAATTGAGGATCAATTAGTATATGTTCTTTTTTATTGTTGTTTTAAGGGGGTGATTAGGCTTCACCTCCTAATCCATTTCCTTAATTCCAAATCATTCAAATTGGGTCTTACTTTTATCATTTTTATTTTCTTGTTATTTTCCTATTCCTAGTTTGGATCATATCAATATATCAAGGGGAAGAAGAGAGAAAAAAGACATGGTAACGACGTGATCATACCAAATCGGTCGTTACATAAAATGGACTCTTCATCGTTATGTAACGACGGACTAACGATACGATACAACAAAATTTTAAACAATTAATACAAACATTATTTTATAGTAATAGTACAATAACAGTACGATACGGTACAACTGATAACTACCATCCAAACAAGCTAATACTAAACAAGTTCGAATTTTTATTTTTGGTTTTCTCAAATTTTTCTTTTGATTTTCCTGGGTTATTCGATTTTTGCTTGGTACCCCAGCGATTATATGGTAGATAAAATTTATCAAATTTCAAAATTTTCATTGATAAAATAGTTATCTATATATCTTCATGTAAGATATGACACTCTAATTTATAGGTATGTCCTTGCTTTTGCTTACTGCATTAAAAAATAATTGACCCACAGATATAAAGCCTTAAAAAAATTACGTGTCTCACACTCTAATTCAATACAAAACAGAAGCAAAGAGAAATTACATCGGTATGAAATGTTTATGCACAATGATGATATACTGAAATGTGTTTGGATTGGGTAGAATAAGAATAATGAGTTAAGAAATTAGATTAATAGATGAAAAATTAATTAAGAAAATTATTTTTAATTAATGATGCCACATTATTTTTCCGGCAAGTTTTAAACAAAATCCGGTTTGAGTGACTTTGTTGTAGACCGGAGCAAAGTTGAGTGACTTTTGGACAACAAATAAAACAAAAGTGACTTTGTGGTAATGTAACAATAGTTCAGTGACCACCGGTGAAATTACCATCCTCTTGAAATACCTTTGTTTTATGCCACTACTTTCTGCTCATGCATGCTGATCCTACTCTATATATTAGTATGTATTTGAGTACTGCAGATATATTGAAACTTCAAAAACAACAAGTCCTTCTTTCTCAAGCAAAATTTCTTCATAGCTACTCAAAACCATGTCAAAATCACAGTTCTCAATGAACATGATAACAGAAACCAAGTCCCTAATGAGGATTTTGACTACTCCCAAAGGGCACAATGGCTTAGAGCTGCTGTGTTAGGAGCCAACGATGGATTGCTTTCCACTGCATCTTTAATGATGGGTGTTGGAGCTGTCAAATAAGACGTTAACACCATGATCTTCGCAGGCTTTGCAGGGTTGTTTGCAGGTGCTTGTAGCATGGCTATTGGAGAATTTGTTTCTGTGTACTCTCAAAGAGACATAGAGAAAGCTCAAATGAAGAGAGAAAAAGGAAAGAATCATGAACAACAAGAAGATGATGAAAAAGACAATAAGGATAAGCTCCCAAATCCATTCCAAGTAGCTATAGCCTCAGCAGTTGCATTTTCATTGGGTGGCATAATACCAATTCTTGCTGCTGGATTTATGTCAAATCATAAGGTGAGACTGGCTGTGGTTGTGGCTGCAGTCAGTTTGGCATTGTTAGCATTTGGAGGAATTGGTGCTTTTTTGGGCAGAGCTCCTATGGTGAATTCTTGTGCTAGTCTTAATTGGTGGTTGCATGGCAATGGCCATTATCTTTGGACTTACTAAATTGGTTGGTTTGACTGGCCTAGACATGTGATTGAAAATTGTGACTAGTGTTCCTGTCTTTTTTTTCTTGTTTAGAATCATCGGTTGAAATTTTTGTTGCACTGTTGACTAAATTTCCTAGATAAGACTAGCTAGAGTGAATGCTCGATGTGTAATGGTTCTGGTTTTAATGGTTAAGAATAGAATTGACGCTTTTTTCGAATTTTATATCTGTTGGACCTGAATGCTCTTCCACTTTAAGGAAAGTTGTAGACCTTGTAGCCTAATTTTTGATAATATCTCTTCAAATGATTTGTAATATGAAACCTTCTAAAAGATGTTATTGTTGTTTTACCAAAATCACGCAGTGCAAAGTTTATGGCACTGTTGCAAAAGTGGACAAGTTGGCATTACAATGGAGTGTATGACAATCCCATTTCAGGTTAAGCTAGCAGTTAGCGAGAATATAAATTTTATTTACTTAATTATATCTTCAACACATTGCAAACACCATACAAAAGTTTGGGAGAGTAACTTGGGGCTTTTTGCTCCTTGACCTCCCCCAAGTCTTCAGTTAAAAAAATAACCTCCAAGTTTTAAGAATTGGCTAGATGACCTCCTCTTTTTTAATCAAGATTAGGACTTAATTACACAAAAAAATACCTACACGTCCCAACCCCCAAGTTCCAAATATTACATTTTGGCCCCATTACCAAAAAAGGAAAATTTCCTCCCTCCCCCCCCCCCTCTCGTTCCAGCCGCCTCCATTGCCCTCTTCTTCAGCTGAACCTTGTTTTAGGGGCCCAAATCCAACCATTTTGTTCCATAGCTATCAGAAATCCAATTCACATCTTCAGTTTGCTCTGATTTCTTGATTTATGGTTATGGGAAGCTTTTAAATTTTCAATTTCAAAAGGTTCTAATCCGTCTATCGTGGTGGGTGCAATTACTTCGAATTGAGTTGATATCAACTTCATCGTACAATACAAAGTGTTTTATTGAGTTGGTAAGTTGTTTTATCATATCCGCCATTGTTTTTGTTCCATTAGAACTCTATTTTTGCTCATTGACCTATTTCAGTATATTATTGACTTATTCATATATCAGTAAATAGAGCTGTTATGGGGTGCTATATAGTAGTGGGTGCTGATTACAATGGGCAATGGGTAGAGACGCCTAAGTATTGGTCTTGGCGTTCTAATACTAGTTCAACAGTACCTATTGCATTGAAATTGGACGGTACATTTAACAAGTTGATTGACAACGTCATTGAACGCAGACAATTAACTTGTAATCGCAGCGACATATCTATTAGTTATATGCTTGGTGTTGCGCCTGTTGGGGGAAAATAGCTCCTTCGTACATTAGGAATGACAGTGATTTGCGCATATACCTCCTAGATATAGATGGTAATGGTAGTAGGCCTATTCTTTATATTTCGGGGGTCGAGAAGTCCGCCGCAGCTACAAATGTTGTTGCGGCATCTCCCATAGCAGCTGATGATCAAATGGTTGAGTCCAGCAATATTATTGGAGATGGTACTGGCAAATCCCTCTTGTACAAGAATGATGAGAAGGCTACGAGCCACCTTCGTAGTGCCTTCGTGGGAGATAAAAGAACCTGTACATGTAAGATATTTATCAAAAGGGGCAGGAAAAGAGTTCAGCACATTCCATCCATCGGTGTATCATTTACGTCCAAGAAGAGAAGGAATAAAATTTCAAATTGTAAGCGACCCAGCCATAAAAGAACAACTTGCCCTCTGGCTCAAAATAGACAGTGATTTATTATTTATTGCTTTTTCCCTTATGAGTGTAATAATTTATTTTTATGAACATTTGTAATAACTTTGTGAACTGAATAATTTCTGTATCTTTGCAAAATTAGCTAGTGTTTAGTCTTGTTGTTTATTAGAATTAGATATGTTGATAATAGACCATTTTTTGCTGCGGTTGAGGTTCTTAACTCTCGATTTTAACAAGTTGACAAAAAATCTTAACTACTCCCTCCGTCCCAATTTATGTGGCACCATTTGACTGGGCGCGGAGTTTAAGAAAATAGAGGTTGACCTTGTTAAATATCAATTTTACCCTTGAAAAAGTAAGAGAGAGAAGATTTGAGTAATAAAAAAGTTGTTGGTAGGTTTAAAAGTATGTAAGACCCAACAAGGGTAAAATAGAGATGATGCATTAAATAGTTGTCAAATAAGGAAAGGTGCCACTTATTTTGGGACAAACAAAAAAGGAAATGGTGCCACATAAATTGGGACGGAGGGAGTAGCTTTATTGATATTTGTAGTAATTACTGTTGGTTGTAGACTTTTTGAACATAGACCAACTCAGCATAGACTGAAGACATCATTTCAAACAGTTAGCTTGCTAGTGGATTGTGTGGTTGATAATCGGCCAGTTGAAACGCGTACCAGGTACTTTAAAGGGTGCACTGCCCAAAGTATGAACTATCCTATCTGATACAATGGCTCCAATAACTCCTGTCTTTTGACCTTCCTCCCATATAGAGTATAAATAGGGTCATCATTTCCTAATTTTTATTAACACCCATCAACAAGTTAGTTCATCTACCCCTATTTTTTACACCTCTTTGATCTCCTCCCAAGTCTCTTAAAACATGCCAGAAGATGTAGGGGATGCAAGTAATGACTATGTCTGGCCGCATGGAATGTACATCATTACAAGGAACCGTACATGCTTCACTCTTACTGTGAATAGTTATTCATGTATAAATGATGATCTAGTAAGTTTCGTACCTCGTTCTTTAATATTTAGATTTGACTAAATAATGATCTAGTAGTTATTTGATTTTTAACACATTAAACGTTGTACCCTTTGATTATAGATTTTTCCATGGAACATAGCATATCTTTTACCCGACTACACGCTGCAAGCTGTTATCTACAGTGGTGATGTTAGATACTTCATGGAATTTTGTGTGACAACAACTCGCAAAATGATCGTCATATCAATCAAGACCAAGTTTTCCACTTTCAAATAATGCGCCGACATCCTGAATATGGTCTTTGTTTTCGTGTGCATATGTTGCCTCGAACAAGAGGTCCTCTTTAACCGTTTAGTAAAGAAAGCTCTTTTTTTATTAATGTATTTATTAAAAATATTATCAATGAAAATGGGTGATATTTTGTCGGCGTATTAATTTTGGTGTTTCTACTGTTAAGTTTGTTATAAGTTATTATTTTTAGGCGAAGTAAACAGTATTTGACGATCTTTCAATTTACCTTTATTTACTGTCTTATTTTTCATATACTTAGTAAAATTAATAATAAAACTCTTGATGCATAAGAAAATTTTATTTGTTGGTCATGTATGCGTAGTTGACAATCGATCTTCCGTTGGTGACACTATATTTTAAATGAGTTTTATTCATCTGTAGTTGAAAACTTTTTCTGGACTAGGAATAAAATACTGTGTAAACTACTATACTTGGTCTTCACTAAATAAATGTTGGATTTAAACTAAATTGAATGTTTGTTGTTCAAATTGGCTATTCGATCATATACTAAAATCGCATAGACTAAAGACAAATACATATTCAAATAATAATAACTAGTTGTCGTATATTAATAGACAACACACTTAATGAGTAAGCTAAGTATATTGATAGGTAGATAATAGGCGAGTAGGAAACGTGTCATATTTAAAGGAGTGCACCGCCCAAGCTTGTCATGTCCCGTCGGATTTAATGGAGTGGAAAAAGTCTCACCGGGAAATGAATTTAATCATGACTATTAGACCCTCCCCCCCCCCCCCCCCCCGCCACCCCTATCCGTTTCACCTGCTTCTTCAATAAATAGGACCATTGTTTACACTTTTCTTCACACAATTCCAACTGTAAAATCTCAACTTTTTGTAAGGCTTTTTCCTGCACAACAATGTCTTCTTCCCAAGATGCACTGCTAATCCGTCAAGCTCTAGACATCCTCATACGAAGAATTAATGAGGACAGGCAGCACCAAGAGATGAACGTTCGACGCATTGCACGTATTCTTCGTGCAATGTGTTGTTGCGTCGGTATCAACCCCGACAACCTCATCACCCCCCCCCCCCCCCCCCGCCAAGTTCCCCTTAATTTGTATGTTTTTTTTAAGTATGTTAAATGCTTTAAGTTATTAAGTATGTTAAATGCTTTAAGTTATTAAGTATGTTCAATGTTTTAAGTTAGTTTAAGTACATGCTTTAAGTTATTAAGTATGTTCAATGTTTTAAGTTAGTTTAAGTATATATGTATTTTATTTTTTGTTATTTTGTAAAGAGGTTTCTGATTAAAGAAAGCTCTTTAATATGTAATTATTAAAAAAATATGAATGGAATTGAGAAATTTTGCTGCCGGCGTACTAATTTTGGTGTTGCTATTGAATTAATACTCTCTACCAAAAATCAGGGGTTTTTCGACCGCCCATACGGTAGATAGCCGACCGACATCCGACCAAAAGTGGTGGTCGGAGATTTGCTGGTGGGAAAGTTCTGTTAGACCGATTCGGTCGACGATTCGACCGACAATCGGTGGGAATGTGGTCGACAGCTTGAATTTCTAGAAAACTAAATATTTAACAGATGATTTTCTGGAAAAAATGAAATTTAATTTTTCGAACAAGTCGGTCGAACAGATGAATTTCTGGGGATTTTTTAGGTGACGTATTCGATCGAATCGGTCGAAAATCTTTGTAAATCCTGCAATAAAAAAGCTGTAATTAGAGCTACACCACCTGTAAACGCAGAAAATACCAGCACCATATAAACAATAGGCTTCACCAAACCTTAATATTAGTCTAAACTTGACTTTAAACTAAAATTCTAACAATATACATAATTTCAAGACTTCACAACGATAACACAAGTCAAACAAATCAACTACAAGTCTTACAATCATCAAAGAAGCTTAACAAAAACTATCCACAAGTCTAACACATGTCTAACATCATGAACAATCCATTATACTACTCGGTTGCCTCAGAACTAGACTCGGATCCAGACTCAGACGACGATCTGTATCGACGTTTGGTCTTGCCTCCCCCCCCCCCCCCCTCCTGCTCCTCCTCTTGCTCTTGCCCTTGTCCTTTTTCTTTCCCTTCTCAGAATGACTAGATGACATCCAGTTTTGCATCATTTCCCGCATGACATTCATATTAGCCTCATTGCGCAAACATTCTTCTTCGCACTTTCTCTTAAGCTCTTCCATTTCATTGAGCAGTCGAGCTTCCACGGATGGATTAATTGATCTAGTAGGAGTGTAAGAGCCAAACAAACCTGGATTCAGACGATCCGAAGCATACTGCGATCCAAGACCGTAAGCACATCCCTTCTTTACCCCTCCATTTACCTCCAACCATAGTGCGGTTTCCTCCTCAAGTGTCATTGAAGCTGGGGTACTGCTTCCACACTCGGATGCTTGACTTGCCAACCTTGCTTCATAAGCCACTGGAGCCTTTTCCTGAAAAAAAAATTAATAATAAAAATTAGATGTATAAATATTGAAGGATTATACAAAGAAGTTTGAACTTAATAACTTACCCACAACTCTTTAGCGCGCGGCTCGACTCAGACTTCTTCCCCCTTTTTTGTTCATGTAGATATGTCTAGTCTTAAACATTTCGGGTACAGGTACTGTCCGCCCTTCTTTCTTTTCCTATAAATATTAGAAGAGGACAAGTTAGATAGAAAATTAACGAGAGTTATATTAAAAACAATACATATAAATTAAAGATCTTTACCAATAGCATCCGCTGAGTCGCGCAACTAACTGAGCCCCCGATGTGCAGCGATCCACCCTTTTCGGAGGTTCGCGCTGCCTTTCCTTGGGCGCTCATCTTCTTAAATTCATCACTCTCTCAGTATTTCAGCAGTTGTAGCCACTGAGGCTCAAAAATCCAATCGGGCTTCTGTCCTCTATCCCGGTAAGTATATATGGAGCCCTTGACGAGACCAGCGCATTTTTTGAGGAAATTGCTTCGGATAATGCTATCAAAGGCAACATGCCACTTACACTTTGTCTGAAATAATTAAAAATATTAGATTCAAATATAAGTAAAACATAACTAAATTATTAATAAATTTTATGCATAGTTATTACCTTAAATTCTTCAAACATGTTCAGTTTTACCGGGAAAGGTACCCTACCCCAGGATGGCCACGCATCAGTCCAGCTAGATCGTATGCACGTTGTGACTATGGTCGTAGCCACGTGCGATGGAGTAAAACTAGATAAAAATCGCTAAAGTTAATAAATATACTAAAAATTAAATTCAAAGAAAAATTAAATAGTTAAAAACTGACAAAAATAATACTTACCCTTTATCACCCCCCGGATAAATAATCACCAAGCCTCCGCCATGTGATCCTGCTTCACCAATGTAATAGGGCGAGCTCGGATAATAATATGGTATAGTCTGCGGTGGTACAGTACAACTAAACGTATCAGAAGGTGGTACAGTAGATCCAGAAGGAGTAGATGATGAAGGGGACGGTGATGGACTGGAAGATGGTGAAGGCATGGAAGAACTTGGACAGCCATGCGGACGAACAACATAACCGCGCGATGTAGGATGTGGCATGCCCGGGGCCGGTGGAGTGAAAAATCCAGGAGCATATGTCAACGGAAACGATGTAGGAAGCATATGAGGTACAGGAGCAGGAGGAGTAACATGACCAGAAGCAGAAGAGGTACTTTGAACCATTTTTTTCCCCATAGCCTTCCCCGTAGATGTCATATCTTTAAAATAAGCACAATAAATTAGCACAATAAAATCAAAATATAAATTTAGAACGGAGTACATTTATAAAGTAGTACTATTAATTGTAGTAAGATGACAATCGGCTTACTACGAACATGTCAGTCATCATCATTCATCTCAAGACTTAAGATTCTCTTCCTTCAATGTCTTAGAACACAGCTCCTTAAAAAATAGGCTCGTCTCTATAAGGGGTTTCAAAACTTTATCAGGCAAGCCATTGAATGCAATTGGGAGCAAGTTTTCCATGAAGATATGACAGTCGTGGCTTTTCATTTGAGTCAACTTTCCGTCTGTCATATCAACACACCTTTCTAGGTTTGACGCATATCCATCAGGCATCCTCAAATTATTTATCCAATCACAAATCTGAAACGACCTCGGTTAGTCGTTTCGGAAGTTAGGACACCGATTGGCGTGCCGATAATTTTAATATATTTGTAATATCTAGTTGGACCTGTCTGTAAAATTTGAACTAAATCAGACCTCGTTTGGTAGGCATCGGAAGAAGGTTTCAGTTTTATTGTCGATAAATATTAAAAAGAGATTTTCGAGCTCGGTTTTGGCGAATGAGCTCCGATTCGAAATCTGAAAACGGCGTTAGGTTCGTATGATTATTTATGACTTTTGTGATTTTTTGAAAGTGAATTTCGATGTAGTTCGGCTAGTTTCCGCTAAAATGCCGAAAGTTAAATAATTTGACTTTTTCCATTTAATTTGCATATTGAGTTTCGGGAGTCCGATTTGAGATCCACCTTAGCAAGTGTGTTATATATATTTTGTATAACTGGTATGCAAAAGTTGGAATTATTAGGATATTGTATTAATTTTTACCATAGCAGCAAATTTTAAAGGAAAAAGAAAAAAAGGGAAAAGACAAATAAAAGGAAAATAAAGAAAATGAGCAAGTGGGCGGTGAGCTAAGGATTAATATCTCTCAGCTTAAGTTCTTAACAGCATTCAAGAATCAAACAGAACAGAGACAGAAAATGAAATAGATTTCGCAAAAGAGAATAATGCCAAAAATGAGAAAAGAGCCTTGAAAATAGTAGAATTTTTACCCCGAAACATTCAGGTAATGATCTTAATGCATTATTTGAGTTTATTGCGTGTGTTTGAATATGTTTTAACGGTAAAACTTGGAATATTAGACATCATTTTAATAAGTTCAATTAATAGTTTAAAGGGTCAAATGGACCCCGATAATGGAATTGATTATATATTTGTACTCAGTGAGTTATGGGCAACTTATAAGTATAATTTATTTAGGATTTGGTTATGTGACCTTAAAACCTGTACATAGGTCTGGCCTGCGTATTGCGTATGCGAATAGGGTAACAGGTTCCTAACCGGATTGCCCTAAGATGTGAGGAATGAAGACTTTAGCCTAATTTGATATATTTTTCTGCTTATTGAATAGAGTGGGATCGTTTGGCAATGAAATCAAAGGATAAAGCGGTTGTTGATTAGCAATGCTAACTTTTGGAAGAGGTAAGTGTTTATATCAATTTCTTTGGAGGCACCTGGCCTCGTGGATTTTCAACCACGTGTTCTTTACGTGTGTAGCTGCCGATAGGCGTACTCATTACGCCTTAGCTTTGAATTTACGTTCTATATTATATGTTATGTTCTGTTGCTGATATTGCATTAAGTATCTGAGCATTGTACTCTGGCTGTCATTCTTGCATATACTTCCCGGTTGGCGATGAGCGTTCCGCACCGGTTAAGGATCATTATTGCATATACTTCCCGGTTGGCGATGAGAGTCCCGCACCGGTGAAGGGTCATCATTGCATATACTTCCCAGTAATCGATGAGAGTCCCGAGCCGGTGAAGGGTCATCATTGCATATACTTCCCCGGTAATCGATGAGAGTTCCGAGCCGGTGAAGGGTCATTATTGCATATATCTCCTGGTAGACGATGAGGGTCCCGCGCCGGAGATAGGTATCAGACATATGTTACTGCATTGCATCGTACCACATTCATTCCATCTCATTGCACCGCATACTGACTATTGTGTGTATTGTGTTGTGTTTTATGTGTGCGGTATCTATACCATGTTGTGGACATATCTCAGTTTGCCTATATATTTCTGGCTCGTATCCTGAGTTGTACGCTGCAACAGTATAAATATAGGAATTGGGTTACACGCCGCAACAGTATAAATATATGGATCGGGTTGCACGCCGCAACAGTATAAATATACGAATCGGGTTGCACGCCGCAACAGTATAAATATACGGATCGGGTTGTACGCTGCAACAGAATGTATTTCTGATTGTGGATATGTTCGGGATACTTAAAAACCTATATGTTCTTTCTACCTTATGTCCCTGGTTGTTTATAATTACAGACGTGTTCCCAGTTATTATCTGGCTGTCTTTTTTTTATAATTTAAATAAGATGGATTTGGTTTACCTATTTTTTTCTCCCTGGCTAGCTATCCTATTTTTTTTTTTTTGAGGTGACTAGTCTGCCCCACTTGCTGAGTCCTTTTGACTCACCCCTGTTTGTTGTTTGTTTCTTGTCTATCTATTCTGTTTCGGCAGGTTCACTCCAGGATTGAGTTCGCCACGTTGTTCAGGAGCGAAGACGACTTCAGCTGTCAGGGTGAGCCAGCTTGTATTCCGGATAGCCACCAGTTTATTGCTATTATTTCAGCTGCATTTTGCTCCCTTCAGAAGGTATCTGTCTTCTTTTGTACTCTTAGATGTCTAGTCTGGATAGCCCTAAACCTAGTATGTGGGTAGTCAGCTGTAATTTCTTTTTTTTTACAGCTTAGAGGTATCAGTATGTTTTTACTTTTCAAAGTCTTGTTATTATTTATAAATTGAATTATATTTATTTTCCTAATTTAATTGGTAAGGGTTCACCCGACGGGTCGAGGGGAGGATGTCGGGTGCCTAGACGGGTTCCGGGTCGTGGGTCGTGTCAGTTCATTCTTCTCTCATTCAATCCGACTGTGTAACTAGCCTTGGACAGCCAAATCGTGTTGCCTACTTGAGATACGTGTAACTCAGGTCGCCTACAAAGTTCTTGAAGGTCCAACCTGGCCTTCACGTTATCCTTTGTCTTGTTCCTGACATCCATCACAGTATTAAAGACAGCCTCGAAAAATTCTTCTCAATATGCATGGGATCCAGATTATGTCGAAGAAGATTATCCTTCCAATAAGGCAACTCCCAGAAGATACTTTGTTTAGTCCAATTATGATCAATACCATAACCAGGTGCTTTAGATGGTTGTGGTCAGTTACCTTAGAGTACTCCTTAACCCTATCACGTATTTCTACTCCTGACAGCCTTCGCAGAGGCTGCTCAAAATCAACCTGATTCTTCATAAATGCACTAGTGTTATTCCTAAATGAATGGTCCATTGGCAAAAATCGACGGCAACAGTCGATTTATAGTGAAGGCTTTTGTATCTTCTATATAGTAAGGGCAAGAGAGCTTACCTGCAGTAGACAACCCAGACAACATTCCATAAGCTGGAAAGTCATTTATAGTCCACATCAAAGAAGCACGCAGTTGAAAGTTCTGTTTCGTTAATATATCATATGTTTCCACAACTTCATGCCACAATAACTTTAACTCATCAATCAAAGGCTGCAAAAATACATCAATCGAGGCTTTCGGTTTATGTGGACCCGGGATAATGCAATTCAAAAATAGATAAGGACTAGTCATGCACATTTCGGGTGGAAGATTGTACGGAGTGACAAATACGGGCCAACAAGAATATGGTGTAGACGATACATCAAAAGAGTGAACCCATCTGAACATAGACCCAACCTTATGTTTCTTGGTTCACTAGCAAATGACGGATACACCTGATCAAAGTGTTTCCATGCCTCACCATCTGACGGATGCTTAGAATGTCCGGCTTCTTTGTACGATCATGGTGCCAGCTCATATGAGGAGCAGAGCTCATCGACGCATACAACCTCTTTAACCTAGGTATAAGGGGTAAGTAATGCATCGACTTAACAGGGATAAGCTTCTTTTTAGCATTTAGAATTGGCTTGTAACGAGGCGCCTCAAAGAATTTACAAGTCTCTCATTCTGCGTCATCCTTATAAAATAACATGCAACTGTTGACACAACAATGAATTTTCTGTGCAGAAAGGCCTAACGTGGAAACCAACTTCTTAGTGTGGTAATAATCAGTTGGTAATGCCATGTTAGTCGGATTGAGCTCATTCATAAGGCCAATGATGGAATCCATGGTTTCTTGAGATATACTAAAATCGGATTTAATACTTAACAATCTAACAGCAACTGACAACTTGGAATGCACAGAGCCTTCATACAATGGACGACTAGCTTCCTCCAACCGTTTATTGAAGAGCTTTGCCTCATCATTGGGAACGTGCTCAACATTTGGCTGCGATGTACCCAGTTGCGATGGCTCATCTGGGTACATCCCAAAGGCATCATTAACCATTCGATAATTATCAAGATCAGTATCCACAAATTGACCACTCCAACCGCCACAAACATTTTGAAAATTAACATCATTGCGCATCTCA
Organism: Petunia secreta; assembly: GCA_029990175.1. NCBI lineage: Eukaryota > Viridiplantae > Streptophyta > Magnoliopsida > Solanales > Solanaceae > Petunia > Petunia secreta. Next base: position 6,267,511 of record JARKIP010000028.1, on the reverse strand, counting down.
TGAGACTCTCCATGATAAACCCAAACAAAATAATTTGGCATAAAACCCTTCTCATAAAGATGCATTTCTACTTTATCCAAATTCTTTCCTTTTGTGCACTTGCATTTCACACAAGGACACTTAATCTCGTCATTCCTTATAAAATCATCATGTGTTTTTGCCTTAGCAATAAATTCTGCAACACCTATAGCAAATTCTTCCCTCATCCCCCGCCGCCCGGGACTATTTCTATTATACATCCAACTACGGCTTCTATATTCCATATCTACACAAACATTGCAAGTTTGAGAACTATATTCAATTGTAGAGATTAAAAGAAAATAATTTATTGTGAAACAATTCCAATTTTCATAAGATTTACTAGTGTTAGTATTAGTATTAGTATAAAATATTTACTAGTATTAGTAGTATTATATCTAAGACAATTACAAATGAATTTACAAAATAAGATATTTTTAATTCTTTAGCTACTAACTTATAGCTAATGTCAATTAAATTATTGTTAAGTGTGATACTTGTTCATTTGCTTATATATCTTATTAACTTCAACCCATTATTCAAAACCAAATCACAACTTTAATTTGTTTTCCTTTTCTTTGGCTACACTAAGCTTGATCAAGAATACTAGTTCAACCAAAAAATTTCATGTCCAACCCAACTAGTAACCAAAAGACATCAACATTTTTTCTTTTTAAAGTCTATTAATACGTAGTATCACTAAATTCCCCATCAACAAAATAACCTTAAAAATGTCAAACTTAATGACCCACGACTTTTTAATTCTATTATGTCTTTGTTGCTACCATTCTATTATGTCTTTGTTGTTTGATGAAATGCCTCAAACAAGGTTCAATTTTCCAACATCTTCAAAACCAATATCAAAATAACAACCCCAACAATGTTCAATAACAACACCAAACTAATTTTTCAACATCTTCAAAACTAATACCAAATCAATAACATCACCACACCAACTTTCTAACAACCACCCCAAAATCAATACCAAATCAATATGAATAGTGTGTATGAAAATATATATAATTATAGTAACTAAACGAAACGCAGAACAACTCCCAAAAATTTCATTAACATAACAAGCACATACACTGATCCAATAATCATCTATCATTCAAACTAATCACCAAACCTTTAATTTATTAAAAAAACAAAAAAAAACTGTGTAAAAAGCTAAATATGATGTTGCCGCCTCAGCTGGTGGTCCGCCGGTGCTGCTGCCTGAGGTGGTGGCCCGGGATCTACGTGTTTGTGAAAAAACAAAAATTGGGAGTTAGGGTTTGTGAAATTAAAGGAAAAAATTTAAAGAAGATAGTGAAATTGGAAAAAACTTACCAATTGATGGATTTGATAGAGAAATTGGTGGATTTGGGGGTTGGGGACCGTTGATTTGTGTATTTGGGGGTTGGGGGTCGGGGTTTTTTTGTTTGAAGGGAGAGAGAAATGAGCTGAAATGGGGAGGGAGTCGGGTATAATTTCGGGGTGTTCGACCGCTTCGGTCGGATAAAATAAAAAGAATTATTTAATTTGGTCCAGACCACTTCGGTCGGACAAAATAAAAAAAATATTTAATATAAATCAATTGAATTGTCCCACCGACTCGGTCGGACAAACTATTTCGACTGACTTTCGGTGGGAAATTTACGGTCTAAAAACCAATGATTTTTAGTAGTGACTTGTTTCTGCTTTGTTTTCATCGAAGTAGATGACTGGATCTGTTCAACATAATAATAGACCAAGTGAAGTTGATAAACGACTTAACATGGAAACCAGAAAAAATTTATAATATGGATCTGATGAACTTGATAATAAACGAATTCAAGTTTATGAACAACTAACATAAAATCATAGAAAAGGGTTGGTGGTTTTTAAAATATTTGTACTGAGATAGAAATTTCCGCGTATAAACTGATAACTCGCGTCAAGTATACAAACAACCAAAATAAATATTCAATGTGGCTAACATAGTACGGTACACTTTTTAAAATTAATATTTCTATAAAAGTTGAGGATCAACTATTTAGGATTGTCAATCATCACATCTAAACTTGATATAATATGCCTCAGACAACATATTTTTTAATGAAATAATTGTAACATCATATTCATCTCCAGAATCATCCGGATTGTAGTTTGGGCTATAGGGTTAAGGTAGACCATTTAGGCATTTACAAACTAGTTTAACTGGAAGATACGCATCAACCTTAGTTCGATCTATTATACACTTATTGAAAAGCTGAGCGTTGAAGTTCTACCGTTCAGGATATTATCACGCGCGTGCTTGGCATTTAGGGATTGTGATGTTTGGGGTTTAGGGTCTAGGGTCCACGCATTTAGGGCTTGGGGTTTGGGCTCTACGGTATAAGTAGATCATTTTGGCTTGTGGGTATAGTATCAACGATCCGAAATTACACTGTGTTTAATTGTCAACGTTGCTCCAGTTGATAATATACGCTCATGATTTTGCTTAAAATAATATAAAATTCCTATGTTAAACACTAGTAAGGGGTAATTTTGTAATCTACGAACTAGGAAACCACTCACGTGACAACTTTGTTGCACATTGTACCTTAATGATGGTCAATAGCATTGATAAGGACTACATTGGATAACAAATATAACATAATGTATACTAATATTAAGGTTCTGAGAAAGCAAGACATCTTTCTCTAAGCATGGAAGAATATCACATTGCTCGGGCGGGGCTTAGATCCGTGAAGCTTACGCCTCAAGAGCCCGACGGTGCGCCTAAAGCACGCCCAATGCCCAACGCTCGGGACTCGCCTTATAGAGCCTATGCAAATGATCTGTCAAATTCTCTAATTAAGATTGTTCGTCCACAATTTTTTTTAAAACGGAAGTAATATTCATCTATAGAAATTCAAAAATTGAGTGTAGCTCAATTAACGATACATAATGTTACATGTATTATAATTGAGAATATCATGAGGGTGAATAGCATCTGTACACTTAATCTAAAAATGCATAGTCGATGTTTATATCATCACTTGTTATTGGTCTTCATGTCTTATTTCTGTCACTCAAAATTGTTAAACTTCAATTATTTTATAATTTAGAATTAATTTTATATTTATCAATGAAGAATTAATGTTTAAATTATAATTGTAATAAATTTGATTGTTTATTCACTTTTTATAGTGACAAATGTTTATTTTTTAATTGTTCAAAAGTTAAGGCCTATGGTTTATTTGTATCTTATAAAAATTGTAACATTATTCAATTTCTTAAAATTGTTAAAAAGGTTAGATCTTTTATTTTATAATACTTTTTCTTATTTTTAATTTTCTTAAATTTTTTAATGTACTTTTGACATTTTTTTGTTCAATTATGCTATTTTATTAATTTAAAATTAATTAAAAATTGAGATCCACCAGACTTACGCCCCATGTCTCGGAGCTTACGCCTCGCTCCATTGTAAGTAAAATGCCTCGCCTTGCGCCCCGCTTTTTAAAACATTGTTCTCTACATCCGCCACTGCTCTGTGATATATGTACATGTAAGGTCACTCCATGTAAATATCTTTTTATTTCTTATATATATATATATATATATATATATATATATATATATATATATATATATATATATATAAAATCGCAAGCGAAATCTACATCTCAGGTATGCTCTCAAATAGTAGAATCGTATTGTTTCTTAATCTCACCAATCTTTAACGGAACAATACTTTATTCAATACATTTTTACTTGTACGACTAGTACACTTGCTGCTATGTGATCTTTAGTGGATTATAAAGTTTCTGGCCTAAACAAATTCACTTCTTCTTTATCCGGAATTAAAGAGTATGTGGCCTTTATGTGGATGGCACACTTCTTGCAATAGTTTTAAGTTTTGCTTACTCAATCAGAGCACACTCCACCGTTATAATACAATAAGAAAGTATATCTCATTTTATGTAGCTCTGTTTATGCAAGTGCTTTCTTATACAACAATACATATTCACAAACTTATTTCTTTCCGAAAGTAACAAAGTCATCTCTTAGTTGGTTAGGTAATTAACCATAACCGCATTTCCATGAAGCTCTCAATATTCATACAAAATAAAATAGATAAATTGTTTGCAGTGATATATTGGCATACTTAAAATTGTTGAATCGAAATAACATGGTGCATGCAGAAGCGAACACATCAACATAGATGCCAATAAATGAAGCATCGAAGGAATATATATAAATATATTTTTATTGATTGTGGTTTGGCCAATTGACCTACACGTAGGAGAAGAAAAATCTCCCCTAAACTTAATTCTTCTAATGACTATACTGTGGATTTTTTTTTTTTTTTTGGTTATTATTTTGATAATGAGAGGCCTTCCATTTATAGAAGTCATAAATTTTTCCTCCAAGAAAAAAATAAGACCTATGGAGGAGCTTTAGTTCTTTTAGAATTCTGATCCTTGAAGAAACAGAGTCATAACAAAATCCTAACAATTCTCCCATTGGCCTGAATTTTAGACAAAATAATCTTTATCACTCTTTTTCGCATAATCTTCACTCTGCTGCTTGGTTAAAAACAGGCCCAAAAGTAAGTTGAAAGGAGTCCAAGAATGGATTAAAAGCCTGTATTGGTTAAAATGGGTCATGCATTAATCTTAAGCATGGTTAAAATTGACATTGGAGCCAATGTGTTACAAGTTCACATGGTTTGAAAGTGGCCCATACATGGATAAAAATCTTCATTAGCATCTAGCCGTTGTGGTTAGAACTGACCCGTCTCGTTAACCTGGCTCATCAAACCATTGACTGAACATGGCTCTGATACCACTTATTGCATCATAGTCAAAATCTTGATAAAAACTTCACAAAGTTTGTAGAAATACCGATCTTTATCTTTAAAAATCAGTGAAAATATACCATGTCGCTATCTTCTTTCCAAGTAAAGTTTTCACCAGCATTTCCAACTTTCTTTCAATTCCAACTAGCTAAAAAATAAACATCTACTTATATCACTGTGTGATCATCTCATCTAAAAGTTTAAACTGTTAAATATGGTACAAGTTATTAATCTAATTACTTTCTCAACACGCCACCTCACGTGGGAGCTTGATCCCTTTTTGATGAGCCAAGAACGTGGAAATGATTTCTAATATTGGGTGGCGCTGAAATTCGATCCCAAGACATCTGACTGCTCCGATACCATGTTGAAGTGTGTTACCATGTCATCTAAAATCTTAAGTTGTTAGATGTGGTACAATTATTAATTTAATTACTTTTTCATCCTTAGTATGGAGAACACTCTCCACCCCATTTTATAAACCATAGAAAGTAAATCCCACATATCTCTATTTCATACAAATGTTTTCGTATACGGCATTCCATGTTCACAAATTTGTAGTGGAATTGAAAAGGCACTACCTAATGAAACGGCAGATTAAGTTTGCAAAGTTAAGAAGTGTGTTAATAAACAAATATGTCTAAGGTTTTAGGTAATAAGCAAAGAAAGATAAAAAACCAAAAGTGCTACCAAGGCTTGTGCTCACCACACTACTATTGTTGTTAGTAATCCTGCTCTATATATATCTATCAGATGGAAGGTTAAGTTTAAAAAATCAACAACTCTTCCTTTCTCAAACAATTCCTTCTAAAAAATATTCTCTATGGCTGCTCAAAATCTTGTCCAAATTACTGTCTTAAAAGAACATGATAACCAAAACCAAGTCCCTGAAGACGATATTGACTACTCCCAAAGGGCACAATGGCTTCGAGATTCTGTGTTAGGAGCCAATGATGGATTGATTTCTACGGCATCTCTAATGATGGGTGTTGGAACTGTCCAAAAAACCGTTAACGCCATGCTCCTAACCGACTTTACAGGGTTGTTTGCTGGTGCTTGTAGCATGGCCATAGGGGAGTTTGTTTCTAGTTACTCTCAAAGAAACATAGAGTTAGCTCAAATGATATGGAAAAAGGAATATTTGAGTGAATTTTTTTGTGTATTTTATTAACAAAATTTACATGCTTATATACTAGTACAATTGAAAAATAAAATTACCTAAACATCCCTAACCACTAGATAGAATCAAATAAAAAACAATCCTACTCATCATCTTTCTAGATAATTCTACTAGGATTCCTTTACATTTACTTATGCTACAAGTAATAATTCATAAATTATTTACAGCAATTATCTACATATATTTGTTCTAGTTGTATTGGGCCAGCAGACTTGTTGTAATACAGTTCATGTTAAGTGGCCCAACAAGATCCAATTTATTTTCTAAGCCCAGTTACTTTGCAGACGGGTCCAAGATCTTTGTTTTGTGAAAAGAAAAAGTCAGTCAAAGAGTTTGCTTTGTTTTGTCCGCATCTCTTCTCCTTCTTTGACTGATCTTTACTGAGCATTCTATGTCTTTCCATCATCTTTCTTTCTCGCATTAATGGAAGAAATTTGATAATCAACAAATAAAGAGAGGAAAAGGACAGAATCTAGAACAGCAAGACTAGCAAGAAAAAGAAGAAGAAGAAGACAAGAAAGAAGGATTGCAAAATCCATTTCAGGCAGCCATAGCCTCAGATGTTGCATTTTCAATGGGTGCAATTGTGCCAATTATTGTTGTTGGATTCATAGCAAATCATAAGTTGAGGCTGGCGGTAGTTGTGGCTGCAGTGAGCTTGGCATTGGTAGCACTTGAAATAATTGTGCTTTTTTGGGCAGAGCTCCATGGTGAAGTCTTGTGCCAGAGTTTTAATTGGTGGCTGCATGGCTATGGCTATCACCTTTGGACTGACCCGTCTCGTTAACGTGACTCATCGAACCATTGACAGAACATGGCTCTGTTACCACTTATTGCATCATAGTCAAAATCTTGTTAAAAACTTCACAAAGTTTCTGAAAATACTGATCTTTATCTTTGAAAATCAGTGAAAATATACCATGTCGTTATCTTCTTTCCGAGCAAATTTTTTACCGGCATTTCAAACTTTCTTTCAATTCCAACTACTTAAGAAATAAACATCTACTTATATCACTGTGTGACCATCTCATCTAAAAGTTTAAGCTGTGAAATGTGGTACACGTTATTAATTTGATTAGTTTCTCAACACACCCCCTCACGTGGTAGCCTGATCCCTTTTTGATAAGCCAAGAACGTGGAAATTATTTTTAATATTGGGTGGCGCTGAAATTCGATACCAAGACATTTGACTGCTCCAATACCATGTTGAAGTGTGTTACCATGTCATCTATAAGCTTAAGTTGTTAGATGTGGTACAGTTATTAATTTAATTACTTTTTCATCCTTAGTATGGAGAACACTCTCTACACCATTTTATGAACCAAAGAAAGTAAGTCTCACATATCTCTATTTCATACAAATATTTTCGTATACGGCATTCCATGTTCACAAATTTGTGTAGAATTGAAAAGACATTACCCAATGAAATGGCAGATTAAGTTTGTAAAGTTAAGAAGTGTGTTAATAAACAAATAAGTGCAAAATTTTAGGCAATAAGCAAAGAAAGATAAAAACCAAAAGAGCTACCAAGGCTTGTGCTCACCACACTACTATTGTTGTTAGTAATCCTGCTCTATATATATCTATCAGATGGAAGGTTATGTCTTCAAAACTCAACAACTACTCCTTTCTAAAACAATTCCTTCTAAAAAATATTCTCTATGGCTGCTCAAAATCTTGTCCAAATTACTGTCTTAAAAGAACATGATAACCAAAACCAAGTCCCTGAAGACGATATTGACTACTGTAAAAGGGCACAATGGCTTCGAGATGCTGTGTTAGGAGCCAATGATGGATTGATTTCTACGGCATCTCTAATGATGGGTGTTGGAGCTGTCCAAAAAACCGTTAACGCCATGATCCTAACCGGCTTTACAGGGTTGTTTGCCGGTGCTTGTAGCATGGACATAGGAGAGTTTGTTTCTGTGTATTCTCAAAGAGACATAGAGTTAGCTCAAATGATATAGAAAAAGGATCATTTGAGTGAATTTTCTTGTGTATTTCATTAACAAAATTTACATGCTTATATATTAGTACAATTGAAAAATAAAATTACCTAAACATCCCTAACCACTAGATAGAATCAAATAAAAAACTATCCTACTCATCATCTTTCTAGATAATTCTACTAGGATTCCTTTACATTAACTTATGCTACAAGTAATAATTCATAAATTATTTACAGCAATTATCTACATATATTTGTTCTATTTGTATTGGGCCAGCAGACTTGTTGTAACACAGTTCGTGTTAAGTGGCCCAACAAGATCCAATTTATTTTCTGAGCCCAGTTACTTTGCAGACGGGTCCAAGATCTTTGTTTTGTGAAAAGGAAAAGTCAGTCAAACACTTTGCTTTGTTTTGTCCGCATCTCTTCTACTTCTTTGACTGATCTTTTTTTTCTATTTGACTGAGAGTTCTCTGTCTTTCCATCATCTTTCTTTCTCGCATCAATGGAAGAAATTTGATAATCAACAAATGAAGAGAGGAAAATGACAGAATCAAGAACAGCAAGACGAGAAAGAAAAAAAAGAAGAAGAAGAAGAAGAAGAAGAAGAAGAAAAAGACAAGAAAGAAGGATTGCAATCCATTTCAGGCAGCCATAGCCTTAGATGTTGCATTTTCAATGGGTGCAATTGTGGCAATTATTGTTGTTGGATTCATAGCAAATTATAAGTTGAAGCTGGCTGTAGTTGTGGCTGCAGTGAGCTTGGCATCGGTAGCACTTGAAATAATTGGTGCATTTTTGGGAAGAGCTCCATGGTGAAGTCTTGTGCCGGAGTTTTAATTGGTGGCTGCATGGCTATGGCTTTCACCTTTGGACTGACCCATCTCGTTAATCTGGGTCATCGAACCATTGACAGAACATGGCTCTGATACTACTTATTGCATCATAGTCAAAATCTTGTTAAAAACTTCACAAAGTTTCTGGAAATACCGATCTTTATCTTTAAAAATCAGTGAAAATATACCATGTCGTTATCTTCTTTCCGAGCAAATTTTTTACCGGCATTTCTAACTTTCTTTCAATTCCAACTACCTAAGAAATAAACATCTACTTATATAACTGTGTGACCATCTCATCTAAAAGTTTAAGCTGTTAAATGTGGTACACGTTATTAATTTTATTACTTTCCCAACACGCCCCCTCACGTGGGAGCCTGATCCCTTTTTATTGAGCCAATAACGTGGAAATTATTTTTAATATTAGGTGGCGCTGAAATTCAATCCCAAGACATCTGACTACTCCAATACCATGTTAAAGTGTGTTACCATGTCATCTAAAAGCTTAAGTTGTTAGATGTGGTACAGTTATTAATTTAATTACTTTTTCATCCTTAGTATGGAGAACACTCTCCACCCCATTTTATAAACCAAAGAAAGTAAGTCCCACATATCTCTATTTCATACAAATGTTTTCGTATACGGCATTTCAATGTTCACAAATTTGTAGTGGAATTGAAAAGACATTACCCAATGAAACGGCATATTAAGTTTGCAAAGTTAAGAAGTGTCTTAATAAACAAATATGTGCAAGGTTTTAGGCAATAAGCAAAGAAAGATAAGGGCAAAAACGTTTGATTACTTCTTGTGGACTCTAGCTCCATCCGTCTATTTGGCTAATTGATATATGGCTGGCTGTCTAGTATTGGAGTAGGGGTTTTTTGGAACTAGTAGCTGTCTATGGCTGGCTGTCTAGTATTGGAGTAGGTTTTTTTTGGAACTAGTAGCTGTCTATCTAATATTGGAGTTTTTGTTGAACCAGGAATAGTTGTTTTATGGGTATGTAATTAAGATATTATGGAAGACAGGTTAACTTAAACTTTTGGTTTAATTGATTTGTTAAAAAGATTAAAAAAAAAGAAAAGAAAAGAAAGATAAAAAACCAAAAGTTCTACCAAGGCTTGTGCTCACCACACTACTATTGTTGTTAGTAATCCTGCTCTATATATATATCTATCAGATGGAAGGTTAAGTCTTCAAAAATCAACAACTCTTCCTTTCTCAAACAATTCCTTCTAAAAAATATTCTCTATGGCTGCTCAAAATCTTGTCCAAATTACTGTCTTAAAAGAACATGATAACCAAAACCAAGTCCCTGAAGAGGATATTGACTACTCTAAAAGGGCACAATGGCTTCGAGATGCTGTGTTAGGAGCCAATGATGGATTGATTTCTACGGCATTTCTAATGATGGGTGTTGGAGCTGTCCAAAAAACCGTTAGCGCCATGATCCTAACCTGCTTTACAGGGTTGTTTGCTGGTGCTTGTAGCATGGCCATAGGGGAGTTTGTTTCTGGTTACTCTCAAAGAAACATAGAGTTAGCTCAAATGATATGGAAAAAGGAATATTTGAGTGAATTTTCTTCTGTATTTCATTAACAAATTTACATGCTTATATACTAGTACAATTGAAAAATAAAATTACCTAAACATCCCTAACCATTAGATAGAATCAAATAAAAAACTATCCTACTCATCATCTTTATAGATAATTCTACTAGGATTCCTTTACATTTACTTATGCTACAAGTAATAATTCATAAATTATTTACAGCAATTATCTACATATATTTGTTCTAGTTGTATTGGGCCATCAGACTTGTTGTAACACAGTTCGTGTTAAGTGGCCCAACAAGATCCAATTTATTTTCTTAGCCCAGTTACTTTGCAGACGGATCCAAGATCTTTGTTTTGTGAAAAGGAAAAGTCAGTCAAACACTTTGCTTTGTTTTGTCCGCATTTCTTCTCCTTCTTTGACTGATCTTTTTTTTCTATTTGACTGAGAGTTCTCTGTCTTTCCATCATCTTTCTTTCTCGCATCAATGGAAGAAATTTGATAATCAACAAATGAAGAGAGGAAAATGACAGAATCAAGAACAGCAAGACGAGAAAGAAAAAAAAGAAGAAGAAGAAGAAGAAGACAAGAAAGAAGGATTGCAATCCATTTCAGGCAGCCATAGTCTTAGATGTTGCATTTTCAATGGGTGCAATTGTGCCAATTATTGTTGTTGGATTCATAGCAAATCATAAGTTGAAGCTGGCTGTAGTTGTGGCTGCAGTGAGCTTGGCATCGGTAGCACTTGAAATAATTGGTGTATTTTTTGGCAGAGCTCCATGGTGAAGTCTTGTGCCAGAGTTTTAATTGGTGGCTGCATGGCTATGGCTATCACCTTTGGACTGACCCGTCTCGTTAACCTGGCTCATCGAACTATTGACAGAACATGGCTCTGGTACCACTTATTGCATCATAGTCAAAATCTTGTTAAAAACTTCACAAAGTTTCTGGAAATACCGATCTTTATCTTTAAAAATCAGTGAAAATATACCATGTCGTTATCTTCTTTCCGAGCAAATTTTTTACCGGCATTTCTAACTTTCTTTCAATTCCAACTACCTAAGAAATAAACATCTACTTATATAACTGTGTGACCATCTCATCTAAAAGTTTAAGCTGTTAAATGTGGTACACGTTATTAATTTAATTACTTTCTCAACACGCCGAGCCTGATCCCTTTTTATTGAGCCAATAACATGGAAATTATTTTTAATATTAGGTGGCGCTGAAATTCAATCCCAAGACATCTGACTACTCCAATACCATGTTGAAGTGTGTTACCATGTCATCTAAAAGCTTAAGTTGTTAGATGTGGTACAGTTATTAATTTAATTACTTTTTCATCCTTAGTATGGAGAACACTCTCCACCCCATTTTATAAACCAAAGAAAGTAAGTCCCACATATCTCTATTTCATACAAATGTTTTCGTATACGGCATTTCAATGTTCACAAATTTGTAGTGGAATTGAAAAGACATTACCCAATGAAACGGCAGATTAAGTTTGCAAAGTTAAGAAGTGTCTTAATAAACAAATATGTGCAAGGTTTTAGGCAATAAGCAAAGAAAGATAAGGGCAAAAACGTTTGATTACTTCTTGTGGACTCTAGCTCCGACCGTCTATTTGGCTAATTGATATATGGCTGGCTGTCTAGTATTGGAGTAGGGTTTTTTTGGAACTAGAAGCTGTCTATGGCTGGCTGTCTAGTATTGGAGTAGGATTTTTTTGGAACTAGTAGCTGTCTATCTAATATTGGAGTTTTTGTTGAACCAGGAATAGTTGTTTTATAGGTATGTAATTAAGATATTATGGAAGACAGGTTAACTTGCACTTTTGGTTTAATTGATTTGTTAAAAAGATTAAAAAAAAAAAAAAAAAAAAAAGATAAAAAACCAAAAGTGCTACCAAGGCTTGTGCTCACCACACTACTATTGTTGTTAGTAATCCTGCTCTATATATATATCTATCAGATGGAAGGTTAAGTCTTCAAAAATCAACAACTCTTCCTTTCTCAAACAAATCCTTCTAAAAAATATTCTCTATGGCTGCTCAAAATCTTGTCCAAATTACTGTCTTAAAAGAACATGATAACCAAAACCAAGTCCCTGAAGAGGATATTGACTACTCTAAAAGGGCACAATGGCTTCGAGATGCTGTGTTAGGAGCCAATGATGGATTGATTTCTACGGCATCTCTAATGATGGGTGTTGGAGCTGTCCAAAAAACCGTTAGCGCCATGATCCTAACCTGCTTTACAGGGTTGTTTGCTGGTGCTTGTAGCATGGCCATAGGGGAGTTTGTTTCTGGTTACTCTCAAAGAAACATAGAGTTAGCTCAAATGATATGGAAAAAGGAATATTTGAGTGAATTTTCTTCTGTATTTCATTAACAAAATTTACATGCTTATATACAAGTACAATTGAAAAATAAAATTACCTAAACATCCCTAACCATTAGATAGAATCAAATAAAAAACAATCCTACTCATCATCTTTATAGATAATTCTACTAGGATTCCTTTACATTTACTTATGCTACAAGTAATAATTCATAAATTATTTACAGCAATTATCTACATATATTTGTTCTAGTTGTATTGGGCCAGAAGACTTGTTGTAACACAGTTCGTGTTAAGTGGCCCAACAAGATCCAATTTATTTTCTGAGCCCAGTTACTTTGCAGACGGGTCCAGGATCTTTGTTTTGTGAAAAGGAAAAGTCAGTCAAAGACTTTGCTTTGTTTTGTCCGCATCTCTTCTCCTTCTTTGACTGATCTTTTTTTTCTCTTTGACTGAGAATTCTCTGTCTTTCCATCATCTTTCTTTCTCGCATCAATGGAAGAAATTTGATACTCAACAAATGAAGAGAGAAAAATGACGGAATCAAGAACATCAAGACGAGAAAGAAAAAAAAGAAGAAGAAGAAGAAGAAGAAGAAGAAGAAAAAGACAAGAAAGAAGGATTGCAATCCATTTCAGGCAGCCATAGCCTTAGATGTTGCATTTTCAATGGGTGCAATTGTGGCAATTATTGTTGTTGGATTCATAGCAAATTATAAGTTGAAGCTGGCTGTAGTTGTGGCTGCAGTGAGCTTGGCATCGGTAGCACTTGAAATAATTGGTGCATTTTTGGGAAGAGCTCCATGGTGAAGTCTTGTGCCAGAGTTTTAATTGGTGGCTGCATGGCTATGGCTTTCACCTTTGGACTGACCCATCTCGTTAATCTGGGTCATCGAACCATTGACAGAACATGGCTCTGATACTACTTATTGCATCATAGTCAAAATCTTGTTAAAAACTTCACAAAGTTTCTGGAAATACCGATCTTTATCTTTAAAAATCAGTGAAAATATACCATGTCGTTATCTTCTTTCCGAGCAAATTTTTTACCGGCATTTCTAACTTTCTTTCAATTCCAACTACCTAAGAAATAAACATCTACTTATATAACTGTGTGACCATCTCATCTAAAAGTTTAAGCTGTTAAATGTGGTACACGTTATTAATTTAATTACTTTCCCAACACGCCCCCTCACGTGGGAGCCTGATCCCTTTTTATTGAGCCAATAACGTGGAAATTATTTTTAATATTAGGTGGCGCTGAAATTCAATCCCAAGACATCTGACTACTCCAATACCATGTTGAAGTGTGTTACCATGTCATCTAAAAGCTTAAGTTGTTAGATGTGGTACAGTTATTAATTTAATTACTTTTTCATCCTTAGTATGGAGAACACTCTCCACCCCATTTTATAAACCAAAGAAAGTAAGTCCCACATATCTCTATTTCATACAAATGTTTTCGTATACGGCATTTCAATGTTCACAAATTTGTAGTGGAATTGAAAAGACATTACCCAATGAAACGGCATATTAAGTTTGCAAAGTTAAGAAGTGTCTTAATAAACAAATATGTGCAAGGTTTTAGGCAATAAGCAAAGAAAGATAAGGGCAAAAACGTTTGATTACTTCTTGTGGACTCTAGCTCCATCCATCTATTTGGCTAATTGATATATGGCTGGCTGTCTAGTATTGGAGTAGGGGTTTTTTGGAACTAGTAGCTGTCTATGGCTGGCTGTCTAGTATTGGAGTAGGTTTTTTTTGGAACTAGTAGCTGTCTATCTAATATTGGAGTTTTTGTTGAACCAGGAATAGTTGTTTTATGGGTATGTAATTAAGATATTATGGAAGACAGGTTAACTTAAACTTTTGGTTTAATTGATTTGTTAAAAAGATTAAAAAAAAAGAAAAGAAAAGAAAGATAAAAAACCAAAAGTTCTACCAAGGCTTGTGCTCACCACACTACTATTGTTGTTAGTAATCCTGCTCTATATATATATCTATCAGATGGAAGGTTAAGTCTTCAAAAATCAACAACTCTTCCTTTCTCAAACAATTCCTTCTAAAAAATATTCTCTATGGCTGCTCAAAATCTTGTCCAAATTACTGTCTTAAAAGAACATGATAACCAAAACCAAGTCCCTGAAGAGGATATTGACTACTCTAAAAGGGCACAATGGCTTCGAGATGCTGTGTTAGGAGCCAATGATGGATTGATTTCTACGGCATTTCTAATGATGGGTGTTGGAGCTGTCCAAAAAACCGTTAGCGCCATGATCCTAACCTGCTTTACAGGGTTGTTTGCTGGTGCTTGTAGCATGGCCATAGGGGAGTTTGTTTCTGGTTACTCTCAAAGAAACATAGAGTTAGCTCAAATGATATGGAAAAAGGAATATTTGAGTGAATTTTCTTCTGTATTTCATTAACAGATTTACATGCTTATATACTAGTACAATTGAAAAATAAAATTACCTAAACATCCCTAACCATTAGATAGAATCAAATAAAAAACTATCCTACTCATCATCTTTATAGATAATTCTACTAGGATTCCTTTACATTTACTTATGCTACAAGTAATAATTCATAAATTATTTACAGCAATTATCTACATATATTTGTTCTAGTTGTATTGGGCCATCAGACTTGTTGTAACACAGTTCGTGTTAAGTGGCCCAACAAGATCCAATTTATTTTCTTAGCCCAGTTACTTTGCAGACGGATCCAAGATCTTTGTTTTGTGAAAAGGAAAAGTCAGTCAAACACTTTGCTTTGTTTTGTCCGCATTTCTTCTCCTTCTTTGACTGATCTTTTTTTTCTATTTGACTGAGAGTTCTCTGTCTTTCCATCATCTTTCTTTCTCGCATCAATGGAAGAAATTTGATAATCAACAAATGAAGAGAGGAAAATGACAGAATCAAGAACAGCAAGACGAGAAAGAAAACAAAGAAGAAGAAGAAGAAGAAGACAAGAAAGAAGGATTGCAATCCATTTCAGGCAGCCATAGTCTTAGATGTTGCATTTTCAATGGGTGCAATTGTGCCAATTATTGTTGTTGGATTCATAGCAAATCATAAGTTGAAGCTGGCTGTAGTTGTGGCTGCAGTGAGCTTGGCATCGGTAGCACTTGAAATAATTGGTGCATTTTTTGGCAGAGCTCCATGGTGAAGTCTTGTGCCAGAGTTTTAATTGGTGGCTGCATGGCTATGGCTATCACCTTTGGACTGACCCGTCTCGTTAACCTGGCTCATCGAACTATTGACAGAACATGGCTCTGGTACCACTTATTGCATCATAGTCAAAATCTTGTTAAAAACTTCACAAAGTTTCTGGAAATACCGATCTTTATCTTTAAAAATCAGTGAAAATATACCATGTCGTTATCTTCTTTCCGAGCAAATTTTTTACCGGCATTTCTAACTTTCTTTCAATTCCAACTACCTAAGAAATAAACATCTACTTATATAACTGTGTGACCATCTCATCTAAAAGTTTAAGCTGTTAAATGTGGTACACGTTATTAATTTAATTACTTTCTCAACACGCCGAGCCTGATCCCTTTTTATTGAGCCAATAACATGGAAATTATTTTTAATATTAGGTGGCGCTGAAATTCAATCCCAAGACATCTGACTACTCCAATACCATGTTGAAGTGTGTTACCATGTCATCTAAAAGCTTAAGTTGTTAGATGTGGTACAGTTATTAATTTAATTACTTTTTCATCCTTAGTATGGAGAACACTCTCCACCCCATTTTATAAACCAAAGAAAGTAAGTCCCACATATCTCTATTTCATACAAATGTTTTCGTATACGGCATTTCAATGTTCACAAATTTGTAGTGGAATTGAAAAGACATTACCCAATGAAACGGCAGATTAAGTTTGCAAAGTTAAGAAGTGTCTTAATAAACAAATATGTGCAAGGTTTTAGGCAATAAGCAAAGAAAGATAAGGGCAAAAACGTTTGATTACTTCTTGTGGACTCTAGCTCCGACCGTCTATTTGGCTAATTGATATATGGCTGGCTGTCTAGTATTGGAGTAGGGTTTTTTTGGAACTAGAAGCTGTCTATGGCTGGCTGTCTAGTATTGGAGTAGGATTTTTTTGGAACTAGTAGCTGTCTATCTAATATTGGAGTTTTTGTTGAACCAGGAATAGTTGTTTTATAGGTATGTAATTAAGATATTATGGAAGACAGGTTAACTTGCACTTTTGGTTTAATTGATTTGTTAAAAAGATTAAAAAAAAAAAAAAAAAAAAGATAAAAAACCAAAAGTGCTACCAAGGCTTGTGCTCACCACACTACTATTGTTGTTAGTAATCCTGCTCTATATATATATCTATCAGATGGAAGGTTAAGTCTTCAAAAATCAACAACTCTTCCTTTCTCAAACAATTCCTTCTAAAAAATATTCTCTATGGCTGCTCAAAATCTTGTCCAAATTACTGTCTTAAAAGAACATGATAACCAAAACCAAGTCCCTGAAGAGGATATTGACTACTCTAAAAGGGCACAATGGCTTCGAGATGCTGTGTTAGGAGCCAATGATGGATTGATTTCTACGGCATCTCTAATGATGGGTGTTGGAGCTGTCCAAAAAACCGTTAGCGCCATGATCCTAACCTGCTTTACAGGGTTGTTTGCTGGTGCTTGTAGCATGGCCATAGGGGAGTTTGTTTCTGGTTACTCTCAAAGAAACATAGAGTTAGCTCAAATGATATGGAAAAAGGAATATTTGAGTGAATTTTCTTCTGTATTTCATTAACAAAATTTACATGCTTATATACAAGTACAATTGAAAAATAAAATTACCTAAACATCCCTAACCATTAGATAGAATCAAATAAAAAACAATCCTACTCATCATCTTTATAGATAATTCTACTAGGATTCCTTTACATTTACTTATGCTACAAGTAATAATTCATAAATTATTTACAGCAATTATCTACATATATTTGTTCTAGTTGTATTGGGCCAGAAGACTTGTTGTAACACAGTTCGTGTTAAGTGGCCCAACAAGATCCAATTTATTTTCTGAGCCCAGTTACTTTGCAGACGGGTCCAGGATCTTTGTTTTGTGAAAAGGAAAAGTCAGTCAAAGACTTTGCTTTGTTTTGTCCGCATCTCTTCTCCTTCTTTGACTGATCTTTTTTTTCTCTTTGACTGAGAATTCTCTGTCTTTCCATCATCTTTCTTTCTCGCATCAATGGAAGAAATTTGATACTCAACAAATGAAGAGAGAAAAATGACGGAATCAAGAACATCAAGACGAGAAAGAAAAAAAAGAAGAAGAAGAAGAAGAAGAAGAAGAAGAAAAAGACAAGAAAGAAGGATTGCAATCCATTTCAGGCAGCCATAGCCTTAGATGTTGCATTTTCAATGGGTGCAATTGTGGCAATTATTGTTGTTGGATTCATAGCAAATTATAAGTTGAAGCTGGCTGTAGTTGTGGCTGCAGTGAGCTTGGCATCGGTAGCACTTGAAATAATTGGTGCATTTTTGGGAAGAGCTCCATGGTGAAGTCTTGTGCCAGAGTTTTAATTGGTGGCTGCATGGCTATGGCTTTCACCTTTGGACTGACCCATCTCGTTAATCTGGGTCATCGAACCATTGACAGAACATGGCTCTGATACTACTTATTGCATCATAGTCAAAATCTTGTTAAAAACTTCACAAAGTTTCTGGAAATACCGATCTTTATCTTTAAAAATCAGTGAAAATATACCATGTCGTTATCTTCTTTCCGAGCAAATTTTTTACCGGCATTTCTAACTTTCTTTCAATTCCAACTACCTAAGAAATAAACATCTACTTATATAACTGTGTGACCATCTCATCTAAAAGTTTAAGCTGTTAAATGTGGTACACGTTATTAATTTAATTACTTTCTCAACACGCCCCCTCACGTGGGAGCCTGATCCCTTTTTATTGAGCCAATAACATGGAAACTATTTTTAATATTAGGTGGCGTTGAAATTCAATCCCAAGACATCTGACTACTCCAATACCATGTTGAAGTGTGTTACCATGTCATCTAAAAGCTTAAGTTGTTAGATGTGGTACAGTTATTAATTTAATTACTTTTTCATCCTTAGTATGGAGAACACTCTCCACCCCATTTTATAAACCAAAGAAAGTAAGTCCCACATATCTCTATTTCATACAAATGTTTTCGTATACGGCATTTCAATGTTCACAAATTTGTAGTGGAATTGAAAAGACATTACCCAATGAAACGGCATATTAAGTTTGCAAAGTTAAGAAGTGTCTTAATAAACAAATATGTGCAAGGTTTTAGGCAATAAACAAAGAAAGATAAGGGCGAAAACGTTTGATTACTTCTTGTGGACTCTAGCTCCATCCGTCTATTTGGCTAATTGATATATGGCTGGCTGTCTAGTATTGGAGTAGGGTTTTTTTGGAACTAGTAGCTGTCTATCTAATATTGGAGTTTTTGTTGAACCAGGAATAGTTGTTTTATGGGTATGTAATTAAGATATTATGGAAGACAGGTTAACTTGCACTTTTGGTTTAATTGATTTGTTAAAAAGATTTAAAAAAAAAAGAAAAGAAAGATAAAAAACCAAAAATGCTGCCAAGGCTTGTGCTCACCACACTACTATTGTTGTTAGTAATCCTGCTCTATATATATATATCTATCAGATGGAAGGTTAAGTCTTAAAAAATCAACAACTCTTCCTTTCTCAAACAATTCCTTCTAAAAAATATTCTCTATGGCTGCTCAAAATCTTGTCCAAATTACTGTCTTAAAAGAACATGATAACCAAAACCAAGTCCCTGAAGAGGATATTGACTACTCTAAAAGGGCACAATGGCTTCAAGATGCTGTGTTAGGAGCCAATGATGGATTGATTTCTACGGCATCTCTAATGATGGGTGTTGGAGCTGTCCAAAAAACCGTTAGCGCCATGATCCTAACCTGCTTTACAGGGTTGTTTGCTGGTGCTTGTAGCATGGCCATAGGGGAGTTTGTTTCTGGTTACTCTCAAAGAAACATAGAGTTAGCTCAAATGATATGGAAAAAGGAATATTTGAGTGAATTTTTTTCTGTATTTCATTAACAAAATTTACATGCTTATATACTAGTACAATTGAAAAATAAAATTACCTAAACATCCCTAACCACTAGATAGAATCAAATAAAAAACTATCCTACTCATCATCTTTATAGATAATTCTGCTAGGATTCCTTTACATTTACTAATGTTACAAGTAATAATTCATAAATTATTTACAGCAATTATCTACATATATTTGTTCTAGTTGTATTGGGCCAGCAGACTTGTTGTAACACAGTTCGTGTTAAGTGGCCCAACAAGATCCAATTTATTTTCTGAGCCCAGTTACTTTGCAGACGGGTCCAAGATCTTTGTTTTGTGAAAAGGAAAAGTCAGTCAAACACTTTGCTTTGTTTTGTCCGCATTTCTTCTCCTTCTTTGACTGATCTTTTTTTTCTATTTGACTGAGAGTTCTCTGTCTTTTCATCATCTTTCTTTCTCACATCAATGGAAGAAATTTGATAATCAACAAATGAAGAGAGGAAAATGACAGAATCAAGAACAGCAAGACGAGAAAGAAAAAAAAGAAGAAGCCAAGAAAGAAGGATTGCAATCCATTTCAGGCAGCCATAGCCTTAGATGTTGCATTTTCAATGGGTGCAATTGTGGCAATTATTGTTGTTGGATTCATAGCAAATCATAAGTTGAAGCTGGCTGTAGTTGTGGCTGCAGTGAGCTTGGCATCGGTAGCACTTGAAATAATTGGTGCATTTTTGGGCAGAGCTCCATGGTGAAGTCTTGTGCCAGAGTTTTAATTGGTGGCTGCATGGCTATGGCTATCACCTTTGGACTGACCCGTCTCGTTAACGTGGCTCATCGAACTATTGACAGAACATGGCTCTGGTACCACTTATTGCATCATAGTCAAAATCTTGTTAAAAACTTCACAAAGTTTCTGGAAATACATATCTTTATCTTTAAAAATCAGTGAAAATATACCATGTCGTTATCTTCTTTCCGAGCAAATTTTTTACCGGCATTTCTAACTTTCTTTCAATTCCAACTACCTAAGAAATAAACATCTACTTATATCACTGTGTGACCATCTCATCTAAAAGTTTAAGCTGTTAAATGTGGTACACGTTATTAATTTAATTACTTTCTCAACACGCCCCCTCACGTGGGAGCCTGATCCCTTTTTATTGAGCCAATAACGTGGAAATTATTTTTAATATTAGGTGGCGCTGAAATTCAATCCCATGACATCTGACTACTCCGATACCATGTTGAAGTGTGTTATCATGTCATCTTAAAGCTTAAGTTGTTAGATGTGGTACAGTTATTAATTTAATTACTTTTTCATCCTTAGTATGGAGAACACTCTCCACCCCATTTTATAAACCAAAGAAAGTAAGTCCCACGGATCTCTATTTCATACAAACATTTTCGTATACGGCATTTCATGTTCACAAATTTGTAGTGGAATTGAAAAGACATTACCCAATGAAACAGCAGATTAAGTTTGCAAAGTTAAGAAGTGTATTAAAAAACAAATATGTGCAAGGTTTTAGGCAATAAGTAAAGAAAGATAAGGGCAAAAATGTTTGATTACTTCTTGTGGACTCTAGCTCCATCCGTCTATTTGGCTAATTGATATATGGCTGGCTGTCTAGTATTAGAGTAGGGTTTTTTTGGAACTAGTAGCTGTTTATGGCTGGCTATCTAGTATTAGAGTAGGGTTTTTTTGGAACTAGTAGCTGTCTATCTAATATTGGAGGGTTTTTTTGGAACTAGTAGTTGTCTATCTAATATTGGAGTTTTTGTTGAACCAGGAATAGTAGTTTTATGGGTATGTAATTAAGATATTATGGAAGACAGGTTAACTTGAACTTTTGGTTTAATTGATTTGTTAAAAAGATTAAAAAAAAAAAACAAAGAAAGATAAAAAACCAAAAGTGCTACCAAGGCTTGTGCTCACCACACTACTATCCTGCTCTATATATATATATCTATCAGATGGAAGGTTAAGTTTTCAAAAATCAACAACTCTTTCTTTCTCAAACAATTCCTTCTAAAAAATATTCTCTATGGCTGCTCAAAATCTTGTCCAAATTACTGTCTTAAAAGAACATGATAACCAAAACCAAGTCCCTGAAGAGAATATTGACTACTCTAAAAGGGCACAATGGCTTCGAGATGCTGTGTTAGGAGCCAATGATGGATTGATTTCTACGGCATCTCTAATGATGGGTGTTGGAGCTGTCCAAAAAACCGTTAGCGCCATGATCCTAACCTGCTTTACAGGGTTGTTTGCTGGTGCTTGTAGCATGGCCATAGGGGAGTTTGTTTCTGGTTACTCTCAAAGAAACATAGAGTTAGCTCAAATGATATGGAGAAAGGAATATTTGAGTGAATTTTCTTCTATATTTCATTAACAAAATTTACATGCTTCTATACTAGTACAATTGAAAAATAAAATTACCTAAACATCCCTAACCACTAGATAAAATCAAATAAAAAACTATCCTACTCATCATCTTTCTAGATAATTCTCCTAGGATTCCTTTACATTTACTTATGCTACAAGTAATAATACATAAATTATTTTCAGCAATTATCTACATATATTTATTCTAGTTGTATTGGGCCATCAGACTTGTTGTAACACAGTTCGTGTTAAGTGGCCCAACAAGATCCAATTTATTTTCTGAGTCCAGTTACTTTGCAGACGGATCCAAGATCTTTGTTTTGTGAAAAGGAAAAGTCAGTCAAAGACTTTGCTTTGTTTTGTCCGCATCTCTTCTCCTTCTTTGACTGATCTTTTTTTTTCTCTTTAACTGAGAATTCTATGTCTTTCCATCATCTTTCTTTTTCGCATCAATGGAAGAAATTTGATAATCAACAAACGAAGAGAGGAAAATGACAGAATCAAGAACAGCAAGACGAGAAAGAAAAAAAAGAAGAAGTCAAGAAAGAAGGATTGCAATCCATTTCAGTCAGCCATAGCCTTAGATGTTGCATTTTCAATGGGTGCAATTGTGGCAATTATTGTTGTTGGATTCGTAGCAAATCATAAGTTGAAGCTGGCTGTAGTTGTGGCTGCAGTGAGCTTGGCATCGGTAGCACTTGAAATAATTGGTGCATTTTTGGGCAGAGCTCCATGACATCTGACTACTCCGATACCATGTTGAAGTGTGTTACCTTGTCATCTAAAAGCTTAAGTTGTTAGATGTGGTACAGTTATTAATTTAATTACTTTTTCATCCTTAGTATGGAGAACACTCTCCACCCCATTTTATAACTTAAAGAAAGTAAGTCCCACATATCTCTATTTCATACAAATGTTTTCGTATACGGCATTTCATGTTCACAAATTTGTAGTGGAATTGAAAAGACATTACCCAATGAAACGGCAGATTAAGTTTGCAAAGTTAAGAAGTGTATTAATAAACAAATATGTGCAAGGTTTTAGTCAATAAGCCAAGAAAGATAAGGGCAAAAATGTTTGATTACTTCTTGTGGACTCTAGCTCCATCCGTCTATTTGGTTAATTGATATATGGCTGGCTATCTAATATTGGAGTAGGGTTTTTTTGGAACTAGTAGCTGTCTATCGCTGGCGGTCTAGTATATGAGTAGGGTTTTTTTGGAACTAGTAGCTGTCTATCTAATATTGGAGTTTTTGTTGAACCAGGAATAGTAGTTTAATGGGTATGTAATTAAGATATTATGGAAGACAGGTTAACTTGCACTTTTGGTTTAATTGATTTGTTAAAAAGATTTAAAAAAAAAACAAAGAAAGATAAAACACCAAAAGTGCTACCAAGGCTTGTGCTCACCACACTACTATTGTTGATAGTAATCTTGCTCTATATATATATCTATCAGATGGAAGGTTAAGTTTTCAAAAATCAACAACTCTTCCTTTCTCAAACAATTCCTTCTAAAAAATATTCTCTATGGCTGCTCAAAATCTTGTCCAAATTACTGTCTTAAAAGAATATGATAACCAAAACCAAGTCCCTGAAGAGGATATTGACTACTCTCAAAGGGCACAATGGCTTCGAGATGTTGTGTTAGGAGCCAATGATGGATTGATTTCTACGGCATCTCTAATGATGGGTGTTGGAGCTGTCCAAAAAACCGTTAACGCCATGCTCCTAACCGACTTTACAGGGTTGTTTGCTGGTGCTTGTAGCATGGCCATAGGGGAGTTTGTTTCTAGTTACTCTCAAAGAAACATAGAGTTAGCTCAAATGATATGGAAAAAGGAATATTTGAGTGAATTTTTTTGTGTATTTTATTAACAAAATTTACATGCTTATATACTAGTACAATTGAAAAATAAAATTACCTAAATATCCCTAACCACTAGATAGAATCAAATAAAAAACTATCATACTCATCATCTTTCTAGATAATTCTCCTAGTTTTCCTTTACATTTACTTATGCTACAAGTAATAATTCATAAATTATTTACAGCAATTATCTACATATATTTATTCTAGTTGTATTGGGCCAGCAGACTTGTTGTAACACAGTTCGTTTAAGTGGCCCAACAAGATCCAATTTATTTTCTGAGTCCAGTTACTTTGCAGACGGGTCCAAGATCTTTGTTTTGTGAAAAGGAAAAGTCAGTCAAAGACTTTGCTTTGTTTTGTCTGCATCTCTTCTCCTTCTTTGACTGATCTTTTTTTCTCTTTGACTGAGAATTCTATGTCTTTCCATCATCTTTTTTTCTCGCATCAATGGAAGAAATTTGATAATCAACAAATGAAGAGAAGAAAAGGACAGAATCAAGAACAGCAAGACGAGAAAGAAAAAGAAGAAGAAGAAGAAGACAAGAAAGATGGATTGCAATCCATTTCAGGCAGCCATAGCCTTAGATGTTGCATTTCCAATGGGTACGTTTGTGCCAATTATTCTTGTTGGATTCATAGCAAATCTTTAGTTGAAGCTGGCTCTAGTTGTGGCTGCAGTGAGCTTGGCATCGGTAGCAGTTAAAATAATTGGTGCATTTTTGGGCAGAGCTTCATGGTGAAGTCTTGTGCCAGAGTTTTAATTGGTGGCTGCATGGCTATGGCTATCACCTTTGGACTGACCCGTCTCGTTAACCTGGCTCATCGAACCATTAACAGAACATGGCTCTGATACCACTTATTGCATCATAGTCAAAATCTTGTTAAAAACTTTACAAAGTTACTGGAAATACCGATCTTATCTTTAAAAATCAGTGAAAATATACCATGTCGTTATCTTCTTTCCGAGCAAATTTTTTACCGGCATTTCCAACTTTTTTTCAATTCCAACTACCAAAGTAATAAACATCTACTTATAAACATCCCTAACCACTAGATTGAATCAAATATAAAACTATCCTACTCATCATCTTTCTAGATAATTCTCCTAAGATTCCTTCACATTTACTTATGCTACAAGTAATAGTTCAGAAATTATTTACAGCAATTATTCACATATATTTTTTCTAATTGTATTGGGCGAGAAGACTTGTTGTAACAAAGTTCGTGTTAAGTGGCCCAACAAGATCCAATTTATTTTTTGAGCCAGTTACTTTGCAGCCCGTCCAAGATCTTTGTTTTGTGAAAAAGAAAAGTCAGTCAAAGACTTTGCTTTGTTTTGTCTGCATCTCTTCTCCTTCTTTGACTGATCTTTCTTTCTCTTTGACTGAAAATTCCGTCTTTCCATCATCTTTCTTTCTCGCATCAATGGAAGAAACTTCATAATTAACAAATGAAGAGAGGAAAAGGACAGAATCAAGAACATCAAGACGAGAAAGAAAAAGAAAAAGAAGAAGAAGAAGACAAGAAAGAAGGATTGCCAAATCCATTTTAGACAGCCATAGCCTCAGATGTTACATTTTCAATGAGTGCAATTGTGCCAACTATTATTGTTGGATTCATAGCAAATCATAAGGTGAGGCTGGTGTTAGTTGTGGCTGCAGTGAGCTTGGCATTGGTAGCACTTGAAATAATTGGTGCTTTTATGGGCAGAGCTCCATGGTGAAGTCTTGTGCCAGAGTTTTAATTGGTAGCTGCATGGCTATGGCCATCACCTTTGGACTGATCGGTCTCGTTAAACTGACTCATCGAATCATTGACTGAACATGGCTCTCATACCACTTATTGCATCATAGTCAAAATCTTGATAAAAGCTTCACAAAGTTTCTGGAAATACCGATCGTTATGTCGTTATCTTCTTTCCGAGTAAAGTTTTTACCAGCATTTCCAACTTTCTTTCAATTCCAACTACCTAAGAAATAAACATCTAGTTATATCACTGTGAGACCATCTCATCTACAAGTTTAAGCTGTTAAATGTGGTACACGTTATTAATTTAATTACTTTCTCAACACGCCCCCTCACGTGGGAGCTTGATCCCTATTTGATGAGGCAAGCACGTGGAAATTATTTTTAATATTGAATGGCGCCAAAATTCGATTCCAAGACATCTGACTGCTCTGATACTATGTTGAAGTGTGTGACCATCTCATCTTAAAGCTTAAGTTGTTAGATGTGGTACAGTTATTAATTTAATTACTTTCTCATCCTTAGTATGAAGAACACACGCCACCCCATTTTATATACCAAAGAAAGCAAGTCCCACATATCTCTATTTCATACAAATGCTTTCCTATACGGCATTCCATGTTCACAAATTTGTAGTGGAATTGAAAAGGCATTACCTAATGAAACGACAGATTAAGTTTGCAAAGTTAAGAAGTGTGTTAATAAACAAATACGTGCAAGGTTTTAGGCAATAAGCAAAGAAAGATAAAAAACATAAAGTGCTACCAAGGCTTGTGCTCACCACACTACTATTGTTGTTAGTAATCCTACTCTATATATATCTGTCAGATAGAAGTTAAATCTTCAAAAATCAGCAACTCCTCCTTTCTCAAACAATTCCTTCTAAAAAATATTCTCTATGGCTGCTCAAAATCTTGTCCATATTACTGTCTTGAAAGAACATGATAACCAAAACCAAGTCCCTGAAGAGGATATTAACTACTCCCAAAGGGCACAATGGCTTCAAGATGCTGTGTTAGGAGCCAATGATGGATTGATTTCAACGGCATCTCTAATGATGGGTGTTGGAGCTGTCCAAAAAATCGTTAACGTCATGATCCTAACCGGCTTTACAGGGTTGTTTGATGGTGCTTGTAGCATGGCCATAAGGGAGTTTGTTTCTTTGTACTCTTAAAGAGACATAGAGTTAGCTCAAATGATGTGGAAAAAGGAATATTTGAGTGAGTTTTCTTGTGTATTTCATTAACAAAATTTACATGCTTATATACTAGTACAATTGAAAAATGAAGGATCATTGTCGAAACTTGCAAAAAAAAAAAAAAGTATATATTTACCTAAACATCCCTAACCACTAGATAGAATCAACTAAAAAACTATCCTACTCATCATCTTTCTAGATAATTCTCCTAGGATTCCTTTACATTTACTTATGCTACAAGTAATAATTCAGAAATTATTTACTGCAATTATTTACATAAATTTGTTCTAGTTGTATTGGTCCAGCTGACTTGTTGTAACACAGTTCGTGTTAAGTGGCCCAACAAGATCCAATTTATTTTCTAAGCCCAGTTACTTTGCGGCCGGGTCCAAGATCTTTGTTTTGTGAAAAGGAAAAGTCAGTCAAAGACTTTGCTTTGTTTTGTCCGCATCTCTTCTCCTTCTTTGACTGATCTTTCTTTCTCTTTGACTGAGAATTCTCTGTCTTTCCATCATCTTTCTTTCTCGCATCAATGGAAGAAACTTCATAATCAACACCCTCCTCAAGTTGGAGGGGAGGGAACCAACACACAACTTGCCAATCAAACTCTGATGAGAAAACCCAGAGAGCGGCTTGGTGAATAAATCCGCAACTTGATGAGATAAAGGAATATAAAAAAGTGAGATTGAGCCTGATAGGAATTGTTGACGGACAAAATGGCAGTCCAGTTCAACGTGTTTGGTTCTTTTTTGGAACACAGGGTTCTGGGTGATGTGGATTGATGATTGACTGTCTGAAAGCATTAGAATAGGGAGTGTCGGTGTAATCGAAAAATCAATAAGTAGACGAGAAAGCCAGGTAATCTCTGCAACTACCCTCCTCATTGATCAGTACTCCGCTTCAGCGAAAGATAAAGAAATTGACACTTGTTTCTTTGATTTCCATGAAATGGGAGATCCTTCAAGACTAATAAAAAAGCCACTGACGGATCGATGTGAGTCCACTCAAGATACCCAATCGGCATCGCAATAAGCAAGGAGTTCAAAGGACGGATTGGAATAAAAGAACAAACCTTGGCCTGGATCTGATCGAAGGTAACAGAGCACACGAAGGCCTGCGTAATAATGAGGAAGGCGAGGAGTCGACATAAACTGAATCAAGTGTTGAACGACAAAGGACAAATCTGGGAGAGTATTGGTGAGGTAATTTAATTTACCAAGGAGCCGTCGATACACAGTGGGATCAAGAAGAAGAGCACCAGCAGTGGCACTAAGCTTTAGTGATGGATCCAAGGGAGATGAAGCAACAGGTAAGTTCTGGAAATTAAATTCCTCAAGTAATTCCAGTGTGTATTTACGTTGGCATATGATTAAACCATTAGGTTCACGTAGGATTTCCAAATCCAAAAAATAGTGCAAAAAACCAAGATCCTTAATTTTGAATGCATCATCCAAAAAACCTTTAAGAACTGATATTTCTGAAGGGTTGTCCCTTGTAACAAGGATACTGTTAGCTTGGATAAGTTTGGAATTTTGACTGATGATTAAGGAACGGATTCAAAGGACCTGTTCCTTTGAATCACTGTAGCTAAATAGATAATTCATGCAAAATCATTTAAGCTGAGATATTATTAATTATCCTTAGACTAATGTTTATCTTGATAATTATGCAGGTCTAAATGTGATATGAAAAGATTGCATAAATAATGGATAAGGGCTAAAAGATCCGGATGCTTAAAGTGAAGAGTTCAATTAGGACTCAAACTCTTGGGAGCTTTGGAGTTCTAATTACTCAAGACTTCTTGGTTGCTGAAGCTATAAAACGTGGAGCATATCAGCCATTGAAGATGCACAAATACAGAGAGTATCGAGCAAAGCATAAAAGAGTCATTATCTTATTTGTGTAATCAGTAAGCTATAGTGGAACTAAGTTAGAACCTGTTCCTTAGATTGAGTCTTGTAAAAGTTCAGTCTTAGTTCAACTGTAGTAGGCATTATCGAGTTGTATCTTTCTGGTTCAAGTCGTGTACTTGACAAAGCTTCACTGATCGTGAAAAGAGGTCACTAAAGGATTAGAGTTAGTCCTAGGTTAGTAAGAAGGTAGTCTTGTAACCAAGTGAGTCTTTTACATAGTGAAGTTGAAATCCTACTTGGAAGAGTAGGTCGTGGTTTTTTGATCCCGAGTTCAAGGGGTTTTTCCACGCTAATATTGGGTGTTCATTTACTTACAGTTTAAATTCCGCATATAACATAGTAAAGGAACACATTTTAAGGAACTGGTCCTTAAAACAGTAAAGTGGTGTATCTTGGAAAATAACAGATATCATCCATGTAGACTGCAACAATAGTAATAGAAGACCCAATCTTCTTAAAAAATAGTGAATAGTTATTTAAGGAGGAGGAAAACTATTTAAAGGTTAAAGCAGCAGTGAGTTTTGCAAACTAGTGTCTGGAAGCCTGCTTTAAACCATAAAGGGATTTCCCTAGTCGACAGACCTGAGTAGAATCAGGGGATGGGAAACCTGTTAGGGACCTTCATGTGGACTTCCTCATGAAGGTCCCCATGTATAAAAGCATTGAGTGAATTTTCTTGTGTATTTTATTAATAAAATTTACATGCTTATATACTAGTACAATTGAAAAATAAAATTACCTAAACATCCCTAACCACTAGATAGAATCAAATAACAAACTATCTTACTCATCATCTTTCTAGATAATTCTCCTAGTATTCCTTTACATTTACTTATGTTACAAGTAATAATTCAGAAATTATTTACAGCAATTATTTATATATATTTATTCTAATTGTATTGGGCCAGCAGACTTGTTGTAACACAGTTCGTGTTAAGTGGCCCAACAAAATTCAATTTATTTTCTGAGCCCAGTTACTTTGCAGCCTGGTCCAAGATCTTTGTTTTGAGAAAAGGAAAAGTCAGTCAAAGACTTTGCTTTGTTTTGACCGCATCTCTTCTCCTTCTTTGACTGATCTTTCTTTCTCTTTGACTGAGAATTCTCTGTCTTTCCATCATCTTTCTTTCTCGCATCAATGGAAGAAACTTCATAATCAACAAATGAAGAGAGGGAAAGGATAGAATCAAGAACAACAAGACGAGCAAGAAGAAGAAGAAGACAAGAAAGAAGGATTGCCATATCCATTTCAGGCAGCCATAGCCTCAGATGTTGCATTTTCAATGGGTGCAATTGTGCCAATTATTGATGTTGAATTCATAGCAAATCATAAGGTGAGGCTGGCTGTAGTTGTGGCTGTAGTGAGCTTGGCATTGGTAGCACTTGAAATAATTGGTGCTTTTTTGGGCAGAGCTCCTATGGTGAAGTCTTGTGACAGAGTATTAATTAGTGGTTGTATGGCTATGGCCATCACCTTTGGACTTACTAGAATGATTAGCGCTGCTGGCATGGAGATGTGATTGGAATTTTATGTTGATCATGTCCCTTTTCCTAGTTCAGAATCATCTTCTTTAGAAATTTCTATTGCTTTGTTATTATAATTGTGGAGGACACTCGAGTTAAATGTGAGAAATCTCTTTGTGTAATTGTTCACGTAATCAAGTGTGATGTTTAAGAATGACATTAATGCATTTTCTGGATTTTGTATCTATTGGGATTAGCTATTACACAAAATCTTGCTTCTTCCATATGTATATATGCTTGGGAAGTTGGCATCTACAAATCTTTCATGAATTGACAGTTTTTTTCCCTATCAGCCTTAGCGGGAAGTAAGGGTGGCTAACGGTCCGGTCAAAACCGGACCGGAATCGGGCCGGAAACCGGCTCGGACCGGTCCGGACCGGTTGAAACCGGACCGTTGGCCACTAACGGCCCCCGATCTCGGTACCGAACCGGTGCCTCGAAAAAAAATCGGGAGGACCGGATAAAATTGGGACGGGAACCGGCCCGGACCGGACCGGTCAAAAAAATAAAAAAAAAAAAACAAAAAACTGCCCGTTTCTAGCCGTTGGGCAACGGCTATTTTGACCTCCTAGCCGTTGTCCAACGGCCAAAAACGGCCAAATACACCTCATAACCACCCCTAACTATTTTTTTTCTATAAATACCCCATTATTTCATCATATTTTTCACACAAATCTTCTAATTCTCTCAAATTTTCTACAATATTGCTATTGTTCTACTTTGGCTATTTGTTAAAAATTTATAATTTGGCTACTTTATCAAGTTCTATTTGGAGTTTCTATCAAAGTTATATTGTGCTACTTGGTGAAGTTTATAAATATCAAGTATTGGGTTAATTGGAGGCGCTACGTGGTTGAAAATATCAATTTGGCTATTTTTGCAATTTTTCGATTATCAAGTATTCAACTAATTAATTGAAGTGGAGGCTCAAGTTTCAACTTCACCTCAATTATACGGTTATATTTGGTTGGTCGTTCCTACTTCTACTCTTTTATTATTTTTTTGTCATATATATTTATTTTATTTGCTATTATTATGTCTCAACGAGGTTCAATTGGAACTAGTAGTGGGGGGCGGGCACGTGGTCGTAGGGGAAATAGGGGTAAAGAAATTGCTGGTAGTTCTAGTCGGAATACCCACCACATAGATGATTCTCAACATTATCATAATATTAGCGCTGATAATATACTTGATCACGAAATGTTAGAAACACGATATGGGAATCAAAGCGGGGGTAATTTAGAAGAAACACCTGAATTTCAAGCTAGTCCACCCGAAGTTCAGTCAGACTTGCCTCCTGAACCTACTACTAGAAGTAGAATACCGGCTAAACGTAAGGATAGATCTGATGTGTGGGATTTTGCATCAAAGAATGTTGAAGCGCAGACGGCCTCCTGCGCGCTTTGTGATAAGGTGTGGGTTTTTAGAACTGGGGGTAATGAGGGTGGGACGGGTAAACTTAGGAAGCACTTACAAAATAAACATCCTAAAGAATGGGCAACGCGGGCGGGTGGTATATATTTAGGGACCGAACATGGGGGAGTAGCGCATGATTCTTCTTCGGGTATCCAAGCAAGAATTAACCATTTAACAGGAGGGCTTCTTACTTATGATAAACAAAAGGATAGGGAAGAAATTGCTAAACTAGTTGCCCTCGAGGGTTTACCTTATAGTTTTCCTTCTTCTACTGGTTTTGTTCGTTATGTTCAGGCTGTATATAATCCCTCTTTTAGAGGTTTTCCAAGAACTACTGTTAAAAATGATATTATTAAATTTAAGAACGAATATCAGGATTATTTGCGATATATGTTTGATAACTTTGACACTAGAGTATGTCTTACTACGGATATGGGTCGTTCTACTAATGGATGTGATTATATTACTGTGACTTGTCATTGGATAGATCCTGATTGGGTTTTTCAAAAACGTATTATTGCTTATAAAATTGTTGATGAACCACACACGGGAAATTATATTTGTAACAAAGTTTCATCAATTTGTCGTACGTACTGTTTGTCTAACAAAGTTTTTAGTATTACGGTAGATAATGCTACAAACAACACAGACGCACTTAGGAACTTGATACCTATTTTGAACCCTCCTTTTCCTGAATTTTTTCATGTTAGGTGTGCATGTCATATTTACAACTTAGTAGTAAGAGATGGTCTTGTCTTGTTTAACGAAATTATCGACAAGGTGCAGATAGCTATTACTTATATTTTTAGAAATAAAAACCAAGAAAGAAGACGAGAATGGGAAAGAAAATGTGTAGAATTAGGAATGCCAGTTAGGAGAGTCCCAAAGGAAGTTTGTACTAGGTGGAACACTTTATATGAGGCATTGAATGTTGCTTATGAATATAGACTGCCTATTTCTCAAATGTATAATAAACATTTTATGGAAATCTATCACCTTAAAGATGAGGATTGGCAAGTTGTTCAACATCTTCTTCAGTTTTTACATAAATTTTATCAAGCTACTTTAGAATTTTCCGGTCAATATTATCCAACTACTCCTACCATGTTATATTATATAGCTGGAATATCGGAATTATTGAAAATGTATAAACAATATGCAGTTTACTTACCGGCTGTACGGTTAATGATTGAAAAGTTTAGAAAATATTTTTTTCCAATTCCTCCTCTTTTTTACATTGCTTCTGTGTTGCATCCTGCTTTTAAAATTAAGTTAACTGAACGACTTGTTAGAGAAGTATATGCAAATTTAGAAATTACTCCAGATGAAATTGCTACTAATGGGTATCCAAGTGTAGACGAGGCTGTTGCTAAAGTTTATGCAGATACCGTGGCTGTTTTTGCAAAGTATAGAGCTTGGGCAGACACTGCAGAGCCAACGGAACCAATAATATCCACCGGGCAAAGTTCTTCACAGGCAGGAGCAGGAATGCGCACTTTTGGGGGACTTGACGAAAAGTTGCTTTCAGAACAGGACGAGTACGGAGAGGAATACAGCGAGTTCCAAGTGTATTTAATTCAATATCCAAAGAAACTTAACAACTTTGGAACTGCGAATTTGTTGGATTATTGGAAGAATCAAGAATCGCAATTTCCAATTCTTGCAAAAATGGCCCGGGATATATTAACATTTCAAGCTTCATCAGTTGCATCAGAAAGCGCTTTTAGCCAAGGAAGATTTCAAATTGGAGATCACAGATATTCGTTGAGAGAGGAGGCAATGGAGACTGGAGTTTTATTCAGGGATTGGATAAGAGCAGAGCGAAGAAACTTTGGTCTACCAGAACTTACTAAGGAAAGGGGCAGAGCATATATCGATCAATTTTTGAGCGACGGAACAAGTGAAGGGAGTCAAACCGGCAATGAAGAAGAAGAAGAAGAAGACGAAGAACCAGAAGGAGATGATGAACAAGATCAACAACGGCCAGTTCCAAAAGAAAAGCCTACAAGTGTCCTCAAGAAACTAGCTAATATGTTTAAAAGAATGTAATATTCTAAATAAGAATTTTGAATTTACAAGTTTTTGTTTAGATGTAATTTGCACTTCTTATATCTTAAACAATTCAATAAAATTGCTCCAAGTCTTGGAATTCAATCACAACTATTGTCTTCATACTATTTATTTTTAATTTATAGTTTGCGCAAAAAATACTACAATTAATTACTAGTTTGTAAATTAGTTCAAATATTGAATTTTGAACTTAAAGAATTAATTCAAAAATTTGAATTTACTAAAATTAATTCAAAGTTTGAAACTTTGAATATTGAACATAACAAATTAATTCAAAACTACAAGTTCAAATTATAAAAAATACTACAAGTTTTTTAATTCTAAGTTTAAACTTTAATATATACAAGTAAAAACTAAATAATATTTTGTTGTAATATTTTTCAAAGTTTCCATCACTTTAAATAAAACTCAATGGAAAAAAAAAAAAAAAAAAAAAAACTTATTTGGGCCGAACTGCCGGACCGGACCGGACCGGCATTTTGGCCCAACGGCTCTCTTTCAAATATAGCCGTTGGCCAACGGCCAAAAACGGCTATATTTGCTTATCACCCCCCCTAAACGCCCCCCATAACTCCCCCAACCTATTTTTATCTATATATACCCTATTATTTCATCATTATATCACACAATTTACTATTTTCTATCAATTTATCTCTCAAATTACTCTCAAAGGCTATTTTCTAAATTTCTTCCAAAATCCAAACAATTATAATGGCTGAAAATCAAGCTCCCGCTGCTCCCGCTGCTCCTGAACGAAGACGTCGTTCTATAGTGTGGGAACTTATTACGAAAGATACTGAATCTCAGAAAGCTAAATGTAACATCTGTAACAAAGAGTGGCAAGTTTACACTGGAACCAACAATGGAGGGACGGGAAAGTTTAGGCAACACAGAAAAAATTATGAATATGGTATTCAATTTATATTTCATAGTCTAATTCTACAGTACAGAGAGTAACATTCTCTTCGTTCTGATAAAAAAAGATAAAAAGAATTGAAGAGCTTGTGGCCTGTGTGTATGCCACACTTGGTATATTTTACTTTTAGTACTAATATTTTTGTTGATTTTTGTTAAAAATTTGAAGGAACAAAAAATAAGATTGAAAATGGGATTGAAATTGTCTCTTTTATTCTTATTCAACTTGGGGCTATTTATAGCCAATCTTAACCTTTAAAATCTCAACCACCTAACAACTCTAACAAATATT
Source organism: Petunia secreta (assembly GCA_029990175.1). NCBI lineage: Eukaryota > Viridiplantae > Streptophyta > Magnoliopsida > Solanales > Solanaceae > Petunia > Petunia secreta. Next base: position 6,232,430 of record JARKIP010000028.1, on the reverse strand, counting down.
TAAAATTTAAATTAAGTAGTAACTAATTATTCTAGATTTTCTCAACTAATTATTCAAATAAATCAAAACATGCATCCTACTATAAGTATAAACTAATTATTCCAACATATCAGTAAATATAATTTTAACAATTTTTCTTTAGCCTTTAGAATCAAAAGAACTGTGCACCCAAATTTATGTATTGCTAAGAAATATCTCATATCTCTATTAGAGCAAGTGCTCTCCTATACATCAATAATGCATCCTCACAAGCTTCTTTTGCAAATGTCAAAAAGTCATTTGAGCATTCAGTACTCCCAGCCAGCTTTCAAAATTAGTCATTTTGAAGTAGTACATACAAAAAAAAAAAAAAAAAGTAAATCGGAAAACATGCAATCAGCAAGCAAAGCTATTTATATCACTAAACATACAAGAATGAGGTTATGTGATTCCTTTCAAGAATATGTAAATGGTACAGCTATTACATTCAGATCTTTTTTTAAAATCATATTGTACTTTCACAGCCAAATTTTCTTCGAAATCGATTTTCATATTATGATATATTATATATTTGTTACAACATTAATTCGCTATACCAACCAAACAACTTTCGGAACAAATGACGCCATTATAAAACCGTCGGACTTTACCATCAAGAGTAGAGGTTAAAACATAAAAATGGAATTTGATAAGACTAACTTTATTTAAACCCTGGATTTAAGAAATGAAGAGCTTGTGGCCTTTATGTGAATGGCACACTTCCTGGAATACTAGTATAATTATCTATGCCTTCTCAGCCTTAGTGTGGAGAGCACACTCCACCACATTTTATATACCAAAGGGATTGGCTTATATCACCATATCTTGCAAGTGCTTTCCTATACTGCATTCCAATTTCCAAGTTACAAGACCCTCTTTCCAAATTAAAGGTAGTGACGCCGATTTCATACTTACTCGTTTTAATTTATATGATAAAGTTTTAATGCATAGAGTTTAAAATAAGAAATACTTTTAAAACTTATAGTCATAAAATTTTCAAAACATTTTGCATGATATCAAAGCTTCTCATTGAGGGATAATATAAAGTTTTAAGTTATATAGTTTTCAATTTTAGAATGTTGATATTATTTTTTGTATGGACTATAAAAAATATTGTCGCATAAATTAGAATAAATAGGGTAATTTGCAATAGAATTGAAACAGCACTATTGTGGCATTTATGGTTGTAGCCTTGTAGGTTCAGTTCAATCTAGTTTATTGATTTTTTTTTTTTTTGGAATTTCCACATAAATAGCCTTCAATATACCCTATTAATAAATTACCTAGCACTAACATAATTTAGCCACAATATTTATATTTAAAATTTGATTTATAATTAAAATATAGCATATAATTAGATTGATATTCTTTATATATAACTTCTATACATATATATACACACACATATATTTATCTTAATTTTTTAAATATTTATATCATCAAATTATATTTGATAAATATGCTAGGAAAAGAAAAAAAAGACGAAATATAGTTACAAAAAGTGAATAATAGTTGAGAATGGCTATGTGTAATAATCCTTTTTTTTATATATATATTAAAAGGTTATACTGAAAAATTACTGTGTAATATATACTTGGATAACATTGAATCCATTTACACAGATGTAAACACTGTGGGGTTTCGTTTGAAACCTGTTGCTTTTTTGAGTCTTTTTATTCTTTTCATAATTTTTTTTTTATACTGGTTAAAATATTCATATTTTCAAGGCCCGCTAAAGTTTAATTTAGTTGAATGGAACCACAAATCCATGGATCAAGTTAGTAACTAATTACTCAACATTACTAACGTGTTTAACAATTTCCTAAAATTTGTTCACTAGCATCGGCAACTTTAGAAAAGTATAATTTAGGATCTGTTGCTACGTTATATTAAATTTATTGCTAGTTAATGTATATACTCTTTCTTATATGGTCTATATCAGTTTTCTTAAGTCTATAAAATATATATTTTTCTTAAGTTTATCAATTTTTGTACGGAAATTACATTTACTTTACTATACTGTTTATTTGTAGCTATATCTTGCTACTTATGAATAATATGTCTAATTAAAATTCTAACAATTCAACAAGGATTGCATCAAAATGATGCTATTTTGAGATCCTATTATGACTTGAGAAGAAAAAAATAAACAGTATGATGCCTAAAATCGCACTTAAGATGGTTGTTATCTTTGTTTTGTCGTAATGTTGTTACGAATCTTGGCTCCGTCGCTAGAGAGAACCATCCTCTTGAAATAGCAGTTGATAAAAGTACTTGTTATTAATGGAAAATTATATACAACGAATTCCAGGAATCTTGTCAAATGTAAATTCGGTTATGGTAAATGAGAGTCGCAAATATAAAACAGCAGATTCATTTTTTAAAGTTAAAGATGCAAAAATAAAATATAAAAACCAAAATTGCCACCAAGTTTTATGCTCACCACACTACTTAAAACTATACTAGTACTAGTATTTATTAATTTATGCCACTACTTTCTTCTCATGCATGCTGATCCTACTCTATATATTGCCATGCATTAGAGTACTGCAGATATATTGAAACTTCAAAAACAACAAGTCCTTTCTCAAACAAAATTTCTTCATGGACTCTCAAAACCATGTCCAAATCACCGTCCATAAGGAACATGAGGGCCAAATTAACCAAAACCATGTCCAGACTACAGTTCTCAAAGAACATGATGATAACAAAAATCAAGTCCCTAAAGAGGATTTTGACTGGCTGTGGTTGTGGCTGCAGTCAGTTTGGCATTGTTAGCATTTGGAGGAATTGGTGCTTTTTTGGGGGAGAGCTCCTATGGTGAAGTCTTGTGCTGAAGTCTTAATTGGTGGTTGCATGGCAATGGCCATTACCTTTGGACTTACTAAATTGGTTGGTTTGACTGGCCTAGACATGTGATTGAAAATAGTGACTAACGTTCCTGTCTTTTTTTCTTGTTTAGAATCATCTGTTGAAATTTCTGTTGCACTGTTGACTAAATTTCCTCAATAAGACTAGCTAGAGTAAATGATCTCTGTGTAATGGTTCTGGCTTTAATGGTTAAGAATGGAATTGAAGCGTTTTCCGAATTTTATATCTGTTGGAACTGAAAGATTAGCTATAACAAAAACCGTGCTCTTCCATTTTAAGGAAAGTTGTAGACCTTGTAGCCTAATTTTTGACAATAACTCTTCAAACGATTTGTAATTTGAACCCTTCTAAAATATGTTATTGTTGTTTTACCAAAGTCGCGCAGTGCAAAGTTTCTGGCACTATTGCAAAAGTGGACAAGTTGGCATTACAGTGGATGTATGACAATCGCATTTCAGGTTAAGCTAGCTGTTAGCGAGAACATAAATTTTATTTACTTAATTATATCTTCAACATATTGCAACACCATATAAAAGTTTGGGAGAGTAACTTGTGTTGCAGCGGCCCATCTGTCGATATGGTATTACTTATTACTTACTGATCCTTTCTATCTTTCGTTCGTTGAACTTTAAATTATATTAATTATTTTTGATATTGTATTTGGTTTCATATTTAGGACTTCCACATTTGGTTTTATGATGAATAAATGTGTTTGTTAGTTCTCATACCTTAAATTTTCATGACTTAACATTAGATATGAGTTTTGAACATACTTGTGTGTGATTGTCATGTGAATGAAGGAAGTTTATCGATTAATACTTAGAATGTGGTTATATTACTTGAGAGAAGTGACTATGTTTATTTGATACTGGATACCTAATAGAAATGTCACAATTAATTGAAGAACTTCATTGAAAGAAAGTCCTGGAAAAAAATGCGTGGCTCGAAACCGTGTGTGAATCTCAGTTCCATGATGGATTATTGGGACTTAATGCACCTTGAATTGAACTAATTGTTGAAGTTAACCGAGAGGGGCCTTTTATCTTAGGAATAGGCACGATGTGCAATTTTAACCCAAAGTGAGCATTCCAATTTAATTAAAGATCATGTCATCTGATGAACCATAAAGCTGGGGAGGAGGATAGCTGGGGAGGAGGATTGTCCAAGCCGACAATATAATATGGGGGCAACATCGGTAACAATGAATTAGGGTAGGACTGGCTTTGGACCTAGCTAACTCAACCCCAAAAGCTAGTTTAAAAAGAGGAGGATTGTGCAAGCCATATAAGGAGTCCTAGAACCCTTACCCTATCCGAGGTGGGATACCAACACTTAATGTGGATGGCACACTTCTTAGAATAGTTTAAGTTTTGCTTACTTGGCCAGAGTACACTCCACGCTATAATACAATAAGAAAGTAACAAAACCATCTCATAGTTGGTTAGGTAATTAACCATAACTGCATGATTGAAGCTCTCAATATTCACGTCTCTCGTCTAGGAGTACAAAATAAAAAGGATAAATTGTTTGTAATGATGTATTGACATACTTGAATCTTCACAACATTTCTGAAAGTACCAATCTTTATCTTAAATAATCAGTGAAAATATACCAAGTCGTTATCTTCTTTCCGAGTAATTTTTTTTTGGCATTTCCAACTTTCTTCCAATTCCAACTAGCTGAAAAGTAAACATCTACTTATGTTTTAACAGTTAAATTGTTTGGTTTGATGCACACACTGAGTGTTGGTTAATATTGACCTCTATTATGTGAGTCGGGTGTTCTCTTAGTGGATATATATTTCTGTTATAAAGGAAGTAACTTTAATACAACTCTGGATTTAAGAAATTAAGAGTTTGTCACCTTTATGTGGATGGCACACTTCCTTGAATACTATAATCTTTGTCATATCAGCCTTAGTGTGGAGAACACACGCCAACCCATTTTATATACCAAAGAAAGCAAGTCCTACATATCTCTATTTCATACAAATGCTTTCCTATACGGCATTCCATGTTCACAAATTTGTAGTGGAATTGAAAAGGCATTACCTAATGAAACGACAGATTAAGTTTGCAAAGTTAAGAAGTGTGTTAATAAACAAATACGTGCAAGGTTTTAGGCAATAAGCAAAGAAAGATAAAAAACATAAAGTGCTACCAAGGCTTGTGCTCACCACACTACTATTGTTGTTAGTAATCCTACTCTATATATATCTGTCAGATAGAAGGTTAAGTCTTCAAAAATCAGCAACTCCTCCTTTCTCAAACAATTCCTTCTAAAAAATATTCTCTATGGCTGCTCAAAATCTTGTCCAAATTACTGTCTTAAAAGAACATGATAACCAAAACCAAGTCCCTGAAGAGGATATTGACTACTCCCAAAGGGCACAATGGCTTCGGGCTGCTGTGTTAGGAGCCAACGATGGATTGATTTCAACTGCATCTCTAATGATGGGTGTTGGAGCTGTCCAAAAAAGTGTTAACGCCATGATCCTAACCGGCTTTGCAGGGTTGTTTGCTGGTGCTTGTAGCATGGCCATAGGCGAGTTTGTTTCTGTGTACTCTCAAAGAGACATAGAGTTGGCCTAGATGAAGAGAGGAAAAGGACAGAATCAAGAACAACAAGAAGAGGAAGAAGACATTAAAGAAGGATTGCCAAATCCATTTCACGCAGCAATGGCCTCAGCTGTTGCATTTTCAATGGGTGCCATTGTGCCAATTATTGCTGCTGGATTCATAGCAAATCATAAGGTGAGACTGGCTGTAGTTGTGGCTGCAGTGAGCTTGGCATTGGTAGCACTTGGAATAATTGGTGCTTTTTTGGGTAGAGCTCCTATGGTGAAGTCTTGTGCCAGAGTTTTAATTGGTGGTTGCATGGCTATGGCCATCACTTTTGGACTTACTAAAATGATTGGCACTGCTGGCATGGAGATGTGATTGGAACTTTCTGTTGATCATGTCCCGTTTCCTAGTTCAGAATCATCTGCTTAAGAAATGTCTGTTGCTTTGTTATTATAATTTGTGGAGGACACTCGAGTACATGTGAGAAATCTCTTCGTGTAGTTGCTCACGTAATCAAGTGTGATGTTTAAGAATGACATTAATGCATTTTCTGGATTTTGTATCTATTGGGATCAGCTACTACACAAAATCTTGCTTCTTCCATATGTATATATGCTTGGCAAGTTGGCATCAATAAATCTTTCATGAATTGACACTTTTTTCCCTATCGGCCTTAGCGGGAAGCACAGTCCAACCTCCTAGACAAAGTATATCCCATATTTCTGTTCAACATTTCTATAGTGTGATCCTTGAAGGCATCTCATAATTTGTGATTGTTAAGTGTCTCATATTGATTGAGAAAATTGATTGTTATCACCTCATATAATTACACTATTATCTTGGCCAGTTCTCCTCTCATGGACTTACTTTTGCAGTTGAGCTACTAGGATGTTAGGTATCAAAGCTTAACCTATTACTACATTTGACTTTCACGACGTTGCAACGCCACTATATTGAGGAGAATGTTGTGGCCAACATAAGTTGAGCAATGGTCATGTCGAAAGAGGATTTCTAGTGAAGAAATAACCATTTGGTATTAAACACCAAATAATAGGATCCTCAACTCATGATTACGCGATTGCCAGCATTAGTAAAAGTTAAGGTCATTAAAATCAGAGCAGAGAGGGTAGCGAACAAGCTGAAACGATGCACTTTAAAAGGACCAACTCTAAAATTAGCAGCCAAACACACAATGTAATAATTTCCAGAGAAAACCGATTAGTCTTTCAAACAAGATACACAGATCTACAAATTAACACAAAAAGTTGAATAGGCATACAAAAGATCTAAGATCAAACAACGATTCATTTTAATACTCAAGACTAAGCATAAGGGAAATGGATCAGAAGCACCAGTCTCTTCCCATGAAGCAAGGAGAAAAAGACAAGGAAATGCACAACTAGAAAGGACAAAAAAAGAAAAGAAAAAAACATAAAAGAAGACTCAACAAGCACTTCCCTCTTCAATACACTAGCAACTCATAAATGGGCCAAAGTATCTAGCTGGAGTTTAAAAGATCCCCCAAGTGGAAAAGAAGAGATGCCAAAAACCTGGAGCAAATTTTGAAATGAAGTCTGGCTGATATAGCACTCATTAGGGTATCTGAACACAAAGATCAGGAGAACAAAAGCACAAGAACCTTCCCGAGAAAGAGCAACACCAAACCACAACATATTAATGGACCCCAAATTGCTGAACTCTTCAAGAGGAATCTAAACAACTTGCCATCTAACAGGAAACTAACTCTTCCACCAATGATCCTCCCGCACAGAAGCATTCTCGCTGTCCAAAATGCTTACTCAATTACTAAATTAAACGAACCAAACTAGCAAAAGAGCCAATCAAGTATCCAAAAAAGGCCAAAGGAACAAAATAGCCTGCCAAAAGGTTAACAACATTAATATAATAACTTTGAAAACCGATAATGGACTAATGGAGGGTAAATGGAATAAGATTACCCGGTTAACTCCAATTAAGTGTTACGGATATTTTACAAGAACACAACACAAAGGCCACTCCTAATCCAAGCTCAACGTTCCAACTAGACATGAACACTTGCTGGCCCAGGTTTTTATCCAATACATTCAGACAACTAATCGGACCCATCAATCACCCGCAAAATTTCAGAGGTGCGATTGCCATGCAAGAAATCATTAGGAACCCAGCACCAAATAACAGTATTGAAATCTCCAAACCAAGTAAGCAAATAACCAGCAACCATAGTAGCATTGAAATGTGAGGCCTTATTCAAATTTGCAAACTAAGCAAACATAAATCCCAATCACACCGTATTTCAAACATATGCGGACATAGAACAGTAGTTTATAAGAGCCAGGTTTCATGAGCTCAAAAGATTCATCCACTTTGGCTGATAGACCAGGGAAACAAGGCACCAAGTAGACATGCATCAAATCATTTGCATCCAGCTTTTAGGACTTTTTACTCTTCAGCTGCGTTAGAGAGAATCAAAATTTAGACAAGTAAATGCTACTGTGCAGATCGGATAACTGAAACTCAACAAGTCTAAAAACCTACCACAATTTAAAGCATCAGAAAGCTCGAGATCCTCCAGAACTGCGGCGATCATACGGCCCAGAACGATCACGGTTAAACCGCTCACCTCCTCCACGACCACCACCATCCCTGCTGCTGCGGCTTCCATATCGATCTCCATTCCTGTCAGGTCCATAGCCACCACCTCTACCACCACCACCTCCGCCACCATACCGACCACCTCTACCCCCTTCACTAGGGCATTCTCTGGCAAAGTGTCCTGGCTTACCACAGTTGAAGCACTCTCCACCACCAGAACCCCGCCCACCTCCATCACGGCTACCGCGATCACGACCCCGATCACGGTCACGGTCACGAGGTCGATCACTGTCAAAATCTCTACCTGAACCTTGTTGAGGCTGGGCTTTGTCTACAGTAATAGCGCGGCCGTCCAAGTCCATTCCATTCATTGCTTCAATGGCATCTTCCATTGCTCGCTTTTCATCAAATGTGACAAAACCAAATCCACGAGATCGGCCAGAGAACTTGTCGAGTACAACCTGAACAAAAAGGATAGAAGCATTGGAAAATTGAATTTCAACATCCAGATAAGGAAAGAAATTGTGAAAACTTAACAAGAAAGAAAGGAAACAGAGGTAGACCCAGTTACAATTTTAACCCTCATTTATTCTCGCATCTACATCTTGATAAATTTCTATGGGATACTTGTCTGATGTAGTGCCTCAAGCTACATTTCCTCAAATTAATCGATTATTTCTTATTACGTTTAGGGTTTTCATTCTGGCTTGAAAGAAAGCTCTATGGAAGTTCCAGGACTGCAGAACTTTTGGTGGGCTACTAACAGACTAAAACCTTTTTCCAGAATCCCCTGACGACGTATGCGTGCATCCAGGGGAAAAGATGCTGATTTACCTTCATTTTCATCACTGAAGTCAAGAGAGTGAGGTGAGGGCAGAGGATTACAATGATATAAATAAAAACACAGACGAACAGGAGGTAATGTATGTAAACGACAAAAAAGGGGTTTACAAGTAAGAATGGTCTACAAAGGGATAGTTTGATCTCCTGAAGAACAACCCTCTAACATGAGATGATTTGCCAGCACCAACACACCAAAAACAACAAAGGAAAAAAAAAAAGAGAGAGAGAGAGAGAAGCTAAAGAAAAGAAAAGGCTCTGATGAATGAACCAATTGGAAACAACCTTAAAAAATAAAGCATACTTACCTTTGCGTCAACAAGATGGCCAAACTTCTCAAATGCGTCTTTTAATTCCCGATCAGAAGTCGACCATGACAAATTTCCAATAAAACAACGATATTCAGCATCCTCAGCCATTTCTGAAACAGAATGCTGCTATTAAAAAGAAATACAGAATGAGAGAGATGAGAGAAGAGGGAATGGAGAGAGACAGAGGAGGAGAAAAATCAAGCCAAGAGCCACAAGAGGATGCCCCGATAGATTAACTCAGTTATGATAACAGGGCCCACTTTGGAGTATATTATTAAATCCATTTACTCAGTCCCAGACAACAATAGACTTAGACAAACAAATCAAAGCGCTCAAAATAATCATCAACATCATAGGATTCAAGATACAGTTCCATGAGAGAAATTTAGGATAGCAGAGACTGTAAGACGTCACTATTTTTTAGGTCTTATAAAAAAGTAATATCACCACATCTTGTTAATTAGCTTCTATTTTCTAAATTATGGATTCGTACAATACAATGAAACCTTCAAAAGTTACTGCGAGATAACACATAAAGGGACAAATACACGAGAACAAAGCTCTAAGCAGAAAGCTCATCAACCAACAAAATGATATTGTAAAATCTAGCATTTGTCGAACACCAAGGAACAAATGATCACCCTTCCTTTGCGTGAAACGTGGAGGAATGTTTCTAAATTAGTACAGAATAATCATATGCAAATAACAAAAGAACTCATAAGCCCACAAAGAATTGAGCATACTTTTCAGGACATTAAATTGGACACAGCACAAAAAAATGCCAAACATATATATAAAATCAAACAGACAGAGATCTGAATCATTCTTCGACATTCTATAAAAAGGATGTTAACCATATCACACCCTACAGCTAACCACAACTAACAACGGAACGTCCAAATTAACCATCAGGGGGGTGCTTTATTACAACAGCAACGACAACATATCAAGTGATATCCTACAAGTGGGGTCTGGAGAGGGTGAGATGTACGCAGCCCTTACCCTCACCAAGGTGGAGAGGCTGTTTCCGATTGACCCTCGGCTAAAAGGGGGTGCTTTATTAATCTTGTAAAATGGAATCCAATGATTATTATAAAACTTCTTTATCTTTTTTTTTATTTTATAACCATGTTGTCCGTGCCAGCTTGCAATCACCTTGACTAACTCCACAGGGTACCTGTTACCTTCCACCAGCACAGGTACCGGATTTATCGACCATAAAGTACAAATAGGAACATGGGGTCTATCAATTTCATATTTTTATGAAAACCCAAATCATTAATTACACTAAGATGCAATCAAAACTACAATCTTGAAAAAAAATAGATTTTTCTAAACAGTTATAAGGAATTAGTCAATTAGAGACTGGAAAATTGATAGTACCTTAGAATAAGATAGAGAGAGCGGCGAGAATACGCAGAGGGGATGGAGAAAAGTTAAGGTAGCGTTTACCCAAAGAAGAAAAAGATACTGAGAAAGGGAATATTATTATTAGGGATTTTAGGGTGTAATTGTCAATCTGTTATTCTATTTGGGGCAACCCAACTTCAACAACCTGTAATGGACCCGGTTCTAGTTGGGTCAACTTGTTCCTTGTTTGGTTATGAGAAAATATTTTTAAAAAGAATTTTACAAAGAAAAAATTAATATTGCCTGAAACAAGTCGTTTTTGGAAAAAAGCTACAGCTGGTTTATTAGTAGTCTCTTCGGTCCACTTTATATGATATTTTGGTATTTTTTCTTAGGTCCAAAATATTTGATTTTTTCAAAAACCAAGATGATATTTGTTTTGACTTTCCAAAATTGCCCTTATTAATAAATTAAACACAAAAAGCTCTCACAATTTTCTATGAGTAAATTTTGAAAGAGATGAAGGTTAATTTAGTAAATGTCATCTTTAATTAATGCTAAAATGTGTATTCCTTGGTCTTTGTGAAAACAGTCAAAAAATCAAATAATATGGACTGGAGAGAGTACATATTAACAACTTGGCGCAATTATTGTCAAAATTAGGGGGTGTTTACGGGATGGTACAATTTAGTTAACTCATTAATAGCGGTACATCGATTATCGGTATGTACTATGCAAAATCAATACCGTACCGACAAGCTATCGGTTTATCGGTATCATTTTTTAACGATTTAGTAGTTAACAGTTTCGGTAATTGGTACTAATAATAACTTTTGTTGAAATAAACAACACTAGTAAGTATCTATGTATCCTACAGGACCTACACCTTTAAATGGATTGCATGGACAATGGTGGCAAAACAACACAATAAGTGTATTGGCCTAAATCAGGTCGGACACGTGTTGCGAAGTGTTAGGTAACGTGGCAGGTTAAAAGTAAAGTTCGAAGACAAGTTACAACTCAGCTCAAAGTGGAAAGTTCAACCGAACATCATTCACTAGAGATTGAGTGGATCCAATTTGGCTTAGCGGGATAATTGATTAAAGTCGAAGCCAGCTCATCGTTTCCTCTCCGGGCACTTAGACTCCATAAAGAAGGCAAAATGGACAGTCGGGCAGATAAGATCGTAGTTCTAACGGCCTCCAAGATTTAAGGAATAAGCGTTATCATGTCTAACAACACTGCCTATCTGTTGAGAGATGTGGGGAAGAAGGAGTTTCTCTAGGTTAAGAACTCTACGACTATATATAGATAGAACCATCTCCCCTTATTTGTACCCGTAGACTCTCTTGCAACTCAAACAACACTTATTACATTTAAACTTTGTTATTGCTACTTAATCTTGTTGTTGCTTTGACTACTATATTACTCAATTGAAGATTGCTTCCGTCTTCTTCATTGGAGCACAACTTGGCTGATCAATAAGACATTTTTCACTCTTGCTTTCATTATCATCATTATTATTTCTTTGCTTAGGAAGCCATTATTGCTATTCATCTAGTTTTCCATTAACAACACATATCAATCAAACGTGGTAGATTTATATTCGTTACGCCTAACATCTTAATATAACGAATCACTTGTACTCTAAAAATTATAAATTTATTTGTTAAATATGAACAAGTTTTAATGAATACAATAAGGCACAAAATACATATTCTAAATTACTAAAAAAGTGGTAACTATGCATAGATATTGAGAATCCTCCACATAAGAAATTTGCAAAAGATTTATTTAAGAGATCTATGCGGCTCTACGACTAAGAAGTCAGGATTCCATTCTTAAAAAATAATGAGTTTAATGACTAATGACTTGAAAGCTGAAGGAAGCAGAAACAAAAGTTTAAAATGGGCCTCAACCGTAAAAAGTAATGACCACAAATACCAACGATAGTTGAAGTTTAAACCTATAAACTAAAGATGTACAAATTTACAAAATTTGAAAGGATTAATAAAATAGTAATAAATTAATTAAAATATATAAAATTATAAAAAATACCTTATCGGTACGGAGATAAAAATATATAAATACTGTCACCGTAACGATATTTTATCGGTATTAGAAATCAATACCATTATCGAACCGATATATGGTTATACCGATACCGCTATGTTAATTGGTATCCGTACTGGTTCGGTTTTGCACACCCACCCCTAATAGAACAGTGCCAAGTTGTTAATGTGTAAAAATGACTAGTTATGCACATCTTTGCGCCTAGTGCCCCTGTTGGTGCGCCACATTAAGGTTTTAGGAGAAAAACACTAGATGTATCACTCATCCAACTCCTAAGGTAAGTAGTTCTCTAGAACATGAAGAAAGTCGTGTTGATCCACCAAGTCTAGTAGAGAGAACTTTGGACTGAGTTTCTGAAGGTGAGTCAAACTTTTTTTGCGGCTGTCAATGGGGCTCGACAATGAATGGTAACACTTAAATAGTTTTTTTTTTATGGAAGCCAGAAATGTGACAGTGGCACAAAAGTGTTGTATGTTTCCCCGAGTTATGGTTCTTTTCAGAAGTTTGAGTTGTTTTCCGGAAAAGTAGCGATGGCAGGAATTATTTTTTACATAGGTGAAACAATCGTTGAACCAACATTTTGAAATGACATCATCGAAGATAGATTTTATTATGCACGATTACAGTTATCTCTGACTGCGTTCCCCTACTTATGGTTATTTTTCAGAAGTTGGAGTTAAGTTTTGCAAAATAGCCAAGACAAGAATTAGACTTTTACCAAGTTTGTGGTCAGGTGCTAATGTGTAAAACGTAAATCTACTCGTCACTATTTGCGAAATTTGTAGCGCCGGTTACAAGCTTCTTGAAAGAATCCAGAAGTTCTTGTGCGAGATGGACGTTTCCAGCGCGCTGCCACAATTTTGACTCGTAACAAAAATCTTATGAAATTAACCATTCTGGTGGTCGCCAGCTTTTTGCTAATTGATTACACACTTTTTTATGTGGAATGAGCAGTTTTGCGTCTGGTCTTTATTTGATGAGCTATTTTTTGTGGTCTTTAAAGCATAACACTTTTTTAACAGTATTAGAAATATTTCCACTTCTACCTTTTAAACACTTGTCTACAATTATTTGACATTCACCACTTTCTTTCTCTACATATCCACTTTCTCTCTCTATACACCAAACTCTAACCCCACCACAACCATCACCACTAACCCACTGAGCTCTCAAATACGCCAAGCGAGGTCACCGTCTCCACTCCTCCGCCGACGGCGTTTCCAAAATGCTCACCGCTTTCAAAATCCTCAAGACCGCCACTGTAGCTACCACCGACGATGGAGCAGCAATCACCGTGTTGAATCCGTTAAATTACCGATTGTAATGTTATCATGGCAACACCGTCTACGGCGGAAGCAGCGACTGCCATTCCTGAATCTTCTTCCTCGTCGCTCCGAAGGAAAAAGACTGTAACATGAAGGTTACTATATCAGTCTGATTTAGTAGTGCTCCATCACCTTTATCGACTTTAACATGTCCTCCACCGTCAGATCTCCGGCACAATCACTGGTGTATAAAGAAATGATATCGGATTGGTCGTATGTTATGTTTTGCTTTGATTTTTGTATAGAAGAGAAAAAATGACGATTCGACTTTATTTATTCACAAAACAGACGTGAAATACAAACGAATTGATTGTCTTGTATATGAGCGAAATAATGTCGATTTGGCCTTATTTATTCACAAAATGGACGTGAAACACGATTGGGTTGGCATTATTTTCTGTTGTGTATGAAACAATGGCCTTTTTTGTAATTTCGGAGGTAAAAAGGTGTTGTGGCATTTTTGTAATTACGGCTTCAGAAAATGGTTTGTAGCATTTTTATAATTACGGCTTCAGAAAATGGTCAGTGGTATTTTTGTAAGTACGGAAAGTTATCTATTAGTAAGGTTATATTTGTACTTTCAACTTCATTTAGTGGTAAAGTGCTTATGTTTTCAAGACCACCAAAAAGTACTTATGTTTTTAAGACCGGATGTATTTATGCTCAAATCTGTAATTCACCATTGATTATAAGGTCCTTGTTAATGGAAGGATCTAACGATCGACAGAAATGGTCATTTTTGTATGAATTTTTCCTTACGGGGTCAAATTCCTGACGGATCACGGAAAGTATCCTATTTTTTTTTTTTTTTATAAATCTCCCAAAAATCCATGTCCATTATAATTTAATGGAAAATTTTGATGCGTAGCCATTTTTGGACGCACTCAATAAGTTTTATCCACCATTTCAAAATTAATTGAGAAATAGCCCAAAATTCGCGCGCACTCTTACGCTCCATTAACGTTGGAAAAACACCCCGGACTTGTCCCATAACAAAAAACTGGTTCAAAGCCCAAGTATTTTACTATGGGACTGAAGCTTTATACAAAGTCTCATAACAAAATAATCTCATAACAGTTATGGGACCTTGAACTAACATGTTCAAAGGTCCCATTATTTTGTTATGGGATAAAGTTCCATAACAAAATAATGGGATTTATCCCATAACAGGGATAGATAAATCCCATTATTTTGTTATGGGACTTTATATATAATGCTTCAGTCCCATAATAAAATGGGGCTTTGCTTGTTCAAAGCCCCAGTATTTTGTTATGGGACTGAAGTTTTATACAAAGTCTCATAACAAAAAATGGGGCTTTGCACAAAACTTGTTCAAAGACTCAGTATTTTATACTGGGGTTAATTTAGGGGAATTTTCAAAAATAGGCAGCCCACTATCCAAAATTACAAACAGGAGGCCATATTTTTTTTCATGCATAGCACCCATCCCTAAAATTACAAATTTTAGCACTCCTTCATAAAAAACACCCTAGCTACCAAATTTCTCCCTCCCCAGCCACTAAGCCACCTGGCAAACACCTTCCTCCGCCAGTGTTGTCATTATTTTTTTTATATTTTACTGAATTTATGTTGTTTATTGCGTCTAAATCATTGCTTTGGACAAGCTTATACACACAAATCTCCCTCTAAAAATTAAATTATACATGAATATACATATATAAATATGTATCAATGAGAGAAATACAAAAATATACACAAAAAAAGCAAAAAATCATATAAACATCCTTAATATACAGATTTATTCACTCGCATATACACACTTATACAAATTTATACAATTTTATACACGTGTATAAATTTGTATAAAATTGTATAAACTTGCGGCAGACTATTATTTAGGGAAAAGGGTAACAACTCGGGTAAAATTCGGAAATATGAGTCATTTTTGGTAATTTTTGTCTTTTGCTTGTCTTTTAGTGTAATTATCCCGTTAATTTACTGAAGCTTCACAGTATAAATACTGGGGTTTGTGTTCATAGCCCCAGTATTTATACGGCTACAAATCAATTAGCGCACGCCAAACAAGCTCTTGCGCGAAATTTTTATTAATTTAACTGAGAAAATCAGCTTTGTGTTCTTGATTTTATGAAGTCCCGAAAAACAGCAATTATTTAAAAAGTGGTAACTGCAGTCTGCCAATTTTTTGGGTATTTTATCTTTGGTCTTATTACTTCATTACTCAAATGATTGTCATCTGTTAGCTTTCTGCTATTTAAGACATTCTCCTCGCCTTTTTCCATTTCAATTCTTGCACAATTATTTCAATGGACAAGAAGAAGGAATGGTTTTTGGAGGCAGATACTCTGCTGAATGGATTATGCCAATAGGAGGTAGTTCTAGAGGCTTGATGACAAAAGAGTAAGGCTAATATAAAAGAACGTGTTAGATTGAAAAGAGTTAATTTGGATAACGTTTAATGATGTGGGATTGGAACACTTTTGCTCTAGTATTGTTGAATTTGACTATTTCATAAAATTTTAAGTTATTAGAGAAAAAAACATATCTATTTACTTAATTATATATTCAATGGGTAATTCTTCTAAACAACAATAGAGTTGATGTATAATTTGATTTTAAAGAAGGATAAATAGGATTCATCAAAAAAAAAAAAAAAATCTACATATAAGGCAAATAGAGTTGATTTACACTTTGATATATTCATGAAATACTTTGTAAGTCTGTCCAGTAAAATTATCAAAAACTAGAAAAGGAGTTGATTTCAAAAAGATATGATTTGACCAAAGAGAATTTGAAAGCCGTGTGCAAATAATCAGCCTTTTCTATTTAAACACCAACATACCTTTTCTGTACGTGGATTTCCTTAAGAAGAAATTCAAACAAAAAGTAAAAAATGAAGTAAAAAGGACGTTATAATTAACAGAGATCTGTTTTCCTATTTGAAAAAAGATAAAAATATGTAATTATTTCAAAAGCAAAAATACAGCTATGAATAGATATTAATTTAATTTTTGAAAGCAAAAGCATTCCCGAATTCACGTGCCTCTATCATCAAGAGAATTTCAAAGTCATAATATCTCTTTTTTATTTTTACTTATCACTTTATCTTTACTTTCAAGTTGTTCAAAAGCCAATCTTTATGTGCATGCATGGCGTATTAATTTTTCTCCCCATATAATAATAGTTAAAAGGGGACGGACTCCTTTTTGCTATTGGCATATCTTTATTTTCCTTCTCTTTATACACTTCAACTTACACCACAATTACAGAAGAAGATGCATGATATGGGCTTTAATCATTATTTTCTTCTTCATCTTCTTCTAGGATTTGGGTTTATTTTCTTGAATATCCATGGATTTCCAAGAGAAGATCTGGTAGAAAATTTACCAGGGCAACCAAAAGTTGGGTTTAGACAATATGCTGGTTATGTTGATGTAGATGAAAAAGCTGGAAGAAGTTTGTTTTACTATTTTGTTGAAGCTGAGAAAGATGCTGATAAACTTCCTCTTACTCTTTGGTTAAATGGAGGTTTGTTTTAATTTCTTTTTAGGAACTTTTTTTTAAAAAAAAAATCTTCCTAGGGCTAGCCAGTGCACAATTCTAATAACTCAATGGAATTGATCCTCCCACTTAAATGCATAATTTTTTATCATCCTTTAATCATCCTCTTAAATGAACAAATTAATATGATTATTTCAATTTTTACTACTAGATCAAAGCCTTCTGAACACTTGATTTCTTCTTCCGGTACTCAATTTGGAGTCTTTTGAAATTATTATTCTTTCTCGTAAGATTTTTTTTCTCTTTTTTATTTTTTTGCTAATTGCATGGTTATTTTTCTCTTTCTGCTTCATTTGGGATAGAAATCTAAATCTTTTAATGGTGATTCGGTGTAGTTGGTCTGCATGTATATAGACTTTATTTTCTTCACGTTGAAGGAATAATTTCTCTCTTTGCGCCCCCTTCCTTTTTCATATTTTAATGGCACAACTGAAGGATTTAATAATCTTGTGGGGAATTATAATGATATTTAGGAGCATTCAACTTTCAACTTTTCCATCAATCATCATTCACTATCTTAGTTATTTCTACTTTAATCATAATTACTACTTACCTTAGCATTTATTAGTATCTTCTTGACGAGAAAAAATAAAAGAACTCTGGACTGTATGGACTGTAGTCCTGTATAGTGCCCACCTTATTAACTAGGTTGGTTCGGTGCAAGTTTGGGACCATTCTGATTAATGATTTTACTTCTTCAAACGAGTTATCATTTTTCAAGCAATTGTATTTCTTACATATAACAGAAGTAACCGAAAAAGATAAACTATTAAACCTAATGAACTCATGTTTACAGATTACTAAAAGAAACTAATTATTGTCTTAATTATCCATCGAGTTTTACACCGTGCATAACTGACTTACACTTGCAAAGTCGAGAGTTATGGGATATACTTTACTCTATTTTGGATTTTTCAATTCTTTGTAATTTCAATTGTTTATTCAATCATTAACCATTAGTCTCTTGCTTGAGGCTGTGATCTTCCTCCTCTGAACGAATAATTACTCAATATCTATTCTTATTGTATTTTAGAGTCAATTTGTATCAACAGTTGAAGTCAATAGAAGGGACTGGTAAATTCTTTTTCTAATACAATCTTAAATTAATTTAAAGTACCACAAAAGTTGCTGCACCTTGTTTAGAAACAGAAAGAAGAAAGAATTTGAAATATCCCAGAGATATACTACCATTTTGCATTATATTTCCACGATTCCACAAACCAAACGTATATTTGATTTTAAGCTAATCAAGCTATACCGTGCTTGCTGCATGTTACCTCAAAGAATTTTCAATTTGAGATCACTAGTATTGGTAGCACGGATCCTACAATGGACCAATCAACAGAATTTTTCAACATTTGGATTAGACATACTACATTTTTTTTTTAAAAAATAAAAGTACTCTTTTTATCCTATTGTAATTTTTTTTTTCACTCTTTTGCAAGAAATAGGGATTGATGAAATAACATTTATTTTTACCAGGTCCTGGATGTTCGTCAATTGGAGGGGGTGCCTTTACAGAACTAGGTCCTTTCTTTCCTAGTGGTGATGGCCGTGGTCTCAGAAGAAATAGTAAATCTTGGAATAAAGGTAATGTACTATATTCCAATATTACCATACTGATACTGCAATATTCCAAAAAGAAAAAGATCCGTATAATCTTACCATTTATGTAATGGATTTAAGTTACCCTTGTAAATATTTTTTACACTATTAATTCGTGCATAGTTTAACATGTGATAGCAGATTAGTTAAGTTACCAATTGTGTATGCTAGAGAACCTGCAATTACCTTATAAATGATCTGATTGTAGAAATATTTTCTATGGTCATACTACTCAAACTCTTCCACGGTGCATACTACTGAAACTCTTCTACAATGATCTGATTGTATGCTAGAGAACCTGCAATTACCTTATAAATGATCTGATTGTATAAATATTTTCTATGGTGTATACTACTCAAACTTTTCTACGGTGCATATTACTGAAACTCTTCTAAGATGTTTCTTGGCTTTGATTAATACAGCATCAAATCTGCTATTTGTTGAATCTCCTGCTGGGGTTGGATGGTCTTATTCTAACACATCCAGTGATTACACTTGCGGGGATGACTCCACTGGTATTACATCTAGCTCTATTAATTTCTTGATCTGATCCTTTGGTGAAAAATAGATCAAGGAGATTAGGAAATGGTTGCCATTCTCATGATCCGTTGGTTTTTGCAGCTAAGGATATGCTCACTTTCATGCTCAAATGGTACGAAAAGTTCCCAGAATTAAAATCCAAACATTTGTTCCTTACAGGTGAAAGTTATGCAGGTAAGAGATTGATTAAACAATTCTAATTAATTAATTTACTTAATTCACCTGTTATAACAGGTAGTATATTACTATATTTTACAAACTATTATCAATCCTATTTTTATGCGCGTGATTATCTTATAGTATATGACTTGATAATGTAAAACTTAAATTCATATTCTTTATAATTGTTGACTTGGTTATAACATGTCGATTTTTTTTTTTCTGGTTACAGGACATTATATACCACAGTTGGCAAATGTCATTTTAGACTACAACAAGCAGTCCAAGGATTTTAAATTTAACCTAAAGGCAGTAGCTGTAAGAAGCACTCAAAAATGTCCTTTAATTCTCCTCTATGTATTAAAAATCAGCCCTCCAACATTCAAAGTAATCTATTTCTTTCAACTTGTCGTATTCTTACAGATTGGAAATCCACTTCTGAAACTTGATAGAGATGTACCAGCAGTGTACGAATACTTCTGGTCACATGGAATGATATCAGATGAAATATATTTGAGAATCAAAGAACACTGCGATTTTGATGATTATGTATTCCCAGTTCCTCATAATGAGCCAATCACATGCAACCAAGCTATTGATGAAGCAAATACAGTAATTTCTGACTATATAAATGTGTACGACGTTATTTTGGATGTCTGCTACCCTTCTATCGTTCAACAAGAGCTGCGTTTACACAAACAAGTAAGCATAAATTAATATCGTTATAAGCTATTGAACTTGTATGTTGAGTCTAATATAGAGTCTGTGGATTGTGAATCAGTAAGATGTTATTCTATGCATATGTATTTTACATTTTTTTTTCTACATATATATACACAATTCGAGCTGAAAGTAACATGTTAAGTCGAACCCATAGAACTCATACTAGATCGGGTGCCTCCACTCGTATGAATCTGTTGAAATGCTTGTAACATTTGATGATTTTATGTTATTTGTTGAGACTAGGTTACGAAGATGAGTGTGGGAGTAGATGTTTGCATGACTTCAGAAAGATACTTCTATTTCAACCTTCCAGAGGTTCAGAAGGCTCTTCATGCTAATCGGACTAATCTTCCTTACGAATGGAGCATGTGCAGTGAGTACGTCTTCAAAATTATATACAATTTATAGTCATTCTTGATACTTATGTTGCTATTTATCTATACAGTTTCTGTAATTTGCATACTAAATTTATTCTGAAAATAGTTAAGAAAATCACCCTATTATGAAACAATTATAGTGAATCAGATAGAGCTAATTCCACGTACGTATTTGCACCCTTTTAATACAGAAAAGAATCTTAATAGTAGTAGATAGTAGTAGCAATCTTGATCTTCCTTTTGTTTGTGTTTGCATGACACAGTGTGCTGAATTACTCTCAAACGGATGGTGCCATGGATATGCTTCCATCACTCAAAAACATCATTCAACATGATATACCAATTTGGATATTCAGGTGAACAATTTACATCCTTCAGATCAAGAATTTATAGTGTCACGTCAAGTATAGATTCAGATTTAGAATTTAAAATCAGCTAATACCGTCTATATTACCAATATGCTCACGTACTCATTTGCGACAATGAGTATAAACTGAAAGCATTCGTGGTTTTAATTTTTTGAAATTGCGACAGTGGAGATCAAGACTCAGTGGTACCACTAGTAGGGTCAAGAACATTGGTACGTGAATTAGCTAGAGATCTCAAGTTCGAAACAACAGTACCATATGGAGCATGGTTTCACAAAGGGCAAGTAGGAGGATGGCAAATTGAATATGGGGAAAAGCTCACATTTGCAACAGTAAGAGGAGCAGCTCATATGGTTCCATATGCACAGCCATCAAGGGCTTTGCATCTTTTTAGCTCATTCGTTCATGGAAGAAGATTGCCCAACACCACTCGCATTCCCATTGATTGATCATTGAATTTTGAAAATTTTCTTCTTGCTATAGCATATTGCACTTCCTTTCCTTTTTTCCCTTTCAAATGTTTACTGTGCAATAATTGAGCTATTTATTGAGTCTTTGAGTCTCTTGATTCAAGAGTGTCATGAATTCATGAATCTTATCTCTGATTGAACCCTTTTAAGTTAATTCAAGAGTTTGTCTATTTTTTGCAATTTGTATTGTTGCACAAAAGTACTGAAATAAGATGGACTGGAAGGAGGATGAATCTATATCTATATTATATTAAAAGGAGGGTAGTAAGCCTATAGAAAGAAGCCAAGTGTCAAACAACTACATAGCCACTTAGCAATTTTAGGACAATAATTAGTTAATGTTAGTTAGTTTAGTTAAATTTCAAATTTAAATTTGAAAATAAAAGTGAGAAAGAATAGTTAGTTATTTTTGAATTGGTGTGGAAAAAAATGGAAACTGAGAAACTGCTCTTCAAACTGATACGACATTCCTGTCAATTTGCCATAATAATGAATAATGATGAATAATATTTGAATTAGTTTTAAATAAAAAATAAGTACTACCAGAAAAAAAAAAACATAACTAAATAGGCAATATGAAAGATTTATAACTTGAATTTAATGCATGCGGGTTCTGGAGATGAAGAAGTTACCATTTCTCAATTTTATCCGTAGCATTATTTTATTGGAATATATTAAATTAAAAAATGTGAGAACTATCGTGCGGATATTTTCAAGGTGTGGTTAAGTTGGCATTTCAGATAACTGCTTTTCTATTTGGTGTTTTATCATTATCATTAATTAGTTAAAAAAAGAATAAAAAATAAGAAGTTACTCAATACAACCACTATACACGGTTAAATAGTAGTGGGATGAATCAGTTTTTGTGTGTGCAATAATTTCTATTTACTCTCTACAACTTGAATAATTTTTCTCCGTACACAGAACAAAAACTGAAACTTACCCCCCTCTTCTCCCATTTACTTCATACCCAATAAAATACACTACTTCGTCCATAGATAATGTTTTCAAGAGAGACAACGTTTATTGGTAAAGTTTATGATTATGGAATTGTGAATTTTTTTTTGGGTGTCAAAGCAAAAGGCGGTGAGGAAGTATTCAACTAGGTCGTTCTTGGTAAATATGTTTGTTTTCTTTCTTTTGTACGTGTAGATATATCTATGTTCTTATGTGAATTGATATTCTTTTTGTTATTGGATATGTTTTTAAATTGGATATATGAAACACTTTGATATTATTTTTTTATCAGAAGGGTCCAAATTTACTATAGAGTTTTAAATTTTATTGATGGTTCATTTAACTGCAAATTGCATCAATGGTAGTGTTAAAACTACTTTTAGAAACGAGTATATATTGGATTACAAATAATATCACTTAGGTGTTACCTTTTATCAAAAGGGTCCAAATTGATTTATTTTTTACTAATTGCATGCAGTTAATTATTGGGTTCATAAGTTCCACGAGCACAACGATGTGAAGGTATGTTAATTGTTTATTTTCATCCTGAGATTTTAACAAGAATATCTATATTTTTTTTTCAGATTCAAGTCTCTTTATAGCGAACACACGTTAATGTTCTTTCTGCCGAGATCCAAGCGACCACGCCTTGCAAATTTATGAATGTTTGGATGTAAGCAATAGAAAATTCATCATATACCTTCACAAGTTTATTTGAATATTAAGAAGACTTAATAACTACTACTATTATTTTCCAGTTTGTTGTTTTTTGTCGCAGGACCAAAGGAAGAACATTGTAAACAATGCTGAACAAGTAGTTGACCTCGGTCATGTAGCGTGAAAAATATTATCACTACGAAGAATAATTTGTAACACGCTTCTTTGCAAAATTAGTCTATTTTTATTGCTTATTATAGTTATTTTTATTTGTTACCACATGCGGTAAATTTTGCATAGAGCATGCAATTTGCTGAAACTACTATGAGTTTTAGAAGCACTAAATTTTGCACCATCTTCAGGAGGTACTAATCTTTTAAGTTAGCTATAAATTGGTTATGTTTTCTTTCACTGTATGCATATTAACTCCAACTACTATAATAAAATTATAGAAGTGGTTCCTTTCTATTTTCCTTTTGTTATGTATTTTCTGTCCATGATTTAGAAATTACTGTGTAGAGTTTTAAATTTCATTGATGGTTCTTTTAACTGCAGATTGCATCAATGGTAGTGTTAAAACTACTTTAGTTATAACTTATAATTATATATATTGGATTAGATTAGTGAGCGAGTACTGAAGTCATTGAAAGCATAGCAATTTATATATTAGAAGTTGCTAGAAGTGAGCAATATATGTATTCAGAATTTCCATTTGTAAAGTGATTTTTTTTTTGAAAAAACGTTTGTTTAATATGTTATTTATTCTTATGCTGGATCATGCTTAGTGTGAAGGTTTTGATTTAAAAATTACATGTATATATTGTTGTTGTAAGTTGTGTGATACTAGAAGAATGCTCTTCCAGAAATTTAAAGTATGAGTTTATTGTACACTGAATTTGAATAGAAGGAAAAATTTTATTATTCTAAAACCATACCATAATATTTACTCATTCTTTGCATCATCTCTGATTCTATCTCTCCATGCCATGGGTATAAATAATCAAACTTATGGTACCAGACACACTTTGACTCTTCTCAAGTTACTTAATACCTAAAGGAATCAAGAAGAAGAAATGAATGTACTATATGTTAGCATTATAATGATGGCACCAAGACAGAGGGTTTAGCTAAAAACTTGTAAAATGATGAAAAAGCAAGCAACTGAAAGTACTTGACGTCATATAAATTTCATTATAAGAATGGGAAGAAGAAGAGTAGTATGAGAAAAAGCTAAGGCTTACAAAATAACGTGAATACACCCTGCTTGAAGAGAGTTTCAAGCGGTGCAGTAGACTTGATATAGCAATATCATTAAAAAATTTATGTTCATAACCCTTTTCTTATGTGTCTTCCTACAAAATTGTGCAGGGTTTAGAAATATTAAATGGAGAAACTGATCATTGATAATGTCTTTAACTAATATACATGGTCAGAAACATTAACTTGCATCATTGCAGTTCAAGCCACAACAAGTGCAAGTTTAGTTTTAGAACAGAATTGCAAGGTAATCTCATATATATAACTTGGCAGAATAGTTTAAAACACTCTAAGCTTGGTGCATTTCATTAGGTGCACACTCGAGCTATATCTACTTCTAATATCCATCTGAACTGGATTTTTTTTTTTTTTTTTTTTTTGTGATTTAGGTGTGGATCATGATCGACTTTTTAGTCCTAATAATATGTTATTGGTGTAGATGGAATGAAATAGGATTGAACACATATAGTGAAGATATAGAAGAATATTAACGTGACTAATCCTAAAGTATTTGGGAATGCATCCAAATATATTTTTTTCTTTTTTAGTACATGTTTAATATATACAGTAGTACGGATTATGGAAGTTTTGATTACGTAGCAGATATTTTCTGCAAAATATAAATAAAATAAAGAGGAGTATAAAAAACTGAAGGTAAAATGCATTAAAAATATCAGTTTTCTACAAATTCTTCTCTTCTTAGACTTATGTTGGGCGAAATGCTTATGACTCTTACAGAAGCTGGGCAATTGTTGTTTGTGAGACTAAATTGGTAAAACTATCCTAGAAATATTGGTTTATGCTTATAAAGATTTTTTGACGTATTTTTTTTAAAAATATACAGATCTATATATTTTTGTGAGGACTTTAGTTAGTAGTACCCCATATATAGACGTTAGAGAAAAATTTTATAATTCATAGTCGACCTGCTTCATTTGGACTTACTTTTTCTAATTTTATTATTTTTTTATTTTAGTTGCAGTCCATTATAATTAACAAGTGGGCCAGGTCGTCAAAGGCAGGGAGAAGAGCTTTGAGAGACGTTAATTTATTTCATGGTGAAAAAAGATTTCATGTTCGTCCTATCAACACCAACAGATGCAACGATTGAGTACCATTATGATTTTGGTAGAATACTACATAGACAGAAGAATTTTATTTTTTACTTTTTTTCTTAGGAAAGAAAAAAAAGGGTAAAGTTAAACCTCAATTGGTTGTAAATAAATGATGTTAAATGTAGCAGATATTTGATAGGACAAAGCCTAATCTGCGGTGACTTAACTACTTGTGTTGTTTCACTGAAATTGATAGTGGAATAATTATTGGATCATGTTCATTTTTTGGTCAATGTTTCTGTTTGATTTATATGTTGTGTCTTTCATGATTATTTTATGGTTATTAGTTCTTTTTGGTCATTTTGTTTTGGATTATGTATGAAAATTTAAATTTTCATATCAGATATAGTAGTGGAGTAATTGATTTCATTTTACAGTTTTCTGTTGTCGTCGTTCCGAATGAGGAGATGGAAAGAAGTATAAATTTTTAGTAGAAAGAAGTATTAATTATTATGTTAAAAATATGCAGTTTGTTTAAAATACACACGAAGGTAAGAGTTAGTAAAAATTACAAGAGAGTAAAGTAAAGATAAAGTAGGAGTTACATATGCACAATGCATAAATAAACCAATTAAACGAGAAAAACAACATTGGAGGATGAGATATCAAAATTATTCTTTTATATATTTGAAAGAAAAAAAATAATAGTTTAACAATTTTTGAATTTTCAAGATTTAATGTACTCAAATATAAAAATAATAGTATTTTTTGGTGATTAATTTTCTTATATTTTTAACCGCGCATCGCGCGGGCACTATACTAGTGGATATAAAAGTTCGACTTACTTCAACTAATTTGAAGTTGAATCATAGTTAATTGATTGACATCATTATAAAAAAAAAAAAGAAATAAAATTGAGCAGTTAGATATAAAGTACGTAGAAGTTAAAAGACAATGTCCTATATATCAGCCATGTCTTTTATTAAAAAAAAAAAAAGCAGAAAATATTATATTTCCTCCTCACCTTCTATAAATATAATGAAAAAAATACTTGAAATATAAGCTGAATTGAACTTTTGATCGATCACGGCTAATAGAAAATTGGTATCCTACCACCAAGGATCGTGGTGGAATGGATAGGATCCCTCCACCCTTAACTAGAGGTCTCGGGTTCGAGTCTTGAGAATGAAAAAAATTCTGGTAGGGAGTATTGATTCGGTTTAGTCGAGGCTCCAATGATGAATACCGGACACCGGACGGAAAAAAAAATTGGTAACCTATGGATAGAGACATGGTCGCACGTACCGCTATTGATCAAGTTGAGTTTTGTATTTTGATATGAAAGTTGACATTTTTTGTAACAATTTGAATACAATAATCATTACATGAGTTGCCAAAATATTTGTTATTCATCTAAGTAATTTCTTGTCATTTCCTCTTATATTTGATTTTTAATTAGTCCTACGATTACATCATTGAGGAGGTCCCAAGCACCTAGATAATTTATAGCTAGTCGGAATACCTTCCAGCTCCAGGAAAGAAAGAAAGAAAAAAAAAAAGGTTGTAATAACTGCAGCACCACTATAAAAAATTGATAAAAGTTAAATGGCCTCATCTCATAAAGGTCCAAAAACCCAAAAATCTATATGTTCTGTTTCTACACGTGAATCCCAACTGACATTTGTATTATCATCTATTTTGACACTCGTTTAATATTTAGAGCAGTTGACTCAATAATAATATTAAAATTTTTAATTCTCCTACTATTTTTTATAGAAAAAAGTGGAAACAAAAGAGAAATGAAAACCCCCAAAATCATGCAACAGGGCGCTTGACACATTGCCATCTCTTCATTTAAGTGTAGTAAGAAAGAAAGAATATGACAAATAATTACTAGTATATAGTGACACAAAGTGAAGGTGCACTACACAAACATCACCGCTCCTGGCTCCTATTTCCTAACCACCCTTTAGTTAATCTTCTTTTTCTTTCCAAGAATTCACTATATAATTAACCAACATTTCACCTAACTAGCTTCCCAATCCAATGATACTAATTGTATTTCTCATTCTAATTTTTAGTCATTTAGGAGGGATCACACAAGGCCAATTGAGAGTTGGTTTTTATGGAAACACATGCCCTAATGTTGAGACCATTGTTAGCAATGTAGTCCGTGAAGTTGCTGTTTCCAACCAAAACATAGCTCCTGTCTTGCTTAGGCTTCATTTCCATGACTGTTTTGTTCAGGTCATCTATAAAAGAAACTCGAGATCTTCTTGTTTCCAATGTTATCCTTTTCTTTAAGACACATTAACTATAGTCGGAGGCAAATTCAGAATTTAAAGTTAGTGCGATGTACATTACATTCATTTAAAGTTCCGCATCTTATTATATTTGTTGATGATGAATAGGGGTGTGATGGATCAATTTTGATAGAAAATGGAGGAAATGCAGAAAGGCATGCATTTGGACATCAAGGTGTAGCAGGTTTTGAAGTGATAGAAAGAGCCAAAGCACAAGTAGAAGCAGTGTGCCCTGGTGTTGTTTCTTGTGCTGATATTGTTGCTTTGGCTGCTAGGGATGCTGTTCTTTTGGTAATATGTTTTTTATTGAATTGCCTCATCAGTTATGTTTTCAGTTCATTAACTACGTGTTGAATTTTTAAATTGAGATGAACCAAAAGAAAACAAATTTATAGCTAAGCTCTTTTCTTTATTCATTTTTATATATATTATATGTTAAATGGTGGCAATAGGCAAATGGACCTTCATATGAGGTGGAAACAGGAAGAAGAGATGGAGTTATTTCAAATTTATCATTAGCTGTTAACATGCCGGACGTCAGTGATTCTATTCAGATACTTAAAGCAAAGTTCTTGGAGAAAGGCCTCTCTGAGAAAGACCTTGTTGTGCTCAGTGGTACACGTTCTATCATTCATTCATTCATCTATTTTCATTCTATATACCGACAACGTATGGAATAATAGAATTCTATATACCGACAATATATGGAATAATAGAATTCTCCATCAGATAATATTTACCTGCAACAACGGGTAATTCAACCTATCGATAAATTTAACATGATAATTATAAACATAGTACTACTATATTTGTTACTATTTTCAATGCTACTTCCATCTCCCTTATTTTCTACCCTCTCCAGTCTTCCCCCACCCCCACCCCAAGAGAACATAGAGGGAAACCCCACACACACACAACATATAGTCACACTCACGGATGCATATGAACATGCAGAGTTTGTGGGTATTCTAGGTTGGTAGACATTGAAGGGATGTGAACTTTATTTGTGTCATCAGCTAAGGCACGACTTTGGAGCTTTCTTTGTAAATTCCTTATCTTTAGGTTTATTAATAATAAGATCCTTAATCCCCTTTTTTAGGTAATTGTAACTTTTACCTTACTTTGTCTTGCACCACTAAAAACAACTTTAAAATTAAAATTTACATGGAAAACGAGTTATTTTAGATAGCTGCTAAATGAGCGGTGAAAATGGGAGATATAGCTAATGCAAAGTAGCTGAATATCACGAGGTCACTTAACTAGGAAATGGACCTAATAAAGGATCATAGCCAGTAAATAATAAATGCAATCACCAATTTAGACATTATTTTTGGTGTTATCTTTAATTAGTCCATAATTAACTTATGTCCTTTAATTTACTTATTGTATTAAACACTTTGCTCTAATTGCCATAGTTAAGGGAATTAATCATGAATTGCAGCTGCACATACAATTGGTACGACAGCATGTTTCTTCATGACCCAAAGGCTTTACAAATTTTTCCCTGGAGGAGGTTCTGATCCATCAATAAATCCCAGCTTCCTCCCAGAGTTAATGGCTACTTGTCCAGAAAATGGGAACATAAATGTTCGATTATCGATAGATCGAGGCAGCAGCGCGGCATTTGACAAACAAATTTTGCAGAATATTAGGGATGGCTTTGCTGTATTACGTTCTGATGCTAGTTTATATGAAGATGGGGTAACGAGGAGTATTGTGGATTCCTACTTTGGATTTTTTAGCCCATTTTTGGGAATATCATTTGAGGCTGATTTTGCTAATGCCATGGTGAAAATGGGTAGAATTGATGTGTTAACTGGCTTCCAGGGGACAATTAGACGTGTATGTTCAGCTGGCTTTTGATTGATACACTAATAATTGTAATTACTAGTTGTATCCTCCTTGAGTCTAGCTTAAAACATTTTACTTGTTTGCTGTTGAACAAACTTAATCGTACATTGTCGAGTAACTAACATCAAAATCAAAATTTCCTAAACACAAGTAGAAAATCACTAATTTGATCGACCTTGTAAGTTCATGATCGATCAAAACCTTAATTTTCGTATCCAATCCTGAGTTATAATAATTAATTGGCCCTTGAAAATTATACTTAGTAAGCAGGCCGTGGCAAGTTCTTTTTGGAACTCATGTGAACTAAAACTTTTGTTCTTATTCCTGCAGTTATCTGCAATTCTGCCAAATGTTCTACAGTAAAATTGTGGACGTAAATGAAGCAAATTCACGAGAAACTTGGCTTTTAAACTCTGCGCCTAGTTTCTCTATTAATCGAATATGCTTCCTCCATTTCTTGAACTGCTTATTAGATCGAGCTGTCCATTCAAAATAGTAAAACACAACCAAATTGACAGTGCTTTTGTTGTATCTTTTTGTCAATATCTCAGATGTTCTATTTGAGAGTGAAATCATATTCAATTTGCACACGGTTCTTTGGAAAATCTTGATAAGCAATTCAAAGAAGAAAACCAAAACAAATTAAAGACAAAAGCACATAAATGCTGATGCTTTCGTCATCAAACAACTTTGTAGCAACACATATTTTAAGAACTTTTTTTTTTGTTTTCTCATAGAAAAATGACAATAATTTTTACTACTATCTTTGCCATATCTCATATGTTCCATTTGAGAGTGAAGTCATTCTCAGTTGGTTTTGCGTACGGTTCTTTACAATATCTTAGTAACCTCTTCAACAGAAGACAAAAGCAAATACAAAATCATTTCTAGCGACACAAATCATTTCTTGTGTTATTAGTAGAACACAAATCATTTCTAGCGACAGTTACAATAAGTACAATATTCTCTGATTTGGCAGAATCCTATTCCATGACACACACATATAGAAATCCCTCTCGTATATATCTTCTTTGATACTTTCCGCGTCCCACTTCTATGTGCACGAATTGCATTATTTGACGTTCTAAGATCTTTCATTAATTTATAGTAGAACATACTGTATAAGATAAATAAGAAAATCAAGATAAGATGGTATAAGTTGAAGCAAAAATTTTACTCACTTAATTATATTCATCGTTTTTTTCATTCTACGTCACTCCATGAATGTCTTTAAGTTGTTTTAGTAATATACTTCCTCTGTTCCAAAATGATTGTCACAGTTCGAATTTCGAGAGTCAAACGAGTTCATTTTGACCGTGAATTTAAACATATAATCTTTAAATTTTTTGTAACGATATTTATATATTTAGAAACTACATAAAAAGTACTATAAGTCACAATAATTAATAATTCAAAATATTTAAAAGACATATAAAAATATTACGGTCAAAGCTAAACTCGTTTGACTCTCGAAATCCGAACGGTGACAACCATTTTGGAACGGAGGGAGTACTGTATTTGGTTTTTCTATCAATTCACGTGTAAAATAATACAACTATTTTTATAAAACTAGTCTCTACAAACGTGCAACAACAAACGTGCGTTGCACGTTGATACCATATTAATTATTAAAACCTTACATAAAAAAAGATCATAAAAGAAGATATAATAAAGTATTATAGTCTACCATGCATATTGTAAAATACTACCAGCAAAACAACACTTTGAGAACATAATTATGCATGAAAGGATGAATCATGCTTTGGATAGCTGGCAAAGAAAGACATATGCAAACTTAATAGAAAAGATTTTGAATACTTGAGATACACATCGTTATTTTTTACAAGAAATATTCTTTTATGAAGAAACTATACACGGAACAAAGTAGAAAAAACACAAATCTAAAACATTGGAGTGGCAAACGACAAACCTGAAGCCCAAGAGCCGAGCACAAATTTTAGGCCATCAAAGTTTAAGCAGAGTGAAAAAAATGTGGTACTACTGATAGTGGACCTTTTTAGTTTTTGTTTCCAAGATCGTGTTCGTTGGAATTGGTGATGAAATTACTCATCAATGTTTTTGAAAGATAAATACAAATTTGCCATGTTGGCTGAGAATCTTTGTGCGTGTGCGGTGCGGGGCCGGGCGGCTTTCAAACCAATATTTTAAACTTAATACGGTGTGGGGCGGGTTGCGGGTTTATGCTGGTTTTACAACAAATATTATTCAAATATAAAAAAATATCAAATATTATTCAAATGAAAGTTCTTTTGGTCCAAAGAAGTAAATTTTTAATGTAAATTTAGGTTGTTCCAACTTCCAATTACAAAAACAATGACTTATACTATGTTGATGATGAAGTGGTTGTTCTTTGGTAAAGAGTTGTATCAAAAAATAAGTTTGAGGCTTGTATATTAGTACTATTGTTGGTCGTGGTATTAGAGCCCTTAATTAAAAAATGATATAAAACAAACAAAAAATAATTGAAAAAAAAGTTAGCTAGCTGCAGGGCGGGTATGCGCGGGTTTTCGTGGGTGCGGGTCTGCGCGGGTATATATTCTATACGAGGCAGGGTGGGGCAGATTTAAATTTTGTGGGTTTAAAGATAACCCCCCCCCCCCACCATTTGCCATCCCTAGAATCAAGTACTTGATGGTTCATTCATGTGGTTGATTCTTATAAAGAAGCAAAAGAAATGCAACGTTATGTATATGTGGTATTTGACAATTGTTGATGAAAGAGTATGAAAGATATTTTCCTGTTGCCAAAGGGTTCTTTCATTTGTGTCTACCGCTGCTAAGTGTTTTTTTATTTTTTCAAATTTCTATTTTAAGCAAGTAATTTCTAGGTTTTGTGAAGGCACTTTAGTAATCTGACTTTTGACTTTTTTTGAGGATATGCTTTTATAGTAGTACTTGTCTCTCGACATGTGCTTTGCACGTGTAAACCCATCAATAAAAGTTTCATATATACTTTGAAAGCATATCATTGAGCTACTATAAATTAGAATCATAACTTAGAAAAAAGAAATCGTTGTTGTGTATATCCAATTATCCATATACCAGAAAGGCAGAAACATAATACATCATGATTTATGTACTTTATGTGTCTATTTGCTTTTTGATACCAACTATAAAGCTTTTCTCCGATGTCCAAAGCTATTTATGTCTTCCCAGCACCTAACATTCTGCTTCAAGCCGATTCTTACGCTCCACCAATATTAGACTCATGATATTGATTCTGATTCAAATATCTAATCAAATGCTATAATCTTGAGAATTCTTCCCCATATCTCAGATCCCCTTGCATTTCCTAAGATTGTTTGAATCTTCCTTATTCATATGGGCACTAATAAGGGTAATTTTTACAAATGGTCACACAACTCTGAGTTTTTTGTATTAAAGTCATTCGATTTTGTTTACTTACCAAAAAGTAACACTACTATGACCTTCATAACCAGATGGTCACAATAGCCGGAAAATACAACTTCCGGTTGATTTTTTGTATTTTTTTTAAATTTATACCAGTTTCCCCTTTTTTGCACAAATAACAATTATAAGCAAAAACAAACAAATGACTATTTACCAATAGGCTCTTGGTTAATTTTTTACTTTATCATGATATATTTTAGAAAAAAAAAGTTTTAAATATTATATATATATATATATATATATAATTAAATGCAAAGCAATATCATGATAAGAACCCCTAAATTCTTCCCTTTTAAGAGAAGTGGTAAATCTAAATTAAAATGTTAGTATATTTTTTTTATTCAATGTGATTCATTTTCAAAAATCACATGCACTCTCTACTATTAGGCAATTTTATATAAGTAATCATGACAATTGATTTTAAAATATTTTTGTAGTGCTTGTACACTAAATTTATTTTTCTTTCTACTTATGAAAATCCATATTAAAAAAGCAAAAGGATCATGTATATATAAGTCATACTTAAGAAAAGATATATCTTTAAGGAAATCAATCCCTAAAATAACAATCTGAAAAAATATGGCTATAACATTAATTTTGATTCATTTAAAAATTCAAATTTGCCTCTTCTCTTGAAA
Source organism: Petunia secreta (assembly GCA_029990175.1). Lineage (NCBI taxonomy): Eukaryota > Viridiplantae > Streptophyta > Magnoliopsida > Solanales > Solanaceae > Petunia > Petunia secreta. The sequence goes on along the minus strand of JARKIP010000028.1, from coordinate 6,198,555 downwards.
ATACAGTATTTTTTAGATTTTAAAAATTTATTGTCATGAAGTATATAAAGAAGTGAAGAAAAAAAAATTTAATCTAGAGTGTATTGGTGAATCTCCATTTTTTTTTTTCAATAGTTATTTGTTTCAAAAAGGTGAAAAAGGTAAAAATAGAATAAAAATTTTAAAAACCCCACCGGAACTAACACTTTCCGGCTATTGTGACCATTTGGTTATGAAAGTAATAGTAGTGTGACTTTTAGTTAAGTGAACAAAGTTGTGTGACTTCAATGCAAAAAATCTATAGTAGTGTGACCATTTGTGAAAATTACCCCATTAATAAGCTTCTTTTATGAAAATGATTCATAGAATTGGAAAGTTCATGCAGAAAGAAGTGTAGATGTAACCTATGGCAATTATAAAAAATTTATAAAGATGATCAATTCATGCAGTTAATTACATAAGATACACTTACTCAATCCAATTTAGATAAGGAACTCCACTCATGCAATTGTTCAATTCGATAACCGCGTAATCAAAGGTACGTCATCATCTAAATAAAGTATTAATGATAGATCGAGTACTTCTTGACAACCAAGTTAGAAAAGCATTAGGCAATAAGTATCAGAAATTCCTAGCCAATCGAGGTGGTTGAAAGAGCCATAGCTAAGGCTCTCTGCTTCTTTCATTTTCAATTGCAGATATAGTATCTCTAACATAGTGGACTCTCCAGACTCCTCCATAATAATTTGTCATAGCTACAAAATTAGTTCGAAAATGACAGGAATAATTTCTTGGGAAGTTATATATGTTCAAAAACATACGAAGCTGTTCTCTTTGGTGTCCTAAACTTCATACAAAATTTTGATTATTTCTCTAATTTAATTTGCATTAGAATAAATATTAAGAGTGTGGCATGGATGGATCAAGCCACATATATTATGCAATATAGAAAATAATAACAACTTTATCGTATTTCCTTCTCATTATTACTGTAAGTAATTTGAGCACCAAGTTATCGGCTGAGATTCATATACATAACATATATCATCCATATGGAAGAAGAAACATGAGAAGATGTAACTGAGAAGTGGAATAAACCTGCCTACTACCCGACATGGAGATGGATGCAAGTGGTTATGAGCCATCTCCCGGAACTGTAGCCTTACGATGGTTCCACACTTGATCTCTTAATAGGATCACCCTTGCTTGACAGATGAGTGCGCGATAATTCCTAACAATATGGTAAGACAAAATATTTCTAGCCAAATGCTTCCACGACATTGCAAAAGTCTCATAATGCGCTTACAGAAATTTTCTTGAAAAGAATAGCCCATAGATTGATGGAGAAGAGAAGCACTCCATGGTTGTTTGTTTTTTGATGATGTGAGTCGGTTGTAAGTTAGTGAGATCAATTTTATGATTCATAGATAATACAGCAAGCAAGGGAACTCCATTACAGTTCTTCTGTCGAGGCTAATGTCTCGCCTGGCATCTTTTCAAAGGTTGCTGCTACCTTTGTCTCACTCTGCAATTAATGAGTAGCGGTTGAGTTATAGATCATCACATCTGCTGAAATATTGATGTCAGTTGAGGCAAGGTTTCATAGTGAAAGATTGTGTTTCTTATTAAGATGAAGAGGGTGGAGAAACGGTGGCAACTCATGGCGCCTAACATCGATTGTCTAAGGTCTTTTTTTTTATGGCTTTTAGGATATTTGTGTTATTTAGGAGGGTATTTTAGTCTTATGACTTTTGCTATTTTTGAGTCCATGCTTTTATAGTAATACTAGTTTCTCGGCACGTGCGTTGTACGTGTATCCGAGTCATACAGTACACAACTGAGTACTAAAGTTTCAATTTTAATAAAGCAAGCTTGTTGAGTAAATAATAGTTGTACATGAAAGAATAATGTCCAAGAGTTTATGTGAATAATTAATACACATCGTCGTATAATGAGTTGTCTGTCGAGTTAGTATGAGTGAAAATATATAACGAAGATGAACAACTAAAATTTAATTAGATACATATTATTATTATTATTATTATTATTATTATTATTATTATTATTATTATTATTATTATTATTATTATTATTATTATTATTGAAGGAGAGCGATAGAGCAACTGGTAAATTTCCCAATGGGTCCTTTTTTAAATGCAGAAAACATAACATATATAAAAATAATATATTTATTGAATAATTTATTTATTATTTAATCCCCGTATACAATCAATATATTATAATTCTAGAATAACATGTCAACTGACATAACAACCCAAAGGTGTATTTATAACCTACCATCATTTCTTGTCACTAACTTTGGTCATTGTATATAGCTTTTATCTCTTGAGGTTGCAATTTACAATACATGGTATAATGTAATAAGCATAATGGAACATATATATTTTTTGTCAATAAAGAGCAGTAAGGTATTTTGTGGAGATTATGGACATTGATGTCCCTTAGGCACCCTAATAATAATTAGGTGTATTGTGATCAAGATAGCAATACTGATTTGGCATCTGATCATGAAGGCCACAAAATCTTCACATATTGCACGTTAAAGAATGTTGCCTTCCCTTTTCATAAGCTCTGAAAATTTATGTATCATAATGATTAATTTTACATTTTATTATCCTTAATTACTAAATTCGTATTGTATTGATCTTTTCTTCTCTCATTATCATCCATTCATAATCATCCAAGTAATTTTAGTTTGGGTCAATTTATTGGGGAGCGTTGTACACGTAGAAAATCAACAACTATTAAGAAGAAGGATTCTAGATGCAGTACATATACTTTTAATTAGTTAGCTTTGTGTAACTAACTGGTCATTTAACGTAAATTATTTTCTCAAAAAACTTGCGATGTCATTCTCAAACCAACTGCTTAGGCCGAAGGACTCTTCACTCTGGTGCCTTTCCTCATATTTAAGAAATTTACTCTTTAAAGGCAACCTTTTATTACATAAAGGCACTTCAAATTTGGTTTTACTAATAGCTAATTACAGTAATCACAACCTTTCAGAATTGTTTCCTTATTTCCATCCCTCAACCGTTATAATAGTTAAATGACATTTACAAGATATTTTAATTATTATTGGGTATTTAGATAATTCAATTTGACACCTATATATGTTGTGTTGGTGCGTTGAATCTCGTAATAAACGGTGTTGTAAAATAATATTAATATTATTGAAACAAAGCTCCTTAAAGAATAAATGATAATTTTTCATGAATAATCAATATGGATTGTCATATGATCACTTGTTTGTCAGGGTCAAAAGCTTTGTGTCATCTTCATGATCTCAAAATTATTTTTCAATAATATTGTAAGTCTATTTCATATCTTGTAACCTTGAAAAAAATCTTCCACATATATTTTCATACATGTTAATAACTCAATAGTATATCAACAAACTGATATCGTTTTATAGGCAAAAGAAACAACTTAACCTTAAGCACATGTCATTTTCAATCATGACATATGCATGCAATTTAAATAATATATTTTTATGGGCTCATTGTAAACATCTACTGTAACAGCAGTTTTATAAATTGAATGTCCAAATTCACAATGAGAAGAAAATTTGAAAATATGAGTAGGGCAAGATATTACATAACCTGGTTTAGTTGTCCTCAAATCATTCCAATCTTCAAGTCATGGTGTGTTAGCAGTTTCGTACACTATTAGAAACCAAATGAAAAAAAAGGAACCCAAATGGCATCATTAATAAACCAATTTGTTGTGGCTGTTTTTGACATTTGATCAAAGCACAATGATTTAATCTTGGAGACGCTATCTTTTAGTGTACAAAGAAATAATGAAGTGAAGCAAAGTAATGTACTACTGCGCAACTCCTCAAGTTAAACATAACTTTTGAAGATTAGGGGCTTTTGGCAACTGTTCCAAATTCCCTTTTCATAATTCATATCTGACTATACGCTTGTACTTAAGCAATACTATTGTCAAACAATTTGAAAGAACACAACTATTCAAGAAGAGACACTTTTAAATATTTCCTAAAATATTATTAATTATTGTTAAATAAATTATTGTCAGATTTAGGTTATTTAGAAGGGTATTTTGGTAATCTAACTTTTGGTTTTTTGAGTACATGCTTTTATAGTAGTATGAGATGATATATAATATATATATATGATGATAATATGATGATGATGATATGATAGGCACGTAGAATATCAAATCAAAAAAAAAAAAAAAAAAAAAAAAATTGGACTTGCATTAAACTTTTCTCTAAGAATCTTCTCTTTTCATAAATAAAACTTAGAAACGAGAAAAAAAAAAAAAAGAAGAAGTTTAAGACAGAATTTTTGTTCATCGCAAGTCATAACTTATCTGTCTTGAAAAGATTTCCATTAGCCTCCCGAAATATGTTGCTAAAATACAGGATACATCTTACGGTCATTGGAGCCCGTCAAGCAGAGAGAAAAACAAGAGGAGAAAGAAACAAAGTTTAATCGGACGAGAAGAGAAGAAATTAAAGAGCTGTATATACCTTATTTTCTCCCTTTACATCTTCCTTCTCCTAACTCCAATTCTCCTTCCTTTAGATTATTCTCTCATTACAAAACTGAAACCTTCATACACTTCCATCAGTCCTACGACAAAATTCAATATAACAGGTAATTATATGGTTATAGACTATATGTTAGCTTGCTCACATTGCCGGAATCAAGCCCCGGAAAAGGATGAAGGTTGCAATAGGCTACGAGTATAAAATTTGTCAATTTATAATGAATTCTTGACAATACTTTGTTTGCTAGTTTGAGATTTATGCAACATTACATGCATGCATGCTCAATGCTGTGTTCCATTTCTGCAGGTTAACACAGCCATCATTGTCAATAGTTGAAGAGAAAAAATAATCGCCAGGAAAATATTATCTCGAGACTTACAAGTCTTGAAACATCATGGCTCCAAGCAAGCTTAGAAAAGCAATAGGGGCGGTGAAGGACCAGACGAGCATAAGCTTGGCCAAAGTAGGCAGCAGCGCCTCCTTGTCCGACCTAGAAGTCGCCATCGTGAAGGCGACTCGACACGAAGAGTGCCCACCAGAGGAGAGGCACATAAGGGAAATTCTAAGCTTAACTTCTTATTCTCGAACCTATGTTGGTGCATGTGTTAGCTTCATTTCCAGACGTCTTGGCAAGACCAAGAATTGGGTTGTGGCACTCAAGGCACTCATGTTGACCCACAGGTTGCTCTCTGATGGTGATCCATCTTATGAGGAGGAGATTTTCTTTGCTACAAGGCGAGGAACGAGGCTTCTTAACATGTCTGATTTTCGTGATTCAAGATCTAATTCATGGGATTGTTCTGCATTTGTAAGGTCATATTCTTTGTACCTTGATGAACATTTGGAGTTTAAAATGCAGAATCGCAGGGGAAAACGCAGCGCTTTTGCATACAACGACGATGAAGAAGAGATTGGTCGTAATGGCAAGGGAGTGAAAGCCACTCCGTTGAGGGAAATGAAGAGTGATCGAGTTTTCTCAAGGATTCATCATCTCATGCAACTCCTCGAGCGATTCTTAGCTTGTCGACCTACAGGTTTGAATTGCATCTCTAAACACCCCTTTAGCTTTAATATTTCTTGGCAATTTCCAAAATATTATAATTCATTCAGCAATGCTTTGTAACCATTCAACTGGCTTGCGCATATTTTATCAGCCCTTTCTCAAAGTATTTCAAATATTAAGCGTCTAATAAATGTTTCAGGTTCGGCAAAGAACAACCGGGTTGTGGTTGTGGCTCTTTATCCACTAGTGAAGGAGAGTTTCCAGCTATATTATGATTTAACAGAAATCATAACTATTGTATTTGATAAGTTCATAGAACTATCAATCCCCGACTCTGTAAAGGTTCTTGATATTTTCTTCAGAATTAATAAGCAATATGAGGAGCTCGACCAGTTCTACGACTGGGGTAAAACAGTTGGAGTTGCACGCACTTCTGAATATCCAGATATTGAGATCATTCCACCAAAAAAACTCGAGCGCATGGATGACCTAATACGAGAAAAGTCCTTCAGGGAACAGACCAGGAAGGCAATGCGCAATGAACCAACTACAGAGCGTGTTCAAGAAACTAAAAAGCAGGAACCTAAAACTGAACCGGAAGAGGACATGAATGCAGTTAAGGCATTACCAGCACCAGCGGACCTGCCCAAAGAAACAGAAGAAACGAAAGAGGAAGAAGAAAAGAAAGAGGTGGCGAAAACACAAGAAGTAGGAGACTTGTTGAACTTGAATGAAGATGTACCAACTACAGAGGAACATGGAAATCAACTGGCTTTAGCCCTGTTTGATGGTGGTCAAGCAGCGACCAATCCTACAAGTAGTATTTCACCATGGCACGCGTTCAGTGATTCAGGAGATTGGGAGACAGCGCTGGTTCAGTCTGCCAGTCATTTGTCAAACCAGAAGGCTACCCTCCCTGGAGGATTTGACACATTAATGCTCGATGGCATGTATCAACAAGGTGCAGTGGCTCAAGCAGTAGCCTGCTCAGGTGTTGTGGGTACTGGAAGTGCAAGCAGTGTTGCACTTGGCTCAGCAGGACGGCCAGCAATGCTAGCATTGCCTGCACCTCCGACAGCGAATGGTGGAGCTACTACTGTCGCACCAGGCACAGACCCCTTTGCAGCATCACTGGTGATAGCTCCACCACCATATGTTCAGATGTCAGAGATGGAGAAGAAACAGAGACTGCTAGTAGAAGAGCAGTTAATGTGGCAGCAATATCAGAGGAATGGAATGCAAGGACAGGTTGGATTAGCCAAGGCACAACCAAACCCTTACCCTTACAACATTGGTGGTTACAGGCAAACCTTCTAAACCTTTTGCTAATAAGATACAACAATGTAATGTCATTTCTCTATGGTCAGTGGTATCTCGGTATAAAGACACAAGTCATGAAATTGTACAGAAAAGAGTGGCATTCAGGAAGAAGAGCTATGCAAGTTCGCATCTATCAAATGTCTGCATTGCCAGCCCAGAAAATCAATTAAGCTACATTATTGAGATACGAGAACTGCAAAACTACATGTAGACAAGATTCACTATCAGTGTACAGAATGTAACATTTTCTTAAAAAAATTGCTAGTTTCACCTTATCCCCTTCTCTATCTTCAGATTGAGGTGTTCAAGCTGATATACGAGTTATGACATGTGCATTTTACATCATAAAATGACAGATTAATCACAGCAATGAATGATTAGCAAATGCTAATTTTTGTTAGTAGTATCTTCACGAGGAATGAAGGAAATTACTAATGCGTCATTTAGAAGACAAGCCCTAAGTTACAACCTATGCACAATAATTAGATCAAATCATTTTTGGATCATCTAGGACTAATCTCTACACGGATGACACAGATATCAGCTCATAATGCAAGGTTTCTGACGTTTGGCAGCTTCATGTCACCCTGCTTGTTTACAGAGACACCCAACTGCATTCCCACTGATACCAAGGTCTCAAGTGATCTTGCACTATTTTCCAAGAGATCCTCATCTATCTTTATGGAATCCTGTAGGTCATATTAGATGCCAAGTAAATCACTGACAACAGCAGGATAGTAATTTCGTATAACATCTCTCTATATTTTGCTTACAACCTCTCCAAAGAACGTATTTCCAAATGTACAATTAGATTGGACGCAATTCACAAAAAAGAGGAAGAAAAGGTTTATTTTCACCTAGATGGGCAGTTGTTACTCTAAATACCTATTTTCCATTTTCTGCATGCCACAACATGATTAACATATACTAAAGCAATCGTAAATTGCGGGGATATTGAGGTACTTGAGCAATAGGGATATTGAGGTACTTGAGCAATACCGCACATAACCAGAAAATGGAAAAGTTTAGAGCATAGCGATTATCACTTGAGGATTTCCAAATGGAAGAATGACGCAATTGAAAACTTCAATTGATAAAAACAAGCTTAAACATTGTGAAATAGGTGGGCTAGAAAGTTCTAGAGCAGCATTTCACGATGTCACTGGAAATAAAATTTGTCTAGTCACTTTTAAGTTGAAAAGAATGCTTGGTCACCTACCTTTTCAAAGACACAAATTACAGTACTTCCACCAAAAGAAAAATATCCAAACTGCAATCATAAAAAAGAAGTACACATTAGAATCAAACAGGACTACATAATTCTAAGACAACAAAAGTCTCATTTCATTAGTACTGAACCTCATCCCCTTTCTTAACATAGTCGCCCTTCTTTCTGGAGAAAGTTATGCTACCAACCATTGTTGCACCAATTGCAACAAATGCAACCTGCAGTCAAATAAGCAAAGCTTCTTTCACCAAATTGAGCATAATGAGACGCAGTAAGCGCATAGAGTTTGACATCTGTGAAAACAATCTGCTGCCCTCTTCGGTCAAGTAAACCAAGCTCACAGAAAAAGGCCAATCTTTTACACCGAATGTATCATACTCTCTAGACCAGGTCATCATAAGAAAATTGGTGAAGTTAGAATGTTAGAGTTAGTAGTTTCTTCTTAAATTCTAAAAATGAGAAGTTGCTCTTAGAGTTGGGGAGCGAGTGGAATAAACGAGTTCAACTACGCTGGTTGAATTCGTCACAAAAGTAACATCAGAGATTTGTGAACATACCAGCTTGGGACAGATCAGCTTAGAAGGGTATAAGCAATTTAGTATTAGGATGAAGTATAGTTAGAGCTCCTACAGGCAGGATAGGGAAGGAAAGGGAACTTTAGATGAGAACATCAGTTCAACACTTTCGAGACTAAACCACTCAAGACTCAAAAATAGCATCAAGGAGATGACACGAGTGTGGAGTTATGTTCACGTGGCAATTTACTTAAAAGACTGGCAAATCCACCTAAAAGGAATTTCAGAATAGGAGTAACAGAAACAAAGGGGCCTATGCATCTGATAAGATAAACAATGAGCTGTGACTAGCTCCATAGCTTTGAATAAAAACAGCCTAATGTCAAAAGGCAATAATCGAAAACCTCTTACTGATTAGGAACAGAATAGACGTATCATTCTGAACTTTCAGATATCTATAATGTCCACATCGATTGGGGATTTCAACGAGACTTGGTTACTTCTAGTGCTTAACGTTTTTGGTTGGATGCTTATTTATTCTTAAACGTCCATCTTTCTCCCTATTTATAGCCTAATGGTATATCACTTTGTTGTTCGTCAACTCAACTTTATCACTCTAGCGCACTCTCTCGGCCTGTTTAACTAACTTACTCTCTGCTCTAGGACTGCTCTTCAACAAATTGAGCCACTTTTGAGCTCCTAAATTTAAGGCCATTGAGTGAAGAAAGGGAGAAAAACCAAAACAAGAAAAAGAAAATTCCACGTGTAAATAAATGAACCATGTTACGTTTTTGGGAGGTATTACAGTATACAAGTATAGAAGTTTCCAATGTTTTATAATGGCATGAGTTACTTCCCTATCATCTTACAGTTTTGTTTGGGTTTGACAGAATGATTTCACATGGTATCCAAGTAAATTTAAGCTCGTTCTATTTTTGTAACTTGTAAGTCTATATTTCCACCCTTTCTCTTCATACTTCTAATCCAATTGCATATAGTCTCCCTACTCTCCATCTCTCTCTCCACAGTCCAAAATCCCATCCATCTAGTAATTATTTGCCCCAAGTTCAACATTCTTCTCATGAGCCAATTTTCTCAGCTCCAGGTGCATTCTTTTAGGTTTTGATTCATCCTCTCAAATCTAGGTCATTCGTGAACCTGGTAAACCCAGCTTCTTAGCTCCATGAACGCTCGTAATTTATTAATCTATTGCCATAAGCCCACTCTTGAGCTGTTAAGTCACTCTTAACCAAATTAAGTTCATCAGATTTCAAAAACATGACTTTTTTCTTTTCTTTTTGATAGGTAAGGTTATCAAAAACATAACTAAAAGACGACAAATAAACTTTAGAACTTAGTTACGAGTATAAGACTGCGTTAGAGATATAAAATTTCCTACTTCAGCTGTAAAAGGATTTTTAAAGGGCTTATAACAGTCCTACACTACTCCCCACCCATCAACTTAAGGTTTAGGATTAAAAGCTTAAATTCATTCACATTATTGTTGACGGTATCAGAAATATACTTTTAACTTGCATGCTGATAAAGGATAATAGGAGAAGATTTCAAATAGTGTGAATCGTGTAAGGAAGATTACATATTAGCGAAGTAGTATCTATCGTTTCATGAAAAAAAAGAGTGTAAAACTAGAGTCAAAGGCTTAAAATGGCATACCTTCCCAAAGTGTTCTGTGGAAATTATAGACACAACCCTCTTATTCACTGTGAAGACATTGCAGTATTTGCTATTCACAGCAATAGGATTCACCTAGAAGAAAGAGAAGAAAAGGGGGATGGGTTGGGAGGAACGACATGCGTCATTAAGGAGCACTTGAATATTAATCTGATAAAGAATCAGCACTCCGCTGCCAAGAACAGATAAGAAACATTTAAAGAAGCAATATGCTTTACATACTGTATATAGGCATCCAGGTATCTCAATAAATTTCTCAATAGTTCCAGACACAGGAAAGTGGAAACGATGGTAGTCCTGCAGTTATATGGAAATTTATATGGTAGTCTCAATAATGGAAATTTACTTAACCAAAAGTATTTTAGAATTGAGAAATATTAATTTAATAGTAAGAGGTTAGCTAACAAGGAAGAAAGTTCACAACAATTATACCTGTGGTGCCAAGCGAAATATCACTAGAGCTCCATTGACAAATGCACTAGAACATGCTTCATTCCCAAGAAGACCTTCGATGGAAAACTTTCGACCCTGAGGTAATCCATAAGATACCGAGGCATTTTGCATCACAATGTAAACAAGTAGAAGCTTTTGAAACTTCCAAGATCCCACAGTTGGTCAAAATGATTTAGAATTTCCGAGTAGATATTAAAATAAACAAAACACGCCAAAAGAAAAATGAAGAGCAAGCAAAATCAGGCAACTCAGACAAATATGATCAAGGATTTATAAAGTTGCAGCCATGTGATAAAAAGTTTTAATATTATTTTATATTAGACTATCGCATAGGCTCCAGGAATAATCTGCAGTAGGCGATCATTACTTATATATCATGAGAAACAGCACAGATTATTTACCAGCAATAATGAAAAACAAACATTTGTAAGTGATGCCTAGGATTTTTTTATTAGCAATAATACTTCGAATTTACCTTGATCCAAAATCTTATACTATCAGCTATACTGTTGAATGCCATCAGACGGCAATCAGCAGCACATACAGCAATATCATCACGTTCAACAAAAGCAATAGGTCTTGCGCCAGGCTTCAACTCTCTTATGAAAAATTCGTTGAATGTCTGGAAATAAAAAAATTCAGACTGCTAAAGCAATGATTCACAATGATAGTCAAGAGTTTATTGATTATTGCATTATCAGTAAATTATGTGAACAATAATCAAACATGGATAACATGCATTGGATTGATCAAGAAGATAATGCATTAAAAGGAAATACTAGGACCTAGGTAGAGTACATACAAGTTCAAGATACAACACATCCAAGTGACCAGTAATCTTCCTCACAACATAAGCTCTCACGCTCTAGATTAGCTGATTAAAAACAGGAAAATTGATAGTAACTGTACTTCCATTTTATAAAAAGTCCATGCTGCTTTATAGATAATTGATCTGTTTTCTGGATATTATTTTGTATGGTATGCACCTATAATCAATGAAATGTCCACGTCTAAATTTTACCAACACTCAAGCAAGTAATATGCCTCAAAACATTTAGCACATTTCATCTTTGACTTCAAGGATGGAATGTTTATGCCAATAATTGCGCTTCTGCCAATTTGCAATCTCATTGCTATAGCTACTCACTTGCAGATACTATCATATCATGACAAGTCTGTTTCAGTGACTTCTACAGGTAATACAAATTTGAAGCACATGCAAGCAACAAATAAATCATACTTGTTCTTGCATTGTTCATAACACTCTGCCAACATCAGTTCATTCTCTTAATCTCTTGCAATCAGTTCAAAGACCTAGTTGGGAAATTTTCTTCATCGTATTTCTATTTTTTAGAGATCGAGTAAAGTATAATTTCATTGATAATGGAAAAGCTTCCGTATACGAGGACTATACCAAATTAAGTGAACAACAGGAAGAATAACTGTGCTCTTTCAAATGAAAGCTCAAGTTGCCTAAAGCTTTTGGTGTACCTTAAATTGCTCCAATGGATACTTGACATCATCCATATTTATTTGATCCTAAAACAGAATTAGTGAAGTTAATCACAGCAGTTTACAAGAACAAGATAATTCGTGTACTTGAAAAGACACCAGGTCGAAAGATAGCATACATAGATATCGCCAATCAAGAATGACAGAAATAATAATATATTCAAGCAGAAAACATGTTCAGCACAATGTAACCATGCAGTCAGATCACCAAACAAATGATTTTCTGATGAAGCATCTGGAAAAAAGGCTTTTAAGATGATAAATGAGGATAAAGGAACTACTTCTCATTTCCCATTTCAGCTCAAAGAACTGTTCAGTCTAAGGCCTTGCCCTTTAATTTTCCCTCTCACATTCCCACTCTCTTAGTATAGACATACACGGATCAAGAGTATAATTCAAATCTTATACCACTTCAAAGAGCAATAGTCCCAGAATAGAGTTTACAGTTGTATCTTGGGCAAGTTTATTACTTTTACTAGCATAACTTCTGGTCCTATTTAACAAATGATTTCTTCTGCAACAATTACATTCTAGGATTCTGCACTCCAGAAATCTCTTATGATTTATTTCTAACACTTGTCTGTATAGTGTAATATCAAAAGTAATGAAATCTTGAAGCAAACTTCTTCCAATATGAGGATAAAGGGAAAGGGTCCTTTAGGGATAGAGGTGGTAGTTTTCTGTACATGGGGAAAGTTGATTTATCCAAGAAGATAATTTGCTGTATCATTCAAATCTCTACAAGGGCCCAACAGTTTATTGCAACAGTTGCTAGAGCGAAATAAATGGTGAAAGCAAAAGACAATAGTTTAAATCTCCGAAAACTTGAACTGCTATTCCAAAGTTGGCTATAACGCATTACAGCAAAATTGGTAAATACAGAATCTAACAACAGTTGGCTTAGGCTAGTGAATTCACAAGGATGAAAGAAGAATCATGTATAATTAGAATTACTAATGACATCATAAGGATGATTTTGACATTTAACAAGGAATAATACCTTAAAGAATTCAATGAAGTTTGGTATCTCTTTAGCAGATTCAGCCGATTCCATTTTCTTGCCCTGTTTTTCAGAAAGGCTCTGCAATATTTCTTTTGCGCCTGTGCTAAAGTTAAAATGGTAAAAATCAGCAAAACGTCCACTGGAGAAAAAGCTAAGGGACGTAATTTATAAACTCTAACTAGACTCATTGTACATTTCTCAAGTTGATATTATCTGATAAAGGAACCAGATTACAGATAGGTTGATGGGAACGGTCGGCTATGCCAAACCAGAATCAGTTGGATATACTTTTTTTAGGATTAAAGGTACTTTTGGCCCATGCGATATTTGATAATTTCGCCTTACAGGTAAAGAGATGTCTTGCTCAAAATATGCTAGAACTAGGCCCTGTGATACCCTTGATTGCACCTTGAGCCCTAAATAGTCCATAGTGAAACTTTTGACTCGTTTTCTAATAGAACCATCAAGAATGAACAGGAATAATTTAACTGAGTTGCACTCAGGTTAGTATAATAACTGACATACAAGCAGAAAATAAACTAAATTTGGATTTTCAAAATTTTTAACGCATATAAAGTAGTCTCTTGAGCAAAATAAGAAAAAGGAAACACCAATATGCATAAATTAAAGAATCAGGTGGAGAAGAGAAAAACATAGAAAAAAAAATATCAACCCTCCACCCAAATTTTCTCTCGTGTGCTGCTCTTCTCCATTCTCACCAACCCTCCTTGGTTTATTTAAAGAAAATTTGATTTTGCCTTGATTTACACGGGTCAAATGGGTGTGACCTGAGTACGTCTTACAAGTATTTAGTGTGGATCCTTCAAACATTAAAAATTAGCCAACATTGAGCGTACCCCCATTGCTACTTACAGCACCCCAACTAGATGTGTACCCTCTCTGTATCCCCAATAATCTTCATTTTACATCCTAGCCTTTCTCCTTTCTCTCGGAGCTCCTCCAACATCCATTAATCCGACCCACCTTCCCCTTGAATCTCCGGACTCATCCTCCCCTAGCAGGCTCCCGGACTCACTCCTGCTGGCAGAAAATCATAGCTTGTTCTTTTGAGTTTGCTTTGTTTGTTCTTATTTTGATTTTCCACTATACTAGTTACCAAATACCCCGAATTTTATCGGATTGAGATACATATATCAGAAATGTACTAGAACCATTATGTTTTGAAAATTGAAGGCTAAAAGAGCTACTTCGAGGATTACAGGCCAAACAATGAAGCTAAAGATTAAAGAATATCATAGGAGCAAATTGGATATATATACATATATAGGCCTATATACAGATAACAGATGAAGTGATATAGGAAAATTGTTTCGCACAACTTAAGACCTTTCATAATCAACTGATTAAGTCAAAACATACCATTATCCATAAGGCCAAGGCCAAATTTAGACTGATAGATAGCCCTCATTGACAAGACTATCTTCCGATCAATTATTTCCTCCACTAGCCTTTTCTTTCGGCGGTCAAAAACCTAACAAAGTGAGGATGCAAAATGAGATACCATCACAGGCGAAAACATCTTAGTATGTTTTAATTCTCAATCCCTCCTCGACCCATAAATTACACATAGGGCGAAAATAAAGAAAAAAATGAATGACTGAGAAAACAAACATCCAGTTGTTCTTAATGAATATCACGTGAATGCAGTAAATGACAATGGCAAAAGAGCTGAGCCCTCAGACGGTGTTGATAATTATTTTCAAGCAAAATCAAACAAAACGATTGAAAAGAAGGTGAGTCTCAAAGTAAGAAATGGTACAAGATCCTAGCCAATTTAAAGTAAATACTTTTGCTAGCAGTGGGATCATATAAGGCACTCAACTTCAACCAATTATTAACCAAAAACCTACTAAATATAATGGAATCTGGCACCGACATACTTGCCAAGAACTAGAATACACACTTCTAGCACAGCAACAGCGTGAAGGATCACCACTTAATTTGGCATCTGTGCCGATGAATGCACGGTGATAATTCACAATAGGTTGAGTTTTCAACAGACATCCAACACTCTGTTACTGCTAGGTGACAATTTCACGAGGGATCATTGCATCAGCTTTATAATGTATATGTGCAAAGATGGTTTAGAAACAGAATCTAAAATAAAACGATACCAACAAGATCCAGAGAGAATAAACAGAGGCAGAGTGCCCATTTGTAAGTCATATGGCCCTGGCTTCATTGCACAGTGTTGCTTTCTTAATAGTATACCAAAACAATGATCAAAAGCTAGCTCTGATTGCAATGCATATGGCTGAAGCCAGCAAAAAAGGGAAAAAGCTAATTGGTCTTTCTGACAGAGCATGTAAGAATACCAGGCAGTAAAGCGTGCCTTAATGTCAGAGATCCTTCTCCCAGTCTCTATAGAAAAAAAGGCCTGCTCTCTCCATATACGCATACTAGAAAGGTAAGAAACATTTCTTGCCAGATACGGAGTTAGAACAAGAGCATACCAAGATATGTGATGCAGTTGAACCAGACCTTAAACCGATATCATAAGTTGAAAAATGGGCCCATTCACTCAGTTTGAACATCCATCTACACAGATATATATGAGTACGTAAACTTCATTACGTCATGATAAAAGCAGAAAAACTATTTGGAAAAACAATATATAATCAAGACATAATTAGAACTCAGAACAATTGCATTCTCACCCACTTGAAGCCTCCTTGTCAGTAAGGAAACCTCCTGTCATAACCTGATTCCCAGTTCCCTCGTCAAAACACAGGGTCATATGAATCATGTTGTTCAACCTATCGGAAACTTCAAGAACTTCACCACAAACTGGGCAGCAATTGATTAACGGTTCCCTGCAAGAGAAGAACATTAAGTCTACAGGAGAATAGAAGAACATGAAGCCAAGACAGAAGTATCTGCATCTTTCAGAAAAGAGGAGTAATTCAATACAAATAAATGTAGATGTTGTGTATATTCACTTGAAGCAAAGAACTTTGGACAAAAAGTATGGGAATGCCCAAAAATGATTCTGATAGGATGACATCAAATTGGACAGTTGAAACTATAAGGAGGTTTCTAATCATCCTTAGAACCTGAAGTTCATTAAATTTGAGCACTGAAGGGAGTACTACACAAAGAAATCATGATTGAATGCAAGCATGTAAATTTTAAGAGGACTTACTTTTCATGCTGTATAGCTAGAAGTGTGGCTAACTCATCCAAGCTAACAACACCATCCCCATTTCTGTCAGCTTGTTTGAATAGCTCCTCTTTCTGACAAACAGAATAAATGAATTCCTAAGCATGTTTTGGCTTTAATGAATTGCAGATATTTATCTAGATTTTCTTTGCTGGTTTAGGGGCCTTTCAAAATGAATCGATATTATGTTGATAAATGGTCATTATTTAAATAACAAGATGAACAGAATGTGATCTGAATGATAAATCAAGTCCAGTAACATTTTGCATGAGACGATCTATAGTGCAAGCTTAAGATACTCTTCGGATGCGAACCTTCTCAGCCGCCAGATTATTTCCAAAGGCATCAATTAAATCAGAGAACTCATTTAATGAAAGCTCTCCATCTTCATTGTAGTCCTGCATAGAGCAACAGCCCTCAAATTCCTAAATCATCTCATAACCAAACAGTAACTCAGTGGCAATAGAGAAGCAAAACGGAATGTGTATAACTGAAAATCATTCACATATTGTAAAAAAATGGCTTTTACTTTCTCTCTACTTTATCTCTTTTACAAATGCCGAGAAAGGAGTGCATTTTTGGTCAATCTGGTCAGATAGAAACAATTTGAAAGAGTGCAGACACCAGCATGGAAAGAAAAAGGGAATGATCCAAATTACACTACACAAAGAAAAAAAGATTCCTTTTTATTAAGGTACTTGGATGGATTTTTTTTTGGACAATAGAATTGACCTTGTCTTGGTGTGATATGCAATAGGATGATTTTGAATTATTGAAAAAGAAAGAGATAAGATTGAACCAGTTCATTTTGAATTATCAAGAAAAGAAAAAGAAAAGGTTGAACTAGAAACATGCCTATTGGTAAGATCCATGAATAGATCACTCTCGTCTAGAATGATAGGAGAGGTAAACTTTTCACATACCACTATAGATAAGATGCGCCTAACAAAGCTTTTCTCTGTCTCAACAGGATCCTGCCAATAAATTAATTGCATATCAGGGATGATAGACAATAGCAACCAGCCATAAGAACTGAAAAGTAGATGATACCCAGAGTATACGAACCTCAATAGAACATGAAATAGATATATGTCCAACAATTACAGATGATGATGACGGGTCTAATAAGTCAAAAATCTCAGTATCAGAACTAGAATCCTGCAAGATAAGTTCACTAGCATTGGAATAAGAATTGATTTGAGAAAGAGCTGAAAAACCAAATCTCATTACTAGGGACTTGGTCACACTAAATAATTCAATATTGAACCTACTATTCAGCAGACATAGATTAACCACGAAAAGGGCGAGATATGCTTGGAAGCATAGTATCATTTCAGTAGATCCCTCTGACAACTGACAAGTTGTAGAAGAAAGGTGCAACTATTGCAAACTGAGAAATACAGCTCCAAACATTATATCAACATTTTTGACAAACTGATGGGTTTCTGTCAATCTTTATGAGTAAACACTTCTAAAGCATTTTCTTATGGAACTGCATTAAACTTGATATAGCATCCTTATTCTTGCACTAGTAACAATGACATCCTACTTCTGTACGTATGAGACTCGCAGGTTACTGACTTATTCAAATGCTGTAGAACGTAATTGCCATTTGAAGAGGTAACTTCAAAAATTCTACTAAACCCAAGCAGAGTGAAGATTATGCCGCTTCAGAATTTCAATTTTCGGTCAAGCAAAACATTGTTGCTTTTAACAAGTCTTCTTTATAAATCCCCGAGACTTGTCAGTGAAGCCCCCTTTTTGTCCCCAACTTATCACAGATAACATTACATAGGCAAATAGACAATAGATGTAAGGCACTATCATCTAGGGGCCTAGTTCAGTAATCAATAACGGAAAGGAAGGTCAGAAATGTTTTTTCACATTGTTAACTGAGTACAACTTAAGGAACGTGCCCTTAATAAGTGGATTTGGTCTCTCTGCAACAGATATTTTAGTTTCTCCATGAGACAGACCTTTTTAAGCAAAAGAAAATGAAATTAACGGAAATATCATTCTTTCAAAAGTGTAACATACAAAAGATCCATTGTATAAGTAAACCCAAAACTTGCACTCTTATACAAACAAGTATCCTTAGTTACAACATAAACATGACAATAAAACATGCCACTTGTTGCAGATATTTTGTTCAATCTCGAAAGCAACTCACCTGAGTAAGGAATTCAAGTAGATCAATCTCACAGTAACCGATCAGATTGTTCTTTGAAAGTCTATTGGTCTGTATCATGGATAAAATAAAACAGTAGTGAGCTATTTTCACCATCATTGACATGCAAAGCACAAAAGATATACTTATTTTCACAAGCCATATGTACTACGCACCTCAAAAACAGATATTCTTGCAATATGTGCTCCATGTCTTTCCAAAAGAAGCTTCCTTTCCTATAGGAGTTAAGATTGAATAATATCAATACAAGCTCTAGACACTTGATACAGATAGCTTATTAATTATAAAAATGAAAGAAGGTCAAAATAGCTTCCAGAACTTGCCATCAGAATCTTGGCGTGTGGAAAGTTACAAAGTGTCACGTCAGCCATCAGGTGTATATATTGGCTTAGCCAAGGTTACTTAAGGAGATTCAAATAAATACTAGAATGACATACCTAGGATTTTAATGTAGGACCTAAAGCAAATATTGGTCCCCTTTGTCACTACACTAGAATCTTCCATTATGTCAACTGGATTCAACAGTTTATGTATAACAAAGAAAAATCAGCTCTTCCCTATCTGCACTGTGTAATTTTATGGTGAAGAATAGAATCCCCATGCCTGAACATCGCATGCACATTGCCTTAAAGATTTTGGCTCAATGCTTAAATTCTTTCACATGGCATCATAACCAACTTTGGGGTAAGCTCGTATTTTCATGAGATTTGATAGAGCTTATATATTCAGCTACATGTGCGGGTGTGAAAGGATTTTATGGTCTCGGTCATTCTTCTATGAAATCTCGATTCTATCAATCATTCCATTTCAGAATCAAGTCTCCCTAAATAAGTAAGGCCCCATGATTCCCCAAACCAGCTCATGGCCTAACCGGACGGAATTGGCACAGAATGTTCTTGTGAATTATGGCCAATGCCGAGTACATAAGCAGTGATTTCAAATCCAGAGGTTAATGGTACTCTGGCAACTTTACGTAGTTCGAAATGAGTTATAAAGGTCTCCAAAGGAACTTTTAAAGATCTTGGGCTATTCACTCATGTCTTAAGGTATTATCTGAATGATCAGGTTTCTGCACAGATAGCATAATCAAGAAAAAAACACACTAATGCACTGAGCTGGACGAGCCAAGACTAGTGTGTACAAGAGACCAGAATAAAGATCCCCAGGATTGCAGGGTCAGAGAAAGCCCAAGTATAATTGGGTAACTAGACTTCAGTATTATAAGTTGCTCAGGCTTGATAAACAAAAGATAACTTTAACATTAGAAAGATCACTCAGCACCAACCTACAAGTAAAATTTTGTATGCTCACTAGACTATAATCACCATAAAATCTTAAATAGGTAGGTTGTTTAATCTCAGTGGGAGAGCAACATAATTGTGGCCAATATAGGTTTTGTCTGCTATGTGTGCACAACCATGGATTAATCGTATTAAAATATATAAAGAAGAAATAATATAAGCAACTCATAGTAAATAATCAAAAAATGGAGTGTTTACTCACTGAGTTCCAGGTCGGCTTGTCAGTTCTGCAAAACAAAGTAAAGAACCAAAAAAGCAAAACATAATCACTAATTTTGTGGTGTAAAAGGAAGGGAAACCAAGCACAACTCTGACCTTCTTTTCTTTTTTTACATTATAGAATGGGTGGAGAAAAACCAAGATATAACGTGTGTTAACATCTTCTAGGCAAGAAACTGTATACCCTCTTCCAGTTCAAATTGATAAGAAAAACAAATAACAAGGAGATGGACTATTTCTGTGAATGTCACACTTGGCACATTATGATTTTCTGGAGAAATTCTGATCCATAGCAAGCAAATTTCTGAAGATCACAAGAATCACAGAGAATTTTAAATTAAGCTACAGAACTATACAGCACATCAAGAGAATAACTCTCTAGACAGCTGTAACTAAACAAAATATTAACAGCAATTTTCCAACTCTGTGCTCAACATTATTTATAACGTGCACGAATTTGCCAGTTGCAATTCAAAATGGAGTATCACTTTTCATGTATGTTACTATTGGATACCAAACATACAGAGCAACAAAGAGCACGTGTAGACCACTCTCCTCTCCCCCCCCCCCCCCCCCCCCCCCAAAGCTTAATGCAACTATAACTGTAGATTACAAGAAGTTGCAAAAGTGAAATGTCCAGATAGTTATATGCAAAATACACGTTTGTAGCTGTATCTGTGAAAATTGTTAAAGGCACAATTTCAAAACCAAGGAACTGTCTGCAGGAACAGGTACTTAACTGATCAGACACGTGAGTGCGGAAAGTTTGTTCACCAAGAGAAATACAAGCAAGCCATTTGTCCTTGAACTTCATCTCTGCCTGAAACAAATTAACCAACCCACTCGATAGGTATAACATTTACCAGACTATGTACAAATTTTGGAAAATTTGTAGGACTTAACAAAAAGTTCAACACTACATACATATTTCACGACATTCATACGTAGAGTCATAGATTTACCATCTATGATCTTTGAGAGTGAGTGCAAAATTTTGCAAAATCCATTGAAATTAGTGAAAGCTACAATCTATCTTTAAAAACATTAGCATAACATGCATATACAAGTATTCTATCAACCACACTGTGTATAAAATTTCGCAACGCTGTAGAAGTAGAAGTTAAGTAAAATCTATATACATTAGCTACAGAACGTTAAACATAGTATAAGTATGTGTTCACACGCACAACATGCATATATAGGCATTCCATCTACCAGACCGTACAGAAATTCGCAACGCTCGTAAAAATACAACACTTAGCAAAATTTGTAAAAATTACTTCTGTATCTTTTCAAAACTTAGAACATATGTACAAGTAATTGTTCACATGCACAACATGCGTATTAGTACATTTTACGGTACAAAAATTTTGCAAATTCGTAGATATTAGTTACAGAAAGTTAACTCTCTAACTTCTCTAAATTACTCACACGCACAACGTGCACATAAACACGTAGTACACTTGAGAGTGAGTGAAAAATATTAGACAAAATTCGTAGAAATAAGTTAGGAGAATTTTACATTGATTATACGGAAGAGAGCGATGCCAGCAAAATCTTCTTCCTTGAGTAATTTAGAGGCATGATGAGAATTACGTGAACCAGAAGTGTGACGACTGTGTCGTCGGAAATGGTGAAGCCGTTGACCGAGTCTTCTCAGCCGTGACGGTCTTGGCCCGTCGGCTGATTCGCCGGAGGAAGAAGAATCCGATTTCGAGTTTCCATGACCCATTCTATTATTATGTGTTTCTTCAATTTTCTGAGAAGATTGAAAAGTAGTTAAACAAACGCAAATAATAATAATAAGAATATGAAAAGATTACTACTATATAATTGGTAGAAATAGAATACAGTATATATAGTGGGAGTATTAAATTGAAAGATTGACTAGAAGTTGGTGGGAAGCTGACGTGGACTTTCCCTTTTTCCACTTTGGCTTTCATGGCTTGTTCGCAAATGGACTACGTATAATGCGCGTTCTTTTATTTGACGTTTTATATATAAACTATTCTAATGCTAATGTTAATGGAGTATCTTTTCTTTTAAAATTATTATTATTATTATTTTTATTATTCGAGTTTCTTTTTAGACTATTTAATTGGAGAGATTATAACTTATAATGTCAGTACATGTGCAAGACCAGAGGCAAAGGTAGCTGCTAGTACACCAAATCCAGTAGATTATGGCTCATAATTGTAAAGTACTATATATTAAATATGTACAAATAATACTAGTCAATAGGTTCATGATATTTTGAATCTATGAACTTCAATTTTTTTATGGCTTCACCTAGATGCAAGATATATTTTGATTTAGTGGAAAAGTTGCAAATAGACATACAAATTGAATAGGGGTATGTTTAAGTCCATTAATTATCAACCATGTCTTAATGAGAAAGCAAGTTCGTAGCAAATTGAATTGGTCTAGTGGTATGAAAAAGATTTTGCAAAAGATGAAAAAAATTTGGAGAGATTATAGATTTATTGTCAATACATGTGCAAGATATATTCTAATTTAGTGGAAAAGCTGCAAAACGACATGCAATATAGTTACTTAATTCTATCTCATATGATATCAATCGTCTCTTAATGAGTAAGCAACGCTCCATTAACAAATTGAATTGGTTTGGTGGTATTGAAAAAATAGAAAAATAAAGTTGTGCAAAAGATGAAAAGTATTATCGATATACTTGTAGTGATATCTTTCTATAGAAATTCTTACATTGTTATATGACAAATGTTTAAAAAGAAAAAGTAATGAAGGAAGTAATATTTAATAACAATTGCAATTTGCAAGTATTTTGTCAAATAAAAAGTAATGTGATATCTACAATGTTTGATGGTGAACAATGGACATTATCATGCAATGCTTTCAACCGTATAGTTGATGTTAAAGATAAGGTTCATCCAGAAGGGACACACTTCATGTTCATGATTCTATGCTTTAAAAGACCAGACATGTATTATGTTGGCACCCATCCTCATCTATCAAAACAACACTTCAACAAATCGTGACCTTCAAATGACAAAAATTGGTTTGACCAATTCCCTACTACTTACCAAACACTTATTAGGCAAGAAAATGAGATTAATTAATTAGGATATAATTTTAATAATTTTACTATTATAGTGAGTGAAACTCAATTACTCTAATATGACAAAAGTTATTATAGTAACTTTAAGTGGTAAGGTTTAGTGATTTTAGTAAGTAAAATTCAATTACCTTAATTGAGGGTCATGCTTTCAATTATTCATGAAATTTTTGAAAGCTGTGGTTGCACATTAGCATATTGCAAGTCAGCTCAGCATCACCAGATAGAGAATGTTAGTAGACGAATTAGCAAGATTTTGATAGATAGGTCTGGAAGAAGGTGAAAATTGGATGGGACCAAATCAAAACCGTCATGTTTCAACATTCCATGTTTTCCCCAACCTGTTAATTCGTGGGGACAGCCCTACATATTCTTGTTTCAACATTTCATTCATGTAACTTACCGAAGACTTCTTGTTGTCAAAGTAAAGCCTTTGTCGTTATCAAATCGTTTTAATTGGCACCAAAGGAAGGAATAAAGCACATTCGATTTTTCCTCGAGAGATCTTCGTGGGTGATTTAAGACAAACACACGAGCAATTTTATGTCATAATACAGAGCTATCTGAGAGTTTAATGAACAAAATTATCTTCCAACATATCAGTAGTTGATATGTATAAGTTACATTCAAAATGATAACTAGAGAATTTTATAACAAGAAAACCGACAAAAAAATCAATGAGACTAAAATAATGTCAAGTAGTACTTCTCTTTAGTGACAATTAATTAAACTACTACGTGTGTCGGATATTTTGGTCCCTTTTGTCGTTTAGGCACTTCTATGTTTGGAAATTTGGCCGTACCTATTAGGAGCAATTGGAGTAAAATAAAATTTTTGACACCCAGTGTAATGCTTGTTATCATTGTGGTAAGAAAGAAGACGCAGCCGGCTAAGTTAGTCAAATGCATTAAGTATCAGCTAAACATTAGTTAGTGGTCCACCAATAATCCACATTGTACCAAAATGACCTCCTTAGCTTAAACACACCTTAATTCACTAAAAACTTTTTTAATATTTCTCTAAACGACCTAATATTCTTGGGAAATTAAATAACATGCATCACCCGTGACACAACAACAATATACTCAATATAATCCCACTGAGTATATGCAGACTTTACTACGACCTTATGAAGTAGAGAGGTTGTTTCGATAGATCCTTGACTTAAGAACACTCATTGCACGGCATGTGTTATACAAACGACAACAACATATACCCAATGTTATTCCACAATATAGATTTTTTAGGAGGCTGAAATTTACGCAGGCCCTCCTCTCACTAAGGTGGAGATGATGCAGATAGACCTTCGACTAAAGAATACTCCCTCTATCCCATTTTGTTTGTCATAGTTACTGTTTCGAGAGTCAAACTTCTTAAATTTGACCGTATATTAAAATATAAAATCTTTAATTTTTTTTAAATAAAATTTATATATTTGAAAACTACATGAAAAGTACTTATATAGTCATAATAAATTACAACTCAAAATATTTAAAAGATATATATAAAAATTATGGTCAAAGATAAAGTCGTTTGACTTTCGGAATCCGAACTATGACAAACAAAGTGGGACGGAAGGAGTAATATTTTTGGAAATATGTTTGAAAACAATATATAAATAAGCTAACACGTACTATAAAAATTTTAAATACCTCTTTGTTAGCGTTGTCATCCAGTTCATTGTTTGTCTGCCTCATCGTTGGCATGCTGTATCAGAAGAACCCAAAAAGAACATGAGCAGAACTTTTGTAAGTAGTAGCGAAAGAATTTAAAACCACACCCCACAAAAATTACAGAAATGAAAAACTAAAAAGAGAGAGGCATGCAAAATTGTCACTACTACCATTTGGAAGAGAACTTGTTTTTCAACCATGCGTTTACCATCTTTATTTTCTTGGCGTACCTGGAAATTAGTAAAAACATCAAAGGGGTCGCAAATTTAAACAAGCTGGATTTGATTATTTTAAATGCGAATACTCAATTCACGACAGGAATCAAATTCGAACTTTGAAAAGAAAAGAAGCTGCATTGTTTTGATAGAGGGGAAAAGAAACCTTTATGGGGACAACAACTAAGAAATGCATCTTGAGTCTGAGTTTAGCAGAAGCTCCTTATTTAGAATCTAAACTTAAATTGCCATGAAGAATTTCGAAGAGGAATCGATTTAGTTGCTTTACTAAAAAAAAAATAATAATAATCTAGTTTGGAGTCGAAAACTCAAAAAATGGAAAAAAAAATAAAAAATAACCCCCGTACATTTGAGAATGGGTTTAGAGCCCATTTGTGTGAGCTTAAAAGTGACTTATAAGCTTATAAGCCCATTAATATATGTTTGGTAATTTCAAAATTTTTGGACTTATAAGCCATAAGTTACTTAAAAGTCACTTTTTGAAAAGTTAGGAAATCCTAACTTCTCAAAAAATAGTTTTTAAGTCACTTTTTGATTAAGTCACTTTTTGACTTATAAGCCACTTAAAATAAGCTGCTTTTAAGCCCATCCAAACAGGCTCTTAAAATAGTATCTTAAATATATTTTAGGGGAATTTTTAAAACTAGGCACCCCTCAACACAAAATTACAAATGAGATGCCACATTTCATCCATAGCACCCCTTTATTTTTAGATTACACAACATATCACCCCCTTATTTTCAAAATTACACAACATAGCACCCATTTAAACTAAAACCCTAGGAACCACTCCCTCCTCCCCCACCACTGCCCCACCACCAGAAACCGACCTGCCACCGCTGCCGCCGCCGGCCGGCGGTGGCCGATGGTCGGAAAACCAAAAATTCACCGGATTTGTTTATTTTATTTGTGGATTTATTTAAATAATTGTTTTTTGATAATTTTATACACCTAAATCTATCAAAATAATAAATTATACATGTAAATACATATAAAATTGTGTATACAAGAGGGAAAATACAAAAATATACACAAAAAATATAAATTTTATACAAAACATCCATAAAAGTGCACGAATCTGAAACTTATACTATTTTATTCATTGTTCATACACGCATATACAGCTTTATACAAAATTTACAATGCATAGAATGTGTTTTATACACTGTTAATGCGTACATATACAGATTTATACATTTTTATACACGTTTACAGAATTGTATAAACTGGTATAAAAATGTATAAAAGTGTATAAACTCGCAAAACTGACTTTAAACAGTGCTTCGGGCAGCTTTTACACAAAAGCTTAACAAACATCCCAGATCTATACAGTTTTATACAAGAAAAACACTAGATCTAAACATTAAACAAAAGTTTTAATAAAAAACTAGTAGATCTCAATGAATTTTTATAATAAAAGTGAATAAAAAAAAAAAGAAACTCGATAAATAAACTCCTCACCGGAGTTTGGATCGGAATATACACGAAAATCAACATTGCTATTCAAAAAGCAAAAAAAAAAAAAAAAAACGAAAAGAAGAAGAAGAAGAAGAAGCAGCGGCGGCGGTGGTGGTGGTGACGATCTCGGCGACGGCGACATTGGTGGTTTAGAGGAGAGAGGATGACGGTGGGACAGTGGTGGAAGAATTGGGGGGGGGGGGGGGCGGGGGATTATGTGTAATGGGAAGAGAAGAGATAAAAATGGGAAGGAGGGAAGGAGGAGAGGAAAAATGGGAGCTAGGGTTTTTTTTCTTTATAAGGGGGTGCTATGGAGTGAAAGAAAAAATAAAAAAAAGGGAGGGGGTGCTATGTCATGTAAGGTAGCAAAATATGGGTCTTTTTGGTAATTTTCATGAGTGGGGTGTCTCTCAATGTAATTGTCCCTATATTTTTTTGATAATTTTGGTCCCTTAAATTAGTTAAAAATGAACAGTTAAGTTTGATCTCTGTGAAATATTTAACAAA
Source organism: Petunia secreta (assembly GCA_029990175.1). Taxonomy (NCBI): domain Eukaryota; kingdom Viridiplantae; phylum Streptophyta; class Magnoliopsida; order Solanales; family Solanaceae; genus Petunia; species Petunia secreta. The sequence goes on along the minus strand of JARKIP010000028.1, from coordinate 6,171,456 downwards.
CAATAGTGGAAGATCTTAACGAGAATATTTAACACATTTGCTCTACTTAATTCATCCAAAGGGATTTTGTTTAGACGCAATAAACTCAAAGGTGGAAGAGGATCATAAAAAGAAAGGGATGTGCCATAGTAGGGACAAATTTTAAGTGGATTACTTCCAACTTCAAGGGATTTAATTTCCACGGCGAGTTTACATTGGTAGCAAGAAGAGAATGCCATTGGAATATCTCTGTGCACTTTGAAAATAAGTCTTTAAAGGCATTTTTCATGGGATATTTCATGTACGATAAACTCTTTTTGTTTTTGTTGTGTATGATTAGGGATCTTTTAAAGCAGTTCATGGTAAGAATAACTGGAAAGAAGTTTTAGAGTAAGAAACTCTCCCCCTTCTCTCTTCTTTCCCCACCCCAGTTTCTTTTGTCTCTTCAACTTCATTAATTCTCCCCGACCACCCTTAATGACTACTCGTGAAAATCAAAGCATTTTTCTTGATACTAGATTAGAGAAGGCGTCTTCTCAAATTCCACCCAAACCACCGGACCCTTTGACTGTGGAAAATATGGACTCAAATCAGATCTCATTCAAAGAGAAGCTATTGAGCTATGAATCTCTTATTACTCCTTCCTCCCCAATAACTATTTCACCACCTATTACTCTAGCCTGCGATCCCTCTACATCATCATCGCCTCTAACCACACTTTCTGAATCTTTTATAGAACTTACTACAGAGGAAAAAGCTCGTATATATCTCCCATGGAAATATTCAGTTATAATCAAACTCTTTGGGAAACGAATTGTTCATCACTACTTAAAGTCAAAAATTTCAGATCTATGGAAACCCACAGAACCTTTTCCTCTAATCGATCTTGGATCAGACTTTTACATAGTCAAATTCAGTAAAGAAGAAAATATGATTAAAGCTTTAACCCAAGGTCCTTGGTTTATTAATAGGTGTTACCTATCAGTCACGCGCTGGCGTCCAAATTTTGTTGCCACCACTGAAAAACTAACTTATTCAACAGTGTGGGTAAGACTGCCTCAGCTTCCTACAGAATTTTATGATGGAGGCATCCTAAGTAAAATAGGGAATTCCATTGGGAAACTGCTTAAAATAGATGTTTGTACTAGCGCTACATTACGGGGTCGCTATGCACGGCTTTGTGTGGAAGTTCCTTTAGAAGATCCTGTTAAAACGCATGTGTTCATTGGTCATCATAAGCAGCACATCAACTATGAGGGTGAGGGTTTCTTATGTACCACCTGTGGTCGCCTAGGGCACTCTTCCAAGCAGTGTCAATATATTGTTCATACTCCGTCAGAGACAAGTGTTTACCCAGCAACTATAGATCCATCGCACAAAGTTGATCGTTCCTCCTGTTCAGATGATAGTTGGACTTTTGTCTCCTTCCCAAAGAAGAAACAACAACATGCCCCCAAACGGATAGAGAAGGTGACGACTGTTCCAAACTCTGTTGATGCCAGCCCAGGTATTAATGTAAAGATTTTTTATGCTTCTACAGGTAAATATTTGAACACTAAAAAATTAGCTTATGTAAATAAATCTGTTTTAGTTAATAATTCTATTGACTATGATGCTATTTCCAAGTCTGGGAAAACTACTTTTATAAATCCTTCTATTACTAAAAGTACCTTTTCGGTTAAATCTGCTACTACAATTCCGATGTCAACAAAAAATAAATTTTCTACTCTAAGTGATAATGACACTCTGGACGACAAGATACAAACAAAAGGGAGATCTATTTCCCCTACTCCCAATAGCAATTTGTCCCTTTCTCCTTCTATGACACCTGGAGAACACGTGCCTGCTCCTCCTATTAAAAAATTGGTTTCTCAATCATTAACTGAAAATGATATCTCCCAAAATATTTTGTCAACATTAGAAGCTAACACCTCATCTCATGCAGCCAATATTCGACCTCCTATTACTGTTTCCCCAAGTAACAATAAAAATCCTTTACAAATGGCAAACAAAAATCACCAAGTGTCAATGGAAATAGACGCCATTCCTCCCTTTAAATCCTCAGTATTGGCCACAACTAACTGCATGCAAACCTCAAATTCTATAAAAGATTTGCATGATCTTTCCCCTACTTCTCACTCTATCGTTTCTAACTGCTTAAGTACTTCTACTACTAACAATGGCCTCATCCTCTGTGATGAATCAAAGAAGGATCACCAAACTCATTCCTCTAACTTCAACTCCAATGGATCAATTCCCTTGCTTCCTAGCATCAGTTCCACCACAGTTCGACAACTCCACGCTAGTACTTACGACGCAGCCCCTTCCACAGAACCACCAACCCCAATCTTGGGTGGAGATGGGTCTGATGGGTCAGGGTGTTGTGTTTTCGATGGTACTACAAGGAAGGGAAGCCAAAGTGGTGATTCAGGACCCTCACTTCCTAGCTCAACTCGTCTCAGAAGGGATGAAACTAGCCATGGACAATTACTCAAACCATGTGTGGATGTGGAACGTTCTAAACCCCTTGGCTCCAACAATGGCTCCCTCTCTATTCCAAGACATGCAGTCCCAGTGGAATCTTCCTCACCACTTCAACCCCTTGATCCAGCCGGAACAACTCAACACGACTCCCTTCTTTCCTCCTCAAGATCCAACTCAGAGTCCTTTATTCTTCCCATGGATGCCCTTGGATCTACCGACTGCTCAGGACATGCAACAACCTTTTGTGAATCCTCCAATGGTCCCTATGGAGAATCCTCAAGAGATAATACCAAATCTCAATGTTCCCGTACCAGACATAAATCTTCCAGTCGAGGAAAACCATCAGATACCCGAGGACATGGGATCATTCACAGAACTTTCAAAGCTTCGCGAAGCCAAAATCATGCTATTTCCGGAGATGGAGGACAAGAGATATGTTCTAACCTGCCCTCTGGCTCTTTACAAGTGCTCAATAGACATAAGGCCAACTCAAAACTCGGCTGTGGGAAAGATGGCAGTAGTACTATACCCGTCCATTTCCAGGAACGACCAGTTCTCATTAGAGAAGACCATACCAACTCGCAACACTGTCATGATGGACAAACCCAATAGTTTCTTGGTGTGGAATATTAGCGGTGGGAATAATGATGATTTTCGTAGGAATTTTAAAGAGTTAGTTAACTCTCATGCTCCTTTTGTGGCTGTTCTCCTGGAAACTAAGATGACTGACCATAAGGTTCTCTTAGATGGTCTTCCTTTTGATGAATTTCTGGAGCAGCCTGCTCAAGGTAGATCTGGTGGGATTGTTATTATGTGGAATAGCTCAAGAGTTAGTGCCTATGACCCTGAGATTACTCCCCAAGAGCTGCATGTTGTTGTGAGGGTAAGTCCTAATCATCATCCTTGGCTTTTAAGTTCTATATATGCTAGTACTTCCTTTGCTAATAGGCTAAATCTTTGGAAGAATTTAATGAGTATAAAAGATAGGCATAATGGCCCCTGGTTTGTAGGAGGAGATTTTAATGAAATATTAGGCTCTGATGATAAATGGGGGGGTCGTAGAGTAAATTTTAATAGAATTAATAAATTTGCTTCTTGTTTGGATTATTGTAAGCTTCTTGACCTAGGGTTTAAAGGGAGTAGATACACTTGGACTAATCGTAGGAAGTCTACTAAAGGCTTAATCTTAGAACGACTGGATAGGGGTTTTTCTAATGAGGATTGGCTTCAATTATATCCTAATGCTCATATTACTCATCTCCCTAAGACCCATTCAGAACACAACCCTCTTCTTATTACTATTTCCAGACCTACCATTCGTTTTATCGATAAGCCTTTTAGACTGGAGAACTATTGGTATGCTCATCCTGATTTTATTAACATTGTTAATCAATGCTGGCTCTCTCCCAATTTACTTCATAATATTCCTTCTTTTTAATCTAACATTCAATCTTGGAGTAAAGAAAAATTTGGAGATATTCATCGTCGAAAAAAACATCTTCTTGCCCGCATTAATGGCCTCCAAAATTCTGTTAACTATCCTACTAGCAATTTTTTAAAAGAGCTTGAACATACGCTTGTTTCTGAATATAATGTTATTCTTAAACAAGAGGAAGATTATTGGAAAATTAGATCTCGTATTCAATGGCTAACTGACGGAGATGCAAATACAAAATTTTTTCATCTGTCTGTTCTTAACCGTCGACGTCAAAATAAAATTGCTTTTATTAAAGATTTGAATGGAAGTTGGATTAATAACCATCATGACATAGTAGACCATACTTTAAATTATTTTAAGTCTATGTTTTCTACTTCTCATGTTGTATCTGATTGGAAGGATATCACTGAAAGTTGTGTAAGTTTTCATTCTATGGATTAAACTATTTTGGAAAGGCCGCTTTTGGACCAAGAAGTCATTACTGCTCTATTTGCATTTCAACCGTTTAAGACCCCAGGCCCAGATGGGCTGCATCCAAACTTTTTTCAAAAACATTGGCAAACCGTAGGCCCATCTATTTTACAATAAAGTCACAAAGTCTTCACTAATTGGCAAATTGATAGCACCATTAATAGAACTTATCTCTGCCTTATTCCAAAATTCAAAAATGCCAATATGTTACAAAACTTTCGTCCTATTGGCTTATGTAATACGATTTATAAAACTATCACTAAAATTATAGTTAACCGTATGAAGCCTTTTTTTACCAAAGCTTATTGGTCCTTTTCAAGGTGCATTCCTAGCTGGACACCGCACAAGTGACAATGCTATTATTATCCAAGAATTGGTTAATCACTTAAATAGAATTAAAGGTCGTAAAAGTAAAATGCTTTTAAAAATTGATTTGGAAAAAGCTTTTGACCGTCTTGAATGGTCTTTTATTTATCGCACGCTTCTCTATTTTAAATTCCCTCCTAATCTCATAAAACTTATCATGCACTGTGTCTCCACTAGTTCAATTTCAATTTTAATAAATGGCACGCGCACTGAATTCTTCTCCCCATCTCGTGGCGTCGTCAAGGTGATCTAATGTCTCCTTGCCTATTCATTCTATGTATGGAAATGTTGTCCAATTACATTACTCATCATGTAGACCTTACCCTTTGGGACCCTATCAAAATTAGTCCTCAAAGTCCTGAGTTGTCTCACTTTTTCTTTGCCGATGATCTAACCTTAATGGCAAATATTAATGATAAATCCATCAACTCTATAAATCATTGTCTAGAATTATTTTGTACCTTATCCGGACAAAATATCAATTACAATAAATCAAAAATTATGTTTTCTAAAAATTGTCCCTTGAACCTCAAGAACTCTACCCTGCGCACTCTTAAGTTTACTCCTACTACTTCGTTAGGGAAATATTTGGGGTTTCCTATTCTAAATTGTAAGCCTCGTCCTCATGACTTTACTTACATCATTGATAATATGACCACTCGTCTTGCTAGTTGGAAAATAAACTTCCTGTCTATAGCAGGACGGGCCACTTTAATTAAATCTACTTTGAATGCCATTCCCACCTATGCTATGCAATATTTTTATATCCCAAAGAAAGTTTTAAATCACATAGACCAAATTCAAAGAAACTTTTTATGGGGAACTAGTAATCTTAATAAAAAAATTCACTATATTGGCTGGGATACTGTTACCCTCCCTAAATTTCAAGGAGGTTTAGGCTTACGCAAGGCTCTTGACAAAAATTTGGCTCACCTCACTAGCTTAGCATGGCGTCTCCAATCTCAGCTCACCTCTCTATGGGCTACCCTTCTTCATAAGAAATATCATCATAAGTCTAATCTCCAATCTCATTCTTTCATTTGGTCCAATGTCCTAAAGGGTCGTGCCATTTGTAATCAAGGTCTTTCTTGGAATTTTGGGTCTGGATCATCCATATCCATTTGGCATCACAAATGGATCCCTTCTGCTCCCCCTTTATGTAACCTCCTTATGGGACCTCTCTCCCCATCAGACAATGATCTCACCCTTAATGATATCTGATCAAATCACTCCTGGGATTTGTCTAAAATCTCTTATCCTCTCCCTCAAGATATCAAAAAAATTATCCATTCTATACAATGGCCTTCCAATACTAGCGCAAGGGATACCCCCTCTGGTCCCTCACCTTTAATGGATTATTTTCTTTTGCCTCATCCTATAGTTTAATCTGCTCTAAACCCATACTTCCTCAATTAGATTACAATTGGATTTGGTCACTTCCAACCTATAATAAAATTAGGTTTTTTATTTGGCAATGCTACCATAACCGTTTAGCTTGTCGCTCCTACCTTCATCATCTAAATATCACTTCTTCTTGTTCTTGCTTTCACTGTCCAAATAAGATGGAATCTGCTTCCCATATTTTCTTAAGTTGTTCTCTAGCGGTCTCTTTTTGGAATTCCATTGGGCTTAACTCTTTGCTCCTGCAGGATCATCCTTTTTGGGTTCTACAACTGAGAGATCTAAATCATAACCTTCCTCACCCTAATCTTGCATGGGAAGATTTTTGGCCATTTGCCTTGTGGCATTTGTGGCTCACTAGGAACCATAATATTCATCATCCTACTCACTCTTATCCTTCCCTTTCAGAAGTCTACATGCGAAGTTTAGAGTTTAAATTCCTACCCCAATCCCATGTCAACGAGCATGCTGTTGTCCCTATTTCCATTAAATAGTATACTCCCCCTCTTGTTTATTACAAACTAAATACAGATGGATCTTTCGACTACTCCACGAGAAATGCTGGTATTGGTGGTGTTATTCGTGACAACACAGGTAAATGGATTATGGGTTTTCAGCAACATGTCTCAGGTCTGAATCCTACTCAATTGGAACTTCTTGCTTTATACAATGGTCTCCAATTGGCCCATGCTCATAAATTAACTCCATTGGAAATTGAAGTGGACTCCATAGATGTAATTCATTTACTATTAAACTCTAAACCCTTATATGAACAATTAATTTTGGATAGCAGGTTATTGTTGACGAAACTGGAGACTCCAGTAGTACGGCATAGCTTCAGAGATGGGAACAAAGTAGCCAATGCTTTGGCGAAGGAAGGAACTAGGATCGTATCTTGTCAAACTCTATCTACTTTTGTTACTCCTCCTTTATCGCTACATCTATTGCTTAGCAGAGATAAGCGAGGTGTAGTATTATCTAGTAAGAATGTCTCTGCTAAGCTCTGTAATAAGCTAGCAAGTTTAGGAAATCTATCTATTATCTACTCTGGACATTGTAATGCTACTTTAACCACTTAATGCAGCTCTATCATTATTACCAAAAAAAAAAAAAAAAAGTTCATGGTAAGAATGATGTCCATGAGCATTTTCCTTTTGCTTGGGACAAGGAAAGTACATATCCTAAATGTAAAGTCTTTGTTCATCTATATATTGTCGTACTGTAAATGCTTTGGAAAATGTCATTTTCTGGGCCTGTGGCTCCATAATACCACTCCCTCCATCTCATATTAAGTGTCTTAGTTTGACTTGTTACGGAATTTAAAAAATATAGAAAGACTTTTTAATTTTATGGTTCTAAATTAAATTAAAGAAGTATGTAATAGATTAAAATATCCTTTGAATTTGTGGTTGTAAACTTGCTATGAATTATGTTTGAATTGTCAGCTTACCAAATATAGAAAGAGACGCTCATTTTGGGACAAACAAAAAATAAAAAATAGAAACTCATTTTGGGACGGAAGGAGTACTTCCTCTTTGGGTTCTAATCAGATGGTGCTCGGATTTGACTAATTCATATTGGACCCATTAAAAAGTAAAGAAAAAATACGTAAGTTATTCCTTGAATTTGTACGAAAAATTTATTTACACACTTAAACTTTACGCGCAATATAGCTCCATATGCTTGTTCAAAGTGGAACTAATATCTCCCTAAGAGATGGTGTGGCAAAGACGGTGTTTCCATCTCCTTAAGAGAGTGAGAAGCAGTAAAATGTGTTGCAATAACTTATATAGTACAAATGACGTTTTTTAATTGGACATTATGCAAGTAATTATATCCACTTCAAACAAGAATAAGGATATAATAGCTCACCCATAAAATTTAACTGTGATTTTTTGGAACAAGTTTAGAGGGTTATATATGTATTTTTTCAAAAGAAAAAAGCTCACTATCAAAAATTTAAGGATCTAATAGCCTGTTTGGCATTGCTTCTCCAAAGCCAAAAGTGTTTTTTTTTCAACAAAAGTACTTTTTTTAGAATTTTGAGGTGTTTGGCAACTAAGAAAAAGTACTTTTAGGTAGAAGCAGAAGCAGTTTTTCTGCTGTTGGGGAGAAGCTACAAATATCTGCTTCTTCCAAGAAGCAGAAGCAGAAGCAGTTTATGAATTTTTTCAAGACAGAAATATCCTTACCAAGAATTCATATTTACCATATTATTCCTTATAAATTAACCATATCTCTCTCAAAATACAATTATATTTTTCTTTTTCCTATTTTTTCTATTATGTACTTTTACAAATCTTCTTCCTCCAGGACTAATTTTTATTTCTAGGTATTACTATCAACCGTATATAGGATGTCCTACTCTTTAAATCATCTTTTAAAAGCAAGTGATTACTAGAAATTCTTAATTCCGATATCACTTTGATTTAACTATATTTTATGTTGTTCAATAACTTAAATTTATATCTTTTACGTTATGTTTTACATTTAACTAAATAAATTTTCTAATTAAAATCTTTTATGATAAATATTCAAAGTTATTTTTTTTTTTATTAATCCAAATGTAAAATGAACTTGGATGTCCTTTTCGTAATTTGACACTGAAAAGTACTTTTCGTAACGATTAACCAAACACAAATTATTTATCAAAAGTACTTCTCCAATGAGTTGTCCAAACACAAACTGCTTATTATCCAAAAGTACTTATTTAAAAAGTACTTATGCCAAAAGTACTTCTCAAAATAAGCAATTTTTGGCAGCAATCCCAAACAGGCTATAAGTCGGAATGAAGTAGCGCTCTCATTTACGTCAGCATAATCAGACATTCTAATTTTTTTCCTCCTCAAACGCCTCAGGTTCTTAAACTTGTGGGATCACAATATATATAAGACATGACTTTGCTCTTCACGTAACACTATGGAGTAATTTGATTTTGAGAGTCGATTGGTTGTAGACTCGATCCAAATGGTAAAAAGAAGGTGCCATTGGAATTATCTAACAGTAACGTTGTGTTTAGTATAATTCTAAGTCACACAAATATAAATTATATGATGTGTATGTGTGTAACAAATGTGACTTATAATATGTTGAATAATGTGACTTAAAAGTCGTGCTGACAACTCCAACAATTTAATCAGTATAATCTCATAAGTGAGATTTTGAAGAGGGTTAAACGTATGCAGACTTTACGTCTACCTTGAATAAGGTAGAGAGTCGTTTTCGATAGACTCTCTACTCAATAAAGCATTTTTCAAAAATCCTTATTGAAATTAAAAGTAACCAACGTAAATAAAACAATAGTAGCAATAAAGGCGAACAATGAAATGAAATGGTATATATAAGATAATATTAAAACTAATATGACAATACTCACTTGTCTATCTTCTAATTTTCAACTTTAATCCTTGCCCTTTATACTTTCTTATCTTTGATCGTGTCTTCGGTGATCCGAAAATACATTAATACATACAATAACCTAAATGACCCTAACCACCAATGGGTTGTCAACTTTATGTTCAATTAAAAATAGCAATGCGCCTATTAACGTCGTGTTTAAAAAAAATCTAACAGCGAATGAATAAAATATAATTTGACACTATAATACCAATAAATTTCACTTTGTGCCCTCCATAGTTACTGGTTTTGAGAATTTTCCCCAGTTTCACAATGTTTTAGTAAAATGTCATCTTATAGTCCGAAGCCAACACTTCAAGTTACCAATTTGTAAGTGCTGCTTTTTAGAAAGAGGTCAAGTGACAAGTGTTGTCTAGACAGTACTTCAATTTATCCAGGAAAATGCAGGAAGAGATTAAAAGGAACAAATGTTGCCTAGGCAACACCTTTTCTAAGAGATGAGAGATTCAAGGGGAAGAAATACATGAAGAGATTGGAAGGAGCAAATGTTGCGTAGGCAACACCTTTTCTAAGAGATGAGAGATTTAAGGGCAAGTGTTGTATAAGAAAGATGGGTCAAAGGCAAGTGTTGCTTTTAGGTAGTACTTACGAGAAGTGTCACTCAGTAAGCACTTTCTTTGAGAGAATGCGAGATTCATGGGGGAAGTGTTACATAAGAAAGAGAGGTCAAAGGCAAATACTGGCTCCGGACCATATGATTCAGGATTATTAGCGGGGTTATTTTTGCAAACCACTCATATATGGGGGCAAAAAGTCAAACAATTGCTTATGGTGGGGAAGTGCAGAAAAATCCACTTTTTGGCTCGCTTTTATAGTTGAAGCCACTTTCAAAAACATATAATTTTTAGCTACTTTTTGGAACTTCAATTTTTATGAGCTGAATTTAGGTATGAAGTTCAACTTCAACCCACAAGTATTAAAGTTCTTAAAGTGGCTAAAAATTAAATATTTTTTAAAAATGTCTGAAAACTAAAGGATATGAGTAAAAATGGCTTTCTCGTGAAATTATTTCCTTTACAATGTCATAAATGAGCGCTATAATACGGACAAAGTGCACGATTAGCTACTTTTGTATGTGGTCTTGGATTTAAGACCACTTTTTTAGTTGTTTTACATGAGAGATCACTTTTTGTAACTTCAATCCCTGTGGGTTGAACTTCACACAAGTTCAGCCCACAACGGTTGAAGTTCAACTTCAGCTCATAAGGGTTGAAGTTTACGCATTTATGTCTAAAAATTCAACCCTTGCGGATTGAAGTTGAACTTCACGACTACACAAGATTTGAACTTCAGCCTACAAAGATTGAAGTTCCAAAAAGTGGTGACTAATGTAAGGGATTTTTACATTCTATACTCATGAAATTTAAAGTATTTACAAGCTATACCCATTACAAATTATACTACCCATAAAACTAAAAGTATTTACCCAACCCATTTATTATTGTATACCTTTGTTATGGCTTATAGGTGTATACCTTTAAAGTATACTGCATAAATTATAGTATACAAGTCTGGATGGGTAGAGTGGGTAAATAATTTAGTGGGTAGGTCCGCTAATATTTGAAAGTAGTGGGTAATGGCTGTAATTATTTTAAGTTTTGTGGGTATTTTTAGAAGTGACCCTATTAAAAAAGTGACTTCAATCCAAATATCAATGACAAAAATGGCATGTGAGTGAAATTTTTACCTATAATACCTGTGTTTTCTTTCTTCAAAATAGCCCCACCAACTTTCAAGAAGTAAAATTTTTTTTTTTCACAAAATAGCCACAGGATTTATTTTACAAAAGAATAGCTACAAATTTTGAAGAATAAATCAACATTATTAGTGGGGAGCTGCTTTTCTGCATGCTAGGTTAACGGTTGCTAAGAAAGACCGTGATATGGCATTTGATTTTGTTAAGCAAAATGAAGGATTTGGTGCTGAGGAGGCTGAGCTACCTCAATTTCTTCCAATTCGAAATGCCAAGTTGATAAATATAGCCTAATTTTGGTGCAATTTCAGGTATGATAAATTGCTGATTCGTTAATAATTCTGTTTCTTTTGCAATACACTCCTATTATTTACACAAAATTTGTAAGTTAGATTAGTACCAATATTGCTGAAAAAGGATTTCTGACGCTGCCATACCATGTTTAATTGTCTTCTGTTTAGGACCCGGTGTAGTTCCACATCGGTGGTGAATGGCATAATTTATCCCTTAATAACGCTTGGACAATCATCCTCCCTTTGAGCTAGATTTTAGGGTTGCGTTAGGCCCCCCGTCTGTCTAAGCCTTTATAATAGTCAAGGGATGCTCAAGCTGACATGGGTACCAGTAGTTACAGCCATTATCAAAAGTGAAAAGATAAAAACAGAAAGAATGTGGAATAGTCGAGGCACATATTCAAGCTGACTCAGGTACCAGCTGCCAGTTACCACCATTATCTAAAGTGAAAAACTAAAAACCAAAAGAAAGGAATCTCTCTCTGTAGATGAGGTGAACAATACAGTGTTGGTAGCAGGCAATAAAACTGGATCATGATATGGTAATGCTCAGATGAACGGCATCCTAGTTGTTTATGTTTATGCATAACTAGCATTTTGGCTTGTTTATTTGTGATTATCATTTCTCCATTAAACTATGTTGTGAAAGATCTATTACTGAAAAACATGGTGGTTCATAATAGGTGGACTGCTGCTTTCGGTTCCCAGTATTTTGTCAGTTTTCATGATTCACGAAGAATGCTCAAATAATCTTCAAGGTGCAATCATCCACGAGTGGCTACAGAAGCATGCTCCTTTTGGTGCAGTGTTTTCTGGTGCAAACGTTGGCCTTAGCCCTTATTAATCTATGCAATTTCATTTTTTCCAGGCAGCCATGCTTTGTTTTACATGCCTTTTATGTTTTCTTATCCTTCCCTTCTTTTCTGAGGTGTGGGTGGTAGGGTGGTTTGGAGTTAGGAATGCATTTTAATGTGCATTAAAGGAAAAGGAAAAGGAAAAGGAAAAGGAAAAAACACTAAACTAATTGTATATTGCTGTGCATGTTGAAAACAAGCAAATGAGGATTCTGTGACTTGATTTTCCTCTTCTATGTTATTTAGCATAATTTAGGAAATGAAATGAAGAGTTGCTGCTGTTTTCCTTTTCGATCTTTTTAACGTTGAAGATGCTGATGAAGCAGGATTGCAAACCCCTCCACTTCAGGTTTACCTCTTGACGCCTGTGCAGGGCAGGAGGTGTAACTATTGAGCTGTTCAAGATGATAACATTTTCTTATATAATTTCAAGTTGACAACATACAACTAACAGTTCAATGATACTTCTTCCTGTTGCAGCTCAAAACTGTTGTAATTAAATTAAGGCAGACGAGTGATTCAAAGAAACTTCCACTTGTTAATTTGCATAGAAGTTGCCTAACTGGTGGTCCTGCTCAACATCCTAGTAACAAGAAGTTGAATGAAGCTGGAAAAGCTGGCGCTCTATGCTTCCCCACCTAGTTCAAATGATGACTGGTAATACTCTTTGCCTTGAGTTGTTAGCTACTTGTTGCCTTCTTCTAATAGGAACTAAAAGCATTTTTCATTTTGCTTCCAGGAGTGAGAACTTTTAACTCCGTATAGTTATATCTTGTGGTAGAAAAATTTCAAACCATCTAAATCAGATGTCATTAGAATAGTATCCATGTAAAAAATCCTAAAGGTTTGCCTTTAATACAATGATATTAGTAAATATCCCAAAACAGTTCATTCTTAACACTAGACCTCCTCTCTTTTGTAGCCTCTTGCCTTTCTCTTTGATATTTGAAGAGAAGGCTCATGCAAACTTTGGAAACTGGTCAATCTTGCTCCGCTGTAACTCAGTTGACATTTGTGATTGACTTTTAGAGCGCACGAGACTCAAATCACTTTCTTGAGCCGTTGATAAGCCAACCAGATGCTGCTTTATCTTGATGTGACAATATGTCGGTAACATTGTCCGTCTATTCAAGAGTAACTTCTTCTTATCCACATTGATTGACCCACTTCATTAAGTTCTGTGCCTTGAAGCCTGTTAATCTGACCTCAAAGCTGAAACAGATTCACGTTTCATCATTGGGGGGAACGTAGGTTGTGCTTGAGTCCTTGACTGTCTGAATCTTACCATTTTGGCTCCTGATGTGTTTTTGTTTGGGTTTGTTTTTATCACGATAGAGTTATAAAATTCCCCAGGATAAAATAACCATAGATGGGGGAACGTAGGTTGTGCTTGGCTGTCTGAGTCTTACCAATTTTGGCTCCTGATGTGTTTTTGTTTTATCACGATAGAGTTACAAAATTCCCCAGGATAGAATATATCAATCAATCAAATATGCCTCAAAAAAATTCGTTGGAGTCGACTATACAATGAAATTTATCCCCCACCCCCACCTCCCAAAAAAAGAACAGATAAAGAAGTTATGATGACAATTCTGTTCTGGGTTGACTTTACTGGAGTTCATAGATTGGGTAATAGAATAACTGCTGTTTGGCAAATCAAAGATTAGGTGATAGAATAAAGGTACTCCCTCTTTTCAGTTAGTTTTACTGGTTCAGTTGCTCCATCTGAGACATAAGTTTCTTCTCAGGTACTGGTTTAGATGCTGCTGTCTGTTCCAAATCTTTGCTTTGACAAATGATAATATGAGAGACCATTTGTTCCAGCTACTAGGCACTAGTTTTTTCCCCAGATGGAAGGAAAAATAATCATGCATAATCTCTCTCTCTCTCCCCCTCTCTACACACACAGAGAATGTACTAGATTTTTGACACGTCTACAACCTAGTAAACAGTGGGTATTCTTGAAACCTTTATATATCATACAATGCTAAAGATAAGACATCCCCTCCCTCTCTACTGAACACGGCCTCTCACATATATTGATATTGTAATGTGTAGTAGCTTAATGCCTGCCTATGAAATTGTTATGCCAGTGAAATTTGAATCCCTCATATTTCCTGATCCTAGTGATGCTCACGCCTGTGTTGAATGACCCAGCTTCATGACAACCACACAATTAGAACCTGTAGGCCCAGGTTTATTACAGCGGGAAGAGTGTATCTATTTGTTGTCAACGTGATGCTTTTCTTTCTCGATTATTGATGAATTAGGCAATTAGTTATGAGGTTTTGGTAAATGTACTAAGTATTTAAAAAAGAAACAGATTCCGACGAAAGCTTCAAGAGTTGGACTTAAGCTCCGTATGCCTCCCCCTTATTTAATTGTTAGTCACGTAACTTATCTCCTGACGACTTACAGAAATGTTTCAACTTATTCTCGTGTCTTGAGGCCATTACCCATTTATACATTGAAATTGAAGCATAGGAGTCAGAGCAGGGAAGCTGGCATGTGGTGACTATTATCTGGGATCACCTTAAGAAGCAAGTCAGTTGATCTGTGCTACCAGGGGAAGAGCACTGCATTGTCATTTGTCTCTTTCACTTAACTGGTATCATCTCATTCACCTATAAATTGGCCGGCTTACAAAGTCGTTGAGAACCGTGGAAGGGTATTTTCAAGCCTGGTCCTTATAGATCTTTCTTTTGATTATTTTTCATGTCCACCACTCAGAAAAGATAAATGAAGTTATGCCCCGATTACAGTTACTTTTTTTTTGGGGGGGGGGGGGGGGGGGCACATGCTTCTGAGTGGATTAAGAGTTTTGGCCGGGATACACAATATAACATAGTTTGCAACATGATCATATCTCTATGTACTCGAACCTGAACTTCGATGGTGAAATGGTATTTGACGATAAACTTAAAGGTTTAGATTCTGGAACATGGCTGTGTACTCTTAGGGCGAATTGAAATAATTCAGTGAAACAATTCGTAGTGTTTGGAATTAGCAATATCAGTGCATATGCAGTCACTTTGTTGTTTGTAATGGCCTTCGTGAATGTCTTGCCACACTTTCTAGGCTCGACTTTTATTGAACTGTCATTTTCTCCTATTCAAATTGTTAAAAGTTGTGTTAAACCATTTCCTCGTTAAACTTGCACCAATCCTCGCAATTCATAATATCACAGCTTGACTAGACAAATGAGCCATAGTTCTTGACAAAAGCTTACAAAAGTAGAGGTTTACAAGGAGAGATTAAGCTCTAACTAAAGCAAGCGTACTTGTGAGCCATTGGAGCCAGTAGCATTTCCAACGAGTTCCTCGACTCTATCTACAAGAGCTATAGCCAGATACATGTGTGCAGTACATTAAAATTCATGAAAGCCAAACTGCCATGTCATAAACTCAATAAGGGCTGAGCCAAAAGGGAAAAGTTGAATTATATTGTATATGTTTTAACAAAACTGAGCCAAAAGTTAAATGCTTATTCCAACTAGTTTGGGATTAAGGCGTAGTTTAAGTTGAATGACTAAATGCACTCCCAATGACTAAGATTAAAAGGAAGAAGGCAGTCTTTATTATACTAGCCCTCTGTTTTACATTACCATTTACCCTCTTTTCCTGACCATTCTTTTCTGGTTCCGTTCTAAGCTAATAAAGTTAATATAAGGTTCAACAAATGCAAGTTTAAACTTGTTATTGAAACAGCTTTGTTTAGAATATATTTCCAGAGAGTTTCAAGAAATCAATAACCGACAATAAAGCAGAGTGTTGTTATCCCATGAATTAAGGTATGCTTGGACATACATATAATAGCACGAGCACTTTAAATTCTTTAAAAAAAAGATTGCGTGCAGTTAAATTTACTTTCAACTTCCTATGGAATGCAATGTACCCATGTTTAACATAATCAAGGTCAAAAGAAGTCACCCAGAGAAAGGAATTATTATGAACAAAAGGTCCAACCTTTCACGTTGGAGAGGTTTGTTAAATTTTACCACAAGTGGTATCTCCACTTGGGAACAATTATACCTTTCATGAGAGTGCCCATTTTCGTATGTTTAGTATAAACTACTAGTATTTTGTACTTTCGATCTAACAAGTGGTGGTGTTTGACTCAGAGATCGAACTTCTTCTTTGACCTTGGAATTGATATCTGTGGAATGCATATATTATAAGCATAATTAGCTTTACTCAAAAGCTACATTTGGTCCCAACAATGATTTCTGTGTTAGTTTCTCCCTGCCAAATTCATTTAAGATCATCATTTCCTACCTACACATTAAAAAAGATCCAAAAGAACATAAAAATAAAGGGATGTTGGGAAGGGAAGTTTGTTTTCATCGCAATATAGAGATACATGTACCTTCCAATCAGTACCCTTTCTTCCTTTGATGTCTTTATCAGATATAACCAAGGAAACAAAAACAGGAACTTAAAGAACAAGTTGAGATAGGGCCAATGAAGAGCAGCATGTTTTTGTGCAATCATAATGGCTTTCAATTTGATTTGGTCATTTTCCAAACCAAGCAAAGTTCCAAAAGAAAGCAAAATATATGGTGAAACTTGTAACGTCAACATACTGAGATGATGGAATTGCCTTTGCTCACAAGAAACTAACTTGTTTAAAAAGTGGATACCTACACATACAAACTCCTAACTCCCACAAACAACAACTAATCTAGATAAAGGCATGTTTATGACGAGTTACGTGGGTTCAACTGAATTCATTATTTTAATATATATTAGTATACAAATATGAAAAAGTTAAAAAAGATATACATATATTAAGATTACACTTCTTGATAACTCATCGACTTTAAATTCAAAAATTCGTGATGAACCCCAAGGGAGAGGAGGGGAAGCGGGAGGTGTGGGGTGGGGGGGGGGGGGAGTTGTATATATTTGCTTCTTGATCTCTATTTGTGCCAACATGTGCAGTTGTTTGTAAGTGCAGTCTTGTAATGTATGGGCGAGATGATTAGAATGCTCAGTGCTTACGAGCTAATTAAGCAATGAAATTATTTTATTATACTGCTAACGAGGTTTAGTCTTAATCTATTGGACTTTGATCTGGGATTTTATGAACAATTACTACACGTGGCGAAGACTGAGGAGGCCAAACTTCTAATTTCGCTTATATTTAGAATTATTTTTTATAGTATAAGACAAATAAATCAAAATACCCTATCTATTTTTTCATTTAAGTTGTTTAATTTGGTTTGATGACTATTAATACTAATGGATATGCCGACCTGTGTCTCAACATGACAACAGCGGTAAAACGCAAATAAGTATTTTAAATCATCTACATATTTTATGTAAAGTTAAAAGTTTATAAATTTTATTAAACTTCAACCTCAGTCCTCTGGGACTTCTGCAACTGATTCTATATCAATCATTCATGATGCTTTTAGCACCGAATTAAGTATCCAAGTGTGCTGATTAATAAATTTTGTCTTGAGAAATTCTACTGCAGTATATAGTAGTACTATTTTTCTCAGGAATTAACTCATGGTATCATTACATGTAAATTTTCTCCTCAATTGGATTTTCTCAGAGAAACTTTTGACTAGTGTGTAAATAATATGGCCCCATGAATTTGCTTTCCAAACTTTTGAAGTATAGAATAGGAAGAAGTAGAGACATGACAATCTTTTCTTCACAAGATTAGGCTTTAATGTTTGGTTAACATATAACAGGGCAACGCTCATCACGTTTTAACAGTACTTAGGACCTTAAAAAGCACTTTGAATGCCAATTCTAAAAAGATTAATTACTCTTTAGATTAAAGTAACCTTTGAATTGCAAGGTTAGTTTCCCATTTCGCTTTCAAAAAAAAGCACCTTGATTTTGGAAATTCATGGACTAAGTACCCCTCCTCCTATCAATTAGTAGAATCAAAAAGGTAAATCATAAGTCTTTATTAATTGCAATTGGTACCAACTAGCAACAGAAGCTTTACTTTTCCATAATTATCTTCAGCAAATGCAAAGAATTAATTCGAATATATCATGTATTCCTTTGCAACTCCTGATATTCGTAATACTTTTGACGCTCTTCAGGTTGTAATACATTCTAAATGATTTTTCTTAATACTAAATTCGTTTATTACCTGAAATTTATGTGATGCCTTAGTAATTTTTGACGTTATATTAATTACTAATATAATAAACAAATTAAATTTTTATCTTTATTTTCATAATTATAAGAGTAAAGGAGAAAAGTACCAATTTTATACACTATTTGTTGCCACTTCATTTAAAGTGGAGTAGTTTTTTCCCTTGACCTTTCTTATATCCATTCACCAGTGAAAGTGAGATTTCCATCTTTAGTTTGTTCACATTATTACTACTAATAATTTTTTTTCTTACTCTTCTTTTGCCTTTTTCCACCTTTCAACTTCTACACCGTTCGTCCACAGTCCGAAAGGTCTATTTATTCACTTTCTTGGTGTCTTTTTTTTTCTGGAAAATACTTTCCTTGCCGAAGGATATAATCATCAATGAACACTTTTAAGAAAAGAAAGTTGTAAAATAATGATTTCATGTTCTTTCATATATTGGAGCTTTTAGTATTCAAAATATAATTAACCTAAAACTTAACTAGCTACTACTAGAAATTAATTGATTTGCGTCACAGTTTGGAGACGGAATTCCCTCTCTAAAAAGTGTTTGGAGACGGAATTCCGTCTCTTCGCGTCCTTCGCGAAAAAGCGCTCGTTGGACAACTTGGAGACGGAATTCCGTCTCCAAATGCAAAAGTCACGCACTGACTTTTGCATTTGGAGAGGGAATTCCCTCTCCAACATAAAATGTATATATTATTTTTAATGTTTAGAGACGGAATTCCCTCTCCAGTAAGAAATTAAAAAATTATTTTTGTTGTTTAGAGACGGAATTCCCTCTCTAGTAAAATAATTTAAGTTTTTTTGGTTGGTTAGAGACGGAATTTCGTCTCTAACTATATAAATTCTGCTAAATAAAAACATTAGAAATTCGGTGCAAAGCAACAAAAAATAAAAAACAACCTGTTTAACATAAAACAAAGCCACCACGGCCAATCAAACGATTCTACATGCATATTGTTTCATCATTAAGCATTCAACACAAATAAAAACTAAAGTATTTAATTAGTAACATGTTCACAAACTTAACAAACCATGAGACTAATCCGCCCCTTGGGAGGAGCCACTTCCTTGCTCCTTATCTTTCCAAATCTTTGCCACAATTTCCTGTAATTTCTTCACATTCTCACGGTCTTCCAACTGTTGCCTTTCACTATCTAGTAGCCTTTGCTCCATTTCCGCCAATTTAGAGTGCAACTCATCATCCGCAGCTTATGGTGCAGGTGAAGAAGAAGAAGAACAATTAGCATTGACAATACCTACACGAGAAGGCTTCTTGTACCTCGAAGGACCAAGGCCATAGGCTCGATTTTTGCTAGTATAGCCACCACCCGCCTGAACGAACATTGCATTTTCTTCATCCTGGGTGGGTTTAGGAGAGCCTTCATCGACTTGTGACCCTTGGCTCTCGAGCCATTCTTGGTGTAGAGCTTTGTAGTTTTCCTAAAACACACGACGCGATTAGAATAATTAATTAAAGAATAATTTAAAATAAAATAAAATTATTTATGATATCTCACCTCTAGCTGTTGTGCACGTGGCTCGACCCATCCCACCTCATTTCCTTGTTTGTCATATAAATAATGGAACAAACGGAAAAATTCATAATCACTTACTTTTCCATGTACCGCTTCCTACACAATGCAAATGTGTTAATGCTAAATCAAAATGGTGTTAAGTTTTAAATTTAAATAAAAATTAGATTGACTTACATATCGTGCCCGATGGGTGGCCAAACTAACTGAACCACAAGTGTGCTTCGATCCTCCCTTTACGGATGCTCTATTTTTCTTAGCCTGCTCGCTCTGGGCTAAGAATTCAGGTGTTTTCCAATAAATTTTGAGTTTATCCCAATTCTGTTGATAAATCCATTTGGGAACTTTACCCTTTTGCCTATATTTTGACAAGGAATGACTTAGCCTTTTAGCCGCATTTTTCTCAAAAACTGCTCGGACTTCATCATCATATATAGCATCCCACGAACACTTGTGCCGAAACAATAACAATATAATAAGTGAAAACTAATAAAAAGACATATAATAATCAAATGACAAAAGCTTCATAAATATAGTTAATACCGTAAAAGCTTCAAACATGCGGTTTCTAACAGGTACTGGCACCTTTCCCCAGGTCGGCCAACCATCAGTAAAGTGTGGTGTCATAGATTCAACAACAAGTTTCACTGCCTTGTCCGATGGAAGAAACCTGCATTAAATTAAACATACAAAATTATGTTGATAAATATATATTGCATTCAATTCAAAAGTTTATAATTTAAAGGTTAATGAATAAATCTTACCCTTCTTTGCTGTCAGGCATGATAATCAACCTCCCAGACTCATCAACAGATTCAATACCACCAGGCAACTGAACTATAGCGCTAGTACGCTTTTTCCTACCCTTTCGCGCTGTAGTGGTGACAGATGGAGAGGACTCTGGCTGAGTCTCTGGTACGGGTGTACTCGAACTGGGGCATGCCGATGATGATGCAGATGGAACAGTACTCGAAATGGAAGGTGTAGCAGATGGCAAACTATGTGGATGCATACTAGGAGTAGGTATCATCATCAGCTGTGAAGGATCCGGTGCGTCAAAAGCTACAAAAAGGTTGGAGAGGGAATTCCGTCTCCAACCTTTTTGTAGCTTTTTCATCAATTTCTAGTAGTGTAGTATAAGATTTGTGAGCTTAGAAGTACGAACAGATCAATTTTGCACCATCTTATATATAATTTGTTGATCCATTATTAATCTAATTAAAGTCCCCAATAAAATTGCATTGAAAGGTTAATACAAATTAATCAAACTCACCTGTAATATACGTTAACAATGTCATTTGTATGTGAAAGAAATACAGTTACCCTAATTCGGAGTTTTTAAAGTTCTAATTCCACTATTTTTTCCCTAAACGATATATGTAAAATGGTACTATCAAGTATAGTGGTGCGACTGGTATTTTTATTTTGACAAATTGACACGGTAATAACCGTGTAACGATTAAAGTTCTTACCTAATTTGATGTGTGAAATATATTTGAATAAAACTACAATCAATAATTCATGAATGATAGTTCTTTTTGTCTTTTTTGCGTTTTTCCAATTGTCAAATTAAATGTCAAGTCTAGAAATTGTTTTAGAACTTAATTTCTTCATAGAGGAATCAAAATAAATAGAGATGCATCACGTGTGTTTGAAAGAAAGAAGGGGGGTGGGGGGGGGGGAATTCTTACATAAGAATGATATTATGCTCACGTAAGCAACCACCATTTAACTATAAACGAAAAAGAAAAAAAGGAAACAAAATAAAAAATAATTTGAAATTTAAAAAATGTTCCTAAACTTGGTGACACAAGACAACTACCATATACCAATCATAGCACATAAAAGATTTAAAAAGGCTACTCAGTACATAGCAACAGCAGCAGTAGTAGAACAAGCCATATCAAAAAGGAAAGAAATACGAGCGAATGCTTTATCCTTTTCTGCCATTGCCCACCATGTTTAAGCTTTAATTTCTTCACTCCCAATCCAATGGAACGTTCTCCCCAAAAAACTTAATTAGTATTACTATGTAGTAAAACAAAACTTTTATATATACCGCGCTATAAAAATAGTTTTGTATTATTAAATCATCTAAATATTTATATGTGACAAATTAGTCATAAGTGGTACTATTTACCTTGAATATGTGGAAAATAAGACATACAGTAATATATTACAACCTGTTAAAATACATTGACAGTGTATAACAGTTCTATGTATTTATATAAGCTAAAATTGTTCAAGTTTGCATCGTTAATCTCTGTTACGTGAATCTTTCAATTGTCTCGATGTATCTATATCAAAGCGATGTAAAGTTATGATGTTGAATATAACTGATCAGTTCTTGATCTGTCCCATAAATAAATCCGATTAACATAGCTATCAATAATCTCAAGAGCACCAAGAGTTTGAGAATATATGTTTAGAAAATAAAAAATTAAACACCTCATCCCTCAAAACATAACTTTAAGGCAAGCATGCATGGAACTAAGCAATATAGGTAGCCATCGAGTGAACAAAGTTTGGAAGCAACAGTAGGGCCAAATTCCAAAAAGTACCATCCATGGGATTGCATGATTTTGATATATTCAATTTGTTACAATGCATGTGGTTGGCCTTTGGCTGAGTGTTTCTGGATTTTCTATTACACATGCCATCATATGAAACTAGCTAAGTACTACACATCGCATTTCATCGTTGTTATTTTTCCACGTTATATTTTGCGTCTAACGGTTTAATAATTCGCAAATTTCTTTGTTTCTTTCAAATCCCACACATAAATAATCCGTCCACTAAGGGAATACTTTCATATCAACATTGGATATTGATCTTACTTCAATGGTTACACTGTTTTCACTTACTATAAAGGTAGCTTATCTAAGTATGGTAAGTGCTACAATTCAAATATAGGAAGAAAAAAAACGAACTTGAAATGGAAGCTAAATTAAGCCGATCGAGCTTGGTTAATTAACTAGATCCAAGCTTATTGGATCTAATTAATTAATAATGAACTAGCTAGTGCGGCAAACTAATCTCGTCAAGATCATCTAGTGATAAGAAAACTTCATCCAAGCATGAAAGTTCTGTGCCATCATCGTTGTCATTATCACAGTTGCGCTCGTATACACGACAAATTACCCATTTACTATAGTCCTGAAATTAATGTACAAGAAGGAAAAAAATCAACATGTTAATTAAGAAAAGGATGAATTATTAATTACGTACTCCTATAGTAAAAGGAAAAAAAAAAACTTACAATTTTGGAACGGCTTGATCTTCTTCTAGAGGATGAACGACTAGTTCCAGAACTAGAAGAAGAATCAGAAAGGCTATATTCTTGCATTACCCAATTAGTTTCCACACCTTCAGGTGGTTCACCAATGTAAAAAGTATAGTATTTTTTCATGCCAACTTTATCACTGGAACTGCTAGAGTATATTGGTTCATTATCAACTCCTAATGGTTTCCAGTATCCATTTCCAGTGATTCTACTCTGTGTTCTTCGGCTATAGAAATACCATTTGTTTCCTTCTGCCATTGCTTTTCCTGCCCAATACAAATCATGCAATGATGATGTTAAATATATAATCAAATAATGCTACTATCTAAAAACTTAGACAATTAGATAAAATGGAGAGAAAATAAAAATATGGGAGTGTGAGAGTAGGCGAGCGCGGTTATGGGTTCAAGTTTTTCCGCTGACCATTAACAAAAAGTATGACAAAATAAAATTAAAGTAGGCTCATTTTTAGATGAGACGATCACATAATTTAACAGATGAGTTGCAGAAGTGAAAGTTGAAGAATACCATCCAAGTCCCAAGGATCATAAGGATAAAGATCAAGATCAGGAATGACATCAGGATGACAAGGTAAGAGAGCAGCCTTGCGATGGAGAAAATGAACAACCAACTCTTCATCTGTTGGATAGAATCGAAAGCCAGGTGGTAGGTTCACATTATTATCCCCCATCAATATATATCAATACAGTGTAGAACTTATATTAGCTAGAAAAGAAAGTGAATGCCAATGGAGAAAGAAGAATATAATTAGAAGTGTATATTGTTAGGAGGAGGACAAAGTAATGGTACAAAAAGATATGGAGAATGATATTTATAGAGAAAGAGATGGAGAGAGAAAGACTATAGAAGATTGACGTGACAAAGAAGGTGCTTTAAGATCATCAACACCACCACCTTCACCATGCCTTTGATTTCTCAATTCTCAAATATCACCCACAGAGAGTGAGTGTTTGTGTGTGTGTGTTTTGCTTCAAACAAGGTTTTGCTTTGTTTTTTCTTATTTGAGATATTTAAAGGGTAAATTGTTGAATTGGCTGGCGGCTTAGATCTCTCTCCCAAGGCGGCGGATGATGGCTACCTATTTCTGTAGCTCCATCTGTCTCATTGGTCGAATTTCGTAAGTCTAGTAATATAAGTTATAATAATTAATAATTTAAAATATTTAAAAAATATATAAAAAGTATAAATAAATAGAATTTGTTCGACAATCCGAACTTTGTACTATAAATTGTGAAGAAAGAGTATCTAACTTCTATTGTAAAAAAATATAATCCTATTACACTATCAAAGTAGTAACTAATCTTATGTGGATAATTATTAATGAAAAGCTAAATTAATAATTTGAAAACCACCTCTTTTAGCCTTTATAGCTAACCTTCCTTGTGTCACGACTATGATAAGGAGCTTAATTAGTAGTAATATTACAATCGAGGACAAATGAAAATTTGTGACTATTAAAATATAATAATAGTATAAGTATTCTTCTCACTATTGATCGATGTAGTTAAAGTTTTATGTTAGTAACTCAACCATGTTTGGATCGAAATCCAATTTGTAAGACCAAAGGAACCTGCTTCTATTGGAGGGTACTCCTTTATACACCCACCCCCATACTTTCAAGCTATTTATTATTCATGTATATTTATTTTATATTATATATTATACATATTTATCATTCTACAAATGTTTGTTGATCATATATGGGCTAGGCCTATGGTAGGACATAGCTTCATAAACAAGGTGATTATACGTGCAAGATGATCTGTATTATGTTCGGATTACCATTGGAAGATCCAAAGTTTATCCGATTATATTACAATTATAAATATTAATTCGGCGAAAGGTGTAATTTTATAATATCTATCTTGTTGTTCAATCTATTTCAAAAAGAATATATTATGTTACAACTTGAGTTTGACTTGCAGATGCAACTTGTTGAGTTCTTAATTTTAAGGTTAGGTAACCTTAATTAAGTTGCCAATGGAACAGTGATGGTGATTATTAGAGTGGAATTGCCTACACATAACACATCCATCCCTTTCTTCCTTTTTTATGCTGATCTTCCATGTCCATTTGTGGAGATTATAGACTCATTCTTTTCATGAGTCAAATGGTTGATTGTCCTATATGGTGAGCACGCAAAAAATATTGAGTACACATATATACAGTGTATTTAACTTAACTTAAACTCCTTAATTTTGTTTTAGGCAATATGGCATGGCTTCTTTCTCATTTGGTCCCTAAAATTGATACTTACAAATTGGGCTTTTAGGCTACTAGGCTATTAGCAAAACTTATTGGAAATGTGGGTCATCATCACACTTCATGCTTATATCATCCTCCTCATTCCATCCACGTGTCATGGATCTCCTTAGGCTGTGTATTGGACAGTTCATAAACCCAACTATTATCATCATTAATCTCTTGAAATAATTGGATTCTTAGTTCTATTTCCCTTTTTAGGATGAAAACAATCAAAATGTTACTGAGGATGTCTTTGGATAAAGTTACAAAGTATGGCATTACTATTACTTGGTCCCAGTAATCCTTGATAGTAATTTATCTGAGTGTTTTCTCTTTTACATTTGAGCCATTCATTTTAGATAATCATGATAATCGGATTAATAATTCCAATAATAACAAACATTTAAATGATCACTAACCAATGGACTGAAAGAACCATGATATATATCTTCGAAAACCTCAATAAGAATTAAGACTCTTGTCTTCCAACTTGTATTATTTTTTATTTCTACTTTTATTTGTAATGGTGATCACTAATAATGGTTAATGGTTAAGGCTAATAGCAGTTCATGGCCTTATCCAGAAAATTGATACCTTTCTTGTAAGATTGGACAAAATTTTGTGCCAAGAATCTATGTGCCTATGCCACAATTGGTTTAGTACTGTATGCCATTATTAATATTGGATTCTTCTGATGGACAACTTTGTGCATTCAAGAATGTCCATGGCATATATAGAGCAGCTGACCATTTTGGAGTGATGAAATATATACTATAGTTATGATGACAGTAATAATGAGAAAAAGACTAGGAAGTTGAAACAAGACAATGACCTTAAAGCATTAGAGCCTCTTTTTTCACATGAAAATTACTAGTGGATTTTTATGGTCATTGGAAAAAAGAACACCTCAAGAAATGCCCTTTGTTTTGGTCATGGTCTTTGGTAATCCTATTTATAAGGAAGTTCAATCTCCTCTCCTGCCTTCATTTTCTTGAAGATATTTACACAATCAAATAAGGTATCTCTTTCACTATTAATTCGAGATACACTACAGATAACTTATTGTGTTGAAAACATTTACACAATCAAATTAATGAAATACCAATTGTAAGACTACTATCTGTGGTAAGCATGAGTTGGTAACATAGGAAAGTTGGTTGATAACTTATTAAAGATTGTGAAAAAAGTTTAAACGTTTAATAATTTCAATAAAACAATATCAAGATCAAATTAATATATTTCTGCTTACCATTAGCTGTGGTTGCATTTTACACAAGAAGGATAATTTTTAACTGGAAAATCTCTTTAACCACATGACAGGAGGACAAAAATCTTTACACCAAGGGATATTAGTCATCTTGATCATTCTTAAATAAGCTCAGTTTTTGAAAGAAAGTTAGGAATCCCCTGAAATCACAACTTAAGAGCTGAGTTGAAAGCTGACCTACCAAATAGATTGAGTTAAATCTCAAATGGTCACTTAATTTTGAGAAATTAATCGCCAAAGTCACTTTGTTTTTGTTGGTCTCAAAAAGGTCACTCAACTTAGAAAAAATATTTCCAAAAATAATTTGTCAAAGTTGAGTGACCATTTGAGATTTAGTACAAGTAACACAAATTAAACCACCATCATTTTTAATCAAACATCTTTAGTACAAGTAATGCAGAGAAACCACATCAATGTTAGTACAAAAAAATGTTTTCGTGTTACAATAATTAAAGTTACCTACAAACTTTGTTTTTCATGATACAAAGACAATAGAGTTGTAGCTTTTAGTTTGTACCTCACGTTTCAAATATCATTACATGATTTATTGCTTGCACTAAAAGAGCCTATCATAATTTTTATAGCGGGGAAATGACAGTATGATTCAAATATCACTAGGGACAAGAAAATGCTATGCAATTTCTCTTCATCCACATGAATTTTGGAGTAAAATTCGTGAATAGTGATTAAACTAGCTATTATTTCATTACCTCAAAACTATTTTTATTTTATTTTATTATTCAAAAGTCAACCACCTTATCTCCATTATACACCAAAGTCACTATAGCCGAATTATATTAAAAATTTGTCGAAAAAATGACGTGGCATTTTTAATTATCAAAATCTATCAGTAATTAAAAATGCCACATTATTTTGGCAACTTTTTAATAAAATTCGGCTATAGTGACTTTGGTGTATATAAAAAATAAGGTGAGTAATTTTTGGATAAAAAACTAAACAAAAATAACTTTGAGATAATAAAACAATAGAGTGATCACCCATAAAATATACTCTAAATTTTGACGCATAAAGTTATTGATGTTTACGAGTGAGAAATATAAAATAATTGAGGTTTTCACAATTTGGACTCAATTATCATCGGCATAGAGAAGAACACAAAGGGAAGTAATATGCTAACAAATGACATCAATTTGTGCGAAGAATTCATCATTACAAAGATTTATGAAAAGTGAACCAATGGTGCACTCAAGAGTCATCCTTTATTGTGTGTTAAAAAGAGAGAGCCGTAATAGAGTTGAAGTGACTGGATCTCTAGTTGTGAAGTGTGAACAAGTGATGACTACATAGTTGTGTCATTTTTTTTTCTCCTCTTTTATTTTCTTTAGGTGAATGTGGATTTGTGGAGGGCCACTTTTCAAGTGTTAGTGGCAAGAAACAAACTCATCTTTATCCTCTTTCCCCTCCCCCTCCTTGAAAGTTCATAATTTGATGTCCTTCACTTTTTGCCCAACTATTTGGTCATGACTTGCAATCTTAAGATAAGGAATACTAATGGAGTTTGGATTGAAACGAAAGAAAGAAAATCTGTTACGATTCCAATAATAGAAACAATTGGATTAGAATAAGGTAACAAGACTGAGAAATGAATGGTTGAAGAGGAATTTGACATGACTTAACATGAGCCACGTGGAGATTCAAGGTACCCTACTCCTGGTGTGTGTTGTGGTGGGGGGGGGGGGTGGTTAGATAGGAGTCCCGTAACTAACTATTGTTTTTTTTTTCTGGTATATTGTAAAAGTTGAATTCATGGACCACAAGAATGAATTATGTTAAATAAACTTCAAGATTTTATTTGGAAGTTCAGGACAATCCAGAACGTTGTCATAGAGGGTATTCATCGGCTATTTATTAAAAACTCTCTATTGCTAATTAGCTATTTACACACAAGTGACTATTCGTCAAAATTTCTATTTTTGGGGCTTATAGGGATCAGGAGGCCTATCTTTCGGAGAAATTTTGATGCGTAGCCACTTTTGGACGCACTCAAAGAGTTTTATCACCGTTTTAAAATTCATTGAGAAATAACCAAAAATTCGCGTGCACACTTAAGCTCCATTAGCGTTGAAAAAATACCTCAGACTAGTCTCCAAACAAAATAGTGGGCTTTGAACAAAACCAGTATTTTGTTATGGGACTGAAGAAGTCACATAACAAAATAATCTCATAACAAAATAATGGGACCTTGAACTAACATGTTCAAAGGTCCCATTATTTTGTTATGTGACTTTATCCCATAACAAAATAATGGGATTTATTCCCATAATAAAGGTCCCATCATAAGGGATAAATCTCATTATTTTGTTATGAGACTTTACATATAAAGCTTCAGTCCCATAACAAAATGCTGAGACTTTGAACAAAAAAGCCCCAGTATTTTATACTGGGGTTAGTTTATTGAAGCTTCCCCAGTATAAATACTAGTGATTTAAATAAATTTTATTCAAATCCCCAGTATTTATACTGGAATTTGTCCGGAAATGACTATTTCTCAGCGAATTTGTTTTTAACGGCTACAAATCAATTAGCGCGCGCCAAACAGGTTCCTACGCGAAATTTTACTATCTTTTGAGATGGTCTTCACACCTCTAAGGCAAGCTTGTTGATAACATGACATAATTCTTTCATATATCAAACAGGAAAATTGGGGCCTGAGCTCACTTTGTAGAATTGTCAACTTAATTTCCATCCTAAGAGCACCAACTCACATTGGTTCAATGAGCTGCTTCTGGCATTGGTCACTGTAATCAAAACATTTTTAGCTCAGCCCAAAATACTGAAAATCCAGTTCCATTAAGATATCAGATGACATGTGTCATGTTCCTCAAGGGTGCTGATAAAATTTTATGAAATAATTAGGACAGAAGTCATCTAAAATGTTGTAATCATAATATGAAGTACACTCTAGGGGGTTAGATTATATATGCATGGACTAGAAAGAATACTTCTAGTACTCTAAAATATTAGTTGAGCCACAAGGCGAGTAGAATGGTGTGTAAACAAGTATATAACTTCTCAAGTTAGAGGAAAAATGCAGAGGATCTCAAGTTACTGATGTGTTAAAGAGGATTGACACCCTGAATCTTGGCCCTAGGACCCTTTTGCAAACTCTAATTCTGCAACATTTTGTTTTATCTGCTCCACAAATTAATCATGTAAAAAAGATAAAAATATGCTGATGCTGATAGTTCATACATGCAAAAGTTCAACGCTTGAACTTCTTATCCTGATTTCACAAGGTTATTTTGCGGATAGAGGATTTGATAAATAGTTGAACATTGTGAATGTCTTAGTTTATTGTAGCAACTAACACAACCACAAGCTATACATGTTCATCAGCTGAATTGCAGTATTAGCAACACCATTATACAGTCATTATATTATAATAGAACGAGAGTAGGATTAAGATATTAACTTGGCCTTAACAAATAAAAGGACCAGAAAATAACATAGTGCAACTTTGGTATTTTCAAGAACTTTCACGATGAATTTTTCATATCATAATCCTTCTATTCACATTTTGTTATTGCAATATGGATCTTATGAGACAGATTTTGAAGACAAAATCAGGAATAAATACGATATCTAATTGACAATTACAAGTTATAATAGCATATCCTAAGTAATTAACAGAACACTTGCAGATGAGTCTCACAAAACTGATACAAACATTTATACACAGTTCCAAAAAAAAAAAAAAAAAGAATGCTAGTTCATGGGAGTACAACTCACAAATGAATTGTCTGCCAAGAGTAGAATGAACAACTTCACATTATTGCATTTTTGAGGTTTCCCCCAAATAGTGACATAAGGCCACCTCCATGAACTCTGCCCTCTGGGACAACAAACTCAAAGTTCTTGTTTGTGCTGTTGTTTCTTCCAATCCCAAGGTCGGTGCTTCTATCATCCTCCTTTGAACTAAAGGGGCTAGAATACGTTGATGAGGCCTTCATTGACAAGGGAACCAATACCTGTGGTGGTATAAGTTTTTGCCTTTCAACTGGCTTCTCGAGTGAATGAACCGTATCTGAGGCCATGCTCACCATAGATGAAGAACATGTGTTTTCAAAAGTGCTCTTTGCAGGGGAGGCAGCAGGGACCAGTCCATGGAAAAGTCCTGGTCCAATCATGCCTTTTTTATTTGTATTCTTCCCGTGTAACAAGCTGCTGTGAGCAGCACATAGCCCTCCTTTACCCCTAGCAAACTTCTCGCATTTCCCCTCTCCCCAGCAGCAACGCTTACCACCGCCATGAGCCTTGCAAAAGTCAGTGCTACCTTGAGCACTCTTTCCACAGTTGTCAAACTTGCAACGTTTCCCTCCTCCATGCCGAACACAACAATCAGTACGCCCTCGAGCACTCTTAGTGCATTCTGGAACAGAGCACCTCTTTCCACCACCATGGGCAACACAAAAATCTGTGCCTCCGTGGACACTTTTGGGGCATATCCCACCACCATCAAAGAGACACCGTTTTCCACCACCATGTGCTTTACAAAGAGGCGTACTCCCCTCAGCTCCTTTAGTGCAGCCAGCAAATATGCAACGCCTTCCACCACCATGTGCTTTGCAGAACAAAGTACTTCCCTGTGCACCCTTTGTACAACTTGGAAATTGACAACGGCGTCCTCCACCATGTGAAATGCACAAGCCAACTTTCCCTTCAGCACTACGAGTGCATCCATCCACCATGCACCTCTTTCCCCCACCATGCTTGATGCACAGGCCTGACTTGCCACGTGCTGCTCTGTTGCAACCTTCAGGAAAGCCACAGCGCCTTCCACCACCATGAGCTATGCAGTAGTCGGTCTTACCTTCTGCACTTTTAGTGCACCCCAGATGATCGCACCTCTTCCCTCCTCCATGGGCCTTACAGTAAGCAGTCCTACTCTCAGCACCTTTGTTGCATCCAGGTTTCTGGCATCTCTGTCCACCACCATGTCCAATGCAAAGACCTGTTGCTCCTCGAGCTCCTTTAGAACAGCCCGCAAACTTGCATCTCTTGGGATTGATTGTCTTGCGTGAGGATGTAGCCATTGTCGTTGGTTCAGAAACGGTACTCATTGAGTAATCAGAGATACAAGAAGGTTCAGAGCTCAGCTCAGGAAGATGGAAATGCGACTTTGCACCCAGCTCTAATAATTCCTTATTTTGGAAGGACAGTTGGCTGTTTTCAAGTCTTGGAGCCAGAAGAAGTGAAGGCATGTACCCACCTGACTTCTTGGCCGATGTAGAACCTTCATCCAGGACTGGTCGTGAAGGTCTGTCACCATCTGAAGATAGCTGATCCAGATGGTGAGGTGCACCAGCAGTACTCTGAGTGATAGCAGAATACTCGAGTGCATTTGGAATTTCATCAGTGCTCCCCGAAAGCCCGAGTTTGAGAATTGAATCACCCTCAGATGACAGCCCTCGATTCAACAAGGCTGTAAACCCTTTATTTTTATTAGCTCCACCGGCGAAGTAGTCATCAGAATAAATTGTAGGTGTTGGGCCCAAACCAAGCACCAATTTACACCCATCATCAACAGCAATGTTTTGCATAACATGGCTTCTGCTGCCTCCAAAACTGACATACTCATTTCCTCCATGACCAAAGCAATCCAATCGTAATGTTGTATCACTCCTTGTGACCTCGACATCTGAAACAATGTACATATTGTTCTTATTGAGATCAATGGATGAGATCATACTATATTAGGAAAATGTTAACTTTACAAAAAAAACTAACTGAATAATCTTATCACATATAAATAGAGCAGTAACCTATACATCAAAAGAAAACAAGCATAAAATAAGTCCTAACGAGCTACCTCCTCCACTCACAAACCCTGATGTGTCTGATCGATCCATTTTATCTAATCTTGTAGAGAGGCATCAAGGGTTGTTTAAATGCTCTTATGTAGTAAATAAGACCAAAGCAGGTTTCAGGATGAGAAACTGATGAGGGAAGATACCAAGAAGGAATAGCAGATCATGTCTCTCAGTAAAGGTTTTTCGTCGAATACCCTGAAAAAAACAGAATAAGGGTTGTCAGAATCCGTAAATGCCTAAAGATAAGGGAGATGGAAAGGTTTTTCCATTCAATCACAATTATAATGATCAATCCTTGAGAAATGTCAATTCCATCATCAAGATGCATAAAGACTTAAAGAATGATTAAACAGAAGGCAAAATTACTGCATTATTTGCTTCTCTTTTTAGAAGGGTATGTTGGTTGTAATAATTGTGAAAAGAAAGGACAGAAGAATAGAGTCCGAGAATGCGGATTTAGAGAGAAATTCAGATAATAAGTACTCTACTACAATAAGAAACAAGGTATAATACTTGAGGGGAAACTGCAAGTGAAGAAATTTTACTACTCAGATCATCTCACCATCATTGTCATCTATAGAATAGACATTATCTCAATGGCCAAGAAACTTATGCTGAATATGTTATAGAGGGCTCTTCACTAGAAAGGTGAGAAGCCTCAAATGCTTAATATCCACTATCAAATAATTCACTAATTGCAACCGGAAACATGGAAAGAAATCTAAAGTTCTTATATAATAGGTGTTCATACATGTCAATATCCTTATATCCAAGCTAACCAGGCATTAGAAACAGACCTAAAATCACCAATAGTAACAATAAAAGACAGCTACACATAACTCAACCTGGCCAATAGATCAGCAAATTTTTGGTAACAAGATCAACAAAATACTGCATATGAGGCATGACAAATGTCATGCTATTCGTGCACGCAAAACTGAGGTCAAATCTCATGACCAATAACTCAGTAACATTGAACAATTTTGTAGACCATATTGATGTCACTGAAGTTAATTAATACTGTTAAGAAGATTATTAACGTATTCATTTTCAAGTTTAATCAACAACGCATTTTCCGGTGCAGGCTTAACCCTTCTATGTCATGTCCGTGAAGATCTTAGAGCAAAATACTTGAGTCACCACAGAATAAAGATCCTCTAAAACCAGTGCTTCTTATAGATTGCAATTTACTTGGAAATCACTATTTGGGTTGACCTTTAACAAACTTATCTCTAACCTATTGATAGGATTTGAAATCATGCACACCAAAAGAAGAAGAAAAGCAAGAAGATTCTCTGCTCTCTGATCAATAAATCTGATAGTACTATAGTCCAACTTGCACAACATTTATAGCAATTTCCTATGCAGCTATTTTAGTACTTCTGCTAGAAGTTGAGGTGTAAAAGGAAAATGTTGAAAACCAATACTAACAAGGAAGCAAACAAAACCTTTGCTAAACTCGAATCTGTCCTTGAATTCATTCACCCTCTTGAGTATAAAAGAAACCAACCATTACAAAACAGGATCTATAACAGAAACTCCAAAAAGATGGGAAATTAAAAAAGTACATGAGATTCAAGACTTTGCCCCAACAACACAGCATGTTAACCAAACAAGTAGTTTTAACAACACACTACAGGTACCAAGAAAGGTAAGACAACCAAATATAGAAAGTTATTCTATTTTTAGTTTTCATTAAGCACACTGCTACACAAAAAAAAAAAAAAAAAATCAAATCTCTCAATACATAACTAAGAGGAAAATTACAATAATGTGTAGTCTAGTAATTATGCAAAAACCAGGAAACTTTTAGCAAAAAAACAGAACAACTTAAAGCTACTATAAACAAGAGTAAGAGAAAACAACATTAATGAGTTCCATTCCTTGAATTAATGAACATAGAACAACATAGAATTATCAAGAAAAAAATATTCATTAAGAGGTACACATAGAATGAAGAATGAAAATAAAGAATTCAAGAACATACTTATTTCAACATAGCTGAGAATTTCAAGAACATTAAGCCACACTTTCAGAATTCAGTATTCTTCTTTTAGATGGATAATCTCTAGAAATGAACCTTGTTAAGCTCCAACAAAGTGGAGTGAGAAAAAAAAAACAAAGAAAATATGAAGAAGGAAAAACAATAATTAGGTGTTATGTTTTGATAAGTGAAGCTAAAACTTGATATGTCCACCTCTAAATATTGATCATCAAACGTACACCCAAGGGATTCTTGTTGGATTCCATTTTTCCAATTTTACCCTTCATTATACTTTCTCCTAGGTTCAACATTATAAAATTACTGGCCAACTAATCTGATTTCACATCGAATAAATAATAGAGGAACCACTCTCTTCTAAAGCTCGAGCATATCATTTTGTGTTAAAATAGAAAAAAAAAACTAATCATCCTATTACGTTGTTTACTCGATTATGAATAAGTTAATAAACAGTATGTACAAAATATCTCGCGTTCTAGCATAATTCGAAAAAGAATTGTACGCACCCTACGAATAGTACTACAACTGTATTCTATGGCCGGTTTTAAGCATCGGACCCATTGATATGAACGCTACATACTTTTAAGTGATAGAGACATTCAATAAATTTATCGTTTTGCCCAAATTTAATTGTCACAAAAGTAGAGGGTATGGGTGAAACCGTCATTTGGAATAAATTTAATAATGTAAAGGTCCTACTCAGATGACATAAGCCAAGTTAGTGGAAATTAGTGGCCAATGTGAACTTGTCGTGTCTTGCCCAAACTTTTTCTTGGAGCTTTAACTGAAAAAATCTAACAGCTGCTGCCACAGTACGGTTTTCTAGTTAGCGGCTCATGACGTAAGATACCTGTTTGTCTGTTAAATTTTTTTTACGTACTCTCAAGTCAAAATTTTCTTGCATCATTTTTATTTGGAAGTGTTACGTTAAAAGCTTAGGGGTGTGTATCATATGAAGGAAGATATTTTTCAAGAAATATTTTTGTATTTTTCAATATTTAGTTGACTTAAAATGAAATGAAAAATATTTTCAGTTTATGTGGCACACATCACGCTTTATTTTTTATAAAATATATATCACACTTAATTATTTAATAATATTATTTATAATTTATTTTTGTTAGACCCTATTTCATTATAATTTATCAACAACTTTTTTATTATTATAATTTCTTTTTCTTACTTTTTCTTTTATCTAGTAAGTGTAATTTCAAATTTTCAAATGCCAACTTTCCTTTTTTAACTCTAGCAAAGTTAAAATATGCCATATAAAATGAGATGAATGGAGTATATCAAATTATGCAATACTCATAATTTGATTTGCATGATTTGATATAGACCCTCAAAAGAGTTAAATGGGGAAAATAATTATTTTTATGCCCAGCTCATTTTTATTTGCGGAATAAATAGTGGTCTTCTCAGTTTTTGTTAATTCAATTACTCAAATTCACAACTTCTTGAATATAGATGGAGGATGATACCATTTAAGAAACTCTCACTTGTCAAATAGGAGAAATAATTGGGTTAATAGTTTGAACATTTCAAAACCAAATAATTGGGTGCACCTCACACGATTCCACACACACTTCTCAGCTCCAAAATATGCCAGCTTAAACAGCTCAGCTCATGCTTTGTGTCTAGTTACATATTACTCCTACTGATCAATTATTATTAAAGGCCTACTTACCAAACTTAGTGTATGACGTCAAGCACAAAATTCCCCTCACACGAGGCAGCTCCACTCCCTATTCGCTGCATCCAAAAGGGAACACTTGGAATCTACATTAGTTTACAGCCAGCTAATGGGAAGCCTCAATTGGTGGATTCCTCCTTAATACTTGCGATTCCAAGAATCTCTCTTTTCTTCTGTACACAAAACTTGCGTTCGGCAGATAGATCCATAGACTTACCCATTTTCCTCGTAGTTATCCAAATTAGACCAATGGGATTCCATCTCTATTGGTACACTCGAGAAGGATAAGAACCAAATAGCACAAAATTTAACAAAATGATAATTTCTATAATATCTACTCACTCCGTATTAAATTAATTAATACTTTAGCAATAATTATATGTTCCAATTCATTTCATAAAGTTAGATTGTACTCCCTCCCTCCCAATTTATGTGGCACTATTTGACCGAACACGGAGTTTAAGAAAATAGAGGCTGACCTTGTTAAGTATCAATTTACCCTTGAAAAAAACAAAGGTAAAATAGAGATGATGCATTAAATAGTTGTCAAATAAAGAAAGGTGCCACTTATTTTGGGACAAACAAAAAGGAAATGGTGCCACATAAATTGGGACGGAGAGAGTAACTAAATATAATATTATTTTTTATAAAATTAAATTAAATAAAAAAATTACATAAATTGAGATGATATAATATTTAAAATTATTATAAACTAAATTATACCTTCGTTGAAAATAAAAACAACATGTGAGATAAAGATCCAAAATGGATTCATCTAAAATTAAATAAAAAGCATTCGACGTTAATCTTACTCAAGGAGATATCTCACTAAATTTCATTACTAGATCTCGACACCCTTCCCAGCCCAGGAAAATTTTCATAACTGGGCAAGCGCTATATGATATATAATATGCTCTTTTTGGTTAAAATGCTTAGATGGATGTGTAGGCAAATAAGAATAAATAGATTAGAAATGAGGTAATTCGTGAAAAGGTGGGAGTGGCCACAGTAGTGGACAAGATGAGAGAAGCGCAACTGCGATGGTTCAGACATGTGAGGAAAAGGAGCATGAATGCTCCAGTGAAGAGGTGCGAGGGGTTGGCCGTGCTAGGTCTTCGGAGAAGTAGAGGTAGGCCGAAGAAGAGCTGGGGCGAGGTGATTAAACAAGATATGTCCCATCATCAAATCACCAAAGACATGAGTCTAGATCAAAACACGTGGAGGTCAAAGATTGAGATAGAAAGTTAGATAGCAGTAGAGCAATGTTTGTTTTATTAGCTTTATACCATTCTTATATATACTAGTCCTATTGTTTAGTGCACCTTTTATTGTTATTGACGTTTGTTTACCTTGGTTATTGTAGTTTGTATGTATGTATCTCATTTTCTTGATATATTCATTTTATGTTTTTCAAGCATGTTTTAATTTTTTGTTCTTTAGTCGAAGGTCTATTGGAAACAACCTCTCCACCTTGGTGGAGGCAAGGTCTGCGTACATTTCATACTCTCAGACTCTACCGGTGGGAATACACGGGGTATGAACAACAACAACAACAACAACAACAACAACAACAACAACAACAACAACAACAATAATAATAATAATAATAATAATAATAATAATAATAATAATAATAATAATAATAAACTAAATTTCATTAGGAGACCCTAATACGTGTTAGTTGTGCCAATAGCATTCACTAGATATACTGAATAATTAAATCTCAAAGAGAAAATTGTTGATCATAATTCTTTAGGTTTGAACTTTTAATCTTAATTCAAACTGTATTGTATTTTCTGTCTCGTATGGTTGTTTAGCTTATGCACCAATCATGTCGTAAGTAAAAACATATATATTATTACTTATATACGTTATACTGATCAATAATACGTGGATCGTTTTATATGAACATGCAATAAAAGATTGTTCTTATTTACTTTAAAACATTTTTCATTAGATACTCCTTATTCATGTATTACTAATAAGTGCAATATTGCTCTACATTTTCAAATCGTGGTGCTATTAATTATATTTTCTAATATTTAATAATGCATGAATTATATTTGAACTTTTATGTCATCAAATGCTATGTAAAAAGTTCGTAGTAGTTATTGTTATTGTTCCCTTCTATTGATTTTATTTGTTTTTATATAATACTATAAAATAAGTAATTTTTTCAAAAATCAAAAATTATATTAATTTTATTTTCTAAAGTTATGCTTGTCGCGTAAATTGAATGAAATTTTAAAAAAACCACTCTTTTAAGGGTGCAAAATGCTAAGAACTCATATAATAACGTACAATTTTTTATTTTTTATGAAAATTAACCTATTCATATAGGATTTGTGTGCCGCTCGTTAAGTATGAGGTCAGGCCACAAGAAACACACGCGCTTCAATTCAATACCCGAAAACGCAAGCTTGATATATATAGTGACTTTTACTATATTTTAGTTTTAGGAGTAGCTTCTTCAACAATAAATTTTAAAAGTTTGATGATAAGTATTACTATTTGATGATATGTAAGTTTTTGATCGATATACGGGTTAATTTGATGCTAGACGGCGAGACCTCGTAATTTTAGATTTTGGTCTTGTTTAACCAAGCTAAATTTAATAAAAGTTTCAGAATTAAGTATGTCGTTGGCCACAAATATTATGTAGCTTGTATAGATTTATGATTGACAAGTACTAAAATTATTGGACAATGTATGAGTCATGAGAGTATGATTTGACCGATGAACTATATTGAAAAGCTAAAACCTGTTGAAATTATATTTCTGGTGCCCTTTCCTCTGGCTGAAAGGGTTAACTCAATAATGTGAAAGCTATTGACCCACAAGGGAAAAAAGTAAAGAAGAATGAAGAAATGAGGAGAAATCAATCGAGTAAACATCAACCAAAAAAAAAATTCTCACGATTTTGTGATAGCGATGAAATTTTGCATACTCTCTTTGTCCCAATTTATGTGGCACATTTCGTTTTTCAAATTTCAAACTGCATGTATTTTGACCAATATTTTAAGATGGTATTTTTTTAACAAATAATATGAGAAAAGTTGCAACTTAAAATACGTTTCAAATAGTTTTCAAATATATAAATTTCAACATTAAAATATCGAATTAATTTAATCCAATTTAACTTTAAAGTTTAGTCAAATTGACTCTCCAAAAATGAAAACTGCCACATAAATTGGGACGTAAAGAGTAATAAATATGACTATAATAATATTTAGTGCTTCCTTTCTCTTCTCCCATCTACTAGTAATATTAGTATAAATAGATTTCTAAAATTAGAAAGCATTATTTTTCTTCGTCCTCTATCATTTCCCCTCTCTCTTTGGACTTCCCAAAAGAGTTGACATTGTTGGAGAACACATTCTAGTGCTGCCCACAAAACAAAGTTTTTCCAATAGTGTAATGTGTACGTTTAACTACAAATACCACGTTTGTTTGTACTAATTATAGAGCAATACATGATTTAATACCACTGCTACGTATTTTTAAGTTCTTAATAAGATTAGAAATTATAATTATTGAATTTTGCATGCCGTCAGCAAAATGATTGAGGCGAAAATAATTCATTTTTTTAGTAGGTGCCTGGTGGGGCTTCATTCAACGAAAAAATATGATTTTTTAGGTAAGTATTAATTGGACTATTGGTTCCCACTCCATTGGCCTGCAGAGAGAAAAAGATACATATCTGATCCAATATAATACCAATGGATTCTTGTTCATAGTTTCATAACTAACTTCCATACATCCAAGAAAATCAAGAAAAAGTCCTATATCTACCCCTTAACCAAAGTATTGATTTCTCTTTTCATATCTTGGTCAAGAAAGAAAGTCCAATATTTTGGTAATTTTTGGTGAAAAATTGTTCAGAGATAAAAGACTTACTCCTAAATAGTGATCATAATTTGTTTAATATTCGGTAGATCTTGCATTACTCCATCCATGTATACGGTTCTGGATTGAATATTTTCATCTTCTAAGAAATAATTACATCGACCTTATATGTGTGTTTGATAGTATATATATATATATATATATATATATATATATATATATATATATTATATATATATATATATATATATATATATATATATATAATAAAAGAAAAAAGGTTTTACTAATTTTTTCCTTAAACTTTATTTTTAGAGGCTTTCTTGGAGTACATTTGAAGACTGAAGTTAGAAAATTTTAATTGACTTATATACTTTTAATGAACTTGATCTGGTTATATTGTTAGTTTAACACGGCTCTTTAATTATACATGACGTTGGCATGCGATGCACATCAAGTCAAACCTTAATAGAATACTTATATAAAAGTAATAGCAATTAAAGCCAGCATATAATAGTACTAAATTAGCAGTGTTGGATTAATAATTACAATCTTCTGATGGGAAGATTCCCATTTGTAGAATATTCAAAGAAGATACAAACTAAAACCAGAGACGATTTTCTACGCCCAAATGTGGAATATTCAATGATGACGCAAACCAAGACCATAGTCGATTTTTAATTCTATGATCACCAAAACTAGAAAAGGACAACCCCATATTTTTTTTAATAAACATCTTTTTGAAACACTAAACAGAAATAGGTGGAGGTTTAAAACCGCTCACCTTTAAACCAACTAATCACGTAATTTAACTAATCAAATTTTAATTAGTGGAGTAGTTCACAATACATTTCACATCAGCACCAAAATATGAAATGGACCTACGTGACTATGTCACTCTCTTTATTGCAATACTAATAAATTGAATGAAAAACCAAAACAGCAGCCAGTAAAGGTCAAGGTGTTTCCTTGTTGAAATGGTAGTATAGGACTAGGCTGTGTGGTTGTCACCTGTGAAAAGAAATTAGGTACTTTTTGTGGGTTAATTATGGGATCTAAGTTACATAATACTGTGGAGAAATAATTGTTAATGAGGTTGCATATGATTAAGTAGAACTTACATAGGATGATGGGATTAATTACTCACACATGAATTGCAATACTCTAGACAAGGTGGTTTTCAACTAATTTGAAATGGCAAAATCACCACTTCCTATCGTAGTTCTTAAATCCCCTTAATAACTTTATTTTTTCATTATTCCGATGAAACTATAACATTTATAGTGATTTTTTGTAATCTTTAAATAAAATTGAGTGATATTTAATTACAAAAAATTTAACAACTTTTTGTAATAAACGTGGAAGTTTAGTGATTATACAAACAATTCATCTGAATAAGAGGAATACTTTCAACTTTCAAGTATGGGTGTCAAACGGGTAGGAGTTTACCCGTCAAAACCCGTACCCGGACTCATTAAAATCCGACCCCACCCGGATCCGCAAAAATCCGGACCCGGACCCGTAGACCCCCTAAAATACCCCTACCCGAACGGGTTTTTTTTTCTTAACAAATACCCGTATCCGTTAAGACCCGTCAAAATTATTGGGTATTAATGGATATACCCGTACCCGTATCCGTTAAAATAAACTGAGTAATAAAACTTGTACGTGGAGAGAAATGTATACATAAGTTTTCCACTCATGGTTTAATTTGTTTTGTGTCCATATTGTTAGTAGTGAAATATGTTCAAGAGAAACAAATTATTTATTTAATTAAAAAAATACTTTATATTCCATAATAAATCAACACTTTGAAGTTTGAATATATATTACTCTAATATGGTATAAAACTTCAACTATTAATTTCGATATATACCTCAGAAAATAAGCTACTTGGAGTCGGACAAAGTAATTATGGGATCGTATTTATTAGAAAATATAATTATTTAATTCACTACATAAAATATTTTGAATTACATGTCGTCGCATACAACTAAT
Organism: Petunia secreta; assembly: GCA_029990175.1. Taxonomy (NCBI): domain Eukaryota; kingdom Viridiplantae; phylum Streptophyta; class Magnoliopsida; order Solanales; family Solanaceae; genus Petunia; species Petunia secreta. The sequence continues at coordinate 6,129,214 of JARKIP010000028.1, read as the reverse complement.
TGCTTTCTAAACAGAAAGCATAATTCCTTGGAAGGTGGCCTTTGACAGTTGGAGACTCGCACTAAGGACTTTAGCCCGTTGAAATGGTGGAAGGAGAATGAAAAGCAATATCTGATTCTTGCAGCAATGGCCCGAGATGTTTTAGCTGTACCAGTTTCAACAGTTGCATCAGAAAGTGCATTTAGCCAAGGAAGACAAATGATAGGTGATACCCGCCACTCTTTGGGTAATAATGCTTTGGACGTTCTAGTTTGTTTACGAGACTGGATTAGATCGGAGCGAAGAAATCAAGGAAGAAATCAATTTTAGCCTTATCAACTTATATCCCTTTAGCAGTGATTTTATGTCCTAAAACTATTCCCTCAGTAACCATGAAATGACATTTCTCCCAATTAAGAATCAAGTTTGTCTCTTCACATCTCTTAAGAACTAAGGTCAAATGGTGGAGACAATCTTCAAATGTTTTACCAAAAAGGGTGAAATCATCCATAAAAATTTTCAAAAATTTTTCAGTCATGTCAGAGAAAATTGCAGACATGCATCGCTGAAATGTAGCAGGTGCATTGCATAAACCAAATGGCATTCTCCTATATGCATAGGTTCCATGGGGACATGTGAAAGTTGTCTTATCATGATCTTCTGGTGCAATTGGTATCTGGTTATACCCTGAATATCCATCAAGAAAACAATAAAAACCATATCCTGCTACTCTTTCTAACATTTGATCAATAAATGGTAAAGGAAAATGGTCTTTTCTGGTGGCATCATTGAGACGTCTGTAATCAATACAGACTCTCCATCCTGTAACTGTTCTGGTAGGTATGAGTTCATTATTTTCATTTTTTATTACCGTCATACCTCCTTTCTTTGGTACCACCTGAACAGGACTTACCCAAGGGCTTTCAGAAATGGGGTAAATAATACCTGCTGCGAGAAGCTTAATAACTTCATTTTTTTACCACTTCTTGCATTGCTGGATTCAATCTCCTTTGGGGTTGGACTATTGGCTTGTAGCTATCCTCCATGAGGATTTTGTGCGTGCAAATTGCTGGACTAATGCCTTTGCTGTCTGCTATAGTCCATCCTATAGCTCCTTTATGTGTTCTGAGTACTTCAATCAATTTATGTTCTTGTTCTGCAGACAGAGAAGATGAAATTATTACTGGAAATAATTCAGGCTCAAGATAAACATATTTCAAATGGGAAGGGAGAATTTTGAGTTCAATTTTTGTGTGAACTTCTTCTGATTGCATTTCATCCTCTTCCTTAGAATTATGTTCCAATAATTTTGCTTCACTTTTGACTACAAGATCATCATCCTGTGTGGTGCCAGATTTAGCCAAACATCTCTCCATTGAGTCTAAAATCAATTGATCATCTTTAAATTCATCTGCAAGATCACCAATCATGTCAATTGAAAAACAAGAAGAAGATGTCTCATCTCTTGAAAATTTTAGAATCTTTTGCATATCAAAAATGACTCTTTCTTCATCAACTCTTAGAATCAGTTGTCCTTGATGAACATCTATGATTGCTCTACCTGTAGCAAGAAAAGGTCTACCTAAAATTATTGGTTCATCAGGACATTCTTCCATTTCAAGTACTATGAAATCTACAGGGAAAACAAACTTATGTACTCTCACAAGAACATTTTCAATTATTCCCTTAGGTTTTTTAGTACTTTGATCTGCAAATTGAAGAGAAACAACTGTATTTTTCATCTCACCAAGATCCAATTTCCTAAAAATAGAAAATGGCATCAAATTAATTGAAGCTCCAGAATCACAAAGTGCTTTTTCAAAATGTAATCCTCCCAAGGTACATGGAATTGTAAAACTTCCTGGATCACCGAGTTTTTGTGGTAGCTTATTTTGAAGTATAGCACTGCATTTTTCAGTAAGCATTACCATAGAAACTTCTTCCAATTTTCTTTTGCTTGACAAGATTTCTTTTAGAAATTTGGCATATGAAGGCATTTGCAACAAAGCATCAGTAAAAGGGATATTAATGTGAATTTGCTTTAAAATTTCCAAAAACTTTGCAAATTGATTATCAAGCTTTTCTCTTTTCATTTTTTGTGGAAAAGGAATTGTCACAGGGAGAGGAGTTACTTTTTCAATATTTTTTTCTTTTTTTTGGACTTCTTTCTCTTGTGACAGTTCACTGGGTGTTTCAACATTCTTACCTTTATCTACCTGTTGCTCTGGCTGGTTCTTTTCATGTCTGTCAGCATATGGATCATCAAGATTCTTACCTGACCGTAAGGCAATGGCCTTAAGGTGTTCTTTTGGATTTTTCTCCGTATTGCTTGGTAAGGGACCTTGAATCTTTTCTGAAACAAGAGTTGCCAATTGGCTTACCTGAATTTCCAAATTCTTAAGGGCAGAATTTTGGCTTTCCATTTTCTCGTCAGTGGCCTTAATGTACTTGTACAAAAGGTCATCTAGACTTTGATGGGCTTGCTGAGGCCTTTGTTGATATGGAGCTGCTTGCTGATATGGCTTGAAATTCGGTTGCACACGATTTTGATTCTGGTATCCGGGTGGTCCTTGTACTTGTTGCTTCTGGAAGCTTTGAGAATTTTCAGCACCATTTGGATTGCTCCATTGAAATCCTGGATGTTTTTGTGCCATTGGACTTCCAAAAGGGTATGGCTTGTACCCGATGGCATTGACTTGTTCATCATTTTGATTGGTTGCTTGGCATTCATGGTTCAGATGGTTTCCTCCACACATGTCGCAAGTCTCAGACTGGCTTGGTTGTTGTGTATTAACCTGAAAAGATTCAAACTTTTGTGCCAAAGAAACAATCTGTTGTGTTAGTGTATTTAAAGCATCTGCCTGATTTACCGTAGCAGCTCTTTTTATTACTACACGATCAGATGGCCATTGAATAGTATTTTCAGAAATTTCATTCAACAATTGCAATGCTTCAACGGTGGTTTTTCCCATTATGGAACCTCCTGCAGCTGCATCCATCACATTTCTAGATGATGGTTTTAGCCCGTGATAGAAAATGTACAGCTGCATATGCTCAGGAATGTCATGATGTGGACATTTTCTTAGCATTGTTTTTAATCTTTCCCATGCTTGATAAACTGACTCAGTGTCAGTCTGCAAGAAATTAGAAATATCTTGTCTTAACTTTGTTGTTTTAGCAGGGGAAAAATATTTGTTTAAAAATTTCTGAGTCATCTGGTCCCATGTAGTAATAGAACCTTGAGGTAAACTCCGCAACCAAGTCTTGGCATCTCCTTTTAAAGAAAAAGGAAATAGCCTTAACTTGATTGCTTCAGGAGATACTCCATTATATTTAGCAGTTTCAACTAGTTCCAAGAAATCAATTAAATGACTGTGTGGATCTTCACTTGGATCACCGGTGAAAGTACAGGATTGTTGAATTGTTTGAATCAGGCCGGTCCTGATTTCAAAGTTGTTGGCTGCAACTGGGGGTTTTCTCACACTAGACTCACAGTTGAAGCGGTCTGGTCTAGCATAATCCCTTAGGATTCTGTTTGCTGGTCTTGGAGCCACTTCGTCAAACTGATCTTCTACAATAACTGGTGGATCGACACCCAGTTGGTTATTGTCATCTCTTAGTTGCTGCTCCATTTTGTCACAAGTTGCGCTTTGAGAAGATGATGATTGTCCTTTCCTGCGCAACCGTAAAGATTTTTCAATTTCAGGATCGTAAATGACCAATTCTTTGTTAGAAGAGCGGGTCATAAACTACTTGAAATTTTTAAATAATAAAATTTAAAAAAAAAAATATTTTAAAGTAGTATTAATGTCAGTATCAGGAAAAAATATATATAAGGAAGAAAAAATTAAAGATAATAAAAATAGTAGGTGTAAAGTAAACTAGTTAATAATAATAATAATAATATAATAATAAATAAAAAAATAGGGAAGAATTAGTATTAACAATAAAAATACAAAAGTACTATATATAAAATAGCAACTAGTAAGTAGTACTAGTAGTGCAAAATATAGATAACACTTGAGTAGTTTGAAAAGAAGGAAAGTAGTACGTAAGTGGAGTAGTAGTTGTTGTAATGAAGTAAAAGTAATAAAAATTGGTAGAAGACCTTTCAAGGAAAAAGGAAAAGAAAAATAAAAATAGTACAATACTATTGTTATATGAGCAATAGAAATGAAATAACAATGAGGTTGTACAAGTTTGTGATTGAAAATAAATAGTAAGATGACATAAGTTATTATTTATATCTAACTAATAATAATATTAAAAAAATAATAGTAATAACTATAATTTAAATAGGAAAAAAAATATTTGTGCTATAATATAAATAGAAGCAGTATTAGTAATAGCACTATAGAAACTTAAGAAGAAAAAGAAAGTAAAATAGTGTAGAAGTAATAGTAGCAATAAAAGTAATACTAATATAATAATACTTGTAATACTACTAATAATACTAAATAATTAAAAATAAGACTTGTTATGTCAGTACAAACAACAATTCTTTTTTTTTTTTTTAACTTTTTCTTAAAAAGGTTAGTAGCAATAATAATAACAATAAGAAATACTTAATATAGAGAACTACTAATATATTATATTATAGACTATAGTAATTAGTAATGGTAAATACTTTAAAGAAAATTTAAAATAATAATAATAATTATAATAAAACTTAGATATACTAAAGTAGACGTTATAATAAAAGTAGTAGAGAAAATAAAATGATAGATGAAAGAAGTGATATAGACTATTAGATTAAAAACTTTAATATTACTTGCTAACTAAAAATAATAATATAATAAAATATACAAAATAAAATATAAGTGTTAGAAGAAAAAGAGAAAATGTTAGAAGTAGTAATGGAAATATTAGAAAGAAGTACTTGAGTAACAAGGAAATATTAGAGAAATTACTTAAGTAACAACGAAATGTTATAGTTAATATATTAGTGGCCGTAGTGTAAAAAACGATAATATAATAATAAAAGGTAATATACTAGAGAAAGTTTATAATAATAATAATAATAATAATAATAATATATACTAAAATAAACTGAAAATGTTAGAAGTAGTAATGAAAATGTTAGAATAAGTACTTGAGTAACAAGGAAATATTAGAAAGAATACTTAAGTAACAACGAAATATTTGATAAACCGTTACTTTAAGTTGTTAAAAAAAAACGTTAATACTATGTAGAATTATAGTGACAGAAAAATTACCGAAGACTACTATGTTAAAAGGAAAAAGTGATAGACACAATAATACAAAATATAGATTATAGCTATACTTAATAAAACTAGATATAATAAAGTTAACCGAGATGACAATAGCAGTAAGTAGTAACAAAAATAATGATAATGAGGAAAACTTAAATATATATAAATGTTAGTGGTCAAAGGTTAGAACTAATATAAAAAATAATAAGAAAACTTCGTACTTGATATAATTGGAGAACAATTATATATTATGGATAAGTAGTAAAAGTACAGTAGAGGTTAGAGAATAGAGACAGTAATGAAATGTTAGAACTAGAAACGAAAAAATTAGTAATCAATAGTTTAGTTACAGTAGTTTTTACTAGATCAAGTTAGTATTAATTATAATTAAAAATTCACAAATTAGTAATCAAATATTTAGTCTGAAGTAGATGTCTGCCAATCCCCGGCAACGGCGCCAAAAATTTGACGAGGCCAAAGTGTATAGGATTTTCCTGCTCGTGCTTTGTCAAATTATAGTATAGTTTAAGATATCGTCCCACAGAGATTGGGAAATCTATGCTACAGACTTTGAATATTCCAACTACTATTTGAGAGAATCAAATTGATGAAAAGTGAATTTTTTTTTGAACTTTTAAATAACTTTAACTAAAACAAAATAACTTGTGGAAGATTTTCAAATTAAAAAGAGTTGGGAATCATTGAATTCACTTGATAATATTTATAATAAAAATCGCAATTTTGACATATATTTCGCTAAAGAATAATTGCTTATTTCTAATTCAATTATATTTTGCTCACAAGAAAATAATCAATTAATAACACTCCGTGAGGTTATGCAAATTAATTGAGTTATAACAAGTGACAGTTAAACCGAAATATTTTTTCTTGCCTGAATTGTGCTAAAAAGTAGTGAAAACTTCGTGAGAATATTTTTACTAAAAATCAATAATCTTGCCTACAACAATTCCTCCGTGAGAATTAAAACTGAGGCAAGCAAGACCACGGACTTGAAATGGTAGATTACTAAAATTTACTTTCACTCTACTTATTTTATTCATCAGTTACCACATATTAATTTTGCTCCGTGAGAATTACAAAATTAATACGATAATAACCGTGAGATAAAATATGTAGGAGTGATAATAAAGAATAATAAAACCAACATTCCCGCACAGTGTAAAATGTGAAATAGATAATTTCAGGCCAAGATTAAAACTGAGATAAGTATTATAAATATATCAAGCTTCATCAACTATCCCAACAAAAAGAAATTACTCCATTATGGAGTATTTGAACAAAAAGAAAAGATTTATATTATTGACAATATTGCCAATATTTCTAGAAAATATGGAACTTACAAGAAGAGAAAGAAAATAAAGACCAAAGCTTTTAAGAAAGTAGAATAGCTATTCTCTCACTTGATGTCTAACTACGGGAGAAGTGCTCCCTATTTATAGAAGAATACTTCTTCATTAAGTCTTGAAATGTCAATTGATGAAGATGTATAACAAGTTCCTTGCATAATGACATAGATACGTAGAATCTTGAAAAAGGTCATGTGATGAATATGTTAGAAAGTCCTTGCATAATTATAGTCTTCCATTGCTCCTTTATTTGCTTTGATTCCACATTCTTTTATTAAATGTGTAATTCCATATTACCAAGATGTATAATAAGGAGCAAATATTGTAGCCAAGATATGTAACAACTTTCTTGCATAGTGAGGAAGACATGTCATGGACTTCTTCTTGCATACGTAAAACTCTTCTTCCTTTGTTATTTATTTTATTCATGATATATTTCTCTTTCCAAGTATTCTTTTTCTCTGCAAGATTTGTTAGAAAATATAGGAGAATTGAATATATTTATTCATGCTTTTATTTAAAATATATATTTTTATATAAGAAAATACACGAATAAATTATATTCATCAAATTCCCCCATACTTGAACTTTTGCTCGTCCTCGAGTAAAAAAATTTTTTTTTTTTTTTTAAATGATTTTCTTCAAAAATTGCGACTTTTGTAGGATATGCAATTTATTCAAAATAAATATCTCTCATTATGTTCAATGCAATTATCCTTTCTAAATTCACCAAATCTTTTACCTTATGTCTGAATTCTGACTTGATCAACAAAAGCTTGCATTCTTCGCCCCTTGAATCTTTCAGAATTGATAAATTTATGATCACTTATTCAGTAAGTATCATAGCCTAGTCCATATGCTTGCTCTCCATGTTTATCTCCACTAATATAGATACAACACTAACTTTTAAAATCTTTTAGGACTTTTCTTGGCTTGTAATGTCAGGCTATAGGCTGGTAGGGTAAGGATATATTTATAGTGACTTTTCTCCTTCCAACTTTGAGCAAACATTTCTTGGTTCTTAGTATTTTCATCCTTTTTTTTTAAGCACTCCTCCTTATTACATTCCCTGCCTTTGCAATATCATTAACAATCATATATTCTCTTCCTCTTCTTTTTTTTTTTTTTGGTACTTCTTCCTCTTATTGATATCAATCTGTGCTCATTAACTGCTGGAAGAAAGTGTATTTTTATGCGTATATATAGAGATATATACATATATACGAATAATATATATATATATATATATATATATATATATATATATATATATATATATATATTTTTTTTTCTCTTCTTTTTTTTTTAAAAGAGAAATACAGTGTTAAAAAAAATTAGGATCAAGGCTAAAAAGGTTCTAAGAGGTAAAGTATGTATATTTGGATGAAAAATAAAGAGGCTAGAATTGGGAATCAAAGAAGGCCTATTAGTGTAAGAAAAGAAAAGAAAGAAAGTTCTAGTAGAGGTAATAGTTGTGTTATGGAAATTGGTCTGATTATCTATAAATCAGAAAAATCCGTTGTTGGTGAGCGTGTTGGAAAAACTAACAGTGAAAAACATTTTTGGTTAATGATAAACTATCACTGCATTGTTTGTGAGCATGTCAAAACCAACTTGGCGATTGTTGGTGGTGAATGAGGAAAACCACAAACCTTATAACCAAGATCAAAGAGTTAGAGATAACTCCAAACCAATATAAAATATCGTCGTGTCAATTTTATATTATGCATTTTAATTACTGTACAGTTTATTTTATATTTTTATTCTGCTACAGTATTAGTTGACTGTATTGGTAAAGCAGTCGACTGAAAAAAATTTAGAAAGAAAATACGATTCATCCGTTTTGTACCTTCACTTATAGTCCTATCACTAGTGAAGGGTACAAACTTAAACTTAATTGATTATATTGCCCTAGTTATGTTAATATATGGACCGTAGGGTTGGGTAACTTCGTCATTCACATTTGATAATTGAGGGTCGCATTCGTGTGACATAAGCTATGTTAAAGAAATTAGTGGCCTATATTAAATTGTCATCTTGTGCCCGAACGTTCAGTGCTTTTAATAGGAAAAATATCTATCCAGGGAGCAAGCTGATAGGGCCTTTTTGGCTCCTACCTAATTAAATCTATTAGCGTCAAATTTAAGATTACATAATGGAAACCTACTAATTTCGTGTAAAGATAAACTTCCAAAAGGAAAACCTTACTCCTATAGAGAAGTTGAGATGACGGGTGATAATGCACCCTCACAAATGACAATTTGCTATCGATGCTCAAGTTTCAATACTATTGTCTTCAATAGTTGAAGAACATATCATATCAAATGATTGAGTCTCCATTTGCTGCATCCACTCCCAAAATTGGAAAACTTTGTTTATTGCCAGCTTTCGATGTCTCATTGGTGGATTCCCCTCAATAATTGTCATCTTATCTTTCAACAGTAGGAGTATAAGATAAACTAACGCATACTCCATATTTATATGTTAAATATTTAAATTATCAAAAACTTTAAGTTGAGATGAAATAGTGTAGTCAAAAGATAAATTCGGACAGTGTTGTAAACAATACAATAACTTTTGACTTAGTAATACACGCTTTCGACTTCTCATTAGTGAATTTTCCTTAATAATTTCGAGTTTAATAATTATTGACTTAGCATAAAAATCATGTGTGAACAACGTTTTCTCTCCGATTAGAACAATGGAATTCGGTTAGCCATTGCTATGTACGTATTGGCAGAACCAGAATTTTCAACAAGGGGTATCAAAATATAAATAATTGAATATATCAAAAAAATCAAGGAGCTGAGGCTCAACATATGAAATACTACATATATATATATATATATATATATATATATATATTAAAAAAAATTTACCTACTTATACCGTGTAATTTTCCAGCGAATACTACTACTTAAGTCCGCCCATGTATGTACGAATACTACTCCAAACTAGTTGTAGATTTTTTTCAAAAACAGATTGATACACTAAAACTTTTGGATGCATTTAATAGTTTTTGTTCTAGTAATATAAACTTTATAAAGCATTTGCGAACTAAGAATATGAAATATTCAAAATTTTATTCAAGAGTATACGGTTTCGAACAAAAGTATAGATGTACTTATCATTAGCTGTTTCATTGATCGTGATTGCACAAACATGTACTCCATAAGTTACAAGACAATGGGAAGCTTAAGACAAATATAAAACTCGTTAATCTTCTGCTGTACAATATATTAATTTTGATATGTTATGTGGCGTATATTATATGCTAATGATCGGAAGATATGTCACCGATAATGAACAGTTGAATACAGTATTAAGTTAATCTAGCTAAGTCATTGAATTTTTCTGATCATAAAAATTTATTCTTCACGATTTTAATGGCAGCAAGTAATTTTAAAGTCACGATTGGTGTTTGCTGCAAACACCATTCGTGAGGATAAGATTTAGTAAGATGGAAAATGTCATATCTAATGATTCATAAAAAAATGTAAATAGAATCTTTGGACGATGTATGGTAGCGTGAATTGGCCAATCGATCGCGATGAAAAGCTAAAAACTGTAGGAGTAATATTTTCACTACCCTTTCCCATGGCTTAAAGGGTAAAGTTATAAACTCAATAATACACGAGAAACTAACTCAAAAAAGCGAAAGCAACATCAAGCTGATTAAACGTCGAATCCATGAACATACTCCCCCTTTCTTTCGTTATATATTAAGCGGATGTCTCGAGTTCGAGCACTGAAAATAAATTTTTTTTAATAAAGAGTGTTTAATGGGCTACAAGATATGAATTTAGATTAGTCAAGTAACAACGTAAGTATCGGACAACAAGTAAAAAATCTATTCAAAAAAATTTAACAAATATACATCGACGATGTAAACATATTTTAAAGCATATTTTAAGTAATTATTCAAGTATTCTTAATAAGTTTTACTAATATATAAACTTTAATTATGGTGATGATTTGACCAAATCGATGTCCTTAATTTCTTTATTGCCCAAGATACCAACTATATGCTAGATTTTGTCATTGTAATTTTGAAGGTTAATTCTTCAATCGTGACTCAACCAATTATTAATTTTCTAAGCTATATTAGCTATTTAAAAGGAGTATTAGGTAGGAGAATATTAAAACAATTAAAAATATTTGAAAATTTACTTATAATATACCTGAAATTAGCGGACTGTATAAAAAAATTCTGTCGGTTTGTAATGTTAAACACATTAAAAAACCATGATCCGGTACTATTATTAGGTACTACTACTAGCTTTTCCTAATTTAGTCATGGCGTCAGCACAATATTGAAGGTGAAGTAGTTTAATAGGAGTAGTTTAGTTTTATACATTACTAATGTACATTAACGTATAACATTATCACATTATCAATATTTAACTTATCATAACAAGTTAATTATCTTTCATATTTAGTATGTTTGTAACTCACACTTACAAGTTACAATAAACAATTGCATGCAATTATCAGCTTTATATTGAGCTACATCAAAGACTTGACATCACGTACTATAATTTTTTTTTTATTTACGCATAAAAATTAAATTCAATTAAAATATGGGGGTTGGGTGAGGCTCACATTCCACAGGAAGTGGGAGTTGTATAAGGTAAGCAGTGGTCCCCATTGGCCCCACAGAGAAAGATGCATCTCTGATTCCATACCAATGGATTCTGATACCTAACCCCCCGCCCCCCCTCTCCCCCCTACAATTAAGAAATCCAAGGGAACTTCTCCCATCATCGAAAGTGTAATACTTTCTCCGTTTTTAAAATAGTTGTCTTAGTTTGACTTGAAGTAGAGTTTAAAAAAGTTTACAAAACATTTTATTAAGGATAAACATTTCATTTTTTTTGGAACGAATTAATATAAAAATAGTGTCATCCAGGGGTGGTGGCAGAATTTTCAACAAGGGATTCAAAATTTTAAAAATAAAACTTAAACTTGTGTCAAAGAGTTCAACATATGGTAGGTATGTATAGAAAAAATCATTTTACCCGATACATAGTGCAATTTTCCGGCGAACCCCTTTGGACAAGGGTAGCTCTGCTCCTGGTGCCATCCATTTTGGAACGAAGGGATGAAGATATATGATATGACTCCACCGTAAATTTGAGATGTCAAGTTAGTTTAACGTGAAAATACTTTTAGGAATCATAATTTAGTGATGCCGACATGTCGTTCGTACGTATATCGTGCACAACCATGTGTAACCCTCATAGGATAGCAATTCAAACCCCCGAACGATACTACTATTTAAGAGTGAAAGTGTATACTCCATATATATTGCCTCTATAATATCCTTCCTCATTACGTTAATCTTTAGATATTTCAATTAGTATAATCCAAACTGTAGAATTTTCAATGAACAAGCAAACCTAAGCGAGAGACGACTTTCTTTGCACAAAACGTGGAATATTCAGTGAAAGACGCAAACACAAACCATAGTCGATTTTTCTATGATAACTTAAACTGGAGAAGGACAATTCCCATTTTATGAAGAAAACAGAAGAATCTATTGTGAAATAATAGATTCTATATAATTTGGTAGGAAGCCCAGATAATATGTGTGGTGTGAACTGTGAAACCTATCGTTTTCTATACCAACTAACACCATTGATTAATTAAAAAATAATTAGTAGGAAATGATAATACACTTGACGTTAGCATCGAAGGGACCTACCTCGTCCTCTTTGTTGCAACATTATTACAATTGTGATCCAAGAAAAACAAGAAGAAAATAGCATAACCAGTAAAGTTCAATATGTTTTTCTTGTTAACGTAGTAGGACTAGGTTGGGTGGTCCTCATTTGTGAAACAAAAACAAGGTCTCATTTAAACTGTGGATGATGGGATCTAAGTGACCTAATCATGTATAGAATAATATGTTCAGGATATGGTGATTACCTACTCATATTTTAGTTGCAATTGATATATGCCTTTATTTGGGGTATCCCGAGTTTCATTAATTAACTTATGAAGTTAGTTTTCGTCATAACAAGCTAGGTTTTCATCGTCCCTCGTTTCTTGCGGGTGCCATTTAATATTGTTGGTTTTGAATTTTCCGTCAGTCAGTATAAAATTAGGTGGCCTTTTCCACAATGATGTAGTAACGAAATAATAGTATATATCGGTTTAAGTTCTATATAAACCGTGTGTAGAAAACCTTTAGACCATATAAGCCGTTATAAAATGTGAACTAGTAGTTTAAAAATCTTTTCATTTACGATTAATATATAAATTAATTAAAACTCAAATAGTACATGTATATAACTTTAATCGTTTCTTAAAAGGTGGAATCCAACTGGCTGTTTGTCACAATTGAATATATATATTAACAGTTTACTGTTTTTTAATAAAATTCTATTTGTTGCAACAGCATTAGTTTAATATGTTCTCTTTAATTTAGTATCTCTTTTTTTCTTTTCATTTGGTTTGTATTTCGTGATTTCGTGGTGGCCAACTAAAACCTAATAAAAGGGAGTGACTTCAGCTGAACTAGGAATCTAATGGTCATGTTAGGTCTGAAATTCTTTATGATATACGACCCAAAAGATGCCAAGAGAAACGATGAAAGAAGACACAACTAATAGGGGGGCAGACCATGCAAATGACAGGTTATTTTTAGATCTTTAAAGTGGAGTACTATGCGTGTAATATTTCCGATCAGTCGATATAAATTCATTTCAAAATATTTCAACTTTTAAAAAACCAATTGGATGACATTTTTAACCCTAAAAGGCCATAGCACATGACTCTTGTCTAATCTGCTGACGAAAGGATATATAGCAAGAAAAATGTGAGAGCGACAAAAGATGAGCACTTGACAAGTAAATCCATTAAGTTGTCTGTTTAAAGTTATCAAACTTTATCTAATGAATCCAGATATAATTGGTTATCTATTCCATATATCTCATCAAACATATTATCATGTCTCATGAGGTTGATCAAACTTAAAATGGCATGCTTTACGAAGAATTGCAAGCTGTACAAATCCGTATGGCATGTTTATGTGAGTAGAAGTATTGGTTACTTAGTTTTCTATGTTTTTCTACACTCAAATGGGTCAACTAAAGGATGTTAATTTAAGTAACAAATCAGCAAATCGAATAATACTGATGACAATGAAGGAATATTTAAGAATTTCACAAAAAGTAACAAAACGGATTTTATGTTTCAGAAGGTAGATAACAAATAAAAAGAAGTAGTAATATTTTGAGAAAGAAAAGATGATCAACGAGTTAATCGATATTTCTGTTTTCTGACTGATTCTTAGGAAGAGAAAGTGAAGATTAAGGTCATGCCTCATGAACAAATCAAGTCTTGTTTCATATTTGGACTGAAACCAAGAGAAAATCCATCAATCGAAACTAAACTCCACTATTTTTTAACAAAGTTTTTTTTAAAGCCCCAGTATTTTGTTGCGAGACTTTATAATAAAATACTGGGGCTTTGAAAGTATTTTGTATTGAGATTAATTTACTGAAGCTTTATTTTTGTTCAAAGCCCCAGTATTTTATATTGGTATTTATCTGAAGATGGCTATTTCTCAATAAATTTGTTTTAAACGGCTACAAATCAATTAGTACGCGCCAAACAGGCACCTATGCGAAATTTTTACCTACAAATATCTTGGGCTGATTAGAAGTACTTGGCCTCGTAATTGAAGTAAAATTTTGATGCGTAGCCATTTTTGGACGCACTCAAAGAGTGTTTTATCTACCGTTTCAAAATTAATTAAGAAATAGTTAAAAATTCGCGCGCACACTTACGCTCCATTAGCGTTGGAAAAACACCCCAGATTTGTCCCATAACAAAATACTGGGGCTTTGAACAAAACTTGTTTAAAGCCCCAGTATTTTATTATGAGACTGAAACTTTATAAAAAGTCCCATGGCAAAATAATGGGATCTTGAACTAACATGTTCAAAGGTCCCATTATTTGGTTATGAGATTTTATCCCATAATAAAATAATGGGATTTATCCCATAACAAAGGTCCCATCAAAGGGACTTTATCCCAAAATCTCATTATTTTGTTATGAGACTTTATATATAAAGCTTCAGTCCCATAACAAAATACTGGGGCTTTGTACAAGTTTTGTTCAAAGCCCCAGTATTTATTATGGAACTGAAGCTTTATACAAAGTCCCATAACAAAATAATGGGGTTTTGAACAAAACTTATTCAATAGCCCCAGTATTTTATATTGGGGTTACTTTACTGAAATTTCCCAGTATTTATACTTGGGCTTGTTTGGAGGTAGCTATTTCTCAGCAAATTTATTTTTTACGGCTACAAATTAATTAGCGGGCATCAAACGAGCTCGTATTCAAAATTTTTACGTCAAATTTAGATCACTTAGTAACTTTTTACACTTAATATGGAGCTCACGTTTGCAAAGCTTTTTGATAATTAGCCACAGTTGGGAAAAAAAACATTGAAGATTTATGAAACAATAAGTCATCAAACTCTAGGACAAAATCTTGATAATTGAAGTGCAGTCCAGACAAAACCATGGAAATTCGAGGTCAAATTTTGACCCATAGTCAATTTACATAGTGCTAAATAAAAACTAGTCAGTATTTAAATTTTTTTTAGAAAACAGTCCGATCCAAGAAAAATAAAAAATTTAGTATTGTTTACTTGAACTTTCGAACTAATATTTTCAAAGTTCAACTAAAAAATACTGAGACATTCTAAATATGAAGTCCCAAAAATAATTGGTATTTGAAGAGAGCCACTTCGAACTCGGTATAAAATGTTGGGATTTACAACTAAAATGGTGAATTTCATGAAAACTGTGTGAGTTTTTAGCTAAAGATTGTGTTTTAATGCTGGAGTTTGAATTTTAGTATTTTATACTGAAATTTAGAGTTATAAACTAAATTTCAAGAAAAATATATGAGTTTCGAGCTGAATCAGTTTTTTTTTCCACTAGATTTAGTGGAAAACACAAGAATCTGTAATATTCATATATTTTTTAATCCTGGAGCTCAAAGGCCCAGCTATTTTTTTTTTATTTTAAAGAAAAATAATTGTGTTTTGAACAAAACTTAAAGGTTTTTAACAAGATTTCACAGTCCAACATGAATACCTAAATTTTTGTAACTAAAATTCTCATTGTGGTAAAAGAATACTGAACTTTAGAACTATGGCAGGCTACGGTTAGTCGCTTAGGGGTATAATTTAATGGATAATATTCAGTTAATTTCTAAATAATTTATCAAAAACTATCGCAGCCTGCCACAAAAGTAAAAGAGAAGTTGGTGTTTGTTATTGAGATTTTTACACATATATACAACCTTATACCCTTATATTACAAAAAAAAAATAGCAACATTACACAAATTACACCACATAGCAATATTTTTTCTAGCAATAATGTAAAAAAATTCCAAAATTTCTAAAACTCAATCAAATGCAACTTAACAAAATTCCAAAGTCAACCCCATCACTAAGACCTTTCTCATCCCTTTCTTCCCTGTTTCTCCAATTCCAAATCCAAATCCACAAAGACCCAGTAACACAGTGACAAACTCATTTCAATAACTCTCCAAATCATCTTATTTCAACATCAACGATGTTGTTGCACACTATTTTGATGTCCATCAGAGCAACAATTGCCGCCGTCCCCATCCCATTATTTCACCAGAGTTTACCATCTCCATGGGCGAACGTAGTCGCGGTGGTGGCTACGCAGAAGCTACTCGCCATGACTAACTGCACCTAGTAATGGAGCACGGGAATTCTTCAACTATTGCTCAAAGTCGATTAGCAGTTTTGTCAGCTCATCTCGTCGCCGATTCCTTTTCCTCTGCAACTATTTTAGAATTTCCACTTATCTGCTGATGTGTCATCGGCGAAAGCAAGTGTTCTGGTTGGATCGACCATCTGTTTGGAGATGGGTTTTATTTGTTCGAAATCGATTTCTGATTTTTCAATTCCCTTGTTTTGAAATGGGTTTAACCCTACTGATTTGTTATTCAATTAATCATGGCTTGGCTGAAAATTGCTCAATTTGTCCATTGATAATTCATTGTAAATTGTATTTGTTTTTGTTGGTGTATGGATATGCGTATATGCGACTTTTTTTTTATATGCATGGGTGTATTTTGCTGAAACCATTTGATACGGCTTCTGAAACAGATTGAAATGGCGCTAAAACGGGTTGAAAGGACACTGAAACAATCTGAAACGGTGCAGATACAGAGAGATACAGTAAGATATGGTGCAAAAACAGTTTGATACAGTGTTGAACACAGCCTGAAACGGTGCAGAATTAGTTTCATACAGTAGTACTGGACAAAACCTGAAACAGTCCAGAAAAAGTGAGAAACGATGTTGAAACAGTTTGAAACGATGCAGAAATAGTTAGATACGGTGCTGCAGAAACAGTTGAAACGGTGCAGAACAGTTAGATACGGTGCTGAGAAACAGTTAGAAACAGTTGAAACGGTGCAGAAACAGTTAGATACGGTGCTGCAGAAATAGTTGAAACGGTGCAGAAACAATTAGATACGGTGCTGTAGAAACAGTTGAAACGTTGCAGAAACAGTTAGATACAATACTGAGAAACAGTTGAAACGGTGCAAAAACAGTTAGAAACAGTTGAAACGGTGCAGAAACAGTTAGATACGGTGCTGCAGAAACAGTTGAAACAGTGCAGAAACAGTTAGATATGCTGCTGCAGAAACAGTTGAAACAGTGCAGAAACAGCTAGATACGGTACATAAACAGTTAGATACGGTGCTGCAGAAACAGTTGAAACAGTGCAGAAACAGCTAGATACGGTGCAGAAATAGTGAGACTCAATGAGATACATTGAGGATGAGGAAAAGTGAAATTGGGGAAAATGAGAGGAGTAGGAGTAAAAGTGAAATTGGGGAGAAATGGTGGGAGGAAAAGTGAAATAGGGGGAAATAGGAGGAGCAAAAGTGATAGTGGAGGAAATAGAAGGAAGAATGTTAGGGTTTGGTATGTTATGGGAAAAAATATTGCTATATTTTTGCTATGCTTGTAATTATCTTGTGTTTTCCTCTATATAGGGTAATTTTACTAAAATATTGCTATGTTTGGTAATTAAACTCTAAAACTTGTACTTTTATGTAAAAAAATCCTTTGTTATTGGTAAAGTGTCACTCACAGGCCACTTTTATCACTGGTATTTGGCTTGAGGCCATTTTTTTTATTAGTTTTACATAAAAGACCACTTTTTGGAAAAAATATATGTGGGCTGAAGTTCAAATCTTGTGGGTTGAATTTTATGCCTAAGTTATGAAGTTCAACTTCAATCCGTAAGGCTGAACTTTTAAGTATAGATGCGTAAACTTCAACACTTGTGGGCTGAAGTTGAACTTCAACCCTGTGGGCTGAATTGTGTGCTTTATCCGTAAGGATTGAAGTTTCAAAAAATAGCCTATCATGCAAAATCAATTAAAAAAATAGCCTTAACAAAAGACAACTGACAAAAATGGCTATTCGTGCACTTTGCTTGGCTTATTTACAGAGATAGAATACCTTTGGTGCCCGATCATAGATTTGGTCCCATAAAAAAACTTTTACAATTTGATCTTCTTAAGAAAAGTTTCTAGCCTCGTCAGATAATATAAGCAATAGGACATGGCTATGGAGATTAAGTTGCGTACATCACACATTTTGAGATGCGGCCTTTCCCCATACTTTACGTGAGTGTGGAATGCTTTATGCACTGGAATGACCTTCCCTCTGAGGTCTCTAGGAACTTTTCCTAATGGAGGTCAAAAGTTTAAGACCTTTCCTACAAAGGATAGTATTGTCACAGCGACGCCAGGTCTTTCTATTTCACGCAAAAACTTGTAACTTAATAATCGAGGCCCATGTACAAACATGAACTATTAAAGCTTGTAAAAATTTCGCCCAGCGGTCAATTTTAACACCGGTATTTGGTTTGAGGCCACTATTTTCTTTGGTCTTACACTAGAGGCCACTTTTGGGCCTTTACTAAATAAACATTGACTTAAGTTCTGATCATTGACTGAAGTTCAATCCATATGGTTCCTGGACTGAAGTTCCATCTTTAAGGACTGAACTTCAGTCCATATGGCCCTGGACTGAAGTTCAATCCACTTCAGTCCATATGGCCCTGGACTGAAGTTCCATCTTTAAGGACTGGACTGAACTTCAGTCAACATGGCCCTGGATGGAAGTTCTATCTTTAAGGATTGAACTTCAATCCATATGGCCCTGGACTGAAGTTCTGTCTTATAGGACTTAACTTCAATCCGGCCTCTGGACTGAAGTTCTATCTTTTAAGCGAAAGTGGCCACAAACTAAATATTTTGGTATTAGTGGCCTGTGCCCAAAGATTAGTGGCAAAAGTGGCCTTTCGTGTACTTTCCCCTAAAGCTTAGATAGGAAATTTAATGCGTAACCATTTTTTGACACGCTCAACGAGTTTTATCCACCGTTTCAAAATTCATTGAAAAATAGCCAAAAATTCACGCGCACACATACGCTTCATTAGCGTTAGAAAAACACCCCAAACTAGTCCCATGACTTGTTCAAAGCCTCAGTATTTTATTATGAGACTAAAACTTTATATATAATGTCTCATAACAAAATGTTCAAAGGTCCCATTACTTTGTTATGGAACTTTATCCCATAACAAAATAATTGGATCTATTTTTGTTGAAAACCCCAATATTTTGTTATGGGACTGAAGCTTTATACAAAGTCCCATATCAAAATAATGGGGCTTTGAGCAAAACTTGTTCAAAGCCCCAGCATTTTATACTGGAGTTAGTTTACTTAAGCTTTATATAAAGTCCCAGTATAAATACTGGGGCTTGTTCGGAGGTAGCTATTTTTTAGCGAATTTATTTTTGACGGTTATAAATCAATTAACGCGTGCCACACAGGTCCCTACACGAAATTTTTATATAAATTGGATAGCAACCTTTTTAGCCTATATCGTGATATAATGATTATTTGTAGATGAATACTCCTAATTGCTCAATCTCCAAATTTTTCCATGAATTTCAATTTAAAAAATCAGATAAATAGTGATGTTTGAAGTAAAAAACTACTGAAGTTAGTTATATTTCTAAAAATTTAGGAATTCTCAACTTCTGTAGTCTCATAGCGACCTTGAGCATTTTCCCTTCAAACTTTAATATTTTTATTATGGTTTTGAACTGGAATTCATGAATCTTTCTGAAGTTTGAACGCTTCTGGTTATTCTTCTAGAACTTGGCAAATGATGGGCATTCATCGTTCAGTGTTTTTAAAATGGGACACTTACAAAAATACTCATAAAACCTAAAATATTTACAGTCACTACCCGCTATTTTCAAATATTACCGGACCTACCCACTAAATTATTTACTCACTCTACCCACCCAGACTTGTATACCATAATTTATGCAGTATACTATAAAGGTATATACCTATAAGGCATAACAAAGGTATACAGTAATAAATGTCCCTCCAAACTTGTATACCATAATTTATGCAATATACTTTAAAGGTATACACCTATAAGGCATAACAAAGGTATACAATAATAAATGGGTAGGTTGGGTAAATACTTTTAGTTTTATGGGTAGTATAATTTGTAATGGGTATGGTTTGTAAATATTTTAAATTTTATGGGTATAGAGTGTAAAAATCCCTTTTAAAATAGGCAAAGTGCACCAAATGCCACTTTTGACAAGTGGTGTTTTGTTTGAGACCACTTTTTTTATTGATTTTACACGAGATACCACTTTTTGTAACTTCAATTCTTTTGGGTTGAACTTCACACAAGTTCCGCCCACAAGGATTGAAGTTCAACTTCAGCCCACCACAAGGATTGAAGTTTATGCAACTATACCTAAAAGTTCGGCCCTTACAGAATGAAATCGAAACTTCATAATTTAGGCATGAAGTTCAACCCACAAGGTTTGAACTTCAGTATACAAAGATTGAAGTTTCAAAAAATGGCTTCTCATGTAAGACCAATAAAAAAGTGGCTTCAAACTAAATACCAGTAACAAAAGTGGTCTGTAGGTGAAAATTTTACTTTTAAAAAGGCTATTCATCAGAATTTCCCCATGAACTATGGATAAAATTTGCAAATTTAACCCATACTTTGGTGCCAATCATATTTCTGGCTTCTGGACCGCAATTTTCTTCTCCTGTTATGACTGTCGTGGGAAGACAAAATCATACTCCATACATTTGGTGGAAGAAGTAAGAACTGTAGAAACATTACAAATGTTTGTTGAAAATAAGACCTTGCACAGTACAAAAAATAATTCAGATGAGAACTGCGAAGTATGCAGCTATATGAAATTACAAACTTATTTTTTATTTTTGACTAAAGATACAAACAAAAAGCTAACAGCTAATAAGATAAAACATTATCATGAAAGCAACCTACAATAGTTTCGTTAACATACTGGTCATGTAGTCAAATTATGTTAGTAAATATTTACACATGAATTATCTCGAGGCAAACAGTCAAAATCTATATATTCTGCCTTTGTCTGCCCTCCTTTTCTATTGCATATTACACATCTTAAACCATTATGAGACTTCAAATTATAGATTCCCATTTCATAGTTTGCATTGTTTTGGATACACCTTTTTTTGTTGGGGAATGTTAATGGTAACGTAGATAAAATAGGCCTTTTTGGGACAACACATGGTATGTTGTTGTAGTGGATAAAATAGACCAAATAAAATAGCAGATAAACACGTAACAGATGAGAAATATATAACAACCTTCATTGAAGGTTTATGATTTTGTTGCTTCTACATAAGTTGGACAGCTTCACAAAATGAGAAACTTTGTTACAATTGCCTCAACATATTGATAATTTAGATTTCCCATATTGTGATAGTTTCCCTTTTCCCTTTTGAGAAAAGAGAACAAAAGATCAAACAAAGAAAAAGAAAGAAATAGGACCATGAGGATTTCTTTTAAATCCTCACAGTCAAGGAATGTTTCAAATCTCCTATATGAAGCACATGTAATCCTAAAGCAATTTTCCTATTTCCAACCTCATCAACTACACTCAAATGCTTGCAAACATCTAAGTTGAACTTAACTAGGCCTTCACTTTGTGGTGTCAAATGAATCTTCTGAAACTCCAATAAATGCTTCTGAGGTGCATTATGAACTGAGGGTGGTGAAGTAAACAAGAAAACTGTGTGACTTCCACTCATTTTCCCAACATTTTTAACTCTCATATGAATATCAAATCCCAAGCTGCTGCAGCTCTGCTCATTAAGAGCATCGATGGACTTGCAACGTGTTGAACGACATGTATGCCCTTCCTCAAGTGGAATGGAGACAGATTTTGGTGCTTGTACTAGGTGGTGTTTGAAGTCAGAATAGCTTAATCCATCACCAAATTTAAAAACAGTTGGACCATTGTAGAACCTATAACTTCTTCCGGGAAATCCTGTTTTAGGATCTGGCCTCATGTTCATGTTAGTCATATCAACCTTGTCTGCATATGATTGCGGATACCATGTATTTGGTAGCCTTCCACCTGCAAGATCCCAATAAAATTTACAAGGCATTTAGTCATAGTTATAGGTTGAAACATGAAAAAAATAAGATGCTGATTTGATGAGATTTACTTAAATATGGAAATAGAAAACTAACTTGGATTGTAATATCCGAAGACGATATCTGCTAGGGCAGCACCACCAGCTTCACCAGGGAAACCAACCCAAAGAATGCTTGTAATTTTAGGATTATCGACAGCAAATTGTACATCCATGCCACCGCCGGACATGATAACTAGAATGACAGGTCCCTTGGAAACACTAGCAACCTCTGTTATAAGAAGTGGTTGTTGTCCAGGGAGAGTTATATTTACCCTGTCTTTGCTCTCTCTCTCAATGGATTGATCAGATCCCATTACCAAGACCACAGCATCAGCTGCAGCTGCTATTTTCTTGGCATCATCAACTTGTGCTGTGGCACAAGACACATTGGCACCGGTACAGCCTGGTTGGTAAACTGTTGATACTGATGCACTTAGGCCTTGCAAGGGAGTTGTATATTTGCACGGACTGCCTGCAAGATTTCAAGTAATTGAGAAAAAATAACCCCTAGAAACTGGTGTATTTTAAGTCATATACACTGCCTGTGTAAAATGTATTTACACTTATCAGTGCATAAAACTTAAACTCTTTTCTTTGAAAGAATTATTTCAAGGAACGTATCCAAGTACCTTCATAACTGCCAAGCATGGTATAGCCAATATTGGCATTTGGGCCAATGACTGCTAAAGATTTGATGGCTTTGGGGGACAGAGGTAATGATCCTGCAGTGTTTTTAAGCAAGACAATTCCTTGTCTTGCAGCTTCACGAGCTAGCTCTTGGTTTTCTGCTGTACAAACATCTTTGGGACCAAGGTTTCCGTAAATGTGGTCTTTCGGATTACCATCAAAGAATCCAAGCCTCATAAGTGTAGCAAAATTGTTTGTGACAGCTCTATCAATAACTGATTCATTTACAAGTCCTTGATTAACAGCACCCTGAGTGTATTTACCAAGCCAAGATCCACAATTCAGGTCCAGGCCTATTACATTTAGCAAATTCTTGATTTAGCATGGTGAAGAAATATGAGAATATCACATTATGTTTGCCTAATATGTCACGTTATGGTTGATTAAATCCTAAATACTCCTTGATTTGGCTAAAAATTATCAACCTGAATTTAGAGACAACGCTGCAGTCTCCTCTGGTGTCTTGGTGTAATGCTGAGCCCAGTACATCTCATTTAGTGAATCACAATCCGTAACAATGTATCTGCATGAACCATGCTTGTCTCAATTCATGAATTCTTCCCAATATAATTTTTCGAAAGAATAAAATATAAAATATGAATAGCATTAAATTTACCCATTTAATTTCCATTGTCCTCTGATAACCCCAGACAGAAGATCATAATCACCACAAGTAGGCTTGCCATTGACTTGGTTGTATGAACACATCACACTGGCCACATTTCCATCAAGAACACAACTCTTGAATGGGGGGTTAAATGTGTCATCTAAATCTTGTTGTGTCACCTACTCACCACAACAACAAAAACCATAATTTTTATCATGATACTAAAAGTTGATCCAAATAATTTTTGCAGGACTTCAAGAGAAGGGCAACAATTGAGTAGTACCTTAGCATTGAAATTGTAACGTTGGATTCCTTTCCAATCATCGATATCATAAGCTGTATAATGCTTACAACAAGAAGCAACCTTGAGCATATCTTTTTTACCATCATCGCGTTGCTGCAAACCTTTAACATATGCTACACCATACTTGCTGGCAAGTGTTGGATCTTCTCCTGGTGTTTCTTGGCCTCTTCCCCATCTGGGGTCGCGGTAAATGTTCACATTTGGTGACCAAAATGTCAATCCTGCTAAACCAACATTGTACATTGCTCTAGCCTCAGTGGATACCACCTGCAAAAATTAAGTAATATTCTTTGAGTTCAAGTTCAGCATAAATTAGTAATGTGCTAAAAATGGCAACAAGTCCGGTACCTCAAGTTAAATTACACTAATAGTATAAAAAAAATTACTATATTGTTAGTATTCATAACTTAAATACATATTTTTTCAAAATGTAACTCTTAACTGCATTTTTTAAGGATTAATCACATGATGATAACAGCACTTTTCCTATGAAAGAGGACAGTATAATAAATCCCTTTCATTGCCATATGGTTGGATGGACAATTTAGCATGCTAGATTAATAATGATTGGTTGGTGCATGCATATGACAGTTGTGGTCATTCTGAAAAGATGCAAATATCTTAGCCAAACTTCTGAACCTAATGGAATTTGTTACTTGACTAAACAAAATTGTGGCAATCTGGAATCCTTTAATGAATAAAATTTTACAGCTAAATATATGTCTCCTAATAATTATCATTTCCAATTTAGTATTAAAGAGCTTTTGCTGATATAAGAATCCATTATACAAAACAAATAGTTTCATCCTACTTTCCAAAAGCAAATCCATAAAAAATCTGGCTTAGCCTTTATCAATTCACACGATTTATAAACTTGTAGCAATCAATTTAGCGTCAACAAGACGGCATGACCTGTATTAGTCATAAAAATTGGACTCAATTCAGTGTCATCTTCAAAATTACAATCAATGATTTAAAGAAAAACAAAAGCAGAGTGGTCTTAAGATAATGCCTCGATAGGGACGTACGTCCACAAATTGGCCTTCACTTTTTTATCTCTAAGAAGTTAATGGTCTATTTGTTTCATAATGAATCTACATACTTTAAGCAAAAGCTCAAGAATACATTCATAACAAGTTACAACTAATCACCAGTCAAGTGTTCTTAAAACTTGGCCAAAATTCAATCTTCAAGAAAACAATCAACTTTTGAAACAAAGATCAAGCAAGAAAATGAGATAATATAATGTTGACACATGATATAATTAGGTTATAAGAAAGTGTAACTGTATAAGTTTTTTAAACGAGATGGTCACACATTTCAATAAGATCAAGCGAGGGCCGTATTAAGTATATAGACGACACTCCAACAAATACCAATCTTACAATAACAAGAAATGAAGATGAACAAAGGTGAATAAAGAAGCACATATATTACCTTTCCTATGGTTTCAAACAAGGTTTCATTGAAAGAAGCAGAAGTTAGAATAGGTTGAGGAAAACTAGTGGCACCAGGAACTACACCATTGAATTTAACTCCAGGACCAGTGTAAGAAATACCATGTAAAGCTTCAGACCACCACTCATACTTTGGTATTCCAAGTCTACTCACACTGCCAGCAGTGTTCACTAGCATAGTAATCTTTTCCTCCAATGTTAATCTTTTTACTAGATCATTTACCCTTGTTGACACATCAAATGAGGCATCACAAAATCTAAAGTTCTTGAGGTCAGGATTATTTGCAACATCACAAGCAAATACAGCAGAGGTACTCTGAGCTAAAACTAGCTTGTTTCCTTGGCTCAAAATGAAACCAAGAATGTGGAAGAAACAGAACAAAACAGAGTTATGTTTCTTCTTATTACATGACAAGGCCATTGCCTTGTTGTTCATGTAAAATGAAAAGAAAAAGAGAAAAAAAGAATCAAGAACAAAGAAGAAATGATGTGATATGAGAGGCAAATCTTGGTTTTTTTTATAGATGGAAGTATAGTAGAGGTAATAGCAAATGCATGTTGTTTTGTAGCAACCCGTGATGGATAAACTTAAAAAAAAAAGTTTAAAAATAAAATTGAGGGGGTCCAGTTATCGTGAAATATTTATACATTACAAAATAAAAGAGAATCTACTTTCTTTGTTTCTCTCTCTTTCTCTACTGTCCAATAATTTTGTGTAAAAATGGTAAGATGGGGTCGGTAAGATTTTTCTTTACGTATTTTTATAGGGTACTTTTTGTTTGGAAGTTCCTTGAAGAATGTGAAGACAGAGATAGCGTTGTGTTTCAAGGTTTACTTTGGGTATATTATGGAAACAATAAAAGAAATTGGTTAAACAGATTTGCAGGTATTGATTACATAACTATGCATATCCATTACGAGGAGCAACTTACATCACTGTAATGATTTTTATTAAACTTGTAATTTAATTTGTTGTGGAATTTTTTAATCTTAATTTTAGTTAACAACTTAATTTATTATATAATTTATATCTTAAATGATCCAATAATGTCAAAAACGCTTGCAATGTTAGTACCCATGAATTTAACTCAACGTCTTATATGCTATTCATTGCCTATGGTTTTTTAGTGAAAAATGAGGCTGCACTTACACTTCGATTCCAAGAAATGAAGAGAATAATGGCGCTAGTATTTAGGAAATTGGTTTAACAGATTTGTAGATTTTTATTAGAAAAACGGATTTAACTTATATTTAATGATAGTGTAATAGTGGTATATCTACATTAGCTTCACTTGAAACCATCGTTTTTAACTCAAAGAATAAATAAGTACTTATATAAAAGAAATTACAAATTCTCAACATATAATAAATTACAAACCCTTAGTTTTAGATATATACTAGGTTAAGTGGTGACACCTATGAAGTTTGAACTCATCAAGTTTAAACGATGGGCCTATCTCTGAGTATAACAAAAATATTATTATTGCAATTTAACTTGTTATAAAAGGATTAATTGCCTAATTAGTATAGGGCTACTGGTTCTATTTAGTGTAAATAATTACCTATGATTATATTTTAATGACCTATTAAGTGTACAAACACATTTACACTATTAGTGCATTAAATTATCATTCATTTCGTTTGGCAATCTAGTGAAAGATTGAGGTTTAATGTCATGGAATGAATGAAATCATTTCTTCATTAACTAAGCCTCTTAAGCTCGATCTCTAAAAATAGAGAAATTTTTTAAGAAAATATTTTTACTTTGATGTATATAAATTAGTCGCACTATATATGACTATTGGATATCTTATAAGTAGTAAAATATTATAAAAAATAAAAATTAAGAGCGGGAAAGGTTGGGGCTGCACTTATTTCAGTTTTGTGGTTGATTAGTAGCCAGGAAATGGAGGAGAGTTAATGGTTAGGAAGTTTGTCAACGTTTACTGCTATGAATTAGTACTGAGTTACATAAATGTCTTTTAAGATAATACAATTACCAAGATGTTACACTTTAGAGCTCTCACGTCGAGTAGTTTGAATCTCAATAACTCAATGAGGATAAAGTAAGCAAACAATATGATGAAGACTATTTGTCATGGATGTCCTTTTTCTGGTTTACTCCATCCGTCCCAAATTAGTTGTCGCCTTTAGCTTGTCTCACGTCCATTAAGAAAATCATTAAATAGAGTGTGTATTTTATTATGTTACCCCTATTTAATGTTGACTATTAAATTTGTTGAGATTTTTTTAATTTTAAGGGTGTAGTTGGAAAAGACTAACAATTTTTTGTCTTGAAATTCTAAAGTGTCAACTAATTTGGGACACACCATTTTTCCTAAAGCGACAACTAATTTGGGACGGAGGAGTATAATTCAAAGGCTCTTTAATGCTTTCATGAGTTGATTGCTTGCTGCATGAATTCTGTATTACTGTTGGTAAATCATGTAGTTTGTTACTAATGTTACTCTATAATTCATACAATTTCAAATAGTTGATACTTAAGGTCAGGTCAATCTTTGATGTCAAATAATTCACCGGAAGTAATATTGTATTTTTGGAATATGCGTCTTAAAAATTGTGTTTTATATTCTTGTAATTGACAACATGGCATACTATATATATGTAGACATGTACAATAAGGAGACGCAAGGACACCCAACCACATTTGTATTTCTTTCTTTGCTAGGTTCCTCTTTTGATTCATAATTCAAAATCTTCTTAAATATTTTCCTTTGTATAGGATTGATGATGTCGTCCTTTTATTATGACGGGTTACATTTTGAGAGAGAAAGAGAGGTTCATCCAATTATGCATGTCAAAATGCATTCATTTTCATTTTGACATTTTACCTCACTTCATCCATTTCTTTACATACTCCACTATTGAACAACAATAAAATTACTATTATGTAAATACCTAGAACATATTAATTAAAATTTTAACATTTATTTGTAATTACTCGGACATTGACATTGAAATATTTTTTTGCCTGACTGATACTGCATTTTTGTTTATCGAAAGTATAACTAACTTAATTTTGATTCATGTAGAGCTCATTAAAAGAGAAAACGTTTCTTGCTACGAAGCTGAGACATGTGATCTGTTTTCGAAATTATTAGAAGTGGAGGGAAAGAGCAGCCGAACCGCCAAAACTCCCAAGTTGTGCAATGTGCACTGGTCCTCAATTAGGACTGTGAGAGGGTACTGTAGGGCATGCGTAGGTTTCCGCAGTATTATTATTGGGACAACAGAGCCCCGTGATGCCGTGAATTTCTTTGGGTTGTTGGGTCACATTTTGGGTCACTTTCTTCTTCTCCTTTGTCTATTCCACTTTTCACATCTTCCACAGCTGTCAATATGTTACTCTATTATTGGATCAAATACAATCGTAACAAATACTTCCTCCGTTACAAAATGGTTGTCAAATTCGAATTTCGAGAGTCAAACGAGTTTATTTTGACCATAAATTTAAACATATAATCTTTAAGTTTTTTGTAAAGATGTTTATATATTTAGAAACTATATAAAAAGTACTATACGTCACAAATATGAATAATTCAAAATATTTAAAAGATATATGAAAATATTACGGTCAAAATTAAAACTCGTTTGACTCTCGAAATTCGAACTATTACAACTATTTTGGAACGGATGGAGTATAATCTTTTTCTATAAACAATTAAACTGCCTAATGTTGGTTGTTTGTTTTGCTGCGACTAAGTAATGTCCCTTCTCACTTCAAGTTTAGAGGATATATAATGTTTTCATACTTTTCTTTCATCGAAACTCAAACTTATATCTATAGGTAATGAGCGATATGCTTTAACAACGAGCAATCTTCATTGACATCTTTTTGTTTTGCACAATACGCGTTTGATTTGTATTTTTCACTATAACTAACATTTCAGAAAGAGTGTTCTATTAATTTTTGTAAGAAAAATAAATATTACTCCACAATAAAGTGCAAATCACGAAAAGAAACATAAATTTATGTGGGGGGCGAGATGATAGGAAATGCGCCCAAAATAAAACTGCGTACTAAGGCTGTGTACTAAGGCTGTCTAATAGCCCGGTTTGGGCCGGGCCGAACCGGACCGGACCGAAAACCGGTTCGGACCGGCTCAAAACGGGCCAAATATAAATAAAAAAAAATCGACCCCGGTTTCGATCCGGCACGTCCAAAATGGACCGGACGAACCGGACCAAAATGGACCGGAACCGGACCGGACCGGACCGGACCGGAACCGGACCGGGACCGGATGACTGATGGGCTTAGCCAAAACTAGCCGTTGGGCAACGGCTATTTCACTTTTGGCCGTTGCCCCCAACGGCCAAAAACGGCTATTTTGGCCCCCCCACCCCCCTAGGGCGCCCCCATACCCCCCCCTATCTATTTTTTCTATAAATACCATCATTTTTCATCAATTTATTCACAATTTCTCTAATATTCTCTCTAAATCTCTATCAATCTCCTCTTATTTCTACACAAAGGCTATTTGCTAAATTGCATACTAAAAAATATTTGGAGTAAAGTGGAAATATTGTTCGGTGCGGTTCCGGTCAAGTTTCAATTTTCACTTCCTAAGTTCTACATTCTAAGTTCACGATATCAAGTAAACTCGTTCTTACTTTTTATTATCTATTTTATTTTTGTGCAATATTATTGTTTGTAGCATATTTTAGTAATTTGTTTGAAGCATATTTTAGTAATTATAAAAAATGTCTGGAATTTGGAGATCAATTACTGGGCGTACGGGTAGCGGTCGTAGATCAAGTGCTTCTAACCGGGGGGGGGGATGATAGACGTAGTCGTGCTTTAGGTAAAAGACCAGTTGGTACTTCTAGCGCTCCTTCTCTTCTAGATGATTTTACTCAGGAAGATGACTCGCAATTTTTGGCATGATATAAATGTTGGTGCACCACTAGATAATGATATGTTAGAGACACCAATATGAAGAGTTTACCGAAGGGGCTAATTTAGATGAAACACCCACTAGTCAATTTCAAGGCGAACAACATGAAGAAACTGAATTACCACCTATGCCTGCCTAGTAGAGAACGATATGCACGACCCGAAAGATCGGATGTGTGGCAATTTATGACTAAAGATATTCCGGCTCAGAAAGCTAAATGTAATATTTGTAAAAAGTTTGGGAATTTAAAACCGGCAGCCATAATAGTGGGGACGGGAAAGTTGAGAACACACTTAGAAAACCATCATAAGGAAAAATGGGAAGCAAGGGGCGGGTGGCCCTCGTTCAGGGGAATAGAATGGCTCCATCGCAAGGTAGTGGAATCCAACAGGAAATTAACCCAGTGACGGGGGGGGCTTTTGCATTATGATAAAAAGAAAGATAGGGAACAAATGGCAAAAATGATTGCGGTAGAGTGCTTACCTTTTACATTTGCTTCTTGTCAAGGTTTTATTCGTTATATTCAAACCGTATATAATCCATCTTTTCAAGGTTTTCCAAAAACTACGGTTAGAACTGATATTATAAAATTATAAAAATGAATATAGACAATATTTACGATATATATTTTATCACTTTGATTGTAGAGTTTGTCTTACTTCTGATTTGGGTCGTGGTGTAAATGGGTATGAGTATTTAACAGTTACTTGTCATTGGATAGATCTTAACTGGGTAATGCAAAAAAGAATTTTAGCATATTCTGCTGTCGATGAACCACACACGGGAAATTTTATTAAGGGAGAAGTTTCGGATATTTGTAAGGCGTATTATCTTAGTGATAAAGTTTTAAGTATAACTCTTGATAATGCAAGTAACAATGATTATGCTATTAGTAAGTTAATACCCGCATTGCATCCCCCTTTTGAAGAATTGTTTCATGTTAGATGTGCATGTCATATATATAATTTAGTTGTAAAAGATGGACTTAAGTTATTTGATCCTACTATTATGAAGGTTAAACTCGCAATTAGTTATATTTTTAAATCTAAAA
Source organism: Petunia secreta (assembly GCA_029990175.1). Lineage (NCBI taxonomy): Eukaryota > Viridiplantae > Streptophyta > Magnoliopsida > Solanales > Solanaceae > Petunia > Petunia secreta. The sequence goes on along the minus strand of JARKIP010000028.1, from coordinate 6,098,035 downwards.
AACCGGATAGATGGAGGGACTTTCAAGTAGATTGTCTGAAAGAAGGTATAGCTCCTAGAAAAGTTCCAAAGGAAGTTTCAACTAGGTGGAACACTGTATATGACTCTTTGAATGTTGCTTACATTTTACGAGTGCCTATTACTAATTATTTTAATCGCAAAGTAGCTGATGTGTATCACCTAGAAGAAACAGATTGGCAAGATGTTGAGCGTCTTCTTCAATTTTTAGCAAAGTTTTTTTATGCTACTAAAGAATTTTTCGGTCAATATTATCCTACAATCACTACCATGTTGTATTTTATAGCTGGAATAGCAGAATTACTTAACGATTATAGAGTAGTGCCTGGTTATGAAGTTGCGGTAGAAGCAATGCTTGAAAAATTTAAAAAATATTTTTTTCCGATTCCACCACTTTATTACATTGCATCTGTATTACATCCATGTTTTAAACGTTTTAATACGGAAATGCTCATTAGAGAAATTTATCGGAATTTGAGAATTACTGATGAAGAAACACCAAGTGTAGAAACAGTTTGTGCGCAGGTAATTGTAGATTGCCAACGGATTTATGAAAGGTATAGGAGTGCAGCTGATAATGTTGTTCCAAGTGTTCCAAGTGGAGCTGGATCAAGTTCAACGCAGGCTCCCAAAAGACCTGCAACCGGATTGGGAAGTTTTTCCAGCCTTAATCAAAGGCTTTCTAGCAGGCAGTCGAGTAGCAGCGGAGGGTTCAACGAGCTGGATGTTTATTTACTTCATGGTTGCAAGGAAATTGAGTATTTTGAAAGCGATCAACTACTGCCATTTTGGAAGGATCAACAAGCACAGTTTCCAGTTTTAGCAAAAATGGCGCGGGATATTCTAACTATTCAAGCATCATCTGTTGCTTCAGAAAGCGCGTTTAGCCAAGGAAGATTACAAATTGGAGATCATAGACATTCATTGAAGGAAGAAGCAATGGAGACGGCCGTATTATTCAGAGATTGGATTAGATCGGAGCGAAGAAATTTTGGATTTGCAGAAGATACAGTAGCCGATTCAGAAGCATCATCAGAAATTTTATCAGGCGATGGAAGTTTGGACAATGAAACTGAATATGAACAAGATGACTCTTTGCCACCGGTTCCTCCAGAGGTGCCAGACGAAATTATTCAGAAAATGAGAAGTTTTTTTATTAATATGTAGTTTTTGCAATTTAATATCTATGTACTTTGCAAAAAATCAACCATTATCCATTATTCAATAAAATGCGTTACGCCTTGCTATTAAGTAAATCCTTTGTTTTATTCTCAAGTGTCCTTTGCTATTAAGTTTCCTCTTTGCAATTCAATACTAAAATACTAAATACTAAAATACTAAATACTAAAATACTAAAAACTAAATACTAAATACTAAAAACTAAAATACTAAAATACTAAATACTATTATACTACTAACTTAGTATTAAGTTTGAAAAATAACAATTTATTAAGTTATACTAGATTACTAAGTTTTATAAAAAAACTACTCAATTATACTTTTATAATACTAAAATACTACATTACATAAATATTTTAATACTAGATTACTAGTATTATATAAAAGTTATTAAATAAAACTAAAATTTAAACAAAACAAATAACCAAAAAACAAAAAACAAAAAAAAAATAAAGAAACCGACAAAACCGGGCCGGACCGGACCGGAACCGGACCGGACCGGCCCACTTCAAATTTATGTCCAAATCCGCTCCATTTTGAAAAATAGCCGTTGGCAACGGCCATAAACGGCTATTTTTCCCACCCCCACACCCATAAACGCCCCTACAACCCTCCCCAACCTATTTTGCCTATAAATACTCCCATATTTCATCAAATTAATAACAATTCAATATTTTCTATTCATTTCTCTTAAAAAAAAAGCTATTTTATTAAATTTTCTATCAACATGGCTGCAAATGCAAATAATGCAAATCAAGTTCAAGGTGCTACTAACGTAGGTCCGTCTGCTGCTCCAAAAAGAACTAAACGATCCGAAGTTTGGGAATTTATCACAAAAAATAATGATACCGGCAAAGCTCAATGTACTCTTTGTCAGAAAGTTTGGAATTGGGAAGATGGAACAAATACTGGAGGGACAATGAGGTTTAAGACCCACTTGGAAAACCATCATGACCCCGAATGGGCAGCTCGTGCTGGTGGCAAATATCTGCAACCACGTGATGACTGATGACTGATGATTGAGTTGAGTCAGTGTTGAGTCGATGAACTTGAAAATTTATGTATTTTTCTAATTTCTAGTCTATTTTCATGTTTTTATTTTCTAATTATGCATTTTCATTTTCCAACATAATGTAATGTGTGTATTGTTGAATAATATATGTGTTTTGTGTTGTTTATTTAGATTTTAGTATTTTAAAAAATAAAAAATTTAATTTAAAACAAAAAAAATAATAATTAACGAACCGAACCGAACCGGATCAAACCGGACCGGGACCGGTACAATATCCGGCTGCCGGTTCCGGTTCCGATCCGGCATTGGTGCAATTGCACCGGTGCACCGGACCGGAACCGGGCCGGTGTCGGATTTTTTTTGCCAACACAACACCGGACCGGACAAGCCGAACCGGGACCGGACCGGACCGGGTCAATAGACACCCTTACTGCGTACCAATTGCCAACTGTATGGATCCACACACGTGACATTGAAATGTAGAAATGGATATAATGCAACCCCTTGCTACAATGTTTTCCCATTTCTCAAAATTGAAGAGATCATTGTCACACGTATATGACTTTGGTACGATAAAAATATTTTTCTTATACAAATAAATATTTATACGAAAGTGATTCACATGTACTATATGATTATGGTACGACCAAAATTATTTCTTTATAAAATATTTTCTGTTAGAAAGTATTTTTTTTAATTTGATTATCTATATATTATTCCAGTACAATTTACCTAGTATAATAACACAAGTGGGAATATTTGATTACCATAAAAGAAAAATTATGAATTTTTTAAAACTTTTTGTGGGGCTGAAATCTGAATCTTCCTTTTACTTATAATGATCAATGTTTTATTCCTATTATTAGTTTTTAATATTCATTAAAACAATCTTTGATTTATTAATATTATTCACATAATTTAATACATTTTTTAGAAGTACTCCCTCCGTCCTAGTTTAGTTGTCACTTTCACCTTTTGCACGCCCATTAAGAAAATTAGGGCATACGCTTTACTATGTTACTCCTATTTAATATATGACTATTAAATTTTTTTTTAGAATACCTTTAATAATTAAGAGTATACTTGAAAATAATGAACAAAAAATGTTTTGAAATTCTAAAGTGTCAACTAATTTATAACAAACGAATCTTGTTAAAGCGTCAACAAATTTAGGACAGATGGAGTATATCTTAGCTTTTACTTTAACTTTATAATTTATAAATCTAAAAGCTTTAGAAAAAGGAAAGGAACATTTTGACATTAACAATCAAATTGTTATGAGAAAATAACATATCTAGCCAAAATCAAGCTTGGCCTTACATTCAAATAGACACAGGGACTCTTGAACAAAGGCTAGCCAAAAGTTATACTATATTAATATGTTTACAAAGATTTTTTCCTAAAATAGTGGAAGTACAGGTCATAAGTTTAACTGATTTTTCTAAGCACGTTTTTTGCCTATTTTTTTGGGATATTAACACTAATTGAGATCTTATTCTCTACCATATATAACAACCATCACACTGATGAACGCAATCTCTTTCCCTTGTTCTTTTATCTAATTTTATATCAATCAAAAGATCTTTTGAATATCTTTTATTAATTGTTCCTCTTCATTTATTTTATCTTCTATAAAGAATGCATATTGCATGTGTATTTTTGTTATTTAGCTTATAAATTTGGAATATTGATGCATATTCATAGTACTTGTATTATATTATATTTATGCACACGAATCTGTAATATATAAATGATAACCAATATATTTGGTGAATATTGGGAACAATGAGTGCATATTGATATATACCGTATAAGACTATATCCATATTAAGATGTGCATATACCTTGCATAATACTCGTATATGTATAAAATATCAATGGGTATCCCTATAATGCATTGTCATATGCGTGTGGTATGTATTAAATATACATTTTTATGAATCAGTAGCACCTCTATTATAAATAAAGACAAGATGTAAACAATTTCATATGCGTGTGGTATGTATTAAATATACATTTTTATGAATCAGTAGCACCTCTATTATAAATAAAGACAAGATGTAAACAATTTAATTTTTTTTTATAATATGCGGAATATATACATTAAATTATAAGTGAATATTCCAAGTTTGTTTTGGTAGAGCCATGCTGGAAGAGGAGATTAATAAGTTTTTCTGTATATTTGGGAAGCAATAATAGTTTATGGAGAAAGATAAGGAAAATGACCAATCATCTCCTAGAAAATAGGATATATACAAAATTAATTAAAAAATATACTCTAAAAATTCAGTCATGACCTATCATCTCCCCTAAATAAAGGCATTTAATGTGGATGTATTACCTTAAAGTGAATGGCTATAAAAAGTAGGATACCTAAGATTAAATGTCTAAAAATCATAATAAAGATAAAATAGGTCTATTTTTTGTTATGCACTCCTCTGAATGTCTATACAATGTAAATTTCTCTATTGTTATTATATGATAGCTGACATGACCTTTCAATACCCAATTAAAGTCTTTGTCATTTCCCTTCACTTGTGTTATTTTTCGTCCAAACTTCTAAATTTCGTTATCAGCTCCAACTAAGGCTCATCTTTCTCACGAGTTAGAAAAATTCTATTTGGTGTTTCACACAACTGACATTAATTGTGTAAGATTTCTAGTTATAACATACATAGGTGGACTTAAAATTTATGGATCTATAAATATAAAAAATTGAGATTAATATTTTATGAAACAAAAAGAATTCTCTCACAACTATTGTAATCTGTTTGAGGTACACGACAAATTTGTTCACGAACTACGTCTCTATTCACTCGCCCGTTTTACACATAACTAAAGTTTTGACTGATGATCCAGATTTCCTACTTTTGTCTCTAATTGCAGGCATTATCTCAATTTGCAGGCATATTATATTCAAATTAATTGTCGCGGTTTGATTCTCATATCAATTTAAGTCCATCTCTGAGTGCATCTTGATTGCAGTATAGCACCAGACAAAAGTGGGATCCAGCATTATTAGTTTTTATTGTTTATTTTTAAATAGTTTCATGATCCTCTCTGTCACACAGTCCTTGGATTCATTTAAATAAACCTACTTATCCATATTAATCATTTCCTTTTTTAATCAAATAAAATCGTTGCCCTAGATTATCGGAGTATTAGTTGCTAGTATATCTGATCAAGTTGTATGAATATAATTAGGGATTAATTTAAGAACTTGTTTATTAATCCATTTCTGAATTGATAACATATGAAGTAGAAGCAACACATGTATGTGCATAATATGCCTGATTATTGTGAGTAATGAACAATTGATACTATTAGCATGGTCATGTGATATTGTCTTCTATTTATTTTTTTCTTCTAATAGCCACGAACTGATATTGAATAATAGAAGAATTTATAAGTATATCAAAAAAGGTACGGTAGTTGTTTATGCATTTGTTTAGATGATACAAAAGTATTACACGCAATTTATTTATTGGTTTTTCATTTCTATGATTAGCAGAGTACAAAAATTCAAGGCAGGCAGAAAATAGACTACTTGATCTGGCTTTATCTACTCGAGTCACATTCTTTGATTTGGCAAAATCATATTGGCTTCCAACACTTTCACAACTTTAAGCAGTAGGTACTATTTTTCATGATGATATGCAATATAATAGTTGCAAAGTTCCATCAAATTTTAATAGTAGCACCGCTGAACGTGATTTGTTCTCTATGTTCTTTAAAGTCATTATCAGAGTACACAATGACAGTGAGAATTTGCTTAATCGACAAGTAATTTCAAACTCACCCTTAATCATCTCACCGACATCCAGGATTATTTGGACGTTCTATAAAGAATGATTATTAATAAAAACAAATCTGTCAAATGGTTGTTTGTCTATATATAGAGGATTTGAATTAATAAATTAAAAGATGAGATGCTGAGAATAGTTCACATAACACCGGTTTGCATAATGCGACACACCATATAATCAGTGCCGGATCTAAAGCATTGGATACGGGTTGGCCGAAACCCAATAGCTTTTGCCTAGAATTTTATATTTGTATCTAAAATTTACTTAAAATGTATAAATAATTTATTTAGAATCCAGTAAGTAAGAAAAAATATGATTCAGAATCCAGAAACTTAATTTTCTATATCTGCTTATAATCATGTGACGCGGAAGAGACACCGGAACCGTCATCATCACAGATCAAATCAATGAGAAAATTGACCATTTTAATGGAAGTGCCACCATTGTCTTCCGATGGATCTTCGCGGCACAAAGGTGGTTATACAAGTCGAAGTAAAACGTGATAATAAACTGATATTGCTGGAAAATAATACCCCTACAATGTAGACGTTAATTTTAGAGCAAAAAGTATATAGCGGCTTTAAAACCTCTACAACTAATTGACACTAACGTCCCACATATTTGATAGTCAGTCAATGTACTTTGCGTAATGTCCTATGTCACGCCCTAAAAAAAATTAACTAACTGCGCGCGGTGCGAGTTTATTTATTTAAAGTCTCGTGACTGGTGTTCAAAAAAGGTACGAATTTATTTAGAGAAACTCGGAGTCTCCACTTGACATAGTTTAAGGTGTGCCAAGTCACCAAAGGTACCTTGGAACACCTCTGACTCGTCTAATGGTCTGCGTTAGAGATTCGGGTAAGGTTCTCAGTTGACTCTCGGGAAGGTATTAGGCACCCTCGAGTCCTGTGCTAAGCACAGTTGCTTTATTGTCACAATTTTAATTTATTAAATATGGTTGTTATATTAATGTCGTTAATTTATACTTTGATCAAAAGCGTATCATTCCTTTCCAACCTCACAGAGGATTGGACGAATTTACACTTCGATTTACAGTAAATGAGTAGATGCGTAAATAAATGTTTAAAATGTATCATGCAATCCCAACCTCATAAAGGATTGGTCTATTTTCTCTTAAAAAAAGAATTTTATTAACCTCAATAATAATCAATTTAGAATTAATTTATCTTATTTATTTATTTTTTGCGTAACAAGCGGACCACAAGCCACACTTATCGTTGTGCCTAATCGAGTAAATCTTTTCAATCCTATTTAATTTGCCTAATCGTTACATTTTTGGATGGGTAATTATGTCAAAGTAGAATGCACTTTGACTAATTCAAAATATAAATGGTTAAAAATTTGCAATATTTAAATAGATTTGTTGAAAAAAAAATAATAATAATAAAACACTTGTAGCCATGAGTAAAAATATCATTTGAAGTTGAGCTAAACGTGTAAAATATATTAGTACTTTTTATATATATATATAAGTTCCTTCTCCTTAATTTGTAAACAATAATTTATTATGCTTTTGAGAATAAATGAAGGGTAGTAGACAATGGCACATGGACCTTATAGAACTAATAGGGGTTTGCATGAAAAATGGAGCAGATTATTGGTAAAAAGTGAAACGTTTACAGTTTAGCAACAATATTGGGCTGAAGGCTTTTTTTTTTTTTTTTGAAAATGGGCAGTTTTAAAAGCCTGTTTTGCACAATTGACCATATTTTTATTCTTATTCCAAATGGTGGCCATATAAAATAACATGTGATCAGATTTAAGTGGTCAGATTTAAAGAAAACACCCTAATTTTGAGCCTACTCGTTTCAGAAATCAGTGTTGATTCGCTTTGCACTTATGTCCTATTTTTGCCTACTTATATCAGTCTCAAACCATTTTTACACAAGTGGCTCACGATTTCAAATATATATTTATATACATAGTTAAAAACACAAAATGAGTCACCAAAATATACTTGCTTAATAAATCATATGCAAACTATTAATGAAACTCAACGTGGTCAAGCAACATGTATTGGGCCTAGATTAAACCATTCTAGATTCTTATCATTTCTTATGACAAATAGTTAAAAGAATTGCTCAAACGCGAACGTAAGCAAAATGGGATAACTCTTATCAAGCTCGTTTCCATGCATAGGTCATCTTTAAACATGACAAATATATACAAAGTAAAAGTATAATGCAAGAGTTGGAATATTTACCTAGTGAGTAAACTTCTTGGCACAAGCAAGTAACAAGATCTAACGAGCTTTTAGCCAAACCAAACCAAACAAAAAAAACAGTAGCAAACGCCTCCAAAAATCAGCACCGAAACAGCCCCTTTAAACTCCTATTTGAACCCCCTAAACTTAAAGATTTATGCTCCAAAAGGCCTATGAAGTAAAGGCTTTTTGGTTCTAAATCTCCTCTCAAAACTTACTAATTTTCTTTAAGTGTTTTTCTCTCAATTTTTTGTGCTATCTTTCAGCTGGTAGTTGTGTTATTTTCAGCAGGTAGATGTGTCTTAAATGAGGGCATTCAATGCCTTTTATAGCTGAAAAATGTAAGAGAAAGGTTGGAGTGTGGACTTGTACAAAAGGTACAAGCCCACACCCTACACTTGAGTGCTTTTAGTCCCATTTTTCAAGCAAAAGTACAGCAGTAGAACAGCCACTGTTTCAGCCCTCCAAAACAGTCCTAAGAGCTGAAAAACTACAAGTAGGGTCCTTTAAGAGGACCCCCAATACTCATTACATAAACTAGAAAGTCCAAGACCAACTAGAGCAACTAAATCAGCCCCAAACTAACTAAACTATACTAAAGCTAAGGGACAATCAGATTTCAAAATCAGACCAAAACAAAGAACTAAACTAGTCCAAAACAAAAGGCAAATGAACTGAATTACACAAAAATACTCATTACTTAAGGTCCTAAGCAAAAATCATGGCTAAACAAGGCATTGAACAACTCAAACAGACACACATACACAATCTTACATTTGTGAACATCTACTTCTATTATCTGATTAACAAAAGAACTTCAATATAACATAATTCATCAATGGTAGAAAGATTTAGACAACAACAATAGTCAGCCTAAATGGATTTCAATTATGCCATCAACCTACAACCTGATTTTAACAAACTGAACCTCAATAAACACCCTAAAACTGAACAAGCCATGGGAAATACAAACATAAAACAACTGGTTTGCGGCTAAAAACGAGTACTAACATATTTCTACTACTATCAAAGATCTAAACAAATAGAAAGAAAACATCAAGGACTGAATCGGCTAACCCGTGGCCAAAGGGAAGCAATCGCCAATGTCTCGCTGCACTGCCTCGACTACGTTGAATCATCACAGCTGCGTCGCTACTGTCTCGCTCTCAAATCAACCTCGAATCATCACTGTTTTTCAGCTTCCAAAATTGCTACGACGCAAATCAGTTTCGCAACTGCCTCCTCGCCTCTAAAAATCCTCATCATAGCATCACCCTAACAGTCCCCTCCTCGACATTTCATCCCACACCGCTGCCTCATCAAGGCACCATCATAAACAGCCATAACAGCACCCCCGCTGTCTCCGTTCATCAAACAGTCATCCCACCACCAAACATCATCAACACTGCCTCCGTTACAAAAATCAGAACAGCCCCCCCCCCCCCTCCCCTCACGGCATAAAACACATCATCACCATAAACAAACCACCAAATAAAAGAAAAGGAATAAGAAGAAGAAGAATGAAAAAAACAGAAACGGGAAAACAAACAACAAACAAAACAAAAAAAACTGAGGGGAAACGGGAAAGGGAACGGGCAAAAGGGAGAGGGGTATATGGAAGATGGAGATGTGGGGGTGACGGGGAAGGGTAAGGGGAAGGGAAAGAAGTAGAGAAAAACTAAAAACTCACCGGATTTGAAAGTTTGACCGAGCTTTGACCGTCGATCTATTCTAAACCGTCAGGATTTTGAAGAAAATAATAGCGGGAATGGAACGAGGGGGCCGAGATCTATAAGATAGTGTATTTTGGTATTTTTCCGGCCACCGGAGGTGGTGGCCGGCTGCGGAGCAGTGGCGGAGGAGCGGCGGCTCCACGGCGGAGGAGATTTCCGGCGGGGAGGAAAAATTTGGCAAGAGTTTGCCTAGTCTTGAGACTAAAGGGTGTGAGGGAGTGAAAAATGAAGGATTTAGGTTTATATATTGTGGGGTATGGGCCGGGTTAAAACATTGGGCTGGCGGGCTAAGTGTTGGGCTGTGATATTTTTTACAAATGGCCATAAAACTATTTATGCACACACAACTAAACTAAAATCAAACCACATACTTTACAACATTGTCACAATTAAACATAGAATTACAAAAAATTAAGCGCGTAACAAGTGATTTTTGTTAATTTTCCAATTTTAACGTCCTAATTAGAAACAAATTTAATTAAGAACAAACACTAGAAGTCCAGAAAAATTGACGACACGTCCTAAGAATCTAATACGAATATTTTGAGCATTTTTGAATTTTGTGTGCCAAAATTAGGTGATTACATCCTACATACAGTATTTTTATTAGACCCATATTTGGTCTTTCTGTGCTCCTATATATTTTTACTAGTACAGCACCCGCGCGATGCGCGGTTAATATTACCAGAAAATTAATATAACAAAATTTATATATGAAAGTAGCAAATCTAAATTTTTGTATTTATTATTATGGTTCTGTATTCTTATTTTATTAGGTTAAAACCCACCCCTAAAATGATACCACGTTACCTATTGTGACACTAATAGTTTGATGACTATATAGTTTGTGATACAAACAATATATTGTGACAAATTACGACAATCATATAATAACACATGATATTTAAATGAAAAATAAATTCAAATAATACTTAGTCTGGACAACGCATCTCTTATTAGATAACTGAAAAAAATGATGTGCATGTATATTTTGCGTCTTTTGAACCATCTTGTCAAAACTTGAGTCCTTCGGTCTTTGGTTCAAACTGCAATATTTAATGACAATAATTGATGAAGAATGGACAAAATATCGGGCTAATGTTTGTTGTTAGATAAAATCCTTGATAGCTTTTATGAATACTTGGACTTAAATTACATAGTTATTAAATTATATGATTAGAAGAATAACACACACTAAAACATAAATAACACAGGTGATGCAACTTAATTATTTGGACCATTACATATTAAGAAATTAAATCCTAACCTTGCCACACCCACCAAAAAAGCAATCAGTCAATGCAATATATAATATTGATTATTATCCATATTACATTAAGTATCAACAATACCACTCTCGATGAAACCTTAAAGTAGAAAAATACATACTTTTTGGTGTAGTTATTTTTTTTGTTTATTCACACCCCCGCATCCATTAATGGTACCACTCCTACTCGTTCATCACGGCAAACTCTCATAACAAAATATGCACTTTATCTTTTTTAGTACTCTTTCTGATGCGTTTATCATTAAATAAACTATAACACTATTTAAATAACAATAAAAATAAGAAAGTTGAAAGTAGTATGTAATCAAAGTTCATACCTTACTATTTGTGGTGAAGAAATTACTTTGTAAAAAGTCAAGGTAGCAGGGGATGTAATCTGAGTCAAAAGCCTAACGTGAGTTAATATGTCACTGAAGGATATATTTAAGTGTTCAGAATAGTTAGAAATTTTACTCCAATCCAAATTCCGTTTAAAGTCTATATTTTCAATGTACAAAAGCAAGCAAAATTATATTATAAGATTAAGTAAATATTCATGAGTTTAAGAAGGTTCACAATAGAATAGATTACTCACTCGTACATAATTCAGATGTAGAAAATTGCAAGTTTTACCTGGACAAAATAGAAAGTAAACTTTTCAATAAAAGAACACAAAAAAGATAACAAATAGTACATTAGATAATATACTGCGGAGCTAATTTCCAGGCGTAGAGTGAAAAATATTACAACATACATTTTCAACAATTAACATTACCTTTAAAGACTCAAAGCAGGCATGGCCTGAATTCAACCAAAGTCTCATCCTTCATATTGTAATCACTATTTTTGCGCTCAAACTTCAGAAAGCTATGTTCCAAGTAAACTAAAACACAACATGTGTGGCATCTTTGGCTAAGCATATGAATATATATTTAACTATTTCACGCTTCATATGATTATATATAGATAATTATATAAATTCCATGATGTGATTCACAATAGTAAGTGAAACAAATATCATCCATCCTATTTAATTTTCTCTTAGAAGTGACCGTGATTAGTTCATTCTAAAGAAGTCTGTGCCGTTAATATTCATTCCTCACATAAAGTTAAAGAAATAGAGTTATCCATTTTCTTACCTTAGTTATTGGCTACTTGATTCATTCAACACCCATGACTATGTAGCACATAGCAAGTAGCATGTCGCCAATGATATAAAATAGTGTCTAGATGTACTTGCTACTCAATCTGATAAAACATCTTCTATGCACATTTTGATAAAAATAAAAAAACATAAACTAACATAAAAATTATTGTTACAAAAAGTTAGTATATAATTAAAGAACTGAATAGCTTGTGTTGTCGTATTGAATACATTACGACACTCACCTCAAGTTCTCTTTAAGGTCCACCAACGCGGATTGCATGGTAATCCATGTCCAAAGTCTTATAAAGCAAAGAAACATAAGCAAAAGTATGGTTCTTAGATATATAAGAAATAAATTCAAATATGTATAAAGTTGGGTGATTGCATTGGTTTGTAGCAGATGCCGTCTTGAAATAGTAAGAAATAAGAATTCAAGTATGTATAAAGTTGGGGTGATGCATTGGATTGCAGCAGATGTCATCTTGTGGTCATATTAGACTACTATATCTATATGTAGGTATTGCATCAACTTTGCCTACCAAATATTACTACCAACTTTACTTTTGAGTCGTAGGTGTTTTCATCAATTTGATATCCTCTACAAATATAATATAGACATTTTTTAAACCTATCTCAAATCAAAGATGAGGAGTCCATCTAATCAGTTAATTACATCTCATCTCAGACAATGTAAAAGTAAAATACATTACCATTTCTGCAACCAAACTGATGATATAGTAGATTTTCTCATTTTCAAAGACCCTTTGTGATGATTTATTTCCTGCATCCGGTGGTGTACCCAAAGTATGAAGTAGGTAAATTACCATTCATGCAACCAAACTTCTATTTTGAGATAATTACAGGCATCAAAATGAAAAAGAAAAGAAAAAAAAAAGAAAGTAATTAGCAATTCGGGTCTTAAAAAAAAATTAGTACCAAAAGATACCAAAAAATACAAAATTATACATGAAAATTAGTACTTTATTTATAAGCACTATATATGTTAGCATTCAGGTAACCAAGAGATACCAAAAGTGCAAATTGTTCAATCCAAATTCTCTGTCATTGAAAATTCTTCTGTAATGAGAAGTTCTGCACTCCCCCTACATTGATCGCCTACTCAAAAGCGACATGACATAAACACGAATTCTAATAGAATACATAACATGAAATAAACTTAACTTATGTGGATAGGTTCATCAAAGATGAGAAGAGGAACATAGAAAAGTCATCTGAAAATAGTTTCTTCTTTCCTCTTCAAGTCGTCCTGTTAAGCTTTCTCTCTAATCTGCTTCTTATATCACTATTAAATTTCCGAACTACGATAAGAATAATTCTTTTTGTTTCCAACAATGTAGAAGGTTCACGTATGACAAAGTGAAAAGATTTATCATCCAAGCAAAAATCGTCTCATCCCACTATTATTAAAACGTGTGTAGTGGTTACATTATGAGCAATTTCTTATAGATAATGATAGCGCACACACAGATGGTTCCATCGAGGTTCCTTGAGTTTGATACTCTTTCCCGCCCTTCAGATGTTGGTTCCATAAACATTGTTTGAATAGCCTTTTTCATATGTTTAACTTATGCTGAATGGAAAAGATTGAAGTTTGTAGGATTGAAACGGGTAGTTCTGTGAGAAACTTTGACGGTTTTTTAGAGAAGGAAGTAGTTTTCTTCAACTTCAGTTGGTTATGTTAATTCAAATGCATGTTGCACGTTCATATTTAAAATATAAATGCAAATTGAATATGTAAATTGTACAATATGAGAATGGTGGCAAGATGCTTCAACCGTTTAGATAATTTGTATTCAAATGCTTTTCAAATTCAACTTAAAACTACCTGGCCGAGGGAACTAATTAACATTACTGTTTTACATATCATATATAAAAACTGCACAGAAAAATTCAAAAACTGCACAGATAAATTCAAAACTGTACAATCCAATATTGAAAAATAACCACGCTAACTAAAAATAACTACTTTATTAACAACCAACTAAAATTTAAACTAAAATTCCAAGTGGCTTCCTACTACTATGACACTTGGCTACTTTCCATAGGCTTACTACCCTCCTTTTAATATAATATAGATGTCATCTTATTCTTCATTTCAACTCAAGTTGAGAGAAGAATATTTTGATATCACGTATTAATATGCATCGATTAAAATATTGCAGTGATAGAAAAACACATTAATATATAACAAAATTTAATTAGTATTGTGAATTCTTGGCAAGCTGAGAGAATGTAGTTTCCAATCCGCTGGGTTAATGAAGTGTACATGTTGAGTTTGATTTTTGGGAAATATTCAAAACTAGGCACCCCACAACACAAAATTACAAATAAGGGGTCATATTTCATCCATAGCACCCCTTTATTTTTATATTACACAACATAGCATCCCCTTATTTTCAAAATTATATAACATAGCACCCATTTAAACTAAAAACCCTAGGAGCCACTCCCTCACCCTACCCCACCACTGCCCCGCCACCATAAACTGAGCCGCCACCGCTGCCGCCGCCAGCCAGCGGTGGCAGGTGGCCGGGAAACCAAAAATTCACCGGATTTGCTTATTTTATTTGTGGATTTGTTTAAATAATTATTTTTGATAATTTTATACACCTAAATATTTCAAAATAATAAATTATACATGTAAATATATACAAAATTGTGTATGCAAGAAGAAAAATACAAAAATATACACAAAAAACATAAAATTTATACAAAACATCCATAAAAAGTGCACAAATCTAAAATTTATACAATTTTATTCATTATTCATACACGCATATACAACTTTATATAAATTTTAGAATACATAGAATGTGTTTTATACACTGTCAATACGTACTTATACAGATTTATACACGTTTACAGAATTGTATAAACTTGTATAAAAATGTATAAAAGTGTATAAACTCGTAAATCTGACTTTAAACAATGCTTCGGGCAGCTTTTACACAAAAGCTTAACAAACATCCCAGATCTATACAGTTTTATACAAGAACAACACTAGATCTAAATATTAAACAAAAGTTTTAATAAAAAACTAGTAGATCTCAATGAATTTTTATGATAAAGTGAAGAAAAAGAAGAAACTTGATAGATAAACTCCTCATCGGAGTTTGGATCGCAATATAAAACGAAAATCAACATTGCTATTCAAAAAGCAAAAAAAAAAAAAAAAAAAAAGAAAAAGAAAAGAAAAGAAGAAGAAGAAGAAGCAGCGGCGGTGGTGGTGGTGACCATGGCGGCGACGTCGTCAGTGGCTTGGAGGAGAGAGGATGACGGTGGGGCAGTGGTGGAAGGGTTAGGAGGGTGGCGACTGCATTAGAGTTAATGGGGAAGAGAAGAGAGAAAATGGGAAGGAGAGAAGGAGAAGAGGGGAAAAAGTGAGGGCTGGGGTTTTTTTTTCTTTAAATAGGGGTGCTATGGAGTGAAACAAAAAAATAAAAAAAGTACGGGGGTGCCAGGTCGGGTAAAGTAGGAAAATAGGGGTCTTTTTTGTTAATTTTTATAAGTGGGGTGTATCTCCATATAATTGTCCCTTAATTTTTGGCTAAATTATACAAATATACAGACATAGTAGCAAGTTTACAATAAAATAGCAACATAATGTCACTTTTCAAGAATAGCAATACTTTCTTAACATTATATATACAAGTTTTTTTTAAAAAATATTTACTTAATAAAATTGAAAATACACCCTGCACCAAAATCGCCCATAATTATAGGCATGTCTTTTCATCTGTTCCTACTTTTTTGGGATTACAACTACCCAATTACTAATTCTATTGTATGTCTTTTGTATGTCTATCGTATGGTGTATGTGTATAGTATGTATATTGTATGGCTATTGTGTATGTATATTGTATAGCTATTGCATGTGTATTGTATGGCTATTATATGTGTATTGTATGGCTATTGTTTCTTACGTATGTCTATTGTCAATTTTTAATAGATGGTTTTGAGGTGAGAGAGAAAATGGGTCTTAAATGTAAAAAGATTTAAACCTATCTAAACATGATTTGGGTGCATAAATATAGGATTAGATTTATCTTTTTTTTTTAATTACATTTTCTTTTCTTTTTAAATACATTTTGCTATTTTTTGTAGTAAAAAACAAGAATGTTCCTATTTTTTGTAAGTTTTGAAAATATTTATATATTTTGTAAATAAAGTACATAAAGTTATACTCTGTGTAATTTTTCCTTGATTTTTTTCCAAAATAAAGAAAATAATTAAAAACAAAAAAGCACAGTTGGTTTTGGGTCGACCCCTTCTAAAAGGTTGTTCACCGACATTTTGAAATCAATAGTTATGTCCGGGTTTGAGTTGGTTTGTCTACTATCAAGTATAAACCCTTTTGATTTTAAGATCTGATTCTAAGATCTAACACTTGAGATTAATCTCAAACAACACAGAGGCAAATACATGTGAAGTTTGTTTCTTTTCGAAAACATAAATGAAGTTTTCCAAGCAATCAATTAACGTAAGGCCGGGAAAAACGAACAAAAGCGAAGCCATATAGTATAACTTTTTATATCCGTGGTGTAGAGCATCGAGCTAGTTACGTTTCTTTGAACAATAGTACAGTAGTGGAGTATATATTATGCCAAGAAAACTTGAGTTAAAAGCAACCTACTGCATGCCTCATAAGTAAAGTGGAGCCCGGAAATTAAAGTGAGGTGAATGCAGTCCTTATCCGAGAGATAGAGAGTTGTTTTTTTTATAGACCGTCGACTTTAAACAAAAACTCACAAATATTCTATTCAGAGTTATATACCTCTTACAATCTTACTAACTGGGAAAAATATAAAGCATACTGTTGTAGATAAATTGAAGAAGAAAAGGATAAGGAACACATCTTATGGTCCTAAGAAAATGCCATGTTGACTGGTCTCATGTAGACAAACTTTGTTAATGGATATGGGAACCTAGTATGTAATTTTTGGTCTTCACAAAGATAGTATAAACCTACACCTTATGGCTATATATCAATAATCGACTGTAAATACAAAAATAAGTGATGGTAATTTCCACACTATTGTTTCTGTGGAGATCAATTTGAAACCTGATCAACAATTGTGAATTTTTTGGAAAGAATTTGTACGATTTCGAAAAAGAATTACTTGAAATTTTAAATTTGAACCTTAATTCAATGGAAGAAAATATTGTAAGTGATTAATGACAAGTCGATATCTGGTGAGACTGTTACCTGGGAGGGGTCTCAACTAAACTTAGCTACTCCTACTAGCTAGGGAAAAAAAATCTTATATTCAAGAAAAAGTTGGAAATTTAACTAGGAGTAATATATTACTGTATTTCTTTAACTTAATTTATTAGCCGTCCACACAAATTTAAATGAACGCGTATAAATTCTTTGAAAGCTAAAGAGTGCGATGCATATTAGTATCATTTTGGATATTGATAACTAAGCATAGAATTTGACCGTGAAAAGCAATGGAATCCCTAAATTTTAAGGGGAACTAAAAGGAATGCCCATAAAATGGTGCAGTTTATTATATTTAACAAAAAGGGGAAATAAAGGAGTGCCAATAAAATGGTGCAGCCAGAAAATTAGGAAAAAGCAATGATCCCCAAAATGCAATCCCTCTTCTATGTAAATCAAATTGAATAATATATGACTTTTAAAATCTTAAAGGAGTGCCTATCAAATGATGCAGCCAGACAACTACTATATTTAACAAAAAGGGGATAAAAAAGGAGTGCCAATCAATTGATGCAGCCAGAAAAATAGGAAAAAGTAATGCAATCCCTAAAATTTTAAGACATGGTGATGGTATGGAGTAGGAACTGAACTTGGTTTGCCACTTTAGGGCCCTAAGATATTTAAGTTCACTTCATGGGCACCCAACTCCTACACTATATTTAAAATGTTCATGAACCTAAATACTCATTGCTTCTTCAGAACAACGAATCATAAATCCTCAAATGGCTTCCATGTTTTCACCAAAATTTATGTCTAAAAGTGACCCCACGGGGCATGCTTCTGTTTCTATATTTCTTTTTTCTTTGGATAAATCACATGCATAATGCCCAAATAAGTGAATAACCATGCCTTCTATATCACTGAATGTTCGGTTATAAATCTGATCCATAAATGGATAACTCTTTGATTAGTTTGGATGTGATTCTTTTAGTTAAAGGTTAAAAGAAAGTGTAGTTAAAATCAACTCATTCAAAAAGTTGGGTCAACGTCGAATCTATTCTAATCCAAGTCTGCTCATAATAGAGTTTTGTCAAAAGTTAGAACGAAAGATATAAAAGAAACGGACGACAAATGGTTTTGGATGCGTGCTGGAGAAATTTTTGTTTCATTGTAAAAGAAATATTTGTTTGAAAAGTATCCTTTAATTGGACAAATTGAGTTATCATGAATACTTGTAAACCTCATCTTTGTCATAAGCAACCTTGGATGAGTTATGTTATGACCACTCTATTATTCTAAATCTTAACCTGTCTAAATTTGATATAATAGGTTTTTTTTTTTTTTTTTTTTTTTTTTTTTTACACAGTTGACACCTTAATTAAGAACAATGAAAAATGAAGTTGTTGCCAGATAATCAGAATTATGTCGTTGAAAACTTGAGAGATCTATAACATTTAAGACAGTTAGAAATTAGCTCGTACTACAAGAGAGAGTGTTAAATAGGTAAGAGCAGGTGAATATAACGTAGTGATTTTCATACTTTTTGACTAAAACTCTTCTTTATTCTCCATCTAATCCACATCTCTTTTAGACTCCTCGTTTTCTAATTTTCTCTTTTAATTTCTTGTTGGTTCATTGGTAGGTTGGGTTTGGTGGGTGGTTAGCTAGTCGACTTCATCATTATAAATTCTGTGTTTTCAGATCTATTTCTTCAAATGGATGATTCAGGCACAGCCAAGTAATTATGGGGTCTTAAAAAGGACTCTACTCTAACTTCATGTATTTTCCCATGCAAAGTGTCAAGAAACGGACCACTTTGGGGACAAGGAAGTTATAAAACTCGCTTTCTTAGCTGGCCCATAATTGAGGCCCATCAATGATCATTAGATTTTTCATCAAGTGGATATATGGAAAAGCAATTCTTGTGGTTATGGCTGCAAAAGCTATTACTATTTGAGAGAGAAGGAGACAAAGATATTTTAGTCATGATAAGTGCTTGAATCTTTATCCAAAGGGAATTTCCAGTAACTATACTTTTAACTTTAGATGGAAGGAAACTTTTATAGCTGAAGTTTCTGAACAGCAAAAACCTTTTTGCAATACCTTCCACCAGGATTAGAAAAAAAAAAGGGGGAGAGAAAAACACTATTTTGACTGCAAAATATAGGGACTCAAATCTTAACATACTACAACGACAACAAACTTTGATAAAAGTTGTGTCAAGTCTATGATTCGTATTCTAAAATGTGGAAACAAAATTTGGATGTTTAAAGCTAAATGTACTTTTCAGTTACCACACTTTCATAACACAGTTTGATTTAATTACTGCAAGAAATGTCTATCGTTTTCTTAAAAAGAAAAAAGTCTTGGGATTTCTTTAGCATATTTTCTTCCATGTTTAGTGACGTTCTCGAACAATTATCAGGCCTTGGATGTATGTAGTATGTGGGTGTGTGTCACAGGATTAGGGCTTGATGGTCAAAGTGCACGAATAGTCACTTTTGCCTGTGATCTTGAATTTGAGACCATTTTTTCAGTGGTTTTTACATGAGATACCACTTTTTGGAACTTCAATTCTTGCACGCTGAAGTTCAAATTTTATGGGCGGAACTTCATGCCTAAGGTATAAAGTTCAATTTCAACCCGCAAGGGGGTTGAACTTTTAGGCATAGATGCATAAACTTCAACCCTTGTGGTGAAATTCAGCCCATAAGGATTGAAGTTCCAAAAAGTAGTATCTCATACAAAATCAATAAAAAAAATGGCTTTAAAGAAAAGATAAGTGGCAAAACTGGTCTCTGAGTAAAAATTTTACGGGCTTCACTGAGGGATTGATCCAGAACAAAAAGACCCATAATTGTTACTAAATTGGACTTGCACTGAATGGGTTTTGTACGGGAAATTTTGATGCATAGCCATTTTTGGATTCACTCAAAGAGTTTTATCCACCGTTTCAAAATTAATTGAGAAGTAGCCAAAAAATCGTGCTCATACTTACACTCCATTAACGTTGGAAAACACCCCAAACTAGTCCCATAACAAAATACTGAGTTGAACAACACTTGTTCAAAGTCCAAGTATTTTGTAATCGGACTGAAACTTTATACAAAGTCCCATAACAAAATAATGAGACCTTGAACTAACATGTTCAAAGGTCCCATTATTTTGTTATGAGACTTTATCCCATAACAAAATAATGGGATTTATCCCATAACAAAGGTCGCATCAAAAGGATAAATAAAGTTTCAGTATAAATATTGGGGCTTTGAAACTTATACTGGGGCTTGTCTAGAGGTGGCTATTTCTAAGCGAATTTTTTTTTACGGCTATAAATCAATTAATACGTTCCAAACAGGCACCTATGCGAAATTTTTTCGTTCTGAACATCAGTTTCAAATGGTCTCGCAAAAATGTAAATATTTCGCGCACAGGCATTTTTGTCACTACTATTTAGTTTAAAGCTACTTTTGTCACTTTTGGACTGAAGTTGCTATCGACGTCATTAAAAATAAACAGTGATTGTCTTAAATGGTGCAAAGAAGGCTTCAAACTGGAAATATAGTTGGACATCATGGAGTATCTATTAAAAAATTTCTAGGCGGCCTGGAAAAGCAGCAACATTTAAGGCGTAATCTTATTGAAAAGTGCATAAGCGGTCATTTTTTATAGTGGTATTTGGTTTGAGGTTATTTTTTTATTGGTTTTATATGAGATGCCACTTTTTGTAACTTCATTCTTTGTGGGTTGAATTTAGGGATCATTACATTAAAAGACAAGCAAAAGACGACAATTACCAAAAATAATCCATATTTTCGAATCTTACCCGAGCTGTCACCATTTTTCCGAGATAGGGGTCGTCGCAAGTTTATACAAGTTTATACAATTTTATACAAATTTATATACATGTATAAAATTGTATAACTTTGTATAAGTGTATATATGCGAGTGAATAAATCTGTATATTAAGGATGTTTATATGAATTTATATTTTTTTTGTGTATATTATTGTATTTCTCTCATTGCTACGCATTTATCTATGTATATTCATGTATAATTTATATTTTAGGGGGAGGTTTGTGTGTATAAACTTGTCCAAAGCAATGATTTAGACGCAATAAACAACATAAATTCAGTAAAATATAAAAAATAACGATACCACTGGCGGGCGAGGGTGTCTGCCGGTGACTTAGTGGCTGGGGAGGAGGAGATTCAGTTGTTAGGATATTTTTTATGAAGAAATGCTAAAATTTGTAATTTTAGGGGTGGGTGCTATGCATGAAAAAAAAATGTCTCTTGTTTGTAATTTTGGGTAGCGGGCCGCCTATGTTTAAAAAATTTCCTTGAATTTAACACAAGTTCAGCCCATAAGGGTTGGAGTTCAACTTCAGCCTACCACAAGGGTTGAAGTTTACGTATCTATGCTTAAAAATTCAGTCCTTATGGATTGAAGTTGAACTTCATAACTTAGACATAAAGTTTAACCCACAAGGTTTGAACTTCAGCCCACAAAGATTGAAGTTCCAAAAAGTGGCCTCTTATGTAAAACCAATAAAAAAAGTGGCTTCAAACTAAATAACAGTTACAAAATTGGCCTGTGGGAGTAATTTTTACGTAATCATTGTCTAATATTTTTTCAAGCATAGCCCCTAAACTTCAAGGGGGCTAAAGTTGCTATCGACGTCATTAAAAATATTAAACAGTGATTATGCCTTAAATGGTGCATAGAAGGCTTCAAACTAGAAATTGAAGCTTAAATGGAGTCCAACTTCAGTCTCTGAAACTCTGGAATCAATCTAATTAAATGGTTGTATCTTCCAAAGTGCTTCCAAAAGTGGCTTTGCCATATATGGCTCTGCAAAAACAAGTTGTTTGTGCACTTAACAGTTTAGTACATAGTGTTTGTCTTCCCAACTTGACCATATTGACAAGTCAAGTCTATCCGGTTATATAATGTTAAGAGTCGATGAAATGAAATGGAACTTTATAAAATTCTCCTAGTACTATTCAAGTTCAACGATTTGGAGGTATAATATCACGCTCTAATTTATGACTTTTTGGGTCAAAATGTTAATAATAAGGAAAACAATATTGACCTTTTATGGCTTTTATACCCTTACGGGTCGTTTGGTTGGAGGGATTAATGAAAATGGGATATTCCATGATTTTGGGATTAAGTATATCATAAGATTAAATTTGGATAAAGTGTGGGATAACTTATCCCACCCTTTCTATGGGATAACTTATGTCACACTTTATCTCATAAATATGGGATAACTTTATCGCATTTTACCTTATATAACACGGGATAAACTTAGTTCCATTTTTTATTCTTGGATTATAGTCTCAATCCCACCAACCAAACATATCCTTAGAAGTTGGTACAATCTACTTCTAAAGCTTAGGAAATAGAGAGTTTAATCCAATTATCATGACTGTGTTCTGGAAAGTATACTTAGAGATATCTTTCAATACCTTTTTCCTTCTTATCCTCTCTAATTTTCTCTACCGCGATGTTGGGAGCACAATGCTGATTTTGACTAACCCTCAAACAATTTAAGATTTGACCAATAGCATAATTAAAAATAATAATAATTAAGATCAAGAAGATGAGCATGGGTTATTTCCAATAAATTGGCTACCATATGGTTGTTTAATTTTGCAAAACACATGCGATCCATCCTTCGAAGAATGTCTTTTTGAATCAACAGAAATTGTAGTTAAAACGTTTTAGTAGTTTATGTTACCTTTTTGTTAATTATTGTGTGTGATATACATGCAAATGAACGATGGTTAAACCATCCTGTTGGCTTGATTAAGCATATATCACATGTAAATACGTTTTCCCATCACAATGACTTATGCAATCCTAAGGTTAAGGTATGCTAAAAATATTTGAAGGGAAACATCATTACATGTTTATTGGGTCGTTGTGTATTAGCGAACATCCAAAATAATTATGATATGTTAAACTTGTCTACCAATAGGCAGACGAACATCATCATGCACGTGCACGACTTATTTAAAGTGAAAGCCAGCCATAAAGGAATTACATATGCTTGGAGTCTTTGGACCTAATTTTCAAACTTTATACAAATGGCCAAATTTTTTTAAAACGTGGAATCCACCTTTGCTTTAACTACTCCTTTCCTAATTTTATTTTATATTTTATTTACTCGTTAATACATTATTCTAAACAAACTCGAGGAATAACTTTATCTTCACCTTTGAACCTGCTTTTGTTTAAGTATGTTAAACCTCAACTTTTGTTTTAATAACCATGTCAAACTAGATGAGACACATAAATCGGAACTTTGTCCCACAATAAGATTATAAATGTATACTGTGGATGTAGATAATTCATATGGTCTTTGTCCTAGTAAAGAAAAATAACTAATTGATACAGATTGAATAATGCGGTTGATATTAAAATTTGAGTTTTCACATCACATTTTATCTTTTATGGTTTGATATCTTGGATATTTTCGACAAGTCTAAACCATTTTTTACTACCTTCTTGGATGTAATGCCAACTGCCAAGGTTCTAAGTAATCCTTCACTCCCCTCCCCACCCCCCCCCCCCCCCCCCTCCTACAACCCAAAAAAAAAAAAACCCGGAGAGAAAAACCAGTATTTGGATTTTACTATATGCAGTATGCTGGACAGTTCAAATGAATCGCTACCGTTTGGACATAGTTTTTGAGGGAGTTTTTGGTTGAAAAAGTATTTGTTTATGCTATATGAGCAAAATTTCTTCAAAAAAAACTCCCAAAAAATTAAAAAGTGGTCTTGAGCTGTTTTTGAACAAAAAACTGTACAAACTAGCTTTGCATAAGAGTTTAAAAGCTATGTTAATGCCAAAAAATTTGTTACCAAAAAATATGTCCAAATACTTTTTCATTTCATATCAAATTTCACGCAAAAAGTATTTCTCAATAATTAATTGGGAATCTATGTCCAAACGCTAGTGAAATAAAGGATAAATGAATAGTAGCAAAAACCTCTTCCGAGCCCTACTTCCCAATTTCACATTTGTCAACAAAATACAAATCATCCAATTATAGTAATAGTTTTACCAAAGGGTAAACAATATATGTACACTACAAATACTCCTAAAATGTAAGCCATTTAACATTTCAATACATAGTGATTTGGAGTACTTCTTGCCGTTTCCAGATTTATTACTGAAATATTACTACGTATATTGTTGTTGAAATATTTCTTAGACAAATAAAAAGAAACATCTATAATCTCCGATTGTTCAATATGTTCAATATTGAAGGCATCAATTTTGACTATTGTGCCTTTATTAGGTTGATGATTTAGCAAAGGGATCAACGTGCTATAACAATGACCACAATTGTACACGAGGGATATTTTGTAGTAAATCTTCTACTATTTCAATTAGCTTTTTGAAAAATGGACCCTATAACTTTATTGAATAGTCAGATGGTATCAAGCGTAATACCCTTTATAGAACATACTTATTTTAGTGCTCAACTTTATGAAGCATTGTCATTGCAAGTCTTCGAAAAATCAAAACCACAGTGAAAACACATGCCTAACTTGGCTTCTTTTATAAAAGGAAGGAGAAAATGATTTAGCCCCTAACTTTGGCTTTTCTCGCTTTTAGTACAAACCTCAATAAATTCAACTTACAAAACTATATTAAAATCTACAATAGCAACAACAATAGTAATAGTAATAATTATATACAAACTATTACTTAGAAGCAGCAAATTGATACTGTTGTTTAACATTTCATGCTTTATGAGTTCTTTTAAACATTTTTGTTCTTAAGTATATGTAAATTTGTGCATGATCTAGCTTATGCATACTACCGCGGTGCAGTACTTGTTTAATTTCTCTCTGTTGCACACTAGCTAACCATATTGCATGCACAACAACATATTTCCTTTAGTACCTTGAAAATTGATTATGAACCATAAATCTAATTTTTTTAAAATACTCGATTCAATGATATAAAAGTTTGAGTTAGTTTACCAGTGCCAAAGGAGGAAACAAAAAATGAAAGAGACAAGTACATGGACTGTGAGTTGGAAGAAGCAGTAGGGTAAATTTTCCACAAATGAAACAAACACATTAAATTGGAATTAAGGCCAAGCACTGACTCGCACGAACAAAGCTGCTTTCCAATACTATTTCCTACTCTTCTTCCACTATTTTTTTGGCCCCACCATGGGGCGTGCGTCTTTGACCCAAGTTGCCTTTTAAGCTTAACAACGACAATAATCTAGAGGTTGGCAGTGCTACGTATATAAAGAGGTAAAGTTAGACTGAAGAAGAATTGAGTTGAGGTGATCCGTCAGGACATGACCCAGATTCAAATCACTGAGGATATGATCTTAGATAGGGGAGCATGGAGGTCGAAGATTAGGATAGTAGGTTAGGTAGTAGTCGAGTGTTTGTTCTCTTCTTGCATATAGTATTACATGTATATAGCCGATTCTCACCTTAGTCTGTACTGTTATGTCTACTGATGTTTTATGTTTATTTTGTATATGCATCAGTTGTATCTTTCTTTCTGACGCTGTGTTGTTGTCTTGATTTTCAGATTTGTCCTAAAAATATCTTTATTTTTCCTAGCCGAGGGTCTATCGGAAACAGCCTCTCCACCTTGCTGGGGTAAGGTCTGCGTACATCTCACCCTCCCCAGATCCCACCTAAATAAATTGGGTATGTTGCTGCTGTTGTTGTTGTAACGACAATAATCTAGAAAATATCATGTTTTCGCAAATTTTTTATCTTATAAGACTTAACAGAAAAAGAAACTCCACAAATCTTTTCCCAACTTCAACAATATTTTTTCTTCTAATTTTAAATTCAAACCTTGTCCAACCAGCATCAATCTAATGATTACGTCAAATGTTTAATTAATTTGGACACCACCCTCTGAAAATTTACATAACTAGTGTAATTTTGAAATACCAACAAAATTGAACAGTAATCTCATTTCAAGTATAACCTCGTTACTTTGCTATCCAGCTCAATATTAGTAGTTAGATACCAAAAAAAATTACATCAATTGAGTAGCCTTTACATTTTATCAAGTCTTAACTAGCATTTTGAATACACTGAATAGCAAAATAATTTTTCTTCCAATCGATTTCTCATATTATTTTATATTATATATTCTCTATAAGAACACCTTACTAGATCATTAAAAAAGATTTCAACAAAAAAAGTAATAAGAACTTACCCACATCGGATATTTACACCAAATCATACTACCTCACCACATAAAGTGATTTAATAAGGTAAAAACATATACTTCATTAATTAACTATAGTTAATTAAGAAAAAAATGTATGTGAAAACACATGACATACACCTATTGACTTTTATTGTAATTTTTCGGTGTAGGTAAGTTTATATAGTCCGGAAAGGACCGCACTTTACAGAAATCTTTTGTTTGCAGTCTATTCTAATACAAGTATTAATGAATATTTTTACGGGTTGGATACGACGATAACTTTACCTACGTTTCCCAATTGAAATAAAGAAATGCATATAAGTTAATAATAACTGAAATAAGCAGCACTTTAATTATTTTGTTAGTTTAAACAAAGTTAGAATAGACAACTGTGAAAGCACAAGCTTTGACCAGCACCTCTCTCTCTGCAACTACGACTACTCCCATTCTTCCCCTTAACACCGTTGAATTTCATTACTATACCTTATTACTATTCAACTTTAACATTTATACCATTATCATATTTTCAATCTTCCATTTTCAATTATCCAAAAAAAAAAGTTCAAAAATATTCATTTCTTGAACTTTTTGTTGATCCCCTTTTGACTCATACTCTTTGGTTTAATTATACTATTTTTTGCTTATTTTAGGATTAGGGTTTTGATTATTTGGTTATAATGAGTAAAATCTAGACTTGTTTTAGCTGGTGAAGGGATTAGTGGTGGATTAATGGATCAATGGGTCTTATCAATCTTGGGCTTATTTGGGCTGCTGCTTTTCTCACTTGTCTCTCCTAATACTGAAGGTCTTTTTTTTTTTTTTTTTTTTTTTTTGAGTTCTTTTACATTTTTTTAGATTTCTTGATTTGTATGAAATTTGAAAAGTTTTGATTTTTTTTGTTCTTAATTTGGCTTTTCTTGATGAAATTGATTGGATTTTTATTATTGAAGTTAGTTAGATGGTTATATTCTTAAAGTGTAGTTAGCTAATCTAATTTCTTTCTTAATTTGTGAATTTTTGCGGAGCCAGGATTTGAAGTTCAGGTTTTAGTCTTTTTAAGTTACCGCGTTTTGAATTTATATTTTGTACGTATTAAACGAGTTTCTTGAGACAAATATACAGGGTTTGGACCAAAGTTATGGGGTTCAGTTGAACCACGGGAGCCCCCTCTAGCTCCGCCCAGTGTGTGTGTTGTTGTTTTGGGGGGGAGGGGGGGTGGGGTTTGGCTGCAGGGAGAAAAAAGACTTGCTTGAGTATGGCTAATAACATGAAAGTTGCTAGTTTAATGTGTATAGAATTACTAAGTCTTTTGAACAGTAAATTAGGTACATTTTATTAAAGAAACTACATTAAGAAGGTGCTTACTTATAAATGATTACTGTAGTTACTAAGAAGGTGAACTTGGATAAGCTAATTACTGATTATTAGTACCTTTATGTAAGACAGGCGATGCATTGAATGCGCTGAAGACCAACTTGGCTGATCCTAACAATGTTCTACAGAGCTGGGATCCAACCCTTGTTAATCCTTGTACTTGGTTTCATGTGACCTGCAACAGTGAGAATAGTGTAACTAGAGTGTAAGCTACATGAAGCCTACGTTCCTTTACTGATGTTTTATGTTATGGGATCAGTTTACCATTGTTAGTTTAACATGCAGTGATCTTGGAAATGCAAATTTGTCGGGTCAACTTGTTCCGCAACTTGGTCAACTCCAGAATTTGCAGTACTTGTAAGTTTAACTTTTCCTTGTAATTGAACTGGCTTTCTTTGCAATTTCTGTTTCCTTAACTTGTAGTTTTGTTAGTCAATTTTCATGATACAGAAGTGATATATGCATCTACACACCTGTGTTTAGTCGCTAGTGTTTGTGTATCCTGAGTAGGCTGTGAATGGATAAGCTCAAAATAATCCTGAGTAGGTGCCAAGAAAGCTCATGTAAGTGTGTAGTTGTTCGTAGGAACCATTAAATCTATTCAAAGATCATAAATGATTCATCTAGTTAAGAAATTATGATATGGTGAGTAGCGGTTTCTGTTATGTTGCCGATGCTTAATGTATGTTGAGTGGGCACGATAAGGATATGATGTGTTGTATCTTGTATGTTTGGATTATTGAACTTGTGAGGGAACTTTGGTTTGCTCTGTTTGCTTGATTTCTGCACCAAAAATTCAGCAAAAATTTTCATCTTATTTTTCTAGAGGTACTAGAATGTATCTAGTGGATATACCTTCATATTTGCTTGATCCAAGATGATGTACTTATCCTTTTAATATGTCCAAATTTACATGATACTTCCTCCTTAAATGGCAAAGTTACAACATTCAAGAATTAAATTACTGCAATGATAGTCCCGGTTTCCAGATATTTAACTATATATGTTTTTATTGACAAACTCTATCAACTCATTTTCTAATACAACAAATATGTTTTTATCGACAAACTCTATCAACGCATTTTCTAATTCAACAAACACGTCTAACACATTTTTCTAAACTTCAGTAGTCCAAGCTTCATTAAAACTGGGAAGGAGGGGAAATTTATCTGACAGTAATGATATTCTATTTGTCCTATTAGTAGTAAACTTTTTTCCATTTTTTCCAAATTCTCATGCCAAAATGAATAATTTCTTTACTTTCCTTGGATATATTTTTTCTGAGTTAATTCCATAAGAAATATGGCATGCTTGTATTTCCACAGTGGTTAACAAAATTTTATTTATTGTGAACTGTTGAATTGGTCAACCAATAAAAACTGATCGAGAAACAACTCTTCTGCTTCAACTATATTGATTTTAACAAATCCATATGCTGGTGATCCCGTGAACATAGAATACTTAGTATTTTCAACATTTAGATTCATTTAGTTGCTTGCTAAGTTGACAGTTGACCCTGCTACTCTCAAATCGGTCCTGATACTTCTTATTGGTACCTTTCTCAAAATAATTGGTCTGGAG
This sequence comes from Petunia secreta, assembly GCA_029990175.1. NCBI lineage: Eukaryota > Viridiplantae > Streptophyta > Magnoliopsida > Solanales > Solanaceae > Petunia > Petunia secreta. The sequence continues at coordinate 6,068,302 of JARKIP010000028.1, read as the reverse complement.
ACTTCTACATTACCTATATCATGTAGAAGTTGGTCTGGAGACTTCTACATTTCCTATAGATTGTTAAATAAATACTGTGAAAGCAGTATTCTATGAAATGGCTTAAAGTTGTATGGATTCATTTTCAATTCTATTAAGATTATACTCGAATAACTTTTGTTCAAAGTAGTAAGATGATTGAGTGAAGATGCTTTAAGCAGTAATGAACAATTTTAACATGGGTTTGAACTGGTGTGTGCCTGGCTCTTTTTCGGATTTTCTGAGAGCCTGGCGGAGAGGAGGGATTGCTAAGCCTTTCCTCACCATCTGGGAGAAAGAATGAAATGCTAGAATGAGGACAAAATGATGCAATCTTTGGCTCAAACAGAATTGTACATTCTTGTTAGATTTTGGTGCAACATTGCTCTGGCAAATGTGCTAGAGCCTGATGCCATGCTAGATTTCTTTTTGCATAACATTCCATGTGATGTTTTGGATGTACTACTCTTTCAGCACTTTGCTGGCATTTTCAATAGAATAAACATTATGTTATAAAAAAAAATCCCCTCTGCCGGAATTGTTTCCTTTGGGACGTTAAACTCATTGTGAACCTCCTTTTCTTATCTCTCGAAAGGTGTAGCTAGTGGATGCACTTATCTATTTTTGCAGATTGTGTGGTCAGGAAGTTTCAGAACTAATTGCTTACAACCACTTTTCCTAATTTCAGGGAGCTTTATAGTAATAATATAAGTGGGAGAATTCCTTTTGAACTGGGGAATTTGACGAATTTGGTGAGCTTGGATCTTTACCTGAACAAGTTGAATGGTCCAATCCCTGAAACATTGGGCAAGCTTCAGAAACTACGTTTCCTGTATGAGTTACACATCCTTTTGCCTTTTTTACTGTGTTTGTTTTTGGTTATGTTTTGCTTTACTAAATAGTTTCTTGAGCCATGAGCTTTCAATTTTCTGACAATTTTGCTTAAGTAAAAAATGGCACCTTCTATTTTAGCACATGCGAGTGGGTCCATTGTTAATAGTCTGGAGCACAACGCTGCTATAAGAGAAAACTACTATTTCTCTATTTCTCTTGTTTAGTTATTTGTGCTTTATTGGGAAAACACCGTTATTTTGATATGAACACGAAGACAAAATTTTCAAAGACCTGGAGTATTAAGACCAATTAGAAACAGTATCACAATTTCTAAACTTAGTTTTTTTACGTGGCTTAAATTATTTGTAAAGAGGAGAGGAAGAGGATGCTGAAGAAGAAAACCGGAAGCAGCTCATAGCAGTAACCTAACTGGGCGTCTTAGGGTGTCCAAAATGAACATGCGTCCCCTAATTCAAAAGAATACAGGAAGTTAGACGCACACGTGCCTATGGGTGCCTTGACACCACATTAGACAATGAAGTTTGTGTCCATGCATCATACTTTGTTGGATAAATATTCCCTTATTCTTGGCAGGCATGTCCCTATTATCCTTATATAGGTTGGGCGAAGGCTAGTTCGATATGGGTGATGGACAACATATCGGTTGCTGCTCTCCATATCTCACAGTCGTGCCACTTAACAAGATAGAAACTTTATATGTCATTCATCTTAATACCTGAAACCCTGAAAACATAGATAATTCCTGAAGATTGTAGCATAAATTTGTAGCATCTTCTAATATTACTCTTTCTTTTTTTGAACCTACTAGAAGCTTTCTGGGATATTGGACATGAATTTCATAGCATCTTCTATTACTACTGTAGTTTCTTTGTTAGTCAAGTATTTACTGTCTGCATGCTACACATGCACTGATAATTAGCTGAGTTCAGTATTTTAAATACTGTCTATGTACTGTATTTTAAAACTTCTTTTTCTTATAAAAATTAGCTGCATTCAGTCTACTTAATTTTTGTGTCAAACTTTATCTTATATTTCAATATTTTCCTTTGCCATTTTGAAGGAGGCTTAACAATAACACTCTGAGTGGAGGTATTCCCATGTCTCTAACCACAATTACTGCACTTCAAGTGCTGTAAGTATAATGCTGGTGCCTTTTCTTTTCATGTTCTGTTTCTGCTATCATTGTTTTCTGGTTCAATTGATGCTAATGCTCATCTATTGCAATGCAGTGATCTTTCAAACAATGATTTAACTGGAACTGTTCCAGTCAATGGTTCCTTTTCACTTTTTACTCCTATCAGGTCAGTGAAAAAGCACTAGTTCATATTTAAGTTCTGTCACTGGAACCATGATAAAGAAAATCTGACATCTGAGTATGTATATTTCAGTTTTCAAAATAATCGTTTGGATACTCCTCCAGCTTCTCCACCTCCTCCTATTTCTCCAACACCCTCTTCTTCTTCAGGTTTGTTGAAATAATTTATGTTTTTACCGGTTAGGAAGCTGTCGTATCTATATTTTCTCCCTTAATCCTAATTTGTTTGGTAAAAACCCTCTACGTTTGATCACTAAAAAGGAGGAGATATAGCTGTATAGGAAAGAAGGGGAACAGCTGAGTGCTTTGCACATTATAAATTTTGTAATAATGTCAGAAATAGTTTACAGGTGATTTTGGGGATTTTGTGGGTTTCTGCTAGATAGGTTGTGCAAGTAGATTGGACTTACATGTAGCATAGAAGAGTGGGTAGAAGTGTCCCAATCAGGAATCTAACTATATACAGTGGATAATGTGAGTATAAAAAGACCCAAATGTAAGGAATTTGTCGTCACACATTTACTCAATTCTCTGTGTCTTGTTTTCACATGGTAGAGTTTTGGTAAGAAATTAGGTGCTGTGCATTTACCATCAACATCTCAGAGAAAAATCAAATCGTTGTGCAACTTCAGCTACTATGAAAGGCTGTCCAAGGTATCTTTGTCTTATCTTGTCCTGTCCTGTCCATAAACAAACACCACCAAAAGGCCGAATTACAACCCATTGCTCGATGATTAGCACATTAGCTTTACAATAAATTCCTGGGTTTGAGTGCTAGTGGAAAAACTACCATGTCCCTTTGCTTTATAAGCTTAGAACTGCCCGTGTTAAGTTTTAGTCATCCATCAAAAAAAGTAAAACAGCTTAAAATTAGAAATTCAATCATCTTTTCAGTTGGAAACAGTGCAACTGGGGCGATTGCTGGAGGAGTTGCTGCAGGTGCGGCTCTTTTGTTTGCAGCTCCTGCGATTATGCTTGCTTGGTGGCGTCGAAGGAAACCACAAGACCACTTCTTTGATGTTCCTGGTGGGATTCCTCAATCAAATATCTGATTTATTTTTGTTTTTAAGTTTAATTTAATGTGTTCTCACAATGCTACCTTCTTTCGCAGCTGAGGAGGATCCGGAAGTTCATCTAGGACAACTCAAGAGGTTTTCCTTGCGCGAATTACAAGTTGCAACAGACAATTTTAGCAACAAAAATATACTTGGTAGAGGAGGATTTGGTAAGGTTTACAAGGGCAGGTTGGCTGATGGTGGTTTAGTTGCAGTGAAAAGACTAAAAGAGGAGCGTACTCAAGGTGGGGAGTTACAGTTTCAGACAGAAGTAGAAATGATTAGCATGGCCGTGCATCGAAATCTACTTCGTTTACGGGGCTTTTGCATGACAGCAACTGAAAGGTTGCTGGTTTATCCATATATGGAAAATGGAAGTGTTGCTTCACGGTTAAGAGGTATCTCTTTTTTCTTTTTTTCTCCTCCATTTGGTCAAAGTACATCAAGCACTCGAAAAAGCTGAAATAGTCAGTATCAATGCTAGGGTCTTTTTCTTGGTTGAGTTTAAGCTGTGGTCTAGTAACATATTTGGAGAAGTTACTGCAGAGGTGTAGATTATCGTGAAAGCTCGACATTTATTAGATATTGCAGTTGTTGTATTGAGAGTTAGTGATGAGTGTGCAAGCCTACTTAGAAGTAGATGTTTGGTGTTTTGATGATCGTGTTCTATCAAGCAATTTCACAAGTGTTACTATCCATGATGTCCTACGAAATGTTTTTCTATAACTGATTCTTGGCGCCGTGGTGCACGGTTTAAAACTCGGTAGATAATCGGCCTATCCCTGTACCCTTACCCACTTATATATCAGGTTTTGGTATATGCGGTAGGGTTTGGCCCTGTGACATGCACCTAGTCCTCACATCACAAGTTGGCTCTTACCGCTAGACCAAGGCCCTGGGAGCCTGATGTCCTGCCAAATGTTGAGATTTGAGTTAAAGTTTAAAGGTCTAAATTCACATTGTCAGGAATAGAAACTAGTAAAGTTTTTTATATGCATTAAGCACATGTTACCACTTTTCTGTGGTTGAAATTATGATCAGCTTTTCTCCCCTTTAATAAAAAGATTGGGTTCAAGCTAAAATTGAAACTTGCCACCAGTTTGCTTAACATCCTGAATACGTTCTTACGGGAAAATTTGACATTTCTTGTAGAGCGGCCTGAATCAGATCCACCGCTTGACTGGCCAATAAGGAAGCGTATAGCACTCGGAGCTGCGAGAGGCCTTGCTTATTTGCATGATCATTGTGATCCTAAGATCATTCATCGTGATGTCAAAGCTGCAAATATATTGTTGGATGGAGAGTTTGAAGCAGTTGTTGGGGATTTTGGGTTAGCCAAACTCATGGACTACAAGGATACTCATGTTACTACTGCTGTACGTGGTACAATTGGGCATATTGCCCCAGAGTATCTATCCACTGGTAAATCTTCAGAGAAAACTGACGTGTTTGGCTATGGTGTTATGCTTCTAGAGCTCATAACTGGGCAAAGGGCTTTTGATCTTGCTCGACTTGCAAATGATGACGATGTCATGTTGCTAGATTGGGTAAGGATTTACTAACTTCAATCCATGCTTTTGTTGTTTTATTTGTAGCTAATCTGTTGATAGTTTTTTAGTAATTCCCAAAAGCTCAAACGAATTGTCTCTTTTACAAGTCAAAGCTTGATATCCTTTATAGTTGCTAGTTTTGTTGTGCAACAATTTCTCAAATGGAAGTGTGAGCACAGGGGAGAGGACCTCACTTTCCCACATCAAACACCATCTTTGATGTACATGATGAAAGTTAATTTGTAGACCTACAGCACTTATCATTTGTTCCAAATCGCACTACAACACTCTTGCAACTCTTAATGGAGACACTAGCAGACATAGCAAAATTCACGTTCCTCCCCGTGCCTTCAAATAAAAATATGCTCTCCTTAACAGCTTAAGCTTTAAGATGAGATGGTCACACACTTCAATATGGTAGCAGAACATGCAGAGGTCTGAGTCCCACTGCCACCCATTATGAAAAATAGTTTCTGTGGAAGGAAACCCTTCCTTGAATGAAAAAGGATGATCAGACCTTTCACATTGGTTGAAGTAACTTGATCCATGGAAAAATTAAAGACAAGTGACTATCTGAACGGAGAATCTCAATGCGATTCAAATACGAAAGCAGTGAATCAGGAGCCTCATGCTGCCCTTATTTGTCTCAGTTCCTGTAGGATCGAAGATTTTAGTTGCTTCTGTGGTGAATGCTTTCTTATTTGTGGTGATATTAATGAGTTATTTGGTTTGATGAGGGAAAACTGCATACACTGAATTTTTTCTTACAAGTGGTTATTGACGTGATGTGGAATAAATGGTTATATACCTTAATTGACCTCAAAACATTTGCGTGAATTTCAGGTCAAGGGACTTCTGCAGGACAAGAAGTATGAAACATTAGTAGACGGAGATCTTCAGGGTAATTACAATGAAGAAGAGGTTGAACAGCTTATTCGGGTAGCTCTGCTTTGCACACAGAGCTCTGCAATGGAACGTCCAAAGATGTCCGAGGTTGTCAGAATGCTCGAAGGTGATGGCCTAGCTGAGAGGTGGGAAGAATGGCAGAAAGATGAGATGTTCAGACAAGACTTCAACCACCATGCTTACCAACAGCCTCATACTGATTGGATTGTCCCAGACTCTACTTATAATCTACGACCTGATGAGTTATCAGGGCCAAGATGATCTTTCAGCTTTTCTGCCAACAGCACATATAGGACTCTTTTTAAGGGATATCCTCATATTTGTAATTGCCAATTTTCATCTTTGTGCATATTTTTTTCTCTTTCTTTTCCATATTCTCTCTCTCATTTTAAAGCTATCTTCTGTCAGTTATATTGTATGTCAGGAATTTTGATGACAACAGAATGTCTATAATGTACCGGGTCATTTACATTTTACAGGTTTGAATGGCTGTGCGCGCAAATGTAATTTCTTGTTCAGGATGTATCAGATAGTGCTGTTTGTTAGAAAATAAACATGAGCAACTTTACAGTACTTAAAACTTTTGGTCGCCGACCCAATTTTGTTTTTCAAGAAAGAACTTTGGTGAATGTCCGAAAAGGGGAAAGGGAAGTTGCAAAGCTTCATATATACGGTATCAGAATTCAACCGGATTATCAAAGGCAAAAGGAGATTGATATCAGTATCAGTCAACAAAAGATTAATTAAAACTAATTCTGTAATCTGTATATATAGTTCAAGGTTGTCACCTATTTAGAGTCAGCCACGTAAAATTTTCGTCAAGATTTAATATCTCAGATTAAGTTCAATGATGCATTTATTCACTTCAAATATTAGGGCGTTTTGTCACTAAAGAGGTGTAAAATGCCAAAGAAATGTATCAATGCAATAGTGGGTTATGAGAGCAGGCTGTATTGGAACAGAGGTCTCTACTCCTTCACAGATGATCACAAGAGTAGGATAATCACATGATTGCCGCAACATTTGAGCTTGTCAGATGTAAACTGAGCTACTTTGGACCTAGATCTTCATGTTCAAGGAATAAATAGACTAACAAAGACCAGATGTTTGAAATATGCATCAGATGTATGGTGGGTGTGGAATTACCTATGAACCTTCAATCCTTCCACAGCCAAGTGGCTATGCTATCTTTAAAGAACTCACAAGGAACAGATATCAACCGAAACAGCATAATTCATTCACAATCAGCAGTGCCCTCGGTAAAGTTGATCAAAGAGAATAGCATCATATACTAACACAATCATATAACTCAAGTTTTTTCTATGGACACATGATAAATCAAGTACCTAATGGTGATCAATTTCACTGACCAGAAAACAAGTACTTAATCAATCGCGTATCCTATAAGTCATGTACAGAGATCATAGAACACACTTCAGCCGAATTGTATCATATATGTGGAAATATATTTGTCAGGAGGCTGCAATATACAACGTTTCTGTTTCCTCAACTCTGAGCTTCATGTAAATCATAAAACTAACAGGTTGTATCAACTGAAGAAATACAGACAAGCAACATGGGAACAAGGGGAACCATAACCTTGTGTGACATAACTATACATCAAGGATCTGGCAGCTCACCAGCTCTACAGCTCCACCATTTCTTGCTGCAAGAACTCTCCACATATTGGCTTCAGATCCTAAAACTGGTTCAGGAGGTTCATGTAAAAGTTTTTGTAAAGAATTTGATGAGGTTGATGCAGAGGGAACTGAATGATTTTGCCTATCAGCTTGCATGACCATGATATTGCGATTAGCATCTTTAGTGATCACGTGGAGCTTACCAAGAAAACCAGCAAGAAGATAAGGAGACTCTGAATCATCGTTAATAGGTATATCTCCTTCAATCACCTTCCAAGTGTCATCTTGATGATCATAAACTTTTATTCTAGCACTATCCAGGGTACTAGAAGGATCCAACGCATACAGCTCTCCTTCAACAGTGACACTCAACTTAGTTCCTGCCTGCCTAGCAGGCCAGCCATCTCCCATTCCAATTGGCATTTCAACCCATGCATTTGTTTCGGGATCATAGACCTCTCCTCCAACATCAACAAAAAAGGGCCAGCAATACAAACTTTGAGGAACATATAGTTTCCCTCGATAAGATGTCATGCCAGTAGCAATTGGCTTGAGTAGATCAGCTAGAAAAGCAGTGGGTAGCATCTGAGCTTTTGAGAATGGCATGCTCGGGACTTCAGACCAAATACCAGTATGAGGATCAAATACTTCTGCAGATTGAAGGGGAGCAAGTCCACCACGATCACGAGTAACACCTCCCACTACATAAAGCTTTCCATTTAAGACGCCTGCCTTGCAATAAGCTCTTGCAGTAGACATCGGACTTACTTCATTCCAAGCATTAACAATAGGGTCATATCGCCAGACAGAACTCATGGCTGCAGCTCTGAAGAATCCCCCAAGAGCATAAAGGCATCCATCAACAGCTCCTATAGCACAACCACAAAATGGAACTTGATCCAGAGCACTTTTCCTCCCAAGCCAACCCCTTATAGCATCAGCAATTCTAATACTTGAACCCACCATATTCCATGCCCGAAGTCCAGATAAACCATTTTTAGGTCCATCATTGACTGCAATTGCAGGCATCAGTGGCAACCTTTGCCACTTCTTAGAGATCGGATCAAAAGCATGCCAGAAAAGCTTATCACCTTCAGTCTTTGTCAAAAGATAGAGCCACTCTTCAGTTGTACCAAGTTCTTTTCTACACCTATAAAGTTCTGGACTCATGATAGCAGCTTTCCAGCTCCGCGAAACTGATTTTGCATTTAAGTGGTGTATCCTAGGAAGCCTCGCGAGGATTTGAATAGATATCTCATCAGGTAAGCTCGGAACTAATCGTGGGCTGTTCTCCCAGAAGCTATCTGATGTCCTTTGTCTCTTACATGTTGCACTTTGGGAACCCTCAATGAGCTCCCCCACATTTTTGCGATTGCTAACACTCAATATGCCACCCATTAGTTTACCCTTTTTTACGCTGCAACCATGATAACTTGCAACCACCAATTCAGTGCATGCCCTCTACTAGACTTCCACAACCATAACAAAATTCAACTAGCTTCATACCAATTCAGTGCATGCCTCACATTAAAAATCTACAAAACCATAAAATTCAGCTAGCATCATAGAAGGGAGGAAAAAAGAAACAGTGAAAAAATCAATCAACTGGGGCTCAATCCTAAACTAGTTGGAGTCGGCTTTATTAATCTTTATTTCCTCTACTCCCAAAGAAATAAGTAGTAACAATAACAACTCTAACTAGTAACAAAAAGCTCATAAAGAAACGATTTTTTCCAATCAAGATTCCTGACAAGAAAATAAAAATAACAGCAAAAAATCAAGAAACTGAAATACCAACAACATACGCAGTATGGTCCCACAAGTGGGGTATGGGGATGAGTTGTACCAGACCTTACCCGTAGGCTGTTTCCGATAGACCCTCGACTCAAGTACAAGATACAGAAAATTACTAGCAGGCATAATCATATCAACAATTCACAAGGATTTTCACAGCTATACAAGAAACAAAAATAACCCAAATAGGAAACAACTAAAAATTGAATATTTCAAATTAGACTCTACCAAAACGTCCAAAATGAAAAGGGGTTGAAGGATCACATGCATAAATCAAAACCCATAAAGGAAATTAAATAATTTACAAAAAGATTGAATTTTTACCTATGCAAAAGTCAAGAAACTAACTCAAAATTAGGGCTTGAGCTGATGAGCTTTGAAGTAGTATGAGGATGAGGGGTGAGGGGAGGGGGGGGGTAGGGGGGGCTTCCCCAGGGAAAGGAATTTTGAGAGATGTTTGAGCAGCAAGCCCTTTTTTCCACAGCCGTTTTGTAATTTACTCTGTAATAGCACACATGGCTTGGGACAGCGATGGGGCCAAAAATTAAAATGCTTATTTTTCGTTTTTTGTTTTATTTTTGTACATAGTTATTTTTTACAGCCATATTTTTTAAATTGTTAAATATTACTAATAGCCAAAAGATACGACACAATGAAAGAAAAATGGGGAATTTTCAAAAACTAGGCAGCCCATATCCAAAATTATAAATATGAGGCAATATTTTTTGGGATAATCACAAATATATACAACCTTAACACCAAAATTACAAAAAATAACAACATTATTCCAATTTACATAAAATACCAACATTTCTTTATCCATTATATACAAAACCAACAAAATTAACAAATTAGGGTTCATCCTTTTTCCTACTGCCCCCCCCCCAACTGCCACCACCCCAGGCGGCGGCGCCTCCTAGTCACCGCCGGCCGCCGCCGCCGGCCACCCACCGGATTTTATTTTTATTTTTTATTTTTTTTGTATCTAAAATATGAAATACATACATAAATATTGATTTCTCTTTGAAAATACACTTGCAACATACATATAAACCAAAAATACATATAAATACACAAAAAAAATATTTTACATACACTAGACACACACATACATACAAGAATATACGGATCTACAAATTAAACATACAAATTTATGTATATCACACATACACTCGACATACACACAAAAACAAACACAAAACATACAATAGATGCTCAGATATACATGTTCATACAGTAACATACACGTTTATACACTTGTGTGCTGAAAAACATTACATGTATATACACGAACATACAAATACATACATCTGCATCTAAATATTTGAATATGTATATTCAAAATAAAAAAAAAAGAATGAGGAGAAGCAGATCTGAAGAATATATAAAAAATACATATATATACATAAAATACACACATATACTCATACAAAATGAAACCAAAAAAAAAAAAAAAGGAAAAGAAGAGAAGATCGAGAAACAGGAGCTCTAGTCTCGCCGGAGAGTAGCAGCGGCGGGGACGGGAAACGGAGGGTGGGGAACGACGGGAGGTGGGTGGGTGGGTGGGAGAAAGAGTGAGTGGAGGAGAGGAGAGAAAGAGAGAGGGAGAAGTTAGGGCTTTAGATTAGAGAGATAAAGGAAAATGATAAAATGGTATGTTTTGTAAAATTCATACAAATGTCGTTATGTTGTGTAATTTCTTAATAATGTCGGTATTTTTTGTAATTTCACTGTTTAATGCGTCAATTAGCGTAAAAATGTCATATTTTTTTTATACACAGCACATATCTCTAAAATTACAAATTTTAGCACTTCTTCATAAAAAACATCTAATTACCAAATCTCCCCCCTTCCCAACCACTAAGCCATCGACAGACACCTTCGTCCGCCAGTGATGTCGTTACTATTTTGTATTTTACTGAATTTATGTTGTTTATTGCGTCTAAATCATTGCTTTGGACAAGTTTATACACATAAATCTCCCCAAAAAATAAAGGAAAGTTTACGAAAATACCTATCAAAATTAAAATATTTACCCACTTCTACCCATAAGTTTTATATTTACAAGCCCTATCCATAAGCTATTTATATGTTTTATATTTACAAACCCTATCCATAAGCTATTTATATGTCCAACCCATCTAGACTTATATGCTATTATTTATGCAGTATACCTTAAAGGTATACATCCATATCTAGACTTGTATACTATTATTTATATAGTATACTTTAAAGGTATACGCCTATAAGGTATAACAAAGGTATATAATAATAGATGGGTAGGTTGGGTAAATACTTTTAATTTCATGGATAGTGTAATTATTAATGGGTATGACTTGTAAATACTTTGAATTTCATGGGTATATAGTGTAAGAAACCCCAAAATAAATTATACATAAATATACATAGATAAATGCGTAGCAATGAGAGAAATATAAAAATATACACACAAAAAAGTAAAAATTCATATAAACATCCTTAATATACAGATTTATTCATTCGCATGTACACACTTATACAAATTTATACAATTTCATATACGTGTATAAATTTGTATAAATTTGCGGCACACTGCTATCTCGGAAAAATGGTGATAGGTCGGGTAAGATTCGAAAATATGGGTCATTTTTGGTAATTTTTGTCTTTTACTTGTCTTTTAGTGTAATTATCTCAAGAAAAATACATGTATATGTAATATCTAATAGTTGTATGAAAGGTTGAATTTAATTACAGGAACTTAATCAAGAAAAATTCATATAGCATAAGGAACTTATTTGCGTTGAGGCGTAGTAGTTATTGTTATTTTTAAATAGTTAAATGGACTCGAATTAGTATGTGATAACAAATTAAATTTTAGTCCGAAAGTAAGTGTTACAAATTATGTATATACTCAATTATAATGTGAATTTCACAAAGTATAACTAGTTTAAAAAACTAAAATCAGATTAAAAGAAGTATATCATGTAAAACAGTTTATATATATATATATATATATATATATATATATTTGAGTAGAGTCTGACGAGTACAAAATTCAACAAGTGAGTTTGAGATTAGGTCCAGTGGCATAGCCAAGAATTAACCAAAAAATAGCAAAATGCATAGGCTAGAATTCGTTCTTGAGCTGTTCAGCTAATTTTACGTTAGCTATACTACTGGCCAGAATCATCAATTGTATGAATAATGTTAACAATGTAATATTTAGTTTTAAATAGTTAAATATAATCTAGCTATGCGTTATAACTTTCCGGCAAGGTGGCCACCCTTCCACCAAGATGGCTCCGCCATAAGTCATGTTGTTTGATTGAGTTAAGAGGATATAAGTTGATTATATTGCATTCGAGTTGCTCCAGTCAATCAAACTAGGGGGTGCTATGATAAAATACAAAGTACTACTAGAAATATAGTACTTACTTTCCATGCAGATGGAGTATTAACAGAAAACTAGTGAAAAAAAAAAGGGATTGTCGTGGACTTTGTTAGGAGACTTCAAATTTGTCGCCCATGTTAACCTCAAATTAATATCATGTGCAGTTTCCTTCTTATAAGAAGCTTTAAGCTGTTCATTGTAGAACTTTGCATCATATTCAAGAAAAGAATTTCTTAGAGATGTTAAAGTTTTACTACTATATACTACGTACATAAAATTATTCGAAAGAGAAAATAAAGACATACGAAAACATAAACAAAGAAGAAGAGAGTAAAGTTAAACAGAGTAAAAAGAAAGATGGATTATAGTTTGGCCGTACACGTAGTTTATTTTCGACTACGTCGTGTTAAACAAATATTTTACGTCTTTCTTTATTATTAAATCGTTGCTTTCGAGATCTGCAATCTATGATTTTCTAGAAGAATAGAATTATGACATGAATAATGCTCATTTGCAGTTGTTCGTCATTAAATAGAACAGTGATGAAAAAGACAATTATTAATTTTATATGCCATTTAAAATATTGTAAATAATTTGAACAATGTGTATGACTAATATCATACGTGTGAAAAGCTCAGCACTTACCCATTAATAATTTTGAGTCTACATGTTTACCTAATCCAATGTTGAATGTTAGCTTTGCTAATCATCTGTCAACTAGTTTTAATTCTTCTAATGTATGATGTTACATAAGAAATTTTGTCGATCATGACTTGTCAACTTGAATTCATGCGTCGATTTGTGATTATATCCATGGGGGAAAGGGAAGCTGAACTATAGTCTATGGATTTGCCATTCTGTAAATAAGCAATGGCCAGATTTGAAATGACAAAAGGCATTGAGGCTCGTTAGATTGGCGGGATTGGACTAACAGCTGCGGGATTAAATTTAGGACTATATTAATCCCATATTTGGTTGGTGGGACTAATTAAAATGGGACAATTTTTATACCATATTCATGGTATTATCTAATCCCACATAGGAGATGGAATTGTTAATCTCGGAATTACTGTAATCCCAATTACCAAATTTGTGGGATATCCCACTTATTTAGTCCCGCAAACCAAACGATTCCTGAGGGTCTACTCATCCTCTACCTTGGCAAAATCATCATCTCCGCAATTCCTGAGGGTCTACTCATCCTCTACCTTAGGCAAAATCATCATCTCCGCAATTTGGCATTTTTCTGAAGTGTTAAAGATTTAGAATTAAATATTTTTAACCAAATAAAAGTTTTACATTCTCGCAAACACTACTCCAATTGTTTTTGGTTATGCGAAAAATGGGAATGATTTTTTGGAAAAACAAAAAATGCAAGCAATGTATTGTGTTCACAATTTCGCAATATTTCACTCTTAAACGGATGTAAAAATCCAATGCTAGTATATTATTAGTACTACTTTCATCTATGGTTTGTAATTTGACCTTCTTGAGAGTTCATACCATCTTTTTCTTTATCTTTCTCTTTATCCTATGCCATCCCTCCCTGCAAATGGAAAATGTTCAATCAGTTGGTTCTAGAGCCAAGGTGCTTTATAAATAAAGAAGATAAAAAATGAAGACGATTTACCATGCCTTTTATAAATAACGAAGATGGAAAACGTGAAAAATTGATAACTAGTTAGTTTTGGACGCATCGAGTGAGTTTTATCTACTGTTTTTAAATTATCCCAATATAAAATATTGAGATTTTAAAATTTTATTCACAAATCGCAGTATAAAGTACTGGGATTTTTCCGAATCTGACTAGTCTTCAAAGAATTTTATACTGCTGGCTACTTTTCATTTAGTGCGGTGCAAACAGGCTACGGGGCCAAATTTTTATTGACATAGTAGATTTGCCATTTTTATATGGGTTTTTTACACAAATATACAAATTTTCACCCTTAATTACAAAAAAATAGCAATATTTTTCTAATTACAATGCATAGCATTATTTTTCTAGCACATTTAACAATAATCTAACACATTTCACTTTCACTTCCCATTTCCCCCAAATTAAAAATTCTCTCACTTACTCTCTCTTTCTCCCATCACCCCACACCCACCACCCCAACACCATAACCCCCACTCTAACGCCATTACCACCACCCCACCACCATTACCCCCACCACCCAGCGCCATCACCCTCCTCCCCCGTTTCTATTTGGTTCTCTGTTGCATCTGGGAATGAGGAGATGTGGAAACACAGAGTTGTGGGTGAAGTGTGCCTTCGCAATGGGAATGGGCTATTTGGATATTTTTGTGAATGTGAATACTATTATGCGGAGTTAGTACTGCAGCTATAGATGAAGATATTAAGTTGCTTCTTAAGAGAAGGAAGAGTTTGATGAGTAATACAATGGCTGACCTGGATGAAAAGAGGTTGACTAAAAGTGAGGATCTGTGACTCATGTTATACATTCTGATGCAAATAAGGAACGAAAAGAGCTGAGAAATAAAGTTCAAACTTTGTTAAGGAAACAAACGACTGGACCACTGCTTGAATATATACTGTGGAAGAGATGATCTCCGGAAAGGTTAATTTGTGAAGATCTGCGAATGAGGAGAGTGTGGAAACACAGAGTTGTGGGTGAAGCGTGCCTTCGCAATGGGAATGGGCGATGAACACCTGTTATGTAACTAAGGCGATGTTGAAATTTTTGAAAAGGCAAGAGTATAAAAGAACTGAAATATTTATCTATTTAATCTTTCAAACAGTGGCTAATGAAATGTATGCAAGTTCATGTCAAATTTTATTCTATGAAATTTTTCCTTTATTTTCTCATTCTCCCGTTTCTTTAACATTGTTAAGTCAATTTCTTTCTTTTTTAATTTTTGCGGTGATACAGTCCTGACGGTGCAGAAACAGTTAGATACGGTGCTGCAGAAACAGTTAGATACGGTGCTGCAGAAACAGTTGAAACGATGCAGAAACGGTGTTGAAACAGTTGAAACGGTGCAGAAACAGTTAGATACGGTGCTGCAGAAACAGTTGAAACGGTGCAGAAACAGTTGAGATACGGTGCTGCAGAAACAGTTGAAACGGTGCAGAAATATTAGAGATACGGTGCTGCAGAAACGGTTAAAACGGTGCAGAAACAGCTGAGATACGGTGCTGCAGAAACGGTTAAAACGGTGCAGAAACGGTTGAGATACGGTGAGATACAACGAGATACATCGAGGATGGGATAAGAAAAAGTGAAATTAGGGGAAATGATAGGAATAAAAGTAAAATTGGGGGAAATAGTGGTAGGAAAAGTGAAATAGGGAGAAATGGGAGGAGCAAAAATGATATTAGGGAAAATAAGAGGAAGAATGTAAGGATTTGGTATGTTATGAGAAAATATTGCTATGTTTTTGCTATATTTGTAATTAACTTGTGTTTTCCTCTATATAGGGTTATTTTTCTAAAATATTGCTATGTTTGGTAATTAAGCTCTAAAACTTGTACTTTTATGTAAAAAATCCTTTTTATATTATATAGAAACGTGATGATGGTCGTTCAAGGGTAATAATGTCATTTCATTCTTTTTTATATTTGTTTTTCTTTTTAGCATCAGTTATTATACCGATAACTCTGTATCCAGACTTCTCTTTTTCATCTAGAAAACGCTTTTCCTGTTTCATCTATTTACACAATTTTATGGTGCTTTTTTGTGGAACGCAGTTGTTGGATGGAGATGTAGTAGTTGCAAAGACCGATTGATAATGTAGGGATACGACTATATCCCATATTTTGACAAGACTACGGAAATTATTCAGGAGCCTCCCAATAGCAATTTGGTATTTGGCCTACAGACGGACCTTTCATGGCCTGAGGATTAACAATTTTTAACATAAGGGTTAGGGTTTACCAGTACACATCAAATGGCTTTTTTGGTATGTTTTTGATGCCCAGTTTGTCCAGTAGTTTCCTTATGTATACTAATTTCATTTCAGACAACAAAAAAAAACAACACTTTCTTTCATGCGGGAGTTCCTCAAATTGATACTTTGATTTTAGTTCAATTGATTTTTAAGATTCGTTTTGATGTTTTAAATGCACATATTCAGAGTTAACTTACAAGTCATTGATATTACGATTCATGTGAAGGAAGGGATGATTTAGAATTGTTAAATGATAAATTATAAGTTATAAAAAAGTTCTCAACATCAATGGTAAACAACAGGTTGAGTGCAAATATGAGATATAACATTATGTAGTAGTAATTGTGTTACGTGTGTAGGTCTAGGCCTTTTAGATTATATTATTAATAATATTGTTATTATTCTAGAATAAAATTTATGTTTTCTAGTTATTTAAGGATTAGGATCTTTTATTATTCTAGAATATTCTTTAGGGTTTCTAGTTTCTTAAGTGTTAAGTCCAATTATTTAAAGGGCACATTAGATGAATAAAACCTAGTCATAATTTAACAAAAGAAACAAGAGATCAGAGTTCTTTCTTAATGAACTCTAATGTCAAAGCTCCCTTTAACGAGCCTAAGGTGAGAGCTCCCTTTGATGAGCCCTACTATCTTCACCGCCCCGTGACCCGATCTTGGGAACATAACAAATTGGTATCAGAGCCTAACACGATGGACAATAAAATTAAACCAATCTTGCAGCAAGAAAGAGTGGCAGCTATAATGGGAGCTAGGTTTTTGTCATGGAGAAATTCTTGGAAGACATTGAGACCAATACAAGTATGAAGCGAAGGAGAGGATGTGGATAGCTTTCGTCAGTCTTATCCAATTTCGAGCTTAAGGACAAGCTCGTTTTTCAGGAGCGGAGTAATGTTACGTGCGTAGGTCTAGGGCTTTTAGATTATTATTATTATTAATAATATTATTATCATTATTCTAGAATAGGATTTATGTTTTCTAGTTATTTAAGTATTAGGGTTTTTTATTATTCTAAAATATTTTTTAGGGTTTCTAGTTTCTTAAAGGTTCATCTTAGTAGATGTAACTCTTTATTCATATTAGATGAATAAAACCTAAGTCATAATTCAACAAAAGAAACAAGAGATCAGAGTTCTCTCTTAATGAACTCTAAGATCAAAGCTCCCTTTAACGAGCCTAAGGTGAGAGCTCCCTTTAATGAACCTAAAGTTGGAGGTCTCTTTGATGAGCTCTACTATCTTCACCGCCCCGTGACCCGATCCGAGAACATAACAAATTGTTAATATATATGTTTGTCTCCTTTTCTTGCTCCCATTTGGTTCATAATTTAGGTAATAGCTTCATAAAGACTTAGATTACCCGTAGGTATAAAAGAATGATTAAATATTGTGCCTTTAACCAAGTATATATCTTTTTGTACTGATAAACCAATGCTTCCATTGTATTTGGTGTTATAATTTGTGTCATTCTTTTTGCAACAAGGGAATCTAGGAAAGAAGATGTTCTTGCTTATTTTATTTTTTTTGGGTTTTAAAGCCACTGGTATCAACATGTTTTCCAATGAAATTCATGAGCTGTTAGAAGTTCTGCATGCTCAGTTAGTGAGACGCTACCACGGGAGTTGAGTGTATTGGGGAAAGCAAATGGTTCACTAATTCAAGTTAATGTTTGTTGGATTTATTTGAATAAAAGAGTCCTCCCATAAAGGTGCTCTTAAGGTAAAAAGATAAATTATCTGATAGAGTCCTATTATAAAATCTGATAGAGTCCTACAAGAGGACAACAACTGTATTATACAGTTATAAATACAGTAGTAATAACCTCAGATAAATATACTAATTTCTCTACAGCTCTTCCTCTCTCTATCTCTAAAATAAACTAGTGTTTAGACTGTGGATAAATGGTTGATCCGTCAAGCACGTGACAACCACCGACGGCCAGTAATTTCAGCCACGGTTCAAGATCCTACCGCTTCCGCTTACGAGAACAAGTAATTTCTCGGTTTATGTTTAAACAATCTATGCATATAAATTCCATCAATGTTAATCATGTTTCGTTGAGAACATAATTTTACTTCACGACACAACCTGAAAAAGAAAGAGCTTCACTCGATTGGCCTTCCTAAGTGACGAATGCCTCTTCTGCATTTTTCTTTGTTTGTTCTTTTATATATTTTTATTGTTAAAAATAACTGATATTAGTCTCCTTTTAATCTAAAGAAGAGCGACGAATAAACATGAGAAAGTTTGTTCCTCCTCCATCTATCACTGCTTGTGAAGCTAGTTGGTTTTGAGGCAATCGCAACAACCTTAGTCAAGGTAGCGTTAAGGGTCTTCAGTATTGATTATATATTATATGTTTATTTTTCTTTGTTTCCTTATCCAGGGGGAATCTTTGCATTCCTCTATGCCCTATTTTGTTTGTTTTGCATAGAACTTATATCAAAAACTTATGAACTTCTTTCAATTTTCTTTTTACTTGATGCTGATGAAAATACCTTCATTTGGGACTTGTCCTGTTGCTTTCCTACTATTGCTCTAAATGCAATCTTTTGGAAGTAGAAGCTTTATCTATATGATGAAATCACTGGTCTGTGATTTATTGGAGAATTTCACTGATTTACTGATTTCCGATTGTGACAAGTTAACAAGTAAATAAAAAGTACCCTAAGCTCAGTTCTCTGATAGTAATTTGAATATTTATAATCTTGAGTTACATCCGGAATTGTATTTTAGGCGTGTATTTTATACTCCCTCCGTCCCATTTTAGTTGTCGCTTTAACAAGTTTCATTTGTCCCAAATTAGTTGTCGCTTTAGCATTTCAAGACATTTTTTACCAATTTTTTTCAACTATGTCCATCTTCAATAAATGAGTATTTTCTAGAAAAAGTCAATCCAATTTCATTTATTAGGGGTAAAATAGTAAAAGATATACCATATTTATTGATTTCTTAATGGGCGTGCATAAGTCTAAAACGACAACTAAAATGGGACGGAGGGAGTATCTCTTAGGTTGGAAGCATTTTTAAGTATTAATAATGAAGAGTGCTATAACTTTGAAACTTTTGACGAAGTCTATTAGATCGTTGGTTTTTATATAAATTTTTTTAATGTAAAGAAGCAACAAACTTTAGTTGTCCCTTGATAGGCGACTAATAATTACAGTCGGTTGTTTCTCTATTTCTTTCTCTGTGACCATATGGACTGGTTGATACTGAATAACCTTCATTGGAGAACATAATCTTTCTTGCTTCAAAGGTAGGGAAACAACTATTGTTGGTTGATTAATGAGTAATTCTTGATAAAGTACAATTAATTTTACTTATATGTGATGTGATGTCTATTAGATTATAAACTTCTATTTGGCTGAAACTTCACTGTTTGAAGAGGTAATATTCTAATTTACATTCATGTTGTGAAAATTAAGCTCTCTCTATTCTTTCATCTTCCTTCAATATACCAGAATATTGGTAAGATGCACTATTTTGAATGTTTTGTGAACTACATTTCTGGTGACTATGTCATTCAATAATGACACATAATACTAAAGGAAAATGACCTGCAGACGCTATACACTTGTATAAGATTGTCTAAAGGCACCACAATACAATTTAAGTAACAATTAAAATAAAAAGTGTTTTTAATGATATTGGTCTCCGTTGCTCCCAAATGCACACGTGGTCGACAAGTAATAAAGTGATAAGTTGAGTATCGTTTCCACGAGAACTACTGTTCAGACTGAATTCTAGCAAACAATTTCCTAAAACTATTCAGCGATCTTTTTCGATGATGGTGTGTAATTTACTAAGTAAATAATAATTAAAAGCAAGTAACTGAGATCAAGTATTCTAGAGCAATTCGTGAGTTGTTATCAATAAGAAAGAAACGGTCCAAAGTGAGCGACAAACAATCCAGTTGAGTTTTCCAGTTGATTCTACTTCTCGATTTTCTAGATTGCTAACTAACATGTTAAGTATATTCGTGAAAACCTATCGATTCTTCACGACTCTATGCAAGCTACTCAAACGCCTATATGTCTATGGAATTAAATCACATGCATACATTAAAGAACTCTATATTTAGCTAAGCAAGACGAATAGGTATATGTCTATCCTACCCGCAAATCGATTCTCTGATGCCCAGGTTCACAATCAAGCCCTATTCTTTCTTATGTGCATTCACAAGTTCCCTCTGTCGAGTTCAACTTATAAACCGTAGATGGTGTTCAATTATCAGGCCTCAATAACCAAACAATTAGGCTCAAGAAAGAATAAACAATCTGTAATGGTAAACTAATAGGTAGAAATGAACTTTCAAACATCAACCTTCATATATTTGCTCTAACCCTAGAACGGTATGTTTAGCTACGCATATTCACAATAACAACACAACAATTCATGGAAGAAATATGAAGTATTGTAATAGATTTAGTAAAGGAATTAAACCCTTGGTTCAATGTGTTTTCTGACAAAACTCTGCTCCAAAACCGACCTCCCCTTAATATTCACAAAATAATAAGCTTTTATAGTGTTTACAAAGTGCTAGGATAAATTAAACCAAAGCCTAAACTAGTTGGGAAAACTTAATTCACGTCAGACTCAAAGCTTTCTTTGAAGCCTCGCTTCCAGTATAGCTCTCCAATTCAAAGCTATCTCTGAAGCTTTGCTCTCATGACAACTTCCAAATTCCAAGGCTTTCTTGAAAGCCTTGCTTTCAAAATAGCTTCTAATGTATCAGTTTAATCCAAGCCTTGATTTTCAATGTATTTTGCTCCAATTTGATTGTTCTTGCCTCGAATTCATCCAAATCATTCCTAAATTCACAAACACAATAAGTGAGCGCAAGAAACATAATTATTCCGTGTAATGGGCGAATAACGTATCAAAATGCGAGGAAATATTAAGAGAAAATAGAAAAATATTGCCAAACATCAGTCTCTCTTCTCTAATGAGAGTAACTCGATGCTTGGGTTTGGACTCTAGAGTAGTTTGTTTGCATGAATCTTTGGTTTTTGTATATGCTCTCTCTATGTCTCACTAATTATGTTCATACATCATGGTATTTTTCAAATTCTTGCGGTGAGACTTTTATTAGTTAATTTTTCTATTCAAGAATGTTTAAATTTTTCTTCTCCTCTCGGAATAGGACCAAGAACCTCTCTTGATGGAGGCCGGGAAGAATACAAAGTAGCGGATGTGTCCAGCAGTGCAAATCTTTGCAGTACTATATTTGACGCTTAGTTGAACTATATGATTTCTTTTGTTCATAGATGGTGTAAACTGATAGTGATAGTGACATGATACATTGGTTGGTTATGTGGCATATGATGAAAGTAGGAAATGAGCAATCAAATCACATGCTTGGGTTTGATTTTGTAAGTGCAAAAAAAAAAAAAAAAAAAAAAAAGGGGGAAATGAAATAGTATTAGCTTATTTTTACATAATCCTAGGAGGTGATGTATTGTCTTCTATGTTTGTTACCATTTGTCAAGGATGGTACTGCCCTTTCATGTTGTGGAATTATGGTTAGTCTGAAAATGCTATATAGAGTCTTAATCACATGTACATGCAACGGACACAATCAAATCTATATCAGATTTCAACTTTTTGTGAAGGATTTACTCAATCAGATTTGTCAAGGATGGTACTTTTTGTGAAGAATTATTTCTCTGATTTGTTTGTGCTTTTTGTAGTTCTCTTTTTGATTCGTGCAATGTTGTGAAACTGTGATGATCTCACCATTCTCTTTTAGAGGTACCGATTTGAAGCGACAAGCCGATAACGGAAAGAGTTTGTACCGTAAGGTAGCCTAAATGGAGCTTATTTGCGTCAACCAGTTGGTCTCAAGATTTTCTCATTTTGGGTAGAGGACTAGAGGTGATGTGTCCCATGTCCGGCTCGCGATGAGGCTGTATGTTACTTCAATGGAGAACATATTCATTAACTGTGGACTTTTTCTAAGAATTATGAACTATTTGTGAGCAAAACTCTTTGTTTTCAAGAGATTTCTTTTCGAAGTGGTTATATTTTTAGTTTGTATCTTCCCTCTTGCAATTCATCATGAAAATTGGTGTCTTATTAACTTCAAAAAATGTATGTATGTTTGATCTAATATAATGTTGTTTCTAATTAACATATGTAATTCATAATTTTTTTTTATTTCATTCACCTAATTTTCTTAATATATAAAAGGATACTGAATTACGTGTTGGGCCTGTGCTCGGACATCAAACGTCTAGTTTACCTATATAATACTAGTTTACCAAAAACAACATCCATTTGAATTAATGAATAAATTTATCACCCTATAAATTTTATAAATGACGTGTCGTATCTTCGTCATCCTTTTTCTCCATCTAAAGGTACTGCCTGTGGCACTTGCCCCTGCCCCATTCCACATTCTCCTAGCTAATTGTGTTAAAGTATTGACTGGACAATACTTGTCCTCACCCCTTCCACAATCTCCTAAATACTATTGAAGTGTAGCTTAGGCAACATTTGTCTTTTAACTCTTCCACATTTTCCTATCTAATTGCTTTGAATTATTAGCTACTAGGCAGTACTTACTTTCACCCCCTTCCCCAATTTCTCAGATAATTAAAGTGTAGCCTAGGCATCACATACCCTTCCTACATTCTCTTAACTAGCTTGAACTGTTGTCTACGAAATAAAATAGAGACTATTTTTTACTTAAAACTATGAAAAACGAGGGACAAACTCTCAAAACTAGTCAATTTCTAAGCACATGGTGAAATTTTCTGTGAGAGCAATTTTGACCATTTTCCAAAGTAAAAAGTTATGATATCTCAGGTGCATTGATAATTAATTACACTTTTATATTCTTAAAAAAAAAAATCAAATGGGTACCGATAATTGAACTGCTACTGCTATTGATAAGCATAACAATATCGGTATATCGGTTCGGTAATGATATTGATTTCTAATACCGATAAGAAATCGATACGGAAGATATTTTATTTTATTTATTATTAATATATTAACCTTTTTAAATGGTGGAATAAATATTAGATTTTGATGGAAGTTGTTGCCTTTTATAGAGTAATCAAGATCTAGGTAGTCTAAATTTTCTTTCACGACTGTGCTAACATGGATTTGATCAAGCTCAAGCACTGCTTTAGACAGTTCTGCAACTTTTTCTGTGGAACTCTCATCAACCAATATGCTTGCAGAGTTGACATCACTATGTATTACTACTTTAGTATAGCCAATGCGAAGGTAGTGAAAACCTCTCACATGGTTTAAGAGTTTAATTGTCTCATATATGAGTTAATTTTGCATTACATAAGCATAAGAATAAATAAGTTTAGTAGGAGAGTAGAATCTGTCCACTGTTGAGGGACCAGCTTTGAATGAATCAATGGTTGAAGAATGCCAGGATAATTTTCACAAATGGTCACACAACTATGAGTTTTTTGTATTAAAGTAACACAACTTTGTTTATTTACCGAAAAGTCACACTACTATTACATTCATAACCATATGGTCACAATAGCTGGAAAATACAACTTCCGGTGGACTTTATGTATTTTTTTAAAATTTTTATCATTTTTCCTTTTGTTTGCACAAATAACAATTAGCAAAAACAAACAAATGAATATTTACCAATAGGCTCTTGGTTAATTTTTTACTTTATCATGATAGATTTTAGAAAAAAAGTTTTAACCATATATATATATATAATATTTAAATGCAAAGCAATATGATGATAAGAACCTCTAAATTCTTCACTTTCTAAGAGAAGTGGGAAATCTAAATCTTAAAATTAATGAAATAAAATATTAGTGTAATTTTTTTTTTATCAATGTGATTCATTTTCAAAAGTCACATGCACCGTCTATTTTTAGGCCATTTTATATAAGTAAGCATGACAATTGACTATAAAATATTTTTGTAGTGCTTGTACACTAAATTTGTTTTCTTTCAAATAATTAAAAAAAGCAAAAGGATCATGTATATATAAGTCATGCTTAAGAAAAGATGTATCTTTAAGGAAATCAATCCCTAAAATAACAACCTGAAAAAAATAATTGGTTATGATATTTATTTTGATTCATTTAAAAATTCAAAATTGTCTCTTCTCTTAAAAACATAGTATTTTTTGGGTTTTAAAATTTATCTTCATAAATTATATAAAGAAGTGAAGAAAAAAAAAGTTAATCTAGACAAGAGTGTATTGGTGAATCTCCATTTGTTTATTTTTTTTCAATAGTTATTTGTTTCAAAAATGTGTAAAAGGTAAAAATAGAATAAAAAATAGAAAAATCCTCCCGGAAGTAACACTTTCCGGCTATTGTGACCATTTGATTATGAAGGTAATAATAGTGTGACTTTTAGGTAAGTAAATAAAGTTGTGTAACTTCGATGTAAAAAATCCATAGTTGTATAACCATTTGTGAAAATTACCCAAGAATGCTAATGATGATGGGGTAATTTTGATCAGTAGCCATTTTTGGACGCGCTCATTGGGGACTATCCACCGTTTCAAAATTCATTGAAGAATAGCCAAAAATTCGCGCGCACACTTAAGCTCCATTAGCGTTGGAAAAACACCCAAAACTAGTCCATGACAAAATAATGGGGCTTTGAACAAAATAAATATGACTTGTTCAAAGCCCAAGTATTTTGTTATGAGACTAAAGAAGTCCCATAACAAAATAATCCCGTAACAAAATAATGAGACCTTGAACTATCATGTTCAAATGTCCCATATTCCCATAAAAGGTCCCATCAAATGGATAAATCCCATTATTTTGTTATGAGACTTTATATATAAAGTTTCAGTCTCATAACAAAATGCTGGGGCTTTGAACAAGTTTTGTTCACAGCCCCATCATTTTGTTATGGGACTGAAGCTTTAAACAAAGTCCCATAGCAAAAAAATGGGGCTTTGAATAAAACTTGTTCAAAGCCCCCATTATTTTATACTGGGGTTAGTTCACTGAAGCTTCAAAGCCCCAGTATTTATACTGGGACTTGTCCGGAAGTGGCGAGTCTTCAAACAGTTTTGCATCGCTGGCTAGTATTCATTTAACGCGGTCAAAACATGCTATGTGACTAAATTTTTACTGGTGAAAACTAATGGCGTTAGGCATTGAAGAGTTGTCCATGTGGATAATGTAAGTAGATTTTTGTGCTTTAGTATGAACTTATATTTTTTATTGTTACGTACTAGTTGGTGATTGCTTGGAAGCATCCTACGCAGTGGTACAATAATACGGTCATCGAGAATTCGCGCATTATTTTGGTGGTATAAGTAATATCGGTTACCAAATCGTTAACCACCGAACCGTTAACCAATACACCGATAGCTTATCAGTATAACATTGATTTACCATAATTATATAATGTTAACCAATATACTACAAACATAAGTTAAAACATAAGTTAAAACCTGAACCGTACCTGCCCACGGACACCCGGTTCAAATTCTATCATAATTTTCACCCCAGATAATAAAACTTTAAACTTTGATGATTTCCCTAGACACCACAAAATGGAAAATGTGATGACTGAAGTTGCAGAGCTACTCAAACGCTGTGGCTCTCCTGCAAAACGAAAACCCAGTTTCTTCAAAAGAAAAGGTAACCCCATTTGCATACTAGAATCAACAATTATATTGTATACCCCTAATTTTTAAAAATAGCTTCTTTTAATCCATTGTATAATTTCTTGAGAATCTTGTTTTTTTTTTGTCAGTAAAGTTTAAAGCAAAACGGAGAAATACAAAATCTGTAGTAGCTAAAGAAGAAGGAGTGAGCCGACTAGTAAGGAAGTATTGGGTGCAAAGATATGATCTTTTTTTAAGATATGATCAAGGCATTCAATTGGATGAAGAGGGCTGGTTTTCTGTTACACCTGAGCTGATTGCTGCAGGCCATGCTGCTCGTTGTGGTGGCGGTGTGGTCATTGATGCTTTCACTGGTGTTGGTGGCAATGCTATTCAATTTGCTGCTGTGTATGTACTGAATTCTTGCTTAGTCCCTTTGCGTGTGGTGTGTGTTGGGGGGGGGGGGGAGAAGGGGTGGGGGTCTTGCTTTAGCTCGGCCTCAAATACATAGAACATAAAAGTTATCCTTATGCATTGCCTGTTGAAGTTAACTATTGAAGACACAATTCGAATTGTTCATAACGGACGTGTGTATGCTGTAGTTACAAGCTTTTTCTATGTAAAAGATTCCCTACATTAAAGCTTAGTCAAGAAAAGGAGTTAATCTAGTTGACATGTGAAATACTGTGAGATGATAGGTTTAGGTGTTGACATTTTGTGTTAGTCAGATTTCTCTACGGTATCAAAGAATTAGTAAAATCAGGAAGAAACACTAACCTAGACTAGTGTGTGGAAGGGAGGTTGTTAAAGATGTCATTGGTCGTTTTTGTTACTACTTGCTTAGTTGTTTTCAGATAATTCATTTGCTACAATTTTAACTCAAATACACCCAATAAGATCCTTGCGGTCTTGCGGAGATGTAAATATGATGATGGTTCCCAAGTGTAGTGTACTTGCTCTCTATGAGCTACCTGCATCAGCCGAGTCCTGCAAAACATCCTCTTGAATGCATCACTATCTTCTGACTTTCTAAGCTTTGTATATGTTGTCGTATCGTTTAAGAGGAGCAAAGGAACGATTTTCCCTTACTCTATTTACTTAGGGATGGGCAGTGTCATGTGCAAAAGCTGTCCTTAAATTGTAAAAATATTGCATAACCTAAGATATGTTTCTTTCCTTAAGAATTCAAATAGTAGATTGATTACTTCGAATTCTGAGCTTTGAATCCCAAAAGGAACTCTGCTACTATCATCCTTCCTACTATTTCTCTTCTTTTTAAAAAAAAAAAAAAAAAGAAAAGAAAACCATCATCCTTCCTACTTTTCTTGCCACATTGAGGCCCCATCCACTTGCACCTTCATGACTCCGGCATTACAATGGGTTTCTCAGCCCAGTGTCCAACTTCATGCAGGAACATGTCGCAAGACCCAGCAACCGCAATCACCACAAATTATCTCCCTTCTGTATTGCCTTGCTGTTGGATTTTGCCTATTTTGCCTTGCATGCTTTAAGCTGTTAGTTTTTCATTGGATCAAGATGAAGAAACCTCCTCTTTTTCATGTGAAATTGAAGAGAGTGCCATGAATATTTTGTATGCCAAACTTGTATGCAAAACCTCATCTATAATGTTATTCAAATGGAGGATGGAGCATAAAATTGTGCATTTTCTGCATGGGTCAACAAAAAACTTGTCATTTTTCTTTTCTGATGTCCATGGTCTCATATATAGGTGTCATCATGTTATTGCAATCGATATTGACCCTAGAAAGGTTGCATTGGCTTTTGAAAATGCAAAGATATATGGTGTTGAAGAGCGCATTGATTTCGTTGTTGGAGACTTTTTTCAGCTGGCCCCATACTTGAAGGTACATCCTCCCACCCTTTCTTATTGGTGTTTAGTTAAATAAACAGTTTTCTTTGGTCATCATAAATATGATGCGCTACTGACTTTTGGAGCTATTGATTTAGAGATCCAAGTAACTGTTGTTTGTATTTGGCAGTTTAATTACAGCATCCTTTTGTCGTGAGGGTCCAAATATGGCACTTATTAATAATTATGATAAACATGGGCCAGATCAACGAAAATGTGATTTCTGGTATTATAAGTTTGTATTTTGTTATGTTAAAGCTTTGAATCTATATCCTCAGCCAGATTTACAAAAGCAACTTATGTCTGGCAAACTGCCTTGTGAAGCACCTTAATTGTTTACAGCCATTGGCACCATATGGCTTTTGAAAATGGATGACACTCCATCCTGTTTTGTCTAGTGAGGTTAAGTCTGTTGTTTCCATGTTATGAGATATGGTTCAGGATTCCAGATATATCTCCTCATATCTGCTTATGGTTCTGTCTCTTGAAGGAGCGTATCAATGGAGTATTGACAACATCTGCTTATTTGTTTCTGAAGCTGCCTTAAGTTACATAAAATGATTTGCCACTTGTTAAGTAGCTGCTAAAACTTATAAATGCACGTAGGCTTTGAGGATAAATAGCATTCCGTTAAGTAGCTGCTAAGACTTTTGAATGCAGAATTCTGACCTTTACTCAAGAGCGTCAGTTTGCTCCTCAAAGTATTGAACTGTGAGAGGATTCTAAACTACCCGTTGATAGATTCTACTTCTTGCTATGCTATTGTTCCACTTACATTTGAGTAGCATGAAACTAAAGCATCTTGTAGGGTTGGGTAGCTGCATATTGGATCAATGATTTTGTGTTTGTGTACTTTGACCAATCGATATGTTCTCAGCGAAGTGATGGATACTTATTAGATTTCCCACAAAATACAAAATGAAGCTGTTGCAAGTTGATAAAGTTCAGGATGACTGAAATATACTGCCCTCCCGAGGGTATCACTCAATATCTGCCATTCTCTCAATTTTCTTTGCAGTTTATCTTCCTAAATGTTGCCATCTTCTCTTTACTAGGGGGACGTAGTATTTCTTTCACCACCATGGGGTGGTCCAGCATACATGGCGAGCGAAACTTTTACTCTTGACTTACTGCAGCCAAAAGATGGGTATGTTTCTGTGCTTGGCTCAATGCTTGTTTCTATATCAGTGCGGTGTTTGCTATATCGTAATTACTTTAAGTTGCATTTAAATCTAGCATCATCTACTCTCTTTTCGCTATGTCAAGAAAAATCTTCCATTCATTGGCTTTTGGTGTCACGGAAGATCAATTGTATAGTTGGCACTTCAACTCTTTTTTCAGGTTTTCATGTCTTTTCCCCTTAGTTTTACTCTTAAATTACCTCAAGAACTTTTCCGTAGAATAAATATGCCAAAATTGGTGGTATAGTTGAAAGGTCAGAATCGTTAACTTACCTAACTTTTGATTGCCAGGCTTTCTTTCTATATAAAATTTTTCAGATGTATGCAAATGAGGTAGATAATTATTCCAAGTCTCATTTTGTGCCCATGATTTAATAAATCAACTTTTGTGTTTTCTAGTTTAGTCAATAATGTGAGTATTTTAATCATTATGTTCCGAGCATGGTATCTATAGCCCAGATGCACCTTCTTTCTGTCTATTAGGTTCAGCATCTGTTTTGTTGATGAGACTTTTTGAATTTTGTGCAGTTATTCATTGTTCCAAGTTGCTCAAAGTATATCGCCAAATGTCATTATGTACTTGCCACGTAATGTGGACTTACTACAAGTTGAAGAGCTCTCTTGGCTATCTTCTCCGCCTTTGAAAGTTGAGGTAATATTCTCTTTGCTGTGCTAGCATGGGATGTTAAGCAGTTTCACTAGAGCTGGCTTCCTTGTGCAGATTGAAGAGAATATGCTTCATGGCAAGCTGAAGAGCATAACTGCTTATTTTGGTGACATCGCGCTCTGAGACCTCAGCATGTATGACCTCTAACCGGAATCTGCCTTCTGTCAAACTGTGTCAACGGAAGACACTGCACATATGAAATTGTATGGTCTCTAGTTGACTCCTGCTGTTTAAGAACTCCATGCTATGATTGATTAGCGCCATATTGGCCAAGTGCAAATTGCTGAGCTGATTAATTAAGATGAAACTGTAGATTTTTGGTGTCGAATGGCTGAAAATGAAGTCAAAACTGTAGATTTTGCTCTTTATTTCTTTCAAAACAAGAAAACTAAGGAAAAAAAGGGAAGAAGTTCAAAAATTACTTATATTTGAAGATAGAATTTGTATATTTAGCAAATGAGTTGAATTTTCTGTGTACATCTGTATATTATATCTTGCTTAGATCAGTTTGAGAGTGATCTTTTCGCTGACCAATGTCTGTTTTTTGTGGGTTTGCAGTATCTGAAAGGAAAATGATGTGTCTATTAATCTTAAACCAACCAATAAATGTTTATGAATTTTTAGGCATGAGTTGTTTTCACATATAATTTTCATCTTTCTCTAGGACCACCCAAAGCCAAAGGAACTCGTTTTCTGACTTCATCTTCATCTGACTTTGGGATACTGCAACACTACTATAACTCCTAACTAAACAAGGAAAGTGATGTGCTAATTTGATAGAAGCAAGTTGCAGTAATGTTAGGTATCGGCTAATAAATACATGTGTATGTATTAGGTGCTCAATTGAGCATTTCCTAGAAGTGTTGTGCAGCAGCCTTAATAGTAAAGAGCTACCACAACTCCAAAAATAGTGTGCAACAGTTGCGGAATCAACCAGCCGTGGAAGCTTTTACTTGAGGGGGCGCTCTTGGCCCAGTGAATATCGCTAATCTTAGCTTAGAAATATGAAAAATAAATACATTTTTCATATTTTATTGCCTTCGACTTGTCGTTTGCCTTTTCAAATTCTATCAAGATTTCCCTCCTCCAATTCTTTATTCTTTGAGAAATGAACCTACGGGAAGGGGAGCTGGCACAGAAGCAATAAAACAACTTTTACAGTATCAATGATCAGTACCGGTACAGGGGAGGATACATGTTACACTACGATTTTGAATCAGAAGAGAGATTTAAAGAAATGGCAAAAATTTTGAGACGTGTTTTTAATATTTCCTACTTGTAAAAGTGCTTTTAATTCTTTACATAGATTAGAACAAAATAAAGTAGATTTGAAGAGGTACTACTAGGAAAATATTCCAAATATTACTGAGGAAAAAGAAAAGAATGTAGGTGGTTCTACATTAAAAGGGTTAGCTAGGTGCAATATTTTAGCATTTGTTGCCGTTTAAGGAAGGGGAAGGTTTAGTACTTGAGATGAGAGTGGTCCTAAGAAGGTGTTAAACTACCAAAGGCACATCAATGAATTAAGAGGGTGAAACAGAGCTTCACATGGCAATGCATAATCATATGAAATATTAATGCAGCTACCACCAATTGATAGGATTCTTCCTGACTTTGAATCAGAGTACTTGAATTTGAGTTGGAAATGGAAAAAAGAAAAACCTTGTATTGAGTTAGCCGAGGCTTCAATACGATTGTCGGATATCAGGTGGAAAAAAAAAAAAAAAAGAATATTAATGTAACTAAGAGTATGTAATGTGATCTTAAATACTCATTCTTAGACCTTAGACTCTCCCGATTTTCTTTTAAAGAAAAAAAAAATTAATTCGTTTAGTTGCACTCTATTTTCATGCATCATTTCTATCTACATTTCATAGAAAATTAATGAATTCATAAGGACTCGGATATATTTGACAAAAAGTTTCAGTACACAGAAAAGGCCAAAAGAATCAAAACAACTTAGCACAAGATAGGGGAATCTTGAAATCTTGAACTGGTTGAGATGATATTTTGTACTTGTATATACTATTCTGGGGCTCCATTTCACAGGAATCCAAACAAATTTCAATCTCTGACTTTGAAAACTTTTGCTCATTCAGGACAGCAACAAGAAAAAGTTCAAATTCTGTACACTTTGTTGTACTCTATTTGCCTCAAAATCTTGACCTTACGGATTCATTAAATTGTACTACTACTCAAACTGATACTTTTCAGTTCATATCTGATTCAGTTGACCATCCAAATTCAAAGCTTATTATATATTCCTCCTATCTTTTTTATGAATCATAATGCTAAAATTGATAAAGTTGTTTTAAATACTTCACAAAAAAGAGTAGACACAACCTTTCATGAGTCTCTTTCAGGGCTACAATTATTGGCTGAAGAATTAATGTTTGAGACACCTTACCTTTTTTCTCTTAAATTTAGACGTGACATAAGTGTACTAATCATACAAGGATTTATGTTATATATACACCCGTCAGTAAAAAATTAGAATACACTACTAGTGTCATAAGTTAAGTATTACTCTATTGTCATATCAGACTTGCAATTAAGAGTTTACCACATATAATTTTTGTAGTTCAACTTAACAGGATATGTAAAAGATATACTCCTATATACCGTCAACATATATATGTATATAAAATTTAAGACAAGCATTCTCCTAATTACCAAACCCCACTGGTTGCCGAGTCATAAAGAGAAGCATTCCCTCTCCTAATTACCTCCCCTCTCTCTTCACTTCATTTGTACATTTATATACCATATCCTTCACAAACAACCTCAAAACTTTGTCCCTACTTCTTCTCCACCCCCCTCCCCCCTATCAGCACAAAGGAAATATACAACAACACATTCATACAGAAGCTATAAAATGAACTACAAGAAATTAGGAAGTAGGAAGAATATGAGAGGATTTATGTGCCAGGCTGAAGTGGCAACTGCAGTAATGTGCATGAGCTGTGATTCAAGATCATCGGTTGTTGTACCAGCGGCACGACGTAGGATGTTGGTGGAAGAACATACAAAATTAATCAACTACTCCAAAAGTAGTACTAGGTTAGGGGATGTACCTCGTAGACTTGGTTCTATGCCTATTATTAGTAGTAAGAGATCAAGAAATGGTGCTGCTACTGATTCTGCTATTCCTGTTTTGACAATTTCTAAGAAAGATCAAGAAAATGGTTCACAAATTGTTCCTTCACTACCCTCATCAGATAATGCATTCCAGGTGACATTTTTTAATGCTACTAGAATCATTGTATACTTAATTCATTTGGAAAAATAATAATGCAGTTACATAATCTATGACATATATGCAGGTTGTTGTGATGAGAGTCTCTCTGCATTGTCAAGGTTGTGCTGGTAAAGTGAAGAAACATCTCTCCAAAATGGAAGGTACGTACTACTACATGCTGCAAATTATTAAAAAAAAAAAAGAAAAAAAAAGGCAATTTTTGGTGTTCTTATAGTGGACAATCAAACAAGAACTTGATGAGCGAATTTTGTTATATGTAGCACTGCAGTTTCCATCTAGAGAAGTTTAGAGAGAATTATTATTTACTATAGTATTATTTTTAATTAACTTGGCAGAGGAGGAAGATGTTAGGGAAAAAAAAAATGGCGAACACCTTCTATCATATAGAATGGGTGCAAAAAGGAAGAAGATTATTAAGTCAAAATTTTTGTGTGTGGGAGGAAATTAAACTTCATAAATTTGCTACTGTAAGTGGAGATAATGATTAATGATGTCACCAAAAAAGATCACGAGCTAATGAATGTCTTAAATGGCTTCAACTTAATGCAGAAGACTGTATATGTAATTGAATAGTTGCACCTTGCATGCCATC
Source organism: Petunia secreta (assembly GCA_029990175.1). Lineage (NCBI taxonomy): Eukaryota > Viridiplantae > Streptophyta > Magnoliopsida > Solanales > Solanaceae > Petunia > Petunia secreta. Next base: position 6,034,737 of record JARKIP010000028.1, on the reverse strand, counting down.
ACAATTATTTCAAGAATTTTCTACATACCATGTCCAATAATGACAATACTACATTGTATTTAGTCAAAAGATTAAGGTTTCATGATTACTACTTTTGCCTTTTATAATTATTACAATATTTTAAAGGGTATAGTTTGACTTTGAGTTTATGAATTTAGCAGGGGTAACATCTTTCAGCATAGACTTGGATAGCAAAAGGGTAACTGTGATGGGACATGTGTCACCAGTTGGTGTGTTGGAAAGCATATCGAAAGTGAAAAGAGCTGAATTTTGGCCCTAATTAGTTGTTGAAGAACAAGAACAGAAGTGCATACCTAAAAGTGGCCTAGCAATATTGTTTGATTTGATGAATGCATGAGCAAGAGAGACTTATTTATGTGTTTCAAAGAAGAAGCCAACAAAGAAACCTCAAAAGTGTTTTTGTATTTTCTTTCTATTTAGGTAGACTGTTTAAATCGTATGGTCCCCGAGCTGCTGTGGAAAATTGTTAAAAATCTCATCACGTGAACAATGCCAGTACAGATGCTGATATCTTTGGCCTATATAAAACTTGAGTCTTCTTTCTTTGGATTTTTTTTTTTCTTTTCTAGCATGACCTGACCTTTAACTTATTAATGTTTCCTATTTTTTCCAAGGTTAAAAAAACATCTTAAAGGTTATACAAGAAAAAACTATTTCTAAATTTTGGATGTATTTATAGATAAGTCTCTTTCCATTCCATACTTCATATATCAAGTATTTAGTTTCTAATTGCCATTGGTACATGAATTATAACAAAACACTACTTGTCCACCTCGCCTCCTAAACAGTCACCAGTTTGTATGTGCAATCAACTACCAAATATGAACTGTACAAAATCCTGCGGTGCTGGATTAGTGGATGGGTTGTTAATATTTGATATTTTATATAATTTTGTAATTTTTGGCATAGCTTTTGATTATATCACGGCAGGTTGGCCTATGCTCTATTAGAAGTCCCATCATTACTTTATCATACTATCTTGGATCAGTGTTTTGTGTTAATTAACTAGCAATAAGTTAAGAGCACATCACTTGTCTGATGGAGTAATTTAACTTAACTACTAACTAGAGTGTCCATTTCGTCCATGCAAAGCTTGGCCGTTTTATAGATTTTATTGGCTTTACCGGGAATACTTCCACTCTCAGTAACCTGTGCCATATCTTTAACCAATAAGCTGAGTAAATGAGACCTCTAGCAAGTTTGTCTTTAACCACTCACTCTCACTTCTAAATGTACAATACATGCCAATTTTAACCGCTGCCTATGCTTATAGAGTTTGTAGTTGGGCCTGGAGCATTTTGACTAAAAGTTATGGTGGGTGTTCTTGGGCCTTGGCACTATGGCAGTCCTGCAAACAAATACAGATTCTCTTCTCTTGACCTTGGTCCCTTTTGAACTGCCAACTGCCCAGGTTCAAATACATAAAAAAGGCATCCTGAAAATACCAAACTTCATGGGCCAGACCATAAAAGCTTGAAAATGTCCACAAGAAAAGTAAGGGACTTTTGTCTTTCACTGATACATGAAAAAGCAAGCTGAAAGAGTGTCCACAAAAGCATGCGAAACCCACACAATAAAAGTAACAATAAACTTTCACCATACACATTGCTACAGTCAACCGACCATCCAGAAAAGACGGTCAAAAGCAAAGGGAAGAATACCACCATCAAGTATAATACTGAAGAACCAAATGGAAGAACTAATAAGATAAAGAGATCCCCCAAATAAGAATCTCATATAACAAAACAAGTGACACTGCAGTGTCATCCTATTTACGCAGGTACCATAAATTACCTACATCTAGTATAGAATAGGAGTACATCCACGAGCAAAGTCTAATAACAAAACATCATAACAAGATCTCTGGCTGCTCACGATCCCAAAATGTGCCTAGAACCAAAACAAAAACATGGCCCTAAAATATGCTTAGAACCAACAAAAAACTGCAGCCGCCAAGGTCACGACCAATTGTCCAACGGATAGACCAAGTGTAGTAGAATCGGAGCTTCCTGGAGCTGGTGCAGGAGCAACCTCACTCGCTCCTTCAGCAGTGGTCGGAGCAACAGCTATGGTTGGTGATACAGCAATTGGAGAAAGAGCTGCAGTAATAGATAAAGATTAAAATCCAAACATCATACTATTCTTAAGTTGATACAATATGCGAACCTATTTCATCAATATATCAAACAAAATCCATTTGATCTTTCTAGATAAGATATGCAGCATTCTCATGGATTCAAGTCCACTAGTCTATTAAGCATATCATATAAATTTCTTTACCATATTAAAGACTACGGAATAATTAGAATAGCGCTTACTCCTACACTAACAGAATCACAAGGAAACGAGCGGCAGATTCAGATCAACTCATTTAAACTCCTATACTAAGTAACAGCCCACCTTGTAGAATAATCTTAAAAGTTGAAATGAACCCATACATGTCATAGAACTAAAATGTACTACCTCAGTTGTTCAAGTTCTTTTACATAGCCTTTTTTTTAATGTAGTAATCGAAGAAAAAATCATTAGCATCTAATGTTACTCAAGCCAAAAGAGTGGGTCAATCAAATTGATGGAATATCAAATAAGTATTACTGTAAGACATATGTTCAATTAAGTGGACTATTATAATGATTTTTTTTTTTTTTTAAAAGAGTCCTCATCTCCACAATGGCCACAACACGTGAAGTACAATAAAACACGAAAATAAAAAGACATCAAATATTTTTAGATAGGAATGTCTTATTTCCTTATCTTTATCCATCCACATCTCCAAAAAATTGAGGTCTTTTTCTCCTTCTTTTATGTGGGGGTTGTTGGGGGGTCGGATTGCATAGTATTCAACATTTCAACAAGAGGTCAAGATCTAGGAATTTTAGTACTTTTCAGATTAACTTTTTTTTCTCTTCCTAGTGTACTAGGAATATTCTCGGACCTCACTCGTGGGATAACACGGCTATATTGTTGTTGCTACAATGTCTACAAAATTTAAAAATGTCATGTGAACAAAAAGACCACAGTCAAACCCACATGAAAAAGGAATTAAGAAAATTAATTAATGTCAGATCTGTACATACCAGGAGCACCAGTACCACCACTCACTACACAAATACAAAACAAAAAGATTAGTAAATATAACTATAACTAACACATCCAATAAAATAAAACATTACTTATAAAAGTATTACAATTTGTTTAAACTTACATCCACAGTTACTAACATCAGGAGCAGAGACATGACAAGCAGCAGGAAGTTCCATAGCTTTAGTAACATTAAGTACAACACCCAACTGAGCACTATTTTTGAACCCTTCACAAAGACATTCAGAGTTGGTTTTTAAAACCATTTTTAAGCCAGAACAACAAGTACCTTCAGGTTTCTTAACAGTACTACCATTTGTAACGTAAGACAAACAGTCAGCTAAGTTTAGTACTAGGTTGTTACAGTCTACTGCTGGTGCAGGTGCTGTGTGGTGTGCTGATTCTACTAGGCTAAATGTAAAAACCCACATTGAAATAAGGCTAAAAAGTGCAAATGAATTTATCTTGGAAGCCATTTTTTGAGAGTGAAAAAAGGTGATAAGGAAATTGAGAAAATTTTGTACTCTTTTTTGGGAGTTGTTAATGAGGGTATAAATAAAAAGAGAATGGGGCGGGTACGGGTTAAAAGGATTGGGTCGGGTTATGTGTGAATATAGAAGGACACGTGTTGAACAATCCCAAAATAATGTGTCTTCTTGTGGTAGGAATATACATCTTCTCTTTTTCCCCCTTTTTTGTGTTGCTTTTATATTTGTTTCATTTTGATATGTTTCATTTATGAAGTTTATGCTAGACAGGATTCTGTTTAGTTTTTCAAATCTTATAAGGATAACAATTTGTTTGTAGAATAGATTTTGTTAACTTTCACAATTATCTCGTCTTAATTTAGTTTATCTGATTTAATTTTTTTGGTATACTATTTTGGCACGTACTTAATAGAAAATAGATATGCCCAATAAAACTACTTCATCCGTTCCACTTTATGTGTCATAGTTTGACTTGGCGTGGAGTTTAAGAAATAAATGAAGACTTTTGAAATTTATAGTCTAAAATAATATATAGATGTTTGTGTGGTTGTAAATCATTTCATTAATGACAAAACTGTAACTTTAAAGTTAAATTGTTATCAAATTTAGAATTTTGTCATTCATTTTGTAACAGACTAATAAAGAAATATTGCCACGTAAATTGAAATTGAAATGGGGGAAATATTATACTTACGTCGTTCCATTTATGTGTCATAGTTTGACTCGGCACAAAGTTTAAGAAATAAAGGAAGACTTTTGAAATTTGTGGGTAAAATAAAGTAAAAATATTTGTGTGGTTGTAAATCATTTCAGTAATGGCAAAACTGTAATTTTGAAGTTAAATTGTTACCAAATTTAGAATGCTGTCATTCTTTTTAAAACGGATAAATAAAAAAATGCTGTCAAATAAATTGGAACGGAGGGAGTACATGATGTTACTCACATCTTACTTGTAAGACTTGTTATTGTTATTTGGTACAAATGTTTAAATATGATCCATGAAGGCTGAAGCCTTATTTAGGGAACCAAATGATTAAAAGTTGGAAGACTATCGGACTTTCCCAAATTCTCAGTGAAAATGCCAAAACTTCTTTTCTGGTTTATTTATTTGTGTGAGGGACACGGAACATGCGGTACGCGTTTCATTGTTTAAAGTGGGAGTAGTAAGCAGTGACATACATTCAAATATTCAATGGTGAAAATTTATATGAATTGTAACCAAATTCAGATTACGATGACAATAAAAGTAGAGACATTTTTCAGGAGATTAATCTATATTTGATTGATAAATTATACTACTACATTACTTCAATAGCCAAATTGGTGACATTTTACTAATGCCCGAAAGTTAAGAGTTAAGAATATTTTGTACGATTAAAAAGCACCCTAATTTATGCGTAAAAGAGGACAGAATATTTGGAGACATATATTTTAAAATAATTTTATATCATTTTCTTATTAGTTCGTTTTGAAGGAAAAAAATGATATAATTTTAAATTTGGAAACAACTTAAATTTAGAATTTTCAATTTATATTTAATGAAATTATTTATAGTCACACAACAAATTTTAAATTTTTTTATTTTTTTCTTAACTCTAAGATTCGAATTAAATTATGTCATCTTTTATGAGATGGAGAAGCATTAATTTTGAGAATGGCTTCTTTTCTCATATGGCTACTCAAAAAGACCAATCAAAAGTTCTAAGCATGAAAATCGAACCATGATGATGCATATTCAATTTAAAACATTTGAATTATGCCTGAATTGACGACCAACAATCACTTTTTCCGTTTCTACAAAATTTTTAATTAAAAACATGGATGGTGAGAAAACAAATTGATTTTTAATCCTTTAAAGTAGGAGCCTTTTTTTGGATTTTCCTAATATGTTGTCAATGTCATAAACATTATGCGGCGGAAAGTTTGAATTCTAATTTCAAAAAATTGGCCAGGCCAGGCCAGACCTGAGCCTGAAACTTCAGAAAAGGACACACGCTACATTTGCCAAGTGGCAGTTACTCCAGACGATAACCCATGGTTCTATCACCATGCTCTTCTTAAATTTCTGAATTTTGGCTGTAGAATTTAAATTTTTAAATTTAAAATGTGTGTGTGATAATACATTCGACTTTAATGACTGATTTTTTGTTTTCAGAAAGAAATCTCCAAAGCTATTCAATTTGTCTTGTTTTATATGTTACTGAACTCTTTAACTTGACTTTCGTGAAATTGCACAAATTTTGATACATCCTATATTTGTGATATTATTAACGAGTCTCTTGATTATCGTGAAATTGCTTGTATATAGAGCTGCAGGAGCCCGATTGACTAAGCTACTTTTAGCTCACATGAGTGTTTGATTGTTACCGTAAAATTGCTTAAAAATATTTGATTGTTACTGCAAAATTGCTTAAAAATATTTGGCTTTTAAGCTCAGAAAAAGCTAAAAATCATAAGTTGGGTAATCCCAACTTCTCACTTTTAACTTAAAAGGTTTGACCAAATATTTTACTATTTGTCCCTTATAATTTTTTCTAATTCTACTAATATCTTAATTAACAAATGCTCTAGATTATATGTTCCTTTTTTAGTTTATTTTAAAAATATTTTAATCATTTAACAAAACAAAGCACTTTTTTACCAAATATTTCTATCGACTTTTTTTTCAGTTTCAATACTTCTATCAAAACACGTAATTGCTTATTTATAAAAATAAGTTCTAGTACTTAAAAATGCTTTAAGCTACTTTTTTTTAAGCCAACCCAAACGGGCTCTAAGCCGATGAATCTTTTTGTTCTTTTATTTTGAGTCCCTAATAAGTCACGCTATATGATGGATTATAGAAGGACTAGGATATTAATGGGATGATTAAGGATAAATTTGTAATAACTGCCCCAATTTTTTTTCCTGAAAAAAAAAACAAAAAAAGATTTGGGGCAGTTATAGATTTATAGTATTGAGGGGTTTGTAAATATTAGGACTCTTAGTCTACTCATCCAAAGATAATAACTACCATATGTATACATTTATCTTGTTGGTGAATACTAATCTATAGTTAGCTGGTGTATTTATCTGCTAGATATGTCTATTTCTCTTACTATAATAAGATGTTACATTGGCTGAATTAACATACGATAGCGAACGACTAAGGATATTATTTATGGAATTATAAGTAGATTAGTAGTTCTAAAGTAAATTGTAGAGCAATTAAGACTAATGAGATAAATTAGCCTATTTAATTATCCGCATTCCGCACACATACATAGTAAATATGGGTTAATTTCCCGGGTGGTCACTGAACTATTGTTTCATTACCACAAAGTCATTTTTGTTTCATTTGTTACTCAAAAGTCACTCAACTTTGCTCCGGTCTACAACAAAGTCACTCAAGCCGAATTTTGTTTAAAACTTGCCGGAAAAATGATGTGGCATCATTAATTAAAAATAATTTTCTTAATTACTTTTTTATCTATTAATCTAATTCCTTAACCCATTATTCTTATTCTACCCAACCCAAACACATTTTACTACTTCTTTTTTGCCACATTATGCCAAGGATTTTGCTACTTCTTTTTCGCCACATTATCTTTTTTATAGTAACTCTATCTCGTATCTTATTATTTTCTTGGCCATATTGTAAATTCATTCTTTATTTACTAGTATGTTATATCATGAAACGACTGCAAACAATATAATCTATCAAAACGTTGAACTCAACAAAACATTAAGTATAATACAATAGATATATTATGAAACCATATACATAGCAACAGTCCAAACGAGCTGTTAATTTGGTTTTAAAATTTTAAAAAATCGACATAACTAGTTTGATTTCATAAATAAAAAGCCGAACCAAACCGATCTAAGCTCGTTAATTTTTATGCATTCCACGTTCCTCATTTCCCCTTTTTGCATAACCAATTTGCCTAACATTACTCAATTTGATTAACTAATTAATTCAATACGAAACAGAAGCAAAGAAAAATGATAGCAGTATGAAATGTTTATGCACGACGATGACGTAGAGAAATGTGTTTGAGTTGGGTAGAATAAGAATAACGGGTTAAGGAATTAAATTAAGAGAAGAAAAACTAATTAAGAAAAATATCTTTAATTAATGATGCCACGTCATATTTCCGGCAAGTTTTAAACAAAATTCAGCTTGAGTGACTTTGTTGTAGACCGGAGAAAAGTTGAGTGACTTTTAGGTAACAAATGAAACAAAAGTGACTTTGTGGTAATGAAGCAATAGTTCAGTGACCACCGATGAAATTAACCCTAGTAAATATAGTCTATTATTACCATGAGTTGATATCATAAAAATAACTGCTGCAATGGAAAAGGAAATGAATGAATGAGCTGATGCAATAGTAAATCAGTGTGTCAGTGGCGGAGCCACCTTTGTCCGAAGGGTTCGATTTGAACTCCTTCATCAGAAAATTAGCACTGTGTATATAGGGTAAAATTAATTTTTTTTTAATACATTCTTACCACATGTTGAACCTCGTTGACACAAATTTAAGCTTTACTTTTTAAATTTTGAACCCTTGTTGGAAATTCTGCCTCCACCCTGAAGTGTGTAGAGAAGAACCTAAATTTTCTTAAAGTTCATGCAAACTTTCTGCAAGTATTTTAAAATGAGGTGAATATGAGCCATAACACGAGATAGGGAGACCTTTTCAATACAAGAACATGGTGCACTTAAATTCAAAAGTGATTGTGGTCGGGAACCTATGAGGGGGAAGACATGTTTGAATGCAAGAACATGGTGCCATACTGCGTGGTCATTGGTATGATTGAGTTTGTGAAAATGCTTGGCGCCGAATGTAGAATGGATTGCTACACCCGTGATTGGTGTGATGCCCTTCATGTTCATCGCCATGCATTTTTCGGTGGATTAATATGCCCATTGCCCACTACCTTCTTCTCATTTGAATTTTCTAGTATTCCTCTGTGTTGCTTTACTTTTTGTTTTTACCCCTCCTCTCTGTTTTCCTGCTTACACCATTTATTGATTAACAGGTTATAAAAGATATTTATGTACATATGATTATGCTAAATCAAACAATTTTATCATAAATTAAAATAAATAAATAGATAATTTTAAAACTATGGTTAACATTTGTATCATTCCAATTTATCATAAGTCCACGAAGTGACAAACATGATTAACACACATACTTTACATACATATATGTGGTGTAATAATAGTAACCAATAAAGGTTATTCAAATTAGAGTTCATAACCGTTATTTGAGGTGTGCAATTTCAAACATGCCCCCTTCTTCACTACTCACAAGGCAACAGATCTATTATAAGATTTGCGTTATATTATATCAAATGAAAGTTGCTAAACAAGTTAGCATCTAATCACATAAAATATACAAGCTGGTGACCTTTTTTACACTACTTAAAGAAGATATCGTATATATAAATTTTCATGTGTATCTTAACTATACCTCATGTGTATATTCACTATTTTTTGTATATATGTATCTCTTGTTTATCTCGAATATATCTAATGTATCTCTAATGTATCATGTGTATCCAGTGTAATTTTTGTATCAACATGTATTTCTACCTTGTTCTTTTTGTATCAACATGTATCTCTATTTACTCACTTGTAATTCTCCACTATTTCTGATGTGCATCTTCAATGGATCAACATTTATTCCCATTGTATATTTTATATATGCATGTATATCTCTTGTGCATCTCCGTAGCTTATCTTTTGCATATAATTGTATGTATATTTTGTATTTTCTTATTTGTATCTTTTATGTATGTTTTTGTATCTTCAAGTATGCTTCTGTAGATTATTGTATCTTTTTTTTTTTTTTTTTTTTTGTATATTTTGTATCTTTTGGGTATGTTACCATGTGTACTAAGCCAATTTTATTCTTACATTAATCTCTAAATAAGAAAACAAGATGAGCCAAAGTAGGCAAAATACATACTAGTACTTTAACTTGTCCCGAAAATATAGTTACACACCTTAATTTTGCGGGCGACCTAAGACCCTCTTAACAAAATCAGAGTGATACTTATACAAACCTAAAGGATGACATGGCAGAGAGAGAAATTAAAAGCGAGTGAGATGCTAATTATTGAGCAAATCCAACACGTGTCAACTTTTTATTGACTATTATATAAGCTAATTAGTCTTAATTATTTGTGTCATTTTTTCTTTTTTCTTTTCCTTTTCTTCTTCAACTTAATTCTCTCTCCTCCTCTTTTCTATCTCCACCACCTAAACACCATTTCCACCACCCACCTTCATCCGAAACCCAAAAATTAACAGAAAAAAAAAACTTTTTGGCCCCCAAAAATTGAATCTTGATCTAGAATATCCTTGCGCAAACTAACTCCTTTAATTTTCAAGTACTCATATATCTTCTCCACTTTCCCCTTTAACCTAGCTTTCCTCACAACCAGCCCCTCCCCCGCCATTAACCCCCGCCCACCCTGCTCCCATGTCGTCATCATCAATGGCTTCTATCAAAGCCTCCTGAATCTTCTCCAAATGTTTAATTTTCTCAATCTTTTCTCCTTTAATTTAATTATTTAAACAAAATTTCTTCATGAAATATTCGCCTTTGAATTCGACTGCGGCATTTTTGATTTTAAGCCCGAGGAGTTTGAATACTCGGATTATGATTTGAAGAAGCTCGATTCAGTTCTTGGCACAAATGATGAAAAGGGTGATGTCTCATGTGTCGTCGTTTTGTATATTTATAGTACTGGAATTTGAGTTTGTTGATTCGGTGATGGGGGATTGATTAGCAGAAGTAATACCTTGTAAAATTGAGCTTAGGTCAAGTTTCACAATTTCAACTTTCCTTTCTCTGCTCCTTATTTCTAGCCTTTTTCCTATACAAGTTTCACTTTCTCTTTATTTTTTGCTTCAGGGGTGATGTAGATAATTATGTGTGTTGATGAAAATGGAAGATGTTGATTGAGCTGTAGGGAGGTGGAGTTGAGTGGAGAAGAAGGATGAAACAAGAAATACTAAATGAATATAAAAAGAAAATGTAATATATTGATAAATATTGTAAAAAAAAAGGTGAAAAGGATAATATCACTCTGATTTTGTTAAGGGGAGTCTTAGATCGCCCGCAAAGTTAAGGTGTGTAATTATATTTTCGGGACAAGTTAAGGTACTAAAGTATGTATTTTGCCAGTCAAAGTATATCGACAACTAAGTTTCTATAGCTTCTACAATTACTTAAGAGTATCGACAAGTTCAAACACTTGGCAAAAAATGACAAAATCTAAAGATAATCTAATTTCACTTTTGGTAAAAACAGTCAAAAAAAATTGCGGTTGTGCACATATTTACCTTTGTTGTGTATACTACCAAAACATTACTCCTATTGAGCCCAGTAAACGGTCAACTGAACCATCCATATTTGGCATTTTAGCATCCGTGAGTGATTGTACTTGGCTAACCTGCTTTAAATCACATCCAGGATCGTAAATGTCAACCTCCAAAGAGGTGATACTTGTAACTGGATATTTGTCCGAATTTATTTCTATTGACCCTCCTATTTAAGAAGTAGTTATATTATTACGATTTTCAAAATAGGGCAGCATGTGTCTTTTAAAGTGAAATATTTGCCCTCCACTGTTGCTCGTGTCATGGACCCCAAATCACATAAAACTGCATTGTAGTTCTAAAAATACATTTAGCTAGCGTTTGTTCATAGTTTTTGGGGGGTGTTTTTGGGGTATTTTTTGGAGATTTTTTGGAATTTCCCAAAAAATAAAAATACATTTAGCTAGCGTTTGTTCATAGTTTTTGGGGGGGTGTTTTTGGGGTATTTTTTGGAGATTTTTTGGAATTTCCCAAAAAATCCCAAAAACTGGTTGAACCCAGTTTTTCAATTTTCCAAATTCCAAATTATGTCCAAACGGAGCTTAATGAATATTCATTTTGGCAGACATAAAATTACACAAATTTAATACAGATTAGTTATGTCATCCAGTTGTATGTTGGGTGGCCAAGTATACTCAATGAGGTGCACTTCGTTAAGTAACCAAACAAACTAAAGAGGAATACAACGCTACCTTTCCTTCTGAGTTGAGTAGAGAATTTTGCACGGTCCTACAATGAGAATTGAAACACCAAAATCCAAACCAAAGGTTCAGGAAAACAAATTAGTATGAGAAATTTCAGCATCTCTCAGCGACACAGTTGAAAGTACAGTTCTTAATTCTTACCGACCACCAAGAAAGAGAAAATTTTCGCTAATAACTATTGAAAATTGAAGTAATACACAAATTTTCTCAAATACCTAATCAGTACTCGACAAATTGTCTCAAACACCTACTGAAACTGAAGAAATCAATACATATTAAGGGCAAAAATAAATTAGCAGTCAAAGGAAAATAATTTACCAGTGAAGAGCACATCAATTGCGCCGAAGAGTGGGGAGAGATCGAGAATGAAAGGTTTAGGGAGGAAAGTTTAAGGAAAAAAATGGGAAAGGGATAAATATACCATGCCTTATTTTTAGGTTTATGGATCCATAACTTTAGTTATTAATTTGTATCATTTAAAAGAAGGGTGAAAATCACTTGTATCACCCAATTTTGCTCTAAAAATCAAGTTACCCTCACTATGAACAATTATCATTCTCCCTTTTTTTCTCAAATAATTTTTTTAAAATACCTACTTCACCCTCTTGATTATCAAACTTTTCTTTTTCTTCTTTAATATAATAATTTATTTATTTATTATGAACTAACCTATAAAATAAATAAATAAATATTACTTTCAAAATAAAAATACAGTAAGTAATAGTTAGTGCACATATATGTTAATCACGTCAGTAATGACATGATAAATTAAACATATACAAAAAGTTAGACTAAAAATAATTTGTTTATATCAACAATTTTTTATAGAAATCAAACTCAAATTTAGTTTATCACATAATTGAAAATAAAATGAAGTGAATTGATAATCGTGTACTTATGCATGCAATACATGAAAAAAAGATAGTAAAATAACTATATATTTTACAACAAATTCAAAATATCATATATTTATACTTAAATAAATTTCTAATTATAGATTTGCATTTTGCTTTTCGACTCTATATCTACTATTATTTTGTGTTTGTTGGATATGCAATAGTTTCACATTTAATTTAGCATGATATCTATGGCTTGATTTTTCAGTGTATTTTCTTATATGTTTCTTTCCTAGCCGGAAGCAGCCTCTCTACCTTGGTGGGGGTAAGGTCTGCGTACATCTCATCCTCTCCAGATCCCACTTATGGGATACACTGAGTATGTTGTTGTTGTTAAATTTCAAATTATAATTTTAATTATGATAATTAAAACTCGCAATCTATTTTCAAAATTGAGAATAAAATAAAAAATAAAATTTAAATAAATATACATGCACATAAATAAAGAGAAAAAGATAGCGAGAGATTCATTATGTATGTTGACTCATAGGTACGCATATATTGCACAATACTAATTAAACATAACATTATATTTTATAATTAATTCGTGAAATATTATACTCTTTATAATATTAATGAAATTAAATTACTATAATAAAATATATAATTTTTAAATTATAGGTAGAACATTATGGTTAAAAAATTATATCGTAATATAAATATGAAGCATAAACTTAATTTTTAGAGCAAAGTTGAGGGTGCAAATGATTTTCACCCTTTAAAAAAACCATCTTAATTTAATACAGTTTGCACAAGTTACTAAAACCCCATAAAAAAAACTCCACAAATTACCCTTTTCTTGTAGTGCTCTCAGAGTCTCAGACCTATCTTCATGTAACACTAGGGCGTGATGTAGCATTATCCATTACATACTTCAAACTAACCGCTGTCATGGGTTATAAACTTGTTTGAAGATGGGCATTGATGGAAGTGGAACCACACCTTCACCAATTGTAATAGTGGGGTGTTTTTATTCCAATTAATTGATTACATTTCACTTCTATTTTGTAAATTCTCACGTTAAATGGTAAACATGGATGATTTAAGAGTTAGACAACTAAAGTTTCTATTTATTTATATTATTAAAAAATTTGTCTACACAAATGTTAGCCATTTACTTCAATACTCTATCTTGTCTTTGATTATACATACTCTTACGAACATATATAAAGTTTGAATTGTTTAATTCAAAGTTCTAAAATATTACATAAGCTTCTACTCCCAAAAAATTTGAAAAAACAAAATAAAAACTTTAAAATTTTGAAAAGGAAATTTACATCTCTTTAGTACAAATGATGCTATTACTATACAAGTGAATTAATAGAAGATCAAATTATGAGCCTAAAGAAATAATGTTAAATTGTGTGGCCATCTCATATAATAGCTTAAATTCTTATTGAGAGCAACCTTTATTCATTTTAGTCTTTTATGTGCGTACCCGATTCATTTTCTTTCATGGGTCAAACATGTTAAATTTATTTTTTTGTTTCAATGGTGGAGGTGAGATTTGAACCCATGATCTCTGTCTGCTCTTATATCATGTTAAATTGTACGACAAACTCATCAAAAAATTTAAACTTTTAGAAATACCATATATTTATTTATTTGTCTCCTCAACAAATAAAGTATCAAAAATTAATTTTAAACTTTTATTATATGAAATGGTGTAAAGTAAAATGTTTCGACCGTGTACTTGACTATTATATAAATAATGATGACATTTTAGTCATTACAGAGCTGAATATAACCTAATATATACGTGGCTTAATTTCTATAACCACTGGACTGCTTTAGTGTCCCTTGTTTCTCTGATCTTTATGCTTTCTAGCTTATGTAAACTTTGGTTTTTTCCTGTCAAATTCATCCATTCTAGCTCATATTTATATTGTATTATCTGGTATGTCCCTTGATTTTTCTCTTTAGACAAAGAGACATGATAGTAACAACTAAAGAAGAAGTTTTGCACCCGAGGTCTGTTCCTTTATATTTCTTCCCCATTTTATCATCTTAACTAACTAAAATTTGAATATGAATTTCTTAATGTTGGGTCCCGTTAATAGTGCAGAGGGTGGAGAACAAATGGAGAGTCGAAGCAATACTACATCAAATTTGGGCTTCTATCTACTCCATGTTAATTATCAAGCTTGAAGCATGATGAGGATTATGTATGTCTGCAATTTTTGTTGCTTATAGCACTGATCCTGGAGAACTTTCTCTTAAACATTTCTATGTAATGAACAAGTTAACATTAGATTTTTTTTTTTTTTTTTGAATAGTTCACGCTGACTAAACAATGGACATATCACCTAAACAAGAATAGTCATTTTTTGTATATTTCGTGCATATTTCATACATGTTTTGTGCAAAATATGTGTATAATCTATGCTTATTACGCGGCTACTTCTGTAAAGCTCTCTTTTTTTTCTTCATCCGAACTTTGGTGTTACTTTATCTTTTGATATGTGGAATGCATATTTGAATTTACTTCAATACTTATTTGTTCCGACATATAACAAGCGCCACAGGCTTTGGCATGTCCTTTTAAATATAGTGATCTTTCACAACCGCAACTTATGACATTCATTTTAGTATCAGTTGTGCACTTCTACTATTTTCATCAGCAATTTGCTACATCTCAACTAACAAAAATATCAGGTAATTCAGGTTTAAATCATTGACAAATGAGAACAAAATACTGGACGTTTTCTCAAAGGGCAATCCTGGAGTACGTAATGTTGTGTTTTTTTGATGGTGTGAATGGAAAATGAAAGGGACGTAATCCCACGTAGGAAGGTGAAAATTATTTGTTGGGCTTGTATAAATGCATAGTTGAGAAAAAGGCAAGCCCTCGCTGTTGTCATTGGTGTTTTTGGATTCAATCAAATGATTTAATAGATAATTTTTTTCCTTTATTTTAACCCCCCCCCCCCCCCGCCCCCTCATTTTCGTAACAGTCACCTTCGCCGATCAATTTGAAAATCTCTCTGCCCCCTTTTCAGCATTGTTCTTAAACAAGAGTCAATATTTGTGTGATTTGCTCCGAAGTTTTGCCGGAATTTGAAGTACCACTATTCCAACAAAGGTATACTCCGTTATATCCTGAGAGGAATTAATCCAATACCTTGAATACTATGACGGGATAAAATTTCATAAGGATACACCGTGAATCCTGTGGGCTCGGAATTTTTGTTTTACGTGTTGTACATTAAATTTACGTTTTCATTTTTTTTCGAATACAGTTGATAACAGGTAAATGATTTTAATCAATGTGAGGAGTCATGGTGTAGGCATGCTAAAGAATTCATGAGTTCATTCAATCAGATGTATGAATTAGCCAGAAATTTCAAGGAGTGAACTCTATCAGCAATAGACGTAATAGTCACTCACTTTGAGGCCTCAAGAAACTTTTTACAAAGTGGATGAGAATATTGGAATTAAATTGTGATACTAGTCCGCATTTTACATGGATTCCTTTTGAACTATTGATACAATGACAGCCACATCGTCGCGCTTGCCACCAGTATAGCCTACATATCCGGCTGCTTGGGCTGCATCAGCAAACGGACTTCTCCCAGAAGTAGAGCTACCAGCTTCTAGCACACTAGTTGCCAAAATCTCCGCAATTTCCTAAACAAGAAAGAAACAAAGACCAAGTAAAAAGACTTGCAATCCATTCTAGCAATGTGATTATGGATCTTGGAGGTGAATCTGCTAAAGCTGAATCTGCATGGTTGCAGGTCAGTGCTTGTCGGATGCTGTGAAAGAAAGTAGCCAAACCTGAAGCACTTGGTACACAATTTAATAGTAGAATAAAATGATCTTTTCCAGTAAAAAAGAATGATATTCCCTAGTGTTCGGCTATAGCTTGAAACCCCCGAATCTAGAGCTTAGTCTTAAGATGCAACCTAGTTCTAACAATGCATTTCTGAGCCCTCTAGCCAGCAAAGAAGTCACAAGATTTGGGAAGCTTTAAGTGGAACCCCCAAGCTCCGACAGCCAACAACCGTTCCTCTGCACTGAAAGCAGAACTATACCCTCTCATCACTTACTATAGGCTGAGGATCGTAGACTCATGTTACTTTTTATAAATGGAAAAAGAGACATACGACAAGCCTTCGAGCTAGAGGCTTCGTTCCTTCACTATGTAAATAGAGGGCCACTAACCAACTTGACTCTATCGAATCTGAAACTGCATTATTGCTCTAAGAACAAGTTCTCCCATTCATCTAACACCCTAATATCTGAAAACACCATTACCACTTAGAAGGTAAAACAAGACAAATCTAAACAAAATATCATTGGCACCTGAGGACTTTTGTCGGCTTCCAATGACCTTGAGACGATTGACACTATTTCTTGATCATATAAGTTGTCAAAAAGCGCATCGGTTGCAGTGACAATGATGTCCCCCTCATCTAACTCTATACAGTATTCCTGAAGCATAAAGTGTAACATACAAGAAATGAAGTAATTTTGGATACAAGCATGGACACATCTCAGATACGGATGGCCTTAACATGTGCACACACATACCTCCAGAAGTTGAGATGGATCATCACCTTTTTCAATTTGTATGGGCAAATTGAATTCATGGAGCATTGGTGATGACTTCCCATAAACACTGCCATTCCTTACTATGACAAATCCAGAGTCCCCAATATTAGCCACATGAAGAGCCTGTTAACAATAAATATCACTTCAAAACAGGTTCATGAGTTAGCACTAGTAAATACTTGCCATGATTTTTCCTGACATATAAACACACTGACACACAAGCAATCACTATCTTAGCAAAGGTTTCTCACTTTATAGCATTAATAACTTCATATTCTTATCTTGCTAATAAGTGCATGTATGCTCATGACATCTTTCTGAAGAAAAATCAAGAAGTTAATTAAGAGGCTGACTGCTACTGCATAATGTTAAACTGGAGGTTTTACTTTCTTTGAATTTTAGATTTTTTGATTTTTCGATCAGGCCGCACTGTAACTATATATTGTTAGTCACACGGGATCGGAGGATAATAACTTGGAGGCAACTAAGTGTTTAAATCAAGTCTCAGGAAGCTGGTATGACTGTCTGTGGCTATCGTCTTGTAACTTGTAGATCACAAATGACAATGAATGCATGTGAAAGCAAAAAGCATAATACGATAAAGAGTTCAAATCAAGATTTCAGCTCAATTCTGTTATATGTCAACCCATTATGATGATAGAAATAGATAGGTGTGTGCCAGCTGTGGGTGCATATTTTTTGTTTTCAGGACGGTACCATAAATTGTAAGTGTTGTGTAGCAGAAGACAGACCAATTAATTGGGCAAGGAACATACCTTTCCATCAAAATGAGCAATCAAAGCTGTTGAAGATCCAGGAGTATCTGTTTTTGAGAAACTCCGACTAAGGACTTGCTTAGGATCATTGGTAAAATCCTTGTCGCACTGAGAAACAATGGATTCACTATTTTGCATGAGTTCATGGGCATATACTCCTGGATCACTCCCTGAGTAACAAAGGAACGGTCTCTTAAAATCGACATTTACTAAATTTCTTCGGGACTTAAACATCAATAAGTAGGAAAATATACATGGTGCCTCTAAATTTTTTAAAATCCCTCGAAGTTAATTCATGACTTCCAGACTGAAACTCGAGGCAGTACAGGTGTTGTGTATGATAGAAAACAGAGTCAGCAATACCTTCCAATGACCAGCGACCAACTCCATCGGCTACCCCTAGCCACCTCCCACCAGCAACAAAATATGCTTCATGACCACCTGTCAATGCCTGGTTTATTTATTATTTTTGAATTACTTACTCATAAATCATGATGTTTTATTGGCTAGAAGAAAATTATAACCAATATCTTCTGACAACTTTCCAAATTCAAATTTTAATGAACAGACATTAACTTTGTTTGAAAAAAAAAATTATTAGCTGAACTACTTCTATGTGCATCTTAACAGTAAATATAGCACAGACTCAAAGCTGAAAATTATAAGAAAGGCATGTATCTGAAATACCTTGGATGGATGTTGCAGCAAAGTAGCACCAGAAGACAAAATTAATTCTGCCCGTGTAGGTTCCTCGCTGTTGAAAATGAGAGATCATTGGATATTAGATGCATTACTACTCTTCCAAAGTAAATATAAGAACATTAGCTAGCTAATCTTATATGATATTGATTATTGACCCCTCAACCTCAAGTGTAATATATCAAATGTATCAAGAGTAGGGCAGTTTTATTTTTGTGGGGTTGGGGGGTGCGGGGGGCGACAAAAATAAACGATTTGTTAAGGGGTTTAATATTTGTGTTCACTAGAATAGCACAGCAGTACAGTACTAAAGGGATTTTGATAAAATGTAAAATAATTAATCAAATGTCACCATCTTAAATGATTTTAGCAACATATGCATCCACAGAATTTAGAATATGCATACATGTTATGTCCGGAAAAAGCAAAAAAAACAGAGAAATGTTGAAATCAGGAGGGTCCAAGATTTTAGCAAGATACCTGCTGTCTAAGACTTCTGAAGATTTATCCTCAACCACTTCATGATCAGACACTTCCATGATCTCACTGTTTTCTACTTCTTCTTTTCTTTCTACTTCCAAGGATAAGTTGGGCAGATTTTCATCTAGCTGAGAAAAGTATGGAAGAGAATAAATTATACCTGCAGTGTGCTGGAAGAACTAGTTCAATTTGCTCTCAAATAAACATTCAAGCGAGTAAAAGTATGAAGAGGTGTACATGAGAGCTTTCAAATACAAAATATGTGCTAAAAACAGGAGTACTGCCATCCCATCCAGTATTCTGTTGCGATGAAAATGAGGTGTATGCTCACTAACTACGAGAGCTCCCATCTTAAAGGTTAAAAGAAATGCCGGGATGAATTACACTCTGTGATTCTTAAACATCATCATGCTGGGGTAGTTATAAAGTTCTCAGCCTACGCTGCATAACCATATTTAGTTGAGCTTGAGGATCAGTCTTAGGGTAGCTAAACTCAGACAGGAATCCTGCAAGGAGTATATTACATCCATAACTAGAATAAATAAGAATGTATAACGTATACGCTACTCTAGATTTGGTAATAGCCACATATTGCACAATATACAACACTCTATAAGGAATACCATCTCTAATAGACAATCATTACATTGGCCTAATAACATTTGACCGTCATTATTAACCACGAACCCTGACCAATCAGTTTGCTTGCCTTCATGTGATTCAAAATAAGATTACCTCATACATGAAGAGGAGTGAGCAAAGCCCTATAATCCACATACTTATAATTTACCATATCAAACTTTATTGATAGGTGGATGGAACTCACCGGTAATGGACTTTCACCTTCATTAGACTCCAATCTTATGTTTTGATCAATTTCCTCATTGAGAATTGGTTCAGCCTCCAGCTTAGGAGACAGAGGCGTTACTTCAGTCTCATTAGTTTCACCACTATCCTCAAAGGTGCCATTTTGGGAAGGCTGATCCCCAGTATCTGCAGGCAAACTAATCAGCTCGATTTGATCATCATTGTCGATATTAAGGACTTGGGTACTCTGGTCTTCAGCATTCATAGACAAATTCCTAATATCAACATTCTCTGGACTAATTTCATCAACAACATTCTCAGTATTCCCCAGATTATTTTCCTCGCAAACACTCTCAGCGGACTCTTCCGTTGTAGGATCAACATTTTCAGATATTCCTTCTATCTGTTGGATATTTTCAGTATCATTGTCCACTGCCTGAACTTCAGATGAAGCAGCAAGGGTAATTTCACTATCATTGTCCACTGCCTGAACTTCAGTTGAAGCAGCAAGGATAATTCTATCATCGTCCACTGCCTGAACTTCAGCTGAAGCAGAAAGGGAGATTTCACTATCATTATCCACTGCCTGAACTTCAGTTGAAGCAGTAAGGACAATTCTATCATTGTCCACTGCCTGAACTCCAGCTGAAGCAGCAGGGGAAATTTCACTATCATTGTCCACTTCCTGAACTTCAGTTGAAGCAGCAACGATAATTCTATCATTGTCCTGAACTTCCGTTGAAGCAGCAAGGATAACTATATCATTGTCCACTGCCTGAACTTCAGTTGAAGCAGCACCATTTTCCATCAAGTGAATTGAATCATCGTGTTGATCCTTGTCTCCACCATTCTCCATCGATTGACTTGAACCTTCTCCCTCTGCTTCTTCAATTTCCAGAGTGCTTGCTGAGTCAGAATATTCAAACTCTGCTGCAGCAGCCGAACCTAAAGGAGGTGATATGTCATCATCTAATTCTTCAAATGAATCCTCACTTAATTGATCCTTAATTTCTTCTTCAACTTCCAAAGAAGGAAAAGAATTTTCTGGTGGTGAAACTGAAGCTTCACTATCATCTTCCTTTTCCAAAATCTCCTCCACATGTCCAGCATTCTCAATATTGTCTTCAGCTACAGAATCTTTAATTTCTGTCAGTGAAACCAAACCAATGTCATCCGCGGAACCTTCCAGAAACTTTTCACCCAACCCAGCCTCTAATTCTGCAAAATCACTCCTTCCATTGTTAGTTACTATTGAATCAGAGTTTTCAGTATCAGTGGCCACAGTCACAGCCTGACCCCTAGCTTCTATTTTCTTGACAATGACTTCTCTCTCATTATCGCCATCGAAGACTGTCACCACACTAAATTCATCCTCACTATCCCTTTCCAACTCATCAACACTCAATTGGGGTTCCTCCAATTCATCCTCTTTTGCAACCTCACTTGGGTCCCCGAACCGAAACAGTAGACTCCCATCAGAATGCTCTTCCACAACAAAAAATCAAAATCCCAAATTAAACACAGAAGAAAAGAATACAAAGAACTAATCTTCATCAAAGAATGTATAAGAATAAACATACCATGAGTGGAGATAACATCAAGATTCGGAGAAGTGGATGTGGAGCAAAAAGCAATGTGAAGTGGCTTTCTTTTTCTTCTCCTTCTGACTATAGTTGGATTGTGAAGGGAAACAACTGGGAATAAAATGAAGGGCTTTTGAGTAGAAAAGTAGGTGGTAAAGAATTGGGAACCTGTTGTAGTGCGAGCATCAAAGAACTTGCACAGGGGATCAGCCATTACTATGACAAGAAATGCTCGAACAATTAAGATTGTTTAGTTGAAGAGGGAGTTAATGTTTTTGTGGATAGAGGCATTTTTGTGTCTTTTCTTGGGAGAGGTGATGAGATGATCGTTATTTTCTGTTTCTGGTTTTACCGGTAAATAGCCTTGGGTTTCCTTAGAAAATGTCAAATAGCCTAAAGCCGCCCCTCCGATTTTAATCAAATGTCTCGAGTTCTATAGCGAAAATAGAGTTGCCTTTGATAAAAACAGTTTATTCCATATGAGACTTCTTGGTGAATCTAGATTTTTCGGACCCCAAAATAGATATATTGTTGTGGAATACTTATCTCTACGGAAAACATAATATTCGGATGAAAGATAGGCACTTCAAATTTTTTAGTGTTTACTTGAGTTTGCTTAAAACGTCTTAGCTCATAAGTTCATGGGTTGCATATGCAAAGATTTGTCATGAGTAATATTTTTAGTTTGGAGATACTAATTATAAAATATGGTTGTTATTAAAAAATTTCAGGTACTAGTAATAAATAACCATAAGCAACCGCATGTTAGCTTCAAATAACTAAGTAAAAGCTATGGTGTTCAATATTTTCTAATCAGCACAACTTCTGAGCGACAATTGTTGCCACAAAATTAGATCTTAACAAGACCAAGAGAATTTTTTGTTTGAGCATTTCAGAGGCACATACCACAGAGAATAGCAACTAAGACAAAGAATCAAAACTAAAGGAGAAGAAAGTGTCCACGTGGATTGTACAACTAAGGGAGATAGAGATGGAGCTCAACACCTTATTGGTCAGAAATCTATCCACTAGGAGATCATAGATTTCATTTATCCTACTTGGCTCCTCATAACCTGCCCTTTTGATCTGATACCCCATATAACCAGGAACCTCACTTCTCCATTCAAAGAAGAGACACAAGAAACAACATTGCTTAGCAGCTTATCACTACCAGTCTATTCTACGCATACAAACCCCATAACATGGCCACCACATCTGCTGCAGTGCTCAATGGCTTGAGCTCCTCTTTCTTGACTGGTGGCAAGAAAAGTCAGGCCTTATTGGGTGCTCCCCTTGCCGCCAGAGTCGGTGGTGCTGCCACTCCCAAGAGGTTCATTGTGGTGGCTGCTGCTACCAAGAAATCATGGATTCCTTTTGTTAAAGGTGGTGGCAATTTGGTCGACCCCGAATGGCTAGATGGCTCGTAAGTTTATTTTATCTCTCCTACCCTCAACTTATGTTTGCTAGAGGCAACTCTAGAACAAAAAATACGAGATTCATAATGGTGTAATCATATGTATACATGGTTCAAGCAAAGAACACTTGTTCAGTTGAACCTGCTGAGCCCACTTTAAATCTGTCTCTGTTCTCCCATCTCCATCACTTGTTTCATTCTTTTGCATAGGCTTACCTTTATTTGAATTTACAGGCTCCCTGGTGACTATGGTTTTGACCCACTTGGTCTAGGCAAGGACCCAGCATTCTTGAAATGGTACAGAGAAGCTGAGCTCATTCATGGAAGATGGGCAATGGCTGCAGTACTGGGCATCTTTGTTGGTCAAGCCTGGAGTGGCATTCCATGGTTTGAGGCTGGTGCTGACCCTGGTGCTATTGCACCTTTCTCTTTTGGCTCACTTCTTGGCACTCAGCTTCTCCTCATGGGGTGGGTTGAGAGCAAACGGTGGGTGGACTTCTTCAACCCTGAATCTCAATCTGTAGAATGGGCTACTCCATGGTCCAAGACTGCTGAGAACTTTGTCAACGCCACCGGTGAACAGGGTTACCCTGGAGGCAAATTCTTTGACCCCTTGGGCTTAGCTGGTAAAATCCAGGATGGTGTTTACATCCCCGACACAGAGAAGCTTGAGAGACTAAAGGTTGCTGAGATCAAGCATGCTAGACTTGCTATGTTAGCCATGTTAATTTTCTACTTTGAGGCTGGCCAAGGGAAAACACCCCTTGGAGCTCTTGGTTTGTAAGTGATATCACATTAAACATTTAATTGTAAAGAGTCACTGGTGGCTGTCTTAAGGTACCACATTGTGGTAGTAAAGAGTCACTGGAAGTAGAAAGAAACCGAAGCATGGATTTGTCACTTCATGCTTTCCCCTTGAGAATATTCAAATTCTTCCCTTGAGATAGTTAATCATCTTACAAAATGTCTACTTCAAGAAAAGATTTTTGTTTACTCTGGCCCCAACTGGGACAGTATATAAATTGTAACAATGAAGACACAGCAATATGGTAGTACAAATTCCAAATTTAATGATTCAAGAATCACGACTTATCAGACGAACCTAGCTCAGGAACGAGCAAAATTTGCAGTAAAATATGATGATTTAATCAGAATGCTGCACAAACCTTCACAATCACATAATTCAACCATCCGTGATGTGCTGCCTTCTGGATTATAAGACTAAAATAATCGCACAAACAAATCAGTATTCATATCAATGGCTGCAAGGACCATTGCCTTGATAAGAGAATTCACATTCATCCGGAAGCTAACATACCATTTTGATATAGCTTTGGCAAAGAAAGAAACCCAAAGCTCATAGAGTGCAACTACTCTTCAGATAAAAAAGAAATTTATGTGATTCCCTAGTTTAACACTAATGAGAGAGAGGTTCTCCTGGTCATAGCTGCACAGCATTACTCACTGCCCATAGCCATCAAAAACTCACCCTCGCAAACGACCTCCCCCCCTACATATGCCTTTCCTTCCATCTTTGCTATTCCAAACCGTTTTTGCAGCTTGGTCAGTGTCATTCTCATTACTAAAGTATCCCCAGCGATCACTGGTTTCCTGAACCTCACTTTGTCTATTCCAGCAAAGAAAAAGTTCTCCCTGGAGCCTCCCACTTCAGGTTGTAACATAACCAAACCACCAACTTGAGCCATTGCCTGAGTTGACAGAATTACACAGCTATCAGAATTTGACAACATTAAAATCTGGCATCACCAAAGGTAAGATAACCAATGAAGTCAAGTTTTAGACAACTTGTTCATCTAAATAACTTGAAAAGAAAAGAAAAGGAAAAACAAATAATCAGCTTTAAAATCTTGCATCACCAAAGGTACGATAACCAATGAAGTCAAGTATTAGACTACTTGTTCATCTAAATAACTTAAAAAGAGAAGAAAAGGGAAAAACAAACTCATCCTACCTAGACAACCCATTATCTTCCTTCCGTTTCCTCGTGAATTATTACCATTCCTTTTCGTGTTAAGCAAAATTATAGAACTCCTTTAGAAGTCAACCAAAAAAATACCTTCTTGTTCTGCCTGTTTTTAGTATACCTGATAATCTAGTGCTCAAGGATCGCGGATCGACTGACGTATTAGGAAAAAATCTGAAAAGGCTGGAAATTTGGACTTCCCTAGTGTCATACAGAATAGGTGCAAGTAAAGCCCGGATGATTACAGCCGTGGTGGTGATCAATGTCATTTAGCATTCTCAGAGGCCCTCGAGGTTATCCTCCATGCATGTTTTTACTAATAACTTTCGAGTCCTGCTATGGCATTTTCACTTATATTCACTCCACTTGAACTTCTATAATGAAAAACTATAAAAATGTCCGAAGCTGCATTACTGTTATTTTGATGAGAGGAATAAAGTGTTCAATTTTCAAAACAGCCTGCACATTGCTATTTTTATCAACCATAATCTTCCATCTAATCATGACATTAGATCCAAGAAGCTCCACTAGAGGAGGTCTCCAAAGAAGGATTGCAATAGTTGTGGTATACTACCATATGATCTAGTTTTGAACTAGTATAAATATGGCTACTTTTTAAGTTTTAACAGTGGATAACCATCTTCCACAGTTTGGAATGGGTACCAAGAAAAAGGAGAATGACTTTGTTTCAAAACTAGACTCAAATAGAGAACTGAAGATGATCAACTGTTTGCTGGATCGAGCTCTATATGTTCACAACAGAAAGAAAGAGAAAAAAGGGAAATGCCAAAAGGTTAAGGTGAAGGACATAGTATGTGAAGTTTTAAGAGCTTCCCCAATAAATTTATAGTATTTATACTGAAAAGATTTTCACTTGAGTTCCAATTTCACAGAAATGACAGGAGATTCTTCCTAACTGAACTATTTGGTCATAGTAAAAATGTCAGTAAGAGATTCATTATTCATGAGCAAAAAAGTTCACTTACAGAGCACCAAGTCCTACTGATTTAAAATCTTTAACTGGTACCTAAGAGATCAAAGAAAATTCCAATTTAATGAAAATGTTCAAAATTTGCGACTAAGCCCAAGTCGGCCCGTCGGTCCCACTTCTTGAATAAATTTACCCAAAAGATCCTCTCTTTTTTTCCTTCTGAATTGCGATACACTCGTAATCAACTGTAAAGAAATTTCTGGAAGAGTTAATTATCTCATATACTTGCATGACTGAATAGAAGCACTCTTCCAAGGAATAGCGAAAACCACACCACATGAAGTTAAGGACTTCACCTATCTAGTTGACAATAACATGAAACGACATACTCTATGGAAACGTCCAGAACAGTAATCAGTTACATTAGCATTGACATTGAAATCTGAAATAGGTAATAAGAAAAAAATTCATCCAATCTAACAGTGTTGAGAAGAGGATCTCTAACATATGCCACATTCTACATGAAGCAAGCAAAAAAGGTCGAATCTTTAACTAATGCAAGTGCACATTTAATGGTGCGTTGTATAATTCATAAACATACCTCAACCATGAGAACACCAGGCATAATTGGCCTCTCAGGGAAATGCCCAGGAAAGAAGTTATCATTAATGGTCACATTCTTGATAGCCACAGCTGACACTCCCGGATTGTATTCAACCACTCTATCCACTAGAAGAAACGGAAAACTGAAACAACGCAACCTCATCAATAATCCCATCACATTAACGAAACCCAAACTAGTTATGGTCATTATATAGTTCCTACATATCTATTCGTGTCCATTTCATTCCGATACTAAATAATTTGTCATTGAGGCCACTAATGTATCAAAAAGAACACATTTTTATAACAAATACATACCGATGAGGCAAAATCTCGCGAATTTGATTAATATCCATCACAGTAGGAAGTGCTGGGTACCCTATAAAACAAATCAAGAATCCAAACAATGGAATGAGATAAAACAACAACAATTATGATCCCACAAGTGGGGTCTGCGTAGGGTGAGATGTACGCAGACATTACCCCTACCTCACTCGAGATAGAGAGGCTGTTTCTGATAGACCCTCGGCATAATCTAAAACAAGAAAGTATAAAAAAAGAAGGAAAAAATAAATAGAGTAAGTAATGCATACTCAATTCAATTGGGGTATTATTATTATCTTGAGAAGCACAGTTAGTGATGAGACTATTCCGGGTCTTCTTGAAACGGGTCGATCCGGAAACAACAAGAGAATGTTTGAGCATTGAGCTAGGCAAATGAAGGGAAGCATTATCAAAGACTCTTTGAGAAGTGAGAGTGGAAAAGATAGATTGTGAAAGAGCCATTGAAGCCATTGATGAATTAGAAAGAAAAAAAAAGGATTTTTGGAGAAGGAAAAGAGAAACAGAGTGGGGTTAAGGATTTGAGGTGGATATTTGAGATTTGAAGACAAGTTATGGGGCGGAGCTATCAACGTTGCTGACAGAACTGAAGTAAGTTGAACAACCTTAATAGTGTGTGGGAACTGGGGAAGCTCATCCAATGTGCTTATTACAGTTGTTTGACCCTATACTCTTTGAAATTAACGTTTCTTTTTCCATAATTATGGTTTTAAGAGTCTTGCACTCGTTTAATAATATTTTAGCTAAATACCTATTGTCCGGGCCTACATTTCAAGTTATCAATTTAGGCTAAGTTATTTAAGAGAATGCAGAAAGAGATACAAAAGGGTAAGTGCTGCCTAAACAATACTTATTTCTATGAGACATGAGTTTCAAGGATAAAGTGTTGCTTAAGAAAGACAAAAAATTTCACTACGTGCCTTCCATACTCTAAAAAATGTTTAAGCAAAATACCTTTTTTCATCCGGAGTCAAGACTTCGAGGCAAAAACTTTATAAGTCTTGGCAATTGCTAAAACTTCAATGGCAAGTACTGTTTTGCCAATATTTCAAGTTATACAACGAGAATGCAGGAAAAGGCTGGAAGGGGCAAGTTTTGCCAATTGCCAAGACTTACGATCAAGTGCGGCAAGTGTTGCCTTTTGCCAATACTTTAAGGGTAAGTGTTGGCAAATAAAGAGGGCCAAAGGCAAGTCTAACGACCAAGTGCGGCAAGTATTGCCATTTGCCAATACTTGAAGGGATAAGTGTTGAAAAGCAGAGAGATATAAAGGCAAATCTTGCCCCCGACCTAAAAACTTGACAGAGATGTTTTCGTTCGAATTTTTTTCATGAAACATTAACGGGGGCATTTTTGTAAAATATCTGTTAGCGCTGGCAAAAAGACAAGACATTGCTTATGTTGGCATATTATTGCAAATTCGCCTAAGAAAGATGAGTCAAAGGATAATGTTGTCTTTTAGGCAGTACTTACGACCAAGTGCTGAGAGAGAACGAAATATTCAATGGGCTTTAAGGGGCAAGCGTTGCTTATCACTTGCCTAAGAAAAGGGGTCAAAGGCAAGTGTTGATTCAGCACCATACAATTCATATGAGTATTTCCTTCCGTAATTTATTCATTAAAGTTAGTGAAGAATATTTTTGCAAACTACTATTATGTGAGGGCAAAAAAGCAAACCATTCCTTATGTTGTAATATTTCTGCAGATGAGCCAAATTTATGAGAGTAGGATATTGTGACGGGCGAGGTGCACCAAAGGTCATTTTTGGTAGTGGTCTTTGGTTTGAGGCCACTTTTTTATTAGTTTTACATAAGAGGCAACTTTTTGGAACTTCAATTCTTTAGGTCTAAACTTCGCAGAAGTTCAGCCCACAAGGATTGAAGTTCAATTTCAGCTCACCACAAGGATTGAAGTTCAACTTCAGCCCACAAGGGTTGAAGTTTACACATCTATACCTAAAAGTTCAGCCCTTACAGATTGAAGTTGAAACTTCATAATTTAGGCATGAAGTTCAACCTACAAGGTTTGAACTTAGCCCCATAAAGATTGAATTTCCAAAAAATGGTCTCTCATGTAAGACCAATAAAAAAGGTGGCTTCAAACTAAATACCAGTGACAAAAGTGGCTTGTAGGTGAAAATCTTACTATTGTGGCACTATTCTCATTTTTGTAAAAATTTCGCCCAGCGGCCACTTTTAATACTGGTATTTAGTTTGAGGCCACTATTTTCTTTGGTTTTACACTAGAGGCCACTTTTGGGCATTTACTAAATAAGCATTGACTTAAGTTCTGATCATTGACTGAAGTTCTGTCCATAGGGCCCTGGACTGAAGTTTTATCTTTAAAGACATATGGCCCTAGACTTAAATTCCATCTTTAAGGACTGAACTTCAGTCAATATGGCCCTGGACTGAAGTTCTATCTTTAAAGACTGAACTTCAATCCATATGGCCTTGGACTGAAGTTCTATCTTTAAGGATTGAAATTCAGTCAATATGGCCCTGGACTGAAGTTCTCTCTTTAAAGAGTGAACTTCAATCCATATGGCCCTGGACTAAATTTCTATCTTTAAGGACTGAAATTCAGTCAACATGGCCTTGGACTGCAGTTATATCTTTAAGAAGTGAACTTCAATCTATATGGTCCTGGACTGAAGTTCTATCTTTAAGGACCGAACTTCAATCCGGGTCCTGGACTGAAGTTCTATCTTTTAAGCGAAAGTGACCACAAACTAAATATTTTGGTATTAGTGGCTGTGCCCAAAGACCCGTGGCAAAATTGGCCTTTCGTGCACTTACCCCCTATTTTTTCTTAATAAGAGAACTTTTATATTTTTATCCCTCACTTCCAGACTTTAGGGTAAAAATCTATGGCGGCTTGACGATCGTTAGGAACTTTTGAACTAAAATCAGGCGATCAGGCAGCAGATCCCCCGGCGATTGGGGCTAAAACACAAAGAGTTTTTATGGGGACAATAATGTTACAACAGCGCCAGAAGTGTCTACTTGATGCAAATCTTTTAATTAATTGAGTGATTTGCACAAATAGGCTGATTCTATGAATGTGTGTCCCGATTATGTAATTTGACCGGAAATGGCTTGGGTATGATTTTCCGTGCTAGATTGGCTTGCTCACAAAATTTTCTTTGAATTACCAAGACTTCTTTCTATATGCAAGATAAATTCTCGAAATACAACAATACCAGTTTGATCATATAAATGGAGTCTGAGAAGGTTGAGGTGTTTGTAAAATTCTTCTAAAAATATTTGCCTCTTAGTATAATTTTCTTTTGGTATACCTTGTTTATATTTTTGTAGCTATGTAGAGGCTGCTACTGTTTCATCATTTACCGTGACAAAAAATTGACTTGTTTCAACAGATTGAAATTGTTGAATAGATAGTACTAGTAGTTTTAACCATCTTGTTTTTTATGTTGGTCATAAATCATTTTAATTAGCATAATTCTTTTGTAACGTCATGTTAAAGATTTAAATCAACTTCAGTATACATACTAGGGACAGAGCATGAGCTAATAAATGACAACTTTGACTACTAGACACCAGTGATCACTTAGTTCTCTATCCGTAACTATATTGTTTTCTTGAGGTAATGCCATCAATTGAAGGCAGTGCAAACTTTTCGAATTTCACCATCAGTTCCAGTTTTGACGCCAATGTTACTCATTTTAACCATGGAGTTGCCAAATTCCACGCTGAATGTCAATCCAAGCAATCCCCTTACACCTAGAAACCTTTGGACAAGAGTCTTGGTTGAATCATCGGCCCACAGCAACTGGTCTGATTCCAGAATTCCACGACCATTCCTCAGGTTTGTGAAAAATGAGGAGTCGAAAGTCTTTTCGCTACCATTGTCTAGTGCCACTCGCTTCGAGTGATCTCCATTTTGCGGACACAGTGATTTAAGCTGAGGAAGAAATGCTGGATCTATGGAAGGGTCAGTGGCTATAGTGGAGTTGAAAGTATATAGCCTGTTTATGAACGCTCTGCAAGATGCCGTTCCAATAGTGTGTGCCCCTGCCCACACAATATGCATGCATAGTTAGTTCTTTTGCTCGAAATGTGTCATCTGTTTCAATTTGTTTGACAGTATTTTCTTTTTAGTCCCATCCAAAGAAATTGGTGTATTCTGTATTTAGAAACCACTAGTTAGTTTTCATATTCTCATGCGCATTAACATGACTTAATTGAAGGCACTATTGGATTTAAGAACAAATTGTCCGGTAGAGGGTCATACTTTTTCCAGCCATCCTAAGTACTATGTAATATATGATGAGCTTTTACTTTCTATCTAACCTATAATGTCGAACCTATTTCTTTTTACTATGTAGCGATGTTGATTTAATGGGATACACGAAATACATTCCAGTACAATTTAACGAGTCTTTTTCCTAACATGTCGAAAGTTATGTGAAATCCAGACTGAGGAAGCATATGCTTAGTTGCTACTTCTGATATTTGACAAGAATATATTTGAATTATGCATGAATAATTTTCATTTGTGATACTTTCAAGAAAAAAATACGCTTACGAATTTGGGAACTGCTTATGGAGAAATGTTTTGCTTACCAACAAGAGTGACAAGATCTTGAGTGCTGAGACCCTTGGCAGCAAACTTCTGCTTTTGAACATCAACGGAATCAAAAGGACTTGGAAGATTATTAACATCAGATGCTGATGACACTCGCCCATCTCTACGTCCCGTAGGTACAGCCCAGCTAGCTCCATTGGTCTGCATCAAGCATTATTCAAAAATCCAACAGTACCATAGTAAAATAGTACTAGCAAGTTTGTAATAGGACAGATTCAGAGGGACCAGAAAGCTAGAGTTGGAAAAATAGTTTACCAAGGCAACAACATCGCGGGCTGCAAGAGCAAGAATGTCAGCACACGAGACAACTCCAGGACAAACAGCTTCAAGTTGGCTCTTAGCATCATCAATAACTTCATAACCATTCAAGTTGATATTCGGGGGTGCAGTTTTCTCAGTGTCTGAACCATCAACGAGGATAGAACCATCACAACCTTGAACAAAACAATCATGAAAATGCATTCTCAGCAATCCTGGTGCTACCGTTGGATCAGACTGAAAATGAGTCTTCACCGTTGATTGTACAATGGATTCGACTCTAGGACACGTACTAGAATAAAATCCAACACGGGTACCTTGGCCTTGTACCATGGTCATAACCATGGCTAGCATGACTATAACCATAATCATGGCTAGTAATTTGCTTGAGGAACTATTACTCATAATAGTGTTTCAATTTAACTACGGTCTTCAAGTACGTAAATTATTTTTACTTCTAGCTTAATTTTGTGGTGCTTAAGGTTGGAAAATTACTAGAAAACTTTACATATTTATAGGCATTGGAAATGAATCGAAGTTAATCTGGCTGCCTAAGTAATTAAGCAAGGGTTGCCGACTTCTAGAATTGCTATGGTCTACATAGAAGTTTTCTTTCCTTCATTTTTTTTGGTTTCTTTTCTTGGGGATGCAATTACAACTAGCAGCCTGAATTTTTTAGATGTAGTTATCCTTTTTTGTCTCTTGAGGAATTACATTTACAGCTTGATGAAATTTGTATTACTATTCGAACGGGAAAATTGTTTAATTTCTTGGAAGCTAGCCCTCTAATAATCTTAAGAATCATTTTCTATTTTAGGCTCTCTGAAATCATGAAACTGCAAGGGGTTGTTATTCACTTTGTTTGGCTATACTAGGATAATATTATCCAAGTGGTACATCAGGTTCCTTTTGGATAGGTTTCATACGGTTGAAGGGATTTGAAAATTATAACATGGGAATTATAGTATACTAACTATTTCAAATCACACATAAGTATAAAGAATTTTGACATTCATTGGAAATGTGATGTTGGGCATATTTAAAGCCCAACACTTAGGGAACACAAATATAAGAAAAATTATAAGCAGAACCTAGCTATAAAAACGTAATTCCATTCAAGAATATTATTCATTACTTTTCTCTGTCTTAATATCAAGAAAGTAAAAATGAAAAGTATTCTCCATTTTCAAAAGCATACAATGAGTTAATTACATCCCATGCATGGTGCTGTTCGTATTAAGAAAGAAATGTTCCTCACCGTCCTATCATTTTTTTTTAGTTAGTGCTATTTTTAGTTTGGTGGGACCTTTTATGTTAACTTTGAATTTGTGTATGGGTGACAAAGAATGATTAACTGAATAATGTAAAATCTTGACTTAGGTAGGTATTATAAGAAGAAACGTGAAGTGATATCCAAGAAATTGAAGGCGGTATTCAGAGGTATTACCTTTATACTCCATAAGTTCATATAGATAGAGCTTAATATATTTACAACTTTTTTTGGTCGTACATGACACATACACGACAATTCACTATATGCATATTTTTTCCTTGAATTCAGAACTTTTCGTTATGTTATTTATATTTTACTATAAACAGTGGATACATAACATCTCAACAGTTTTGGCCTAACTTTCCAGTACCATTAAAGACCCACTCTGGAAAGTGGTGTTGGTAATATTGCAGAAGAACTTATTAAGTTATATGCTAATGAATTTTAATTTGTTATAATATATATGTTCATTACTTACCATGTATTCCAGGATACAAATGCTATTACGTATTAAATAGAATTACTTTCAATCACATTTTCAATGATTGAATCGTATACAAAATTTTAAACCATAACTGAAAATGGTGTAAAATAGACAAGTGTGTCAATTCGTCGTTACTTACGTCCTATACTTCCGATTTTAACTTTAAACAAGTCAAATAAAATTTTGAAAACGAAGACAGTTTTAAGATTAATTTTCACAGATGTAGGATGAACTGACAGCAGTAATAAAGTATACTAGCAATACTATCGCGCAAAGGATCTAAAAGTGTAAAATTACAAAAAAAAAATTATTAGATTCTTAGTACATTATTTGACCAAAATTCTGATTTAACTTATGCAATGTAAATACGAATAAAGTTTTAGGACATAGACTAATATGTAGCAGCACTATAGTATCAATAATATCAGTATCCTTCTACATGATCGAGCATAATGATTTTCTCATCATTTGTTCTTATTGAAACTTTTATCGTGCCATGAACTCATGATCATGACACTAAGGGTGTGGTTTATAATTCTAGAGAACACAAATATTTTTTTTTTTTAGAATGATAGACTAATTAACCAACCTAATTTTGTTCTTGCATGAGCTATGAACTTCAAAACTTTTCGTCAACCATAATAGACGACTAACCGTTCTAATTTAATTTTGTTTTTGCATGAGAACTAATGAACAACGTAAAATTATATTCCACAACAGCTGATTTTCTCTTTGTTTATATTTCTCATGGATTACCAAATTATTATTTGTCTACTGATCATGACAGACTATAATAGTTATATCCAATTGTATGGTGGCAATTTTGTAACTGAGCTCCCAAGTCAAAGTAATTTCTTCAATGGTGACGGGTAATCACGCAATAAGTCATCAATCTACGGTGCAATGTATTGTGGCTAATGATTTAAGAACTTTCTTACAAGTTGTTTGTTTTTGTCTAATGTTGACAACCAGCAAATTAATTACAATTGAGAAAACTGGGATGCCTACTGTAGATTAATGTTATGTATATAAGGAATTGAAAGAGAGTCGGATTCAGATGATCACCAGTCACCACCTTATAATTCGTTTCACATTGGGGAACTTTGATTATAATGAAACAACATTCCGTCACTATTTAATCTATGTATTACAATGACGAAATTATAATCCTTGCAACTTGTTCACAATCCAACAATAGCTACTCCATTAATAATTTACAAAATAATGGAGCAATGTTATAGAAATGTCTTTAATATGCATTTTGGGAACAAAAGAGAAAAAAATAAGATTGTATCTTTGTAAAAAAGAACATCAATATTTCTGATAATGGACTTTCTAGTGGCCATCTCCACCGAGGGCCATTTGATCCAGTGTTCGAGTTACACTAAAAAAAATATAAAAACACTATAGATTGTTTAAAATTGAGGACGAAGGGGATGGGACTTCCCAATGGCCAAAGATCAATTAATATTTGGAGTAGTCGGGCTAATTGATAATACCAAATAGAGGGAAGAAAAGAACTCTCTGTTAATCAACCACCAGACTAGATGTGTTGTGCTTATTGAAAAATACTTTTATTGGGCATGTGAGTGGTACATGCAAATTTCTATTGGCCAATTCCTCAGCTGGAGAATCGAAGTAAAAGATCAATGTCAAGCCGGAAATGTATTACACACCATTTGAGGGAAAACTTCTCACATTTTCTTATTCAGTGAAGGAGTATTTCTACAAGTGTTAAAAATCTATCCTAGCTTGCTCACTCAATAATGGGCCAACCCCAAAATATAAAAGAAAACCTAATTGTCTAATTACAGGTATATTACTAAGTTCTATGCTAATTGCATGGTGTGTATATTTACAAATATGGTTCTCTTCTTCCCCCACTTCGTCCACTGGGACGACATTAGGATTTGAACTCTCTTTCACACCGTCCTTTAGTGCAAAACGAAAACTTGTTCTCATAGAAAGTAACATCTCTTGTTGTATCCAAATAGTGTAGCTTCCACACCTTTTTCTCATTCGGATAACTTAAAAATACACATCGATGGCTTCTAATTACAAATTTATCACTTGTTCGTCCTTGGTTACAGGTATAACACAAGCATCCGAACACTCTTAAGTGACCAAGTTCGGTGTCACACCCATTAGGATATCATACTAAGTCTGCCATTCAAAATCGGAGATGGTGTCCGATTAATCAAGTAACACACCGCCAAGACACACTCAAAGTGCTCTTGCTACATTCAAGATATGACGATGTTTTAGTTAAACCCCACTATTTTGTTGTGGTGTCCCGACACACTATGTTGGGAAGAGGATTCCTTGTTTAAGAAAATAGTCTTTCAAATAGGGGTGGGCACAAAACCGAAAAAACCGAAATACCGAACCGAACCGAACTAATTCGGTACTTCGGGTTCGGTTTTTCGGTTCGAGTTCGGTCCTAGAAATTTTTGAACTTCGGTCTTCGGTTTCGGGCACCCCGGAACTTCGGGCCCCGAAATTCCGAAAAAACCGAAGCTTTTTTTTTTTTTTTTTTTTTTTTTTTTTTAAACCATTAACAAAAAACATCCACCATTACATATTACGTATATTTCCTAGATTGATTCGTATAATTTCCCTTTTTTGCTTATTGTATTTTAATGTCTAATTAGTGATTAAATGCAACATATATAAAAAATTAAATAATTGAACTAAAAATTCATTAGGAAATGATAAATTAGCTGAACATCCCTTTAGTTTGAATAAATCATTTATGATAAGTCATCGCGATATGATATTACGAGTATTCAATCATTTATATTTGGTAATTTGATGTATTTTTGTTAATCTTATTTTTTGACTTTGAACAGGTATGTACTTTGCCTTTCCTTTCCCTTTCTTGTTCGGCCTTTTTTTCTTTGGCTATAAACTTTGGTTTAAACCGAAACACCGAAGTACCGAACCGAAGTACCGAACTAAAAAACCGAACTGAACCGAAGTATAAAAATTACGGACTTTTCTACACTTCAAACCGAACCGAAGACCGAAGTAACGGACTCCTACTTCTAAAAACCGAACCGAAGAACCGAACGCCCACCCCTACTTTCAAACATACAAATTCCACTCCATTATCACTTCGGAAACTCTTAATTCATTTACTAAATTGTCGTTCCACCAATGCGAAGAAATTTTTCAATATCTTTCTAACGTCTTTCTTATCAACTAACAATAATACTCATACCACCTGTGAACAATCATCAACAACAGTAAAAAAAAAAAAAAAAAAAGAAGCGCCACATGAAGATTTAGTTCTATTATAAGGACCCCACAAATCACAATGAATTAAATCAAAAGGTTTGGCAATATTACTATTACTCAACGAAAATACATTTCTTATATATTTTTACCCGATGGCATACATTACATGTTTTTTCATTCAAATTACTTTACACATTCCTAGCTTTTAGAACTGAAGAGATTTGGTTACTTGAATCGAATGGTGCCATAACCTTTGATGACATAAACCCATCACATCAACTTTCATTGTCTTCACTCAAGGTACAGTCCAGAAATACTAGAGCTCATCCGTTCGCTCACAAGCACCCAATCAGCGTCCCTGTAGCCTGGTCCTGTATAATACAAAAATTATTAGTAAATTTTACATTACAATCAAATTGATCAATCAACTGAGATACTGAAATCAAGTTTGCATGTCATTCCAGGCACATATAGATCTCCTTGGAGATTCAGGTCCTCATTAAATTTAATTGATCCTTCCTGGGTAGCCATAGTGTTGCTTCCGTTTGGCAGACTTATCGGATATTGTGGAATTTTTATGTAGGCCTCCCAAAACATTCAACTTTCCGGTCATATGATTCGACGACCCCGTATCAATTATCCACAAAAATTGAATTAGCTTAACAATGGTTGGTTCACTCGACCCCAGCTTCTCTTTGTTCACCAAGCCAATCAACATTTGTCATTGCTCATTGCTCAGAACGAGGACATTTGATTGTTCGAGCACACCATCGTATCCTGATTCGACGATTTCGGACTCGGCTTGTGTCGCATAAGCTCGATTGCCATCACGTCCTCGTCCAAAATACAACTCATTCTGCTTTGCTAGCTGTTGTCCATGACTACGACCACCCCCTTCATTTTCATTCCTTCCTTTACCATGACCGCCAGACAGATTCCATAGTTGTTGATATCCTTGCTTAAGTGGGTGATTCCACCACTCTCGATACCCTATGACCTCGTACCAGCAATCTGGAGTGTGTCTAACATGATCGCACAAATGACGCTCCTTATTGTCAATACTTTTCTAGGGGTGTTGATTTATGAGTGCAAATGCCACTGTCTCCCCCCATTTCTCCTATACCCATTTCACCCTCTCATCTTGCACCAACTTTTGATAGACTTTGTTCAATGTTGGCAACAAATCTTGTGCCAACAAATTGGAATGGGCAGTCCCTAAAGATTTCATCTAAACTTATAAGAAGAAAATGCATTTTCTCTTCTTTTTTCTTCTTCTCCAATTCAACTGAAAGATTACATGTGCACTTCCCACATGAACAGGTCGGAATGTTCATAGTTTCCGTGTTCATCCTAACACATTGTCAACTTCCTATAATAAGTTGCTATAGATGATAAGTGGGTCTTTTACCAACTTAAAGACCACTTTAAGCTTTTGTTTTTGAATCCAAAAGCAATATTGTGTGCTATTGATGCCGTGAATTGCTTAGTTTCAGGTTATGATAATTTCACACGAGTCGTTGATTGGAAAGTGAAGCTAAAGAGCAAAATGAGAACCAAAATGCATAACTTACAAGAAGTGTCAGAGGAGGTGCCCCTCCCCCACTGATGGAAGAAAGAGTCAAGTGTGGGAAGCTGGGAGGCGCCCCTCCCTCAATTGGAGTCGCCCATCCTCCTGAGCAGCATATGGGCTACAGGGGAGGCGCCCCTCCTTTAGTTCTGGGCGCCCCTCCCCCACTGATGAAAGAAAGAATCAAGTGTGGGAAGCTGGGAGGAGCCCCTCCCTCAAATGGAGGCGCCCCTCCCCCTGAGAAGCAGTGAGTAACCATTTGGAAGCCACATGGGAGGCGCCCCTCCTCAAGATTTGGGCGCCCCGCCCGTGGCAAATTTGTAATTAAATCCTAGATTGGTATAAATAGAAGAATTTAGGGTTTTTGGAACTAACTTTTATTCTACATTTCTACTACTCCTTAGAGGCGATTTGGGAGCCAAGATGAGGTTTTAACATCATTTTGTATACTTCTAAACTTGTATCTTCGAATCTTAATTCACATATCAATCCAATATCTATGTTTGAAATCATTTCATCATTTTACTATATTTTGATTGCTTTGATTCAAACCCTAGTTATGAGTAGCTAAATTCATAACTAGGGGTGTAAATGTGTTATAGTGATCGAAAATCAATGGGTGATGTTCCATTTCACTAACTATAACATAAAGATCAATTTTTCAACTCCCCATTATAATAACATCAAAATTCCAAATTCATTGACATTATTTCTTGTCTAAATTGCTAGTTAAAGACTCGGAAGAGATTAATTAGTGTAGAATAGTGGAGTTGGCAAGGATTTGGATTGATAGGTTATTTATATAGAATAACCCATCTAAAAGGAGTTACGCTCGAAAGAGGTCTCCTTTCCTCTGGTCTTGGAATAGTGCCTCGAGCAATCAACTAAGGCTTTGACGAGCGGGTGGTGAAAGATCTCTTCTAGGCCGGAAGGATTCTAGAGATCACAATAGGAAGACTCGGCCATAATTATATTTGTGTTGAGAAAGTGAAGTGAAAATACCCGTTGGTTGGAAATCACTATTAGTTGTTTACACCCCTAGTCTCATAATATCTAATTGATTTATTTGCTTAATTGTATGCCTTGTAGTTAATTGTAGCGTTACTTTAAAACAACCTCATTTCTAGGACTCAACATTAAACTTCATTTGAATTTCTACTTGCAACTCTCTTACTTGACAAGCTAGTTTCGTTGGGAAATCGACCCCGACTCATATCGGGTATTATACTTTGACGACCGCCCATCACCATCTAAGGTGTATGATTGAGCGTGGATCAATAGAAAAATCCTTTTGCTTATACCCGACCAGTGCATCTTTCAACTCATGGATTGTTGGTCTGTTTTCGACCGAGAATCGCTGATAGATACTATCCAACATATTCTTGGCCACATTCATATGCGATATGGTGATTTAGAGGGTGAGTTTAATAGTACTTCCAGATCCATGAAACCAACAATGAGTTTATTGTCCACCAATCATCCAAATCCACCGAATCCTCATCAGGTTTCACAATGGATCCATCAATAAACCGGACTTTCTTCTAAGCATGCAAGGCCGTACGCATAGACCTTGCCCATTCATCATAGTTTTCACCGGTCAACTGGACCTGGGTGATTATCATACCTAGGTTGTCGTTGGACGTGATGTCGTACAAAGAAATCGTGTTCTGTACAGCAGTACCGTAAAAAACAACTGTTCGTTCAGCTCCGGCAACAACGCCAGCGGATGGAGCTGCCATTACTTCACAGATTTGAGGATAATTTTCACTTTCCAATAGATCGGAACGGTGGCTTTGATACCATGTCAAGCCGGAAACAATAAACACACAATTTGGATGAAATTTTTTCACCTTTTTCTCATTCAATGAAGTGATAGTTATACATGTGTTGAATTCTGACCTTGCTCACTAAGTAACTAATGGGTCGAACCCAAAATACAACAGAAAACATAGTTGTCTATTACAAGTATATCCTTAAGTTCTATACTAATTACATGGTGTGCGTGTGTATTTACAATATGGCATTAATCAACGAAAAGAAGTCTAGGTGTATGTGCAATTGTTTCAAAAGGCGTTTTCGGGGGCAAGTTCTCGACGCGAGGCGTATCAAAAGCGCACGGGAACTTCGGGGGGGGGGGGGGGGATATAGGTTTTGAAAGGCATAAGCCCATAATTTTAGCTTATGATTAGGCGTCGGGCCAGTTTTGGGGGTGCAAGTGTTAAAAAAATTTCCAATTTAAAAATTATTTCTCAATAAATCCTCTATTTAAAGCCTGCACTCAACTTGCTAATTAAATTATCAATTTTTTATTTCTTAGCTCCACGTAATATTTACTATTGGACTTACATAGATTTTAAATTATTTAAGATTTCTATGCAATTTTCTCCTTTTTATATGAGTTATGTTTTTAAAATATTTATTTCAATAAAATTTATATATAAAATATTGAATATTAGAGATTTGCGGGTTTACACCTCGCTCCATATAAAATGTCTCGCCTCGCACTCACGCTAAATTAATATTGTGTGCAACCACAAAAATTTCATAAGAAATATAAGTAAATTACTTAGCAAAGGTAATGCGTATCCACTAAAAATTAATTTAGGTAAAACAACACTATTCGTGCACCTTCGCTAAATATAAACATTAAAAGAAAAAAGAAACAGGGAGAAAGCAAACAAATGGAATATAACTCATAAATGGAGTGGGTATATGACTATATATTCAACTTCTTAAGTTGGCATTATATGAAAGACCTTCAGAAGTCTTCCACTTGTATGTGTACTCTTTTTTTTTTTGGAATATTTATATTGCTACTAAAGTGGAAGTCTTCCACTGGTATATGTACTTACTCTGGCTTCTTCAGTAAAGAAGATTAAGGATGGAATAAGTGCATGAGCTCTAATAGGTTTCTTACCATTAGTCACACAATTTAATGGTAAAAAAATCAAAATAACTAATGGGTGCGATGAGTTCAAATAAGTTTATATGTATGAAATTAAAAATTCAAAATAGTTGATGAAAGCTTTAAATTAACAACATAAACGACCGCTTATATCATAAGAATCCGACAAATATAACGTTTTGTGTCTACTATATTAAAGAGTTCAGGTACTTAATTTTAGGATGCATGGTGACTGCAAGTATATTGGGTAGGATTTTCATTACATGGGAATATTAAATGTTTAATGTATTATTTATTTGCAATTTATAAATCAAAATATAGTAGTACTTTATCCATCGCATTTTTATTGTAGTTTTAAGCTTTTCACGCCAAGTAAGAAATCAGTTACGTGTTTTATTAAGTTATTCCTATTAAATGCTTCCTTAGAATCGAGCAATATTAAAAATAATTAGTTCTTATTTATTTATTAAGAGTATAGTTGAAAAAAATTAATAAATTAATCTTGAATTTCTAAAGTCACAACTACTATGAAAAAATTTGAGTTGAAGCAACAACTATAATAGGACCGAAGTAATACATATTTAGAAAAGTTTACTTTTAAAGTACGAGTAATCACGTATCGAGCACTAAAATTGATGGAGAAAGATAGGTTAAAATTTACCCGTACTAAATATTTACATTCAACCAACAAATACACGTCATTTGTTTGTGAATACACTTTTTTACTAGCATAGTTATCAATATACGTGTTCATTTCATTAAATCGCTTTACAACTATAATAAGTTCATATAATTAGGTGTGTAAACATTCAGTGTAGGTATGTTTTATCAAATAATAGTTACTCCACTTTAAAAGTGTGACACAATTTTCTTATTAATCCATATAAAAATTATGACATATTTTTAAATTTGAAAATAATTTAAATCAAACTTTCTATAGATTTTTATCCTTAAAAAATGATTTATAGCTACACATATATTTTTGACTCATTTATAAAGTCTTCCATCACCGGATAAAATATATTTCTAAACTTCAATATGCTTACGACAACATTCATTGGCATACAATCTGCATACACTGCTCTTGTTATTAATTACTAAGAACCTCCAC
The DNA here is from genome assembly GCA_029990175.1 of Petunia secreta. Taxonomy (NCBI): domain Eukaryota; kingdom Viridiplantae; phylum Streptophyta; class Magnoliopsida; order Solanales; family Solanaceae; genus Petunia; species Petunia secreta. Next base: position 5,992,556 of record JARKIP010000028.1, on the reverse strand, counting down.
TAATGTTAATTTGTGGGATCTTGGGAGTGAACTCACTACTTTTAGTATAACCATACGTTACATTGGAAGCTTCTTGTGATAGGAGACGAGCGAGGACCTGTCTGGTGAATCTATCTTTCCCATTTTTAAAAAATGTGGTGAGGTAGATGAGATCATTCTCATTTAATTAAAGCTATTGGGTTCGAACAGTGAGAATAGAGAATTTAAAGTTGAAAGTTAATTCTACCCCGATACGAGCTCTACAATGAAAATCCAAATTAATTAAGCCCTAGCCAAATACGGTAAAAACTTACCCGCATTAAATATTTATATCTAATCAAACTAACAAGTCATAAATGATTCAATGAATGAAAATATATATTTAATTATGTTTAAGTGAGAAAATTGTATTTGTAAATATATAACATACACTTATTGACCTGATATATACACTGGGTAAGTTTTTAACGCTCAAAAAGAAAAATGTAGCATTCATTCGGTTCAACGCTGACAATCATATACATTGGCCAAAAATTGATCGTTTCAAATTCATGCAAATCCATTGGGTGTTCAAGTTCAACTATTTCAAGCAGAACCGCGTTATTTCTTCACCTAACTCATACAGCTGAAGATGACAACTTAAATAAGGATATATATATATGCATGTCCACCATTAGAGACGACGACTTTTCAGAAAAAGCCATGCATCTAAAACCAATTTAAGAGGCTGTTATATCAACTCACAATTTGAGCTATCCATTTAATTTGTCTGTTTGTTTGATTGTTTGTTTGTCCTTCTCGATATTACGAATTTCCATCGTGGTATGTACCTAGAAACATTGTGTACACCACTTGCTTTTTTTAAACAAGTAAATAATGAAGTAGTACAATTACACAAAAACTTGAATTGAAGAAAAATAAAAGATATTAAATGTAATTGAAACTGTATAGTGTGACGTGGACGGATTATAATTTACAATTAAAGAACGAGAGTTACAGCTTGTTTATATACATAGATACATCCATATAAAGTATAAACCCCCTAAACTTGACTCTGATAATGAGATGCACAACTAAACTATATATGGTGCGTCTTGATTATATGGGACACTTATAAAAATATCCACAAAACCTAAAATAATTACAGTTACTATTCATTATTTTCATATATTACCCATTTACCCACTATACCCATCCAGACTTGTATACCATAGTTTATCCAGTATACCATAAAGGTATATACATATAAAGTATAACAAAGGTATACAGTAATAAATGGTCCTCCAGACTTGTATACCATAATTTATGCAGTATACCTTAAAGGTATACACCTATAAGGCATAACAATAACAAAGACATACAATAATAAATGGGTAGGTTGGGTAAATACTTTTAGTTTTATGGGTATAGTAATTTTTAATGGGTATGACTTGTAAATATTTTAAGTTTCATGGGTATAGAGTGTAAAAATCCGACACTTACAAAAATACCTACAAAACCTAAAATAATTACAGCCACTACTATACCCACTACTTTCAAATATTACCCGACCTACCCACTAAATTATTTACCCACTCTACCCACCCAGACTTGTATACCATAGTTTATGCAGTATACCATAAAGGTATATACCTATAAGACATAACAAAGGTATACAGTAATAAATGTCCCTCCAGACTTGTATACCATAGTTTATGCAGTATACCATAAATGTATATACCTATAAGACATAACAAAGGTATACAGTAATAAATGTCGCTCCAGACTTGTATACCATAGTTTATGCAGTATACCATAAATGTATATACCTATAAGACATAACAAAGGTATACAGTAATAAATGTCGCTCCAGACTTGTATACCATAATTTATGCAGTATACTTTAAAGGTATACACCTAATTTATGCAGTATACTTTAAAGATATACACCTATAAAACATAACAAAGATATACAATAATAAATGGGTAGGTTGGGTAATACTTTTAGTTTTATAGATAGTATAATTTATAATGGGTATGATTTGTAAATACTTTATATCCCCGGACCAGTCTATTTGTTACTGTTACCCCCTTACCAGTTTTGACTGATGAGAGTGAGAGTTATTCGCTGCCACCAGGATCTTTTCGTTCATGTGCAATTTATTGAAAATATTTTTTTTTTCTTATTTGAATTCATTAATATTTTGGATCATCTTTTTATGGCCAAATATGGGAAAAGAAACATGGCTGCAATTCCATTGTACATGCTAATATTAAACTAACTAAATTTTTAACATTATCTTTCATCTATCATTTAAAGTTTTAGTACACTTATATTTATACTGCATGTTGAAAATGATGGATTAATTTGTTGTGAAGAACTAGATTCTACGTAGTGCCATTTTATTCTTCTTGAATTTCTGCTATTTTTTTGATTATCCTATAGTTGGCATATTGCATTAACAATATAATGGTGATCAGAACATATCGAGATGAATTATTTCCATCATTAACTTGGATGATATTAAGATACAAACAGTACTATTCATTTTCCTTTCTTCATTCTAAAGTTGTCAAATACGGAGTAACAGATAAGGTGGTCATCTGAATTTAATCCAAATCATAGACACAAGAATCCAATGGTACAGTAAGCAACCAATTTCTTTTCATAGTTCTTAAATTTCCGCACACTAGCTAGACAAAACAAACAATTAACTAGGAAAAAGTATAGTTTGTGTAATCGCTTATACAGGCCGAATATTCCTTATTACTGCATGGATGCTAATTGCTAAATTGCTAGGAGTAATTGCTCGACTTTGTAGCTCTGCTACAGAACTACTACCATATACCAAACATCACATCGCTATCTCGTCAATTATCCCATTGGTAAATCCAAATATAATTATGTGTCTTTATCTATGATCATGACACAGTTTTAGATAGATTCTAAATATTTCTAAACTAGTGACTGAGATAAACGGCCATGTGCTTGCATAAACATCTGTCAATAACAGCAAAGTCTTTATTAGTCATAATTAAGGTCTCACTCTAACTGTTCTTTTTCCTGACTAAGAGGTCATGTATTTAATCAGCCCCACAGGCAAATATATAGGGGCCGTTTGGTACCCGGGATAAGAATTATAATTTTGGGATAAAATTTGGGATTGTTCGGGTAATTTTCACAAATGGTCACAGAACTATGAGTTTTTTACATTGAAGTCACACAACTTTGTTTACTTACCTAAAAGTCACGCTACTATTACCTTCATAACCAATTGGTCACAATAGCCGGAAAATGTTAGTTCCGGTGGAACTTTTCTATTTTTTATTCTATTTTTACCTTTTTCACTTTTTTTGAGACAAATAACTATTGAAAAAAATAAGCAAATGGAGATTCACCAATACACTCTTGTCTAGATTAACTTTTTTTTTCTTCACTTCTGCATATACTTTATGAAGATAAATTTTAAAATCCAAAAAATACTATGTTTTTAAGAGAAGATGCAAATTTGAATTATCAAATGAATCAAAATAAATATTATAACCAATTATTTTTTCAGGTTGTTATTTTAGGGATTGATTATTTTAAAGATATATCTTTTTTTAAGCATGACTTATATATACATGACCCTTTTGATTTTTTTAATTATTTCAAAGAAAAATAAATTTAGTGTACAAGCACTACAAAAATATTTTAAAGTCAATTGTCATGCTTACTTATATAAAATGGCCTAAAAGCAGACCGTGCATGTGACTTTTGAAAACGAATCACATTGAATAAAAAAATTACACTAACATTTTATTTCATTAATTTTAAGATTTAGATTTACCACTTCTCTTAGAAAGGAAAGAATTTAGAGGTTCTTATCATATATATATATATATATATATATATATATATATATATATATATATATATATATATATATATATATATATTTAAAACTTTTTTTTCTAATATCTATCATGAAAGTAAAAAATTAACCAAGACCCTATTAGTAATATTCATTTGTTTGTTTTTGCTAATGGTTATTTGTGTAAGAAAAGGAAAAATGGTAAAAATTAAAAAAAAAAAATACAAAAAAATCCACCGAAAGTTGTATTTTACGGCTATTGTGACCATCTAGTTATGATTTATGAAGGTAATAGTTGTGTCATGGAGGTGAATATCATCTGTACACTTAATCTGAAAATACATCGTTGATGTTTATGTCATTACTTGTTATTGGTCTTCATGTCTTATTTCTATCACTCAAAATTGCTAGACTTTAATTATTTTGTAATTTACAAATAATTTTATATTTATCAATAAAGAATTAATATTTTAAATTATAATAGTAATAAATTTATTGTTTATTCACTTTGTATAACGATTTTTTTATTTTTAATTGTGCGAAAGTTAAGGCCTTGGTTTATTTGTATCTCATAAAAATTGTAATATTATTCAATTTCTTACAGTTTTTTAAAAAGTTAGATCTTTTGTTTCTATAATCTTTTCTCTTATTTTTAATTTTCTTAAATTGTTTAATGTACTTTTGATATTTTTTGGCTCATTATTAAAATGCTCCTACACTTTGCTATTATTATTATTATTATTATTATTTCGCTAACACTTAGACATTATTAATAATATTCATTCAATAATACTAACTATTAAAATGCTCCTACACTTTGCTATTATTATTATTATTATTATTATTATTATTATTATTATTATTATTATTATATATTTTTGTGAAATTATTATATTTCCCGCTCATCAATAAAACATTAATAGAATGGAAAATATTTTACACTGTACAAAATTGAAAATTGAAGAGGTAAAAAAGAATGTATAGCAGATAAATATTTTACTATCTGTTACTACCTTGGATTTTTATCTATTTGCAGTACCACTATATACCAACATCTAGCCAAGTAGCTATAAGTCATGACCAGATCTTTGGGACTTTAATGCATGAAACGGAAAAGTTGGTGTGAAACCCCCGATATTCCTCTATTTCAAAGCTCTTATTATATTCACTACTGGTGCTCCTTCAAATAATGCCTTAATTCTCTTTTTGGAGTCGGTCTCATATACATATTTCTCGTACTACCCTATCTTTTTCTTAGTCAACATTGTGCATACGTATTAACTAATCATTTTTGACAGCCACACGCCATACAAATTCCTTCTTCAACAAAAAGTTCAGCATGCACTGGAACTTGCAATGACAATATTAATAACTCTTTTTACTTTTTCTTGTTTTCTCTTTACTCTAGAAAATTAAAAACAAAAGATAAACCGAAAACGGATTAAATGGAACCATATAAATCATGCAACTAATCATGTCTTGACAAGTGTAGACTTTTAAAAAAATAAAAACAATTACCCTTTTATATATACAATTTAACCATAGGCAAGTCATGAATTAATTCTTCATCATATTACAAATTAAACTTAATAACTGATTAAAAAGACAAGACAGAATCAAGGTTGCTAGTTAATTGCATGCCAACTCATGGACCCAAACAAACGTTGAATTCTTGATCATCCACTCTCCTCATAATTAATATAGGAGAGGAAAAAAATAAACGCGTAGGCCATAGACATTTTCAGCTTGTAGCCGGCTTTGCTTACTGATAGTCTCTTACTCAAGGCAATACTTTAGCTATCCTTCATTATTTCTTCTGCCTATAAATATGTCCAGGTTTCCTATAGAATTTCAATCATTAATCAATCAACTCAACTCCAAGAATTCATTAATAGTAGTATAAGTATATTATAAATATAATACCATGAAGTGTTATAATTCACTTAACAAGATGGTCATGCTTATGGCTATTCTCGTGCTAGCCATAGATGTGACAATGGTATTAGGCCAAGGTACTCGTGTTGGATTTTATTCCACTTCGTGCCCAAGAGCCGAATCCATTGTTCAATCAGCAGTGAGATCTCATTTTCAGTCTGATCCAACGGTGGCACCAGGATTACTGAGAATGCACTTCCATGATTGTTTTGTACAAGGGTGTGATGGTTCAATCCTGATTGATGGTGCAGGCACTGAGAAAACAGCTCCACCAAATAGCTTATTGAGAGGATACGAAGTTATTGATGATGCTAAGAAGCAAATTGAAGCTGTTTGTCCTGGGATTGTTTCCTGTGCTGACATTCTTGCTCTGGCTGCTCGTGATTCCGTGACTGTGGTACGTAATAATATCTCTCCCTTGTACTATCATTTTACGTTTCATGTTATTCACGTTTAACTTTTATGTTCTAAAATTAATTAGTAACTTCAAAGATGAATAATATAGACCTAAATTGGTCCCATGCAAGTACCAAACACACTACAAATGTAAAACTTGTTTACAATATGGAGTAATATACTAAATGTAACACTTGGTGATGCAGACTAGGGGATTGACTTGGGGTGTGCCCACTGGACGTAGAGATGGGCGAGTTTCTTTGGCATCTGATACGGCTAATCTCCCAGGATTTACGGAGTCTGTTGCTTCTCAAATTCAAAAGTTTACTGCAAAGAATCTTAACACTCAAGATCTTGTCACCCTTGTTGGTAAGTAACATAACATTGTCAACTTAATTATTCTTGTAAATAACTAGTACTGACCATACGTTAAGCTACAACTACTAACATTAATGCTTAATTTGTGTGGCTACAGGTGGGCACACAATTGGAACCTCAGCATGCCAATTCTTCCGCTACAGACTATACAATTTCACCAATGGTGGCCCTGACCCTTCAATAGATGCAACCTTCCTTCCTCAGCTTAGAGCATTATGTCCACAAAATGGGGACGGTTCAAAGCGTGTGGCACTAGACACTGGAAGTGTGAACAACTTCGACAACTCGTATTTCGCCAACTTGAGGAGTGGTCGTGGAATTCTTGAATCAGACCAGAAGCTGTGGACTGATGCTTCCACTAAGACCTTTGTACAAAGATTTTTAGGTGTGAGGGGATTGCTTGGATTGACATTTGGCGTGGAATTTGGTCGGTCCATGGTTAAAATGAGCAATATTGAAGTTAAGACTGGGACTAATGGTGAAATTCGTAAAGTTTGCTCTGCTATCAACTGATGCAGATCGTACCCTTTTAGGTTGCTACAAAAAGTGATATTCTACTCTTGTATTTAGTTCCTTTCAGTCAGCGCAAGCTGCAAAGTCAAATTGTGAAAGTGTGTTATCCACCAAAGAAATAATTAAAAGCATCTTCCCATTAGTGAATTAGTTGTTGCTTATTGATCCCCAAACTGTATATCTTTATTTTTTTTTGTTTCCCACCCGTATTCAGTACCTATAGGAGTCCGACTAATTGATATTAACTTGAGTATGTTAACTTACTAGCAAAAACGAATGCCATGAGGATTGAAATAATCCTGGAAGTGAAGGAATATATTGTATATGCACTGCGAATTTTGGAAAATAGGAAAAACTTTGGACTTTTATCTAAGAGGACGCTACAAGAGTACCAAGCTAGAGAAATCAGCCAATAGTATCACATAGTATTAATTAATTGGTAGGCAGACTTAGGGAGTGGAGGAAAGCACATTCATGGTGAACTAGTTTAGAGGAAAATTGTTCCCAGCACTATGATGGTTTATCTTTGTATTTTTTAAAAGAAAAAGTTTAGAAGGAAAGTTTGATAAATATATAGTGACAATTGGACTGGCCTGGGTGGCTTTAATTTCAATTCCGAATGGACAAGCCTTAATTAGATGAGCATTAAAAATGATATATGAACTCTAAGCTGGCACGACTAGCTAGTCTCTCATGACTGTGCATGCGATCTTGCAACTAATTGATGGTTAGTATCTGTACTGTTTTAAAGCTGTAATTTTATAAAATCGACCATAAGCTCTAACTATTGTTTCTTGATTCAACTAAGTACTACTTTTAGGCTTTATCCTAGTAACTAAGCCAATGGCTGGCTAGAGGGGAAACATGATCCACACGACTGTCGAAAACTCGAATGAAGATTTTGACTTGTGTGAGACATCTGGTGCTTCGATACTGAACAAGTGCGACGTTCCTCATGTTCTGAATTAAAAATTACTCGATTATTACTTGGTGAATTTTGGACATCTCATAGAACATCCTATAGTATATACTTTCTCCTGTTTAATTACTTGCGTCTCCTTGCTATTGCAGTTGACAAACGAGACAAAACAACTTGTAAAGAAAAAATTTCACTATTAGGTAACAACTCAGAAGTGTGATTTGAAATTCTAAAAATTGGTCAAATTACTTGACACGTAAAAGTAACCTGATTGTGTAAAATTTCTTACCTCGACAGTGGATATTAGTTATAACTAGAAAAGTTATCATTAATACTGCATAAACAAAGGTTATAGAAGGCCAATTGCTTTAGTTAAGTTAACTACTAAAATATGCAGTACCATATATTTTCTTTAATGTGATTTCATTAAAATTTCCCTCTGAGATAACTACCAATTTCTCGTTACAATCGCCCTTGTTTTCTTCTCTCAACAATGAAATTAACACCATAGCTGTCAGCGCCATCCCCATTATTAGCTTAATTATTTCTTCTGTAATAATGCAAAGATTTCTATTTGTACCAATTAGTCTTTCCCTTAGACAAGCAAAAATAATGGGTTCTTCTAATATCTTCAAGTATTTTCTTGTATTTCTTTTCATGGTAAAATGCACATTAGCCATACTCCAAGATGGTTCTCCTGTAGGTTTTAATGGCTCAGAGAGAGACGCACTTTTGGCAATCCAAGCTGATTTCAACAATCCTAGTATACTCAAAAATAGTTGGACCAAACTCATGTGTTACTTGAACAATACTCCAAATTGGTATGGTATTAGTTGTGTCAATGGTAGAGTAACTGGACTTGTGCTAGAAAATCTTGGCCTAACTGGAAAACTCAAGCCTGATGCACTTGTCAATCTCACTCAGTTACAAACACTTAGTTTCAAGAACAATTTCATTTCAGGGAACATGATGGATTTCTCCAAAAACCAAAATCTGAGGAACATTGATTTATCGGGTAACAAATTTGATGGAGAAATTTCACCTTCTCTTTTAACACTTAATTTGTTAGAGTCATTGCAGCTACAGGGCAACAATTTGGAAGGTCCTGTTCCTGCTTTTAATCAATCAACATTGAAAGTTCTCAATGTTTCTGACAACAATCTTTCAGGAGAAATTCCACACACAATACCTCTTCAAAAGCTGGGAAAATCCTCGTACTTAGGTAACCAAGATTTATGTGGTCCTCCTTTAAATTCTAACACATCCTGCCCCATCAAGAATATTAAGGATACATCTGCTCCAAATCCAAGTGACGATTCACATAATGATGACAATAATACTAAGCCATCCTCATTGTGGATTCCTATTTTGGTAGTTTTTAATGTTGTGGGCATGGTTGTACTTTTGTTTCTTTTCCTTTACTACTTCAAGAAATCCAAGAAACTCAAGAAAATGCTGATGAATAAGAATATGAGACTAATGGAAATAGAAAGAATGGAGACTAGCAAAATGGAGACGGCGACAACGGCTACAGAAACTAGAAGTGGAGTATCAATAAGTGTGGGATCAGAAGTAGAATTAGAGAAAGGAAAATTGATATTCTTAGGCAGTGAAATAAAATTTGAACTTGATGATTTATTGAGAGCATCAGCTGAAGGTTTAGGAAAAGGAAATTTTGGGAATTGTTATAAGGCTATGTTGGTAGATGGACCAACTGTTGTGGTGAAACGCTTAAGGGATTTGAAACCATTGACAAACGAAGAATTTGTGAGACAAGTAAGAGCTATTGCTGATCAAAAACATCCAAATTTGTTGCCTTTACTTGGTTATTACAACACTAAAGATGAGAAGCTGGTCCTTTTGAAATTTGCACCCAATGGAAGCTTATACAACCGCATTCATGGTATGTTAAATTTACTCTAGCTTACTTTTACTTAGTTACTTTTACAACAAATGTTGTTGCATGTATAACGTACATAAATTTTTTTGTTGCATGTATATATAATTAATAGGAGGAAAAGGAACGAAAGATAGGATTCCATTTCGATGGAACTCAAGATTATCAGTTGCTCGTGGTGTCGCTAAAGCATTAGAACATCTACACCTCAACTGCAGCAGCTCCTCCCAAGTCAAAGCCGCCACCGTAGTTGTTCCCCATGGCAACCTAAAATCCACCAACGTTTTACTAGACGAAAACGAGGACGTTCGTGTCTCTGATTATGGCCTCACTTCCCTCATTGCACTCCCCATCGCTACTCAACGTATGGTCTCCTACCGATCACCTGAGTATCTAGCTTCCAAGAAAGTGTCTAGAAAATCTGATATCTGGAGCTTGGGCTGCCTGTTTCTTGAATTGTTAACAGGTCAGTAATAGAGGTGTGACAACACTGCTTCACAAGGATTTCTCTTTTTTAATCTCAAATTAATGTGTGTACATACAATACGTAAATTGAAATACTCCTAAAACAAAGTAACTAGTCTCTTCGTTTCTTACAGTATTTAACTAGTACGAAGTTTAAGAGAAAAAAAAAACTTATAGAAGTACTCGTGAACATAAACCTGTCATGATATGTTGTGGCTATAAAATATATCTCTAATGTAAAATGAGCAGTAAATAATTTTTTCACATATAGACATATAGTACAATGTCATTCTACACAAGTGTCATATAAAATGTAACATATCGATTATCAAATCGGAGCACGAAGTAATTAATGCATAAGGACCACCACAATTTCAGACTCAAGCCCACTTATGAGTCGAATTGTAACTGACATAAAAAATTATGTACATATTGTAACAGGTCGAATTTCTTCACATTCTGCTCCGACGGGAGTTACAGGTGCTGATCTATGCAGTTGGGTTCATAGAGCCGTCAGAGAAGAATGGACGGCCGAGATTTTCGATACTGAATTAGCTGTTCAGAGAAATGCCAATCCAGGGATGCTACGATTGCTGCAAATTGCCATAAGGTGTTGCGACAGGTCGCCTGAGAAACGGCCGGAGATGAGTGAAGTGGTGAGGGAGGTGGAGAATATTAATGGTGTAGTTGACTCTGAAGATGATGATGATCTTTCATTGTCAGTTGATCAATCTATGACTGATGATTCCATGTCTGCCGCAACTCCCTCTCGATAAGGAAAAGGTCTTTCATACAAATAATGTTTGCAATGTACCATGTAATATTAGAGGAAATTTTATCTATGATACTCCTACGATATTTACAACCTCAAGTTTGCTGCCTAGATTATTCAGAACAACAATCATTTAACTCATTGCATTAATGTTTCAATAATACGCCATGCAGCATGCGTCAACAGAATTCTCGTCGTATTACATACTTTACGACAGAGCACTAGACATATGAGGTTCTGCTAGCTTAGGTGGTTTAATTTATCTTTTGCGCGCAGTTGGAGTTGAATTGTACGTACTTGGCTTCTTTGTTCCTACTATAGTTAGCCACGCTAATTATGTCTTCTTTCATGATTATCAACAAAAAAAAAAACAGCTCTGTGTACAAACACGAGTCTGGGAAAGGGCGTGATGTACACGGCCTAATTTAAACTGCGCACTCAATCCAAAACTTGGTGAGGTTGATTGTATGAATCCTTAATATTATAAAAGTTTTATTTGCGTCCATAATGCGTCAACACCATTACTAAAAATTCTCAAACTCCATTATTTTGATTTGAAATTTTAAACCAGAAGTCATGATTTTTCCTAAAATATAAGTGGCTATGACTATTCGTCTAAAACATTGCAAATACAGCTATTGGTCGATTAGCACTGTACCCAAGTTTAAATTTGTAAAAATTTAGTTCAGCAACTAGTTTCGTCATCCCCATTTAGGTTTTAAAATAGAAAAGTTTCTTTTTGTAGATATAATCTATTTCGGGTCTTTGCCCTATTCCCTTGTTAAATAAGCTCTTGTTATGCCCCAACTTCAAACATGGCAGTTCGAAGTTAGAAGCTGCATATTTCTAACATGAAACGTTCAGGTTTGAAGTTGTTATACCCATGTTTGATGTTGTATCATATTTGAAGTTGCACTTCAGACCTTCAGTACTAAACTTTAACTCTGAAGGTCTGAAGTTAAGAACTAAAGGATTAAAGTTCATGCCAGTGGCTAAAAATTAAATAGTCTTAAATATTTGCTAAAACCTAAATGACATGCTCAAAATAGGCTATTTGTGCACTTCCCCTTAAATTGGGCGAAGTGCACCAAAGGTCACATTTGTCAGTGGTCTTTGGTTTGAGGCTACTTTTTTTATTGGGTTTACATGAGAGACCATTTTTTGGAACTTCAATTCTTTTGGATTGAAGTTCAACTTCAAGCCACCACAATTATTGAAGTTCAACTTGAGCCCATAAGGATTGAAGTTTACGCATCTATACCTTAATATTCAGCCCTTATAGATTGAAGTTGAAACTTCATAATTTAGACATGAAGTTCAACCCACAAGGTTTGAACTTCAGCCCACAAAGATTTATTGGTCTCATGTAAGACCAATAAAAAAAGTGGCTTCAAACTAAATACCAGTACAAAAGTGGCCTGTGGGTGAAAATTTTACAACTTGGAAGAGACCCATTGTTATTTGGAGCGGGTTCGTGCGTTTGGCGGGTAAAAATTTCAGAGCAGCTGAGAGCGGCTGAGCAACCAGAAATCGCCGACGTGAATATCATGTTTGCACTAAACAATCGCATCAGAAACTCTTGTCTCAAGCGTTTCATCTTTATTTTCAACCATTCAAACATTAATGTCGTCTCAAGGTACACATTTTACATTCACTTTCTTTCCTCGGGTTCAAAAATTATTGGCGCCCTTGATCATTTTTGCTCTGTAGAAAGCGGGGGGTGGGGGAAGGAGTTACGAGTCAATTTAAGATTTTTATCATTTCTGTTTAATGTATTTAAGATAATAAAAGTAAACATGGTCAGTGAAGATTCATATAGTCGACCCATCTAGTTCCTAATTAAGGCATAGTTGTAAAAGTTTAATCTTTGGCCTGTACTATAGGTTGTTACGAATTAATGAAAATTATCTTTCTTAGCTTTTTTTTTTTTTTCTTTTTTCAAACCTGTTTTCAAAAATGATTTTCTTGAGGCAAAGGGTCTGTCGGAAACAACCTCTCGGTAGGGGTAAGGTCTGTGTACACCTCAACTTCCCCAGATCCCACTTATGGAATATCCCTGAGTATGTTGATGTCGTTGTTTACTCTTACATTTTTTGCCAGCTTTTGTTTTCTAAGCATTTTGTTAGTTACTATTACTGATTGGTTTTTGTTTTGTGCAGGGAATCTCCACTTATGTTTAGTTATTCTGGACCAACTGTACCAAAAGCGGCTTCCTTTCTTAGTCATGTCAACTCCTCAATATCCACAAACTATCACCACATGAGATTAATTCCTACATTACCCTGCCAAGATCCTGCAATGAATGCCTTGCTATTGCCAAGTTCATTAGCTTCCGGGTCTGGTGACATTGTTTTGAAATGGCTCCATGTGAGACGGTTCTCAAGTCCATCGATAGAGCTGAGTGCAGGGAAAGACGTGGTCAGATTTAAATTTGGTCCAGAAATCGGGAAAAATGACGGTCAGACAAAGGCAAGGCGTGTGGTGAAGAATTTTAAAATGTCTAAAAAAGCAAAACTGAATGAACTCAGATTTTATAGACTGAAGGCAAAGAAGAAAATGAGATCTCCGAATCCTGAAGTTAGGATCAGATACAAACTTGAGAAGGTCAGGGCCTTAAATGGTGACAATATCCATATATAAGATATGTATATTTTGCCTGTATATATTAATTCCAGGTTAAATTGCCAAGCATTTGAATGGTCCTCTGTTATCACAATTTATTCATGTGAATAGATTCCATTCTCAGAATCTTAGGTTTTATGCTGTGTTACTTTTTCCTATTGGCTTCTCGTTTCTTGAACAACTTGGATGAGGGAGTTCATTCTAGGAGAGAGAGCAGAGAGGAAAGTAACGGAAATGTTCTTAAAAAAAAAAAAAAAAAGGGGAAGAAGAGTGATGAATCTAACTCTTTTATATTGGTTATTGCACATGTTTTGTAGGCAAAACGAAAGGAAGCTTGGTTGATTGAGACACTGCGAAAATATGAGGTGCATAAAGCTCCAGATGAACCGCATGATCCTGAAATTTTAACTGAAGAAGAGAAGTTTTACTTAAAGCGCACTGGTGAGAAAAAGAAAAATTATGTACCAGTTGGAAGACGGGGAGTATTTGGAGGTGTCGTTTTGAATATGCATCTTCATTGGAAAAAACATGAAACAGTTAAGGTTGTATGCAAGCCTTGCAAGCCTGGACAGATTCATGAATATGCTGCAGAGCTGACTCGGTTGAGTAAAGGCATTGTTATTGACATTAAACCAAATAATACCATAATTTTCTACCGCGGAAAGAATTATGTTCAACCGGATGTTATGTCTCCTCCAGATACTCTATCTAAAGATAAGGTGATTTATGCATTTCTTTTTGTGATGTCATACTTGAATCAGTCTGTAGGAAAATGAAAAAGTTTTTTTATTCAATAGACATTTTACCCTGTTGGCTTCGTAAAACTTCAGGCCTTGGAAAAATATAGATATGAACAGTCATTGGAGCATACAAGTGAATTTGTTGAGAAAATGGAGAAAGAGCTGGAAGAGTATCATGAATATCTTGCCCGGAAGAGAAAAGAAGAAAAGAGTTGAAGCAATTGGTTTTTTGAGTTAATTTCGAAGAGTGTTGACGCAATTCCATGTTTCTGCCTCTCCAGGCAAGTAAAACGAATTGTTAAGTTGTTAATTACTTGAAGTTATTAGCGAATAATTAGCGCTGGTTGCATCTTTTGATTATCCTAACACTTTCTGTAGTTGAGGTGACAGGTGTGATGGCCAATAGCAGAGGGAACCGAAATTGGAAGAATGAAAAATCATTATGCTTGCATGGGATAGTAAGCTGCACGAGGCTGAGCTGACTTTTCAACCCCCTCAGAAGTTGAATGAAGGAGCAGGATCTCTGTTTACTCTCTTTTGTTGTGAGAAAAAATTTGAAAGCCTCGATACATCATACACCAACCCGCTTCCAATCCTCAAGCCAAGTATGCTGTAAGGTGCAAAATTGCTGCTTTGGTTTCACTGCTGACTAAACAGCTTTGAACTTGGGTAGATTTGTTGATGTTCCCTCAAGTGAAAGAGTGTTTTCGGAAATCTGGTAGCAGAGTCGTCAACTAAGCATCTATATCGAGTGGAGATTGGGAAATTTAATGATAACAAGGCTCGTCAGTGTAAAGCAAGACATACTGTTTAAACTTCTTATTCTCATGTTGCAATCAGAGGATTATCGGCTGCGGGTTCTCTGACTGGCCAATGTAGTCATTTCCATAACTCTGTTTACTTCAAGTAACAATGTGAAGATAGTGTGTTTGCGTTGAAACGTCCGCTTGAATTTTTAAAATTTAAGCTAGAACTTTTTTTGGTGTTACTTGTAAAGTGTAATGAAACAGAGAATATATATGATCATCTCAGGGTTGAGATTTTTGAAACAATTACCTGTAAATTGTTACTGGCCCTTCCAATATATGTCCCCAAAGACAAAAGGTCGTAACAGTTGTTGATCCGAACTACTGATTAGTAGATGTGGAAGCCATCAATTCATTAAGTATTCGTAGTATGAGTATATTCCTATATGTCTCGAAGCTACTGAATCATTCTTTGCTGTTTTCTTTTTCTGTAGTAATATTTGAATCAATGCTAAGAGTCATTACAAAAAAAGACGAGCAATAAAGTAAAATAAGATTAGATAAATACAAACATCAAAAGTCTGTTCTCGGATTAACAATGAAAACGCAATGGATTTTTTGTGCCCTTCTCCTCTAATGGATTCAAAGTTTTCCGATAAGAAAAAGTCGTCAAGAATGTACGGAAAATTCTTTTCAAATACTAGTAATTTATCTCCCGTTTGGACATGATTTGGGATTTGAGATTTGGAACTTGGCAAATTAAAATTTTGTTTGGACATATATTTTATTTGGAACAAAATTTGAAGTTTGTGAGGAGATTTCTCAAAAAACTGGTTGGAATTTTTGGGAAATCCCAAAAAATGGCCCCAAAAACTGCCCAAAAACTATGTCCAAACGCTACCTTAATAGAAAGACCTCGATTCACGTATACAAGAGTTGCTGTGGTGTAGTGGTTATCACGTCAGTCTTACACACTGAAGGTCCCCAGTTCGATCCTGGGCAGCAACATTTTCTAACCGTCCTTTTCTTCTGGTTTTGTTTTGTTAGGGGCGGGGATGGTGGGTTGTGGTTTGGCGTTTACTCCCAAATAAACCAGATCATGAGAAGAAAATTATTGTAAAACTATTTTGGACGAATTTTTACATTATGTAGTACATCACACTTTATATCACATCATTGACAATATCACACAAAGTTCGCATTGCATGGAAATTAGAGGTGAGCAACAGGACATCTCCGGTCGGTCTGCCATGGGTAGTCTCACTACTCTGAATCTTCCATTGTTAATCATGCATGAATTCCTTGAGTTGGCCCTCACATATCTATTCAATCCTTTATGTAGACCCCTATCTTGCCTCTAACTAGTTATTATCTCATCTTCTTTATCCAGTGTGCAGGTTGAAAAGTTATTACAGGTGCTCAAAGAATGCAATCAAGCTGCTGATTGGACTATAGCAGATATTCATGAAAGTACAAAACTGAAAGGAACTCATTTTGCTGAGCGAATCAATGAGCCGAATGCAATCATTCAGGCTCATGTTTTGACATGTGAAAGTATACAATCCATGTGTTAGTCTATTGGCATGAGTCAACTTGTAAGTTGTAACACAAAAATTACACGCATGTGACATTCAATTCCAGCTACAGAAAAAGCTCATGAAATCAAACAATCTATCATTTTAACAAAACCCAAGATCATATAATCTTGCGGGTGAAAGATGAAGCAAAAAGAGAATGAACTGCTGCAGGAATTACAGAAGTTAGTCATATTCTGCACTTGTGGAATTTTGCCCTTCTGAACGCAATTTTACTCGATAAACCTGATGCATAGGTCTTCCATTATTTGTCGGAAGGCTTACACATAATAAATTACCAACCATATCAATCAGAAGGGCCAAGAGGACGGGGAGAAATGAACAAGCATCCAATACTATGCAGAAGCTGCACTGAAGTCAAGGATGAGGAAGCTCTAGCTTGCAATAGCGTCATTACCCAAACTTCCCGAGTTCCACTTTCTTCTTTATGGCCTTTTGACCATGGTAAATAAATGCATCTACTATACCAGCAACTGTGAAGACACCTGAATTAAAGGATAAGTGTGATGCTGTAAGTATCCTATTGGCGGTAAGATTCCAAAATTTAGAAGCAAAGAAATTACTTATGCAGAATAACAAATTAAAACACTGTTGATTTGAAAGGGAAATGGGAAGCAAGAATTTGAAGAACGTCGTTGGGTAAGGAGTGCTAACACCCTAAAGAACGTCGTTGGGTAAGGAGTGCTAACACCCTAAACACAATGAAGTGTTACCAGATCTTGTGTGCTGTGAAATCATAAGAGAAAATCGCACAAAGAAAGATGCCCTGAAAGAATATGGATTTTCCATTTTTACATGTGCCTTTGTCAGATTTACCGTACATTTTGTTAAAAAAAAAAAAAAAACAACTGTGCAGGCCATGTAGCTCCTTCAAGCTTAATGTAAATCAAGCATGATTTTCAATTGATCAGAAAACAGATATCTGGTGCTTGAAAAAATTCCTGATTTCAATTTGGGAGGGGAAATTCTCTCTTTAGTAGCACAAAAGAGATCTTCCACTTGTATCATTTCCCCTTATTTTTCATGGGGGCATTAAATTAAGAATTTCATATTCTACCTCCCTCATGAAACTCATTGAATTTGCATGAGAGATATTCAACAACCGCTAGTAACATGAATATGAAAAGTCCAGTTGTATACTATATTGGACAATGAGTTACCTCCAATAATTGCACAAACACTGGTGAGAAAATGAAGGAATGAAACATGCTCCTCTGCAAAAGTCACCTGCAACAAATAATGAAATTGGAAGAATAATGTAACTTTGCTCCACCGCAAAATTTTACCTTTTTTTTTTGGGGGGGGGGGGGGGGGGGGGGGGGGAGAAGGTGGGTAGGGGGGGCACCAACACATCCCATACTGTACTATATTAGCAGTGAACCATTTTTCAAATATCTAGTAGCCTCATGGGAAGGTCTCATCTTCATGCTTGCAAGTTCATGATTACGATTATTATCAAACTGGGATATCCAATAGGTACAATAAAGGAGGGAGCCCTCGTTGCAATCATATTTAAATTCTTCACTACTGGACCTTATTTCTATGAATTAAAATAACTTAGAAAGAGGAATATAGGAGGAAAAAGAGATGCGGAAGATTTCACCTTGATTGGAGAGAGGTCATAAAAGAAGTAAACTCCAGGAACTGATTGGAAAAGACCCATTTCTGAACTCTTGAAATGCTCCGTTGCTGAGAACTATACATAACCAATGTCCTTTCATATTACAAGAAGGATCAACTACCAAAAAGAAGATTCATCTAAAAAAATTGTCTACAAAATACCTGATTTGAATCAATAGTACGACCTCGAACACCTTTATATATTGTAGGGACCACCTGAAACACCAGCAGACGCATTGAGCAGACTTTTATTTCAACTTTGAAACAGAGTTTGATTCTCGCCAATTAACGCCACCTAAGTCAGAAGTACAGGTAAAAGATATTCATCTGTTGTGTATGCAGCTTTGGTCTTCGTACTTTTGTGGAACGATTCAACATTTAGTCTTCATCTTCGATGTAATGCTTGCCAACTGGTGGCAAGATAACACTATAGACCTCAAAGCGTGCAAGTGAAATCTACTTAATTCTACTTCCTCTATTTCGCCTGATTTTTCTTTAGAAACTTTTATTTCTGAACAATCAACTAAGATTGACTAGCAGGGTATACTCCTTATATATGGGCTTTAATCGCCCTTTTGTTTTGGTTGATATAATTTGATACTTCATAAAAAAAAAAAAATGACTTGAAAGGTGTTAACCAGCATACTGTAATTTAACATCGTAACGACAATGCAATTAGCATATATTTACAGTGCACTCGTTAGGCTTAAACTAAGGCTTCCTTGTGCGATACGTTAACCCCGAGGATCATTCGAAGAGAAATTACTCAACCCCACCACAGCTTACATATTTCTCAACCGTACCACAGCTTTACCTACACTTAAGGAAGGTATTGGCTTCATAGAAGCTTGATATTTACAGTCTCTATACTAGGTGCTCCGCCAACCCCCGACCCCTCCCCCGCCCTCCTTTTTTGAGAATGGTTGAAGTCTTTTTCCCCTTTTTTTTTAATGGTTAATTTCCTCCATCCTTCTCTGCCTCGTGCTAGTTTGTCCAACATCATATGTACATTTATCAAGAGGAGAACATAAAGGAAGAATGACATATCAAATACTAACTTTGAGGAAGTATTGATACACTCCATGCTGTGCTTCCTGCGTCCATTGAACCCTAAAAAGCAGCAGAACCAAAATTTCTTAAGCAATGTAAAATTGGAAAATAAAATAAGAAAGGAAATACTATGTTCTCCATTTTTCCCACAAGGAGTGGTGGGGGAAGGGGAGGGAGGACATGCGATACACGTATAGAAAATATGATAAATGTAATTCTTCAGCAAGAATAGCAAGACAAATATGCCGAATGGTATTTACATGAACATTCAATGTAAGCTGAAAGGTTTCCCTCTTCTAATCGCTAATTGGAATGTGTAATTAAGCTTGACATATAAGTTGGAAAAATGTATGTTAAACTTCAGAATAGCCAGGTAACTGCAAGTTAATCCTGATTAATCGTCAGGAGCACTAGGCAATACAGAATAGAGTATGCAGATTAAGGAAATTACCCATCAAGAGGATTTACAACTCCAGGAATAGAGTCTCCAAAAGCTAGTTTATTTATCCTATGACTTATCTGCATGGCATAAAACAGATATTGGTGAATGTTGGCCAACATTACAAAATATATTAAAGAAAAGATTAACACTTTAAATGATACCACAAAGCAATTGAATGCATGTAACCTTTCCTATGAAAAAGCAAACACACTAAATCTGGGTCTAGATTTTCAGTTCAGAGGAGGAAAAGAGTGAGATATTTTCGAATTAGAAGTCAACTTACATTATAATTATCTGATTGTAAGGCAATCAATTCGAAGAGTTGAAAGGTTGACTGGTGAAAGCTTTTGCCAGCAGAAAAGTGAAAATTCCCAGCCACTTTATTGACCTCTAGAGATCCATGGATGTTACATCCTTCACCTTCTTCATCTTTAACCTTTTGGACAAAACCTTCCCTTTTACACTACAAGTTAAAATATCAAATCAGTAATGACACAGTAATAAGAGGTATGACCGCTAAACAGTGAAGTACATTAATAACATTGATTCCAAGTCAATATACTTCTGCAAGGAATACGTACATCACCACTATTAGCAAGTGCTGCTTTCAATTTTGTTAATCCTTCAACCATGTGAAACAAATACTTCTACCTTCACACTATATTGTTTTATACTCTGCGCTCTCTTTCACTATTTTACTTAAACAGTCTCCAACTTCCCCAGGAAGACTAAATCTGGATTAATTAAGTGCATGTATGACTTGAACATGAATGTAAACCTGATCGATTAAGTCTGTATTTGTAATCGCCCAGCCCCTCTTTCGATATGCTTCCCGAACTTCTTCACATGAATTACAACAATCATCATCCGCCTGCAGACATCGGAGACACAGATGTAAGAATTATGGCACGTAGCTTTTGGCACCGTGTTCTTACAGGAGATAACTTGGTAATCTGTCAGTTAAAACAAGAGTCCAAACACCAACCAGCAGCAACAGCGTTACTTCTTCCAGAGAAGAGAAGACAAAAGAAGCAACAATATTCATTTAGCAAGAAACCAATTGATTCAGAAAGATCTACAGAGCTACTTTAGAGGACGTACAAAAACCACTTCACTCTTACAGTGGGCGATTCAGTCACCCCCTCATGCCTTCGGCTACCCTTTCATTTTTGACAAAAAATTAGGTATCACTGATTTCTGTCCTTTGAACAAGCTTTGACAGAGACGTGGCTATAGGCAATGGTGATGACAATAGTAAAGCAACTTATCCTATATCACTAGTTCAATGTTCTAAAGTTGTAACCAATTCAAAGTAAAACACGAAATTTTCATGTTTTTTTATATGGTTCAAAGCATCACCCAGACCTCACCTAGACCTCCATGCTGGAAGCCAAATAGTGGTTCCAACCTTTGCTCCCATAGTGACTCTCAAACGCCAAACCTCATAGTTGGGGTGGATGGCCCTTTCCACTATGATCCCTCCCCCTTGTCATCATGAAAATTTGATGTTCACCAGGAAATGTATATTTCCATGAACTAAGAAATATAACATTGAAAAACAACAACCACCTAAGCTAATTGAATCAAAGAATAGAGAAGCCTATCTGAGGTTGAAAAGTACCGTTTCTGCACCAAAGCATGAACCACAGTATGTTTCGTTGTGGTCAAGTCTGCCACCATGTCTCTGTAAAGGCCTCTCAATCTATATCGAAATCAGAGAGAGAGAGAGAGAACACAATAAGGTTAGTGAATTATGAGCAAATAGCAAATCTAAGCAAGAAAAAGGAAAGAAAGAGCTATCATAGGCTATCTGAATCGCCAGGCTATACAGCATATTTGCCCTTTTCTAAAAAGCCATGGAAAGACATTAGATACAATTATGCGAGTAAGACATACTGAGGCGAAACATTCATGAAAGCATGAGCCTTCATATTTAAATAAGTAAATAAACAGGCAAAGGAATACTGCAAAACTGATAGTATCAATCACCAACAAACCTGAGGAGCACCAATTCCATCTTGTCTTACTTCAATAACATTACCATGGGAGTCAATCCTCTTTTTGAATATGTCATGTCGCTGCAAGTTTTGAAGTGAAGAAAAAAAAATTGAGTTTTTAAGAACAATTTAAAGCAAGAAAAAAAATGTAAGATTATGTGGATTGCATACTATGTCATAATGTTCTTCTCCACTGATATCCCTAGCGTCAAGGCTGAGCAGCGAACATGGAATTGCTGGAAAAGTGACATCAAACTGCTTGAAGAACAAAAAACATCATAAGTCTGCATCTAGAGCCATAGAGAAAGCAAATTACTAAGTTATACTGGTCAGGAAAGACACTTCTAGACATTATGTTTGCCAAAAGATAGAAAGCTATATTCTCATAGAAGCATAAAATCTCTCTCTCTCTCTCTTCTTTTTTTTTTAAGGGGATTGGTAATAGTTGCATAAAATCTTGAAAAACACAGATAAAAATCATTACAGAGTCATATAATATGAAGATCTAATTGACATCTTCAGAAGGCAATGAACTTTACATTTATATGTAATTTTCCTCCCCTTGAAGTATCTACTACGAGCTTTGTTTCAGTAAAACTCTGGATATATAACCCTGCAACTCAACAAGCGGACAAAGATCAATGAATAAGAAATTCTGGTTATCACGGAAATATATAATGTGAGAGGGGCAAAAATGAAATAATGTGAAGCGGCGCGTGTTCAAGCTTTAATTTGTAGCTAATGATCTTCAAGTATATAAATTCAAGAACAAACTATAAAGCATTGCAAACATAAAAAAAAAAAAAAAAAAAAAAAAAAATCACAGTTTTTTCAACCAGGGAAAACATTCAAACATTATGTGAAGAAACAATTATAAGAAAAGCTGTTATAATTCATACGGAAGAGCTACAAGTTACACACTTAGGCATATGGAGCAACAGTAAATGGAATGCTTCTTCCAATAGGAGCAATAACACCTAAACTTTGCAAATATTCTGAACTCTGTAATTACTAAATCCTACAAACGTCCATCATGATTAGTTGCATGTTTAGTCCGCAATAGCACCCCAAAAGTGAAATGTCCAACAAAAAAAACAATGAAAGAATTTCTGCATGTGGAGTTATCAAAAGCTGCTCTCCATGTATCTAGCACATGAGATGACTGTTAAGTCCTAACTCTAATTCTAACTCACTAAGGTCTTGAGCTTTAAGCTGAGTAGTGGTAATCCTAGAACCTCGAGAATACAGTCCATAAATCCTTTAGAATAAACATTTCTTTTCATGGAAAATATCCTTTCCTTCTAATCATCTTCATCTCTTAGAACATGAATATACTTCATCATTTCCCAACAAGCCGTTCATCAAACATGCACATTCATAAACGTAGGCCTCTCGTTCTTTTCTCTTATTTTTACAAGCAAGCCGTATTTCTACTTGCTTTTACATAAATTACAAAGTACTAAGCGGGAATTGATAATTACATAAATGGGGTCCTCATATACAAAATATCAATGTTTTAATGAGCTAATGAAAACCTATCATGCTATTTTCCACAAATACATCTTCTAACTGGCACTATATGCCAACAACATAAAAACCTGTACTTTAATGTATGTACAGCTATAACTTTGCCCTCCAAACATCTCTGATTCCTTTCGTTCCATGACACCCAGCATATACATGCTGAAATAGGTCTCAAATCTTACTCAGATCTTTACTGCACTCACAACCCATCCACCAGCAGAAAAAATCTTTCACTTACAGGGGAATCACCTAATCTTTCTCAGAAAAGGAGTTCTTTATTTACGCCAACAATATAAAAGAACTCTTCACATTGAACCTTCCTCCTATTTCTCTCATTCCGAATCGTCCAAGAGCAGCATAACAGAAAGCCTTAATGGTGCTCTTTCATCTCACTCAAAATCCTCCTTACCCTCCAAATTGCTATAGTCACTAACACTGGCTTCAGGACTACCCAATGAATATCAAATAGAGAAAACACCACCCTAAGCTTGTAGTAAAACTGTGGTGTAATAACAGGCGATTGAAAATTTCTACATCCTCCTTGCACCAAAACACTAACTCTCTAACTTACATGTATATTTCAGCATATATAAGAGCTTGGGAGAAAATATAATCGATCAATCTCATAGAGACCAATCACCACAAAGTAAAAGTGCTATCTACTTCAATTCTTCTCTATCAAAAAAAAAAAAGGATGATACTTGATAATGAGATCCAATTTCCTATGTACCGTTCAACCTCAATAATGACATAATATCATTCAATAACAATCTCACACTGCAACATATTTATATTAAACTAGATCAAGTTTACCTTGTGTTGTTGATAAATGTACAATGAGGACTAAGAATAGGCAACAGTTTCCTCTCGTTTATCCACAATAGCGTTGGTTCTCAGACAAAGGCATTTGGTTTAATATGTATGTGTAAATCACAAATTTTCATATTAATATGAAATTATGAACACAAATAATTGGAAATAAGACTTGAAACAACGGATTAATCAATCAACTACGCCTCGAACCCTAACTACTTGGGATCACCTATATAGATCATATGTATCCATTCCTTTCTATTTGTCATTCCAATTTCTAATCAATCAATTAAAAATAACGATATTTAGAAATGTTAGAATACGTACCTAACTCGTTGACGAAGAGAACAAGCATAATTAAGGAAGCAGCGAGGGTAATAATACCGCCGGAAAGGGTACGATTGTAAAAATCCTCATTAATTTTAGGGTAAGCGTCCAAATTACGAAGCTTACTCCACACTCTCTCCATTTTCACCTTATTTGCATTACCTAATAATACTATTTTACATAAACAGAGAATCTGTCTCCGATTCAGATGACTTGCCGGCGCCGGCAAGCTGCCTTGGGTTTAACGAATTGGGATGGGGCTTTATTTTTATTTTTATTTTTAATTAATGTATAGTATTGGACTAGATGATTCTTTGGACTCTTATTAACAACTGTTTTGTTTTAACTTTTAATAATAAAGGCAGCGGTCAGCTAGTCAATGCATCCACATTCATGCTACTTAACCTTTGACTAGTTGCCCCATTGGATCGCCCAAAACGTAATATTATACTCTAGTACATACTGCTAGTAGTAAAGTACTAATTCAAAAAAAAAAAAAAAATACGATGGACAGGGATATTAATCCCAAACAACAGTAATTTATGTGATTAAGTAACAACTGAAAGTGTCAAAATGTTATAATTGAATGTAGTTAAAAGATATATGTTATGCATTATTGATCTAATATAAGTACGTAATGTGATCTGAAATCAGCCTCAACCTCAAATTCGACATGTAATATGAACTTTACGTTTGCAAACTTTTTATAAAGTAGTTGGTTGAGCTGTGCAATAGGCTAGCCCACGAATTTTTGCCTTTACCCCTCTCTCCCGCAGGGGCACATACTAGCGCATTACATTACATGAATAGAAACACACGAGGTACCAATTTGTGGATTTCGTGAGAAGGTACATCATTCCATCCTTGTGATATTTGACATGCTTATATAACATTACTTTCACATTTAGCAGAAATCAGGCAACTCTACGTCATAATTCCAGCGTTTACAAGTGAGATAAAACGTGATGGATAGCAAGAAAAAGAGTGGTGTTAGCTACTTTCAAATGCCTCTGCACTACCCAAGATACACCAAGGAGGACTATCAACGCATGCCCGAGTGGAGGATTGACAGGCTTCTTGCTGAATATGGCTTACCTGCTGATGGGGATTTGGTTAACAAGCGAAAGTTTGCTATGGGTGCCTTTCTTTGGCCCCCTTGCCCAGCCAATCCCTCTTCTCATGGAGCTACGTCTCAACAGTCAGCTTTTGTTAACAAAAATGTATGAGCAGCTGTTGTTTTGGATTAAGTAACGAAGTATTTTTCGCCTCCTTCCAAGTTAAAAAGTCGTCAGTCTATCTGACCTTCTTAGAGATCATATGGAAGAAAATAAGAAAAGAAAAACGAAACGAACAGGTCATAGGCTATACTTCAAAACTTGTAAATAGCAGTTGATCGAACTTTTTTCGCTGCTTCTACTTGCAGACAACAAAAAAGAGTCAGTTTGTCCAATCTATATATACACAGGAAAGGTTGTTTGTGCATGCGAGTGTGGGGGAGTTTACAAACAGTCACCAGAACTGTAATAGAGGTTAAACTAAAATAACTTGATTGTGAACTAGTATCATACAAGGATATGGTCTAACATGGACCAGAAACCGGTCCCTAATAAAACGTTGAAAGCATAAGGTTCCTCGTACGAGATCTGATATTTTCTGTACGTGATCTCCCACAACGATTGAAAGTAGACAGCCCCCTTTGTGTCTTAATTAGTTATTTTCCATCTTCTTGGGGTGCAGTTTCTCCATGAGAAATCAAGTTCTCACCCGTCACTGGCTCGCTAGACGAAGACCCTTGAATCTGCACATTGATTCTTCTCAGGATAAGTCTTGATCTAGCAGACAGTTAAACGCAAATGTTGGAAATAAGCAAAGTTTACCATCGAAGGAGACTTCAAAGTCAAGGAATCACGGGCAGGGGTTACAGATGAATCTGAAGGCCTGTGGAACAGCAAATGTGCAATAGATCGATCTATAGGGTTTGTGTCTGTTTCGATGTCCATATATGCTGTGCACCTGAAATACACCGCATTAAGCATTACTTACTAAATAGCATTACAACCAACATAGATTGGCAGAAAGAATACGATCCTGCAGTATCATCCTGAGACACAAGTCATGCATAAAACTCATCCAATGTAACCTTCACCTCGTTGCGTTGCCATTTATCAACTTTTTTTAGGTGAGTTTATGAGCGCATTTACAGTTGATATAGGGAATTATAACTATCAATATTATTGATATATAACTTCATGTACCACATTTATATTGTATAGTTGATATATTGAATATGCGAACTCTTTTGGTGATTGAAATCCTCACTTCTGCTGTTAAATATGTGAACCAAGTCCAGACTCGTCACCTTTCAGGGCTTAGGTAGAAGTTTTAGAGTTAAAAGATCTTATTGTTAGCACCAAATTGGAGCATTTAAAGAAGAATGTCATATCACAGCTATTGAAGTAGATAGTTAAGGCTGTTCAGAAAATATAATTATAAATATAATTATCTGCTCCAGTATCACTTTCTTCCTGTACAATTTTGAAGTACTGATTCAATTACATCTGCTATAATAAACCCAATCTCTCTACTTAATTTCTAGCACAGAAAATCCTGCTTCCGCTCATTTTAGGAAGAGAGCAGGAGGACATTGGAATTTGGAGGACCCCATCTGCCTAAGTCAACCGAAGCTGTGCTTGGAAACCACAAGGGGTCACTCAAACTTACCTTTTCAGTTGTTTTCTTTGACTTTAATTCTTGATCTTCTATGCGAAGAACTAGTACAGTTTTTTTTTAAAAAAAAAAAAAGAAAGAAAGATGTGCAGTGCTAGTACATTTCCCCTCCATACTATTAACCTCACCCTGGCCAATGGCAAATCTCAATGAATAAACTTGTATAGACAAGCACTTTTGTAGCAAATATAACTCAATGGACAAACACCTGCACAGAAATACTAGACTTGAATTAAGGATGCAACTACTTGAAGTTTGGTTAGTTTCAACCACTCACCAACCATGCCATTGTTGAACTAAGCAAAAAGCCAAGCTAAATCATGATGCCAAAATTAAACAAACATTCAGCTAGTGTACTAATACCAGATGATTAATTAACAGAAAGGTTGAAGTATAGAGAAGTAATATGAGAGAGTCAAGAAAATGAGCTACTCAGAGCAAATGCATATAAATGTAGATGTTGAGAGAGGATTCATACTTGTTTGTTCCCTCACTAATCAGTGGTGCGCTGGTACCTCCATCATCTCCAGAGCCATTATTCAGATTAGCATGTCTATGCCTTTGTTCAGCACTCCGAGCCAACCGGTACAAGCTATCCCTTATACATAGTTTTGTCCTAATGTCCAACTAAACCAAGAATGTTCAGCATTGTCAAATTTACAAAGATGTGAATACTAAGAAGTCAATTTCAAATACAGGTATAACTTTGAAAACCCACGCATATAAGAGTATGTCAGACATGCAAAGTTGAATTACTCCCTCCGTCCCAAATTAGTTGTCGCTTTTAGCTTCTTCATGTCCATTAAGAAAATCATTAAATAGAGTGTGTATTTTACTATGTTACCCCTATTTAATGTTTGACTATTAAATTTTGTTGAGAATTTTTTTAAATTATTAAGGGTATAGTTGGAAAAGACTAACAATTTTTATCTTGAAATCCTAAAGTGTCAACTAATTTGGGACACACTATTTTTCCTAAAGCGACAACTAATTTGGGACGGAGGGAGTATTTCTTTACAGCTTATACTTTAAAACTATTCATAATCAAAGAAGAAGAAGATCAAAACACACAGTAAAGTCATATTGGGACTGCCTACCTGTTCCATGACACGTTGAAGCTGATGAAAACTAGCTGCTTCTTCTGAAATTTCATCCAACCCAGAACTCATAGAAGAGCACTCCTGTACAGCTGAAGATCCTAATTCTTCTGGAATCTGCATGCTAACCCCTTCATCATCACGAGGTTTTTCAACCTTAATTCCAGAATGGTGGAACAATTTCTCCACCTTTCCATTTCTTGTCATAGCAGCCACTTGAAAAGAAGGATCAGGGGAACCCTCCATGGCCTGTACTTGATTTGATGCATAGGAGTCCTTGGGGGAAAGAGACACGAGACCATAATTTTCAGATTTTATAATTGGTAGAGCTGGATGGAGAGCACTCTGATCTGAAAGACTGTAATTGGAATGCACATATGGAAAGCTACCCCCCAAGTAGCCAAAATCAGGCATATGAGTTTGCTTTTGCAGCGGGACACCTGTAGATGTGAAATTCACTTGAGTTCTTGCGGCACCAGAAGGATGCTTTCTCTCTTCTGGATGGCAATCAGTGTAATTGAATGAATCAACATTTTCTAGATGACCGCATTTTCTTTTACCCTCAGATCGATTCTGGTGCTTCGAGTATTTCCTTTGCACACTATTCTGGAAAGAAGACACCTTAAGAAAATTAAAAATAGGAGGAATTATTGGTCACATCAAGGTAATGCATGTAATAAGTTAGCTGAAGGTATCCAAAGACATTATCATCCAGAAAATCAGGAATTGTTCCTACATCCTCACACTAAAACTCGACGTGGAAGAATACACCTAAATTGGAACGAACCATCAATCTTTGCTCACCACTACATTATTGCTGATTCTTGGTTGGTTGCTAGATGCAATCGCGGCCTGGACTCCATCACCATGTAACTCAGCCTTCTTCAAAACAACCACCTTAGAGGTAAGCTGATGCATGATCTGATTCTGAAAAGAAAAAAATGGTATACAGACAGAGAAAAACGTTACCTTCTCGTCAGGTACTAACGTACACTCTGAATTACTTGATCCATTTAAAAAGGACAAATGACTCAGATTTACAGATTCATTTTTCTCTGAGGACCACGAACTACCATTATAGCCAAGAGATTGATTTTCAGTGGCAGAATTATAAGTTGAAATATCTATTTCCTTTGGCATCAAAGTTTCCTGACTCGTACTTCCCAGCACACTGGATGCTGGACATGGAAACTTAAAACCCGAGGTCAATCCATCTCCAGATCCATCAATAACTTCCGATGATGAAAGCCAACCTAGGTCATCTTCATTACCAGGTCCAAATCCAAATGTTGAATCACAACTCCTGAATTTCATTACAATTGTCAGTATTCTTAATCAGAGAACTGTAAAATTTCGCATTTCAAAATCCCCCCCCCCCCCCCCCCCCAACCCAAAAAAAAAGGACAATTGACTGAAATGAAGAAAGCAGTTACCTGAACATCCTGTCAACATCCTCAAAATTCTCAATCTCAGGCCAGCTGTAATATAAGAGATCATTTGAGTCTTTATCCTCACAACTATTGTCAAAAAAGCTGAGATCCTCATCAGCCTGAGAAATGGGGCCAAGTGGATAGCTATATGAGTTTCCCCCGGTAGCAGCATTCTTATCATCCATAGTGCGATCATTAGGACAAACCTCGCTCTCAATGGAGTCTGTTTTATTATTTTCAATGCAACGACTGGATGTCCTGGTATTTTCAGATGGTAAACTTGAAACTTCTTCGATTTTGTCTTTTTCACGTGTAGAAGGGGATGCACCATCAGATGCATCTGCCCATGATTCCTTTTCCAGCATTTTGGGGTTTCTATTACTCAATAGAGGAAGTATTTGCTCCTTTTGCTGATTAGCATATTTACCAGTAGATTGATCACCTATGTTGCTTGTCAAACTACTCATCTCATGCCGAGGTTTCTTACGGCTATCATTCTGGGAGAGTGGTTCATTGGAGCGCCCACCACTAGGATGAGGAACTATATGATCATCATTGTGACAGAACTCATCCCAAGCTATATCTTCAAGCTGCAACAACAGTTACAGAATTTTAGAGCTGCAGATAATACTTCCATAAAATGAGCAAGTCAAAACTACAAGTTCAGCTTTTTGATATGGGAAAATGACAAAGCACAGGTAAAATTAATATGCTCTTTGCTCTTCCACAGATACAGATAGAAACTCAACCACCAAAGAAACTAGCTAAGATTCACTAAATTGACAAAAAATTGGTGTTACAAAAGTAGCAAAGGCAGCTTACTGAGATAACAAACTTTAATATAATAGTGGTGTCCAAGCCACTTATGCGCATTCCACCAGGAACAGGAATCACACTATTGGTATAACTTATAATTAAGGGGTAACTTTTTTATTTTATAAGAGTAGGGGTAAATTTGTCTAGAAGAAATAACCTCTGTTAACTGTGATCTAACTAATTCTTGTCGAGGAAAAAGAATCTAAGCTACTCATGAAGCATGAAAGACAATTGATAAAGGGAGCAGATCAGCTGAGGAAAACGAGGACCACATCGTTCGACAAATTTGTGGTACCACTTTTGTAAAATATAGCAAATCGAGGACAACGAAGAAGATAATGCTGCATTCTCATATGATTGACGGTGTAACTATTTGAAAGGGTAGCAAAATTAGCTCCATGGTCATAGTAAGACTAACAGAAGAAATCAATATATGAAGCAAGAACTGATAGGAACAGAAGTAACTCTTAATGTTGCAGTTTAGTTTTTGATAAATACTGTTCATGCTACGAATATCTGATGATGTATGGTTATTTTCCTTACTAGTGTTATCTTACCAGTTTGTTGATCCTCAGGTGCTTGTTTCCTAATTATTTTAGGACTTCTCTTACTTCCTATAGTTAATATGTCAATAAGAAGAATCGGAAACTCTAATTTATTTAGTGGTATAGCTCTTACAGTCTGTCTTATAAGTAGGACAGGAACAACTTTGCAGTTATGCACATACCCAACCTATGTACGATTTATGATACTTTTTATCTTTTGGTTTTCATATACTTTTCAACAACATCTAGGGTTTGATAGATAGAGCCCGTTCATAAGCTTTCCTTGGTTCCCTTCAATACAGTGTATTACCCACACTCATATGCTATGGACAGAGATCTAATGAATCCTTCTTAGTAAAAAATTTACATAATTCCTTCACATCAGTCATCCTACCTGTACCTTTGTCTCAAGAGCATGTTACATATTCGACCAGTCAAAATAAAATATAACATAAACAAAATACTTCATACTGCGCCATCTTACTTAAAAGAAAAAAAAAGAAAAAAAAAAAAACAGTTGAAGTTCCACATTTTTCACTGTCGGCTAACAATTTTCCTCTTTGGAAATTCTTTTGGGGTGCATCTCCACGACCTTTACCCTGAAACATTCATATATATATCTCATCCAGAAGTTCAGGCGGGAAACCAACAGCATTTGCAGGGATCTCCCGTGGCATATGTTCCTTATTGTTCATTTAAAAAATTAATACATGTTTGCTTGCATACACAAATTATGCCAACCTCACATATTTGCAGGTGATCAGGGGACAAAAGAAGACTTTGTCTTTGTTATATCTTCATTTTATGACTCTATAATCAAGTAGGTGAAAAGTAATTAATTTCCAAAACTGAGATATGTTCCACGGATTTATGGCCTATCCCAACAAAAAGAAGCAAATAACTTATTTGAAAGAGTGTTACATCAGATGCTGTTCTTTTAACCAATCCACACATAGAATGGCTTTCCATCTCCTCATTTTTATATTCTGATTTTCATGTACCCCAACTCTGGCCAAGGGTGGATCTAACTCATAAATTATGGTTCACGTGACCCCATGGTCTCCCCACAAAACTAGATATATTATGTACATATTTCTCAAAATATGTCTAACATGATGTTCGGAACCCATACTCTAAAAGTTTAAATGTTTCACTTGGTCAAGCGATGGATCACTTACACTCGATAGTAGGATCGATCCTCATTTAAGTGCCATATAATAATTTTCTGTAATTATATCATCATATAAAATGATATTTGACCTATATATACAATATAAATATTCGATGAAAGTTGTTCCTGGACTTCTCTTGGGATGTTATAACTCTGTCTGACCATGGTGAACCCATCATCTTGAAATCCTAGAGCCACCTCTGACTCTGGCCCAGTAAACCCATGAGTATCAAATTTTTGGACTTTTAGGCAGCCAAGGCTGGCTTAGTTGGTGGTGGCACACTCTACTAAATTATGAAAATGGTAATGAAAAATTGAATGTCATGTACAACATTTGATCCAAATACCTCTATTTTCCTCTATTAAAACAACATTTAGCTGGATTAAATTCAAAAGAAGGCCAACTATGTAACATCTTAATCACATTCAATGGGGTTCAAAGTATCCAACTTATCCATTTCCCAAATCATTTATCATCAAAGGAAGCATATATAGACCGAAACGAAATTAATCTCTGCAGCACACCAAATGAAGGCAAATTCAATGTACTCGCTTGCTAGTCAGTAAGCAGCAGCATAAAGAACACGTGAGAATTAGCATCAAGTACTCCCTCCGTTCCACTTTATGTGGCAAAATTTGAACCAGAACAGAGTTTAAAAAAGAAATGAACTTTTGAGACTTGTGCTTTAAAATAAGCCATAAATATTTGTGTCGCTACAAAATCATTTCATTAAGGGTAAAGTAATAAGTTTGAAGTTAAATTGTTACTAAATTTAAAAAGTTGTCATTCTTTTTAAAGAGATTAATAAGAAAATGATGTCACATAATCTGAAACGGAATACCATAAATCCTATCAGAAAGCAGAAAAACTTACGTCATATAACTGCAAATCTGACATTCCTTTGAATTGTTCAACCAGCACTCAAACCATATGCAACACACTGATCAAAATTCATATTCAAATCCCAATTTCTTCCTTTTATCTCCGTTCACCAATCAGCCAAATCAAAATTAGGAAAATAAAAAGCATTAGTATCAATTCAAGTACTAAATCATTTTCATTCGTCCTAATTTTTCAATAATACACAATATTGAATAAGTCTCTCAAAGCTTCAATTAATTACTGTAATGGTCCAGTAAAATTTTTTAGAATTTACAGCCTTGAAGCAGTAATTATTTTTTAACCTTCAATCAGTTCAGAAGCTGAAAACTCTTACAGTTAAAGTTCATGCAGTAATAAGCCGATACACTTAACTGAGCAAATAACAATATCCTGCCGGAAAACTCACCGAAAACTCGATAACTCGCCGGAAAGTCAACAACTTCGCCGGAGAATCAGTACTTAAACGGCAGTAAAACCCTAATTTAGTGCTTAAAAACACAAATCTGGGAGGTTCTAGATAGAGAGAGAGAAAAAGGGATAGAAAGATTATAGAGAGAGAAAGAAATACAAAGAACAAAGCTTTTGAAAAAAAAAAATTGCAGGAATATTTTAATATTTTATTATTATTTTATGAACAAGTGTCAGGCGTGGGATGTCCACGTGGCAACTCGGATCAAATTATGAGGTCGCATTGTTTTGAGAGTGGGTATCAGAAAATTGGTGGACGAGAGAACAGGGTCGGGATACGATCCGTTTCATTGACCCGATTGGTCCACGTAAGACAACTGACACGTGTCGGTGTTGAGATTATGGCTGTTTATAATTTAATGTGTGAGAGAGGCCACGTGTCGGTTATTAGTGGTACTTGCTTTCTGATTCCGTCTTCTACTGCTTTGCTTAAACTGTAATTATTCTAATAGTTTATTATTGTTATATTAAACTAATTGATGACAAGAGGGATTAATAATTGTAGTTACAAGATTAGTTTAATGTTTTTGTGGTGATGACTCATTGGTTTTTATTTTGACCTAAGTTTAGGTCTAAGAAGCATGCTTAGTGGATCAACTAAAATTTGTGGGCGGCTAATTAAGCACTCTTATTTTAATTTGATTTCTATCACTACCATACTTACTTGAGTAGCAGTTGTTAATCAATGGTTTTGAACTTTTTGCTAAATTTTTGAGACTGTTATCTTGTTGGGAGAAAACTTAGTCAAGTACAAATAACGCATTGAAAAATGAAGCTTTTCGAGCAAATTTTAAATCTTGTGATGTTTACCCGTGCATTCCAGTACATTTCAATCTTAAATATTCTTCAAGTAGTTGAGCACTACTCAAATTTGCATGGAACTTTTGCTTTGAGCCTTGCGCTAATTGCTTCAGCTGTGAAAGGTAAAAATATCCTAATTCTCCAATCTCC
Organism: Petunia secreta; assembly: GCA_029990175.1. Classification (NCBI taxonomy): domain Eukaryota; kingdom Viridiplantae; phylum Streptophyta; class Magnoliopsida; order Solanales; family Solanaceae; genus Petunia; species Petunia secreta. The sequence continues at coordinate 5,957,905 of JARKIP010000028.1, read as the reverse complement.
ATCTTGTTCGTAAAATATTAGGGATCGTTTGATTGAGGGATTGGATTAACAATTTCGAAATTAAATTTAGGACTATAGTTATCTCATGTTTGGTTGGTGGGATTGGTTAGCATTAATACCAATTCTGTACTAAAAAGGTGAGACTAGTAATGCCACAAGGGAGGTGGGATTAATAATCCGTTAATCCCGGGATAACTCATTTGCTACCAAACGACACTTAGGAGTATTTATTTTCTTTTTCTGTTTCTTTATGTGAATAAGGACAATACCTAAGGAATCGTTTGCCGTGTGAATTGTTAATTAGAACTGAGTGATTGCTTGAAGATGTTTGGTTCAACCATTAGGTTCTATTAAACTATCACTGCCTAATTTTCGTAGTTAATTTAGTAATATAAATGGCATGTTCCCTTCATGAATACGAGTATTTTTTTAATGGACAGTACCGAATTTATGAAAAAAAAAATACTTTTGAAATTTGTTGTCTAAAATAAATCATAGATATTTGTGAAACTATTAATTATTTTAGCAAAAAGAGTAATAATTTTGAATTTAATTTATTTCCAAATCTAAAAAAATGTCATTCTATTTATAATAGACTAATAAAGAAATATTGTTCATTAAGCATAAATGTTGTTTTGCTAACAAGGCAGGAGTTATGGACGTTTCTTAAATTACATATAGTGAAGAATAATATGGTGTCTATTAGGCATGGCTTCAACTAATTAAAACTTATATCAAATGTGCAATAGATATCATTAAAATGTGTGCGTCCAATGGATAACAAACGTATTTTTTAAGATTTTATTTAGTAGGACCGAAACTTTAAGATCACCGTTATGGTGTCATTTTTCTGCAATTTTAACACAAAACAGAGAACTTTTAAGAAATTCGACATAAACTAAAAACAATATTACAAGAGGCAACAAAATCAGTTAACCGTTATTTCCATGAAGTAACTTTTGTCAAGCTTTGAAAGGGTTTTCTCTTAAAAATGCATAGTAAGATGCAAATACAAGATCCAATCGAAATTGTTTCAATTTTATACAATGACGTTATGTTCGTAAAATTGTGCCAATAAATGTATACGATTATATTTATTTATTAGTGTATGTATAATACTTAAATTATTTTTCCAATTTAGTAAAAGGACAGGAACACAAATAAAAGATTTCACAAGATCTTTTCGGTCCATAGAGAGAAAGAAACTAGTAGGCTTGCATGTTTAGTCATTTCCCAAAGAAAATTTACTTCAAAGAGAACACTGTAATAACATAGGTATCATTTCAATTTCTTGAGACCAAACACTTACTAATGATAATTACACCAACTGTAGACTCGAAATATTAACATAATAAAACATATTATGGATTGAGAGTTTTTCATTAACCATCTTCAGATTAATTCAGATTCGCATCACTAATTAGAGCCCATTAAATAAGGAAGCGCTTCTTAATCTTGAGAGTTATGTATTGAACCAAATGAAAATAAAATAAGATGAAATATGAATTCTTTCAGTTTCTAGTTATGGTTGGTGATCGGTACTTGACCTGAATGACCTTTTGAAAAGTGCATTCATCACAAGGCAATATGATTCCCTTGGGACTCTGAAATCCAAACTCCTGAGCAGCTTCTTCAAGCAGCTTCTGGAAGAAAGGGTTCTTCAAGTAAGATATGTGAAGAACAAATCTCCTTAGTTCTTCCCCCGCGTAAACCACAAAGTGACCCTTTGGAGTTCTTTTTCTCATCACTTCTGCATCTTCATGTCTAGTAGTCTTCCCCATTCTTATCTAAAAAAGATTAGAAGAATAATATGCCAGATAATCAAAAGGTCTTGGCCTATATATAGAGAAAATAAGAGACGACAATATTTGGTTTTTAAATATGTTCTTTGGAAAGCTGCAGTAAAATTTATAACAACTTGTATCAGTTGAGTGTGTTGACAGAGTGAAATATCTTATCGTACTTAACTTGGATTTTTTGGAGGGTGATTGCCTGATTGGTATGATGTGACTGTTTAGTGTCCAAAGCTGTTGTTTCTTAAGGAGAAATTAATGTTGTCTAGCAGGGAACTCCCCCTGTGCATTATGCCGTAATACACCCCTTATATACAGTCACATGCTATTGTTAACTTCCACTTTTATATGATCATACATGTTATACATGACATAGTCTAATTTGTAACTCAGCCAATTTTGAGCTTACTATCACATCAAAACTCAGATAAATGAGGGTTGGGTAGATTGACAACAACCATAAACTTGTCATTTTGTACTTGTGTATTGAAATAATATGGAGCAAAATCGAGCATTTATGATATTGAGAATTCATACATACTCGTATAACTTATATACCTTAACTAGTTTAGGATAAAAGTATTTCTAGTAGTATAAGACAATCTTTTTTACTTCTTTTTCTTTTTGGCTTTTCAACCTTCATATCTCATAGTAACAGTTTTTATAGGTTCACGTAATCATCAGCTATTTAGAACGTACTATTCAGTTGGACCTATTGAAGCGAATCTATCAATTTATGAAGATGCAATATAAAAAACGAGAATCACATGCTCAACTGCATGATAATTTATCATCTATAATAAAGATAATAAGAGAGAAATCCTTCACAAAAACTAAAGAACTCAGAAAAGGCATGTATTTTTTCGGTGCCTAACTTCAAATGACTAAACATAAACTGATTTGCAATGAGAAAAAAGGAAAGTATTTAGCTGCCAACTACTGTTTCTCTTGAATTAGTCACTTTCGGTTGCCAAGGCTGGGAGAGTACACTCCGTATGTAGCCAGCTCCTAATAGGCTGCCGTGCCTATTTGCTTTCAACTTGTACGTCAACAAAATGAGATAATGTTATTGCTAAGTTATCATTAGTTTGAGATTAAATATTGGATTGCAACTCAACTATATATAAGATGTAAGGCCTAAATCTCGCAAAGAGTCGTACACTCTTTTTTCCTTTATTTATTCACAGGTTCACTTTTTTCCATAAAAAAAAAATTAGTATAGTACTCTCGCGATGCGCGGTTTATATAAAGAGAAAGTAACAAATTTTAATTATCAAAGTAGCATATAATAAAAGTTTTAAGTTTCTTTTGCCCCATAATTACTAATCATTCTTAAGGAAAGAAAGCAAAGCAAAGAACTCTCTCCTCTTAATAATTATCCTATCATTCCAAACATATACAACTGATTATTCTTCAGTCTAGATATATCTGTAAACAATCGAACAGTTTGTTCATCTAAGCATGTCCTTTATACTTTTGAGAAAACCAACATTAATGATGAACACCGTACAATATATGTTTGGCTTTACCAAAGTGCCAGAAATGTCTTCCTTCTCTTGTTAATACTTTGTTATCTTTACCGTAAGAACAGTGGATGAAGGTAAAAGAAAATTTAATTCTTTTGCTTAGCTTATTGTAAAACCGGATGCAAAATTATAGTAAGATGAGTCATACATGTGGTCCAGCAAAAGTGAAGCCTGCTGTCTTGTGCAAATATATGAATGTTTTATTGATTGAACAAGTCGTGAGAAAATGTATGGATGGGGTAATTTGAAGGTGCTATGTACAGATAAATGTCTATGGATGAAAAGAGTATTGCTATAATGGGCCAGTCAATCCTTGTGAGTTTGGCCTGTCAAATAATTACAATACTGTATAAATTTTTATGTACGAAAGTTTGCATGATACTCTCTTTATGTATAAATGTACTAAAAGTTTATCAAGATCACTTATGTATGAAGAAGATGTTGTTCCTGGGTTAATAAATCAGAAAATACAGAAAACAGAAGTATATAATCAATTTGTATGGGACGATTCTGAGCCCACAATTTCCTTGTGTCTCCTTAAGAAATCTAATCCCCTCACAATGCCCAAGGTTCACGGGTTAATTTCTCCCAGGATGGAACAGGATAACAATTCTACCGTAGCGGCACTTCAAACGGTAGAACACTGCGAACACAAAGGAACGGAGCAAATCACACGACATACTTTAGTATGCAGAAAGAGAGGGGATGCAGTAAGATATGTTCTGTGTATTCTGTTTGTGTTCAGTGTGTGTTTTTAAAAGATTGACGACTGACCAGTTTATATAGCCATAGGAAAAAAATATGAAGAGACACAACCACTAATGGCTGAATTCACCACCACTAATGGTTGAATTCACTACCACTAATGGCTGAATTCACTAAATGTTACTCCCTCCGTTCCACTTTAGATGAACTCATTTGACTTTGCACGGAGTTTAATAAAGAAGGGAAAACTTTTGAAATTTATGGTCTAAAATGAGTTATAGATATTTGTGTGGCTACAAATCATATAGGGATGAGTAAAAGTGAAAATTTCTTTCCAAATTTAGAAAGAGGTCATTCTTTTTGAAACAGACTAAAAAGGCAATAGGTTCATTCTTTTTGAAACAGACTAAAAAGGAAATAGGTTCATCCTTTTTGAAACGAATGGAGTAATAATGAATTATTAATTAATGGAAGAACGTGGAGGAAGAATTAATCTGACTAATCATTCAGATTTCCGATACAAAAACGAATTTAATATTAAATATTAATAATAAATTATTAATTAATTAATATTTTTAGTTTTTGTTGGTCCAAAAAAAAATTAAGTCAATCAATCGACCGAAGCCGAGACGACGACAAAAAAAGATTAAGTTAATCGACCGGAGCCGAGATGAGCGACGACGACAACGTGAGGCTTCCCTTCTTCTCAACCCTTTTAAGAGCTAAGAGAAGTAAATCTCTATTTAAACCCAACAAAAGCCTTTTCCTCTATCAATGTAGGAGAAAATGCATTTCCCTACTAAAAGGAACTTTTTCACCTTTCCACCCATTTCCCATTCACACTCTTCACATTCCAAAAAACCCAACAGAAGATACTGAGAGTATATAGTTATTCTTTCTTTTCTTGATTTCTCTTTTTAATTCTGAGAGTGGATCGTGAATAATATACGAGTCGAGAGATAATAGAAAACTTTAGTTTGAACCTGCACATTTCAATCTCAACGCAAATATTAGTAACACAAACTTTTACATGTTTTCTGTGATTCCACGTTTTAAAGGTAAGTTAGGAAAATGTGGGGAATAGTTTAAGATCATTCTATTTTAAATCTAAATTTGTTGTCCCTCAATATGTCTTTGGAGTGAGGAAGGAATTAAGGATATAAAAACTGCTGAACCAAATGTATATATGGTGGCTTATTTACGATGAATAGTCCTCCACAGTAGTTTTGTACATTCAATAAATCCTTTTTGCATCTATCAAAAACTTTTGGCCAAATACATAAAGAGACACTCACACTTGGCACTATTTTTTATTTTGTCACCTTATCTTAGCCTTGTTTCATTTTAACATTTAAAGACTTAAAGTGGCCTCATAATGTGTCATTTAAACACTCACTTTCATACACTACAATTATAGAGTGCGTGGCAATAAACGCCTAACATATGGAAAAATCCACCAACCAAAACATAACACGTGGCAGCCTCACCCTCTCTTCGATCATCTTCTCCAGAACACCCCTTCCCCGCTATCTTCTTCAAGTTAAAGCATGTCCCACCCCCATGGGCCCTACCCGTATCGTCTTCTTCCCTAAAAACCTGCCCTTTCTTCTTTTGTTTCCAGGACAACATCCCTTCCCGCCAGTCAAATTTTTCCCCAAATTCCTACAGAGAATATGGTGAAGAGAGAGAGACATAACGACATTCTAGAAAGAAACAAAAAACTAAAGCCTAGCCATGTATTTCCAGATCGATGGCGTTAGTAATCTCTTCGTCCTCAGCTGCTTTCTCATGGTATAATGACACATGCTCTTGAAGTATGCACGGTACTTTGAGTTTTAGTTTCTTTTTGGCTTTCTTTCAATTTTGACCTCTATGATAATGAAAAATGCCGAGGAAGAAGATGAAGATCAGTGTGATTCTTTTACTCTATTTTTAAAGATATACTCCCTCCGTCCCAATTTATTTTGAAAAGGTAAGAGAGAGAAGATAAAAAATTGTTGGTAGGTTTAAAAGTATGTAGGGCCCAAAAGGGTAAAATAGAGATGATGTATTGAATAGTTATATTAAATAAGGAAATGTGACACTTATTTTGGGACAAACAAAAAAGGAAATGGTGCCACATAAATTGGGACGGAGAGAGTAGTATTTTACAGAGGAGAAAAAAAGGAGGTCTAGATGGAGGTGATGAAGGTCAGTTGTCCCTAACTGATTCTCGGAGAAATATAATAAACAATGGCTGAAATGGATAAAGATTGGCGGTGGTTCGGTGGTCATACGTTGGATGTGGGTGGCTGTTAATTGTTATTTTGGTGTTGGAAATGAAATGTGAAGTAAAATAAAAAAAGCAAAAAAAAAAAAAAAAAAGATCTTTCTCATTCTTTCACGCGCCCAATATATGTGAAACTCACATAATGTGCCATGTCATCATTTTGTGCTTAAAAGACACACTTTTATTGGAGTTGGAGTGCCTAACTGGGAAAAGGGAAAGTAAAAGTGTCAAAATGTGCCAAGTTTAAAGGCCTTTCAATGTATTTGGCCCAAATTTTTTGATGAATAACTAGTTTTGTAAATCGATTGTTCCTATTTGAGAAGGTCTTATTTGGTCAGTTTGTATTATCTTTGCAATTAGCTCTCAGAAAGAGATTATCTAAACCTGTTTAGTAATCAAGTATCTTCATTCTACCATTTTAAGTTGTTCCAATTCGTATAGTCCTTCAATATATATTCACTCAAAATTCTTGACGGAGAAGAAGAAGTGATTATAGATATAATCAACACAATGTGAACTATTTAAACATGAGGAACCAAAATATATCAACGATCAACATTTACAGGAAAAAAATGAAAAGTTCCTAAAAAGAACTTCTTCCATTTTGATAGAGGAAAGGACTCTTCAACAAACAACAACATACACAGTGATATTCCACGGATGGAGTCTGGAGTAGGTAAAATGTACACCGACCTTACTAAATAGAGGAAATGATTCTTGTTGGGTTAAAATAGAAAAGAACTTATTCTAACTCTTAAAAAGGTTTCAAGCCGTCGTGCTCGCTCGACTTCAGATTAATTTTTTTCCTCTTCATTTATAAAATTTGTTGGCTATAAATATAGGATCATTCCTTCAGATTTTCCTTAAGAAAATTTTAAACTTTCTCCTCCCAAAGGAGACGCTGTGAATTCGATGGGCTCGAATATTTTCGTCTTCCATTTTCTAATTTTTACGAAAACAATCGATTTATAACAACTACTAGGACTAGATTTACTAGTAGAGAATGGAAAAGCAGTGTACAACATTGCAATTATATATATGCCATGACTGTACACAAATAAGTTGATTATCCCACGAACTAAGAATTTATATGGTACTTCTAAGAGAGTCTGCATCATTATACAACCTTTGCACATAACAAACTTTAGAGTTTGGGAAAAATCAAATGCCTCCCAAAAATAGTGTGATGGGAAGAGAGGGCATGAAGCAAGGAACCGGAGGCATCTGGTGCCATAAAAATAATGCTTACTCTTTGAAATACCGCATCAAACTGTAATATTCAGCAAGTTCCTCTCCAATTTATGGGATTAACAACCTGGCTTAATTATTAAATCAATCATAGTAAGGACATTTACTATTAGTGATAAAAGAGTTGCCAAAGCATCCATGTGAGGATTAAGAAATGGAGTGAAAGTCTTGTACCATTCAATATCTACTTGGTAGGCCGGGGAGAAAAGGCATTTGATATCTCCCTTTGACCATGCACATAATACCAAATGTCCTTGGAGTAGTAGTTGCTTTATACTATAATAAGAGTTGATTGTTCAATCATTTTTAACGTCAAAAGTTTTACTGCTCATTGCCGATCCAGCCACCTTCCCTTTGAAGTTTAACTTTTATTATTTTAAATCATACCCTCCATTCCAAAATGGTTGTCATATTTCGGATTTCGAGAGTCAAACGAGTTTAACTTTGACCGTAATATTTTCATATGTCTTTTAAATATTTTGAATTATTAATTATTGTGGCTTATAGTACTTTTTATTTAGTTTCCAAATATATAAACATCGTTACAAAAAACTTAAAAATTACTATTCATTCGAACTATGACAACTATTTTGGAACGAATTGAGTACTACTTACTATTCATTCCACTAACTCCCCTAAATTAAAGGCTCCGAAATCTTCAATCCCCTATACAAACAAAACGAATCACCTCTACTATCAAAATTAGATAAATGAAAAATGATATTTTAGCCATTTTGTAGGGTTAAGACATCATTTTTTTATGTTAAATGAATCTACCAAATGATCACAGTAAATAATCACTGAGTTATTGGGAATAGATGAACAAAATCTCTTTTTTTAAGAGAGAAAAATCATTTATATATTTGCTATTTAACTTTTTTTTTTTTAAATCGAGTCATGATTTTATTGCCATTGGAAGAGAAATACATTTGAAGAAGGAGGGCTAGGCCTGGCCTTCTTGAGTGGTTTGTTTACTTGGGGAGACCAAGTTAGAACTGTGACAATAAAATTAAAAAGCAATGACAATAAAGCTGGTAGTTCATGGTGGTTCAAAGATGAGCATTCCAGGATTTTTCTTCTTGACTCGGAAGGATGGAAGCTGCCACCTCTCTGTATTAAGTAAACCTCTAACTTGTCTTGGAAGAGTATTGTACTGTGTATAGATTTGAACCTCATAAGTATTGTGGCTTAAGGATGCTAGCTTATCAGCAACTCTGTTAGCTTCTCTAAAGCAGTGTCTAGTTATAACATCATGGCTTTCGACCATTAGCTTAATTTTCTTAACAATATCATCTATCCTCCAAGGTGTAATCCAAGTACCAGTGATACAATTCTGTAAAAGAAGAAAATCTGTCTCGGCTATGACCAAATTATATCCTTTGTCAATGCACCAGTTTAGGCCAAACAGGAAAGATGAAGCTTCAGCCCAGTTGCTTGTTCCTTGTCCAAGTGGTAGGGTAAAAGCCATAATTAGCTTGCTTCGCTCATCTCTAACTACACCTCCTCCTCCGCAAGCATTGCCGATACATGAACCATCAGTGTTTAGCTTCACAAAAAGTAGAGGTGGCCTGATCCATTTGACCAAGGTGGTATTGTTTTCTACTAGTTTGAGTTCCAGCAGCTTGCATAAGTTCTCCCAGCCGCCAACAATGTTAATTCTTCGAAATTTTGCTTTAACTAGTTGGCATATGTTGAAAGATATTAAGGCAACAGATCTGTTGATGGATGGATTTTCTAGCTCATACTTCGAACTGCACCTTGATCTCCATAATTCCCACAATACAATAGGAGGCATGATTCTAAGGACATAAGCAGCAATTGAGTTTTTGGCTCTGAAGTTCCAGCAATTAAACATCAAGATCCTCAGAGTGGTATTCCTATATGTGATGCCAATTCGACCAGCAAAGAAGCTCCATATCTTTTGTGCATATTGTCCATTGCAAAAAAGATGGTCAACTGACTCTATTCCTGGGGTGAAACCTGCACCAGTACAACAACAACATTTAGAAACAATATTAATGCCTATTTTAATAATTTTATCATCAGTTGGGGTTCTGCCATGTGCTGCTCTCGATGCAAGAAATGACATCTTATATGGAACATCACTATGCCAGATTCTAGAGTCGAATTGAGAGACTTGTCTTCTCTGTCTTAGCAACTTCCAAGCTGAAGATATCGAGAATTTCCCATCTTCAGTTAATGTCCAATAAGGACTATCCTTTGACTCTTGAGACAGAGTTAAAGGAGTCCTGGATATCATATTTTTGACAAGATCGGGAGGTTGAGGTATCAAACATGACCAATCCCATTGTCCCTCCTTAAATACTTCCTTTATTGTAATGTTCTGTTGAATTTCTCCAATTCTAAAGTAGTTGTAAAGGGGACCCTGGCCGGTCCAGTTATCAAACCAAAAGTCGATGTCCCCCCTTTTTGTTTTCCACCAAATTTTCTTTTCCAATTTCTTTTTAAATTTACACATAGCTTTCCAGCTGTGTGATTGTCCAGGCTTCCACTGAATGTTGGCAATGTGGTCATTTCTGCAATACTTTGCTTTTAGGAACTGGGACCATATAGAGTTGGTAGTTCTGAATTTCCACCATTGTTTAACAGTGAAAGCATTGCATGTGTCCTCTAGCTTCCTAAAGCTTGAACCCCCTTCCTCATATGGGAAACATAGATTGCTCCATGAGACCCAATGGTGTTTCCCACCTTCTTCATTCCCTGTCCAAAAAAATCTTGCAATATATTTCTCAATCAACTCAATGGTCCCTTTAGGAGGATGAACATCTGCAAGAGTATGAATGTTAAGAGCTAGAAGGACATGTCTTATAAGGACTGCCCTTCCTCCCGAAGAGAGAAATTTAAGATGCCAACCCTTCACCCTGTTAATTACCTTGCTAACCATTTCAGAGAACAAATCTAACTTTTTTCTTCCAGAGTAAATGGGGCAACCAAGGTATTTCATAGGAAGTTTATCAAATCTCATACCCAAGATTCTTCCTACTCTCGTGATTGATCTTTGAGAGGTGTGAGGAGCCATAGAATAACAGCTCTTGCTTTTGTTAATTAACTGGCCCGAGACTCTCTCATAAGTGGCTAAAGTGTTAAGGATAAGTTGTAAGGAAACTTTATTTCCACTGGTAAAGATAACTTAAACTTCACTTTTCAATCTTTTGTATCAAAAAAGATATTCATTAGTATTTGTTATTTCACCCAAAAAGTAACTCATAAGTACTTTTATATAATATATTCAAACATACAAAATTTATTTTAATAATTCAATTATTCTATATCCCATTCCCAATTCATCTCAAAATTAAAAAGGTTTAACTTTCAAAATGTGAACAATTGGAACAAAGGAAGTAAATGTAAAGAAAATTAGTCTTTGGGGGCCAATTTTTAATCAAAATTTAATAAAGGGATCAAAGGGGAAAATACATACGTGTAAACAGTGATAATCTCTCTAGGATCCAGGAAGAGAAAGAGAGAGAGAGAGAGAGAGAGAGATGGAGGAGAAGGGGAAAGTAGTAGTGGGAAGTGAGAGATGGAGCGCTGCCATCGGAAATCTAACGGAGATGTCTTCTAATCTGGATTCACTTCAAAAGTTACTTGTTAAGAAAGCAGTTTACGTAGATGATGATACTTTTGCTAAAGCCTCTCTTACATCCGAACAAGCCCGCACTATTAAGGTCAGTTAATTACTGCTTTAATTAATATGATGACCTGTTTATGTTTTGAATTGCTGAGTTTTCGACTGAGATTGTAAATTAGTTGAATTCAGTTTGTTTAATGTGATGTGTTGAATTTGTTTTCTAATTTGATTAGTTAATGAAACTCAAAATGCGAGTTGAATCCTTTCTCGCTAGTGAAAGTTATCGACGTCTTGTTTGATACTATAGTACTTTTCCAGTATAGATTTCATATTAATAGAACTTTGAATTTATCAAATGAACAGAAAATTCACTTTATATCAGTTCAAGTTTCATGAAAATAATTAATAGAAGATTCACTCTATCTCCAGGATATCAGTTCAAGTTCATGAAACAGTTAACACTATTATTATCAACTGCGCCTGGTTGCTAACATGTTCGTTGTTAAATTAGGTCATTTTGATATGGAGATTAGTTAGATTTAATGAATTTGGGATGCCTCGACAATAGTTCTAACGAGAGAGAAAGAGTGCAATGCAGCAGGCTTAGATTCCAACCTTATTTGGAACAAGTTTAGATTGGTTTTGATACAACAAATAACAACATACCCAGTATGATCCGACAAGTCGAGTCTGGGGTTTAGATTGGTTTTGATCTAGGCAAGAATTTGCAGAAAAGCCTGCTGTAGTAGCAAACTTCATCATAGGGAGAAGAACATAAGAAGAAAAATGATGCAACAGAAGAGGCGCTTAGTTGACAATTTTTGTTCAAGCAAAGTTGGATTCTAGAAGTGCAGAAATGTAGTAGGTAAAATAAGCAGAGAAGGAAAGGGAAAACAGGTGCACACCAAAACTGTCTGATTCGTTTGCCCTGCAAGTAGTATAGTTGTTTCCTGCTTTTGTTCTTGATGTTTTCTCCAGAAACTGAAATATAATGAAACTGATTTGGAAAACCCGGAAGAAGATCATTGTGGCTGAAGAAAAGAAGGAGACCTCAATAGGCTCTATCTATTGGATATAGCAAGTTGGTGTCTCTACCTCCTAATAGGCCATTTGCAAGAGATGTAGGAGCCTCCTCCATCTGACAAAAGAAACTAGTGTCCTTAAGTACACCATTTTGATAGATTATATTAGAAGAATTGTGTGCACGAGTTCTGGATGCAACAATCTTTGCCGGCTTTATCGGACCTCGTAGAAGCTCAGGCGTTGCTGATAATTCCACAGGGTTGAAAATTCTTTTGGCTGGTCATTGGTGTTATTTGTAAAGAGGGTCTATTCTTGTTATGTGCTTAGAGGTTAAGCAGTGACGTTTCGTTGATGTCTTTGCTAACATTTATGACACAGTTTTTCAGTCCTCGTCTTTTACTGTTACTACCTTCTTGATTGATTTAGTTTATTATGGATAATCATGATAAAGGTGCTGCTCGACAATACTTGCAAGTAAAGAATATTGTAGCTGCCTGGTCAACATTTTTCTCATATGCGCCCGCAACCACTGTTACATGAAAGCAATTACTACTCTATGACTGCAGGTTCTCGAACAAAGAGTTCAGACTTTAGAGCGAGAATTAGATAATGCTATTTCTGCTGCTGCTCATGCACGGACTGAGAAACGACAGGCTGAGGCAGCTCAGAAGGCTGCTGAACTACGTGCACAAGAGGTTACAAGGGAGCTTGAAAACACCACGAGTATGTGTTTCTGACTCCTTTAAAACTTCAGCGATACTTAATACAGAACTACATGAATTATGTTGTTCAAATAGGTTTTTGCTTAATGGAGTTTTGCTTCGGTGAATGAAATGTTCATAAATAACTATGTATTAGCCTCACTTCTCTATCTCTGTCTCTCTCCCTGGGTCAGCCGTTGTGGTGTAGAGGATGGTCCATAGAGGGCAAATTAACATAGATCTCTTTTGGCGGGCACAATGGAATTTCAAGTTATAGATACTTCAAGAGAGCCTTATCTTGAATGTTATTCTGCTCAGTTGTCTTAAGAGTTCTTTTCTTTCATGCTTTGAATCCAAAACAAGAATGGTCATTTTAATAATGGTAACAATGTTATATATATGTAAAACAAAGGCTGTGCTATGCCATCTTTACAGCTTACAAGAGAAACCAAAATTTACTGTTTCTACTAGCAAATTCTACTGGGATTCTATGATGTATAACAGTGAATCAACATCCTGTACAAAATCTTCCTTATGATTTTCCCTCCAAAGCATCTGATGTTTCTTCCTTCCATATGGTCCACCAAATGCATCTTGGGATGGTCTTCCACCTTCTTTTTTGACTGCCAGTCCACCAAATAAATTCCAGCATGCAGGTAGTTCCCCTGTAGTCTTTGGCATGATCCGAGATATTCCTATGACACTCAGGAATAGTTTCCAGAGAGCTCTAGTAATCTCAGTGAATAAATAGATAGTTGCTACTTTCAGATTCCTTTCCACATCGATAGCACCTTGAGCACAAATGCAGTCGTCTTCTGTACATATTGTCTTGTGTTAGGCAAGCATCTTTGACAACTACCCAGACAAAGCAAGCTACTTTCCAATTCCTATTAAGAGGCTGTTGATCTGATTGAGTGAAGTGAGATTATGGAGACTTACTGTAAAATACCCTGACTAGAGCCCGTTTGGGTAAGCTTAAAAGCACAAAAGTGCTTATAAGCTCATTGATGAGTGCTTGGTTTGGTAAATAACAATGAGCTTATAAGCACTTTTGTGCTTAAAATAAGCCAAAAGTGAGAAGTTAGTAAATCCTAACTTCTCAAAAGTGGCTTTTAAGCAACTTATGGCTTATAAACTACTTATAATAAGCTCACCCAAACGGGCTCTATGCCTTTTCCAACTTAAAAGTGTCCTCCTTTGTAGTGGTCCCTTTGAGCTGGGCTAGAATATTTTAAGAAATCAAAGAGTCTTGGCAGCTTCCCGTCATTAAAATTCCTTCTGAAGTTCAGTATCCAAGAATGGTCTTACTATTACACAATCAGTCATTAGAGTTTTTATATCAAAGAACCGATGTGTCATTTCCAGTTATGTCCTCTAAAATAAAGTTTGCCCTTACATGGTCTTCTGCATTCCAGGAGTATTTGAGCTGCACATGGAAGAGCTGCGGGCAAAACAAGAAGAGATATCTAAGCGAGATAAAGATATCAAACTTCTTGAGGCCATAATTCAGACACTTGGGGGCAAAAGTTCCCTACCTACCCTTGAGTAAGAAGACTTCTACAATGAGTGTAATTATTATCTCATCTTGTATGCTTTCGTTGTATATTAAAATGGATTTTGGTTTTATAGTAGATGTACTGAGAAATAGAAGTATTGTATTGCCATTCGCTCCGTATTAATTTTCGTCTCCTCTTCAGCAAATTTTCTCTGCCCGATGTCTGTTTTGCCTTTTCCTTTCAGTGGTATAATAGTAGTACCACTAAGCAGCTGTCGAATAGAGACGGAATGGCGCACATCTAAGGTTGAAGCAATAAACTTCAATCTAATGCCTTTTTTGGAAACTGAAATGAGCACCACTCACTAATCCCCGATGATTCCATCCTTTTAGTGGCTGCCTGATTAAGAACCTTTGCTCCTTAGTTACAAGTAAAACCCCAGACGAAGATATATCATTCAACAAGCATTTGTCGTTTCAGGATCAATCTTAGATATATTTGGCATTCGGATTCAATTGTGATGGCATAGCAAAATTCAATCTAATTTAAGTCATCATTTAGAAGCTTTTACTTGTCTTTACTTCGAGAAACCCCGCCTTATTAGTTTGGGAATCCACAAGCTGATTTGACGAATTGTGGCAGACGATTAAACGGATCACACGTCCTGCCTAATCGGGATATGGTATCGCATAAACTAGAGAGCGTAGAACATAGATCATATCAGAAGACAGAAGAGGAGGAAAAAAAATTTGACCATTTGTAACCGAAAGTTAGGTGATGTGCCTATTAGATCCTATCAACAAGATTAGCTTAACTGGAAGAATTCAAGTCATCTCGAATGATTCTAGTTCATTTTCATCTCTACTCTCCGATCACATTATGATAACTTATTAAGAATACAAGATAAATTGATTCATAAATTGACAATTAATCTCTCTTCCCTTGCGTTCAACCCTGACTAGAAAATTAATCAGTCCTTCCATGTCAGTTTCATCTTATCCTACATTAACCTTTTCTCACACAATCGAGATACAATTTGCTGCAGTTAAAGAGTGTTTAATATAGGGAAACCGACGAGGAAGGAGATCACAACCTTCTCCACAAGAATCTCATACAGAAACTTTTAAGCAATTACGAAATTCTCATCATCCATTAAGCACGGCAAAGCAGATGAAACCTTGGAAACGACAGCTCGAATTGCAGAACAGTCTAACCACAACAGTCTAACCGGCAACAACAGCAATCACGCGCACACAAATCCACACTTCTTATGACCCATATCTTTTAGCACAACAAAAAAATTGCGAAAATCAACACATTTACCTTTTACAACAACCATACCCTTTATCAACGCTTCACATGACAAACATCAGAGATATGCACAAGACGCCAGTGATTTTTCCTACAATATGCTAGACCCTACGCACTGGTGGATTATACCAACCTTATCTAATGTCAAACAGCTAAAAACTTTCAGCCAACTCACACATTAACTATCCCAAAGCCCAACTAAAGCCTATTCGACTAAATGGGACAATCAACGGGTTTCTAATAACATCTAAGAAAGATCCGTAATAACCTTGATCTGGTCGAGGCATGGGGAAATATCAACAGCAGATCAACCTCCTACCCATCAGCATTGACAATCAGCATATTCATCTAGCAATCAGCCTCGTCACATATCATCTAACATCAGCCTCACCACCTAGCAATCAACCTCGTCACATATCACGAACTAACTCTAAGGGTTACTATGACAGCAACATCATCACCATCATCGTCTGACATCAACCTCACCAACCTTCTCTCGATCATAACTATAAAATCCAGCACGAATTTGTACCAAGTTAGTACATCCATAGGGAGCATACATTGTCTTATAGTGGGTGTACAGCAGGAGGAAGGAAATAGAGAAGCAACAGTAGGTGCATATTGCAAAAAGTGTCATAAGAGATAATCACTTAACTTAATTTCACCATCACGACTCATAATTTAAGTACTAACCCAAGACCATGACATAAAAACTTAAAGATAGCAAGCAAGCACTGTGTGGAGTACAGAAAATTAAACACCAGGAGACCAGTCCTACCAAATGTTAGCTAATAGCCTGCCTAAAATTTGCATCACAGTTCACGGTCTAACATAGTCAGACAGCTAAAGGGATGCACTCCATTTGCCTGCACTCATATTACACCACCAGAAAATCACACCTGCAAATCACAAAAGTAAACCATAAATGTCCTAGCAAATAGATTAAACAGGACAATGGGATCGATCAAATCAAAAAAAATTCAGGTTATCACCTCATCAGCACGAGGAGAAGGGCTTCGCGAACTCACTGCTTGACCTGGAGGGGATTGGCTCCGAGGAGTTGGAGAGCGTTCATTAGGACTGCGCCTCTCAGGGCTTCCTTTTTTGGGTGATGAACTTCTAAGCGGAGACTCCTTCCTGTATGGACTGGGGCTACGCCGGGGTGGGGCGGCTCTGCAATAAGTTTAATGTTAATGGCGTAATATAAAGCAAAAACAGGACAACACAATGCAGGTCTACATAATATATCAAGTGAGGACCTGTCAAATGATGGACTCCTGCGGTGCTTTTCATCACGTCTCCTGCCACGGTTTCGATCGTAGTCTGGACTTAAGCTGCGGCTCCTACTTCGATGGCGATAATCCCGTTCTCTTGGCCTATACCTATCATGCTCATAGCGATCAACGCTTCTACTCCTACTTCTCCTGTATTCTCTATCTCTATGATAGTCATCACGGTAGCTGTTCAAGGTGAAAAGTGAAAACCATCAAATTCATGAACCCAAGATCAATAACAAGTCAACAAGGCAAATATCTGTATAAACTCGGAGCATATTCAAAGAACAGCAAGGTAAGTGTAAAAACGGATAACCTTCTACGAGGGCTCCTGCTTCTTGAGCTTCCTTTGATTCTTGAGACCTTCTCAATGATCCTCCCTTTCTGACTGAGATAAAAAAGGGGCTTAACAACAGAAACTAAGAAAAGAGTCCATAACCGTGACATCAAGGGCTAATCATCAAATACTCCAGAGGAAGAGGAAAGATTCGTTAAAGAGAGAGAGAGAGAGAGGAGAGAATATGCACGAACGAAGATTTGAAGCATGTGTATACTGTATACTATACTTGCAAATTCCAGTTACTCACATTCGTTCTGCATTTGGCCCATATTTGGCAAATTGAACAGCCATTTCCCGCCCATCAACCACTCTTCCTGCCAAGAAGTTCAAACAGTTCAAACCCCTGTTAATATATGTACCTTTAAAACTATTTAAAGAGATAAAGTGCAATTTAAACATGCTAATAAGGTTGAGGAGTTAGTAGGCAAGAATGATATGCAGCCAACGGAGATACATTTTGCCTAATTGCAACAGCTGTAAAGAACCTGAATAGAACCTGAGATGATCACCAAACCTTGGAACGCTTGCTGTAGAGATATGAAGCATCAGGTTGGATGAGACATGCCTAAACTTTCGATTATCACACTTATAGGTTTTCAGCTGAAACTACAACTAAACAGGCATGTGTTGTTCAGGCTTTTCAACTAAACTCTAACTATAGCTTTTCTACTAATCCACTGATTTGCTTCCTCCCACCAACACAACTTGGGCCTTTTCCAAAAAACACACACACATATAACTATATATATAATGCTTTCAGTTTTCCACTTTTTGAGGATATCTTAACTGTTGTCTCTTAATTTACTCAAACGGCCATCATGTTCGAAAATTATCGATCTTCACCCCTCGCAGCATTGTTTCCACCCACAATCCACATTATCCCAACAAACACTGTTTGCTGGCTCATAATCTAAACAATAGCCATAAAGATCAGTTTCAGATAGGCTTTACAACACGGGATTATCAGAACACAAATAAGTTTACCAGTAAACACAAAATGCAACAGCAAAAAGGCAGCAGCTTACCATCCAGCCTATCTACAGCCTTTTGTGCTTCGTCTGCATACTTGTAACGAACAAACGCAAACCCTCGTGACTCACCAGTCCTGTTACAAGACCAAACTAAATATAGATCAGTGACAAGGAAAGTTGAGACACCGATAAGCGTTCAGGTACAATAAAATGTTCTGCCATGCTTGCAATTGCAACATCTAGACGTGCATACATACCGAGCCCCACAAAACTTTTTAAATGCAATATGCAAATCTTACAAGTTGCAATACTTTTGCTGTGAGTTTATTGTAGTCTTCACAATGTGTCACACCATAAGGTAAATACAGTAATATTTCCATAATTTAATGCTTGTTCATAATCTTATATCCAGTGAAAAAGAGGCTAAGAATAAACAACTTCAAACATGTTTTACTGACCCTATCATTTATAAGATTACACAAACAAATAGTTGACCTCATTACTGAAAGACCTTAAAGCTCAATTCCAATAGTATAAAATATTGTAATTACTTTTTTGGACACAGAATTCTTAAAACACACGTACTAAATAGAGCATGTGATTCTATGTAGCTAACAAGTTCCAGACTGAAGCCTGATTAACAATTATTTTTATGAATAACCTTACAACTAGTTAATCACTCATATATTAGTTAACTTTTATGTTTTTCCTTCTCGAGAGAAAAAATAAAAAACTTCATCATCTTATAAGGAATAAGGCTGCACACACACAAAAGAACACACACACACACACATATTTAAAAAAGCTAAAAAGGTGAATAAAAATAACCTTCGGTCACGGGGAATGAAGATATCAACAACCTTGCCGTACTTGTCGAAAAGCGGGTATAGATCATCTGCCGTCGTACCTGTTATAACAAAACGAACAATAAACGCGGGATATTTTGTGCACCGGACAGCCCTTTAATCAGAATTATTGGAACGTTAAAAAAAAGGCAAACAGAGGAAAAATGCTTACGGAAAGAGATGTTGAGGACGAGAAGAGAGTAAGTATCGGTGATGTCTGGTGGGCCAGTTCTTCCAAAGTGCGACATTTTTCCCTGCTTTCTCTTCTCTGCACAGAGCAATAATTTTGAGAGAGAAAAATAGGTTTTCGAGCGTTTCCGGAACCTTCTTCAAGGCAAATATACGTACTTGCCATAAAGATCTCTTGATTTCACCAAAATGCTCCTATAGTTTTCTCATGTGACAGATTGACCCAACTTGTATGCGTATGTCCAAAATCTACCCACCTAGTTTCCTCATTTATCATATTACATTTTACATTAAGGGGTCGTTTTGTTTGCCAAGAATAAGGAAAACTACATTACTTAAAATTTACATCCAACATAAAATTTAACATTATTTTGTGTAAATTTTGGTTTCACTTTTTCATTTCAGATTAGTTATGCAAGAATCTATATATTATTTTATGCTTGATATGATGCGAGATAATAATGTGAGTATTAGCAATACATGTATTAAAAAAATTAAAATGACAAAATTGCCCCTCATACTAATCGAATATTTTTATGAAGAATAAACAGATATTTTTAGTTGTGCAGTGTATATTAATTCGTAATATATCAATGATTTAACGAAAAATAATATTTGCATTACAATCTCAACATTACTAAACTTTTCCATGATTAATAACCGCATAACTAATACACTCACTACTGATACCTACACAACAAATACATGTATAGCTAGTATATGCATTGCTAATACCTACATAACTAATAAATGTATTGTTAACAGTAGGGGTGGGCGTTCGGTATTTCGGTTCGGTTTTTTGAAACTTCGGTTCGGTTTTTTGAAACTTCGGTTCGGTATTTCGGTTTTCGGTTCGGTTTGAAGTATAGAAAAACCCGTAATTTTTATAATTCGGTTCGGTTCGGTTTTTTAGTTCGGTACTTCGGTTCGGTACTTCGGTGTTTCGGTTTAAACCAAAGTTTATGGCAAAAAAAAAAGAAGCCCGAACAAGAAAATTTATAGCCTATGACTAACTAGGATAATTTGGTCCCCTCGACCACACCATAATTTGGTCTTCTCACTTTCTCATTTCATTCAATTTCTTTTAGCTTAAAAGAAATTAGTACTAAAAGTATGACTAATTACAGAAAATGAAACAATTCACCCCCTTCGTACAGTATGGTATTATCATGGCGGAGCTACAATCAGTGAAAGTTGATACTGAACAACTATAATTGTATATATAAGTCAAATAGGAGTATTACTTGATATTTATTAAATTTTGAAAATTCTTAAACACTCTTAGCAAAATTATTGGTTTCGTCACTTGGCACTGATGTAATTTTGTAACGTCTTAATTTAGATAATTGTGCTTGAATGATTTTTACAAAGAGTAACAAACATTTAGATACTTTCTCTCTATTCTGCAAAATAAAAAATAGCAGAACCTTTAGTTAAATCAGTCAATATGTAGAATCATGTTACTTACTGACAATGGCTAACTTAGAGATTTAAAAAATATATGGCATATGTGTAAAAAAAAAAAAAAAAAAAAACGATTTTTTCTGTTTTTTCGGGACCCGAAATTTCGGATTGCCCGAAACCGAAAAACGAACCAAAAAACCGAAATTTCAAAATTTCAGAACCGAACCGAACCGAAATACCGAAATACCGAACCCGAAAAATCGAATTAGTTCGGTTCGGTATTTCGGTTTTTTCGGTTTAGTGCCCACCCCTAGTTAACACCTACATAATTTGTCTCTGTACCAAACGACCCGTAAGGGTGTGTTTGGTATAGAGAAAAATATTTTCCGAAACATATTTTTCAATTTTTCATGTTTGGTTGGCTTAAAAGTTTTAGAAGACGTTGTTCATTAGCAACTCATTTTCCTTAAAAATGGAGAAAAGTATTTAAACTTGTGAAAGTAAGTAAAACAGTTTTTCACATCGTCTCATTCTCATACCACAAAACACCCTACCCCACACACCTATATCTACCTTACCCCACCCCTACCCACCACCTCCTATCTACTCCTACCACACTCCTACCTCACCAACAATCCTCACACTACCCTTATTAGATGGTTAGGAAATTATTTTATTTTTTGGCAACCAAACACCAACAATGAACATGAAACATACTTATTTTCCATGGAAAACATTTCCTTCACACCAAATACAAATTCGCAGAGTTAGTCTATACTTCCATATATTATCTTTAAAGTTGATTTTGAATATCATTCTGATAATATTTTTCGAATGAAAGATTACGAAATCTCAACACATTGAAGTTTATAACTCGTTAGGAATTACCTATGTTGGCAGCTCAATGTGTCAGTTTTAGATCAAGTTAAGATTACATATTGTTTACAAATTAAGACACTCGGCATAATCAAATCAATGGTGAAAATATAAGAGAATAAATGCACTATGACTTATTGACAACATTAAGCATGAATTAAAAGGAAAATGTGCCTATAAAGTAATTTTTTCTATAAAATTAACTTATGAGTGTTACATAAATAAAATAGGTAACTCTATAAGGAAAAAAAATTGAAGACTATTACTTTCGATTATATTTTGGTTGAAAAGACACTATACAACGTAAAATAAAAAAGACAATGTGACATACCCATATGCTAAATTCCATTTTGTCCTTTGTACCACTGTCAGCCCTACCTAAATTTCTAGTAATCTCATCCATGTTAGCACCTACTTCTATTCTCTTGGTCCTCCTATCCATATCCATTTGATGGGTCTACAACATACTAGCCCTTGAACTAACAAGTCAATTTTAATCAGTTGTATTGTATACTAGCCCTTGAACTAACAAGACTTCATAGTAAGTTCAGTATTTTCTCCCAAATTGAGGTTTGCATATATTATTCAATGTTTAGATAAACTGCATCGTTTCATGTTATTTCATAATACCACCCACTAGTAATCCGAAGAATAAACTTATAAAAAGATTTTGGTAAAAGATAATATGAGATAATAAACACAAAGAAGAGAGAAGAAGATACATAACGATGTGATCACATCAAATCAATTTACATAAAATGAGACATTTCATCTTTATTGAACTACGAGTTAAATACATAACAACCATCCAAACAAGCTATTAGGGGTCGTTTGGTTGCCTTTGTATTAAAATAATACCCGCACAAAAAGACACATAAATTTAGTACCATGTTTGATTGGTTTGGAGAAATTTTAATGCATGGTATAAAATTAATGCAACGTTTGGTTGCGCTTTTGTATATTCCGCATAGCTAATACCCACATAAGTTATGCGGGAATCTATGTATTATTTTATGCGGGGTAAAAGGTGGAATAAGTAATGTGTGTATTAGCAATGCATGTATTAAAATTTAAAATGACAAAATTAACCCTCATAACAGTAAGGATATTTTTAAATTAACTTTAACGAGTAACTAAATATTTTAAATTATTACATTGTACTATATTAATTTGTAATATATTAGTGATTCAAGAAATAATCCCTACGTTATAATATATGCATAGCTAATAAGTAACTACATTACTAATACACACATTATTAATACCCGCATTATTAATACATACATTACTAATACACATACGGGTGGTTTGGTTGAGATAGAGTTTATGCGGGTATTAACAATGTACATATTAGTAATGCGGGTATTAGCAATGTGTGTATTAATAATGTGTGTATTCATAATGAGGGTATTAGTAATGCGGGTATTAATAATGCGGGTATTAGTAATGTAGGTATTAGCTATGCATATATTATAACATAGGGATTATTTCTTGAATCACTAATATATTACAAATTAATATACAATGTTATAATTTAAAATATTTTGTTATTCCTTAAATATAATTTAAAAATATTCTTACTATTATGAGGGTTAATTTTGTCATTTTAAATTTTAATACCCGCATTATTAATACCCATATTATTAAGGGATTTCCACATAAATAGCCCACAATATTTCACATTAACAAGTCATTTAGCACTAACATAACATAGCCACAATATTTATATTTAAAATTTAATTTATAATTAAAATATCAAATATAATAGATTGATATTTTGTATATATACCTTCTATACACATATATATTTGTCCTATATTTAATAAATATTTATATTATCAAATTATATTTAATAAATATGCTAGGAAAAGAAAGAAATGACAAAATATGGTTACAAAAAGTGGATAAAGGTTGGGAATGGTTATGTGGGGTAAAAATCCCTTATTAATACCATCTTCTACCCGCATAAAATAATATATAGATTCCCGCATTAATAATGCGAGTATTAATAATGCGTAATATACAAAACCCAACCAAACGTTGCACTAATTTTATACCAAACATTAAAATCTCTCCAAACTAACCAACCAAATATGGTACTAACTTAGTGCTGGATTTTGTGCTGGTATTATTTTAATACATAGCCAACCAAACGACCCCATATTGTTAATACCCATATTACTAAGGGCAAATTACACTGTATGTCAATTTAGAGAACTTCTTTTAAAAATATAGCAATATTTTGTCACTTTACCAAACGTAGCAACATTTTAAAAAATGCTACCAAACATGTCACTAACAAAAAACCCCTAATCCTAAATTTCTTCTCTCTTCTCTCTTCTCTCTTCTCTCTTCCACCTTTAACCAACCATCACAGATCCCGCCGCCGTGCCGCCACCATCCCTGGTGCCGTTGTCCATCCCCGCTATCCCACACCCTCGCGCGGTGGTTTCTCCCCCTTCCACCGCTCCCCCGTCACTGTTCCCCGCAGTCTCGTCGTGTTGTTTCCTCTGTTGTTTCATTGCTTTTGTTTATCTACGGCGGAGCTCCGGCGAGTGCTTCGTCGGAGCTCTATTAAGCCGACAATGTCGTCTTCTTCCTCCCTCCCCCCACCCCTTCCCCGTTGTGGTTGTTTCTCTTTGTTTCTCTGATTTAAATTTCTTGCTGCTGCGTTTTTTCCGGTCTACTATGCCCGGATCTGCTACAACACGGCAGATCCGACGAGATACCCCAGCGGCGCCGCTGGTTTGGCCTTTTTTTTTTTTTTTTTTTTTTTTGAATTTTCCGGTAGGACACAGCGGAACCATGATGGTTGTGGTGTATGTTTGGTGTTTGTGGACTGTATGGAATGTATGTTATGTGTATTTTTATTGTATGCCCGGTGTATTCATTGTATATACACTGAATATACACCGGACATACAATCAATATACACTTGTCATACAATAAATATACAATCAGATTCAATTTTATTTTTGGTGTGTGTGTACGGTGGATGAATATGCATATATTGTCCATACATTGTTTCTACAGAGAATATACAAACATATAATAATTGTATGAGTGTGTATTTATTATTTTTTCACTGTATGCACAATGTATACACTGTCCATACAGTGAAAATACACCAGATCTACAAAAGAATTTAAAAAAAAAAAATTCCGGTGACTGGTGGCTGGTGGCTGATGGGCGGCGCTGGTGGCAGTGCTTGGGGGTGGTGGCTGGGGTTGGTAGGAGGAAGATCTAGGATTTTTAGCACCATTTTGTGCATTTTGCTATGTTTTGAAAAAAAATATTGCTATGTTTTGAAAATGGGAAAATGTTGACATTTTAGTGTAAGAAAGAGTGTTAGTTTGTATAGTTTTGTGAATTGCCCTATTACTAATACATACATTGCTAATACCCGCGTAAACTCTATCTCAATCAAATGACCTTTAGTGAACGATAATGGCACCCATTATATTGGGCTTACTACAAATTGTATTCATGAGATAGACGTGTAATTGCATATAGTATTTGCAAAAGTCACATAGATACGACTCGATCCATTCAAAAGCAAAAAAGCTAACCAGAGACACACGGCACACATCACTGCGAATCTAATCCAAACCCCTTGTCAAATTTCTAGGGTTTCGATTCATACACCTGCTAATCTACACCATTAATTAACGTCTTTAAATGCATATGTATACAAATACGTACACTGAGTATTTTCACTTACAGCTGATTGATTTGGTACTGAGATGACTGAGGGAGGATTATTAGAGAGGGAAAGCGATAGGGAAAATGGGAGATTAAGTTCTATTGATTCAATTGAATCACGCTGGGTATTTCAGGACGAGTATGATTCTGAGATTGATAGTATCGATCGCGATAGCACTATCGGTGGCGATTCGACACCGCGAAACGGGTTGTACTCTGATGATGAGGAGGATAATAATGTGGAGGAGCATAAGCTGATCCGTACGGGTCCTCGTATCGATTCGTTTGATGTCGAAGCTCTTGATGTTCCCGGTGCTCATAAGAACGACTTTGAGGTGTGAATTTTTGGTAAATAAAGTGCTTGATTTTTGCAATGCTCTCTGTTTAGTTGAGATCGGGTATATGAATCCGAAATGCTTTGCAAATTGAAAAACATTAGTTAGACTTACTAATTTAACTACTAGTAGTTAATGCCACCTACTGTTGCTACTTCTATTGTTGCACATGATCAACTTGTCGTAGAATCTATCTCCCTTGAGATTGTTTTCTTAATAATCGTGGTATCCGAGCCAGCTTGCCCGAACCTTGACCTCCTACTTCCCACCAGCACAGGTACTCTGTCCAATAATAGTGTTTAGGGACTTGAACCTGAGCCCTCATGTTCTTAACCCACTTCATTGACCACCAGGCCACACCATTTGATGCATTATTTTTCTTAACAACAACAAATGATATCTGGAGTTTGTTGATGCGTTTCTGCTGTGCTAAGGGTAGATAATCCAAAGCCTAAAAGGACTTTAAAAGAAACGGACAGAAAGTGCTAGGCGAGCTTTTAGAGAAAGAAGCATGACAGTCAAGCTTGTTAAGCCTTTCACTAAGAAGGAAAGAACAACGAAGTTGTTGAACTGGATCTAGGTCTGCGCTTAGCTCTTTTCTTAGTAATCAGAGAAGCACTTTTCTTTTTCAGTTAAATCCGGTAAGCTGACATTTTCTTCCGCTACCGAATTTCTATACTCCCTCTCACAAATCTTTTTTTGCAATTTACAGCTTTCCAATGCTGATTTATTCCATGATATCTGTTGAAAATCTTGTTTGTTTTGGTGATAGTGAATCATGAGAATCATTCACTAAGTGCTGTTTTAATCTCCATTTAAGTTTCACATTTTGTGACCAAGCTAATGCCCTTTCACATCCTACCATTGCTTGATAGAGCTCCTTTACCATGACTTAACTTGTGAAATAACTTTGTAGCGGTCAGAAGAATTTGTGTTACCTTCTTTTGGAAGACAACATTTCCAGACTGAACTAGGCTAGAAGCCTAGAAGTCATGGCTATAACTGAAGAAAATTAAGACGTGAAATGTCTATTCAGCAAATTTGAAGCTATGTGGTAGGACTAAACATTCCAGCTAGAAGAAATGGCTGAAAGACAGCATTTTGCTGTGAATAGTCTGACAATGTTGCTGCCTGCGAATCTTATAAAAGAAAAATGTTGCTGCCAGCAAACTAGGCAATGGGGTTAAGAATCTGCAGGCTAGTATTGTATACAAGAGAAATGGTAATGCTTCACACATGAACTAATACCAACTAGTCATGATGGGCCAAGTCAGCGTTAATTACAAATATCAGAAAGATGATATATTTTTCATGTACTTCTAAGGTGACGCTAGCTTCAAAAGTTCGGAAACTTAGTCTTGCTTTTCTTTTTTATTTTTTTCGCAAAAGCTGCTTTGAACCAAACATCAAGTCAGGCACTAATAACAAATTGTCAAATTATTGCAAAAAATGTAAAAGCTTGTCTTTCTTGGTGTTTATTTGAACATAGTTTTGTAAATAATTGAATTGTTTTTCTCATAAACTCTTCATCAAGATTTTGAAGCAACGCCACTTAAATTTTTAAGTTTTTTTGTTTCTTTGTTTGGTTGAGAAACATTTTCTGCGAAAAGTAAAAAAAAAAAATGTATGCTCCAATTTGTATTTTTATTTGTTGCGCATACTCTTCTCAAAATATCAAAGCAAACACCACCTAAGTATCTGATGTTAGAAACTTCACCTGCAATTTGCTTCATGCCTTAGCAGCTTGGTGCCTGGACTAAAGTGCTGCCTAATGGAGGCAAACACTCAGCTGATTTAGCACCTATCTTCAGGGCTGAAGCACGCCTCAAATAAGCCTTTGACAACACTGCATTTTCTTTTAACTTATTTGGGCAAAGGTCCTTTCCAGAGAATGATAGTTTTATTTAACTTCTGATTGACCCATCTTAGTATATTTTTGATTTGGTACGACATGTTAAATTAACCAATTTTTTCGTGTATTTGCAGGATGTCTCAGCAGGTAGGACAATCCTGTTGGCCTTTCAGACACTTGGAGTTGTTTTTGGTGACGTGGGAACAAGTCCCTTGTATACCTTTAGTGTGATGTTTAGTAAGGCCCCAGTCGAAGGCAATGAAGATGTTCTTGGTGCATTATCCCTGGTTTTATATACCTTAATCCTCATTCCCTTGGTTAAATATGTCCTCATTGTTCTTTGGGCCAATGATGATGGTGAAGGTATGATGACAGTTAAACTTGCTGCTCAATGTTTATTATGCTACGTCTTGTGTCTTCTGATTTATACAATTAGTTGGTTAATAACTGCAGGTGGTACCTTTGCTTTGTACTCATTGCTTTGTAGGCATGCCAAGGTTAATCTTCTGCCCGATCAACTTCCATCAGATACTCGCATATCAAGCTTTAGACTAAAGGTGCCATCTGCAGAACTTGAAAGGTCTTTAAAAATAAAGGAAAGACTAGAAGCTTCATTGACATTGAAAAAGCTTCTTTTGATGTTAGTTCTTGCTGGCACTTCAATGGTCATCGCTGATGGTGTTGTTACACCTGCTATGTCAGGTATCACTAGGACACTTTACTTATCAAAATTTCTTGTTTTTGAGAAATGAGATTTTACTGGCATTATGGTCCTCTGAGGTCCTTTTTCTTCTCTATTTGTATTTATTAGCCTTCCTTTTCCCTTTGTTGTACTTAATGTTAGTTTTATACTATTGTTGGTGCAGTAATGTCTGCTGTTGGTGGCTTAAAAGTTGGAGTATCCGGGGTACAGCAAGGTAATATTGTATGTGCAATACTGTTCGCCTCATGAAAAAAACAGCCTGTGCTGTTATTTATTTATCCATTCCGCTGTCAGTTAAACATGCTTCATAAACCTAAATAGTATTTCAAAGAATGGCCTGCTCATAATTTCCACTATACCATCCCTTCAGGGACACCTGCTCATAATTTCCACTATACCATCCCTTCAGGGACATCTGTGGAAATTGTAATCATATAGAGAAGGTAAGCATTCTCTTTGCAAAGATGACACAAGCTGATAATAAGCTATTCATATTTGCTTTATACCCTTGATAGTGTATAGAATGCGTAAAGCCGTAAACCTCACTGCCATCACCTAGCTCAGTAATTGAAGGATTTTATGATTATATTCCAACTTACATTGGTAAATATTAGTTTCACGTGATTAATGTCACAACTAAGATTGCTGAAGGAAGACTGCTGTGTAATATGTGCTATCTCCATCATTACCTTAATGTAGGCCTAATTATATCATCTGATGATGTATTGAGATGTTTCTACTATTCTTTTATTTTTGGGTGGTCATATCTAGTGTTTTTGATGTTTGATGTGGGATTGCTAATGCCCAATTACTCTAAATATTTGTTGTTTGGTTGTCTGAATGTCGCCACAGTATGATAAAGCTGCTAAAACTAAAAACTAAATCCGCAATATATTTCTAACTCGCTAAAATCAGTTGAGAAAATGAATGTCCGTCTGCTTATGTAATTGTGTGCCTTTAAGCCCTTTTGGTTTGAAGTTTCTTAGACTTTATTGCTTTTGCAGATCAAGTAGTGATGATCTCAGTGGCATTTCTTGTAATTCTCTTCAGCGTACAGAAGTATGGAACAAGTAAAGTGGGTCTTGTGGTTGGCCCTGCTTTGTTTATATGGTTTTGTTCCCTTGGTGGCATTGGTATCTACAACCTTACTAAGTACGACTCTCGGGTTTGGAGGGCCTTTAATCCTGTTCACATATACTATTACTTCAAACGAAACTCAACAAAGGCCTGGTACTCTCTTGGTGGCTGTATTTTGTGTGCAACAGGTAGACACCTGAGAACTGATTGGTGTAATAGTTGGCATTGTAATTTGATTGCCAAAAAACTAAAGTGTTGTTCTCTGCGTTGTGCTTGCTTTTCAAATGTTGGGCTTCTTTTTCATATAGATGTATTTGCAAAAGGTTTTGCTAGTGCACATCATGCTACATCAGAAACAGTTATCTGTACAATTTCACTTCCTAATCTGTTTTTTTAAATCAAATCTCACCTTGTCTACCTTTCTGATCACCTCAATGAGCTTGTTAGCGAAGCTGTATTCTCATTTCTGTTGTAGGGTACGAAAGTTGCCTTCTCAAGTCATTTCTCTCCTTTCTTGTCCAAACCTGCATGCATAATAGTTTTGACAAAATGGCATCCATGTAGTTGGTTGATCGTGAAGCCCTTCTAAGTAAGGGCCTCATCCAGAGCCTTTTGTTTGTCCTCTTAACTTATTTTTAAAGGGTAAACTCTGGGTCAGCTTCTATATGCAACAGAACCAGTTGTGAACATTAAGCTTTGTCTTCTAATCAGTGTGATTATGTGAGGAAAACATGAATCACGTTCACTTATTGCATGGGCCATTAATTTGTGTCCTAGTTCAACTTATCTAATATTGGTGGTTCTGTTTTAAGGCATAGCTCTCCATTTGTTTGACTAGAGTATATGCATTAGGGTTTGACGACAAGTACCCTTTCAACAATCAACATGATTGATTTAACCTCTTTACCTCTCTTTTGCAAGAACAGGGATATTGTATTGCATAAACCTTGGCATTGATATTGGCTCACGGTATTTTCTTGATGTTCTTGTACCTCCGGGACAAAGACAGTTTGTACTAGCTATTATTTCATATTTTTTTCTCCAAGAGTCCGCTTGGGTTATAAAGTGTATACAACGCATCAAGTTTCTTCTTTGTGGTTTCTAGGATATACTGTGTTTGTTTCAATCTCAACTTTTCCATCATAGTCTGAATGCGGGATGCTTTGGGCTGCCCAAAAAAAGTCTGTTTGGCAACTATTTGCTGAGATATACAGCTGATCACCAGTTCTTATATTCAGGTTCTGAGGCAATGTTTGCTGACCTGTGCTATTTTTCTGTGAGGTCAGTTCAGGTATGCATCAGTGGATTGTGTTTTTTTTTGTTTTTGTTTGTGGGGGGGGGGGGGGGGGGGTGGCGCTTTACTTATTAGTGTAATTCCATGGATCCTGCATTTTTGGGATATAACCACGCCTCTCACTTTTATATCACTAAAGCTGTCCAATTTGGCAAATTATTGATTATAGAATGTTGTTTACAGCTTACATTTATGTTCCTTGTGCTGCCATGCCTTCTATTGGGATACCTTGGTCAAGCTGCTTACCTGATGGAGAACCATGCTGACACAACACAAGCTTTCTTCTCTTCTGTGCCAAGTAAACTTCTTGTCTTGTAGCTCTCACTCTGAGAACACCTCGTGGAAGAATTATGTGAATAACAATGGGAGTCATAACAATTTATATGGAAACATAAGTTTCATGATAGTGTGTACCTAGTAACTACAGGGACGCTTTTGAATATAAAAGGACACAAACAAAATATTAATTGTGTGAAATTCTGCAATTATATGCAGGTGAAGCTTTCTGGCCTGTCTTCTTGATTGCCAACATAGCTGCTTTGATTGCCAGTAGGGCAATGACAACAGCAACTTTTTCTTGCATTAAGCAATCTATAGCTCTAGGGTGCTTTCCTCGCCTGAAAATTGTTCATACATCTCGAAAGTTCATGGGTCAGATTTACATTCCAGTCATGAACTGGTTTCTTCTGGCGTTGTCCTTGGTGTTGGTCTGCTCTATCTCGAGTATATATGAGATTGGAAATGCTTATGGTAATCCTTTTCTCTTTCGAATTTGTCAACTTCTTTGCTGCTCACTGTAGATTTCTGATGCATACCCTGTTTGACAGGCATTGCGGAGCTTGGAGTGATGATGATGACAACAGTATTGGTTACTATTGTTATGCTTCTGATATGGCAGATCAACATCTTAATTGTGCTAAGTTTTGTCATTATCTTCTTGGGGTTGGAGTTAACATTCTTCTCGTCTGTTTTATGGAGTGTGGGAGATGGAAGTTGGATTATACTTGTCTTTGCTGTAGTCTTGTTTCTGATTATGTACATCTGGAACTACGGAAGCAAACTGAAGTATGAAACTGAAGTCAAGAAAAAGATGTCTATGGATTTGTTGCGGGAACTGGGGCCCAACCTTGGAACTATCAGAGCTCCTGGAATTGGCTTGCTTTATAATGAACTGGCAAAGGGAGTACCAGCCATATTTGGACATTTTCTCACCACTCTACCTGCTGTGCATTCCATGATCATTTTTGTCTGTATAAAATATGTTCCCGTTCCAGTTGTACCTCAGAATGAAAGGTTCCTGTTCCGCCGAGTCTGCCCAAGAAGCTATCACATATTTCGCTGTGTTGCCAGGTAAACAAAATATCCCTGTGGTGCTGTTAGCTTCACTTCATAGACTAACAACTGGGGTGACTAAAGAGTGCTGGAATAAACCTAAACGCTTGCCAAATCTTGAGACCAACCTCGTTAGGACTGTTACATGATAGAGTTAAATGAATATTTACTGTGCAGGGTTACCATTGGAAAGCTGGAACTTTTCTAATCTTTATGGTTAGACCTATGTTTATGATGGTTAATTCTGCAAACAAATATTTGCTACATAACTAGCTTATCTTCATCTCTCTTCTTGCTGGATGCCTATAAATTCAACTGTTTTCGGTCGTAATATTTGCACTCTTCAGCAATTGATGTGCGTCTTTGTCAAGGTTACTTGGCCACTAATTGTTCTTTCCAAAATTTGGACCACAGATATGGGTACAAAGATGCTCGTAAAGAAAATCACCACACTTTTGAGCAGCTGCTCATTGAAAGTCTCGAGAAGTTCATCCGCAGAGAAGCTCAGGAGCGATCACTTGAAAGTGATGGTGATGGTTCAGATTCTGAAGAAGAGCACGCCTTCTCAAGGGTCCTTGTAGCTCCAAATGGAAGTGTTTATTCGCTAGGCATACCTCTCTTAGCTGATTTTAGGGACTCAGGAAAGGCAGCTATGGAAGAAAGCACTTCAGGAGAGCTGAAACCCGGATCTTCTTCTGAGTCGTTAGTGTTTGATGCAGAGCAATCCCTTGAGAAGGAGCTCTCATTCATTCGCAAGGCCAAAGAATCTGGTGTGGTTTATCTTCTTGGTCATGGAGATATTAGGGCGAGAAAAGATTCATGGTTCATTAAGAAGCTTATCATAAACTATTTTTATGCTTTCTTGAGAAAGAATAGTCGGAGGGGAATTGCCAATTTGAGTGTACCTCATTCACATTTAGTGCAGGTTGGCATGACATATATGGTGTAAGAGTTGGCCTTTTTGTAAAGGTCCACACGAGATATTTTGATAAAAATTTTCGTTATCGATCGACTTGGCTGTTATGTATTCCAATCAGAGCCACACAATTTGATGGATGCACAGAAACGCCCATACGGCTGTCTTCCATATTGGAAAATGAACATTGATGCTCCTCGTATTAGAGCTTGGAAGATATTGTTTTGGCGCTGTTGTACTAACGCGGTATGATGAGTTGAACCGTGAACGTGGGTAATGAAGTGATTGCCAAGACATGCAAATCTATGACGTTGTAATTCTTACTGATCCGTAAGTTCGACCACATGGGTAACTTTTATAGGTTTTGCGTGTGGAATGACTAATGTGTTCAAAGCTCAATGCCAGTGAATCATTTTGCTCTTCTATGTTGTATTTACTTATAAGTGTGCTAGATAAAGGACGTCATAGAATCAAATAAACAGAGGTAGTCTGAAAATATTGCAAACTGACGTAACCAAAGTGAAATTAGCTAAAGAAAGGGCAAGCAATGATCAACAAAAAGATTATAATTCACTAACCTTTGGTATGGCTATCAGTGTTTGGCAATTAAAACTTAACCAACCATTGTTCTTACACTTACTAGTGAAACGAATCCCAAATAGGATAAATGAACATGAAAGATTCATCCATGCGCTTCCTTTTCTTCTGTCAGTCTATACTGATGGCAATTGTGTCTCGTTATCTTTCATCTCTTGATTCTTTGTTACTTTCTTGTATCCTCCTTTGACAGGGGGCGTAGATCTCGGAGTCCAAAATAAATACAGCGGGTGGACGACATTTTGTGCCAAATTTATCAGGATCTACCAATGTCATTCTTTTGGCACTATCTGAAAATGGACCCCTAACGAAACTGTATATAACTCCCTAGACAGAATGATTCAGTGTGTAGCAACTTATATACTCAACTATATAGTTATTGTGGTGCTCTTCGTGACGAAGAAAACGTTTCCAATACCCCAACCATATAAAACCGCGGGAGTGGAATCCATTAGAATGTCAGCAAACTTCAGCTGAAGCACCGGCTACTGTCCCTCTCCATGTCCCTTCAAACTGCGGCAGTTACATGGTTAAAATCCCTTGAAATGATTGGTATCTCAAGCAGAGGCACAAGTGTGCCAGAATCCACCACTGACTTGGCTTGGGAGGATCACTATCTGGAGGTTGGATACGGGTGTCTTAACTTTCCGTGATTCAAGCTATCAGAAGCATCAGAAGGGATATCAACTATTACTGATGGTCCATGAATTTCCTTCTGCCTTGATTTGAACTTGAATCTCAGCAACAATGAGTTTGTCATCACACCAATAGAGCTCAAGCCCATGAGAGCTCCTGCTATTGATGGAGTAAGCATGGTTCCAGTCGTTGGCAGCAGGATTCCAGCAGCCACTGGGATTCCAACCTGTAGTTGAGAAAAGATAAAGAAGAACGACGTGAAGAAGAAACAAAGAAATGTGTGAATAGCTCAAAACATCAGGAAAGACCCCTACAGATTGACAGTGGTCCTCTAGAGAGCAGAATTGGATCTTAGATTTGTCAAAGCCTCACACGCATGAGTTCTTATAGACATAATAATGAAATTAAAGTCAGAAGAAATGAAAATTTGATGTTGAAGCAGAACTCAAAACATCTCTGTTTTTTTTTTAAAAAAATTTCTAGTGTTTGTCCATGAATTGGTGTGCTTGTTCACTAGCAACAGACCAGTGATCTTGTTCCCCTCCTTTTTCTTTACTTGCAAAGATCATGGGGGGCAACTTGTGAATGTGATAAAAACTTGGCCCCATATTCTCTAAATTAAAGATAACAATTTCACGTGATGCAGCTTCCACGCTAGAGACTGATTATCAGCAGCAAGATTGTCATCTTGAAAAAATAAATGCACCAGAGAGAGAGAGAGAGCAGATAAGGAAAAAAGAAAAAAATACAGAGCATTCTCATCAGTGATTCCAAGCAAAACTAACAGAGATTGGTTAGGCATCCAAGAGGAACAACTTACGAGGAAAAAAGAAGCAAGAGTCTTCTCCCATCCCACAAGTTTGAATAAGCATCTAGAATTGTCATTTAAGTCCTTACTAAATGCTTTGCACGTAGCAAATCAATACCATCTATTTAGCTTAACCAGTTTCATTATCTAAAATGGTAATGCTAACACCTCTTGTTTTCTTAATGGACAGCTGATACAGATACAACTTACAATGTTGTATCCAAACGCCCACCAAAGATTTTGTTTTACAGTCTTCATGGTTAGCCTGCTTAGCTCCAGAGCATCGAGCAACTGCAGAAAGGTGATGCACGATGAAACATCATAAAGAAATACTAGCATCCAGAATCCAGATATATATGAATTGAACCAGAAGTCCTCATCCGACAAAACCTTAATACCCTACCAACATGCTAAAGATCAAGAACCATAAGCTCAAAAGAGGTGATCATACAATTCAACATAGTATCTGAGTAAGCAGAGATGCTCAGTTCAAGTTTCATCGCCACCCTTAATTTTTTCAAAAAAAAAAAATCCACATGCTTAGCCTATGAAAAAGATGCACGTGATGGGGCATGTAGAAGACATGATAAACCAAAAGTGTGCCCTCTCTAAAAAGTTGGACTTTTAGGTGAGCTTGGTCACGCAATTCAACAACTATGATGAATGTGTGTATCTTCTTGAGAAAAGGATAAATGTGTGTATGTGACCAGCACCTTCACGTAGTCCTTTGAGGATAAGTTGCATATCTGACCAGTCAATTTATTCAAGATGCTCCAGACTAACATATAAGCATATTTAACCCAAAAAAGAAAACATATAAGCATAGGATTTTTGCCATGGAATTCATGGCTCAAATGGATATTTTAGAAAAAGTAATGGTCTGTTCCAAACAATCCATTTAGTAGTTAAAATTTAATGTTGTAGACTATTTATATCTGTTAACCTAATTCAAGTGTTCACGAATCTTAGCGTTACAATATTCCCCAGTATGTGTCGTGAAAGTGGAGTGTGATGGATGGATATCAAGGTGAACCTAGGGAAAAATAAACGACACCATGTTTCTGCGCACACAGAACTTGAGGCAAGGTTACTCTAGTTCAAGAAAAGAAAGAAAGAACATGAATGGTATGCAAGTTGCTAAAAGAGAGGAGGAAAACCTGAGATAACCGGTCGTGCATCAGTACGACAGAAGCCACATCACTTGCAGCTCCAACTCCGCCACCAATAGCTACTCCTACGTGTGCTGATGCCAAGGCTGCTGCGTCATTTATTCCATCGCCTACCATAGCTACAACTTGCTGATCCTTTTGTAGTCTGCTTACAAACTTACTCTTTTCATCTGGTTTGACTCCATAAAATACCTGCATCCGACCATCTACCTTATTGGCTTTTTCTAATTTAGTGATTTAGAACTTGTTATGATGCATTTTAGCAAAACAATCAAAAGCAGTTTAACAATTTTTAATTCCAGCAATCCTGATCCTCTGTCCAAAAGAAGTGCTTATACTGACCAAAATAAACAAACAAGAATACCACAAAACAAAGTACCTAAATTTTTGTCTTTTTATCAACAAACATGCAAGACTAATGAGAGAATTCTACTGTTTATGTTTAACAACTTAAAGTTTTGATAAACGATTAATGAGCACGGTTAATCTGGACCATAGTTTTTATTATATTCCACTTCTGCCGTTGTCTTTAGCTTCTGTTGTTTACATACTTAGGTAGAACCTGCATTAGTGCCTAACAATAATCAAAACAATCTAATGAGTTAACTCTTTCACATCTGAGTGTAACTTAAGTATTGGTGTAGTGAAGCTGTCAGTTATGGACTTGTACCATTCTTTCTCATCTCCATAGAAAGGCAAACAATGATACAAGACAAATTCTCTGAGCAATGATGACCACAGTTAAGGTCTTATTATTTTAAAGCTCATAAAACTTCCTCAGTTCCTCCTACTAGTTTTAGCTGCTTTGCTTTTACTATCTAAACTAATTCTCTTTAGTGCAGCAGGCACTTCCTGTCATTAGCTATATTACTTGTGGAATTCCAAAGGAAACATGAGGTTCCACTAGGCAGCTTGTTAACGTACAGGGAGGTATAAAAAACAGTCACAGAACTAAGATGGAGATTCCGGTTTTAAAAGAGTTGAAACCGCTTACATTTTCCTTAGGGATGCCAACAACAGATGCAACGTACTCGGCAGCATTCTTTTTGTCTCCAGACAGTAAATAAGTGCTAATCCCTTGTTTCGACAAAGATTCAACAACATGCTTTGCGTCTTCTCTGATTTGATCCTCAACATAAATTAGACCAGCAAGGGCACCATCAACTCCCACATATACCACTGATTGGTTCTTAAAGTCATCAAATTCTTGGAACGGATTCTCAAGAACTCCATGCCTGCACAATGTGAAGTAGAATCTAAATACGACTGTATTTGAAAAATAAGAAGTATTAAGAAATTTCTAACAGAAAGAAATAGCGAACTAAGTGCAAAAAGAAGCAACTACCTTTTGACCCACTCTAGGGTACCAACAGAAACCCTTTGATTATCAATATAACCTACAGCACCAGATCCAGGCTCCTCCGTGAATGTTCCATCCAAAACCTGCATTTATACGTTTAAGAAATATGGAATTCACCCACACTGCTTCATACTGACAGCAGGTACAACAAATATATGAGCTCAACTATACTCATAAATTCAATTATATAATTGTCAGGGGTTAGTTTTCCTTTGTATCTTAATCTTCGCCA
This sequence comes from Petunia secreta, assembly GCA_029990175.1. Taxonomy (NCBI): domain Eukaryota; kingdom Viridiplantae; phylum Streptophyta; class Magnoliopsida; order Solanales; family Solanaceae; genus Petunia; species Petunia secreta. Next base: position 5,920,329 of record JARKIP010000028.1, on the reverse strand, counting down.
GTACAGATAGAACAAATAGCATGTGATCAGATAGAAGTCAAGAAAATAAAAATTCAGACAGATTTAAGGTTTCAAGCTTGTAAGCTTAGCTCCAGCTAGTGTACAGTCAGGTATCCAAGCAAACAGCACATAAACATGAAGGATTCTACGGCAGACCTAAACCAATAAATAAATTAATTAATAGATACCCTCTAACAGCTCGAACTTTTGAATGAGATGGCGCACATAATGTAACACGGCATGACAGCAGAAAGTGGTTCAGAGTCGGTGAGTCCCCCTCTATCCACCAACAAAATGGTTCCATGGTTGAAGAAAATAAACCATGGATGTGCGAGAACCAGCATGTTGCAACCGTACGCGAATAAATGTAAGTGTTTATCTCACAGCTTAAACATAGATGATGTTGCAGATTCGACATATTCAAAGAAGACATGTCCACAAGCAAACTATAACCTTGTTTATAAAAAAACAAAGGTATTTTACTTTCATTTGACATATCTGATAAGGAAAATAAAATCTCTAAAATCTCAACATGGAGAGCACATGTTTGTTGTATTGTGCAAAATGATGATTTAGTAATTTACTAATGTCTGTAAAACCACATGATCATTGCTTAAACCGTGTGTGTGTGTGTGTGCGTCCCGTCCACATGTATGAGAGGAAGATAACATGGACAATTACTGTTTATATGTCATGGAATTCAAAAGGTTAAGATTCTCAAATGCAAAGTGCATATGCATAAATTTGGATATTCTTTTCATAAAGGAATAAACACAGAAAAAGGAGCACTGATCATGAGAAGTACCTTCAACTTTGGACAATTTGCAGTCTGAGCAGCCTCTACAATTGCTTTTCCAATAGGGTGATTGGTATTTGATTCAACTCCAGCGGCAACTTTAAGAATATCAAATTCTGACCACTGACCAGGTGAAGTAGAATCTTGTCTGCAACAGAACTTGGCTCAGTAACACTCCAATGAAGAAATACCATTGTCACTTTTTCTCTCACTAGAAGGTGTCAGAATTTCACTTTAACTTAACACATTTTCCAAGGTTCAAAGTTCGGTTATCAAAGATTGACAACTAAAGTGAAATTCAATTTAAGCGAAAGTTAAATAGTGTGTTTAGCATTATTAGAAAACATATTGGCCTCGTTTTTAAAGATGAAAGAAAAAAAAGTACATAAAAGCTTATTAAAAATTATGTTAATGAGTAAAACTGGGTTTCATATAATTTTTGAATTATATATAATGTATCAAAGCTTTCTTTTTCATTGATGAAGATCAAAATTTCCCAATAAGAAAGTGGCTTGCATTTTGGAACGCCTGACACAGGAAAGACGGCTATCTTTTCAGGAGAAAGGTAGTATAAATACACTTAAAGTTTGCACTAAACCTTGCATCTGGATCTTCTTGATAGCCTTGACCTTGAGAGACGACTTTGGTCACAGTTGGTCTACCAATAGTCAGTGTTCCAGTCTTGTCAAAAACAATTGTATTCACTGTTGAGAATCTTTCTAGGACACTTCCACCACGCAAAAGCAAGCCTTTAGTGGCACCAAGTGAGGTTCCAACCTTTACACAAAAAAGTCTACTCATTAGTAGTGTATTAAGTCTTAGACCATGCCTGTATTTAATATGGCATTATTACATAATAATTATATGTCTTTACCATCACTGCAGTAGGAGTGGCAAGACCAAGTGCACATGGACAGGCAATAACCTGAAACCAGAAGCCAGTTACTGCAAAAACAAATAGATAGAAATAATACCATGGGACAGAAGCATCCTCACATAATAAAACAAAATGGGAACAGCAGCAGTGGGAGAGTTCAAAAGTTTTTACAAAGGATTATTCAATCAAATTTTAAAAAGTTTCTTATGGTGATGTTGCAGAAGTCAAATTTGGACCTTGTGACTGAAAGCCAACTCAGTACATTCAGAGTACATACATACATACCAGCACAGTACATGAGAGCTGCAATGCTAGCGAAACTACACTTCCATGATAAAGAGCGGGAGGCAGCATGCGAGCACCAAAAAGGTTCCAGAACATAAATGTGGCAGCAGAAAGAGTCATTACCCCATAAGTAAAATGCCCAGCAACCTGGTAAATAGAAGTAATTGATCTGCTTTCAGGACAAGCATACAAATCAAATTCCTTTTCCAAACAATATTAGACAGTCATTTGGGTGAACCACATAAGCCTCCAACTGCCAAATATAGTGTACATCAGGAGAAAACACAGCTTAAAGATGGAAACCTTGTCAGCCAACCGCTGCACAGGAGCTTCTCTACTCTGTGCTTCTTCTACTAATCGGACAATGTCCGCAATTGCAGTTTCACCACCTGGTCGTCGCACTTCAACAGTAAGCGTTCCATTAAGGTTAATACTACCTGCTGCAACTTCAGCCTAATTCATACATCATAAGAATAACATATCATGATATTATACGATTTGAAGAAGAGAAACCAGATGGAAATTTAAACTGGATATCTATCCAACCATAAAGAAAAAGTTTAAAAGAAAAAAGCAGTGAGTGATATGAGAAGATAGGTTGACTACCCCAGGTAATTTAGTGACAGGTAAAGGCTCCCCAGTAAAACTAGATTCATCAACTGTGCTTCTACCAGCTCTGACAATTCCATCAGCTGGAACACGGTCCTGAATTTCAAAGAACAGAATCAGCAAATTCAAACTGGTATTCGTGCTATTTCTGATCAGAATATATACAGATAAATTAACGCGCATCATTTAAGCCTGCTGACAACAGAAGAGGGAGATTTACAACACAGCTGATTCAAGTAAGATAGGTTCCAGCTCCACTGGAAACAGATCCAGCGAAACCTAATAAGATGCAATTCATCATGAAGACAAAGGACATCTTACTAACCCCAGGTAATACTATGATCTGATCTCCGACAGACAGACTGTTTGAAGGAACTTCGACGGTGGAACTTGATTCCCCTGAATCACCACTGACAACAAGTCTTGCTTTAGATGGCAAGACATTGAGAAGGCCCGTCATATCGCTTGTGGCTTTAATTTTAGCTCTCTGCTCAAGATTTCTTCCAAGCAAGACAAAAGCAATCAACATAACAGGCTCCTCGAAGAATGTTTTCCAACCCTACAGGAAAGGTCAGAGATGAATGCTAGCTGCAGGTATAACTAACCAAAGCTTACAATAAACTCCCTGAAGATTCGGAAGCAGTGCAATACTGTACTACAAGAAAGTTATTGCTCTCTTTATTGACAAAGAAGTCCCTAAAGCCTACAACTGAAGAATACAAGGGATTCTTGTTCGCATAAATTATTGAATGCACGTAATTGAGGAATGCTCGCTTCTAAAGATCCTTGATTTGCACCTATTTTTATACTGTTTTATCAGAAGAAAAAATCTTTTAAATAAACAGACGGCAGCGCCTCAATAAACAACGAAACATATTTGGACTAGTAAGGCACTTCAACTAAGTTCAGACAGAGCCTCCTTGCTCTATTTTCAGTTATGTTCAAACTTATACTCTGGTAACATTCAGCTTTGACTTAGTAAGAGATGAAATTAACCATCTCGAATTTATCCTTATTATATACATATGTTATACATAAAATACAGTAGGTAAATCAAACACGAAGGCAGTACAGAACAATACTAAGATTATTTTGAGCAAAATGCATCTGTTACAGAAGCAGGAAACAAAGCAATACTAGTAGGTCTTATAGAGCGCAGCTTACCTTCTACCATTTCCTTTTTCATGGGCATGTTAGTGGCTTTAGGTTCAGAATTAAGCTATAGGGGTTTGTTTAACTTTATAAGCTGCAATTTAAGATTTTGGAAAGGGTTTAACAGTCAAAGGGTTCAGGATGAATGGATATACTTTAATACTCCAGTATTTTGCCAAGTAAGCCGTACCTGCTGAACCTGATTTCATGATGTGTATGTCTCAAGTCTTCAGATGATTTCATTTATTCAACAAAACAAAATTACCGATACTGGTGAAAATAGTTACCAGTTTTGGTATTAAGGCTGCCATTGAGCTCACAGCAAATGATGACATGGCCCCAAGACCAACTAAAGTATTCATGTTTGGTGATCCTTTAATTAGGCTTTTCAGACCATCAATAATAAGTTGTCGACCAGGTACAAGCAATGTAAACAGAGATAGAGTCATATGGAAACCCGTGGAATGTAATGCATGGATCCATGAAGCATTAGCTCCAAAGAAATGAGAGAGATGGCCGACAAGGCACACTGCACATAAAGCCCACGAGACGGCAAGCGCACGACCTGTTAAAAGGTTAGGCTATTAATCTTGCGGTTTATTACATTCTGATCAACGTAAGTCCCTTAAATGTGAAATCTTAGGAAATGGCTGGAAGATGAGCTTTTAAGTAAGGCATGTACCACTTTCTTTCAATTGAATACGCTTTGCATTCATCTTCTTCTCAAATATATCGAAGAAGTTTTCCCCTCTGGAATCTGCATTGAATTAGAACCATGTCACACTGATATAGGCAGACACTTCAAACAAAGAAGGTGATATGCAAAAGATATACAAATTGGAATGGAAGCGTGAAACTGATCAGTGCTAAAAGATTAATATGCTCCACAGTTATAGTTTATGAGATTAAAGATTCAGGCTAGTATTAAAGTGGAATGTATCGCTTTTGTTTTTTGGTTCAGATTCTCCTGCGACATATTAGTTTGACTGAAAATTGAAATTAGTTTATTAGCTGATGATGTGGCTAGTGAATAGATTGACCCATCTGCTATCAACTGATGAAGCTTAGTCACAAAGCAGTTGTATTTAATGAAGAATAAAAAAATGTGCCAGGAACGGAATGCACTGATAAAGATAACATGAGTAGCATGGTAGATAAAGGTTCTACATGAATTCCACAAGTTTTTACTTTTTGCTTAGTGCTTAAGCATGTGCAAGATACAACTGAAATAAGCATGTGAATTTCTAAATCTGCTTGTTGTGCAGATTCTCTGTTTCATATTATCTGTTGTCTCAAAGTGATACAATCCGAATTGAAATGGTCCATATCCAGAAAAAAAAGATATAATTAGAAGGGAGACTGAAAAGGTTGACCAAACTTGAGTAATATCTACCAACGACTAGAGAATATAAAACACACTACATCATCGCAATAGAAAATCCTATTTTGGATTTCAGCAAAAAAAATTAGTCCACAAGTTATAACATCTCGCTACAACAGAATGTCGTAACAGTTACAAAAAGAAAGTCACCAGAACATCAGATTGCAGAAGCTAAAAGGTTTCCTCTATCTTTATACTAAGGGGGAAAGGTACAAAGAGGGATAGAGCCGGCCTATCCGAAATTAATGTCTTGACAACCAGAAATGCTGCAAGTGAGCTTTTACAGAAAGATGGCTCCTATGAAGTACTAAAATTAATAAAATAGTCTCAGTACAACTACTCAAAATGGACAAGCCTCCTCATCATAGAAATTCTTCCTTCAACAAATCCCCCAATACTAGCCGCTGAAACTCTCACCTATAGATGAAAAGGATCTTTCCGTCAAAATTGGAATCAATACTTTGACCTAAAAATGTTCTATTTTCATTAAAGACAGTGAGAAGTGACTAAGAGGTGTGGTAGGGTTTTAGTCAATATAACAGGGACATACCATCAAGGACAATGGTTGTTCATTTCAAGAAAGCTTTTGCAATTCATGATGGAAAATCCCCTTCAGTGGCTCTCTCACCTGTCAATTACCCACCAAGCTTCACATAAGTAATAAAACCCCAAGTTTAGTGCAGTCTTTGATCTACTTGAAATTTAAGAGGTGCTAATGGACCAAAATCAGAAAATTATTTTCTTCATTTAGCACAAAACTAGAGAGATATTCTTACTTAAAACTCCTACTCTTAAGACGAAAAGCAATATCATTCAACACTGAGAAACACACACACACACACACACACACACACACACACTCACACAAAAAAAAAAAAGGACAGTGGATGGGTTACTATCGTGCTTTTTATTCATACCTTAATCAGTGGTGTAAAACTACCACTCCCTTAGATGAATAATAAACATGGAAACAATTTCAGGCAGCTACAAGAATCGTTTTCTGTAAAAATGGTCAGGAGATTAAGATAGGTTCTTGTAAATCAACTATGCGGTGACCTAAAGCTACGCAAAATCAAGAGTATCAAATTGGAGGGACTTTGAGATGGTAGAAAGACTGAACACCAAAAGGATAAAAAGCAAGTTTGCAACTGCTTTTGAAGGATCGTCCATATACACAACCATTAAAGATGTATAATAATCCTGACCAATTCTTTTATGAATTCTATTTCCTAAGTATAGCACCTTGTCTGGCATTTGAAGGTTATTGTAATTAAATTTATATATACACCAATAGTTCCAATGCTAGTCAGGGGAAAGTCGCAAGTCAAGTAGTGTAGATCCAGTGACAGACAGAAAGGGGAGTTAGACTGGGATGCAAGAAGGAATCTCAAAAAGGTCTGCTAGGATTGCGTAAGGCCCGCTTTCGAGCCCAAGCCCCTTGTATAGGTTGGGTGCTTGAGCGCATCTTTCTCATATGAACAGCTCTAACTGGCTATGCTGGAGGAGGTGCGGTAACCATAGTACCCTGCTGCTGCGTGCCTGTCTGACCAGTATCTCGAGGGCAAAACCTCGTAATGTGACCAACCTCTCTGCAAGTGTAGCAACTTTCATTTAGTTGGCTTCTCCGTCGTTAGAGCTTTCTGTCCGAACTTTCTTACTCTTGTAAGCTCGTCTTGTCCTATCTATGTGAATAATCCACATTTGGAGATTTTCAACCAGATCATAATGCTAATGATACAACTTTTAAAATGCAAAGTCCTATCGAAGCAAGTCAAATTAAAAACAAAGAAAATGCTAACCTCGAACATTAGATTTGAACCCACAAGTAGTCAAATGCTTTGCAAGAGCCTCCCCTAACTGCTTTTGCCAATCTGGTACAACCTTTGCATCAGATACTGGCCACACTATTGCTGTCTCCGTTGTAAGATTTACAGTAGCAGAAGAAACTTGTGGCTGTCGATGAAGAAATTCATAATGTCAACTGAAAAGTTACCAAAGAATAAAAGAAACTAAAAATCAAAAACGTGAACTAGGAATGCAAGTAATAGAAGAAACACTAGCTAACCACATAGAAAACTGTGTAAATTATTCAATTTATGGATGCCAAAAATCATAGAAAATTGAACAGTTCTTGAGATAGTTTCTTTCCACTCTAAAGTCTAAACTACTAGAGAATCCCTAGATGAAGATATCAATTTCTAGGCTCATGATAGCTAATCACGTCTTCAGCTGAAGATCCGATTATTAAGTAATGTTTCAACATGGTCGGAAACAGAGGCACATTCAAACTTTTAACTCAGTGGTTGCAGAGTACCACCGCACCAACTATTCCTTTGTGACAAAGCATGTGGACTTAATTTGCAAGAGTGCCTCTGTGTGTGTGTTCAAAAAATTTAAACTATATATGTAGAGTTTGAGTCCACAAAGTGGATCCACGCATGGTTGGAAACATTAAACCGTCCAGATCAAGTAAGACTAGAGTATTTTGTCGGTTTTCCCTTTGCTACTGAGAGCTAATAATCATGTTGATAATATTTGGAGATTATATCCAAACAAGTGTTTCTTTATCAATTTGTCCATAATTTCAATGTTAAACTTGAGATAGAGCATTTGAAGTTTGAAAAACATGTTTAAGAAGCATTTCAAGTTTCCACTCACGAAATTTCAACTTTTCATTCATGTCCAAACACAACTTCAACTTCCAAATACTGTTCAGTTCGGAACTATTTCGACTACTTACTTGACTTTCTAAAATTCTCTTGACGCTCGCCGCACAACCGCCACATGTCATTCCCTGGAAATGTACACACACAAATTAATACTGATATTTCATTATCCATAAAGAAGCAAAAATAAAAAAACACTCCGATGCACAAAGCATTCCGCATTCAAGCAGTGTCCGGGGAACTTACGCTAACATCAAGGATAATGACATCGGAGGATACATCTTCACTCGTTTCAACAGCAACACTAGCATTTTCCTTACTACCGTCCGTCGCACCGTCACCGTTACCACCGCCGCCGCCGCCATTACCACCGTAGCTATCATTTCCACCACCGCCAGCTGCAAATGAAGCGGCTGAGCTAGAAACACTCCGTAAATCCTTCCGAACCGGGCGCAAACTCGCTGCTACTAAACTTCTCGAAACCGGTCCGAACCGGTTTAAAACTTGAACCGGTTTTTTAGTTACAGCGGCTCGGAGACGGAGCCGAGCGAGTTGACTCAGTAGAATAAAGTGAGTTGACGGACGAGTAGTAAAATGGCGGTGGAATTGAGAAATTAAAGGACTACAATTGCAATTATTAAGAGTTCTTGTTGCTGTTAAACGAGAAATTGCCGCCGGTGATGTTAATACTGAAGACTCCATTTATACGAAATGTATACGTATTGAGTACGTATTTTGTATGAATGGAGTACTTTGGCAGTAGTATAGCTGTGCTCTCTGAGGATTATGAAGGAGAAGTAGAGCGGGGTGTGAGTAAAAATAACTTGTTTATAGGGGTAAATTCGTAATTTTAGTAACTTGAATTATTTAAGCCGTATCATGAAATATAAAAAATTAAATAAGGGGTAGGTGGCGTTTAGTGTCTATTTTTCACGTGGAAGGAATCAACCACCTACTACTTTTCAATCCATTTTGCTACTAAGTTTGGGTGAGTTTAAAAGTGATAAATTTATAAGCACATTAATATATACTTTGGTAACTTAAAAAATTTTGAATTTATAAGCCATAAGTAGCTTAAAGCTACTTTTTGCGAAGTTAGGATTTCCTAACTTAAGTCACTTTTTGACTTATAAGCCACTTAAAACAAACCGCTTATAAGCCCAGCCAAACAGGTTCTAATATAGTATTCTCTCCGTTCCAAAATGAGTGTCTACTTTTTCTTTTTTGTTTGTCCCAAAATGAGTGCCTCTTTCCTTTTATGGCAACTCTTTAAATCTAAGATTTGTTTTGGACCACAGGATTTAAAAATATTGGCCCACGTTACACTTACCTTTCATTTTAAATCACATGATTTAAAAGTCTTCCTTATTTTCTTAAACTCTGTGCCCAGTCAAATCCAGACATTCATTTTGGGAGGGAGTGCGTTTTCTAAAAATAAAATTTTTTCATTCCAAATGCAGAATGTATGGTCTTATTTGTCAACCAATTGCCAAAAATATAAACTCTTCAAAAAATGTGATTTGTTTCAAACAATATAATTTTTTTTAAATCTAAATAGTACTGTGGTAATTACTGTTCAACATTTACCAATCTCCCAAACAATTTAAAGTGTGTCTATAGAATTTGATTAAATTATTGTATTGGATTTATTGATTGTCAGTAGTTTCATTTTTTTTAAAAAAAATATTTCATGTCAATTGTACTTTATCGAGGTCTTACATAGTGCAATAGCATTTACTCCAAGTTAGTGTAAAGAAGCACGTGATAAGTATGGATGTAAATCGTAGCATGTACTACTGTTGCGGTTTTCTATGGTCCATTTGACTTTCTATGATTCAATTGAGACTCGCTTGCAGACTTGGAAAAATTAGTGGTTTTTTGAGTTTTGAGTCATTTGGGACTCGAAAATAGATCACATAAAAAGAAAATTGTGTACTTCATATGTAAAAACCATATTTGGATCATTGAAGATTCAATCTAATATTATCAATGAGCGTTTACTGCACAGTTAATGAGAAATTAACTTTTCATTCCTTATTCACACCGAGTGCACCTTTTATGATCTTCATCAAAAAATAATAACATACTTATGTATTATTTTATAAATGAAGTCTAAAAAGAATAAGATGTACGCAAGTTTTATCCCTAAATTAAAAAAGTAAAATTAATGCTAGTAAACTTAGTTATTTTGATGTTTTGTGTTGTACACCTGAGACCAGCCCTCACTCACTAATTAGACCAGTAGCCATTGTCCTTCCAGCCCGCCCCATAAGACTTGGACTTCAATAGCAAATCTTGACCATTGGCTAATGGCCTTGGTCCAAATTCAAATATACACTGTCATGGGTCGCACCTTCCCAATGACAGCGGTACACAATTGGCCCGTACGTCGCTCGCAATCCCACCTGATTACGAGCCAGCCTGCTCCTCGTCTCATGTTTCTAAGAAGCTCGCCTCAGTGGCTAGCTTCAACTGTGTCGCCCGAAGGTCCTCCTTTGTGCGCATCTCATATGCGGAAACCTTAGTGTGCGCACGTCTGGGGTTGGCTTAGGACCTGCCCGTCCCTCGCCTAGCACTAAGTGTCGCTCCTGCACGCGCAGTGCAATCCTCAAGCTTGGCCCTCGCCTTGTACCCTGACACTTGGCTATGCTTCACCCGAGTAGACCAACTCTTAAGCCATTGGCCCTTATCATGTGCGTCTCCACAGATACCTCCCAATGTCTTCTGACATTGGTAAGCGTAGCCCTCGCATCATGTCTCCCTCCTAAGTAGTGCAGTGTCGCCCCACGACTGCATGTCTAGGCCAACGAGCCCTTGCTTGCATGGTTGAACCCCTGCCATGCTCACAAGTCAATACACGAGACTCTCGAAAGCTCTTCGAGTACTCAATCGGCACAAAGGCCTTTATCTTATCTGAAGACAGCCCGCGGGGCTTAGTCTTTCCTCCCGTCAAGCCTCTGCCGCCCGTTGTGACCCAAACGTAGGCCCTCTGGCCACACGTTGTCCATAGAGTCGCCTGACTCGTATGGATACCTGGAATACTCCTCTGAGATGTCCAGGCAGGCCCTTGAGGTCCTTCCTCAAGACCCCGTTATATATGTCTTAAAAAGATAAACTCATGTCTCAGCACTTGAATCCTTTATCCCGAGAATCATACAAAGGCTTAAATTTCAACTGCGACCTCCAAATGAGGTACCGTTTGTTCCTAGAGATTTCTTGAATTTTTTCACACCTCCATGAAGTTTCATCTCATTCCCATACTCGTGGAAAGAGATACAACCCTCGAAAGATCAGCATAAAGATCAGAAAAAGGTAAGTAGTTCGGTATAAGAGATTGGGATAAGATTTGAGATAAAGTTCATCTAATACTATCTGGTGGTAATTAGTATCAGCTAAATTGGGGTAAAGGTTATACCAAAATCATTACCTTATCTCATAGGTAAGGTGACAACTTTCAATTCCAAGATAAATTTATCTCAAAATTATGAAATATCCTACCTTTTATAATCCTCGTACCAAACAACATAGTTATTTTAATGTTATACATTGTGGCCAGACCAACCCTGATGCAGCCCGAACACGTGCTGATCAAGTGATCGATCCACCGAGGAGACCGATGACAAGAAGCCAAGCCAAGCTGCTGCACGATGTGCATGTTCACTTAGCCTGGCCGAAGGAAAACAATTGCTCCGAAGCTGAGTGGCCGAGCTCAAGAATCGAAGGCATTATCTTCAGATTTGAGCCCGAAGGCAAAGTGACCGAGGACAATGAGCTCGAAGACAATTGAGCGTCCGAAGGCAACAGGTGTGTTCGAGCAGAAAATCGAGAACCGAAGCCAAGGCTTACCGAAGTCAAAGTCTGCCGAACACAATTTAATTCAGCCCTGCGTGGTTTATTTCTATTGGTCGCCTGTGACCCTTTTACTAGTTTACCCTTAGTATTTCCTATATAAACCTTGTTTCCTTTCATTGTAGGAAGCTAGTTAGTTTTTGAATATTGATGAATTGAATGAAAGTGCCGAGCACCTTTCTTCTTGTCTCCGTCGTGAGCAAAACCCCGGTGAGGGCTTTTATGGACTTGTGGCTTTCGGATAGTCCGATTGAACATTCCTCTTTGATCATTCAGTTTGCAAGAGGCATGTTCTCTTGAGGATTGTTGCATAGTTTAGGTGATTCTTGTATCCCTTTCGATCGAGCTTTGAGACAGGTTCCTCACTGTTCTTTCGAGAGAAGCAAGTTTTGTCTTGCTTCTATCTTTTGTCTTTCTTGTTTATCTTCTGCGTTTGTGCTTAGCAATTCCTTCGGGTTTGCATTGCACCATCTTGGTATCAGAGCACGGCTTGAGTTTGTTCTTACAACCTCAATCCTGTTCATTATCTTCGTGCGTTTTTGTGTCTTTGTTTCCTTTTCGTGTTCTTGATTCTGTTTGAGTTGTTGCTGTTGTTATCTTACAAAAAAAAAAAAAAAAATTCAAAAATTGTGTTCGATTATAGGTTGTTTGGGAAAAACAATCCTTGATTCTTGATCACCATTGTTTCCTGATTCCAACGAGTACCCGACGTACTGATTTTGTGACTAGGGTTTCTTGGTGAATTTTGGACTGTTTTGAGCTTCATTGGTGACTGAACTCGAACCCCATTGTGTTTGGAAGAAACCGATGAAGAATGGTGGTTCTTGAGTGATTTGGGTTTGATTGTTGCTTGAAAATCGAAGTTCTCAGTTTACAATCGTTGTCCGTACGCCGGAAAGTTGTTACAATCGTAACAGTGTACGACGCGACGAGCTGGGTTTTAGCTCGAAGAACTTTGAATTCCTCCGTCGTTGAAACCGGAGTTGAAAGGCGACCCAGATCTGTTGAAATTGTGATCAGTAAACCGAAGTTGTTGTGTCCGTACGCCGGAGCAAAGGTCACTGTTCCATTGAAGAAGAAGGGGTAAAACTTTGAACATCAAAAACCCCAGGTGAAAATTGTCGGCTGAAAAAGGAAAGTGGATAAGGTAAAACCCTATCCGTACCAAGGAGGGACCACTTTTGTACGGACAAGAGTGGTGTGTTCGAAAAAGATTCCAAAAAGGGAATCAAAGGGTAGATTCTCCTAGGTTCTCACTTTCCTTCGTGTCAAAATTCTGGTTGGTGGGTCTTTTGAGTAATTGTTCTACTCGAGGTCGTACTAACTCTTTTGAGCTGATAGGAAACTCGTGCGAAGGGGTGACCGAAGTCCCATCTGTCGTAGAAATTTCTTTTGACTCCCCGAGCTCAGTTAAAAAGCGTCAGTTCCATCGAGTCGAACATCACTTCACTCTTCCCGAAGAGGCAGTGACTATTGTCGAACTTGAAGGATCTTAGAGGACCGATCAATCAGACGAGCCACTGTTACAAGTCCTTGAGTGATCGAAAACCGAACCCATAAATTGAGTGGACCCGAGTGCCACCCATCAAAGGTGAGGGAGTGTGTGAGGTGATTTCTAACCCCAACATTTGTTTGATCTTTGACTTGTGCAGGTACCATGGCTGGAAACGATGGCAAAAGCATTGAGAAGCCCGAGTTGTCGTTAGCCGATCTCATGGCTGCGATACAAGGCATCAGTGCCGAAGTAAGAGGAGTGAGTGCTCGAGTAGCTAACCTCGAGCAGGGAAACGCGTCCGTGGCCATGAATGGGTCCGGCGCTGGAACTAGCCAATCCACTCCGATGAAACCTGAGCTGTATGCTGAGCTTGTACGACAACATCAGTTGACAAGTGAAGCAATTCGAAGAGAACTTAACTTGGGCAATCCCCAAGCTGCTTATCAAAACTTGGGCAATCCCCAAGCTGCTTATCAAAACTTGGGCATTCCCCGAGGAGAAAGAATACCACCTCCAGTGGCCCGAAGAGATCTTGGAGCTGTTGCCGAGGAGGTTGATGAAGAGGAATTTCCCGAGGACGAATATGAGCGTGAGCTGCCATTCGCTCAACGAAGGCAAGCTCACCGAGGTCGAGGAAATTTCCGAGGTCGAGGCCGAGGCGCAAATGTTGGAAGAAATATTGAGCGTGAGGCTGATGATCGAGAAAATGAGTATCCCGAACAGGCTCGTGGTGTTCGAGACTCAAACTTGAACAGTGTCAAGATCACTATTCCACCTTTTAAAGGAACTAGTGATCCCGATGAGTATCTTGAATGGAAGCTTAAAATGGAGCGCATCTTTGAAACCAACGAGATGACCGATGAGAGAAAAGCTGCCTATGCCATTGCTTCGTTCGAAGCTTATGCATCAACGTGGTGGGAATCTGACAAGAGGCATAGACGAAGGAATGACTATCCCGAAGTCAATACTTGGCCACAATTGAGAAGAGCAATGGATGCTAAGTATTTGAGTGCCAAGTACAGGCAGACTCAAATGCAAAAGCTCTATGAGTTAAAGCAAGGGTCCAAGCCTGTCCAAGAGTACCACGATGAGTTCGAAAAGGTTCGATTGAATCTTGATCTGGTCGAAGATGAAGAACAAGCCATTATCAGATTCAAAAATGGCTTGGCTAGGGATGTGTCATCTCACTTGAGGCTCCACGTGTATCACACGCTGGAAGATCTGTTCGATGCTGCCACCGAAGCTGAAAAATTGGTGAAGGACGACAAGGCAAACCGGTATCGAGGAGTCACTACTTCTACTCCTTTGAACCGAGGTAAAGAATGGAAGAGTCCAAACCAAGCAAGTGCTAACAGTGTTCGAGATTCGAAGAGACCCTTCGAAAGAGGTGTGACCGGTAACCAACCAAGAGAAGTGGGAGGTAAAGTGCAACTAAACTCTCCAAATGCTTCAAACATTCAGTGTCACAAATGCAAAGGTTATGGTCACATGGCAAAAGAGTGTCCAACTCGCAAGGTTATGCTTCTGCTCGAAGATGGAACCGTCCATGAGCAAGCGAGTGACACCGAGGAGGAAATTATCGAGGAGACTGATCGAGCTGAAGATGATGATGATCATGAGGCTGCCGAAGCTGATCATCCGGAAATGTTTCCTGTGGTTCGAAGGAATTTGAGCTGCATGACTCTTGAAGAAGAGGACAACCAAAGAGGAAACCTCTTTCATGCCCGATGTCGAGTGAGGGGAAAGGTGTGTTCGATAATCATTGATTCCGGTAGTTGTGCCAATGTAGTGAGCCAAACTTTGGTTTCACAAATGGGATTACCTACGATGAAGCATCCCCACCCTTACAAGTTACAATGGCTGAATGAGTGTGGAGAATTGAGAGTTGTCAAACAAGTGTGGATCAAGTTCAAAATCGGAGAGTATCAAGATGAAATGATATTCGATGTGGTTCCGATGCAAGCTTGTCATTTGCTATTGGGTCGACCATGGCAGTATGACCGAACAGCTATTCACAATGGCAGATCCAACACTTACACTGTGAAGCTTGATGGGAAGAGTTTCGTACTCAAACCCTTGTCTCCAAAACAAGTCACCGAGGACTATAAACGGATGAAAGAATTGAAAGAAGCGGCCAAAGCTAAGCTTCCGATAGGAGCAAAATTGGGGCCCGAAGAGACAAACTCACCGATCGAACTGAAAGGAATTTGTGCAATCATGCAACCCGGTGAGATCTTACGAGGCAACGACCACGGTCAGATGATGATTTGCCTCGTGCACAAGGGTATCTTTCTAAACTCTAATGATGATTTTTCTAATGATAACCCTTTGCCTTTGTTTGTTCGTAAAGTTTTGCAGGACTTCGAGGACATGTTTCCCGAGGAAATGCCAGGTGGATTACCTCCGTTGAGAGGAATCGAGCACCAAATTGACTTCGTGCCAGGGTCTCAAATCCCTAACAAACCTGCATACCGGTGTAATCCCGAAGACACCAAAGAGCTCCAACGGCAGGTTGATGAATTGTTAAACAAGGGCCTCGTTCGTGAGAGCTTGAGTCCTTGCGCCGTTCCTGTTATCCTTGTCCCGAAGAAGGATGGAACATGGCGAATGTGTGTTGACTGTCGAGCAGTCAACAAAATAACGGTAAAGTATCGTCATCCTATCCCTCGATTAGATGACATGCTAGATGAGTTAAGTGGTTCTTCATGCTTTTCGAAGATAGACCTCAGGTCCGGTTACCACCAGATCCGAATGAAACCCGGAGACGAGTGGAAAACCGCATTCAAGACCAAGTTCGGTCTCTATGAATGGTTGGTAATGCCTTTTGGCTTATCCAATGCACCGAGCACGTTCATGCGACTGATGAACCATGTGCTCAAACCGTTCATAAATAAGTTTGTTGTCGTTTATTTCGATAACATACTTATTTATAGCAGAACCGTGGATGAACATGTCGACCACCTAAGGCAAGTACTTGAAAAGCTTCGAGAAGAGAAGTTGTATGCCAACTTCAAGAAATGCGCCTTTGGTGTCGATCGTGTAGTCTTTCTTGGATTTGTTGTCAGTGCTAATGGTGTCGAAGTCGACGAATCAAATGTCGAAGCCATCAAAGATTGGCCAACTCCAACCTCGGTATCACAAGTTCGTAGCTTCCATGGCTTAGCTAGCTTTTACCGAAGGTTTGTTCGTGACTTTAGCACCGTGGCCGCTCCTTTAACCGAGCTGGTGAAGAAAGACAATCCATTTGTGTGGGGAGAGTCCCAAGAGAGGGCTTTCTAAGAGTTGAAACGGAGGCTTTGTTCTGCCCCGTTGTTGCAACTCCCTGACTTCGGCAAATCATTCGAAGTCGAGTGTGATGCGTCTGGAGTTGGGATCGGAGGAGTGCTGATGCAAGATTCGAAGCCGATCGCTTACTTTAGCGAAAAGCTTAAGGGTGCAACCTTGAACTACTCTACGTACGGCAAGGAATTGTATGCCCTCGTTCGAGCACTCGCCCATTGGCAGCATTATTTGTGGCCTCGAGAGTTTGTGATCAAGAGTGATCATGAGTCTTTGAAACATCTCCGAGGTCAGGAGAAATTGAATCGAAGACATGCCAAGTGGGTTGAATTTATTGAAAGCTTTCCCTATGTAATTCATTACAAAAAGGGAAAAGATAATGTTGTGGCCGATGCGCTATCAAGGAAATTTGCCTTAGCGACCACTCTCGCCTCTAGGCTCATGGGATTCGAAAGCATCAAGTCGATGTACGAGGACGATTCCAAGCTGAAATGTGTTCGAGACTCAATCTTGAGTGGCCGAAAGGTTGAGAAATATCAATGGAATGATGGCTACCTCCTCTTCAAGAATGGGAGGGTTTGTGTGCCCGTGTCATCGTGGAGAGAGCTCTTGGTTCGAGAAGCTCACTCAGGTGGACTGATGGGACACTTCGGTGTCGATAAAACTCTTGGTATCTTGACCGAGCAGTTCCATTGGCCCAAAATGCGACGAGATGTGGAAAAGCTTTGCAACGCTTGTCTCGTTTGCAAGAAAGCAAAATCGAAGTCCAACCCTCATGGTTTGTACACCCCGTTGCCTGTGCCTGATCGACCTTGGGTTGATATATCCATGGACTTTGTCTTGGGGTTACCGAGGTCGGGGGGAGGACATGATAGCATCTTCGTTGTGGTTGACCGTTTTTCAAAAATGGCTCACTTTATTCCTTGCAAAAAGTGTGATGATGCACAGCATGTAGCTACATTGTTTGTTTCTAACGTGTTAAAATTGCATGGTGTACCTCGTACTATTGTGAGTGATCGAGACTCGAAGTTCTTGAGTCATTTTTGGAAATGTTTGTGGGGTGCCCTCGGCACCAAGCTACTATTCTCGACGTCTCACCATCCTCAGACTGATGGACAGACCGAGGTAGTCAACCGAACCTTGGGATCGTTGCTTCGGGCAATGACCAAAGGGAAAGTTGGAAACTGGGCTGATCGTTTGCCCATGATGGAGTTCGCATACAATCGAACGGTGCATAGAATGATCAACATGACCCCGTTTGAATGTGTGTATGGCTTTAATCCTCTGATTCCACTTGATTTAACCCCATTGCCTCGAGATTCTGTTCTTGATTTTGAAGGTACTCGACGAGCAGCTGCTTTAATCGAATTGCATGCAAAGGTGAAGAAGAACCTCGAGGAGGCCTATGCAAAGGTTGCCTTAAAGAAAAACAAGGGGCGTAAAAAGTTGGAATTAAGGAAGGGAGATTTGGTTTGGGTTCACTTCCGAAAGTAACACTTCCCGAACCAAAGGAAAGGAAAGTTGGCTCCTCGAGGGGATGGTCCATTTCAAGTGTTGACCAAGATCAACAACAATGCCTACATGATCGACCTCCCTGGTGAGTATAACGTGTCCAACACCTTTAATGTTGCTGACTTAGTTCCTTGTGTTGTAGGTCCAACTTCGGAGGACGAGGAGGGCTTGATTTCGAGGACGAAATCTTCTCAAGAAGGGGAGGATGATGCAGCCCGAACACGTGCTGATCAAGTGATCGATCCACCGAGGAGACCGATGACAAGAAGCCAAGCCAAGCTGCTGCACGATGTGCATGTTCACTTAGCCTGGCCGAAGGAAAATAATTGCTCCGAAGCTGAGTGGCCGAGCTCAAGAATCGAAGGTATTATCTTCAGATTTGAGCCCGAAGGCAAAGTGACCGAGGACAATGAGCTCGAAGACAATTGAGCGTCCGAAGGCAACAGGTGTGTTCGAGCAGAAAATCGAGAACCGAAGCCAAGGCTTACCGAAGTCAAAGTCTGCCGAACACAATTTAATTCAGCCCTGCGTGGTTTATTTCTATTGGTCGCCTGTGACCCTTTTACTAGTTTACCCTTAGTATTTCCTATATAAACCTTGTTTCCTTTCATTGTAGGAAGCTAGTTAGTTTTTGAATATTGATGAATTGAATGAAAGTGCCGAGCACCTTTCTTCTTGTCTCCGTCGTGAGCAAAACCCCGGTGAGGGCTTTTATGGACTTGTGGCTTTCGGATAGTCCGATTGAACATTCCTCTTTGATCATTCAGTTTGCAAGAGGCATGTTCTCTTGAGGATTGTTGCATAGTTTAGGTGATTCTTGTATCCCTTTCGATCGAGCTTTGAGACAGGTTCCTCACTGTTCTTTCGAGAGAAGCAAGTTTTGTCTTGCTTCTATCTTTTGTCTTTCTTGTTTATCTTTCGCGTTTGTGCTTAGCAATTCCTTCGGGTTTTCATTGCACCAAAGACTTCTCTGGTACAATGGGCACCTTACAAAGACTTCTTGGCAATTGCCAAGACTTCAAGTTTTGTTGTAGTGGCAAATTTGCAGAGGAAGTCTCTGCAAGTCTTGGCTATTGCCAAGAGTTCAAGCTCTGGTGCAATGGGCACCTTGCACAGACTTCTTGGCAATTGCCACTTCAAGCCATGTTGCAGTGGGTATGCCAAGAGTTCAAGCTCTGGTGCAATGGGCACCTTGCACAGACTTTTTGACAATTGCCAAGACTTCAAGCCTTGTTGCATTAGGTAATTTGCGAGAAAGTCTCCGCAAGTCTTGGTTATTGCCAAGAGTTCAAGCTCTGGTGCAATGTGCGCCTTAACTAGGAAATCAAAGTGGAATCCAACATAAGAAAAATAAAAACAAGATTGAATGAAAGTTACGAACACCGTCATTAAGGGTCAACTTATCACTGGGCAAATAAAAAAACCAACTTATTTTCTAAAATGGTAACACCACCCAAGTGATGTTACCAAATCCTCTGCAACTTTTGGCAATAGCCAACACTTTGAGGTCGGGTGGAAGGAGGCAACTTGTAGGGGAAATCTCTGAAAGTATTGACAGTTGCTAATACTTAACGATCTGGTGCAATAGGCAACCTGCATACAAAGTCTCTACAAGTATTGGCAATAGCCAAGACTTTAAGCTCTATGCAATAGGCAACTTGCAGAGAATGTCTCTTCAAGTCTTGGCTATTGCCAAGACTTTAATCTCTGTGCAATAGAGACTAATTGCAGAGAAAGTCTCTGCATTAATGACAGTAGCCAAGACTTTAAGCTCTATGCAATGAGCAACGACAATATCTAATTGCTATTGCCAATAAGAACCTTAAAATCATCTTAATCAATCATAAGAAGTAAAAAAAATTTACAGGAACGTCAAATTTAATTCAACGATCATCAATCAAAATGTAAAAAACTTACAGATAAGTGTATAGATAATAATTACCAAAAATAAATACTAGAAAAAAATAAATATAAATAAAGGATTAGCCAAAATAAAAATTACATTATAACAGATTTCCTAAATCTCTCTAGGACACAAAGAAGAAAGAATGAAAGGAAGGAGGAAGGAGAGAAGGAAAGGAAGGAGGAAAGAGAGAAGGAGATCGTTTCATGTGAATTGAGTTTAGGCAGAGCAAATTAGTCATTTCGCAAAGTGAGGATGATGGAGGGCAAATACTTAAAATATTTTAAAGTGGGAGCGAATTGGTAAGACCAGTACTTATGGGGGCACTGTGTAAAATTTTTTGCAAAGAAGTTTCACAAAAAAAAAAAAAAAAGAAAGAAAAAAAGCAATAACTTTAAATAGCATAGAGATGAAACTGAATTTAAAAGAGAAAATTTTGACAAAATAACAAAGAGAAAAAAGTTAATTAGAAAAAGTACTTCATAAGTTCATATGATCTTCAGTTTTTCAGCTTTGACTGTTGAGTATTTAATCGAGTTTCAATTGTTACCCATCGCTTTCTTTCAATTGTTAATCCATCTCTTTCTTTCATTTGTTAAACCTTTAATTAGTTAAACAATTTGCTCTAAAATATTTGACACTTGCTAATTTTTTTTTGCCGGTTCAATCATTACTATTTCAGGAAGACATATAATCATTGCTAGCTCATTTTATAATTCTTTATAAAATATGATTACACATGGTACAGGCGTACACCCTAGTAAAAGGGAAAAAAAAATTGAAGGTAGAAAGCTTTTACGTACAGAAATTATACATCTCGTAATCTTAAGTTAAATGCTTTATTCGCATGTTTCTGTTTGATTCGTTACTTCTACTTATGATTTCAAAAGGTGACTTTCTTTTTTACAACTCTCATTTAACAAGGAACAAATCAGAACTATGAGAAATCGTAGTCATGGTAAGAAGCTTGGCTACTAGAGTAACATGAAGGCAGGGTTGGATATAGGAGAGGAAGGGCGGGATCGGCTGTATTTGCGTTAAGAAAATCACTAAAAATAATCAATAATTAAGTTCAGAATTCAGTTACTAGCATTGTCTTAAAATGCAAAACCAACAATTAAAATCCTGAATCCGTCTGTGCATGAATGCGGTAGTTCACTTTCATGAAAAGTTGACTACAAGGTCTAAGTCCACAAAAATTAATAATCAATTGCAATAGTATACTAATTCTAACGACTACAAACAAAGTACGAAAGTACCACTTGAGTTGAGTTGCAAGTTCTTTATATGTTTACCAGCCGAATATTTGTTGTTTTTGCTGTGCAACCAACCGAATATTTGTTGGAAATATATTTAAAATTTTCCATACGCCTGTTAATCTGCTTATTTTTTTGCTTATAAGTTGTAACAATTAGCCTATGCCATTTCAAAGCATCTGTGAAAAGGGTCCTGTGCTCTAGGTAGTGGTCATAGCTTTTACTTCCAGTCTATTGTATTAACTTCTAGTAGTAAACTTGTCTTATTTATGCATTTTTTTCATGGTTGCAGCAGTATTGTTATATTTGTTTGAACTCAAAGGATTGAACCTTGAAGATGTGGGCAAACATATTCCTGGATGAAGGCCCTTCATACGAGGTTCATTTTTATAACTTCCCTGCCTTTTGTTGTTGTTGTTGTATCATCTTCGTCTCGATGCTTTTTGCTTCTAGTGCATGTCATTTTCAGGATTTGGACTTTATGGATCATAGATTCTAGGATAACGGCTTTAAGTGTTAGCAATTGAGTTCTGAATTTAATGTTTGCACATATTTAGTGATTTTCTAATCGCATACAGGGACTGGAGCTTTTAGTGCTACATCCGCCCACACCCTTAAGAGCATTGCGCATGCAGTTGGTTTAGATCTAATGCTAGATTATGGCAACCATAATTGGAAACTGGGAACCAAAACCGATGAATTGATACAGTACTAAGAGAAAGACTAGTAACTTCAACAATATCATATGGCAATGCGGATTAGATATCTTCCAATTAATCTAAAAGAGGCTATTGGAAGATGAGTTTAATTGGAAGACATCTAATCCGCAGTGCTATATGATATCCAACTGAACCAGATAAGGTTGGGGACCAGACCATATGAATTGCCCCATAACTTGAACTGAACTCGATGAGGGGGATTTTAAGGGGGATGTATAGTTAGTTAAACAACAAGTAATCACTATCAAAAG
Organism: Petunia secreta; assembly: GCA_029990175.1. Classification (NCBI taxonomy): domain Eukaryota; kingdom Viridiplantae; phylum Streptophyta; class Magnoliopsida; order Solanales; family Solanaceae; genus Petunia; species Petunia secreta. Next base: position 5,898,299 of record JARKIP010000028.1, on the reverse strand, counting down.
TTTGCAAAGAAGATAGAGTTTAAAGTTTCTATTTATTCATCTTAACATCATGATTAACCCATTTGAAAAACTTGAAACAGAACCGGTTATCCGATGATGAGGGTGTGGTTCATGCTTTTGAACTTCAAGAATCACAGGCAAAACAGACGTACTTGGGTGGTAAGAGCCATTAAAAATATAGCCTTTTCATCTCACTTCTATTAAGCTAAATTTTGTCCTATAGTAAGAATTTGATATGTATAGCCCAAGCCCATAATTTTCACAACTTTGGAACTTCATTTGATTATTTGCAGAAGCATGACTGCTCAAAAAAAGTTTCTTTAGTCTCATATATAGACTTTGATCATTTTTCATCAGATATGGAGTTTCCCCAGATTGATGAAGTAGAAGAACTTGCACAAGCATTTGAAGAAAGCACATTATCTTCTACCGATTCGAGGTAAATATGGCCTATAGTATCAACCTCTCATTTTTTAAAATTGAAATTTTCATTGGGTGGGAGGGGGGGTGGGGGATAAGGCTTCACAAAGACTTGATTATCTGCGATAGTTTCGACAAATTGATGCAAATTAAATAATGAGACCTTTATGTGAATGTTATTCACATCCTTAAGTCAGATATTTGTGTAGTTGTCTGTATTAACTTTCCTTTTGTCGTAAGCTGATTAAGTTTACGATCAGATATTCTTCCACTAAAAGTTTACATTATTACAACACCAGTACTGGAGGCGGAGAACTGGAATGGTGGAATTTCAAGGAGTTCAATCCAGCTGCATATGGATCAAGGTAAGTGCATCATAATTCAAGTATATGTACAGAAGTACTTATAGATCTTTAGTTATCCATGTGAAGAGTAAAAAAATCACGCTTCTATTTGATGATAAACTACTCTTCTAAGAACTAAATCCTTGAGAAGGTTGTTAATTTCTAAAGTAAAGCAGTTCATGATCAATATACTTTCTTATCTTCTTCTTCCAAGTTTCTTGTCATAGTGGCATTCTGCAGTATCTTTACCTTAATATTTTCTTCTTAAATATTTTCATCTCCATAAAAAGTTAATCGAATTGACATTCTTTTATGATTTTGTAGGACCGCTTCTTTCTGGATAGAGGGTAGAGAGCAATTGAAAAATATTGTTTGTGATGTTTGTGAGGAACAAGTTTGTGTTCCCTTCCCTCAAATGTCTTTTCCTTTTTGCATTTCGTAATTAATCTTTCTTGAAAGTTTTTTCCCTGATGCTTCTATTAAATTTGATTATTGCCTTATAACATCAGAAATCTTGGTACAGAGTCCTTCGCCGTGGTTAAAGTTTACCTACTGGGGCCAGACTGTCTGTAAAAAGCATAAATCTGACACAACTCCTCAATGCTGTACCTGTAAAAGATACAAGGTTTTTAAACACTTTCTATATTACAGTATTAGCTAGAAGATGTTCCTGATTATTGGATTTATGTTTCTTAAATTGAAAAAAGATCAATAATAAGCTGAGTTCTGTTGGGCGTAACTGGCCAGGGACAATCCCATATTCCCGTAATATCTTCTGACTCAACCTTTCAGATACTAATCCCATCTTATAGATGGCAGGCATGAAGTATATCACTCTGAGTGATGGTCGGGAACTTTGCCCTGATTGTCGTTATACAGCAGTCATGGATCCTGAAGACTTAAAACCTCTTCTTGAAGAAGTTCTCAGATTTTACAAAGGATTAAACATGAAAATCAGATGTTACATTCCAATTCTGTTAGTTGATGGTGAAGACATGATCAAAATCAATAAAACGGTGTGTAGAACATGTATCAATATTAGCAAGTGGAATTCTATTACTTGTAGTAGTAATACCATTTGGTTGGTTTCACAGATGGCACTTGGCGTGACGATTTCTTCGAGACATAAATTGGATGCGGTAACTTATGTAAGTACCTCTGCTAGATGGGTTGATGTCTTCTGTAATGGAATGAGAATTTGCATCATCCATATGTTACAGAGTGATCCACAGTCTCATGATTTCGAGTTCAATTCACTTGTGCTAGGTGACAAGGTCAATACAAAAAGGAGAAAATGTTGAAGTGGAGAAAGAAGTAGAGCACCTGCTTCCAGGACGCAAAGTGAATTTAATAGCGCTGTTAAATGGCGTCCCAAAGTAATCTTCTTCTAAACTTCTATACTTACAGATAAGTGGTCTTCTGTGGATTCAATTTGGTATTTCAAGCGATTTTCATCTAGTACATTGAAGGAGTCAAAATAGGAAATATATCTCATGCTGTTCATCTAGTACATTCAAGGAGTAAAATAGGAAATATATCTCATGATGTTCATCTAGTTAGGAGAATTGTCTGACCATCTCATTTAAAAACTTAAGCTGTTAGATGTGGTACGCTTTATTTATTTAATTACTTTATCGACACGCCTCCTCACGTGCGGGACTGTTACATGCTTTGGTACCATGTTGAAGTAGCGTGACTATCTTAAATTGTTGGAGAGAACACATTTTTTAAGTTTAATTACTTTCTCAACAATAACAAATGATATATGGTTCGCAGTCTTGTTCTATGAAAGGAGAAGGTCATCCGATAATGTATCCTAAATTGGGACTGTTATATACTCCTTTTATCTATTTGTGGTCATGCTGTGATTGACTTAGATGAAAGATAACAAAAAGAATGAAAATAATATGATTCCAATTTGAAGGGATATGTAACCCCTACCTTTTTTTTTGTTTTTTTTTTTTTTTGGATAACTGATGAGTTTTATTTCGCGGTATGGCTGTATGCATCAATGGTTAATTCTTTACAGAGTGGCTTTGGGAGCAACTTTGGCTCATGAAAGGATGCACGCTTGGATGTGCATTCAAGGTGACTTCCAGCTCTTTACTATAATTGCTTGTTTCTTTTATCTTATTTACACAATTTTTTTTTTTAAAAAGGAAAGTAAACTTGTGGGGAAACCACATTCCTCATGAATGTTTTTGGTTCAGCAAAAGAGAGAAAATACACACATTATATATCCTCCTTCCCTAATTTCCTACTTACGGTAGAGAAAAGAAAGAAAGTGTTTCACTCCTTTTTCCAAATTTGCTATCATATAAATAGGGTATGGAGAAGTGGACCCAAACATCGCGGAAGGTATTTGTGAGGTTATGGCTCACAAGTGGCTAGAATGGCAATCATTTGCTGGTGATGAGCACTTGATGACTGGTACAAGTGAAGAAGCTCAGTTCTCAAGAAATCTGATAGAGTTTCTGAAAGATGAAATAGAAATACGCTATTCTAAGGCATATGGTCATGGATTTAGAGAAGCGAAATGGGCAGTTGAAAAGTATGGTTTAAAATACACGATGGAGTATATAGCTCATAGACGCAAGTTACCTGAATAACTTGCTTTCCGGTCAGGTTTAATTCATTCATGTTTTGGAACCTCAATCCCTACGGCTTGTTTTGGATGATTGTTGCATATTGTTTCATTATGTACTGTATCATATAATGTTGTATTATATTATTTTTGTGAGTACAATGTTTGGATAATTCATATCCTTTCTTGTCGTTTTATAATATCATGGACTAATAATCTAAAGAATGAACTTACTGCATTGCGAAAGAACAAACATTATGGTATGGGGTAAAGAAACAATACGTGGATTGAATGTTATTCAAGTTGAAAATTGTAACGGGTAACTTTAATTTTGCAAACCTTATGAACTGACTAACCATTCACGCATATAGCGCAATCCGTAAGTAATGTAATTTTGTAAACTATCAAGCAAAGTTATGCACTTAACTTGCATAACAAACTTACCTAATTACAAACTTACTTTGAAATCCTACGTAATTTGTAAGTTCAATGCATATTTTTTCCTCCTAGTAACTTTTTAAATTATTAATGTAACTTTGTTAAGCAAAAAAATAGTTTGTTCTCAGAAAAAAAAAAAAACACTTAAAAAAGCAAATAGTGTTCTTACACTTTAAATTAAATAAGTAGCATAAAGATGAACTGAATTATAAAGAGAAACTTTTGACAAAGTAACAAGAGAAGATAAGTGAAACAGAAAAAGTACTCATAACTTCATACTTCATATAATATAACACCTTGTTTGGATGGTTGTAACCCATAGTATGGTATTATATTGTTTCTATGGTTACGATGTTTGTTTTGATTGCTTCTCTAATTAATATTGTGTGATATCCTTAAATCCATGGTTGTAACCATGAAAATTGTCACTTTATGTAACGACCGATTTGGTGGGATCGCGTTGTTACCTATTTTTCTTACCCATCATACCCTCACTTATTATTTAATATTCTTATTTTATCCTTTTACCTTATTTTCAATTATTAAACCACGTTAAACAATACAGTCTATCCAAATATCACAATACGATACAGTACCATACTATACAATACAATACAATACAACACATTATGAAACGATGGGTAACAACCATCCAAACTGAGTGGGATTTTTCGGTTTGACCGTGTATCCAATCGAGTTTCAGTTGTTACTCCATCCCTTTCTTTTAATTGTTACTCCATCCCTTTCTTTCATTTTTTAAAACTTTTTGTTAAACAATTTGCTCTAAAATATTTGACACTTGTTAATTTTTTTCCAGGTTCAGTCATTACTAATTCAAGAAGACATATAATCATTGGTAACTCATTTTATAACTCTTTATAAAATATCATTACACATGGTACATCCTAGTAAAGGGGAAAATAATGAAGGTGGAAAAGATTAACGAGCAGAAATTGTTTTACACCTCGTAATCTTGAAGTTAAATACTTTATACTCATGTTTCTGTTTTCATTCGTTACTTCCACTTAGAATTTCAAAAGGTGTTTTTTTTTTTTTTTCAGAATTATGAAAATCGTAGTCATGGACTCATGGTCAGTAGCTTGGCTGCTATAGTAACATGAAGGCAGGGGTGGATGTAGGAGAGGAAGGGGCGGGTTCGGCAGAACGCAGTAGCTTTGACGCATATTTTTGCATTAAGGAAATCATTAAATATGTTCAAAAGTTAAAATCAAAATTTAGTTACTAGCACTTGAAGTCATTCTTTGAATGCTGATTCTATATGGTTCAAATCTTGAATCCACCTCTACACGAAGCGTAGTTGTATTTCATGAAAAGTTGACTACGAGGTCGAAGTCTACAAAAATTATTAATCAATTGCATTAGTATACTATTTCTAACGACTACAAACAAAGCACGAAAGTACCACTTGAGTTGAGTTGCAAGTTCTTTATATGTTTACCAGCCGAATATTTGTTGTTTTTGCTGAGCAACCAACCGAATATTTGTTGGAAATATATTTCTAGGTAAACCATGTTTTAATATTTTCAATACGCCTGTTAATCTGCTTATTTTTTTGCTTATAAGTTGTAATAATTAGCCTATGCCATTTCAAAGCATCTGTGGAAAGTTTGGGGGCCTGTGGTTTAGGTAGTGGTCATAGCTTTTACTTCCAGTCTATTGCATTAACTTCTAGTAGTAAACTTGTCTTATTTATGCATTTTTTTCATGGTTGCAGCAGTATTCTTACATTTATTTGAACTCAAAGGATTGAACCTTGAAGATGTGGGCAAACATATTCATGGATGAAGGTCCATCGTACAAGGTTCATCTTTATAACTTCTCTGCCTTTTATTGTTTTGTTGTTGTTGTTGTTGTTGTTGTTGTTGTTGTTGTTGTTGTTGTTGTTGTTGTTTTTCTCTCAATGCTTTTCGCTTCTAGTGCATTTCACTTTCAGGATTTGGACTTTATGGATTCTGGATTAGACATCTTCCAATTAATCTAAAAGAGGCTTACATTCTTTGTTTTCTATCAAGGGGGATAGTTAGTTAAACAACAAGTAATCACTATCAAAAGTTTGTAAAGAAGATAGAGAGTTCAAAGTTTCTGTTGATTCACCTTAACGTCATGATTAACCCATTTGAAAAACTTGAAAACAGAATCAATTATCAGATGATGAGGATGTGGTTCATGCTTTTGAACTCTCTTTTCAAGAATCACAGGCAAAACAAGCATACATGGATGGTAAGAGCCATTAACACAATAGCGTTCTCATCTCACTTCTATTAAGCTAAATTTTGTCCTATAGTAAGAATTTGGTATGTATACAGTATAGCTCAACCCCATAATTTTCACAATTTTGGAACTTCTTCACTTTATTATTTGCACAAGTATAAATGCTCAAAAGACTGTCTTTTGTCTCAATGTATAGATTTTGGTCAATTTTCATCAGATATGGAGTTTCCCCAGATTGATGAAGTAGAAGAACTTGCACAGGCATTTGAAGAAAGCTCATTATCTTTTACAGACTTGAGGTAATTATTGCCTATGGTATCAACCTCTCATTCCCTTTTTAAAAAGAAAATTTTCATTTGGGGGATGGGGGGAGAATGGGAGAGATTCAGCTTCACAAAGGCTTGCTTAGCTGCCATAGTTTCGACAGAATGATGCAAATAATGAGACCATTATGTGAATGTTATTCACATCATTAAGTCACATATTTGTGTAATTGTACGTATTAACGTCCCTTTGTCGTAAGCTGATTAAGTTTACGATCAGATATTCTTTAACTACTAAAAGTTTACATAATTACAGCAGCAGTACTGGAGGCAGAGAACTGAAATGGTGGAAACTTTTCAAGGAGTTCAATCCAGATGTCCATTCATCAAGGCAAGTGCATGTAAAGAAGTACTTATAGGTCTTTAGTTATCCATGTGAAGAGAACAAAATCATGCTTCTCTTTGATGATAAACGATTCTTCTAAGAACTAAATCTTTGAGAAGGTTGTTAATTTCTAAAGTAAAGCAGTTCATGATCAATATATTTTGTTATCTTTTTCTTTCCAGGTTTCTTGTCATAGTAGCATTCTGCAGTATCTTTACCTTAAAATTATGTTCTTGAATTTTATTCTGCATAAATATTAATTAAATTGGCATGATTTTATGATTTTGTAGGACTGCTTTTTTCTGGATAAAGGGTAGCAAGCAATTGAAAAATATTGTTTGTGATGTTTGTGAGGAACAGGTTCGTGTTCCGTTCCCTCAAATGTCTTTTCCTTTTTGCACTTCGTAACTAATCTTTCTTGAAAGTTTTTCCCCTGATGCTTCTGTTATGTTTGATTATTGCCTTATAACATCATAAATCTTTAGTACAGAGTCCTTCGGTGTGGTTTAAGTGTACCTACTGGGGCCAAAGTATTTGTGGAAAGCATACATCAGACGGAACTCCTCAGTGCTGTACCTGTTCTAGATTCAAGGTTCTTAAACACCTTCTTTATTACTATAGATAGAAGATGTTCCTGACTATTGTATCCATGTTCTTTAAAATGAAAAAAAAGAAAGAAAAGATCTATAATGAGTTGAGTTCTGTTGGGCATGAGGGCACTAAAGTAACTGGTCATGGTCAATCCCATATTCCCTTAATATCTTCTGACTCAACCTTTCAGATATTAATCCCATCATATAGAGGCATTTATAGACATGCATATAAATTGGAGCGCTACGACCACAGACAGGAAGAGAGTTGATATTTATAGTATTAGTTCAATATAGCCCTTAGCATATTCAGGGAATTGGATTGGATCCAGACCTCTCTATTAGTATGAGAATTGTAGAAAATAATATGAGTAATATTTTTAAAATAAATCAACCACTAGCCATTGCATGATGATTACATGAATAGCAAATATACACAATGAGCTTTCAGGCTGCAAAGACAATAGATGTCAATTTAAATGTGTACTTCCTTTAAATCTTTTTTACACTTGGTCAACTTATATACACGTTAACTGAGAACTTACCTGTTTGTAGATGGCAGGCATGAAGTATATCACTCTGAGTGATGGTCGGAAACTTTGCCCTGATTGTCGTTATACAGCAGTGATGGATCCTGAAGACTGTAAACCTCTTCTTGAAGAAGTTCACAGATTTTTCAAAGGATTAAACATGAAAATCAGACATTACATTCCAATTCTGTTAGTTGATGGAGAGGAGATGACCAGAATTGGTCACAAGGTATGTGGATGTCAATGTTAGAAAATAGGAATTCTTTGCTTCTATTTAATTTTTGCAGCAGTAGAAGTAATACCAGTTGGTTGGTTTCACAGGGCACAGAAGGCTTGACGACTTATGAGGGACATAAATTAAATGCAGTAAATTATGTGAGTATATCTGCTTCTATTATGAACCTGTGTTGATGTCTTCTGTAATGGAATGAATAATTTGTATCATCAGTTCATCACCTTGTTACAAAGTGATTCATTATGCATTCAATTCACTTATGCTAGGTGACAAGGTCAATACAAAAGGGAGAAAATGTTGAGGTGGTGAAAGAAGTAGAGCACCTGCTTCCAGGACGCAAAGTTAAATCAATAATGCTTTTATATGGCTTCCCAAAGTAATCTTCTAAACTTTTGTACTTTTAGATAAGTGGTCTTCTGTGGATTCAATATGATAGTTCAAGCGATTTTCACCTAGTACATTCAATGAGAGTAAATAGGAAAATATCTCATGCTCTTTATCTAGTTAGGATTAGCAAATAATTAATATAGTTTGCAGTCTTGTAATTCTATGCATGGAGATGCTCTTCCCATGCAGTCGTGATGCGCTTGACTTAGTGAGTTTTACTTCACGGTATGACATCAATGGTTATTTGTTTACAGAGTGGGCTTGGGCACAACTTTGGCTCATGAAATGATGCATGCTTGGATGAGGATTCAAGGTGGTTTCCAGCTCTTTACTATAATTGCTTGTTGCTTTTGTCTTATTTACACTGATAAAAAGAAAAGGAAAGTAAACTTGTGGGGAAACCACATTCTTCAAGAATGTTTTTGGTTCAGCAAAAGAGAGAAAAAATACACATTTTCCTCTTTCCCTAATTTCCTTCCAATGCCAGAGAAAAGAAAGAAAGTGTTTCATTGTTTTTTTTTCCTATCATCATATATATAGGCTATAAAAGAGTGGACCAACAGATTGCCGAAGGTATTTGTGAAGTTGTGGCTCACAAGTGGCTAGAATGGCAATCATTTGCTGGTGATGAGCACTTGATGACCGGTACAAGTGAAGAAGCTCAGTTCTCAAGAAATCTGATAGAGTTTCTGAAAGATGACATAGAAATACGCCATTCTAAGGTATATGGTCATGGATTTAGAGAAGCGAAATGGGCAGTTGAAAAGTATGGTTTAAGATACACGATGGAACATATAGCTCATACAGGCAAGTTACCTGAATGACTTACTTTCCAGACACTGTTGCATTGTTTTTTCAGGCAAGTTACACGATGGAAACTGATGGCTCTAGGACGAACGTTGATGTTGCTATACACAAAATGATAAAGTTGGCTTCTTATCTTTTTTGTTCTGTTGCTAGTCGTTATCTTTTACTCAACATTTCGAAAGGAAATTTTATCACTTGCATTCTCATAAAGATTGCTTCAGAAAAAAATTTAGAAGAAATAGCCCATATTAAGGTATCTATATACAGGTACAAAACCGCAGCTTAATCCATACATTGCCTCTGCTACTTTATAGTAGTAGGGAATTAGGGATGTCATTACTAATAAGAAATGCCTCAACTAACCTAGTTTCGAATAAATCCATGGTCTACAAAGCAAGAGATCGAGCAGTACCTAAATCAGTTGCACTATCAATTTCTGCACACCATGCCAGATATATTTGCCTGCTATGAACGTGAAAATTCTCAATGCATGTTTAAGTTTGCTCCAAGAAACAGAAGAGGGACACTTACATATGCGAAATGGTTTACGTCTCTATATATGATGAGCTTCATCAGCACGGATGACAGTAATAACATTTGGAACTCAATCAAACATCAGTGCCCATGATTGCAGACTTGGTGAAATTTTGTAGTGGTTTGTTAGAGTCATTTGGGACTTGAAAATATATCACAGCACACTAAACTGGAAAGAGGAAAGTTGTGCACAAATTATGTTGAAAGTTTCTGCTGGAAACCAAATTTGGATCATTGGACATTCAATTTACTACTATTATCAATGAGAGTTTATGTAGAATTTAACTTTCATTTCTTCAATCACACCAATAGCACCTCTTCGCCATGAAGCCTCGCAAGCAATTATATTATATTCAGTGGGGTTTCACTCTTTACAAAATAATGTCTGAATTGGATGCTATTCAACTTGAAAAGTATAATTAGTAACTCTTTAAATTGCAGAACTGTCAAGAGATTGAAGTTATATGTAATTGACTTTCATATGTTATGCACTAAACTAATCATTGTAAGTAATGTAACTCTGTAAACTATCAATCCAAGTTATGCATCCAACTTGCATAACAAATTTACTTTGAATCCTACGTAATTTGTAAGTCAATACATAACTTTTCCTCCTATCAAGTAGTAACTTTCTAATCTACTAATGTACGTTTGTTGAGCAAGAAAATATTTTTTATTTTAAAAAAGAAAAATAGTGTTCTTACACTTTAAATAAGTAACATAGAGATGAACTGAATTATAAAGAGAATATTTCGACAAATAGTGTTCTTACACTTCATATTTTTCAGTTTTGGCCGTTGTCTTTCCAATCGAGTTTCAGTTGTTACTCCATCTTTCATTTGTTAAACATTTAGTTAAACAATGTCTAAAATATTTGACACTGGTTAATTTTTTTCCTGTTCAATCATTATTATTTAAAGAAGACGTTGGTACAGCCTAATAAAGGAAAAAAAAATGAAGGTGGAAAGGTTTTAGATGCAGAAATTATTATGCACCTGGTAATCTTGAAGTTAAATACTGTACTTTATTTTCATGTTTCTGTTTTCATTATTTTTATTTCTACTTATGATTTCAGAATTATGAAAATCATAAGAGTCACGGTAAGAAGCTTGGCTGCTAGAGTAACATGAGGGGCAGTTGTTCACTTTCATGAAGACTTTAGAGTCTTGACTACAAGGTCAAAGTCTACGAAAATTATTATACAATTGTAATATTATATTATATTTGAAATGACTACAAACAAACCACGAAACTACCATTCAGTTGAGTTGCAAGTTCTTTATATGTATAACAGCCGAATATTTGTTGTTTTTTGTAAGTTCGACCAACCGAATATTCATTGGAAATTTATTTCTAGGTAAACCATGTTGTAAAATTTTATTCCACCTGTTATCTGCTTTTATTTTTTTGCTTGTAACAATTAGCTTATGCCATTTGAATCATCTGGGGGTCCTGTGCTCTGGTAGTGGTAATAGCTTTTTCTTTGAGTCCATTGTATTAATTTCTATAGTAAACTTGTCTTATTATTGCATTTTTCATGTTTTGCAGCAGAATTGTTATATTTCTTGAAACTCAAAAGATTGAACCTTGAAGATGTGGGCTAATAGTAGATTCCAGGATGAAGGTCCTTCGTACCAGGTATCATATTTCTTACTTCTTGAAGAAATATTTGTCACTTTTTGTTGACAAGTTACGTTCTTGCAATTAAAGATGGAGATGGAGAATTTAAAGTTTCTTCTGATTCATCTTAACATCACGATTAACCCATTCGGAAAACTTGAAAACAGAACCAATATTCAGAAGATGAGAATGAGGACGTGGCTCGTGCTCTTGAACTCTCTCTTGAAGAGTCAAAGGCAAATGAAACATACATGGGTGGTAAGAGCCAATAATAATATAGCCTTTTTACCTCACTTCTATTGAGCTGAATTTTGTCCTAGCAAGAGTTTGGTATGTTTAGAACAAGCCTATAATTTTCACAATTTTCGGAACTTCACTTGATGTAATTTGGAGAAATATAAATGTTCGGAAGAAGTTTCTGTATATAGATTTTGGTCATTCTTCATCAGATATGGAGTTTCCCCAGATTGACGATGAAGTAGAAGAACTTGCACAAGCATTGGAAGAAAGCACATTATCTTCTACAGACCTGAGGTAAATATGGCCTGTGGTATCAATCTCTCATTCTCTGGTTATTACTCTATTAGGGAGGAGATTAGGCTTCACAAAGGCTTGTTTATTTTCCATAGTTTCGACCAAATTATTCAAAAAATGAGATCACTATGTCAATTTTATTTGCATCCTTATGTTACACATTTAAGTAATTCTCCTATTAAGTTAAAGACAAGAGATTTGTTTACTTTATTCCAGCACCAGTACTGGAGGCAGAGAACTGCAATGGTGGACACTTTTCAAGGAGTTTAATCCAGTTGTCCATGCATCAAGGTAAGTGCAACACAAATAAGTGTTTGAAGATAAGCATTTATAGTTTGGTCTTTATTAATCCATGCAAAAAATACAAAAAAAAAAAAATGCTTCTTGCTGTTGATAAATACAAAACTAGTTCTTTTAAGAACTAAATCCATGAAAAGGTGGTTTATTTCTTGATTTTGGAAGTTTCTAGATTAAAATACTTTTTCTTTTTTTTCCAAGTTTAATTATCATAGTGGCATTCTGCAGTATCTTTACTATACTTTCTTCTGCATACAGAATTTATAAAATTGGCATGCTTTTATGATTTTGTAGGAGCTTTTCTTTCTGGAGAAAGAGTCGCAAGCAAAGAAAGATTCTTATTTGTGATGTTTGTGAGGAACAAGTTTGTGTTCTCATCCCTAAATGTCCTACCCTTTTTGCATTTTGTAATCAATCTTTCCTGAAAAATTTGCCCTGATGCTTCTATCATGTTTGATTATGCCTTATAACATCATAAATTTTGGTACAGATTCGCTCAGCGTGGTTAAGGTGTACATTCTGGGGACAGACTGTCTGCGAAAAGCATACATCTGATGGAACTCCTCAATGCTGTACCTGTTCTAGATTTAAGGTTTTCAAACACTTGTACATTACTCATTAGATTGAAGTATTTTTCTGATTGAATCTATGTTCTTTTAAAGGTACTTGAAAAGGTCAATAATGAGCTGAGCTCTTTTGAACCTTGAGTCCTTTAAATCTCCTTTGAGTTGCTCATCTTATATACTACATATTAACTGATACTTACTCAACTATTTGTAGATAGGAGACATGCAGTATGTCTCTCTGAGTGATGGTCGAAAACTTTGTTCTGATTGTCGCTATACAGCAGTGATGGATCCTGAAGACTGTAAGCCCCTTCTTGAAGAGGTTCACAGATTTTTCAAAGGATTAAACATGAAAATCAGATATTACATTCCAATTCTCTTAGTTGATCGAGCGGAGATGATCAGAATCGATCAAAAGGTGTGTGGAACATGTGTCAATATTAGCAAATACGAATTCTATTACTTACATTTCATTTTGTAGTAGACGTAGTAATAATAGTATACTACCATTTGGTTGGTTCCACAGAGCTCACTTGGCTTGACGTTTTATGAAAGATCTAACTTGCACGCAGTAACTTATGTGAGTTAGATCCGCCTGTATCATAAACTTGTATAACTGAAAGAAACTTTTTATCGTTCCTCAATTTGCAATCAATTTCACTTATGCTAGGTGTCAAGGTCAATACAAAGGGGTGAAAATGTTGAAGTGATAAAAGAAGTAGAGCACCTGCCTCCAGGACGCAAAGTGAAAGCAGTGCTGCTGTTATATGGCTTTCCAAAGTAAAATTCTTCTGAACTTCTATGCTTTCATATGTTGCTGTCTACATTATACCATTTGGCATGTCCTCATGCGCTTGACTTGGATCAAAATAAATAAGAATGCTCTTCTTCTTCTTCTTCTTCTTCTTCTTCTTCTTCTTCTTCTTCTTCTTCTTTTCAAAATAAATTGATTCCAGTTTTAAGTCGATGCATAACGAATTGCCCGCTTTAATTTTATGGAATGCATCAATGATCTGTGTTAACAGGTTAGCCATTGGAGCAACTTTGGCTCATGAACTGATGCACGCTTGGATGCAGATTGAAGGTGTTTCCAGCTCTTTACTATAATTGCTTGTTGCTTTATCTTATTTAACTAAAATGAAGGAGACAATTGTTCCTCCTGAATCTACCTTTCAAGTTTAATAGAGAAGAAACCAAATTTCCTCCCCTACTTTCCCTCCTAAGCCAGTAAAAAGAAAGAAGAAAATTTGCCCCATTTAAAAAATCTTTGGTTGAAGTTGAAAAAACGACATTCAAGTTGAAGGTGAAAAAGAATAGATGCAAGTTTTAGTTGTGTAATTATGAATGTATATTTCACATGGAAAAGAAGTTTAAGTTTTGTAAATGTAAACCAATATCTCACTTGAAATACTCCTCACACAGGTTTTTCTAATTCAAACTCTCTATTCCAAGTTAAAAGTTGAAAAAATGAACAAAATTATAGAACAAACAATATTGTTTTGATATTTGCATTTTGCAGATAATATTTACTTGATTATGTATGTCCAGATGCTTTTGTCAACCTAGCTCTCCTAAGCCTATCCAGAAGAAATCTAACCACTCTCTTTTTCATCTTTTTGCAATTTCATATTTGCAGGCTATAGACGAGTGTCTCTAAACATCGCCGAAGGTATCTGTGAAGTTATTGCTCACAAGTGGCTAGAATGGAAATCGTTTACTGGTGATGACTTCATGACTGGTACAAATGACAACGCTCAGTTCTTGAGAAATTTGAAAGAGTTTCAGAAACATGGAATAGAAAAAAGCCATTCTGAGGTATATGGTCATGGATTTAGAGAAGCGAAATGGGCAGTCGAACGGTATGGTTTAAGATACACGATGGACCATATAGCTAATACAGGGAGGTTACCTGAATGACTTAACTTTGCAGTCAGTTTTGCATTGTTTTCATGTTAAAATTCATTCAACTTTTGGGTGGAAAGTGGAAACTGATGACTGTTGCCTTGGTGATCAGATGATAATTTTGGTATCCTTTTTTTAGTTGTGTTGATACTTGTTATCTTTTACTCTCCCTTTTGGAAAGAAATTGGCATTGAATCTCCAATTCGAGGCCTGCTCCTTTAGAGGAATCACTTGCATCATCATAAAGACTGCAAAATGTAAAGAGCATTATGACATATTTATCATACACTATACAGGAAGAACAGCAGCTTATTCGATACATTGCCTCTGTTACCTTTTAGGGATTTCATAACTAAACAGAAATGCCCAACTAGCCTAGTTTCGAATGAACCCGTGGTCTACAACATACATAGAAAACAGAACAACTCAACAAAGTAGAATAGGAAGATTTAATGGTAACCAATAGGAGCAGCCGCCTCCTGCAATTTCTTTCCCTGGTAATGGATATCCTGCCAGCAAGAGCAATAACAAAATTAATTGCACAGTCAATTTTTGCACATAATGCAAACTGGAGATAAGATTGCCAGCTACAAACATGGAAAATTTAAATGATCTTTAAGTTTGATCTAGAAACAGAATTAATTACTATATCACTACCAGCAGCGAAACTAGAAAGAACATACTCACAGACAAAGGATGGCATGTTACAAATAGGAAGAAAGTTCAATAAATTCACTACAGAAATTTGTCTTATCAAAAAAAAAAAGAAAAAGAAAAAAAACACTACAGAAATCTAATAGAGGAACCACCGACTGCAAGGCCGAACAAAAAAGTGAAGACAGGCACTTACAGATGCGAAATGGTTAACGTCTCTATGATGAGCCTCATCAGCACGGATGACAGTAACAACATCTTTTAAAGTTGCATCCTTAGGCAGTCTCCAATAGTCAATTGCAATGGCAGGGGCAGGAACATTTTCAATTTCACCACGATCAATATCATTCAGATACAAAGTATACGAGTGTATAGCCTCCTCTTCCAGATACCCAACAATTCTGTGTGCAAGCTTGGGGGACACCAAGTAAAGTACAAAGTATAAATTGAAAAAGACTCCCTGCACTGCAAGAACCAACAGCCTCTCATACCATTTAGGTTGTACTAGCTCCACCATAGTCATCAGATGCATCCTCTCATTCTCAGCTTCTTCGAGTAATGCTTTTATCCAGCCACCACTTTGCTCAAACTTGCGTAATGACCTCAGATGTAACAGCATACCTCCTACCATTCCAGGTACACCTGCCACTGTTTCCAACATCATTGCACGACAACCATATCTCTTCTGCAATACATATAAAAAATTAGAATCAATGGAGACAAGAAGCTAATTGATGGAAAATCACTCCTACGTTATTCAAAAGTGGTACAAAAGGCTCCAATTAAAAGTTAAGTGACTTTCATCTGCAGCCTTATCAATAGTTTACTGCTCGTTATTTTAACCTCCTTGTATACAAAACAAAGTGATAATGTTTTTATCTGCTCACATTTCATAGAATCATTTTCCGAGCCACTCCAATTACTCCCATGAACAAACAAAAGCACTAGCAGAATATGAAGCAACGAAGCATTTCTATCATAAGATGCTGCTACAAACTGTCGTTTATGATCATCAAAGTGAAACCACACATCACGAAGACATAGGAAAGCCTAGTTTCCAGAGAAGTGATACGCAGCAGTCATCTACTAATCGAATAGATAAGGGCGCCAGACAGAGATGAAGCGAAAGCGAACCTTAAAAAACAAGTCTGTTGGAATCCTGAGAAGCTTCACTGTCCAGTAAGCAACTTTATCGAGGAATGTCTTGGGTACGTGGTGCTTGCTTAGATCTATGGACAAGTCAGCCTGATATGTCTCCCATGGCTACAAAAGGAAACTGAAAACAGATTAAAACAAAAGAAAAAAAATCTTCACCCATATAAAACCAGACAATTTCAGATTTTATGCATTGCGTGACTGTACCAGGCACAAAGTAATTAAAGATATGATAGTATGTTTGAATTTTTAACATACACAAGTTAGTCCAATTTATCCGACCTACTTGATGTGATAGCTTGGATTGCACCCAAATTATCCCCTTAATTAAATACATCGTTCACCTAACTTGCTCAAGCGTTGGACCAGTTATACAATAACTACTCAAATTACGTACTCCTCAGTCCCAAACAAGTTATAATCGCCTATATAAATCGTCACGAAGAATGTTTCCAATTAAATTCATCTCAGTCCAATATTGTTGGACAAGTTACACAATTACAGGTAAATATTGACACTAATTCATCAACCTTGATTCCAAATTTAGAAAGATTGCCATTCTTTTTAGAACTGATTTCAAAACAAAATAGTGACACATAAATTGAACGAAATAGTGACACATAAATTGGAACGGAGGGAGTACCATGAAGCAGTTCCAAGGCCACACAGTGCCATCTTCTTTAGTAATTTTTGGCCTCGATACACCCCAATAACTTGAAGCAACTACTTCATTTTTCCCTTCCATTTTCTCCGCAACAGAGTCGCTCACTTTCTCCTCCTCACCGTTGCCTCTTGTCCACGAATTGTTATTAGTCGGGTCACTAGTGGAGCTCATCATCTTCCACCACTCAACAGAGTATCCCAGGCGCTGGCCACTACTCATCATCATAACAGGTTCATTAACCACCCTCGGAACTTCCCTACACACAGCTGCCGCCGCTGATGATAAATACGACGGCGATGACAGTGATGATATGCAACGGTAACAGTTACCGCCGCCAGCTACTAACCGCCTCATCACCGACCTTGCCAACAGCTGGTTCATCTT
The DNA here is from genome assembly GCA_029990175.1 of Petunia secreta. NCBI lineage: Eukaryota > Viridiplantae > Streptophyta > Magnoliopsida > Solanales > Solanaceae > Petunia > Petunia secreta. The sequence continues at coordinate 5,880,774 of JARKIP010000028.1, read as the reverse complement.
TTCATTTAACGGGATAACGAAAACTTCAAATCCAAGCTCCGTCCGCCTGATTTTCTCACTGAAAAGTGAAAAGAGGCGGTTAATTGTACAAGCTTATGTTAAAACCAGTAACTTTAGTACGGATTATGCATTTGTATTAATATAATATTTCATGCAGTAAAAAATAATAGTTCAAAACTCATAAACATAAATTTTATTGATATATACTTTCTCCGACCCATTTTAGTTGTTGCTTTAGGTTTATACACGTCCATTAAGAAATCAATAAATATGGTATGTCTTTTACTATTTTACCCCTAATAAACAAAACTGGATTGACTTTTCTAGGAAATATTCTTTTATTAAATATGGGCATAGTTGAAAAGAATTGGTAAAAAATGTCTTGAAATGCTAAAGCAACAGCTAATTTCAGACAAATAAAAGTATAAAAATCATGATGAAGGTTGTACATTAAGCTTTAACTTCAAATGGAGGTTAAAATTGTCAAATATGTAAAAATGTGAAATGCACTACAAGATGCATATTTCATTTACTTGTGCTCCAAGTTTAGGGGGAACAAAAAAGAGTTGTTAAAGCGAGTGTGGGTCATTATTGTCTGGGGATACGTGGCGGTTAAAGGTGAGGAAAGAAAGGATGAGTAAAGCTTATCATGAAAAAGTAATGTTGGTCATCAGCACGTGATTCCGACCCCGGTGGAATTGTGCATGTTACTTGGTCCTCCATTTCGTCCTTAATACGTACTAGTATTAGTTACTAAGTACTACTATATTTTATGTATTTTAATTTGACTAAATGTGAATTAAATAATAAAAGAATACTTTGAACATCTTGTTTTTGCCCAAATGAGATACTAACGAATTTCATACAGGAGATATAGGCACGATGTCATAAAAATCGCACTCATTTCAAAAGAGGCAGCTTTTACTAGTAGATGGTTGAGTAGTTCATAATCATCTTCGATTCTCTAGTATGCTTTGCTATATTCACTAGTTTATTCACTATCATAAATGTCGATCATTCACTAGTTTATTCACTATCATAGATGTGTTCGACCAATGGGTCAGCTAAGTGAACAGGTCTATGCACTTATTAATACATCCATTTTAATTTATGTGACAATATTTTCTTATACGCACGCACACCCGCTTATACGCACGCACATTCCAACACCTCTCGCACGGGTCAGCCGGCGCCCACATAAAAGCTTGGACCTAACTCCTTGCCCCCTCTCTCTCACCGATGTGAGACTCTTCCCATATTCCTACACCCCTCGGACGCCCATCACCGATGTGAGACTCCCATATTCCTATACCCCTCGGGCGCTCTCACCGATGTGAGACTCTCACCATATTCCTATAACCCTCGGGCGTCCATCACCGATGTATTCCTACGCTCATCGGCGCCCATCACACGGCGCCCACATAAGCTTGGAGCTAACTCAAACCTCAAAAGCTAGCTCAAAGGGTGGAGGATTGTCCAAATTTTATATGGGCATCTTGCCCCATCTCTCTCACCAATGTGGGAGTCTTCCCACATTCCAACAAGAATAACAACATTCTAAATTTGGTAACAATTTAACTTCAAAATTACAGTTTTATCGTTAATGAAATAATTTATAACAACACAAACATCTATGTCTTATTTTAGACCACAAATTTCAAAAGTCTTTCTTTATTTTTAAACTCCGTGCCGAGTCAAACTATGACATATAAAGTAAAATGGAGGAAGTATCAGATAGTGCAAATTTGAACAACATTATTGAAACACTTTTTTTAGATGAAATAAAAAAAAAATACTAACAAGATAAATCTATAACATAAAATCTTTGTTGAATCATTTAATTTTATTCAAATTGTAAATGAGTATAAAAATCATTGTCTTTAAGTATGTCAAAGAGAGCATCCCGAGCTACTGTATATCAGTTACCTCAACTAGGCAATATTATGCCTAGTTTTCGTGAGCATCGGAATGATGATATTGACTAAAGGTGCTGGAATAATGTGACATTTTATTAATTAACATAAAAGAAAAAGAACAAGAAAAACGTTTTAACTTTTGCTCTTAAGTTGTCTGTATCGATTTCTTAGCCCGAATGTTTTGCTACTATTATTAGGAGAAGGTTCTTCGATGGGCGCATTTTGCCATCTTGGTAGTTGAAATATAGTAGTTACTTCAATCCAAAAATAACTACTAGAAGCTTTATGAAAGGACAAGGCGAGACTTCACGGAAAGTTAAAAATAACTACTCTTTCCGTTTTAATTTATGTGGCACCATTTGATCGAATACGGAGTTTAAGAAAATAGAGGTTGATCTTGTTAAATATCAATTTTACTCCTTTAAAAAAATTAGAGAGAAAATTTGAATAATAAAAAAGTTATAGAGATATGAATTAAATAGTTGTCAAATAAGGAAATATGTCATTTATTTTGAGACAAATAAAAAAGAAAATGATAGACAAATAAATTAAGATGTATGGAGTAGAAGCTTTATGATTCCACGTGTCGCAAAGTCAGATAGCCAAAGACTTCAGAGGATAGTTCATTTATACTGTGACACATGTCAGCACACAATTGGCTGCAACATGTCCCACCACTTTTATGAGTGTGACAGTAATCTCAAAGACTTAAATTAATAGAGTAAAGTAAAGTAAAAATCTGGAATAAACAAATCTAATCCATCACATTCAACGTTCTCGATTCTCATATTTATCCCCATTCACCTTTTCTTTATACTTATTCAATAAGTTATTCACGTAGCTCTTGTGATCATCCATGGCGGATTCTGGATCGGATCCTCCGGGTTTTCGATTAGGTAAAGTTATGCAATTAATTTTATTTATTTTACAAGTAACTGGAGACTTAGCTACTTTTTGTGTGAATTATGCCTGAACGAGTTATTGCTAATTGTAATGAGCTTAAATACTAGACGATTTTTTCCTATCTATCCAAGCCTGGATGGACAGAATCACTGAATTGCTCGGTACATGTGTTGGTTGGAGGTAGCAGGTACCCGTAGGACTAGTCGAGGTGTAAAATCAATAAAATATTTGTTTAGCTTTTACATTCTACTTATCGGTTACAGGCTCTGTAATTATTTTCTAGGGTTAACATTTAGCTATATAACCTCTGAGAGACTTGTTACATATAATGTATGTCATCTGGTACTGAGCTGGTTCAAATGTGTCTGGTTTATCCGCAAATATGGGATTCACTCTCGTTCTGTAGTTTCAAATGACGTGGCGAGAATGTTGTAACTCTGTTTTCTCTCTATAGATCAGACTTCATAGTTTAGCTTGCCTTTTCAAATTTCATTCTTGTTTCTATAATATTAGTGCTCATTTATAAAGACTAAAAGATGACCATGTGCTAAGAAGAAGAAATATGCATAAGGAGAAAAACCTTTGTAGAAGTCTTTAGCAGTTAACCAATAAGTGAGGGAAAATAAGGGAATTTCATTTGAAGTTGAGGTATGCCGAAGAGACTATCACTAGATATCATTAACCTTTCCCGTAATACTGTTGCCATAGTTTAGCCAACTAGAGTGTTGTAATCTAATTGCCAATGGTTCCATAAATGTGCATGATGCTTTGACCACAAGAGAGATATTTGCTGCTTATGTAAGTAGTTTAATGGGGACAAAAACCTGTTCATAAGTTGGCATATTATAGAAGAGGATGGGTTTTGTCATGTGTGAGCCAAGGAACCCTTCTTTGGCTCAACTCCTGTCAAGTAGAAAACTTCTTAGCTTGAGATGGGCTCAAGCATAACAAAGCCAAAATTTAGTTCTTTGCAGGTTGCCTTGAGCTGAGACTTATGTGACATAAGATTCAAACAAAATTGTGAACGAAATACATAAACTAGGAGAAGCAAGCGATCTATTTGCTGAACCACCTTCATCTTAAAAATTTATTGCAAAGAAATTGAAGTGAATAGTGAAACCTCTTTACATTGTTTTCCTTAGCTAGAATAATATGTTGGTATCTCATAGATTCTATTTCAACTCTGATCACCTTCACCAATGAGTCACTAGTGCTTTCCAGTATGACATTATCCAAGTCTATCTTATTTCAGTACGTGGAAATGACACAGAAGCTTAGATCTATAGTTTATCTCACTGATTGGCAAGAGAAACTGGTTTGAGCCTAAGTTGCTCGGACATGGCACTTTCGATGCCGCACCCATGTCGACACGACACTAGTAAGGGTGTGGGTGTGGGATCTGTACTAGATTTGGACAAGCATTTTTGGGTACTTTGACCACGAGAGACAGAAAAATTTGAGACAAGTTACAATTTGAATCCTGAAATCATAACCAGAGCAAGGGTAAATTTGAAGACTTTACCTCTCAAATAATGTCTTCCTACATTACCTCAACCGGAATTCAAAAGGGGAAGGTTTCTTAAGGCCAACAAAAAGTGTAGGATCAAATTATGACTCTATTTTATTTTTTAAAATTATTTTTAGCCGAATCCCACACCTGTATCCGTACTAGAATCCATATCACCAAATCTTAGGGTTTAAATCATGACGGATGCAATCTCTAGATCCACACCCGCACCCGTGTCCGAGCAACTTAGGTTTGAGCTATGGCTTAGAATGAGTTGTTCATTTAGTGGTTATCAAATAATATTCATCTAGTGTACTAGATCCGGGCTTCTGCCGTTTCTATCAGAGAAACAGCACACAATTGTTAACAATTTACAATCTATAAGGGCAACAATATTTCAAGTATTGATTTATAGCATTTTCTGATATTACATTTGCATTCTTTTGAGGTTTATTTTGTCAGACTGACTTTTTTTTTAATATAACTTCTTTCAAATGTTGGACTGTTGTATCTTTGAAAACATAACATGTTTTGATGTTTGTTTGTTGATTTTAATGCAGACATAAAGCAGATATTATCAGAGGCACAACATCGTTGGCTGAGACCTGCAGAGATTTGTGAAATTCTGCAGAATTATCGGAACTTTCATATAACCCCAGAGGCTCCATATAGGCCAGTCAGTATGTCTTTCTCCTATCAGACACTTATTCAAAAGAAAACTTTCTGCCTCCTTGTTTTTGATGGGAATTTGTAAAGTTTTTGCATGTATGTCCTTGCTTCGATGACATTTTAGTTGTAAGACTTACTGTCCCAATCTTAAGCTAGATTAAAGAGGATTGGAGATTAGAAAAATCAGCATCTCGATTTCTGTACTAACCGATTTTTTTTTTTGTTTTTTGGTGGTAATATTAATCAATCAAATAAGTAATAAATATTCATTTAATGACATACTGCTTCTCAATTGAAAAACATATAATCTTCATGTTTGATTGGTTTTCAGCTCGCTCATTGAGACCCTGATATGTTCAAGAGTTTTTAAACAATTTTTTTTTCATGGACCTGCTTCTTGTCCTGCAAAACCTCATTCAAGTAAGGAACTAGAAGATCCTCTGAGAATATTCCGATATGCCTTGTCGATTTTGTTTTCAAAGTGACTAGAAGAATATATTTTATCGTTGCGGGGTTAACTTTTGTTTTTTGTGTCTTTGCATCTTCTTGATGCTTTTTAAATGAACTCTCTTACTTCATCTAGAATATTTATACATATAATATATAAATAAATGAAGAAATATTACTATTTATCCACCTTGTGAACCAGCATCCCGAAATGACTGTTGATGATTGGAGTGCTGTTGGACAACCATTTGATTAGCTTTTTTAACTTTTCCTTAAAACTAAAAGCTAATGATTTGATTTTTCCCTGTATTCATGCTTTTAGATGTTTGACTTGATGTGTTTTGCTTTTTAGGTGGTTCTGTTTTTCTTTTCGATAGGAAGGTGCTAAGATACTTTAGGAAGGATGGGCATAACTGGAGGAAGAAGAAGGATGGGAAGACAGTTAAAGAAGCTCATGAGAAGCTGAAGGTAGGTGTTGATAGCTTAGGCATCGGTGTATGTCTTCTTGGTTTGGCTAGATGAGTCTATTTTTTTGTGAGACTAAAGGACTATTTGATATGCTTCATGCTTTCTGTCAATAAAATCCTTCTGTAGGTCGGAAGTATTGATGTGCTACACTGCTACTATGCCCATGGAGAAGAAGATGATAATTTTCAAAGGCGTAGTTATTGGATGCTTGAACAGTGAGTATGGACCATGTAGAATTGGCATCATCATGGAAGCTCATCCTTGTTTATTTTGTATTAGTATCCTTTTGGACCTCTTCTCTTTTTACTTTTGCGTCCATTACTTCTCATGGAAAACCAAGAAGCTTAAATAAGAAATTAATGTACATGTCGGTTAGTTAAAATACCTTCATGCAACTGGTATTAAGCAAAAATAGATCAGGATAACAATGTCTATTTCATAGGAGTAGAGGAAGTATAAGTGATTATGCAAAAGTTTAGTTTAATTTATGGATTGAACTATTCGCCTGTTCTTCTTGTTAATACTTTCCTTCTGTATTTTCTTCATCTCTAACCACCTCTGATCATTTCTTTTTTTATTTGATATGGTGCAGGGATCTCATGCACATAGTTTTTGTCCACTATTTGGAAGTCAAGGTTAGACTCTACAATTTCTTTCCTTATCAGGTGATGAATCACTTTGGTTAATCGTTACACATTCATGAGGAATCAGTCAAATTACTTTCAGAAAACATAATGTGACACTGCAGTTTGTGCTTGATCTCAACACCCTTCTTTCTAATTACTCTCAGCTATGTCCTTAGAGAGCCTGGAAAATCACTGATCCCCCCCCCCCCCCTCCCACTCTTAAGGAGGGGGGGGGGGTAGAATGAAAGGAAGAAAGAAGAGAAGTTAGAGTGACAACAGGATAACTCAAGCATCAGTTATTTTAGTTCGATATGTTTGGTTTCGTTTGAACTAAGAAAATCCATGATATGTCTGTGCATGCACAGCCCTTTAATTAAGACTCTAGGTCTGTAACATATATGTTGAAATAGCAAGTTTTGAAGCAGGACCGCGTTGATCATGGACTGGTTTTTCTATTAAAATTATTTGTAATTTTTTCTTGACAGGGTAACAAGGCAAATGTCAGTTCCAACAGAAGCATATCAGCTCATTCAAACTATGTGAAGGAATACTCATTGTCAGATACTTTTCATGGAAGTCACAAGAAACTAGCTTCATTAAAGGCTGACTCAGCAAGTCTAGCAAGCACTGTAACTTCAGCATATGAAGAAGCTGAATCAGGTATGTTCTTGGCTGTTAGTCTCTTGATTTCTTCAGCTGAATTGTGGGAAGTTTTCTACTATACTTCATATACCTAGTTGGTTAGTGCCGAGCACTAACCCAGCTGTTAAAGATCATACTGAAAACAATTATTGCAGAAGATAGTCACCAAGTGTGCTCTAGATTTCATTCATATCCAGAGCTAGCATCTGGAATGGACAGTCGTCTGGTGGAAAATAGGGATACCATCTCTAGTTCGTATGGTTCACCTCTATCTTCAGGTACCTTTACTAGGTTCTATGTGAAGTTATTACATTTACCACAGCTGTGGTTTCTTCAAGACCGCATCATATTTTGTTTGTCTATGTCTAAAAACCTTTTGATTATTGTTGCAGTGGAGTATCCATCACTTCCTGGTATAGATGGAGGTGGAAAGTGTGATCTTGGTAATTCTGCATCTGGTCCTCAAAGAACGAATGATTTGGGATCTCAGGCACCAGTTTTCGAGCATAGCTCAAATGGTACTAGATAGCTTCAGAGCCTTTCTGGTATTATTTTGTGAAATGAACAGGTTTTAACCAAGTCTTTTGCAGGTGAGGTGGTATCTACACATGATTTCAAGAACAATATGCCAGTCCATGGAAATTGGCAGGTAAAGCTGTTATGATCCATCTTTTACTTATTTACATTACGTTCTTGATCAACATTACTGGTTTTAGTACGACTCAACACCTATCTTCATTCTTACTTTTTCTGAGCTGCTCTTTTGTAGCCTTTCCATTTGTTTCATATTTTTGGATCTCCCTTCAACTCTTAGATCTTTAAGTCATGATCCACTAAGCACTATATTTTTTGGAGATGAAAATATCTGTCCAGGAATTCTTAGGCTCCACGTGGTTTAAATTTAAGAAGATTCTTTATTTTCCCATTAAAAAAAATAAATTTTGGAAGAATCAAACCCTCATGTGTTGTATTTTGAATTGAATGCTTTCCTTTTGCTGTGCCAAATAAATACCCTTCGTTACACAATTTAAGAATGTATTCATGTGCATGTATCTCTGTCAGTCCGGTCTTTTACTTAAGAATAAATTTTGAGATAATTTATTTTATCCTGTGTTCCTTGTCCTTAGATTTCATCCTATCCCTTACCGGGGTTCCTTGTTCTTTAATGTTTAAGTGATAAACTTTGCTTTTATTTTATCAGTATTCTCTTGAAGGCTCTCCATTGCAGTTTCTTGGACAAACTGTCAATCAGGATTTGATTGCAGATTCTAGCTATGATTTGTTAAATAGCTTTCACAGTGAAAATCTATCTTCAAATCAATATACTGTTAGGGGGCAATCGTACTTGTATCCTGATGAGCAACACGAACAGCAAACAGAATTCAATTTTCAAAATCTGAATTCACCCATGGAAGTTCAAGCTAACATCGTTCAAGAGAATTTTATGGATATGCTAGGGCTTGGAGACTATTCTACGATCAAGCAGCCTCGTCTGGGCAGTGTAAAACTGGAAGAAGGCCTGAACAAAAGTGACAGCTTCTCTCGATGGGTTGCAAAAGAGCTCGAGGATGTCGAGGAGTTGCATATGCAATCAACTGATCGACTTTCATGGAATGTTATAGATATTGAGGATGATTGTTCCTGTCTACCCAGCCAATTACATGTAGATTCAGATTCATTGGTTCCCTCACTTTCCCAGGAGCAGCTTTTCAGCATCATTGATTTTTCACCTAATTGGGCTTATTCAAGCTTAGAGACAAAGGTAATTATGAAATATTTGGAATTTATGTGCTCTCGCTTGACTGACCGCATTGGTCTGTCTTCTTAAATCTCTAGTTCTTTACAGTAGTTTCATGAGTTAGTATCCGCTTTTTCTATCAAAACCAGTTACTTTTCTTGTCGTAGCGGAGACATGATGATCGGCACCCGAGCTTTCCACAACCGTGCCACCAACTATTGCATAATATCTTTAGCTAAGCATTTGAAATTTAGATACTGAATATATCAGATGAACTTTCAATATTGTCTGATTTTCGATACACAAACCAGGTATTGATTACTGGACGATTTCTTAAGAGTGACTGCAAGGTGGTCGAGTGCAAGTGGTCATGTATGTTTGGGGAAGTAGAGGTTCCTGCAGAGGTTTTAGCAGACGGGGTTCTTCGTTGTCATGCTCCCCCACACAAGCCAGGAGTACTACCTTTTTATGTTACATGTTCAAATAGATTGGCGTGTAGTGAAGTCAGAGAATTTGAATACAGACTTGGACCTTCTCGAGAATTTGGTGCTGCCAATGTTACTGCGATTGAGATGCATCTCCTTGAAAGATTTGAAAGTGTAATGTCTTTGGAACCCGTTAGTAGTTGTTACAGTTCTGATAGTCCAGAGGCTGCTCCAGAGAAACAAAGTACAGTGAATAAAATCATCTGCATGATGGAGGAAGACATGGCTGATAGACCATCAGAATATGATACGTCCCAATCCGGAGTGAAAGAGGATCTATTCCTTGAAAGAAAGCTGAGGCAGAATTTCTATGTATGGCTGGTTCACCAAGTTACTGCTGATGGCAAAGGGCGAACTGTTCTTGATGATGAAGGTCAAGGTGTACTTCATTTGGCAGCTGCACTTGGTTATGATTGGGCCTTAAGGCCAATTTTAGCATCAGGGGTTAGTGTAGATTTTCGTGACATGAACGGATGGACTGCGCTTCATTGGGCTGCATTCTATGGCAGGTAAATACTTGATAGTGTGATTTTTAAATTTTAATTTCTTTATTTATGCTTCACTTAGCAAGTCAGTGGCCCATTCGCGCTATTCTGTGTTGTTTGTCTTGTGATTCATTTTGGTAACTCAGTTTTTTGGTTAAGAAAAAGAGGTCAATAGCTGATAGAATTGGCATAAGTTCTGCTGAGACCCAAACACTAAGGTGGACGGCAATAAAGAGTCCTTTGCTTCCTTTTGTTTTTAGTCCAAGTGTCCGACTAATAGCAGCTTTTTACCTGATTAAAAAATGTAAGGTCAGTTGGCATTAACATAAAACCTTCAACCAAAGGCATACAATGGATTCAATGGCACTTTAGCTCTTATCAGAAGTTTCATGTGCTCAATATTTTGCTAAAGTTTTGGTACACCGTGCCCTTACTTGCTGATTACAATTTCAGGGAGTAATGCGTTCATAATCTTTTATTAGTTCATACTTCATCAGAAATCTTTCATTATAAGGTAAGGGCAGAGATATGTAGAGATCTACATATAGAGATCAATGCAGTTATTTCGAGAAAAATTTCATGTTCCATTTTATACAAAATATATACAGCCATACATATAGATATAGTATGGAGAGCTTTGAGATGGTATGGCAATCAAAACTGATTTTCTTTAATATTCAGCTATGGTGGTAGAGGGAGAAAGTCTAAAGGATCTATTCCATATCTGCTATTCACAAATCGAAAGCTGAAAGGAATTTGTCTAGAGACACTTTTTAGTTTCATTTTATCCCAGTTCACTCTTGTAATTTTATGACGTAGTGCAATCATCATCATCATTCATTCCTGTGAAAGCTTCTAATAGAGCGAGCAGCTTGCTGACAGGCTTTTATCTTACAGGGAGAAGACTGTTGTTGGTCTTGTCTCTTTAGGTGCATCTCCAGGAGCATTGACAGACCCATCTGCTGAATTTCCCTTGGGTAGAACTCCTGCTGATCTAGCATCTGCCAATCGTCACAAGGGAATTTCTGGATTTCTTGCTGAATCCGCTTTGACCAGTCACCTTTCTAAGCTCACTGTGACTGATGCAAAAGAAGAGCTTGCTTCAGAAGTTCTTGGAGCAAAAGTTGGAGAAACAGTTACAGAGCGTGTGGCTGTTACAAGCACTGGAGATGATGTGCCAGATGTGCTTTCGCTTAAGGATTCTCTGGCTGCTATACGGAATGCTACTCAAGCAGCTGCTAGGATACATCAAATTTTCAGGGTTCAGTCATTTCAGAGGAAGCAAATCATTGAGAATAATGATAACGAGTTATCTTCTGATGAGCATGCTCTTTCTGTTGTTGCTTCTAGAACTTGTAAGTTGGCAAAAAATAATGGTATTGCTCATGCGGCTGCCATTCAAATCCAGAAAAAGTTCCGTGGCTGGAATAAGAGAAAAGAGTTTCTTTTAATTCGACAGAGAATTGTCAAAATTCAGGTGGGTTGCTTCTTTGAGATAACAAATACCTTTATAACCTTGGTGGGAAGTTACCTTTTTGTTGTTGATGTCGAGAGCATCTTGCCTGTAGGTTATTTAACCGACTTCACGTGCAAAATTATATTTTGTGTTGTCATGGAAGCTGTGCTTGTCAGTTTCTCATATATGGCTCCTTGTCTATCAGCTGATACATCATATTTGCTCTATATTGCAATTTCCCTTATTCTATAGCTCAACATCTCTGTCCTTTTGATATCTTTATGCTGACTTTTTCACTGTTCATGGTGAAGGCTCATGTGAGGGGGCATCAAGTGAGGAAGAAATATAAACCAATAATCTGGTCTGTTGGAATCCTGGAAAAGGTGATACTGCGGTGGAGACGTAAAGGAAGTGGTTTGAGGGGATTTAGATCAGAGGCGGTCATGAATAAACCAAGTACAGTAGATGAGTCATTACCGGAGGATGATTATGATTTTCTTAAGGAAGGAAGAAAACAGACTGAAGTGAGGATGCAAAAAGCCCTTGCTAGGGTGAAGTCCATGACTCAATATCCTGAGGCTCGTGCTCAATATCGTAGACTGCTAACAGCTGCTGAAGGACTTCGTGAAACAAAGGTATAACAATGATGTTTCCAAGTGAATTGCAATATGATTGCTATTTCTCAGAGTTGTTAAATGTGCTTTCATGCAAGCAATACTAAGGTGGCTGTAGCTTACGAATATTTTGGGTGGGTAGAAAATCACCACTGCTCTTTTTTCCCTTTTGTCTGGCATGCACCTTTATGCATTTACGTCATGAGTTGCTCTCAAGTTGTAAAACATGAACTGTCGTTAAAGCTGAGTTACTAGATCAAAACTGATTGAGCTTTTGTAGGGAAAAACTTGGAAAGCGGTTGCTTCCGAGAAAAATAAATGAAAAAAGAAAAGTAGGATGCTGCATCTTGTTGCGGAAGCATAAATGTCTTCCGAGGACAGATGTCTGCATCGCAAAAGAGATCTTATGGTCAGTTACGTAGTTGGATTAAGTGTACCCGGACTCTTATGAATGTAGTTTGATGAGTCGATTACTTCAAATTGTTGATATATCTGCGACTATCTGAACCTGAATCTGTCAGTTTTTTCTCATTACAATTGTAGAGTCTAGGAAATTACAGCCAATTCTATTGTTTCGTCATTAATTGCTCTACCTTGATTTTAATCATGACCCTTCACCATATTTTGGTGAATCTAATTTTCAGCTGCCTAATTGAACTCTTATCCTTGATTGGCGTTTAGTGTCATTTGTTTTTCTTCTTACTTTTCTCTTCACTTTCAGGAGGATGGTCCAACTCAAATCCTGGAGAACCAAAAAGCTGCCAGCTATCCTGAAGAGGATTTGTTTGATGTTGATAATCTGTTGGATGAAGATACTTTCATGTCTATAGCATTTGATTAACTAAAGCTTCTTTTGCCTTGATTTATCTAATTAATAGTTATTCATTGTATATACATAGAACTTAGTACTAATTCGTTTCTTTTAGGTTACTTGACGGAAATCTCGATTTGACGTAGTTTCCTGTTATTTTTGTTGACCTAAAAGAAATGCTAATACGTACGTCCTTTTTTACCAAAAGAAGTATTTCCTTCTCCATTTGCACTTCTAGAAACTTGTCTGCAATATCTAATGATTTCTAGTACAACTTTAGTAAGCGCCAAGTTTTAGTGTATTTAAATCTATTCTAACGGGGAGTCTGGTGCTGCATCAGCTTTCTATGTATCTGTTACGTTTTGTGTCCTTCCAATTTCAGTGAGGGTCAAGTATTTAACGTGTTGTTGCTTGCTCTCGGGGAATACTATTTGTTCTCAGAACTTATGAACAGGCAGAAATAATGGTGATCTGCTGGGAGGGGTTTGTCTGTAAAAAGAATAAGCGACTAATAAATCTGATCTTTTGTACTTCTCATTAAACTTTAATCCTAATCCTTTTCTAATCCTGCTGATGGGTAGATGACTTTCATCCCTCTGGTTCTTTAGCCATCAAAGAGGTCTATTCCCATTTTTGATCTATACAGATGGTCGTTTTGTATTCATTTAGAAAACTGGCCTCCGGCTCCGAGTATCTAAGAGCCAAGTGGGTTTGCTAAACCCTATGCTCTAATATTATAAGAAAAGAGAATCAAGTCGTATAACGAAGTGGATCAGACTAGCTTAATAAACGCATAGTAAGAAACAAGAATCAAGTATAGTGTAATCCAATGGTCATGTCAGCCACTTCAAAACGAAATTACACAGTAGCAATGTACTTCAAATATTAATCACACAAAGGAGAAATTTATTCCTGCATTTGAAGTTCTCCAACGAAGTGCATCGGTAGTTATTGCAGTTCGATAGTTAATAATATAGTATCAACATCTCGTTTGAGATTTCTGTACCAAGATTCACATCTCCTTATTGTTAAAACAAGTCAGACACCTGCAACCCCTTGTATGTTCTATACGGAACCACAAACACTCGTTAAGCCAGTCCATACACCATGGAAAAGCTAAATGCGGCAGATGTTAAGCAGAGGGGCAAACAGTTGGGTCTCAAAGTGTGAGTAATCTTATCAGCTCTTGCTTGATGCGAGGCTCTCATAGAAGAGGATATAGCCATGATCTGTATTGCTCGAGTATTCTTGAGCTGAACCAAAAAAGGTCTGAACAGCAGATTCATCAATGATCTCCGCGTTCTCATCATCAAAGAACAACCAGTGGTTGTGGCTTTTAACAAGACTAACATAATGTCCATGGTTTGGCCCACTCCCAACATGAACCACGACCGCAAAAAGAGAATACTCCGAGTCCGTGTTTTCAATGGTGTTGCTGAGTTTCAGCTCAAGAGGAAACACAACGCGATAAGATAATTTTTTGTAACGGCCTAGCTGCTCCATATACTTGAAACGCTTCAAATGAATGACCAGGATGTGTGGTGGTTTCTTTATCTTCATCCGTTTTTGCGCTTCTTGCAAGCTGAATCCACAAAAGAGTAAGTATTATTCCCCGTCTTTTTAGGAGTAATTGTTTCTAAGAGGAAAAGGTTAAGGTGCCTACCTACAGCACTTGTCACAGAAAAATTTGTCCTCCGCATTTAGGGTCTCTGTGGAACTGAAATTTTTGAGGCAACTTGTAATTGAACTATTCTGTTCAATATCAAGGCTCAAATCAAAAAAAGTTTCATCCCTTGCTGTGACTGTCTCACACCTCAAACACTTTGTTTCATTGGTTAATATACCCTGCTCTTATAAAAAACAAACAAGTTAACGAGCCATTAGATCTAGAAAGTAGCAAAAGAAGACCACTTGCTGAAGTCTAGGATCCATAATTTGCATCACAAGTGGAGTGGAGTAAGCAGTAATAATTTTAAACATATATGAATCTGCTCACCGATGGAATCCATGATCCTCCGATACAAATTCAGAGACCAAGACAGAACTTTGCTTCTTATAATTTCAAATGACAGTATTAAAAATTTCATTGAAAGAAAAATAAGAGATACAACAAGAAAAAAAAAACAATTTGAAACCTTGCCCTTCTCCTTTCAAACACAGTATAATCGGACATCATTGACAGGTGCAAAACTAACTGTTGTTGCCATATATTATATATAGACAAGAAGAAGGATGCAATTAGATATGAGCAAAGACACAGATAGATAGTCTACCTGAAAATTTTTGTGCACCCAGGTAACAAGTGGCTCCTTCTTAACTCCATTTGCATGACCGTTAGATGATCCATTTGCGAGTTTTTCAGGGGAATTTATTGTTGAACTTTTTGCTGCATGTGACTCTTTCTCCAAGATATCAACGAGCTCATTTAACAAGAAGTTCAGAAACTCATGAGCATCCTGAGCAAAGCATGACCAATCATCAACTGTATCAAGACCTAGATGAAGTGGGATTTTTTTCCCCTTATAGACGGCATATTAATAATTACGGATAGCATGTGGAGTAGAGATCATACTTAGACAATATACTCGTAACCATAGTTCATGGAAGTTACACCCTTTAGCTTTAAATAGAATAACAACTTAACCTTCCATAACTTTACTGACATCTCTTGCCTGTAAGGGCAAAGTAAGACTTCGACTATTTGTTCCTTACGAACAATTTCTTGTTTCTTTTTCTCCTCCTTCCAGGCATAACCCTGTGCCATTAGGCAACACAAGCATCGCAACCCCAACTCTTTTTTTCCATTCCCCTTTTTCTTCTTCTCCTCAAGCACCCAACCACATGATAAACCCC
Source organism: Petunia secreta (assembly GCA_029990175.1). Taxonomy (NCBI): domain Eukaryota; kingdom Viridiplantae; phylum Streptophyta; class Magnoliopsida; order Solanales; family Solanaceae; genus Petunia; species Petunia secreta. The sequence goes on along the minus strand of JARKIP010000028.1, from coordinate 5,865,154 downwards.
TAGCGAAGCTCGTTTTCCACTTATATGCAGATGATCAGATAAAGATGGTACTCGTTTAACGATAAAGAAATGGTATGTTCAACAAGTAAATACAATATGGAAGTCTCACAAGGTAAAACCTTCCCCTACCTAGTCGTATAAATAGACAAAAACACTAAGTATGTCTCCCAGAAGAAAAAACAATGTATCAGGACAAATAGGTCGCGACACCTTGAAGATTCTCTAATGTACAACATAGATGCACTAAATATCACTGTAACCCGAGAATGCATGCTTTCAATGCTAAAGCACGTAAGATGAACTTAGGGCCGGCATAAACCTGTTTCGTGGTTTAAACTGATCTAGGACTAGCTGAAAATGATACATCTAAAGTAAGAGTAAGCATGGCATGTCTCCCTTCTTTGAAATTGCTAAGGTATTCCTTCTCTTGTTTCAGATGATCTTTATTTTGTTCGTTCTTTATTATTTTATTTTTTTTGTTCGTTCTTATTTTTTCTTTAAATAGGTCTCTTGATATAGGTACCACTATGAACTTATCATTTTTTATTTTATTTATTTATTAATTTATTTTTAGGATAAGGCACTATGAACTTATCTTTGATCCTTAAAAGATAGTGATTACAACTTCAAGATTCTTTTTGAAGCCTACAACTAAAAGAATTCATAGTTAAGAGATACTGATCAAGAAGTGACTTATTCCTTCGCGATTTAACCCAAAACAAGATTCTGAATATATGCCACCTGGTTGCCACCAAATAACAAGCGTACAGAATGTACAGGAAAACACGTGCCTGATGCATGTAACCTCGGAAAAGTTCATTTTGTTTCCTGACTCTTTGCACAAAGCGTCTTGGAGCAATAACACCTGTCTTCTTCTTCTGCGAACTTATCTGCATGACAACAACGACAACAATGTTTTACGTGCTGATAGTTTCTCGACGAGCATATAATATAGTCTCAAGGATAGAAATTTATTTCCTGATGACAATAAAAATCATGGTTCACCAGAAATTTTACATGGCCATGGTGAGACTGACTTGGTGAAAGGAAAAGATGCTTGGTTATCGCAAAACTGGCTAATACCAAATCCTCATATTCAGGTTTAAATTTTCTAGTTTTTCTACTGCATGACAAAGCATAACCAAAAGACATAATTGAAGGATCAAAGATGGGAAGTTTAGAAGAATGAGTTTAAAGTTCGTATTGTTCTCTTACATTACCATGTTGTCTCCATCATCCAAGCTCAGCCAATCAAATTGTGTTTTGGCTTTATTGATCAAGAAAAGTAGAAAATCTTATGCTACAAATACTAACTAACTTGAATTTCCTCTAACCAAAATTAAGACAATGCGATTACGCGAATATGGTAGCTAGACATAGTGACATACTGAACTAGCACCTGATTGAAAAAGTGACCGCAATTGTCAGTGTCTTCTGCATATGCTTCATCCTATTCCACTTTCTAAATTGAATGACAGAGGTAGTTGGCACTCTTGCCAAATTCCACAATTAAACATGACATATGGAAGACATCAAGATTTTACGGTGAATTGATTAAATTCAATTTGAAGGGCATAGAACATTAGTATCTTAACATTCTAGACACCGCGTTAGATAGAAAGCCCACAGACTTGGGTTGAATCAGCTACCTGTGAGAATAATTCAGCCAAACAAGTCAAGAGATTCTCCTCAGCTTCTGCAGGACTTTTATTATTTGCATAATACTCTAGCAGTTGCTCGCGGAAGGGAACACAGAAGTATAGCGCCTGATTCAGAACACGAATTAAATGAATAATCTTTAACATTACAGATCAGCAAACATTCATTACTAACTTCGGTTTATCAGAAAATGAAATTCATCAATGAAACACTGATCATATTTGTGAAATTATCCAAAGTGCTGAACTGGATAGTAAACTATTGGGTATAAGAACAACCCTCATTAAAGCAAAAAATAGTAACCTGGATACTGAAAACCAAAAAAAAGGTCTAAGTACTTCAAATTCATCAGAACAAACCGATCAAATAGCAAAAGCACGCACCTAGATGAGCTTCAATTTTAAGTACCTAGATACCCAAAGTAAACTCATTTATCTTAAACTTTTAACCTTCTTCGAACGAAATAGGTCCAAATTGCGTATAATGATATAGAGGATCTGTATCGCCACGACAACTAACTGGAACCGATCAAATTAGCAAAAACACACAACTAGATAAACTCCAAATTTAAGCATCTAAAAATCCAAAGTAAACTAAATTGTTTAACTATTTAGCATTATCAGAATGAATTAAGTCCAAATTGAGTAAAACATATTAAGGGGATTCCTATAGTCATGCCAACTAACTTAGGATCAAGACAACAAACAACAATATACCCAGTGTGATCCCACAAGTGCGGTTTGGGGGAGGGTGGGGTGTACGCAAACCTATCTCAAGTGAGGTAGAGAGACTGTTTCCAATAGCTTGGGATCAAGAGATACTGTAGTTATTATAACAATCCAAGTAAAACCCACATTTTATAAACCTAAAAATTGAACCCCAACATCCATAAAACCAAAAAGATTGAAACTTTATACTAAAAGAATCAACAACAACATATCCAGTATGATCCCACAAACGGGGTCTAGGAGAGTGAGGTGTACGCATACCTTACCCCTACCTCAAGTGAGGTCGAACCCTCGGCTCAACAAAAACAGTTGTGAATATTGAAAAGAATCAAGAATCGACAAATAAAGTACCTGCAAGACAGAGTTACAGTAACAAGTGTTGCCAAAGTTTTCAAGGCCAAAGTAACGTTCACCTTCAGGGAATTGGTCTCCCAGTGCCTTTTCCAGCTTAGAACCCGTTGCACCCATCACACCTTCTATCAAATACCAATTCTTTTTCTTCAAATTCAACAAATCTTCATTACTCTTAAATGGGTATTTTAATATCTACAGTATTACAGATTCTAAAGTCTATGGACTATGTGAATTTATTGACCAAAAAGTGGAGGATTTTGAAGTTTTGATTGTGTTATTTTGGGGCTGAATTAGTCTTAAAGGAGTGCTTATAGAGGTGATGTGTGAACTTGCCATCTGGCATCCCCCTCTCTCTCCACCTTTGACCCTGCTAAATATATTTACGGCGCCGGTGTTTATACTAAACTATATAAATTAACTATAATAGTAGAAATTTAAAGTATTTATTTATATTATCTAACCATGATTAAATAATAAATGGATGTATGGAATACACATGATTTGCATTCATGCTTCTTTTTTCTTTAATCTTTTAGTGGTTGGATTAACTTTTTTGGAGTAAAAATATTTTTGTTACATTAGGATATCAAGAAAGAGGATAGGGAAAGAGACGATGAAAATTAAGATCATACCTACTAATCTTTGTTAAATTGTTTCGAGATCTTTGGGTTAGCTGACTAAAAGTAGTAGTTGATTAGCATCAAGCGATGAAAAAATATTTTTGATTGTTGAAATTGATGTCATGAATAAATAGTTATATAATTAGATAAATAAAATTGATAATAAGTAGTTGATGTGTTTAGTAAATAGTACTGATAAATATAAACACTTTGCATAAATTTTATTATAAAGAAATTAATTAAAAAGGGCTTTAGAGGAAAGAAATTAACTACCGAATAAAGAATGAGGAGTTTAAACTTTAATTTCAGAATGATGTTCATGTGTTACACATAATTTTACGGATAAAATATAATAATATAGTTGGTCAAATTAAAAGTGCTTATAAACTGAGAAATCATAAGTTGGAAGTAACCAAACTCATGACGTATGACTAATTTTGGCTTATAAATACATGGCATATAGGCACTTTTAATATTGCCAAATACGTAGAAAAGCTTAAAAGTGTGTAGAAAAGCTGAAACGTACTTATAAATTAGTTTAATCAGCTTATAACTTAGCCAAACACCCTCTTATATGTCTATTCAATTCGTTTACTCTGTCTAACATATATTAACTTTCACATACAAAATTAACAATTACTTAAGAGATTTTATTTATATATTTCTTGAAATTACATAACATAAATTAATATGATGACTAAAAGCTTATATTTAAAAGTAGTTTAGAGTATTATAATCAAGTTTTTGCTGATGGTCGGCAAGTATGATAGTAATGATAATCCTGCATGTATTTCGTGTGTATTTCACCAGCGAATTTAAAAAACCTCGTGAATCGACTTGGGTTATAGGTGTGGTTTTTGGTATATTAACCGTATATTTTGGTGTAACTGGTTATTCATTACCTTGTGACCAAATTGATTATTGGGCAGTGAAAATAGTAGCATGCGTCCAGAAGCTTCTCAAGCTCAAGCTTGGCGTCACCAGAAGTAAGTTCTTGGCAATCGCCAGGTAAATACAAAGATTTGGCGATCACCAGGCTTTTTACTTGTCAGGTTAGTTTTGTAAGACTTTTTTATTAGGTCAAAATCTATGATGAATCGCCAAGGATATCCTAATTATGTAAATTTCGCTTTTTTCTATATATACCAATGTTATTGCTTAATCATTATCCTTATACTAATAACAATACTAGAATACCATAAATCTATACTACTGAATTTTTTTTTAAATAAAATGGATATTATTATTAATGAATTGGTTGTATAGATGGCAGGATAAAGTTTCTTGAAAATCTAATGAAATCACGGTTGATTAGTAATTTATTTGTTCTCTTTTACTTGGAATATATTTTGGTTTTTTATTTCTGAGCTTTAGCATTTCATATTCCGGGACTAGATGAGTTCCACTACTTTTCCGTAAGAAGTATTGTAAAGTAAAAATAATATTGTAATATGTTTAGAGGTGGACTCAGGATTTGAACACGGTGGGGGCACCATTGAATTTAATATAGATATGTCAAAGTTTCAGGGTGCGAAATAGTATATATATCCGATGTTTAAAGTATTTATACCTACATATATAGAACTTTTTCCAAATACACTTGCACCCGAATCTTGAATATAGGTCCGCCTCTGATTATGTTGTTAGAATTTTTATAAATAATAATTTTCAACCTTACAAAGTAGCTTGATGAAATATACATTTAAGTAAAATAGATGTCCAAAATTAGCTTTGTTGAAACGGGATGATGCTTATAATGACACGCACACTATTTTCCTATATTAGTTTTAAACATATATTTGGACACAGTTTCTTTGCTAACATAATCATAAGGCCCTTGCCTTCTTTGAAAAATATAAATATTTAGCAAAACAAGAAGTCAATGAAGATATGGTGCAATGTATTTCTCTCAGAAAAGGTTTATTTGAAATTTGCTCAATGTGGAAATAGGCATGATGTGCAATATACTTTTAAATAACTTTATATTTGCATTATTCCAATTCCTTTGTTGTGGTCAAATATGTCATGTTCTTCTTTAAAGGGAAATAAACAAAGAATGTCGATAAGATTGATTTTACGTGCAATGCACAATAATTTAGAAATTTTGAGATATGCCAAATTAGTTGATGGGGGTATGACATGAGTATGCTAATAATTTAAGAGAAAGCAAAATAAAAAAGCGTTACCACTTATAGTATTAGGATCAAAGGGTTTAATGTTGACACATTAATAACACAGCATGTAATCATTCAAATACTTCATCACAAGCTTGTCTTAGGAGATTTGGTTTAAGATAAGAGCGTTTTAATGTGCTGAGTAGAATAATCGCACGTCATGGATTCGAACATGCACAAGTAAAAGCTTATTTAAGTGGAGAAAAATAGAGGGATATTGTACCTATTATCAGCTAAAATTAAAACCGTGCACCACTAATCTAAAAATAGTTCGGTTAAAAGATCAGCCCAATGTACATAGCATTCCACGTTCACGTAGAGTCCGGAGGAAAAAAAAAAAACCTCACCACAAGCTTTTAAGTGCTTCACTCATTTTTCCTAGGGCTGATATTATTTCCTCTTAAAGTCAAGAAATTCTAAAATAAGCTAGTGGGGTGTTTTGCTAGTAGAAAGTTGTGGTTCATATGTGTTAATTAACTCTTGTTATCTAATCTGGTAAGTTGAATTCTACAGGCAATGTACTTTTATTGACTTAATAACTAATCATAATTTGTAACATATAAGACCACTCATAAGGAGGAAGCGCTTCTACGTAGATGATATATACCCACTATGTTTCTTAAAATCTGTCGACCATGTTGGATTTTACGTGCACTTAATTGCTTATCCCTGCCTTTCTAGGTCAAAGTTCATGCAAATCTATTTATCCTACTATCCTACCATTCCTTTTCTAAATTCATGTTTGATAATTATTCATCGACCCTCGAATATATAAGCACACATGTTATCAAAAATGGGTATAATGACTTTATCGCACTATCCTTATGTAACATAACAGAGGAGATGATATTTCCTCCTCTTTATATTCTTTCGATTACTGGCTTGACCATTTAGATATTCCTCGATTAAAGAACCTAGCAGTAAAAAAAGAAGGCTCTTTGTGGATTGGTAAATACTTACTCGCACTTGATGTTTACACCAAACTATGTTGAGTTATCATGATTAGGTAATTTAATGATGTAAAAATATGTATTAGTTAACCATGATTAGGTGATAGGAACTCTATTTCCAAATACATGTCATGCATACATTGACTTGGTATAAACATCCAATGCGGGTAAGTTTGATGGCACATAAATATTCTAGGATGTCTCTCTTTCTTTTCGTTTCGCTAATTGAAGACACAAGAACAATTTATAGCAAAGCCTATTTTTTCCTTGCAGTCGCTATGATTAAACTGTGGTATCAACTATCAAGATCATGAATATATGATTACATAAAGGAATTTAAGTTAACAACAAGTATATTACTACTACCGCTTTTACTCTAACTCAAATTAAGCAAAACTAGATTGAAATTTTGGCCATCTCTCTTCAGTATCCTAACAAAACTAAATTACCAAAAAAAACACAAAAAAAGGTATTGCTAAGATTGGTCATGCTTCACCTTTGGTGACTGCAATAGTTCCTTACGCCTGTTAGGAAAATTGGTTCGCTGAAGTGCGTGAAGGCTCTGTCAAAGCAATCATCAGAAATTCTTGAAACGGCTTTGCAACAATTTGTGGATAACGAAACTTGATCCTTGAAGAAAGAAGTGATCAAATCTGATATACACCCGTCCACGTTGATCAGAACCATCGAGCAATCACTCGGTTCATCGCCGGAAGAAGCTGGTGGAGGTGGATTAACCACCGGGGGTTGAGACATTGAAGGTGGTTGTGGCAGTATAGGAGCCACATTATCAACTGGAGGCAGAGGCAATGGAGAAGGTGATGGAGCCGCATGCTGTGGTGGTGGCGGAGCCGCTTTATCAACTGGGGGTCGAGGTGGTGGAGTCACATGTGGTGGTTGTGGAGGCGATGATGGAGGTGGTGCCTCGTGCAAGGGTGGAGGTGGCGGTGGAGGTTGTATTGGGTGATTTGGATGGTGTCTATGATGACGCCACCATGGTGGGTGGCGTGGATGGTGTCTATGATGATGCCGCGACAGGGTTGAGAGTGTAGGCTGGGGTTGCGATGGGATTGTATTTCTCTCAATCCACTTTATAAGCGACGGAGGAAATATAGGTTGCCATCTTCTACCAGATAAATCCATGATTTCTCTTTCAGAGCCTGTAGCAGTAGCAGTAACCATGCCCATGCAAATACCCAAGAACAAAAGTAGCCATAATATGCCACTTCTCGACATGTTTCAAGAAAGAAAGATTCCCTCTTGAGGTTTTTTCTTTTGTGAGAACAAGGATATGAATCGGAAACAAAGCATTTAAACTGAGTTAAAAATTCGATTCCCACTATACTTCTAACTGCTACTCTTTTAGTTTTAGGTCTATCCAAATCCTTTTCATCTATGACTTTGAATAGTTGATATTTTCAAGACTTCTAAACAAACTATGAATTGTAGTTAAACTAGAAGTCGTTCTCCCACTGAATTGAACAGACGCCAAAAAGCCAAAACCTTAGAAAACTAAAAGACTATGAAAATTTTTAAAGACTTTGGGTTGCCTGGCAAAGGCTTCTCCCAACAAAACCCGGGAAGCATTAAGATCACTCGATCATTGAATAGGATGATACTGCTCTGATACACGTGGTGGAGGCAATTTACGCAGGATAAATAGCACCAAAATAGAAGGCAAGATCTCCACCACCTGGAGAAAAATGTACAAAAAAGATGGATCAGTTTGTGCATGACCTTTACGCATACGAAAATTACTCAAGGGAGCTTGAAAGTTATTGATGATGGAAAAACTATTAAATAAACCAAGGCTTCGAAACAGGAAAATAGCCTTGTAAATGGTCAAATGTTTCACAAGGGCTGAATTTGAGTTTCACAATTAACTGAAATTACCGAGTAATAGATGAGGATGAGAACTGGATGGTCAATGACATCAACATCAGCGTTCCCGTCAAAAGCAGAAACAGCAACCTGCAAGAAATAATACCAAATGCATTTTATAAATCACATTAGGGGTAAACATGTGTACATTGGATTTAGAGGAAACTTACCACTAAACATCTGATCAAGAAACAAGTGCAGCAAATGCCAGTCACGAAGCCGACCTGCCAGCAATAGACAGTTAAGACCAAAAGTAGATCACATATTCATTAGAAGGGAACTTTGTCACCATCATTTTTACTTTTCCCTTTATACTTATATACCAAACCACATTAAATGCTCAAAACATTTCCATGTTATTCTTCGAGTAAAAAGTAGTGGGATTGATATAATACAGGAGATCATGCATTCAAGTCCTGACTAGTTTAGGATTGAGCCACAATTGATTGATCGGTGTTGACATCGTTCAAGTATAATATTGTAAATCCTTTTTTCTTTTATTGTTTATGAAGGTGGGTGTACATCGACTATTGCACCATGCAACTGCATCCACTCATCACTACATGTACAAGATAACCATGTCCACCAAAAACTAGAAAAAAAGAACATCATAATCCTTGCTTTGTACTTCTATCATATCGGAAAATAGCGCTTATTATCTATAGTTTCAACCAAAAACGAACAAGGAACTAAATTTCTAGTACTCCTCCGATCCTCTTATTTTAGTGAAGCCTAACAAATTTGATCCAAATACTTGTCACTTTAGGAATCCAATAAATCATTAATTATTATTTCTTCAAATACTCTCCTTACTACTCCAACAGGCATATAGTCAAAAACTGCTCCTTTGGAAATGATGCGGGTAACTTAATTAAATACCCCTAATAAATATGTTATTAAATGAATTTATTAATGGTTGAACCAAAACCTCAAACGACAAATTAGAACGGGAAGGTGTAGTTATTCGGTCAAGTTACTATCTTCAGGTTGGACAAAAAAGGTAGCACTTAGTACAAAGAAGGCTCCAGATATGGACTTGTTTCTCTAAGGCAACAAGCACCAACATGAATCTAAACTGAAGCAACGCACATGGAAAGAAAATGATGAAAAGAAGAGGCAGTTACATCAGGTACAAACCTCATGAAGCTTCTTCTGACGGCCTCTAGATTCAATAGGAAAGCGGCGAAGCATCGCAAACAACCTTGAAGAAGATTAAAAGGAAAGGAAAAAGAAAAGATCAATTTCGTGAAACATGGACATAGGAGAGAGGATATGGCCACTTGTGGAATACTGGGAGAACCAATTACCTTCCACCATACATGACAAATCCCAAAGCAGCACAGAATGAAATAACTGCAGAAAGCGCAAATTCAAGTTAAGATAGTAGACTGCAATAGCTTAGTAATGTTGCATGCTCAAAAAAATATATAGAAGTTAGATCTGACCAGAGAAAAAGATTTTAGCAGTTTCTACACCAGCAGAAGTTGGGCCAAGCCTGATGAAGATCCAGATGCATATCTGCAGTCATATATTGTTGCATAAATAGCAGGATACTCAGAGAGGCTTCTGTTGCTTATGCATGGATATGTTTTTTTGCGAAGTGAATAGAACTTTGATGCACTACCTGAATAAGATATACAACTGCATTAACTGCATAGTATGCAGGTCGCAGTTTATCAATGGGAAGGTTTCTTGCCTGACAAAAATAATAAACAATGAGTAAGGCTTGATTGAAGATGATATTATAAAATAGGTAGGGCTGCTTCCAGAACAAAAATAATCCAATTGACAAAAAATCCAACATGTTCCTCTGAAGATATCTTGTCTGAGTAATTCCTAAAAGACCTTTGAGAATTAAATAGCATTACCTGATGGTATATTTCAGCCCAAAAAAGAACTAGTAATGTATATGTGGAAAAGAATAGCAGACCAGGGAGATCCAGAAGCATCATCTCAAGTGCCTGTTTAAATGTTCATTGATGTTAGCTAAGCAGACAAACCGCAATGCTGAAATACCTGTTCTTAAAAGGAAATTTGAAAGTAAACATGAATCCCAATCCAATTGGGTTTTTTCTAAACGGAGCCCCTGATGCTTGGGATGGTTAAAATTAAAAAAAGTAAATGTTCGAATATACCCTGAATTTAAATTCAGCAAGAGTTGGAAATTGATCTACTAAGGTCCGGATAGGCTCATATCTACTACGAAGGCAAGGAATAAGAAGAGAGACAGACGAAAGAGAGTGGTAGGTCAAGCAAAGTGAGAGGAGAAAACAACAGGTAGATTGGTAACACAAGGGATGAAGACTGATGATGAGAAGAACCTCTCATAGCAGATGTCTCTCCTAAGCTGTTTTCCAAGTTTCTTTCACTCTCCTGTATAAGTGCTACTTCTTAGGTTTTAACTAACTTTGAATAACTTCTTGTCAGGGCTGTTAAGTCACAAACAGCGATAAAACTAATAAAATTGCTGTTATATTTCACTGCCTTTCTCATTATAAAAAAAAAAAAAATATATATATATATATATATATATATATATATATATATATATATATATATATATATATATATATCTCACTGCCTTTCTTGAGCCAAGTGTCAATCAGAAACAACCTCTCTACCTTATTCAAGGTAAGGTCTGTGTACATCTCACCATCTCACCCTCCCCAGACCCCGCTCGTGGGATTATATTGGGTACATTATTGTAGTTGTTGAGCATTATAAGTGCAGAACCTAATTCTCTTCGAGAGAATTTACTGCAGAACCAAGATTCAAGAAGTGTACTTTCTCCCTTCAGGAAAGCCAACATAATCATAAATTTAAGAGGTAAATCTTTGGTTGGCCCACTATTAGTGCACCGGCCATGAGACAGTCCAGCCAGAAACTGGCGAGAGAACATGCATAATGAATGCCTATACATCGGGCTAATTCCATGCATTATACACCGACTCACGGCCTTGCAGCATTTGTCACAATATTCTGATATGTACTAGGCAGGTTATGAGTTAATGCTAAACAAGTCCAGAGGCGGACCTAGGATTTGAACTTTATTGGGTTCTAAATTTTCATATAATGATCTCAAGCCCAAGTAACTGGGTTCTTGGCTTGATTTTTGTACATATTTAATATTTTTTTAATACAAATACACTGTCTGGATCAAACCTACTGGGTTCGGCCGAACACGTATTCAACCTTCTACATCCGCCACTGTAAACAACGATAAATTGTTTTTGCATCACGTTTAAAGATTTGTGAAAGATTGTGTCATCAACGTTAAACAGATCCTGCTTATACGGTGAAATTCATGAGCTTAAATTCCTTCTCTTGCAGTGTAATTCAGTTGAGGGTCCAGTCTGAAGCTTTAGGAGTCAATAGCCTATTATACAATTTAATCACCAGCAATTTGAAGAAACTAAGAATTACTCCTATAGATATCAGACTGGTTAAGTAAAGGGAAAGAAAAGACTTACTTTTGGTCTCAGATAGAATACGCTCCTGTATAAACCAAATAAAATCGCTCTCACTGTCAACAAATGATTTGATTCTTGTGAGCACCAGAATAACTTGATGCAAACAGTTTGTAGCACAAATTTGAGAAAGTAAAGCAAATCTTACATCCACAAACGACGAAATTCATCAAGTGAAAAACCTTTTGTGTAGTCCAACCAATTCCTGAAAGCCGCAATTGGATGCGGATGAGCTGTACCTGTAATACAACATACAAAAACATGCTGAGACAGCAACTCTGAGAATTTGAAGTATGCCTCATCAACACAAGCTAAAAGGCAATGCTGATTTGGGAAATTTGGACACATTTCCAAGTTTTCATCTCACCTTAGTATTAAATAAACTGCAGTACATCATTAATTTGTATTTAAAAAAAAACGAGCCAGTAACTTATTTAGGAAAACATAAACTCTGAATTGGTGAGCATGGAGATCAGGAATTAAGGTAGAAGGGTAGTATGTAGCCGAGCGAGCTCCCCCGACTCCGTGGGAAAGCTTGGTTTCAGAGAGATAGTCTAGAGATACCTTATATGCTCCCCTTAGCATAATCAGTAAATTTGTTATTATGCCAGTATCACCTTATTTTTATAGTTACTAGTACTACTGCTTCTTCTACTTTTGTTATCTTTACTATTTTATTGTCTATAATTTTCTTCTCTTCCTTATCTTCATCTTAGCTCTTACACTTGTAGTTTCCAAACCTGTTTTCCAAAACGCTTTTCTATAGCCGAGGGTATGCCGGAAACAACCTCTCTACCTCACACAAGGAAGGGGGAAGGTTCTTCGTACACTCCACGCTCCCCAAACCCCACTTGTGCGATCACACTTTTATATTATTGTTTTAAAATGTGAATTGGTCCATTAAATTAGCTAAGCAAGATCCACCAAAAGATCAAGCCTAATTAGGGTTTCGATATAAAAAACGTGGATATTACAACATTGTATCAATTTGCACTAAAGGGTCAATCAAGAAAGTAAAATCTAAATCTTGGGTCATTAAATATGCAAATAAATCATGGGAGATTAATTAATAACACAACATATTTCATATAAGTAACTGAAGTAGATGTGATATGAATAGTGTAGTAAGTACCAGGGCAATGAAGGAGACAAATGCATAAGCAGCACATAGTGCATAAAATATGCCTTCTTTCCCATTATCTGAAACTTGCAACATTCCATTCCACAAATCAAACCTTTTTGCTCTCACCATTATTTTTCACAAGCTGAAAATTATAATAAGCTAAAAAAAACAAAAAACAAAAAAGTTATGTATAATTTCACTGTTCAGTGTATACTGTATAGTGTTCAAAGAGAGTGAGAAAATAATGGGGGAGGGGGAGGTCCCTTGGGGGGTGGGGGGTTGGAGGGGACGCACGTGGAAGAAGAGACAAGTGTAGAATACACGTGGGGGGGAGTTTACGAGTGCTGACTTTGATTCTCTTGTTCTTGTTTATCTTCAACTTCCGCATCTTACGTTGGTTTGTTACGACTTATGATCTACTACTACATCATCACTTGAAGCTTTCTAAATTAATACTCCCTCCGTCCCAATTTGTTTGTCGTAGTTTGAAACTTGTGGTCTAAAATAAGTCATGAATATTTGAGGCTATAAATGAGTCAAAAAGTAACTTTAGAGTTGAATTATTGCCAAATTTAGAAATACGACAATCTTTTTGGGATGGACAAATAAGGAAAGTATGACAAACAAAATAGGACAGAAGGAGTAGTTATAAATAATAAACTTTTATGGAAACAAGAAAAAGAGTTTAATTAATATACCTCGACGGTTAATTTAAGTCTATAACATGACGGCTAATTTAAGCCTATAACGTGTAAATTTTCAAATTTTCTTACTTCTTTTAAATAGCTAATTTAACTTAGAAAATTGATCAATGATTAAGTCACAATTGAACAATTGATCTTGAAGAATCACAATAGCAAAAACTAACATATAGTTGGTGTGTTGGACAGTATAAGAAGGACATCGACTTGATCGAATCATTAGTATAATTAAAATTTAAATATTAGTAAAACAAGTAAGATATTTAAAAAGTTACATGATATAGGTTTTAAATTAGCCGACGATATAAACAAAATTATTTATCCTGTTGGTATATATTAGTTAAACTTTGAAGGATGATAAATAGTCTTCGTTATCATATACTGCTAGTAGTACATTCACAATTCACAATTCACAATTCACAAATAAGGATGTTATGTACTTGTACTGTTCTAACTTTAAGGGCTTTCGATGCAACAAATTAATTGGTCGATTGGGGGAGTGGTGAAGCTAATCTTGAGGATTAATATTGTTAAACCCCACCTTTTTGCGCATAATTAATAGTTGTTGCTGCGAGTTTTAAGAATCATTGTATCCCCTTTATTACTAAAATATTCATTTTTCTTTCTCTTTGTCTTTTTGGAATATGTTTGATTAGGTGTATTATAAATGGAGTACATTATGCTTAGTGCCGAATTTGAGAAGTCTAAATTAAATCTAAATCAATTCCAACTAATTTCTAATTTGGTATACAACCTTCGGACATTAATATAAACCACCACAAACACTAGACTTGATCAAATAACACAAAATCAAGTGAAAACAATGAAGGCAAAGAGAAAAAATTTAGGGTGGTATAAGTAAATTTTAAATTGAACGAAAGAGCTCAAATTATAGAAAAAAAAAAATGAGTTTGACTTGAAAAAAATCCGGAATGTCAAGAAAAAATTATGGAGTTCAAAGTTCATACTCTAGGGCTATTCTCTCGGAAATCAAGCGGCTACATTATGTTTCACATTTAGCGTTCTGGAAAAAGTAGTTATCTCACTTAAATTTTACCAAAATTATAGTAACAAATTCTCGAATGGTTTCGGTCTATAGACCATTTCGGCCCATGGCCACGGGTAGGGTTGGGCGTTCAGTATTTCAATATTCGATATTTGATTTTCAAAGGGTGCATACCAAATACCGTAGCAAACTACTTCGGTACGGTACGATATTTTGTATTTCGATTCGATTTTATTCAGTAGGTATTTCGGTATACCAAACATTAATTAGTTGTTGCAGATTTTAGTTAATGGTTGCTACCTACAAACAGAATTAAAGCTTTAATTTAGTAAATGCATTAGTTTATATGATTGTCTACGATCAAAACCAAAAACATGATACTCACTAAAAGAAGGAAGAAACTATAGAAAGCTAACAATATATGCAGCAAATTATGATCCTTAAACCACATGAAAAAAATAAAATAAAATAAACATGGAAACGGATTACATTCTACTGCTACTGCCTATATGCTACAAATTATGAAAGCCACAACATGCAATAAACTAAATCAACAGCACCTAAGCAACTAAAGTATTAGTTATGCTATCTCAACAACATTACAACATCAAATCAAAGTGAAAAGTGAAACTATATATGTTAAAATGGAGTGGGCCATTTGCCCGGATGCGTTAAGTTTTACAAAGAATTTCACCGTATGCCCTCCATAAGGAGTGCTTTTACAAAAATACCCGCGCTAATGAATGTTTTAGCAAAATGCCTTTATTTAGTCCGCAAGCCATGACTTCAAGGCAAAAAAATTGTAAGTCTTGGCAATTAGCTATACTTCAAGGGCAAGTGTTGTTTTGTCAATACTTCAAATTATATGGCGAGAATGCAGGGGAAACTGGAAGGGGCAAGTCTTGACAATTGCCAAGACTTACGACGCAGTGCAGCAAGTGTTGCCTATTGCCAATACTTGCCGTGCAAGTGTTGGAAAATCGAGCATGGGTCAATGGAAAGTCTTAGCAATTTCCAAGACTTACGGCCAAGTGCGGCAAGTATTGCATATTGCTAATACTTGAAGGGATAAGTGTTAAAAACGGAAAAATATAACGGGAAGTCTTGGCCCCGAAATTTTTTCATTAAAAATGCAGTCGGAGCATTTTTGCAAACCATTTCTTAGCACGGGCAAAAAGGTAAACCATTGCTTCCTGTGTCATATTTTTGCAAAAAGGCCGAAGTTTTAACTTAGAATGTTATACAAAATAATACATAAAAAATGAAAACTTCGAAATTTCGAAATTCCGAGACCCTCTTCTCATACCAATTTTCCGTACCAAACTCTATACCAAAGAACCGAAATACCGAACTAATTCGGTTCGGTACAATATTCTGTATTTCAGACTTATGTCCACCCCAGGCACGACCAAAGAATTTCATTGTGTGCCCTTCATAGTGACTGCTTTGAGAATTTGTCCCGTTTAACAATATTTTAGCAAAATACCCTCTTATAGTACGGAGCCAACACTTCACGTTATCAATTTCCAAGTGGCACTTTTTAGGAAGAGATCAAGTGGCATGTGTTGCCTAGGCAATACTTCAAGTTATATAGGAGAATGCATGAAGAGATTGGAAGGGGCAACACTTTTTCTAAGAGATGTGAGATTCAATAGAAAGTGTTGCCTGAAAAGATGAGTCAAAGACAAGTGTTGCTTTTTAGACAGTACTTACGACCAAGTGTTACCAAGCAACACTTTCTTTAAGAAAATGTAAGATTCAAAGGGCTTAAAGGGACAAGTGTTGCCTAATAAAGATGGGTCAAAAGTCAAGTCATGGCTTTGTGCCATAAGATTTACAAGGATATTTATGTCCGAAATTTATTCATTAAACTTAGCGGGGAGCACTTTTGTAAATACTGTTATATGGGGCAAAAAAGCAAACCATTACTTATGATGTCTTATTTCTGCAAATGAGCCAGTCACGGCTCTTTTTCCTTTAGTCGGGCCTAAAAGTGATAGATCTCGACTTGGGGAAAATTTGACAAATAACTACTTTTATAGTTTCTTAACCAAGAATAGCTAATATTTACAAAGTTGATGAATAATAGTCACTCGGAAAGTTTTTGAAGTAGCAAGTGGAAACTTCAATGGCAAAATACATATCCGGGTCCGGATTGTAAAATTGTAACCACGCGAGTTAGGAATACGGGTCCGGGTATGGGTTTAAATTATAGATTTTTAACGGATCCGGATTTCGGGTAGGAAAAAATTATCCGTGCGGATCCGGGTCTAAGTGGGTACGGGTTCGAATTCGGGTCTTAATAAATCAGGTCTGGGTCCGATTTTTAATTTTATTATTTAATAATATTAATTTAAATACTTAAAACATATTTTTTTAAAAAAAAATGAATGATAAGAAAAGCTCAAAGACTTACTTTATTTAAGATACTTGAACTATTAAAGTCTTGCACATTAAACTACCAAATTTAAAAAGTGCAACATCAAAACTAGATAATGAAAATTCAAATTACAAATTTAAATATGCCTAATTCTTTGTGCAATTTCTTCCATGTCATATCCTTTATGCTCCGGCATAGGTGTCATTGATGGTGCTTGACTGTAGTCACTTAACAGAATTTCTTCAAGGTTATCATCTTATTACTCATTTTATTTTAACTGGTACATGTACGGTTATATCCATTAATACACGATAATTTGACGGGTCTTAACGGATATAAGTATTTATTAAAAAAAATACCCGTTCGAATAGGGGTATTTTTAGGGGTTTACGGGCCCGGGTTTTTACGGGTTCATATAGGGTCGGATTTTAATGGGTATGAGTCCAGGTTTTTACCGGTTCAGATAAGGTCGGGTTTTAATGGGTCCGGGTTTGAATTTTGAAGGATAGACCCCTACCCGTTTGACACCCATAAGTTGATCTTTTTCCCAAACTCCAGGATTTGAACTCTAATATAAAAATTTGGAGTGTAGTTTAAATTTTTAGGATTTTTACTGGAATTTGGTTTAAACTCGAGATGTTATCCTAGAGTTTGACTAGCTAGTTTTAAATTTATATATTCAGGTCGTATTTTGCAAATGCTGACAGTTCATTGATTAAGTTCTTAAAAGTATCTAGAGTAATGTTTACCTAAACTTCTGATAAGGATGGGCACAAGATTTACTTTACTTTTTTTGCTTCCTCCGTTTAGCATTAAACAGTGTTAATAATATGTTTAATTTTATCTTATTTATGTGAAATTCATTAATTCCACTTCTATATTTTTATTATAATCTCTTATATTATTTTACTTCTATTGTCCTTTAGCATTTTTTTTAGAACTAATGAAATCAAATTCTATGATTCTATTGGAAGAGGAAAAGTAAAATTTAAAATTGGAAGGGAAGAATTCTTCGATGGTATTTGAGATTCTCTTAAACATATACTAGTTAACAGGGAATTATGAAAGGTGCAATTAGACAATACTTTGTCATTTTATATAAGAATATCTGGCTAGTTTATAAACATTTATAAAGATATTTGACACATAGCAAATGTATCTTAGAATTTGTGCTTTTATAATAAATAGGGAGACTTACAAAAATACCCACACAACCTAAAATAATTACACCTACTATCCGCTACTTTCAAATATTACCCAACATACCCACTAAACTATTTACCTACTCTACCTATCCAGACTTGTATACCATAGTTTATGCAGTATACCATAAAAGTATACACATATAAGGTATAACAAAGGTATACAGTAATAAATGGCCTTCCAGACTTTTATACTATAATTTATGCAGTATACGTTAAAGGTATACACCTGTAAGGCATAACAAAAGTATACAATAATAAATGGGTAGGTTGGGTAAATACTTTTAGTTTTATGGTTAGTATAATTTTTAATGGGTATGACTTGTAAATACTTTAAATTTTATAGGTATAGAGTATAAAAATCCCTTATATGACATTATACGACTATAAGAGCATGTCGTTAAGTGAATAATAAAAGTTGAAATTTTAGTGGTTCACATAAAACATGTTATAGAAAGAGTAGTTGCAGGTGAGATTAAACTCATGAAATAATTTTAATTTAACTATGACGTCTTGATCATTGGAATGTATGTAGATTAGGACATGCATAGACTCATTCAATTCCATAATGTGAATATTAAATTTGTCTTCAAAAAGTGTGTAAGGGAAGATATGAAGTTGATTAATACCCAATGAATTGTCAATGGTCTTCCAAATGGAATTGAATTTAGTGGACATATTGGTCTACAATACGCGTTGAGACATGGCCCTCCTTTCAGTGGACCTTCATTCAACATTTTTTAGCCAATTATAGTAACCATTATTATTTCTTGGGGTGCACTTTAGCTCTGTTTTCGTTTAATTAAAATTGTTGGATCTTGTGTTTTCATACACTTCAAGCCTCAAGTTGGACTGACCACGGTGTTTAGGAGACCGTGATTTTTTTGGGAGGTTTACGAAAATATCTATTAAAATCAAAATAATTATCTACCACTATCCATAAGTTTCATATTTACAAGTCCTACCTATAAACTATTTACATGTCCTACCCATCTTGACTTGTATACTATTATTCATGCAGTTAATAATTTTAATTTCATGGATGGTGTAATTTTTAATAGGATGACTTATAAATGCTTTGAATTTTATGGATATATAGTGTAAAAAATCTTAATTTTTTTCATATCTAGAACAAATCGAGAATTTAAACTTAAAATTTCAAAATTTTAACCTTTTTAGTTCTAAGTTAAGTACTTGTAAAATTATAAGTTCATATTTAAAGTAATATTTTATTTCACAGTTATGTGTTATATGTATTTATATATTGTATTTTTCAAAAAAGAAAATAATGGTAGACTGACTACCTGAATTACACCCTTTTAGGTTACGATCCTCCCGTAAATTTTGTATAATTGTGAAATACTTCGTGCACTAATTTTGTTTGCACCCTGTAAAATTAGCACTCTTTCTCATTCCCTCCCCTATATATAATGAGTTTAACTAATATACAACGATGATGTAAGAAAAAATTTACACAAGCAGGTGATTCTTATATTATCTACGGGTAATCTCCATAAAAAATTGATTTGAAATTTGATAATATAACAAGTTACCTACTACATCAAATAAATATAACTTATTTGTGTAAACTTTTACCGTCTGTCCCAAAAATTCCTTTTGACCTTTTTCCTATTTGATCTCACTATTCAGAGAAGTGATGGGTAAGTGGTAATGTTTGGTTGGAGCTTGTGGGTAAATTCTGCCAACTCATCAGATCACGTGTACTACAGATGCCAATTCCGTTGACAATCTTTTTGTATTGTTTGCTTTTGGCTAGAGAGAGAGAAGCTTTACATAAAATAAGGAAACAAAGGACAGATCAAATTCACCCACCAAGTAAATTTAAAATAGAATAAAGAATTCCCAGTGCTATTGCCAATATAAAGCTGATGTATGCATTATCAATGTGGTATCATAATTCATAATTATCATAACTCTACCATATGAAATAATTGTCATAAAAGATTTGCTAGGCAACATTAAAAACTGGTGATAAGCTTTTGATAAGTAAGGTTCTTCAAATTAAACTTAGTAAAAAAAGTCAACTATACTTTTTACTATAAAAGATTTAATTCTTTCTATTATCATCAATAGCGACGTAATCTAAGTTGAAATATGAGAAAAGTCTAAATCTACTAAATAAGAAAAAATCTTCAATATTAGTATAGGTGGGGCTTACCTACCCGAAAGTTTATAGGTATCTACTTTAGACGTTTAGCTTATCTTTTACTCTGACAATTTGAATTTGTTCTATTATCTTAAATCAAAAGAAAATGTTAGTATAAAGCATTTTTTATACTAAAACATGTTTTAAACAATCTCATTTTCATATGTCTAAATCTTGACGAGTAAAAATGACTTGATACATGTTCCTGTAGTAGTTAGTACTTACCCTGAAATAATCGAGATGCATGCAATTCTTAAAAAAAAAAAGAAAAAAAATGGCAAAGCTAAAAGGTGGACATAAACAGTTCAAAAGCAAGGTTCTTTATAAAGTTGAAATAGATTAAAAAGTACAAGTGCTGACCAAAGAACGTGGTTGCAGTTGAAGATCAGTTTTAGTACTTTTTTCTGTTAATAAAATAATTTTCAAAGTACTAGTAATTCCTTAAACCTCCTTTTCATTCTTGTTTCTCAAAATTTTACCCCATAAACCTTTGTAAAGGGTAAACAAAACTGAAACAGCTGTAGTAGTAGTAGTACTAAATAAGAAAAACAAAGAGTCTTCTGACTGGCTGTAACATTAAATAAAGAAACATTAAAGACAACAAAGTCAATAAGGGAAGCCCAAAAAGCCATTTTCTTCCTGCACACCAAATCCAACATATAAACTTCACAAAGCTCTTCAAGATTTTAGTTTTTTTTTTTTTTTTTGCTTAAGCTGTAATTTTGTTACTGTTTAATTATTCATACTACAAGTTTTAGTCAAGCAACAAGTCAAATCTTTAATATTTTTGGAGGGAGGCTGGTGGATCAGTAAGTTGAGGATTTTTTTGAAATACCAATATGTTGATTCTTGAAAAAAAGATTGATTCTTGAGCATGTTTTTGTTGTTGGTTTTATGTATTTGATGATCAAGATCTTTTTTTTTTTTTTTTATGTTGTTGCAGGTTGTAAGTTTAAGGATTTTAGGTGGGGTTAAGTGTAGATGTTGCTTAATATAGGTGGCAGCTGAGTAGTGATTGAATTATATGGGTAATTTATGCTGCTTCAATTCTCTTTACTCTCAGGTGAGGTTTAATTAGCAGCTAAATCTTTTTAGGATTCTTTTAAGTTGTGCTTGATGCAGTATTTGTTTATCTTTTTAGTTTACTATCACTATTGTTGTCACTTTATATTACTATGTATACCTGTTTGCTTGAGTCGAGGGTATATCGGATACAGCCTCTCTACCTCGCACAAGGTAGGGGTTACATTTCCATCCTCCCTAGACCCCACTTGGTGGGATTACGCTGGGTATGTTGTTATTACTGTATATGAGAGGCTGATGATCCTTGATCCTTAAGCTTTTTAGATGGAAGTCCTTTCGTGATGCTTCTCCGTAGAAAACTGAAATTCATTCTTAAGAAATTATTATAGGGGTTTAACTAAATTATGCAGGTCTTATTGAATTATAGTTCCTCGTTCGGGAGTAAAGATGTGTGGGAGTTTATTGTAGTCTATCCTGCAGGAGGGGGAAGGGACAGGGAAGTGTGAGGATTCTCCTATTTTGTTTTGATCTCTATGGATTAGATGAATAGGATTTCTATTTTGAAATAATTTGGATTTAAGGTTGTTCTCTTTCTCGTCGTCTCTAGGGTTGACTGCAGGACAACACCACCTTTGGATGAAGGGTTGTCATGACTTCCCTCTCTTAAGAACATCTATTAACCATCTTTGAACTGCCCACCTTTTGCACCTCATATAACATATGTTTCTCTCCTTGAGAATCTTAAGCTGTTTTTTTTTTGTTGGCCTCTAAAATTTCTGGCTTTGTCCCTGTTTGGCTGTTTGGTTTACCTGCATATAATGTCTTAATGAGATTCCTGCTATGAGAATGTATTTATTGGAGACTGATTCTCCGATAGTTACCATTCCATCCTCTGGTTTTATTGGGATATGTGGTATTACACTTACCACCACCCCCCTCCCCCGGTGGATAACTACTGACATTTTTCGTAATTGGGGGGGTGGGTGTTCAGTCTCCGTTTTTGGGGCTGTCTGCATTGTACATTTATCTTGGTTGATCACAAAGCTGAAGTATCATTTTGTCTTTAGCTTGCAGGAGGACGGTCATCATGTAGCTCTGGCAAAGGTAGGAGCCCTCAATGGTCTACCAAGTATGGCTTCAGCCTGGTTAAGGGGAAAGCTAGTCATCCCATGGAGGACTACCATGTTGCTAAATTTGTCCAGTCGCATGGACGTGAACTAGGACTTTTTGCTATTTATGATGGACATCTAGGAGACAGTGTGCCTGCCTATCTACAAAAACATTTGTTTTCCAATATCTTAAAAGAGGTAAATTTTGGGTTTATGAAGCTCTACAAATTAACTTCTATACTCTGTGAGAAATGCTTAAGTCATTGTCTTCTAAGTAAGTCTACTTTGGGGCATGTAATGATGGCTATGTTGTCAATTTTCATCAAAATATGTTTTGCACATTCTTCCTCTTCCCTCTCTTTCTATACTTTGCATATTTTCAACTCAAAACTGGTCATGCAAGGTGACCCATCAGTCTCTCTTGCTAATTTAGAGAAAACACACAATGCTACTAGAGATGTTGGTCAAGTCAGATTAAGTGTGTTATGCCAAGACAAATGCTTTACTGCCGACCAATCTTAGAAATTACTTATCAAATGCGTGATAATTTAATCTTGGGCAGTTAGTGGGGGTTTTTCTTTGCTTCTCTGACCATTTATGTTAAACTTTTTAGGAGGATTTCTGGAATGACCCTCATAGGTCAATCTTAAAAGCATATGAGAGAACAGATCAGGCTATTCTATCACACAGTCCTGATCTTGGAAGAGGTGGCTCCACTGCTGTGACTGCAATTCTTATAAATGGTCGTAAGCTATGGGTAGCAAATGTTGGAGATTCCAGAGCAGTGCTATCTAGGAGGGGTCAGGCCATCCAATTGTCAATTGATCATGAACCAAACACTGAGCGAGGCGACATTGAAAACAGAGGTGGTTTTGTCTCAAACATGCCAGGTGATTCTCACATGCTATGGCTTTTTAACTGACAAATTCTCACATGCTATGGCTTTCTGTAGATATAGTACTGTTGTTTCTTTTCTCTGTTCATGTATCTTGTAACACCAATTAAAAACGGCATGTACCAATTATTTCGTAAGTCCAAAGTTCATACACATACATTACCTAATTGTCTTAGGCAGGTATGATCCATCTTCACTTATCCTTAATAGAATGGATATCACTAATTCTCTGCTTTTAATAAAATCCTATGAGATTTAGTTTAATTTCTCTCACCTAGTTTATGTGATACTTCATCTCTTGTTGCTAGGGCTCCGATTAGGAGTCCAATAATTGTGGTTTTATGTGATTGAAAATGTTTGGCAAGTATAGTCAAGGTTAATGTGGAAAACTCAAAGTTCTGCGCTGAACATGAACATCTAGTTAGGATGATGTTTTGTCTATGAACTCACTGCTGAACATAAATATTGCTGAAGATAAATGAATAGATCATACGGGTTTGTTGGAAGAGGAATAGACATTCTTATTAGTTGGAATTACTGTCTTCATGGTAACTGAAGAAATCTGATATATCTACTGCTGAATGATGGTGTCGTATATAGGATGAGCTAACTTTAAACAATCTTGGGGGGGGGGGGGGGGGGGGGTAATAGGCAGAGTAAGTGGCAGCCGCGGTCAAGAAAAACCGAGTATTAATGAAGGGTAAAAAGGATAGGAGAACTGGATTCTGCATAATAACTATGTTCCCCAAGGAAATAGAAAATGCTTCAGGAATTAGTCCATAAATTGCATGTTAAGCTTTCCTTGGTTCACTATTTCACCAAACACTGAAAAAGCTAATAATATTGAAGTGCTTTCATGTTTATTTGTGCATCCAAGATATATGTTTGCCAAAATCCAACAACAACATACCCAGTGTATCCCACAAGTGGGGTCTGGGGAGGGTGAGATGTACGCAGACCTTACCCCCACCAAGGTGGAGAGTCTGTTTCCGATAGACCCTCGGCTAGGAAAGGAAACATATTAGAAAACACATTGAAAAAATCAAGCCACTGATATCATGCTAAATTAAATGTAAAGCTAAATGCATATCCAACAAACATATAAGAATAGTAGATATAAAATCGGACAGCAAAAATGCAAATCAGCTACATAAGTCTAATAGTACATCTAATACAGACAAAGATGATCGACTATCACCTAACCTTCTACCCTAATCTTCGACCTCCACGACCCCCTATCAAGAGTCATGTCCTCGGTGATCTGGATCTGGGCCATGTCCTGTCTAATCACCTCCGCCCAGCTCTTTTTCGGTCTACCTCTACCTCTCCGTAGACCCAACGCATATAATCTCTCACACCTCCTCACCGGGGCATCTACACCCAAAATCCATTTACTAAAATTTTGAGATAGTTTTGGCCAAGCTTTTTAGCTATGGACTCTCCTTACTGAATTTGAGGTCCAAGTTTGAACCCATCTTTTGCCCTTCCAGTATCCTCCAACCCTCACCAAAACCAAAGTCACCATTTCAAAATTTGAGATACAGCACAAATTATCCAGATGGAAGTCCATTTTGTATACTTGAATTTGAGATCTTGAGTTTAAACCCATTTTGCTGCCCTCTTGGCTCTTGGTGGGGGTGTGAATTATGTGTTGGTTGCATTTTCTACATCCACGTCCATTTGTCACTTGCATGTATAGGATAATGAAGCTAAAGAGTGGTAAGTGGTTATCTCTTGGGTGACAGGGTCTATATGCACAGTTTTACATCAAGTTCAAGCAATTATCTTACACTTGGGTCTCTATATGCATAGTGTTACAACAAGTTTATGTTCGAGCACAAGCATTTTTATATTAATATTTTGCTTTTATTTTTACCTTATCAAAAAATTTGGGCTAAAATTTGAGTTGTATGTGAGTTACCAAATTTGTTTATAGTACTGTGACTATTTGAGCAAAGGAACTTCTTTGAATACATGTATCTTGGTATAATATTCAACTCAAATTTTAAGGCCTAATTCTGGAAAAGACTGTAGTTGGTGAGTAAACATTGTGCATTTAACAGAACAGTCTAGTAGTTGGAAGAAAGGAAGGAAATTGGTGCTGGTAAAGAAGTGATAGTGAGTGATTGATGAGTGTAACCAGCATGGAGTGAGGTTTGAGCTTCATATTCTTCCAAGCAAGTCTTTTCCTGTCATTTCAACTACCTTTGTAACAAAAGGCGCTTGTTCTGATTCTGATTTGATATCTGCTGCTTGTGGCTCACCAGAGTAGGTCAAACTAGACATTGTTTAGATATTATTGTGGATTGGTAGACTTCCGTTTTAATAGTTGCATATTAGCTGATCAGTGTTTCTTTTTGGTGTTGGCACATAGCACTTAACCATGGAGTCGACCTTCATTTGTTTATAAGAATCTTTTTTTTGGTTGACCTAATACTATGTTTGGATGAGTAATGTTAAGAAAATGGACATTTGGCCTAACCCTAACCTCGAAAGCTAGCTCATGAGATGAAAATTTCAAAAATCATATAAGGAGACAACAACCAGTTCCTCAACCAATGTAAGACTCTAGCCTCCGCACACGCCTATGCGCGAATATTTGGAGCATGGATACCATAACATGGGACCCCACATTGAGCCAACTAAGAGTATGGTAGGTCTAGCTCTGATACCAGATTAAGAAAATGGATATGAGTCAACTAAAAAGACTTGCTCATGAGGTGATGATTTGTCCAAAACCATGTAATAAGGAGACACCAACTCATTCCCTCTTCCGATGTAAATTATCTTGTTTCACTTTCATGTATCTTGTTTCACTGTTGCTAGTTCACTTGTGCTACTGGTTGAGTGGGTGAAAAATAAGAAAGAAGACGTGGTCTAATAGTTTCGTCTAGGAACTTTCTAGTTGTAGAATTCACACGTGTATAACTATTCTAAATGAATCCTTCAGACCACCTTACATCCAAAATTGCAGAGATCTGATCTCGACTCAGATCTCAAGTATCTTTTTTTATTTGGAAGTGTTAACAATGAAGTAGTTTTGTATTTGTAATTGTCAATGACATGTCTATCCAAATGTATTTATTCTCAGGAGATGTTGCTAGAGTGAATGGGCAACTAGCTGTAAGTCGTGCTTTCGGGGACAAGAACCTGAAATCACACCTTAGCTCTGATCCTGATGTAACAAATGCTGATATTGATGGCGATGCAGATCTTCTCATACTTGCAAGTGATGGTCTATGGAAGGTGCCATTTGCTCCAACCTTCTCTCTATCCTTTTCACTATGGCACTCTCAGGTGCACTTTTCCTTTTCTGACTTTTAATTGTGGATTCTCCAGGTAATGTCTAATCAAGAGGCGGTTGATATCGTGAAAAAGGTCAAGGACCCACAGAAGGCAGCCAAGCAGTTAGCACTAGAAGCATTGCTCAGAGAAAGTAAAGATGATATCTCATGCATCGTTGTCCGCTTTAAGGGGTAAATCCATGTGAATTTATCCACCAGTGTGCAGTATATATTTACTAGAGGGGTATTTGTTAGATGAGGCGCGGTTTACAGACTGATAGAAGCTCAAAGTCTCAGACAATCTTGCATAAAGTATTAAAATCTTACCTGGAAAGAGATTATATAAGTTCCTCTCCCCCAATCCTCTGTAATATTCAAGTTCTTTGCTCGGCTTTGTGATTGTTATCTGTTGATTTATTCAGCTTGTAGATTGTCAGTATCATTTTTCTGTCACTTGCATGAATACTCCAAGGCTGTATTTGTTGGGGAAACCATTACTTCATGGAATGGTGAAAAATGAGCAAGCTTTTTGATGTTATTAGTTGAACAATCTAATTTTGCAGAAAGCCAAGTTTCATAATTCATAGTATGCTGTTTGCAAGTGGAAAATCAACTAGTAATAGGTTCTTGATCTTGGGACTGAAAACAAATCTTTTTGGTTAACGTTATTTGTTACTATCATTCTTCATTCTCGACTTCAGTCCTGATCATTCCTTAAAGCGACCCATTGTCACCATATATTATAGTGATCAAGTTCTCGTCAAACTGTAAAAAGAGAAACAAAAGGGTTTTCAATTTTAAGTTTTCTGATTGAGTTATGTGTCAACTATGGCGAGCTTCAAATTCGAAGTAATGTTAAAACTTTAAAGGAGATCAGACTTTGGAGATTGCAGCAACTTGTTTGTCTAAAATCTAAATCTTGATAGACAAAATTGTTCCACATATATGTGCGAAGGTATCCGGTATAAAATAGTCGAGTTGCGTGAAGTAGATTGGATATCATTATTGTTTATAAAAGAAAAAGTGCACTAAAGAGATTGAGATGTGAATGAAATAGTCGAGTTGCGTGAAGTAGATTGGATATCATTATTGTTTATAAAAGAAAAAGTGCACTAAAGAGATTGAAATGTGAATGGTTCAGATTCAGACCTCAATGAAAATAAATAGAGAAAGCGTTCAACCGCTAGATCATGATAAATGACATGAAACATCATTGTCTCTAAGTATTAGTGAACTGGTTTTCTAGCCATATATTCAAGATATAGAGGGTATGGTCATTCTCCAGGACAGTTTCAATCTAACGTTGTGATTTGAAAAAGACAGACCAAGTAAAATTTATTCCACAAAAGTGGGAGTTTAATTTGGAGTTCTCATAATTAATAAAACCTAACTAGCTAGAATTATTTATTCTATAAGTGGATCTCATTAACTTGATGATGTATCTACACTTGACAGACTCCAAATGAGACAAAAGAACTCATCTAAAGGACTTTCCAATCACCTAGGATTTCTCTGGTCTGCTTCTTCCTTATGATTTTTGAGTCACCTGAAATTTTTTTATTTGCATCCTCAAATTTTCTGACGGTAATGTTACTGTATACAGCTTGCATTTTTCCTGGATTCTTTATAATTTTTGCTGCATGTGAGAAACAGATAGGTATAAAACCCAACAATAAACACATTTACACAAGCACACATAATTTTTTGACGTAGACATATGAGGGCTGAGTGAAACTACCAGAGACCAGGTAAAAATGCTTTAAAAAATGTAGGAATGATAGCACAATATGTGTTAGGGTTTTGCTCTGAATTATTTGTAACCTACTAGGACTCTTCGTAAACCTCGTAAACTCCAAAATAGTAATGTTATTACATAAAATAAATTAATAGCTGAAATTTTAGGGATGTCTTTTCTGGACTTCTTCAGATAGGAGCAGTTCTTGCAGTTACCATAAATTCCCCCACCCCTTTGGCACCAAAGCCTCTGTAAATTATGGAATAGGAGTACCAATGAGACAGGCAACATATATTACATTAATTTCTTGTACTTTCTCCTTTAATTTTCTGTTGAAAAATGAATTAACTAGTAGTAAATCACAAGTCACATGTAAAGCTTTCAACTTCTGCCTTTCCTAGCTCCCGTCTCACAAGAATCTCCTTAAAACTTTTAATTTCCGGTGTGGATCTAGTGTCGGGTTTTAAACTTTTTTTTTTTAATAAAATAATATTCACAGGTTAATTAAAAACTTACATAAAAAGTAGTACAAATATTACAAAACTATATATTAAAAAAGAGGTAACAAAACAATTTGACTCATAAAGAGTGAACACCATCACGGCTAAATGGAATTATGAGAATAATTGGTTTGCAGAATTTATTTTACAGTAGGAAAAAGTAATTGTGAATTTACTGTTAGCCAGTGAAAAAAAGAACGAGAAAATGGAACTGCAGTGAAGAAGTTTGTGTTCGCGTTTCTTCTTCATTTTCTTGTTGTGCTCTCTCCGTCCCATTTTATTTGTCTAGTTTGACTTGACATAAAGTTTACTCCCTCCGGTCCATTTTATTTGATCACTTTCCTTTTTTAAAAGTTAAATAATGTAAATTTTGACCAACATTTTGAGATATATTTTTTTACCATATTAATATGACAAGAATTGCAACTTGTAGTACTTTTTGCGTAGTTTTTTAATATCTAAATTATAATTTTAAAATATTGACTAAATCTAGTTCAATTTGAATCCGAAAATTGGTCAATTTGGCTCTCGAAAAGTGAAAAACATCAAATAAAGTGGACCGGAGGGAGTAATAAAGAAAGGAAGACTTTTGAAACTTGTGGTCTAAAATGAGTCATAGATATTTGTGTGGCTACGAATGAGTCAAAAAGTAAGTTTGAAGTTGAATTATTCAAATTTAGAAATATGACAATTTTTTTGAAACAGATTAATTAAAAAAATATGACAAACAAAATGAGACAAAGAGAGTATTACTTAAATCTGATGGTGAAAGGTTGATCTACTTGCAAGTTGTATTAAGAGGTTGGATATCCACAAGTTTATACTACTCTTTTTCTACCAACAAAACCTAAATATTTTGCGGTGCTTCATTAATTTAATTCTTAGACTCAACAACAATTTGGCTAAGGTAACCTAACCCTCTGCTAAGAAATTTTAAAAAATCCACTCTCATGATCTGGCATATTTGACTTCCACATACAGTTTGCAAATTGCAATATTGCTGATCATGAGACCGAGTCATTTCATTTTTCATCAAGACCAAGTACTACGTATTATTGTTTTTTCGTCTCTTCATCAAAGTGTATTACCCATTGCAAACATGATTGTGAAAAAAATAGTTCAATTCACAGTTGGTGTGTAGGCATTTTAGTTCATGGATTATACAAAACAAAACTGACTAGTGATAAATCACGATGAAATGAAAACCTCAATGTGGAGGGGTTTTTTATTCATTCTAGTAGATATATATCTCTAGCTACTTGAGTCAACTTTGTGCTACTACACTTCAAAACGACATTAATACATCGTCCAAAAAATCAAAGACCTCATAGGTTGTGCGAATATTATCATAATATATATGGAGAATAGAGATTGGAGCACAACTAAAACCATAGTGTTTATTACTCAATATACTAAACCTCTTCGTATTAATTAAAAGAAAAAGGAAGCCAAGATTACTAAAAATGTAGAAATCCAGACTGAAATGCGCGTTACGTGGATTTTATTTTCTAATGAAAAGCAATGTTGACCACAGCTCTAGTGCCTTTCGTCTGTCAAGTGGTTCGATATTTAAATATCATAACATAACATTATTTTCTTATTAGTATAATTTACATGAACATAAATGGTTGTTAATCTATTACTACAAAAAGAGTTCTCAAGAATCTTTGCAAGAATATGGATCTACCCTTATTCTTTGACAAAATTGATCACACGTGTTATATTTTCTTTGGTAACAACTTACATAAATATAGACAATATTGATTACCAATTTAAGGTGGAGAGAATTACTCTCATTATTCAAATCTTGACCATTAACCTAAAATCTCGTTGTCCTTAAAAATAGCAAACAAACTCTCTATTTATTCATTACCCCAATTTCATTTCTATTTTTTTTATGACACGACTCTTGCTTTTTCTGCCCTTTTGATTTTTTTTTTCTTTGCATGCAAGTGACGTTGTCCTTGTCCAATACTATTTTTTATGGTCCAAAATAAATCACTTATTTTGCATATAATGCGTTTTCTTGGTCCTCAAATTTCTCATTATTGTCGTATACCATCCAGTTATACAGGAGAATATTCCGACATGACGGAGAGTAGTTCATCCTCCATAGCTCCATTACTTTTAAGAAACATATTAACATCAGCTTTTATATTTGCTGATAAACCTTTTAATATCTTAGCAGAAAAATACAAACTTCTTGAACTTTTACGTTGTTTTCTTATATCATCTTTTCTCTTTTTTCTTCGTCTTTTACCTTCATTATTCCCTTCTTTGAATCCTTCTGGAGAAAGTTATTATAACAAGAAAGGTGATGTTTATTCTCCGGCCATCGTTGGCGGTGTTGGTTGTGGTGGTAGTGGTGGAGAGTCGTCAGGGATATCAAGAGCGTTGACACAAGTGTTGTCAATAGTAAATGATATTCCAGTAAGTTCAAGAAAATATGAAGTGGTGAGATCATTAGCTGAGAGGTTAATTAATGAGAATTTATTAGAAGGTAATGAAGTTTTAAGGGAAGTTAATTGTGCTGCCTTATCGGCGGCTTTTACGCGGACGTTAAGTCAGCTTGAAGCCGCCATGGCGGCTGAAGAAGCCGGAGGAGTTGTGTCCCCCGGTGGTGGGGAGGGTGGAGCTTATATTGGGAAGTTGAGTAGGGGGTTGAGGGCTATTAGGTATTATGGGGATGTTGTGTGGCAGCGTGGTAAGGGGAGGAGCCAGCTGATGAGCCGGTTCGGGTGCTCGGCTGAGAAGCTGGCGGCTGAGTTGTTGTGGTTGGCTCAGAAGATGGCTGCTTGTGGATGTGCTGATGAAGCTGTTTATATGTGGGCTTCGGCTTCACATGTGGCTTGGCTTGCCGTTTCGGCTGAGCCACGGCTTCAGGGTTCTCTTGTTAAGGTTTCAGGTAATTTTCTATTGAATATTCTTGGGTATGAACAACCTCCTTTATTTATTTTCTGATAAATACTTTCCACTAATATAGGTATTGAGTAACTCTGTCCAATAAAATAGGGACGGATGAGAGTAAATCACCTTATTCTTTTCTGTCTTTGCTGGAATTTGAACCTGAGATCTCATAGATCTCAATGAACAACCCTCTTGTAGAACCTGAGAATTGGGGGCTGTGCTGTACCACGTCGGCCTAAGCCTCGCTATTTCTAACTCTCTGAAGTCTGCTTTCAATTCTGATATTGTTTTATTGAATAATTCGTTATTTATTGTTGATAGAAATTCGTTCAGACCTCCTATATAGAAGTCTGTCAAGTCTAAGAAAGAGCCATCATTTGCAACTTTCATAGACATTACATAGATTATTGCAGACATATCTATATTCTCTACATTGCCTTCCAATTCCCTTGGAAACATATTTTAGTCCCAGGAGTACAGTGCAAAGAAGAAATAGATGCTTACTGTCTTTTGGGATAGTAAAAGTGTCATGTCCTAACTTTCTTTTTATGTTTTTGCTCTCCTTTCCAGCATTCTTGTTCAAACAAGCCAGAGAAATAGGAAAAGATGCAGAGGATGATGAAACTACAAGAGAACATCTAAGGCGGACAAACATGAACATGCTGATGTCCTGGCTGCCACTGCTATGTCGAGCAAGCAATGGTACAGACACTCCTGTCTTGAGCATTAGCGAAAGGGCTGAGCTTGAAAGAGTATTAGAGCAGATCATAGAGACATTAGAACAAGAAGAGGAGCAAGAAAAGGTGTTGTCCCTTTGGCTCCATCATTTCACCTATTGCCCTTCTTCTGACTGGCCCAACCTCCACGATTGCTACACTCGTTGGTGCACAGCTTCTCGTAAGCTCTTGCTTCACTGACTTCTCTACAAAAAATCTTTTTTGAGTTAGATTGATTCTAGCTACTTGGAGTCTCATCTTTTTGGCAAGAAAGGGGTCTCTAATGGGTGGAGCAAAATGGGAAGTGGAGGAAAATGTTATATTGCTGTGTTAATTCTCTTCTATCAGGTCCTTCAGTTTCTGGGATGTAGGAATTGCTCTTAGCTGAAAAATGCCTATGAAGGTCTATAGTAATATTTGTATCAGTTAGCTATGTTTTGT
The DNA here is from genome assembly GCA_029990175.1 of Petunia secreta. Taxonomy (NCBI): domain Eukaryota; kingdom Viridiplantae; phylum Streptophyta; class Magnoliopsida; order Solanales; family Solanaceae; genus Petunia; species Petunia secreta. The sequence continues at coordinate 5,832,132 of JARKIP010000028.1, read as the reverse complement.
AATTATATTATTTTGTCTAGTAGATTAATTATAAGTTGAAGGCACACTTACATATGCAGATTGCATAGTGTTTATATAGGTGGTTAAGTCCCAGCAAATTGAGCGGAATAGGTTACTTAATATCAGGCCTCAAATGTTGTTTACAGCTGATTACATTGCCCTCTTTTCCAGTTTTCTAACAGTTCAAAGTTTAATCCTGTTTGTACTCACTCATAACTAAGTTAAATTTTTGTATAATTAACAACAAAATCTATTCTGTACTCACTAATACAGTAACTAAGTCCTGTCGAAATTTTTTATCTGATAAGAACCATTGCAAACAACCCTGAGGTCATAATGCCTATTAACTTAAGATTACTGCATATTGATTTTTGCAGAAACTAAAGACTAGATATATAGTAATATAAAGCAGCAGAAATGTATTCATTTCTAGACTTGACGTAAAAGGGTGTTCTTTATATTTCCAAATGCTCATGTGTTTCTATAGACTCTCACACCCTGTTACAAGCTCTGCTAACCTGAAATTTGGTTCAAAATGGCAAGAAATTAGTGGAGAGCCTACAGGCTCCACCTATTGCTTGTTAGACACTTAAGGATGAACTTTACATGTAATAGTAACAAGCTGTTCTGAGCAAATTTCCATCTGAAAGTTTATTCAGTTTATTGATAAAGTTCATGAAAGGAAAATACATGATCAAGGTTCACACAGAAAAATATTGTACGAGCAAATCTACACGCAATTGAAGCTCAGTTACACATTGCTTAACCATATGGTAGAACAAGTGTTGCAGTTTATTCCAACAAGGATAACACCAGGAAAGTTGTACTCAGGCTGGAGTTTGATACTCAAGCTCCTATATAACCAACTGCTTCTTGTGAATATCAAATTGCTCATACGAGGATAGTTGAGGCTCCTGCGCAAGACCAGTAAGATGAATTAAACAAGGTCAGCTGATTTAAATCTGGACTTTCCCCTTTTTGACTTTGTTGCTTGATATATAGTTTTAAGATTTTCTTCACTGACATTGAAATTTGATGTATGACAGATTGAAATTTTAGTGCACTGAAATTCTTTGAATTACAAACGTACCTGAGTTTCTTTGGCACCAGTAAGGCCTACTTCTTTCTGTGCTTCATGAATCTTATGGTGCATACTCATAAGTAAGCGTCCATAAGTCAATTTAGGCTCTTGCTCCAATGTTTTGATGAAACTATAAGTCAGGGCACCCGTGGGAAAACCTGTGAAAGCCTGCAGAAATCCAAGGTGCAACATTTTGTTACTGAAGGTGTTAAAAAATGAACATGATAGATCTGAATAACATTGATCAAGATCTATAATCTCTAGGAATCTATGCGGCTCAGAGCAAAACAGGGAAAAATAGAAGCAAAAAACCTATATAAACAAACCAACTAGTTAGGACTACAACTCAATCATGTTAATACATGTACATTAATTAGGTCCAATGTTTGCCTGGAGTCTTTCTGTTTTAGAGATTTTAATGTCGGTGTAGGCAATAGTATATATTTGCAGAGCTATTGTATGTACTGAAAGAAAAAAAGAACTAACCGTTGTATCTCCAGAATTTTGATGGTCATCGCAGGCACTGATGGAGATTGCTGTTCCACCATTGGTACCTTTGTATGAGCTGATACGATGGTCTTCCCACATAAAGTATCCTTCTCTGTGTTCACACATTCGTAAGTAGCTTAGTAAATCATGAAGAGCTTCATTGCGAGGAATCAACAAAAATAGAGGAAAAAAAAACATCTTGGAATATTTTCACAATGACTTAGAAATGAAGTTTCAATGCATGAAGTACCAAAAGAGGAGTTCAGTAACCTGTTTATTCTGCACATAAATGGCAAATCTAGGAAAGTTCCACTGAAGCAAGTATCAATTATGCCATGAAGTGTTGCTCCACGAGGTAAGGGCCTTACAATGGTAGCATTGATCTCATCATCTAGTATTCTTCCTTCACTCTCATAATCCACAGGGCATAGTGATTCATCATGGCCATCAACCTCATCTCCATCGCGGTCTCGTACTCGTGTTCCATGGCCAGAGTAAAAGAACACTAGTGAATCTCCTGGCTGGCAACCTTGAACAAGCCAACGTAGGGCTGATCTGATATTGGCCTTGGTTGGGATTTTGCAAGGATCTTTCTCATCCTCTGCAAGTTTATATATTACATTCAAGTATTTTTAGATTGTGCCAAGTATTATGAGACGTTTAAGGAGCTATAGATAAAGCTTAATTCGGACAAATATTTCAATGATTATTAATGCTATTAAATGTCTTTCTTAAGGTTATGCAAAATGCTAAAAGGACATATAATATGGATCGAAGAAGTATTTTCTACCCGTAAATATATACTATAATTGCTGGTGAAATATACCTGTAAGGACAACAACTGATGCATTGGGGAACCCCAACTTCCCAACCAGAAGTTGTCTCATGGATAAAGCATCAGTAACGCTTCCTTTCAGCATCTTTGGATGCCCACGGTATGTTATTCCACAGAGAACTGCTCGTTTACGTCCATGCACTGCAGGAGGTCGCATGAATGGTTGAGGCTGCTGCTGATAATTATTACCATTTGGAATCCTACCTTGCATTGCAGGATAAAATCCTGTGTTTACTGCAGAGTTGATCATATTGTTAACCACATTGGCAATGGGAGCAGCCATTTTCGCGTAGCCATTATTGTTTCTTGGTTGGAGTTCGGTAACAGATTGGCACCTTGGACAACAAATGGATGGTGCTCCAATGGGAGCTGCCATTTTCGTCCCGCACCACTTGCATTTGTATCTCCTGCCGTCCATTGAGTATGTGAAGGGTGAAACAGCAGGAGTGATCAAGAATTATGAAAGTGGTTACGTTTCTTCTAGTTTGAATACTTGGAGTGCATTGAACAACAGATATAAATAGGAGACATATATCTATACAAATGGCTGGAAAGCACTTCCAAGAGAATTAGCATATCTAGCCTACTTTATCTCCTTATTCTGAGATAATTTGATTACTGAACTTTAACGTAAAGTTTTAAAACTACTTTTAATTTGTCACATTAAAGTAAGAAAACTATGTGTTAAATGTACAGAAAATACAAATGACTGATTGGTCGAATATATTGCACTGGGTTGTGACACGACAGTGCTTCGTTACTTTGTAAATTCCACGTTAGAAAATGAAAAAGATTCACCGTGTAAGAATTTTGACTAACCATATTTCGAACAAAAGACAAATAAAAAGTATTTAAATGAAATATGAGCAGAATTGAAGGACATCTATATATACTGCAGTCATTTTCTGGTAGGGAATTTAGATAGTAGCAAGTGCTTGAATGCTTGATGTGCCATAACGGCAAAGTAGTTTTGTGATTTTAATATTACAGCGGGTAAACTTAAGTCACCATACATGAAATCAATCCCCTTATTCTTGATATGTCAAATCTGCAGAAAGCTTTATTCTCTTCCTGATGTGGTGATGGAGAAGAATCATTCTATTTGCGTCTTTCGGCATGATAGATTCATCTTATCTTCTAAAGGTATGATCCTTTATCATGATTGAGTTTTATATTCTTTCAGAACCTTATAGATAGTCTTTTCCGTGTAGTTTATCCCTGTGAATGCATGTAATGTACGTGGAAGTCCATGCACTTTAGAATTTTGGAACCTTATGAGCAAGTGTTAGGAATAAATCTTGAGTTTGGCTGATTTTGATAGCAGTATAGGAAAGGAAAGTTGTTCAACTATTAAATGCCAAGTTGCTGCTTGCATCGAATGGAATAAATGGCCAATGCATTTTCACTGCTTTTATTAGTCAAAGAATCATCTTACTGTTTCTTGTAGAGTTAATATCTACGAGAATCAGAATTTTGCTAGACAACTGCAATAAGTTGCCTAGCCACTCTAATGATGTTGAATTATTTTAAATTAAGAGAATGTGATCTGCTTTTTAGTGATCTTATTTCCTTTGGTTGGAGAATTTTATTAGGAAATGAATCTGATCTCCAGCTTAAAAATAAGCAATTAGTGGGATGAGCATTTCTTAATTTTATTTTTTCCTGTCAAAGTGCTTTCCTTTCTTTTTAGTTTTTTCGAATTTCTAGGGTGTTAATTTGTTTAGTCTTTTCTCCTTTCATTTTTTGCTCTTACCACCACTCTTTGGAATATCGCTTGTAACCAATAATTAACCAATAAATACAATATAATTTTTCAGCGAAGTGTGTTCAATTGACCGTCCTTTGCCAGCTATAGCTCCACGCTTATCAATCCTGCACCGGCGCCATTCCATTACCATCTTTAAGGAGGTGGAAGTAACAATAAGAAGCAAGTGACTTGTCATCAAAGTTTTGCTAAACGGCTAAAGCAATAAGGCTAAGCTGTTGCTATGTTAGATTTAAGACTATCTTATGTAATTTGTAATATTCCAATAGCAAGTTTGTGCACCTTCTCTCCAAAAAAAAGAAAAAAGAAAAAGTGGTTTTATTAATCTTGATCCCTACTGCTAAAAATCATTAACTTCAGGTTTTTTTTTATAAAAAAAAAAGATTGGCTTGATCTTCGATTGTTTTAATTGGTCTTGAATTTATTTAAACAGCTGCTTGGCCTCTAGTAGATTTATATTTATGGATTATTAGCAGAAGAGATTGAGGAGCTCATGGACGGCAGAATAAGAGAACATATTTATGACTTGGTAGATTCATGAATTTGTCGACTGGATTCTTGTATCTCCCCCATTGTTTGCTTGTGATAATTGGCTAAAGTACTCAAATGGTTTTACTGCCTTCTTAAATTTCTTAGGAAAGAAATGCACTTACTGCTTGCAGCAAAATGCCTTGTATGTTTGTCAGTACTCAGTAGAATGACAAATGCAATTCCATCTATCTGTTTTATATGCAATCCCATCGTGTTTTGTAGATGAAATTGCCAACAACATTTTATGAGTTATTTGCTTCTAAATTATCCTCTATAGAGAGTGGAAGTCCAGAGGCAAGTGCATCATCTTCCTGCAGGTTCAACTTTAAGTGATTTTCAATGTAACCATTGTCCCTGTCCGTCAATCAAACTCCATGCAGGAATTGCTCATGAACATTCCATATACCATTAAATTTGTCATAAATATTAATCGTACCAACTGAAATGGAAGAACTGTGTTTTAACTCCTAAATAGGATTAGGCTTTGCTTTTAATATTCTTTAATTTCTTTATTATTCTCCAAAGTTGGTATGCTATCTAGCAACTAGAAGTGGCAAAATGGGTAAATAGGAAGCATTGTAGGTGTGTAATGTGTATCAACTTATGTCTTACCAATTTATCACCATTTTACAAATTTTATCTTTAGCCTATATGTTACTTTCAATTCTACCTTGTCCTCATACTTCGAGGAAAAAAAAAAGGTAGTGAAGTTCAAATCCATTTGAACTTTGCGGAACATGAGAGAGTCAGTATCTTTTTCAGGATATCGGATAATGTTGTTACAACAATAACAACAACAAATCCAGTTAAATCCTTCAGGTGGGGTCTGGGAAGGCTGAAGTGCATGTAGACCTTTCTCCTACCTTGTTGAGAGGTATGTAGACCCTCCTTTTATCATGGAACAGTGAACATCTAGGTCCAAATTTCATCTCGCTGCTGCAGAATTAGAGCTTGAACTTTGTATTAGTGTCAAAAATATCAGAAGATGATAACACTAGTTCCTGCACGGTTTAAATGTGACAAGACAAAATAATATCAGAAAGATAATATAAACAAAAACTTCTTTAAGACCTTACAATTACTAAAGCTTATAGATGAGAATTTAGTACTTTTGAATCTTTGAGTTATATGCATATACGGCCTAAATTGCTGATGACATACATTCTGGATGTTAGCTCAGGGGATATAACACAATTTTTCCGGTTTTATGTCACTTGCCCTAAATGTTGCGGATAAATGGTTGTGTATCTTTCTTGAAAGTCGAAATTGAAAAAAAAAAACAGCTGTTCAAAGAAATAGGAGTAATTGATGTAGAACAATTTTGATATGGAATATTTGTTAGATTTATTTGAGAAAAGAAAATGTGTTCTCTTCTCACTAACAATTTAAGTTTTTAGAAGAGATGATTCACACAACAATATGGTATTAGAGCAGCAAAGATCGTGAGTTCAAAGTTCACCACCAGCCTTCACTAAAAAGAATTTTCATATGTTTGGAGAAAAAAATCAAGCCTCATGAGGGGCGTATTGAGGCAACTTAAGCTTTTCAATGAGATGAGATACCTGGCCTATCTTGCGTTGGATTACCCTCAACAGTGAACATCTAGCTTTATTGACCTTTTCGATAGCCTGTTGCATATAATCAAGTAATCCTTGATACGTTATATCTGGATTTTCCCAGATTGCTCTGGTCAATGTGTATGTCATGGCACCCCTCATAGGTTTTTCAGCAGAGAAAGCCTATATGCATGAAGGGAAAGGATATCAACATATCTTAGAACCTGGGGCATTATATTCATATTATGGTAGTTGGGGATAGGGCATATAGATCAATGATATAAAGAACCATCTACATTAAAGGACGGAAACTAATATTACAGAGGTATCTGCAGCTAGTTGATTATCCTTGCAAGCACTGAAACTGATCGCCCTGCCACCTCTCGTACCCTTATAAGCGCCTGATGGGGGTCTGTTATCAGCCCATTTATTCCTGTTAAAATTAAAATAGCTGATATAAGATTACTCAAAAAATGCTATTGGATATTGGTTATCAGAGTAATGCTGAATTATTAGTTCATCTGAGCGCTGTAATTGATGGACCATCTACCATCAGCTTCCGTCTTGCTATATGCTATATATTATGCACTCTTGGGCTAGAGGTCCAGGCAATATGTATATGAGTTAAACGTCTAACAGTTTAACAGGTCAGCTAATAGATAAATCCAGGTAACTGCCCATAGTAAGTAGATTTAGTTACTTGAAAATACAGCAGATACAATTTGGGATGGTAAGAACGTACTCTTTGTACACCCAAGGTAAGTCGAGAATAGTTCCACTATGACATGAATCGATGAAAGCATGAAGTGTGACGCCTGGAATTAGTGGTTTAACAAGAATATCATTGATGTCATTATCGATGATCATGCCTCTAGCCCTGAAATCTAGGGGACAGATCGTTTCATCAAAACCATCTGTTTCATCATCACTAAAATCAGGTTGTCGTAAGCCAAGTCCTGAGAAGTAGAACACCAACGAATCACCTGATTTTAGATCTGTCATTAGCCACTTGAAAGCCTCTAGGATGTTTCTCCTTGTTGGAGGTTTATATGCATCTTCTTCTGCAGATTGTTTCCATTCACAAGTAAGCTATGTTACTTATCATATCATACTCAGAGGCGGATTTAATATATATTTGATGGTTTCAAATGAAATTTAATATCTTTGACTGACTCAATTATGTATGAAAAACCACTAAGATTTCAACAAATAGTAAATCTTGAACTCATAATTTTAAAAGAATATCGTGTTCAGTTTAAGAATCCTAAGAAAACATCCAATTCAAAAAAAGAATATTTGAAGCTGAAAAAAGTATTTGAAAATTGAAGTTGTGTTAGGCATTATTTCACTCGGGAAAAGGTAAATTTTTGTGTGTGGGAACATTATTTCATTGAAATACTCCTTCACAAGTTTTTCAACTTCACAACTTCAAATATCCTATTTCAAGTAGAAATGATGGACAAATAATGATGGCGAAACTTCAACTTCCTTTCTAAATATTGAATCCACCAAATTTAAATACTGAATCCACCTCTGATCATATAATTAACGGAATAAATGGAATACCTGCTAGAATGAGGATGGATTCGCCTGAAAAGTTAAATTTTCCAACCAATAAGTCCCTCATGCTGTTTACATCATGCAATGTTCCTCTAAGCCTGAATTTCTCCTTGTTGTAAGTCACCCCGCAAAGAAGTGCACGCTTACCGCTCGGTGGTGGCTTTATGAAAATTAAAGGCAAACGTGGACTGGTGCTGGGAGAAGGTGATAGACTGTTCTCTCTTGAAATTTTCTTCCTAAATATAACTGAGCCTACAACTTTTCTAAAGATGTTTTTTTGTTCTGTGTACACCTCATTCTCCTCAGGCCCTACTTGTGCGATAACACTGGGTTTGTTGTTGTTGTAACAAAGCCTACCATGTTCTTGGACTTGCAGTGCCCTATCACTATTGCCTAAGAGAATCAAATTGTTACACTTTTGACAACGTACTACTGAACGATGTTGTGTCAATGATAGTTGTCGACATTTTTGACATACCATAGACATTTGTACAAGGATAAATAAAGTCAACAGATAGTAAATAGACACTAGAGCAAGTCACTTCAGTTACACAAGTTTTTTAAAAGAATTGTGAATTGATCGATCGAAGTGCTTATGTCTAATTAATAAATGAAGGCATAAACAAAAGCAGGCGTGAGTTGTTTAGTCAAGGGTCTACCGGAAACAGCCTCTTTACCTTGGTGGGTGTAAGGTATGTGTACATCTCACTCTTTTCAGACCATTACTGGGTATGTTGTTGTTGTTGAACTGTTCCACTTCTTCAAAAGTAAGTCATTTCAAATTGTTTTCCGTGAATTGTTAGTTAAGCTTGTTCCTGTTTTTCTAAATCAATTTGCAATGTGTTATTCAGAAGATGATGCCACTACTAGAAGCAGGTGATGAAACTGGCTTTGCCTTTCCCACGTCTCTTTTTGGAAAGTGAAGATTCTTATATATGGTGGCTGAGAACAAATATTTCAAAAAACATAATCTTGATTGAACCACAAAATAAGGTAATCCTTTATGTTTCTTCTAGATCGATTGATTAACGGGATTGAAGTACGAAGAATTGATTGGAGCTTGACATCACATTAAGCCAAGCTATACCAATTAGCTACAATAAGATTGGACGTCTATCTATTTCACCATGGTCCTCTATTCAATAGAGGTCTGTACAATGAGTTTCATTGTATAGTTGCTCCTGATAACAAGAAATATGCAGCTGTGCAATGGCTGATCAGGCATTTGGGACATTAGAGGGAGAGAGCATATATATTCACTGGAAAAGAGGCATTAGAATAACTGAACGTTCAGAAGAATGTGTGGCAATTTCACGTATGAAATGGATGAAGTGGGTGGTAGAACAATTGATCCAAAAAACTAATTTATTCTTGCTCATCAGTTATCTCTAAAGCACAACGCCCCAGCAGCTTTTATGGATTTGATGAATCGGATATTCAAGCCCTATCTGGATTCATTTGTCATTGTGTTTATCGATGATATTTTGATATATTCTCGCAGCTGTTGCATCATGGAATATATGCTTATTTTCGTGGGATGGGCATTTTTACTGCTTTTTTAGTCAAAGAATCATCTTAGTGTTTCTTGGAGAATTAATATCTACAAGAATCTGAATTTTGCTAGAGAATTATGACAAGTTGCCTGGCCACACTAATGATGTTGAGTTACTGTTAAGTTATGAGAAAATAATCTCCTTTAGTGATCTTGTTTCTATTAGTTGGAGAAAATAGTAGTGGCAAATGAATCTGATCCTCATCTTACAAAGAAATAATGAGTGGGATGAGGATTTATTTTTCGACCTAGTGTGTTTAATTGAAAGCAGTCTACAAATTTACTTGTAGTCTTGTACTTATGTTTAATTGTCCTGTCATTGTGTTAGATTTAAGACTATGTTATGTAACTTGTAATATTCCAATAGCAAGTTAATATACGTCTCAGTCCGCGACTCGCAGCCATGGACGACCCAACGCATGTACTGAGTCAACTGAGACATGATGTGAAGTAGTAATACTCCAGTATTTAGTGAATCTTGATCACTACTGCTAAAATCATCGAACTTCAGGTTAAACAAAGAAAAAATGTCTTGATCTCCAAATCAAATTAGTCTGTAATTCTAGTTGACCTGAAAACTGCATTTAATAACCTTTTTAAACTGCTGCTTCGCCTCCAGTAGATTTATAATTACGAATAAATGAAGCAAAATAGATTCAGGAGCTCGTTCATGGCCGAATAATAGTAGAACATATTTATGACTTGGTGATTACATAAATTTGTTGACTGAACTCTTCTATAGATTTTGCTTGGTTGAGATTCGAAGTCTTCTTCCCTCTTATTTTGTTTTGATAATTGGCTAAACTCAAAATGATTTGCTGCCATCTTAAACATCCTAGGAAAGAAACACTTTCTGTTTGCAGCAAGTTGCCTTATATGGAGATATGGAGATATGGAGAAGGGTAAAATAAGCAAATTGCAAGCAATATAATAAGTGACAAGTATGCAACAAGCAGAACCCTCCTTTTATCATGGAACTGGGAACATCTAGTTCCTAATTTCATCTTTCTGCTGCATAATTAGATCTTGAACTTTGTATTAGTGTCAAAATCATCAGATGATGATAACACTGGTTCCTGCACGGTTTAAATGTGATAACACAAAATCGTATCAGAAAGATAGTATAAGCAAAAACTTTTGTAAGGCCTTACAAATACTAATGCTCATAGATGAGAACTTAGTACTTTTGAATCTTTGAGTTGTATGCGTGTACTGCACTAAACTGCTGATTACAAACATTCTGGATGTTAGCTCAGGGGATATAATAAAAGAAGTTCAGTTTTATGCCATTTGCCCTAAATGTTACAGATAAATGGTTGTGTATCTTTCTTGAAAGTCGAAGTTGAAAAAAAAAAGTTGTTCAAGGAAATAATTGATGTTGGACAATTTTGATAAGGAATATTCGTTAAAGATATAATTAAGTAAATAAAATGTTTTCTCTTCTCACTAACAATTTAAGTTTTTAGAAGAGATGATTCACACAGCAACATGGTATTAAAGCACTAAAGAGTAAAGATCTTTAGTTCAAATTACACCACCACCCTTCACTAATAAGAATTTTCATATGCTTGGAGGAAAAAAATAAAGCCCCGCGAGGGGTCGTCTTGAAGTAACTCAAGCTTTTCAATGAGATGGTTCACACAATCCAACAACATTTCAGGCAAAGAGATGAGATACCTGGTCTATCTTGCGTTGGATTACCCTCATAATTGGACATCTAGCTTTATTGGCATTTTCAATAGCCTTGCGCATATAATCAAGTAACCCTTGGTATGTTATATCTGGCTTTTCCCAGATTGCTCTGATAAATGTGCAAGTCATGGCACCCCTCATAGTTTTTTCAGCAGAAAAAGCCTAAATGCATGAAGGGAAGGAAATCCACATATGTTAGAATCTGTGGCCATAGTATGTTACGGTAGTTGGGGATAGGACATATGGATCAATGATATAAAGAACCATCTACATTAAAGGACGGAAACAAATATTACAGAGGTATCTGCAGCTAGTTGATTATCCTTGCAAGCACTGAAACTGATGGCCCTGCCACCTCTCGTACCCTTATAAGCGCCGGATGGGGGTCTGTTATCAGCCCATTTATTCCTGTTAAAATTAAAATAGCTGATATACGATTACTCAAAAAATGCTATTGGATATTGGTTATCAGAATAATGCTGAATTATTAGTTCATCTGAGCGTTGTAATTGATGGACCATCTACCATTAGCTTCCGTTTTGCTATATATTATGCCCTCCTGGGCTAGAGGTCCAGGCAATATGTATATGAGTTAAACGTCTAACAGTGTAACAGGTCAGCTAAAAGATAAATCCAGATTTAGTTACTTGAAAAATACAGCAGATACAATTTGGGATGGTAAGAACGTACTCTTTGTACACCCAAGGTAAGTCGAGAATAGTTCCACTATGACACGAATCGATAATAGCATGAAGTATGACACCTGGAATTAGTGGTTTAACAAGAATATCATTGATGGAATTATCCAAGATCATGCCTTCAGCTCTAAAGTCAAGGGGACAGATTGTTTCATCAAAACCATCTGTTTCATCATCACAAAAATCAGGTTGTCGTAAGCCATGTCCCGAGAAGTAGAACACCAATGAATCACCTGATTTAAGGTCTGCCATCAGCCACTTGAAAGCCTCTAGGATGTTTCTCCTTGTTGGAGGTTTATATGCATCTTCTTCTGCAGATTGTTTTCATGCACAAGCAAGCTATGTTACTTACTCATCATATCATACTCAGAGGCGGATTTAATATATATATTCAATGGTTTCAAATGTTAAATATATTTGACAGAGTCAAGTATGTATGGAAACGCTCGAATTTCAAGAAATAGTAAATCTTGAACTCATAATTCTAAAGGAATATTGTGTTCAGTATCAAGAACCTTGAGAAAACGTTTGGATGTTATCCGGTTGAATTCAAAAAAGAGTGTGAAGTTGAAGTTGAAAAGAGTATTTGGAAGTTGAAGTTGTGTTAGCACATTATTTTTAGTTGGGATAAATGTAAATTATAGTGCATGAGACCATTATTTCATTGAAAAACTCCTTCACAAGATTTTCAAATTTCCTATTTCAAGTAGAAATGATGGACTAATAATGATGGCGAAACTTCAACTTCCATTCTAAATATTGAACACTAAATTAGCTATTGAATCCGCCTTCGATCATACCATTAACAGAATAACTAGAATACCTGCTAGAATGAGGATGGACTCTCCTGAAAAGTTAAATTTTCCAACCAATAAGTCCCTCATGCTGTTTACATCATTCAATGTTCCCCTAAGCCTGAACTTCTCCTTGTTGTAAGTCACCCCACAAAGAAGTGCACGCTTACCGCTTGGTGGTGGCTCTGTGAATTTAAATGAGGAACTTGGACTGGTGCTGGGAGAAGGTGATAGACTGCTCTTTCTTGAATTGCTCCTCCTAAATATATTTTTGAGCTTTTGCAAACTATAACGGAGCCTACCATGTTCTTGGAGTTGCAGTGACCTATCACTATTGCCTAAGAGAATCAAATTGTCACACTTTTGACAACGTACTATTGAACTATATGGTGTCAATGGGAGTTGTTGTTGACACTTTTTACATGCCATAGACATTTGTACAAGGATAAATAAAGTCAGCAGATAGCAAGTTTCTTAAAGAATGTGAATTGATCGATCGAATTGCTTATGTCTAATTAATAGATAAAAGCAGGCTAATATTCATAAACTTTTATCAATATGTGAACATGAGCTGTTCCACTTCTCCAAAAGTAAGTAATTTCTAATTGTTTTCCATGAATTGTTAATTATTCTTGTTCCTGTTTTTACAAATCGTTGAAAATCAACTTGCAATGTGTGATTTAGAAGAAGATGCCACTACAGAAGCAGGGGATGAAACTGGCTTTGCCATTTTCACATCTCTTTTTGGAAAGTGAAGATTCTTATATATGATGGCTGAGAACAAAACATATTCGAAACATAATGTTGAAGTGCACAGGAAATAAGGTAATCTTTTCAATTTCATGTTTCTTCTAGATTTACGAAGAAATGATTGAAGCTTGACATCACATTAAACCAAGCTAGACCAACTAGCTACAGTAAAATTGGACGTCTATCTATTTCACCAAGTTCCCCTATTCAATAGAGGTCGGCATGATGAGTTCCATTGTATATTTGCTACTGATAAAGCAAAAGAAGAAATATGCATTTGTGCAATGGCTGAGCAGGCACTTGGGGCATATATTCACTGGAAAAGAAGCATTACGAATAGAATGTTTGGATTTCTAAGTGGGTGGTAGACAAATGGTCCAAAAGCAACTTTATTCTTGCTTATCAGTTAGTATATCTAAAGCACAAGTTTAACATGCATCTAATCACTTAATCCCTAACCGAAATACAATGTATTCCCAGATGTTTGGAAATTAGATTTGGGGCACCCATGTGGGTCAACCCAAATCCATATTTAAGTAATAAAATATATAATGAATTATATATATTCATTATATTAATAATTATTAAGAAAAGGGAAAAAAGACACAACCATTAGGAAAAGTCCTAACAGTTGTGTCTAGTAAGGACAATAAGAACGTTTCTTTCAGTGCAAAAGAAAAGAACGCTTCTTCTCTCTTCTCTACAACCACGACAAAACTCTCTTCTTCTTTCTTGTCATGGAAGATTCCCTAGAAGATTGAGATCTTCTACAAACGCTGGAACAATCTTCTGTAACAGGTACGACTTAGACCGTGGCTAAATCTTTACAATTCGTGTGCTAATTACATGTGATTGTATTGTTGACTAGTGAAACAAATACGGTTAGACCCTGGGCGAATTATATGTTCTTTGATTATGTGTAATCCTTCACCAGAAAAGCCCAGGTTAATATGATCATCAATATTGACAAGCTCGGTGAGATTTAGCTTTCCTAATACAGCTGTAAGAGAGCGAAAGAAGGGCTAATTATCAGTCTATGGTGTAATTTTTGGAGGTCAGGCAAAGCCCCCCTCATTGAATGATATACATCAACCAAAAAAAAAAAAAAAAAGATATCCAAACCTGTTTGTGCGCATGCTAACTATTTCACTGGGTGCGTGCTATCTATCACCTACACAAGTAATGCATAGTTCTGCCCACCGAGAATTGCCAACACTAAGTAATGAGTAATTCTACCCACCAAGAATCAAGCATAGGACAGAAATCACCTAGGGGTCGTTTGGTAGGAAAGCAAGTTATACAAGGATTAGTAATGCAGAGATTAGTAATGCAAGGATTAATAATATATGGATTAGGTATGTAGGGATTGTTTTTATCATGTATTTGGTAAATTGCATTAAAAAGTAGTTGTAGATGATATTATTTAATATATGAATTTATTTTTAAGTTTTAAATCAATGAGTTTACAATTGTACCCTTAAATTTTTTACTTTAATTGGCTTTTAGGAAAAAGACAAAGGCAGTTTCGTCTTTTTTATGTTTTATCCATGTATTAGCTATACATGGATAAGTTATTCCATGTAGATGGTGGAATAAGCTAATACACCAATTGGTGTATAAAGTTATACAAGGATTAGTTATACCAAATTTGAAATGGCAACCAAACATTATATAAACTAATACCAATTTTTATACATGGATTACCTAAGTTTATACACCCTACCAAACGTGCTGCTACAGTAGTAGCTACTTTTGTTTTTCTTTTCTCGTGATTTACCCCTATGATCCCAAGTGAACACTTATACTACTTATCAAGAACAAAATATTGCTTCCGAAAGCAAATCGTTTTGTAGAACAAACAAAAATAAATGTCTTATTTTAACGAAAGCCAATTCTGTCGCAGCAAATAATAAATTTCTCTCCAGACTAATTTTAAACTTCATATGAACTATGAAAGCTTTGGCAAAAACTGGCGTCATCATAAGTTTAACAGGTAGACGAACAGAGAACAAGTAGAAAGCCAAAGGGATATTACCCCGCATTTACAACTAGATTCTAAAGAGGCTCATAGAGCTAATTCGTGGCATACATAAACAGACACATCTACATCATAAGAACATAACTGTTCACTACATAGAGACATATCTGCTGTCATCTGAAATTAAGCATATACCAGGATGAGGATATTACAAACTACACTATTCCACTGATGAATTTACAGCAAACCAAGGAATACAGCTAAAACTCCATCTCTTAACAAAAGGCGAATGCACACTTCGAACAGCCATCTCTTTGCGTGGAAAAAAGACCTGCATTTTTTAAATTTAAGACGATTAAATGCCCAGTTAGTAAAATAAGCTCGCCAAAAATAAACTAATATGTTGTAGAGTTCTAGCAAGAAAAACTAGCAATATGCCCAACTTTTCACTGTTGAGACATGAAGAGAAAGAAGTTGCAAAAAGATTTGGTTGCAACTGATTATTAAGCAAGTCAAGGAATTTACCCAGAAAAGAAATGGGAGACAGTCCAATGGAAATCAGAAACCGTGGGGACTCATAGAAAGACCACTCTCCAGATGCCCAGAAATTTTAGCCTTGCAGTCTGGACACATAAATCCAATTGAATCCGAATGAGCTTCTGTATCATAAGCTTCAAGCTTGAACTCCGCTCTGCACCACACACATACTGTTGAAAGCTGATGAGATTCTTCCATGTTTAAAACGATCCTCCCAGAATCAAATCCAACCGATCCAAAAGCCTGTTCCATCCTTGCATCATTACCCAACCCAATAGAAGCAGCAGGTAAAGATTGAGATTCATGAACATCATCAAAACTGTATCTGAAGTGTTCTATCTCATCCAACCTAAGCTCCTCAAACGTCGTTCCATTATCCAGATTCCGACCAATAGCAGAAAATTCACCATTCTCCTACAGAGGTTTTAGAATAAACAGATTACTAACCCGTGTAATTACGGAATTGATTGAACGAGAGTTAAAGGAGTCATATTATCAATCCAACAGAATGATCGTCAAATAAGTCAATATCGTTAAACTTTCAGCATAAAATCCAAAACGACAGCGATCTGCACATTTTGAATTGCCCATGACAGCGGTACTTCAAGGAATTAAGCCTTTTCAACAGACATGATACATGGAGCTAAGGTACACAAGTTAGACTAGTGTAAAAAAAACAAGCGGACAAAAACAAGTTTGGTAACGAAGTAGATGCTATGAGACAAAAAGTTATAACATCTTACCTTATCTATTAAAAAATATATGTTATATATATAACATCTTAGAGATTTCCGTGTTGAATGCTGGACTATAGGCATATTGAAGTGCTTATCAAACAAGGGATGTATTTATATGCTTGGTAAACCCTGAGCATAGAGGGGTGTTTTAAAATAAAAACCTATTGTGAGTGATAGCTGACTGCCTGCAAATGCATATTTTGGGCATTATTATCTTCAGGATATAGTATATTGTTTCAGCCAAATTTAACTAAGCACACATGATAGCCTTGGCCAAATTGACCTGAAATCATAACCAATTCATGGCATTCTACATTCCCACCTATGATGAAGAAACACAAAAGAGGCCTAACACAAAAACTTGCCCCAAACCCCAAGATGAAAAATTATGTTTTGAATAATCCACAATGATCAAGAAATATCAAAGTCCAAGAAAGGAGGAAAATATGGTTGAGGATTGCTTCATGCGTTTTTTACAGGACAAAAACAAAGAAGGATGACCACAGCATCATTGAGATAAATTTATGACAACACAGAAAATTCATCTTTACCTTACTTGATCCTGATAGAATGCCAGTAAAGTTATGGAATGATTGCACCATAGGCTCTGAAAAGCTAACTAGCCCATCTTGAGTAGCATTTTGCTGAAGAGTAAATTCCATAGTCTCAGATTCAACAGCATTATTTGCTTTAGTAAGGCTGTTTCTAAGACCAACTGCTAGCTTGTCAATCCCATCCTTACTCATCCCATCACTATCAGGGTGCCCAAAATCACTAAAGAAGAGTTGCACCATAGACGCTGAGGAGCTACTTAACCCATTTAGAGCAGCATTTTCCTGAAAAGACAGTTCCGTAGTTTCTGATTCAACACCATTTGCTTTACTCAGGCTGCTTGCATTACCCACTTCGACCTTATCGGTTCCATCCTTCTTCACGTCATCGCCCTCAGGGTGCTTAGAAGAGCTAGTTAACGCATTCTGACTAGAATTTTCCTGAAAAGTTAGTTCCATGGTCTCTGATTGAACATCATCAATCTGCTTGTTCCCCGGGTCCATCATTCGCTCGTTACTTCCAGCCTTCTGCTCGTCATTTCCCACAGGCTGTTCAGAATCATTGGTTGAAATCACACTTATATTTATCTTGTTGGACAAAATCTCAAAACTCTTATCTTTATCTACTTCCATGCAGGTTTTATCAGCCTGATTTCTGACTTGTCCAAGACATGTTTCAGCCTGAAAATCCTTGGTATCTGCCAATGCAGTATCAGTGCTTGACCTCACAACTTGGTCCATGTTGGTAGCCATACTTCCATCCAAGTTCCTTCTAGTACTAGACGGCATGCTTCCGTCCTTGGTCGCAGGAGAAGTTGCTGCAACTGAATTTTGGGCAATTTCAGTTAAAGCATCCATTTTACATGTCCCTGAAAGCAACTCAACATGAGGACGAGATTGAACGCTCCCATCTGCTGCAACAGCAGCATATACATCCACAATACCTCTGGCATTGTTTCGCACGTGGACTCCTACATGACCATTGTAACTACGCCTTTCTTCAAATATCTTATGGCAGAACTGGCATTCATATTTTCCATCTCTAATTATGACACCATCGCCTACAGATGGCCCAACCTTAATCCTTCTTGTAGTCCGCTGATGAACTGAAAACAGATGCTGCAAATATGCATCCTTTTCTTCAAATCTCAAGTTGCATTTATAACACTCGAAAAGGTCTTGAACTTTAACCTCTGGGAGATTATCCATTTCCATCAAGTAAATTTCATTCCCTTGTAGGGGTAGAGTAGATGAACTGGGTACAACTGAATGTGCTACTATGTCGTGCTTTGCCACATCACCTTTTTGAAGAGAATGTGGATGTTCTTGGATGTATGTTGACAACACCAAACTAGTATGATTGTGGAAGTTATTTACACTTCTAGAAACAGTGCCATCAGCCTGCTGAATAAGCTGGTTTGCTTCACGAGACAAAAGATGGGACCGCAAGTATGATGAAGCCTCTTTGCATGATACAAACTGCTGACCAGTAGGGCTAGAAAAAAAAATGCCAAAACACTGGACTTAGCACACAAAACAAGAGGCAGGCAGTAAACATTAGTAATATTTTAGGACAGGAACGATGAATACCAAGTGATGTCAGTCAAGTCAATTGACAAATTTAGATATATAGCATTACAACCAAAGGGAACCCCATGTAATGTTCAGGGGCGGACCCAAAAATTGACGGGAGGGGGTTCAAAAAGTATTTGTTTGTCATATTTCGGATTTGAACTTGTGACCTAAAGCAACTTTTGAACCCCCTTTACCACTGGACTAACATATTTCCTTGTGTCAAAGGGGTTCAATAATGTATATAAAAAAGGAAAAAGAAAAACTCGAATTTTACCCTAATTATGCTGTGTAATTTCTCGGTGAAGGGGGTTCAGTTGAACCCACTTGCACCTACCTAGGACCGCCCATGGTAATGTTCACACATAATTACAACAGACAAATTTGATGTGATCCAGATCAACAGGAATAGAGGCTTTATGCTTCAATACAACAGAGCATTTGACTTTTTAATAAAGAGAAAAAAAAGAGACCAAAAAACGCCTCCGCCATTGCCATTGACCAAAAAACTACTCTCAACCCCTTCAAAAGCTCTCATGTTTCTCTCTTTCCATATAACCCACATAATTGCTAATGGAGCCACATCCCATGCTCTCGATCTCCTCTTCCTCTTTCTAAAGGCCCAACTATACATCGCCCCCTTCACAATAGCCGGCACCAATCAACTCCAAACCATCTAAGCACTACTCCCCACAATTGCGAGGCTATTTGACAATGTAACAAGAGATGATTCACAACATACCCAGTCTTATCCCATTTATCTAAAAGTAAATAATTATGCTAAATCTGGTAAACTGTCCCATATCTCAGCCAATGTTTGCATCAGGGTTGGTAAAGTTTCATTACCAAATTGGCAATGCTGATCTTAAAGATGCGGCACAATTATTTTACCTACTTCACAAGAGGAACTGTCCAATAATACCTATATGGGATGCAATGTGCTTAGGACTGGGACACCATGAGCTACGATAACCAGTTCTTGGGGGAAACCTCTAGGAGCCACCCATACCAACAACATGCTTTATATCAATGCATATAGTTTCAGGAAACAATTATAGCACAAACTCATCAAAGAACTACATTTTTTCAGAACAGAACATGCAATTCATGATGCATCAATAAACATGTGAAATGAACATTAGCAGTCCACACCACACTACCAAATTTCAAAGTAAGCAACACGTCCCACATAACGTGAATGCATAAAATGAACATGTAACAACAAGAAAACAGTAATGAATGAAAAGACGCAGAGAAAGCATAACAACCTCACAAATCTACGGCAATAAACCCAGACGCGATTGTCGCGTCTTCGTAGGGCTAACAAGAGCTTCCAACCAATAGGCAATGTATCACCAAATCCACTAGCATCAACATATTTCCTCCTCTTCCTTGTGCTACCCCACTGCCCCTCCAAACCCCTAATGTAACCAAGTGCCTCTTCTTCAGTCTGTAACCCAATCGTTCTTTTCAGCAGTTCCTCACTGTACAATTCATCCCCATATTTCTCCAAAATGTTTAAATCCACAACCACACCATTTTTATTCACAATTTCTACTCCAACTCCAATCCCACTCTCATTCAGCTTCTTGTTGTTATCCTTAGCTTTTCGTCCTCTCTTTCTCTTTTTCTCACCACTCATTAAAACTAGTGTTTTTTCTTGAGCCCCAGAAATAGCCGGAGGAACTGGGGGCAATGGTGGTAGACATTCTTGGATGTCTGTTGACAAAACCAAACTGGTATTACTGTGGAAGTTAATTACACTTTTATAAACAATCTCATCAGCCTGCTGAATAAGCTGGTTTGCTTCACCAGACAATCGATGGGACCGCAAGTATGATGAAGCCTCTTTGCATGTAACAAACTGTTGACCGGTAGGGCTAGAAAAGAAAATGCCAAGGACTTAGCATAAAAACAAGAGACAGGCCGTAAACATCTTATATTTTAGGACAGGAACACTATTTCAAATCGATCAATCAGCCAATCAAGTGAATTATCATGATGAATACCAAGTGCTGTCAAGTCAATTGACACATCTGAATATACAGCATTAAACTGAAAATCCTGCATATCCATCAACCATCTACCACCAAAGAAAACCCCGTGTTATGTTCACACGTAATTACAACAGAGAAATTTGATGTGATCCAGATCAATAGTGTTAAAGGATTTACGATCCAACACAACAGAGCATTTCATTAGTTTTCCCTAAATTATGAAAGAGAAAAAAGAGACCCAAGAAAAACTACAAAAGTGGACATTATCGTATCCAGAAGGATGATGTTAAAAACTATTTCATTCTTCACAATTCCAGAGAAGAAATTCTAGGGGCAAAGGTTCATTTATCCGCACCAAGCTGTACAGGAGCTTATGGAGCTTATTCAAGGTCGATTCAAGAGTTTAAGCTAAAAGTAGCTTTCCCGTTATCAGCTTAAATGAGCTCTCCGTACATTTGACTGATAATATAAAAGTAAAAAATTATGCTAAAACTGATAAATATGTCCCATATCTCAGCTAGCGTTTGCACCAGGGTTGGTTAAAGTATCATCACTAAGTTGGCAATGGTGATCTTCAAGTTCAAGATGCAACACAATCAATATACCTACTTCACCACCCTAGAATATTCAACAAGAGGAATTGTCCAATCATTCCTATAACGGCTGCAACGTACTTAGGACTGGGACACCATGAACTACGATAAACAGTTCTCAAAGTGGAAACCTCTTTAGGAGCCATCCCATCCCAACAGCATGCATTACATCAATGCATATAGTTTCAAGAAGCAAATAATAAAGTATGCACAAATTCATCAACTAACTACTTTTTGTCAACACGTAATTTCATGATGCTTCGACAAACATGCAAAATGAACATCACAACATTAGCAGTCCATAAAAGCGTATAAATGAACATGTAACAACAAGAAAGAGTATTATAACAACCTCACAAATCTACGGCAATAAACCCATACGCGATTGTCACGTCTTCGTAAAGCTAACAAGAGCTTCCAACCAATAGGCAATGAATCACCAAATCCACTAGCATCAACATATTTCCTCCTCTTCCTTGTACTACCCCACACCCCCTCCAAACTCCTTACATAACCGATCGCCTCTTCTTCGCTGTGCAACCCAATAGTCCTTTTCATTAATTCCTCACTATACAACTCATCCCCATATTTCTCCAACTTTTCCAAATCCACAACCACCCCATTTTTATTCATTAATTCCATTTCAACCCCATTTTTATTACTATCCTTCGGTTTTCGCCCTCGCTTTCTCTTTCCCTCACTTAAAACTAGGGCTTTTTCTTGTTCCAGCTGTATCGGTTGAGGAACAACAACAGGCTGTGGCGGAGGTGGCGGAGGTGGTGGTGGAGGTGGTGGAGACTGAGAATTAGGGTTTTGGATAAAGTATTTAAGGAAATGAAGAATAGAGTGAGTTTCCGGGTCGGGTAAAGAACTGGGTTTAGGAAATGAAGTGGAAGGGTGAAACCCGGGGACCCGAGAACGGTGGTGTTGGTGACGGAGACGGGAATAAGTTTGACGGCGACTACCGGCGGATTCATTGAAAAGGGAACGATCAATTTGGGGAATAACGACGTCGTTTGAACGACGGAGATTATAAGCGGAGTCGGAGCAAAGTGAAAGTGCATGGAGCTCCGATTGAGAAAGTTTACTTATGTCTATTTGGGCCAAAGCTTCCAATTTAGGCCCACAATTTGGTGCTACTGTTGCCATTTTGCAAATGAGAATTCCGACAGAGAACTAATATTTGCAGTTATGGACTTATTACAGGTGACTCCATTGTTCCGGACATTTGTTAAAAGGAAATGATTTAGTACTATGTTAGTAGTAGTGGGAACTGGGAACGAAGCTTTTATACAACAATTTTTATTTGGAAACAAATGCCACGTAAAGCAAGGTGGAATTTTATTTTTTTGATAAATTGAATCGAGACGGTCTACTCCTTTCATGGAAATAAATAGTAATTATTCCACTTTTTATTCTTATTGTAACTCAAATTTACAATCTTTTGATTGTAGGCGGAGGCAAGAGATTACTTATTATTTGAGAAACTCAAACTTATTAATCGAGACGGGATAGGATTACTTTATCAGGATTAATAAGTATAATTTCTTGAATAAAAATTTTCCTAATGTTTCAAAAATAAATTTTACTACATTTTAAAGTTTTACTTAATGAATAATTTGAACCAATCACTGTTACACTTAAAATGTAGTAATAAAGTTGAAGAGAAATGTCATCAGATGAAGGGCTTATAAAACTTTCAAAATATCTAAAATTGGACCACAAAGGTTAAAAAAGGTAAACTAAGTATCTAGTTATATGAGAATGGAAGAATGTTAATTTATAGCAAAATGTGCAGTACTTTAATCATTTTCTTCTTTGGGATTACCCAAGGTAGGAAAGCAAATAAAAATATTAAATGACAATCAAATATCCCTGGTATAAAAACAAAACAGAAGTTTATTATCTAAATGGTCACTCAGTTATTAAAAATAGGTTAACAAAGTTATTTTTATTTATTTTATTTATAAAAGATCATTCAACTTTGTATATTTAACTCAAATGGTCATTCTTATGTAGCATATTATTTTTTAAAACTAAAATATTAAAAAGTTAAAACCATCCATTTAACTAACTATCTGACCTATTTATACAAATAAAATCGGCACGAACAACTTAACATGTCAAGAAGTTTTAAAATTTTAAACAATCTAAGGATGCCTCAGAAAAATCTTATAAATGCGAGAATCTTTTTCTATGATTGAGGCTTTTTATTTGTTCTCTTCTACTAATCCTATCTTGCTTGTCAATTTAATAGCTTTTATATTGTAGTTTTGTGAGAAAATGATGACTACTTTCATCTTTATCTACCTTATTAGTATGAAATGATAAAGAATTGTACTGTTAAGGGGGTTGAGGTTAGTTTTGTTTATCCAGCAAAAAGAACACTTAACTTAGTATATTATGCCTATTTATCTCCGTGTTGTGACTTCTTAGTTACACAAATGGTAGAGCCTCTACAATGAAATGTGTTTGTCCCTATTAACTTGTTGATGTCAAAGTTAATAATTCTGTAATTAAGATTTTTTACAGTAGTAGTTAATATAATTTACAGGTATATATTTGATTCAAGAGACAGAGCAATTATAACCATTAAATATTTAGTTATTTAATTTGCGGGTATATATTCTGGTATATATAATTGTCAATGGGAATAAATATTTACCCCGTTAAGTTTTTGGGGTCATAGTTGGTTAAATAATGAGTTTAACTTTTTAATAATTCAATTTTAAAGAATATCCACATCATCAATTTCTTATGAAGATATCCACTTTCTGGCAGGAATGACTATTTTGAGTCAAATATGCAAATTTGAGTGACTTTATTTTTTAAAAAATAAAATAAAAAATAATTTTTTTAACTTATTTTTAATAGTTGAGTGACCATCTAAACAATGGACCCAACAATACAAATACTGCGAGCTTCTTTTCAAACCTTAAATTGCTTGAATGTATAACGTATTATTAACATTCACAACTTAGCATACAAGTTTTCTTTTGATTCTTTGAACTATAAATGGTAATATCCATGATAGTGTTAGGAAAAAAATGATTGAATCTAATCTGAAAATTAACATTTCAATTATATTGAACACAATTCTACTTTGTATTGCCTAATGGATAAAGTATAATTTTAAAGAAAAATTATACCATATATAACTTTATGAAACTTATTTACCAAACATAGAGATATTTTTATTTTTTTATAAAAAAAAAATAGCTATGTTTTTAACATTTGTTACAAAACCTAGAAAATAGGTAAAAATAAGGACTCTCTTTCTCTCATAAACTAAACCATAGTTTTGATATTTCTCTCACAACCTCTCTAGCTACTGCCGCCATCCCTCATCCCACTCCCGTCGTCGCTACCACTTTTCCCTTCGATCTCCGTCGACGAGCTAAATCCGGCTACGCAACACCCAAGCAACTCTGGTGAATGTAATATCTGCAACGTCATTCTCCCATCGTTTCGTCATCGCTGCTAAATGTCGTTGTAGATCCATGGATACACCATTTGGTTTTGTTGTTTTATTTTTCTACGTCGACAATGTTGTTGTCGGTGGTTTAGACAATTATGTTCCCGATTTCTGTTGGTATAGATCCCTCGAATTCATTATAAAACAATGATAAGTCTTGAAGTTGTGAGGAGTCCCTTAAGACGATGAGATCTAACTGCTTAACTTGTTCCATGATAGAAAGAGACTTTTGAGTTGTGGAAGACGACTAACTCAAACTTTTCTATTTCTGTTGGGAAGTGTATGGAAGTTGCATGTGAGGTGTATAGCAACTAGTGAGAGAGTATGACAATTGTTGTTTTCTAGTGGAGAAGTGTATGTGCTAGTAGGGAAGTGTAAGACAGTTGTATGTGAAGTGTATGGAAACTAGTTGTGAAGTGTATGATAATTGTTGTCTGCTAGTTATCTGTCAACTGTAGGTGAAGTGTATAGCAATTTGTATTCAAATTGTATATGATTTGCTAGTCATTCTTATTTTTGTATCGTGTTTGCATATATTTTAGTTTGTTTTTGTATATTTGTCTTATTTTTCCTTTTTCTTTTTTCAATTGTATATATAGTGATACATTGTACAAACACTATAAATACAATGAAAAGCACTTGGCATACAACTATAAACAATTTTAAAAAGAAAAAAATTAAAAAAAAAAATCCGGCAGCCGGTGACTAGCTGCAGGAGGCAGCTTACGGGCAAGGGGTTGGCGCCTTGGGGAGGGCAGTGTGGAGGAAGAACAAGGATCTAGGATTTTGTTTCCCTCTGATACCATGAGCTGAGGCAAGTCTGATAGCCATTGAAGCAGACTGAAGAAGCTCGAGGAAGAAGAAGACTAGTGGAAGAAACTGATCTAGGTTAAGAGAGAGAGAATGAGAGAGTAAAAGTGTAATTCATTGTATTGAATAGCTAGGGAGTACATTGGGGGGTATATATACACAAATCAGATCAGTTGGATCACAAGGGAAGCATGAGCTGACTTGGCAAGATCCTAACTAACTGTAACTAACTTTCAAACGGTGTGAAATTACTAAAATGCCCCTCGGGCTTATTTGTTCAGTGCAGTTGCTTCAACACTCCCCCTCAAGCTAAAGGGTGCAAACACATCTAGCAGACCTAGTTTGGAACATAGGTAGACATGCTGCACTTTATTCAGACCTTTGGTTAGAACATCAGCTGGTTGATCCTTGGTAGAAACATACTGAGTAGTGATTAGCCCTTCCATTATTTTCTGTCTCACAAAGTGACAGTCGATCTCTATGTGCTTTGTCCTTTCATGGAACACTGGATTTGCAGCAATCTGCATAGTTGCTTTGCTATCTGAGTGAATCTTGATAGGTAGTTGACACTTGAGTCCTATTTTAGTGACTAGCCAGAAGAGCCAAGTCAGTTCAGCTGATAAGGATGCCATACTTCTATATTCAGCTTCAGCTGAACTTCTTGAGATAGTGGATTGTTTCTTTGATTTCTAGGACATTAGTGCGTCACCTAGTTTCACAACATATCCAGTCACTGATTTTCTTGTGACTACACAAGATGCCCAGTCTGCATCACAGAAGGATATTATGCTTTCAATAGGCCTACTTGACATTAGAACACCTTGCCCAGGCTGACCTTTTATGTATCTGATGACTCTCATAGCTGCGCTCAAATGGGACACTTTTGGTTGATGGATAAACTGAGATAATGTTTGCACACTATAGGCTATATCTGGTCTGGTCACAGTTAGGTACAGTAGCTTCCCAATGAGCGTTTGATACACACTAGGATCAGATAGTAGTCTGTCAGTAGCCAAATTCAGTTTCAAGTGTTCATCATACTCTCTTTTAGTGAATTTGATGTTAGAATCAATAGGAGTCTCTGCAGGTTTAGCTGCACTCAGACCAGCTTCAGAGATCAATTCTAGTGCATATTTTCTTTGATGCATTAGAATCCCTTTGCTTGATCTGGCAAATTCTATACCCAGGAAATACTTGAGTTCACCTAGGTCTTTCATCTTGAAGGCTTGCTGCAGGTTGCTTTTGGTCTCCTCAATCAGTTCCAACTTGTCTCCAGTGATGAGCATATCATCCACATAGACTAGTACTATCACAGTACCCAGAATGGTCTTTCTAGTGAACAACGAGTGATCTAATTGACTCTGTTTGAACTGCATTTTTAGTAGAGCTTCAGTCAATTTTGCATTCCATTGTCTTGGTGCCTGTTTGAGGCCATATAGAGATTTAGTGAGCCTACACACTTGATTCTCCCCCTGGCTCTTAAATCCATGTGGCAAAGTCATGTAAATCTCATCATTTAAGTCATCTTGCAGAAAGGCATTGTATACATCCATCTGATGTATACTCCAATGCTTTGAAGCTGCTATGGAAATGACTGTTCTAACTGTGACCATTTTTACCACTGGTGAAAAAGTTTCATGATAGTCTATACCTTCCTTTTGACTGAACCCTTTTGCCACCAGTCTTGCTTTGAACCTCTCTATTTCACCTGAGACTTTGTACTTAATCTTGTATATCCATTTGCAGCCTATTGGCCTTTTGCCAGGTGGCAGAGTCACTACTTTCCATGTCTTGTTGTTTTCAAGAGCATCAATTTCTAGCTTCATGGCCTTTATCCATCTAGGATCTTTGACAGCCTGAGCATAAGATGTAGGTTCAGTCTCTGCTAAGAATGCAGCAATATAGGCTTGGTATTTTGCTGGTAGATGATCATAGGACATGTATTGGTTCATAGGATACGTGATATTATCATGTACACCTAGTGAGACAAAGTCCTTCATCCAGATTGGTGGATTCTTTGTCCTAGGAGGTCTGGTTACCACTGGTTGTACTTCCTGAATTGGTTCTGCATTTTGTGCTGGTGCAGGTGGTGGTATGTCATCAGGGTCAGGAATGTCAGGTGGTTGTATGTGAGGTGGACCAATAGGAACTTGAACTAGAGCTGGACCAATAGGAACTTGATCATGAATCTGATCTCCTTCTAGATGCCATTGATCTAGTCTGTGTTCATCATCTTTTGGCCAGTTGTCTACAAATACAGGAGGTATAGCTGGATGTGTCTTAAATGGAAACACTTCTTCTCTGAAGGACACATCTCTATTAACAAAAAACACCTTCTGATCAGGGTCATATAGGATGTAACCCTTTTGCACTTCAGAATATCCCATATGTATTGTAGCTCTAGTCCTAGGTGCTAGCTTATCTTGCTCCTGGACCAGTTTTGCATAGCATAAACAACCTATAATTTTGAGATGATGCAAAGATGGTTTCTTCCTGTAAAGTTTCTGATATGGAGAAATATTCCCTATTACTGAGGAAGGGATTCTGTTGATCAGATAAACTGCAGCTTGTATACAGTGACCCCAGAATCTGAGAGGGATGTTGGCTTGAAACCTGATGGCCCTTGTTACCTCAAGTATGTGCCTGTGTTTTCTTTCTGCAACTCCATTCTGCTGAGGAGTGTAGGCACATTATCTCTGGTGGACTATGCCTAACCTCTTAAACATAGAGTCACATATTAGGAATTCAGTACCATTATCTGTCCTAATTGTCTTGACAGAAGAACTGAATTGATTTTCTACTAGAGTAAAGAAGTTCTGTAATACCACACAGACATCAGACTTCAATTTTAAAAGAAATATCCAAGTCATTCTTGTCCAATCATCCACTATAGTCAAGAAATATTTGTTGCCATCAACTGTAGGAGTTTTGTAGGGACCCCATACATCAACATGTAACAAGTCAAAGCTGGCTTTGCTACTAATAGAACTAACAGGAAAAGGAAGTCTAGTTTGTTTAGCACAAGGACAAACTGAACAAGCATCTAACACTTTACTAATTTTAGTACTATATGCTGGTAGGACTTTCTTCAACACAGTTGTAGATATGTGGCCAAGCCTCTTATGCCAAAGGTTTATTTCAGTATCTTTCATTCCTGCTGCTAAACTGACTGCTTCCTGGTTGTGTGCCCCTTTGCTTGCATCAGATATAAGCCATTTCTCTCCTTACCAATCATCCTCACCTTCCCACTGCAGAGTTCCTGGAATATACAGAAATGTGGAAAGAAAGTGACTGAGCATCCAAGGTCTTTGGTTATCTGAGATACTGACAATAAATTGTACTTGAACATGGGCAAGTGGAAGACATTATGCAGGGTGCTACCCTCTGTAATTGTGCATTCACCAGTATGTGTTACATAGGCAACATCCCCATTAGGTAGGAAGACAGACTTGGAACTACTTAGCTGTGCAGAGTTACTATCAAGTAGGGCTACATCTGACACCATATGATTTGTAGCTCCAATGTCAATAATCCAGTCATGATTGCTACTAGACACTAAGAAAGCAGTGCTAGTACCTGCTAAGTTTGCAGCTGATGGGTTGGTAGGTTGCTGATTCCCCAGAAGTTGCAAGATCTGTGCATATTGATTTTGAGTAAATGTCAGCTGCTGTAGGCTTTGTCCACTGTCCTGGCTAGTATTGCCATCAGTTTGAACACAATAAGCTGAGTTTCCAGTTCTCCTTCTTTTCTTCTCAGGGTGCAATTTCCAGCATTCTTCTTTATTGTGATTAGTCAGCTTGCAGAATTCACAGAATAGATTCCTTGGCTGCTTTCTATAATTTTGCTGAGCCTTAGACTTAGAATACATGGCTGCCTAATCTAAGCCCCCTATTGCAGGTGCAGCTCCAAGAACACCAGTGTGAGAATTAACCCCCTTTTGGCTTTCATCTCCTATAATCATGGCATAGGCTTGGTTTACTGTAGGTGTGGGACTCATTAGCATAATTTGACTTCTAGCCTGAAGATAAGATTCATTCAGACCCATAAGAAACTGGTATAACTTCAGTCTTTGTAAGTATGCCTTGAAATCTTTTGATTTCTCACAGTCACACCCAGGTGTAGGTACCAATGCTTCAAACGCATCCCATAAATCTTTAAGCCTAGTGAAATACACAGAAACAGAACTAGTTCCTTGACTCAGAGTTCCAATTTCTTTATGCAGCTGGAAAGTTCTTGAATCATTTGTTTTATCAAACCTTTCTTCCAAGTCTTCCCACACTAATTGGGCATTAGAAGCATACACTACCCCCCTAATAGACTGCTAGAGACTGAGTTCATCAACCAAGATAAGACAATTGCATTACACCTCTCCCGCTGAGTCCATAGATTCTCAGAATATTGATCTTTCTTGCAAGATCCATCTACCATACCAAACTTATTTCTTCCTAGCAGGGCAATTCTCATAGATCTACTCCAAAGTGAGTAGTTCTCACTCCCAGTCAACTGTATGGAAACTAATGCAATTCCACTAACATCATTTGAGTGTAGATGTAGAGGGTGATTGTGATCTAATACTTGTGGAATAGCAGGTTCATTAATTTGTGCCATGGTTACACTAGCGGAAGTCTTAAAGATTCAAGAAACAAGAAGTAGGAAGGAAGTTGCCAGGAAAAGGGAAAAATGAACCACTGATTCAGTATCTGCTGGTGGCTCTGATACCATGAGCTGAGGCAAGTCTGATAGCCATTGAAGCAGACTGAAGAAGCTCGAGGAAGAAGAAGACTAGTGGAAGAAACTGATCTAGGTTAAGAGAGAGAGAATGAGAGAGTAAAAGTGTAATTCATTGTATTGAATAGCTAGGGAGTACATTGGGGGGTATATATACACAAATCAGATCAGTTGGATCACAAGGGAAGCATGAGCTGACTTGGCAAGATCCTAATTAACTGTAACTAACTTTCAAACAGTGTGAAATTACTAAAATGCCCCTCGGGCTTATTTGTTCAATGCAGTTGCTTCAATAGTTATGTATATTTTTTATTTTTTGATTAAAAAGATATTGCTATTTTTGAAACTCTGGTAATATTGCTATATTAGTGTAAAGTAAATATTACTTTCGTATATTCGTGCGATTTAACCAGATTTTAATTAAAGTAGTACAAGTTAATACTCAATAGTACTTGCCCGTCACACTCTTGCTTGCAAGAGACTAGAGAGTTAGGCTTGAATTAGGCTGAAGCTATCAAAATGGTCTAGTGAGATAGTTATTACTCCTATGTAACTAAGGAAGTCCTTTTAATTTCCAAATTAAATGCGACTTCTAACTGAATGTTTGTTTATGATAAAAGAAAGAGGAAATTATCCCATAAGATTATATATAGGATATTTTGAAATATATTTTATTGAATTGTGAAAGTCAAAGATAATTATTAAAACTCAACTAAGCAAGTCAAATTAACTGCCACAACATGACGATCCAACATTGAAGCACTAGCCCATTTGCACGACATTATGCATCATTTGGTTAGTTGATCATGTCGAAAACCAAATCAAACTTCAACGATTATAATATGTCTAGATCTTAATATATTCTCAATATCCATCATGTGATTTAATCCAGTTATCAATCACCCCATCCACTTCAATTGAATGATTAACACATCTTTAGCAAATAATAAACTTTGAGTTAGAACCATCTTTAAAATACATTCAAGATCCAACCATAATATACCCAGTTTTTGTCTCAAAAATAGGGTCTAGAGAGGATGAGATGTACACAGACCTTATCCCACCAAAATGGAGATGCTGTTTACATTCAAGATCCATCACCTGATAACAAGAGTATCGTTTTACACTCCTGACTCTCAATTGTCATTTCCCTTTTCCATATATATCTTACATAAGAAATCTTAGCTAATTAATTGTTGCACTAACATTTCAAAAAACTAGAGGGGAGCTTTATTGAATAAAATCATCTATAATTTTTTCCCTATTTAATTTCAATGTAATTATCCACATCTTTTCTCTTAATTGGTGGATTTTTAGCATTTACATCAAACAAACTTAAATTTCTTTTTCCTGATTTTTGATTGGCAAACATTTTAAACTTTATAGTAACTGCCATATGGTCGCTAGGAATATTGCTGTAATTGCCATATGGGTTTGACAATATACATTAAAATGTTTAAATAAATAAATGAATCTAATGTAAATAAACCAAGTGACCAACCAACAATGACCAAAAAAAGTAAAAAAAAAAAAAAGTGACGGCAAGTGTAAGTGGTTCAAGTAGAACAAGAAGAATAAGGGATATAGGTGGTTGGGTGTATTCTTGAAAGCCCTCTCCCCTTTCTCCTCATCTTCCATTTGTAAGTACCCTCCCTGCTCTAAAATCTTCACTTTATCGTATTTTGCTTACTACTAGATTGTGCATTTGTCTATAATTCTTGATTTTTCCTTTTTTATTTAACACGTGTATGTAAATTGACTGTCCTAGATTTGCTATGACTTCCAGTTAAATCCCTTTGCACTTCTGTTTGTGGAAATTTGAGCTGAAAGATAGCGCAATTATGTTCTTTGCCTTCTACAACTACATCTATCAGAATGTTTTTAGTATGATATACTTTAGTTTGCAAATTGCAATGTGTTCCTGAAGTAATATTTTCTTGATGTCATGCTTGATGTACTTGCAGTTTATTGGATGGCAATCATACCTTGTGGAAGCACGTGGGTTGCCCGCTGCGGAGTTCAGCCTCAGTTTCTGCCCAAATCCTCTGTTACTAATAAAACATCGGCATCTCCATCTTGGTGAGTCACCAAACTTATTTGCTGTATCTTAATATGACATAAGAGACGATTGAACATTGACTTTCCGACATATTGTTAGGGGAAAGTTCAAATATTTTATGCTAAAGTAACCCATTTGGATTTAAGAAGTATCTAACACCTGGCATGTTTTCCACCCCAAGAGACCACTGGAGTATCTGCTTCCTTAGTCAACAGATGGCTTGTGCCTTCACTTATTGACCTTGTTGTCGTCTATGCAGTTTCTCAAGCAAGACAAGGGCATTGGCATCCCCAAGTTCAACCCTTTTTTGTCAAGAATCCCTTCAAAAACTTTTTAGTTCAGTGTCAAATAAGAATCAGTATCAAAGGAGGGGGACTCGGTTAGTTGTTAGAGCTGAAAAGGTAAGATGCTATGCTGATAGCCCTTTCCTAAAATGTAATT
Organism: Petunia secreta; assembly: GCA_029990175.1. Lineage (NCBI taxonomy): Eukaryota > Viridiplantae > Streptophyta > Magnoliopsida > Solanales > Solanaceae > Petunia > Petunia secreta. Next base: position 5,799,351 of record JARKIP010000028.1, on the reverse strand, counting down.
CAGTTGTCAGGATATGAGTTACATTTTTGTCTGTGTGCAGCTTTGTAAATTTGTATGCATCGTGAAGCTGGTTTAATGTAGTTACATCTTTCACAGGATTACTATGATGTCCTTGGTGTATCTAAAAACGCTAGCAAATCAGAAATAAAAAGTGGTGAGTACAACCTTCAATCTTTTCTTTTTTATTCAGCGGTTTCGAGTTTCCTCAACAAAGTTCATTCTAGCTTCTAGGTGGTACTATATAATGAACCTTTCTGGTACTCTCTCTATTTGCTATGGGATAAAATTGTGAACAGTCTATTACTATCTTAAACAAACATGTTAAATGAGCATCACAACATTAGCAGTCCACTCTACCGAATTCAAAGTAAAGAATTTTAGCTCCACTCTGCCTCATCTCTGATCCTTTTGTTTGTTCCATTTGCATGAAAATGGACTGGGACATACGGGAGCATCCTTTTATATATTCTGTCTACTATAATTTGGTTATCCCTTTTACAATTGAATCTCAACTGTAACATAGAACTATCCATAGGTTGCTCTTAGAACTATGTGGTTGAAAAAGGTACATTGTTGGTATTCATGTTATGTTTCTGATTCTCCATTTTTTCTTGTGTAGCGTATCGAAAGCTTGCAAGGAGCTACCATCCTGATGTGAACAAGTGAGTATAGTCCCTGGAATGCTGAGATGTAATGTCTTGTACTTGGTCTCTTTGTTGAAATATGGTATAAAGTAGTACATTTTTGGCTTTTTCTGTGCCTTTAAATTTATTCACGATCAGGTGATTGAAATTTTTCGCAGACTTTGCTTTTAGTTCCTGGAAACCTGAGATGTGATGCCTTCTACTGTGGTCTTGTTGTTGAAAGATGATATAGATAGTACCTACTTAGCTCTTTGTCTAGCTTTAAACTTTCTTTTGTATCTTGCTGAAGAATCACGCTTACCTGCTCAAGATCAGAAATTTGACCTCTTTACGAACTTTGATTTTTCCTTCTTTTGTGTGGAGTATAATGGTAGAACGTTAAGGTTCAGATATTATGGATCAATTATGGGAAAAGATGGATTTCATTTTGATTTTCTTCGGTTGGTTATTTTGGAGTGGGCACTGAATTTAGTGTCTAATAGGAGATCATCTTGACTAGAAAGAAAAATCTAATCCAGGTTGTATTTTATTATCGGGAGGGTAAATAATGAAAATGCTGCAAGTGGCTGCTGCAGGGAGTTTCCATGGAATTTATCTCATTTTTCTTTGAAAGCCACATTATTTGAGGCGTTTTTCTAACTGTGTATGTTTCTGTACATGTAAATGACTTTCTGTGGTATGTTTGAAGTACATGGAAATTAGCAGAACATATTCATATGATTCTCTGAACTCTAGGAGTCACGCCCCCAGGGTGTTAGTCTGGTGGTTAGATTGCAACATCGACGTGTGGTTAGGCACACATCATAGATTCGAACCCTGTCGCGGACAAAAGCTTGGTATTTAAGTGGAGAAGAGTAGAGGGTCCATAATCCACCAAATTTCGAACCACGCGCCACTGACCCTTTTTTAGATTAGTAAATGTAAAGGTGGGGCTGCCAATAACAATTGAGGACTTATAACTGTAAATGACCAAAGAAATGTCAAAAGATCAATTTTTTCCTGCTATGAAGCATCTTAATTGAATGGTCTCACAAGCTGGTGAAAAGTTTCTGAGAAAGAAATTCTGAAAAAAAAAAAGTATTTTTGAGAAATAAGAAACCAAAGATGTTTGGGATAGCGATCAAGTGTTATTAGTTTAAACTTGCAAGCTTTAGTTAATCCGGCTTAATGTATAGTTTTGGATAAGGAGTATGTAAAATCCTTATGTGCATTCATGCTCTTCCGTTTTGTAGAGAATCTGGAGCTGAACAGAAATTTAAGGAGATCAGCAATGCTTATGAGGTATAATATTCTTGGTTCCTTTTGTTCCACTGAAAGATAACTGACAAGTGACGACCATAATGGAAAAATACTGCAAGCACTTATATGGCATTTACTGTTTTGCAATAGGTTTTGTCCGATGATGAGAAGCGTTCCATATATGACAAATATGGGGAGGCTGGCCTTAAAGGAGCTGGAATGGGCGGCATGGGGGTGAGAATTTTTACTTTATGACAATTTTATAGAAATAATAGCAGGTTGCATTTCCCTTGTAATTTTCATTTCATGTTCTTATTCACAGGATTTTAGCAATGCCTTTGATTTGTTTGAGTCTTTGTTCGATGGCTTTGGTGGCATGGGTGGCATGGGTATGGGAGGTAGAGGTTCACGGAGCAGGGCAACTGAAGGTGAAGACCAGGGCTATAATCTAGTTTTGAATTTCAAAGAAGCTGTATTTGGGGCTGAGAAGGAGATCGAAGTTAGCAGGCTTGAAACCTGTGGCACCTGTGATGGATCAGGTGCAAAACCTGGGACTAAACCATCGACATGTAATACTTGTGGTGGGCAAGGGCAGGTTGTCTCCTCAGCAAGGACCCCACTGGGTGTTTTCCAGCAGGTGACGACATGCTCTGCTTGTGGAGGGACCGGAGAGATCTCTACTCCTTGCAACACCTGCAATGGTGATGGGCGAGTGAGAAAGTCGAAGCGCATTAGCTTGAAAGTTCCACCTGGTGTAGATTCCGGTAGCCGTTTAAGGGTTCGTTCTGAAGGTAATGCAGGAAGGAGAGGTGGACCCCCAGGAGATCTTTTTGTCATGATTGAAGTTCTCCCTGATCCAGTTCTAAAACGAGACGACACCAATATTCTCTACAACTGCAAAGTGTCCTACATTGATGCGATTTTGGGTACAACTATGAAGGTTCCTACAGTAGATGGGATGGTTGATCTAAAGATTCCATCAGGTACCCAACCAGGGACAACATTGGTGATGGCCAAAAAAGGTGTGCCATTCCTGAGCAAACCGAATATGAGGGGTGATCAATTGGTGAGAGTTCAAGTTGAGATTCCAAAACGATTGAGCAGTGAAGAGAGAAAGCTCATAGAAGAACTTGCCAATCTCAACAAAGCTACAGCCCCCAACAGTAGGAGATAGTCGTAGCTGAAGCAGCTGGGTTGTTTTCGCTTTCTAATACTTTCAATCTAAAATATATCGGTGCTTTGGGTTTGAATATGATCCGCAGTTTGCTCTAAGCAAGCATGCTGATATTAACATTGATTCCTCAAAGTCTATATATAGCATAGTTGTAGTCATAGGCAATTTTGAGGGTTGATTTTTGTATTGTGTACTATAGCTACACTCAGCGAAAGGCTGGAAAGAACTAGAAGGACGAATAATGATGTTCCAATATTTATTCTTGATTTGATCATTTGTTTTTCCATCAAAACTGATTGAGGCTGAATCTTAATATGAATTTTGCAAGAACTACTTTCATCTCTACATATTTTTAGCTTCAAAGTTCTTCCCCACTCCCACCTGCATTAGACTTCTTGTGATTTCAGAGTGCTACTTGCTTCAATATGAGAGAGAAGAAGTGGAGTAACAGTTCTGGGGGGTAATCGAGAGGATCACTATAATCAACTATTTAGAAATAATTACAATCACATCTATATATGAAAAAGAACCTAACATATCAGCAGGAATTGGATTGAATGCAAAAATATTAAATGGGGTGAGAGAGGCTCGAACTCTCGACCTCAGGATTACTCAGAAGCTATGAGACCTACGCGCTAGCCAACTGCGCCACCACCCCTGTTGTAATACCACAGTAGGAAAAGTTTATAACATATCTGTTGATTTCCATAATTATAATTTTTTCTCGCCGTCGTAAGTGAACACAAGAACATATCCAAATAATATTGGGACGATATTAGTATGAGCGAAAATATTTTCCATTTTGTAGGAAAATAAATGATTTTTATATTTATTTTGGTGTTAAGTCAAATAGTAAACTAATTCCTAACCATCTAATAAGTGAAGAGATAGACATGTTGGCGGGGGGATAGGAGGGTTGTGGGTGGGAGCAGTGGCGTAGCGAAGAATTATTTTAAGGGTATTCAAATTTTAAAGAAGCGATTTTTTAGTGCAAGATAGAATTTGATCCTGAGTTGTTTAGTTAAATTTTAACACCCTACATATTACTAAGTTAGCATCATTAATTATGTCAAAGGGTGTTCAAAAAGTAATATTAGTCATAAATAATTAAATTTAACTATCAATACGGTATAATTTTTCGGCGAAGGGTGGTCGCCTGACTACCTAGCACCAAGGTGGCTATGCCGCTGGATGGGAGTGAAAGGTAGGATATTGGGGCAGAGGGTGGGTGGTGTTTGATATAGCAATGAGATAACGAGGGTGAATGATTACATTTGAAATTTGTTTTCCCCATTTATTCATAAAAAATATTTATCAAACACTCATAAAAAGGAAAAAAAAAAAGAAGATATGCAAGGCTTTTTTTTTTTTTTTTTTTTTTTTGAGATCAAGAACTTGGGCAATTAAGTGGAACAAGTTGCATTTGTTTAAAGGCAAAGAGTCCCGGGGACAAAATGACACATAGTCTTCAAGATCTTCGATTTTTTTAAATTTATATACATCAACTAAAATCTAAAGAAGATGGAATACTACAGTACTTAACTAAACGACAGTGCAAAAGACGGTATCCGGGGTGCTGAATGAATTTCTGGTTCCTTTTTTTTTTTGGTCCACAAGAAACAACTTATATTTAAAAGTTAAAGAAAAGTACAAGGAGGATCACTGTCATGAGCGAGAAGCTCAATATTACAAAAGTTAGAGGTATAGCCATTTTTACCAACATCATAAGGTTGACAAAAAGATAAATTATGTGCTTGTTGGCTGTATCATTGTATGGTGGTAGCTGCTGCATGTAGGTAGTCCCCTCCTTATATATCAGCTTCCAAGGTAGCCAAAACAAAAGGCGGTGGGGAATCAGAAACTTGAAGATCTGCTATCGTAGACTTGCAGCCGTGCTTTGCTAGTAAATCTGTTAGATAGTTTTGTTCCCAAGTTAAAACCAAGTTATAGATGTTACTTGATCCAGGTATCTTGGCTCTATATATTTGGACTGGAACAAAACATCCTCTAGGAGCCTGAAAATTATACAAGGGAATCAAAAAGATTCTAGGGATGTCAAGCTGGAATTTAAAGTAATGATCTAAATTAAAGCAATTTTTGGATCCTTTAATTTTGTCACAATTAAATTTTGTTTTATGTTAAAAGGATTCAACAATGTAAATATAACGAAAAAATTAAAATTACTCTATTAATGCAATGTAATTTCTCGACGAAAAACCCTGTTTTTCAACTCAGGTTCCGCCCTCGTACTAGGGATATGTCTGTTCACAATATTATACTTGGTAGAAAGAAAAATATTCATATGCGTCATTTCCTAGCGTATGTTTTCAGATTATTGATGGATGTGATAATTATTTAGATGTTAGGAGCAAAGACGTGACAAAATGTTCTGTTAGTATATTTCCTGTTGCTAAGATTAATTCAGCATAAAAAGGAGTAAAAGCGCCACTACTCATATATATACGGCACTAATTCTTGTTTATCGTCTATATCTTTGTTTTTTAGTCTTGATTAATTGACTGTCTGGTTTCCCAAGCTATTATAATTAACCAAGTTATATGGAAGATGATTGGTCTTGATTTTGGCTCTATTTGGTTTAGCATAAAGCATCCTTTGCCGAAGGTATCTGTTAAAAATATTTGTAGAAGTAAAAATTAAAATATCGAGTCATTTTAGAAATAAAATTCATGCGTGCAGAATACTGACAGTATGTGACTGTTGCAGATGGTATTTCTTGTTGATAAGATTCATATTATCAAAATGTGTGTAGGATATACTGCCAAGTTACAAATTATTTTTGTGGTGGCTTTTAGAATCAGCATCAAAATATTTTGCGGCAACGTATTTATAACTTTCTTGACATATATTTGGAGTTGCAACTAGTGTCATTGGAGTCACCACCAAAGCTCTATCTTTCAGTAACAAATTGAATTACTCGCTATATTGCACTCTATGTGGCAAGGATTGGAGTACAAAAAATCAAATTTATTATCTTTACTTTGACCGTAAATTCTGTCATAGATTATTTAAAAATTTTAAAATAAAATTTTTAAATTTAAAAGCTACATAAAAAGTACTATAAAATATAATAATTTACAATTCGAAATATTTAAGAAATATATGGTCAAAAAAGGATCTCGAAAAGTTCTCAAATAAGTAACCTTGCCACATGAAGTGAAATGGAGATGGTATAACTTAACACTTACTCCCTCTGTTCATGACATGTTTCGAATTTCGAGAGTCAAACGAGTTTATTTTGACCGTGAATTTGAACATATAATCTTTAAGTTTTTTAGAATGATATTTATATATTTGGAAACTACATAAAAACTACTATAAGTCACAATAATTAATAATTCAAAATATTTAAAAGACATAGAAAAATATTACGTTCAAAGATAAACTCGTTTGAGTATCGAAATCCGAAACATGTCATTCATCGTGGAACGGAGGGAGTATTTGGAAGTTTAACTGTCAAGTTATAGACTTTCTTTTACAACTATAGGGATGGCCACCCAAACTCTATCATTTTGTGGGACTTACTTACTACTTGGCACTAATTATTTGGAACTATAACTATTGTCAACTTGAGTATATATGAAGGCAAAATACTTTTTGTTTGGTTATCAGAGAAAGAGATGGGATCTCTTGAAGGAAAACAATCTAAAAAACCTCATGCTGTATGCATACCATTTCCATCACAAGGCCACATTAACCCTATGCTAAAACTTTCCATACTTCTTCATTCAAAAGGATTTCACATAACCTTTGTTAACTCTGAATATAATCAAAGAAGATTGCTTAAATCAAGAGGCCCTTCTTCTTTTGAAGGTTTCCAAGATTTCATATTTGAAACTATCCCAGATGGACTCCCTCCCGTTGATGCTGATACTACTCAACATATTCCTTCTCTTTGTTTCTCCACTAGAGAAAATTGTTTAGCTCCATTTAAAGAGCTTTTAATCAAGATTAACTCATCTAATGATGTTCCACCTGTCACTTGCATTATATTTGATGGTATTATGTCATTTGCTGTGTTGGCTGCTCAAGAATTTGGTGTTCCAAGTGTTAGCTTCAGAACTACAAATGCTTGCAGTTACATGTGCAATAAACACTTGCCACTCCTCATTGAAAAAGGAATTCTGCCTCTGAAAGGTTAGAATTCTGCAATAACATGTACTCGCTGTTTTTATCAAACCAATTCTTTAGTAAACCTGGAAATATGGAGTCGTTAACACGTTATAACAACTTAATTAATTTAATGATATATAATAATACTTTTATCCATCAATGTATTTAAGTTTAATGCTTTCTAACCATTGAGTTGTTTGTAAATTTTGAAAAAAGGCCTTCAACAATAACTACATTGACTTGTCTTCAAAGTTGTATGCGTGCGTCCCCTGTTTTCTCTAATCATTTTCAACAACAACCTTCTAGCTTTGTCTCTTATTATTGAGAAAAAAATTGATCCATGAATTTCGTATATTTTGACATAAATTAGAAAATGATTGGTTTATAAAGTACAATCATGTCTAGATTTAGTCCGTGCTATCCTTTGTAGTTCTTTAATTTGAAGAGAAGTCGGGATTTTCGAGTAGATAGCTTGTTAACTTTGTTGATTGTTGTCATCTTATGTTAATTTAGTCCTACAATCAAAGCAAAACCATTTTTCAATAGTCAAACATTTGAACGGCATAACAATTTGTCGAAATAAATTTGTCCTAGTTGATCTTTTGTAATATACACTATTGTACTATCAAAGGTTGTGGTGGGATGAATAGAATCCTTACACTCTTATAGGACTCGTTCGAGTCCGGTAAATGAAATTCATAATAGAGAGGTTTCTCTAGAAATGGATCTTGCGGGGCACTGATCTGGATTAGTCAGATACCGCGGGGGAAACAAAATAAATTACACGTGTGTGATGAGCTTTGCTCACATACTCGGTTCCCATTGCAACTAAAAGAATAGGGTTGTGGTAGGCTGACAACTAGTGTAAATTAAACTACTCAATTCATGATGAAGGAGCTATATGCACTGTGAAGATCCATATAACAGTATCCAAACTTGCTTGGAATTGGCTTTGAATTGAGGCGTGTTGTTATTGTTGATGTTCTTGTAATTTGTATAGATTATTGAATTACTGATGGCATGTCTTTTCCTTATTTTGGTGAGTTTTGTGTATTTGATATCATGCAGATGCAAGTGATATAACAAATGGTTATTTGGACACTGTTATAGATTGTATACCAAGTATGAAAAATCTTCGTCTTAGGGAATTTCCTAGTCAAATCAGAACTACAGATATAAATGACAAATGGCTGAATTTCATCATGGGAGAAACTGAAGGAGCTTCAAAAGCATCAGCCATAATATTCCACACTTTTGATTCACTTGAATTTGATGTCTTAACAGACTTATCCTTAATTTGTCCTCCACTTTACACAATTGGACCTCTTCCATTGCTCACTGATCAACTTCCAGAAAAAAGTCTAAAGTTCCTTAGAGCCAATTTATGGAAAGAAGATGACTATTGTCTTCAGTGGCTAAATTCAAAGGATGAAAAATCAGTGATTTATGTGAATTTTGGTAGCATAACAATATTGACAAAAACCCAACTTCTGGAATTTGCATGGGGAGTTGCTAATAGCAAGAAGAATTTTTTATGGGTAATTAGGTCTGATGCAGTTGTTGGTGATGATTCTATAATGCTACCAAATGAATTCGTCGAAGAAACAAAAGAAAGAGGGCTAATTTCAAGATGGTGTTGTCAAGAACAAGTGTTGCAACACTCATCAATTGGTGCATTCTTGTCTCATTGTGGATGGAATTCTGTAATGGAAAGTATAGGAAGTGGTGTCCCTATGATTTGTTGGCCATTTTTTGCTGATCAGCACATAAACTGCAGGTATATATGAATGTTTCTTTTCAATCTTCTAGTGATGATATTATATCAGTATAAAAATGCATCATATTACACGTGTGATGTGATACGATTGATAATAACCGGAGCTATTGAAGAAATTCTTAATAGGAAGCTTCCCCTTTCTCACATCGTGATTCTGAATTAGTACGGTCAAACTTAGTACATTATAATTAATAACAAAAAAGGGTGATTCAAAGTAGAACATCAAATTTTTTCTTTTTAATGAAATTTTGTATTGTGATTCTAAATTAGTCGGATCAGTAGTCTAGTTAGTACATAGTAGGCCTTAATAACAAAACAAGGGGGGAATCAAAGTACACGATTAACATTTTCATTTTTATGTGCAGGTATGCATGCTGTGAATGGGGTGTTGGCATGGAAATTGGCAAGAATGTGAAGAGAGATGAAGTGGAGGAGGTTGTGAGGGAAATGATGGAGGGGGAGAAAGGTAAAAATGTGAAGAGGAAGGTGAGTGAGTGGAAAAAATTGGCAGAGGAGGCTACTGGAATTGAGGGTTCATCAAGCTTGAATCTAGACAAATTAGTGAAGGATGTACTTCTATCCAAGTGTTCAGTTTAGCTATTGAGTACTAATTAGTAGTAGTAGTTGTTGTATTGCATAGAAGAGAATTTGAGAAAAGGTGAAATTTATCAAATTGGTAACTTTTTTTTTAAAGATTAAAAAGAAAAAAGTGTCATATATCAAATGAGATGGAGAATAGCCCAGTATCCCTCTCCAACCTATGTCTTTTATCTTGCCTTTTTCAACAGCCCAAATAGGTAGTAGTAGTAGTCTAAGCCCTCCCAGATTGTACGAGGTGAACTGATGTTACTGGAACCAAGCATGGACATATTTTGTTGTAAATACTTGTAATATGGTATGTCACACGAATCCTGTCTTATCAAAATTTTAGGCTACTTCACAAAGCTTGTCGACTATTGTGATTTATACGTAAGTCACTGCGTCTATAGCAGCATTCTTTTTATGGATTAGCTGATAAGTATCAAGAAACAAGCACTTCTATGTGTTAGCAGATAAGTATCAATAAGAACACTTTCAGGTGTTGAACAATTACGTGTTTGAATAAAAGTCCTGAAACAGACAATAAGTAGTTTGTTTGTTTGGAGAAGATGCTGATAACTACTCTACTTGTTTTGTTAAAATTACTAAAGGTCCTTGTGACAATTTATGCAAGTAATTTTTTGGATGAAAACGGACGAATGATACAATTAGAGGGAGAGAAAGGGGCATGTTTGGTTTAGCTAATTTAAAATAATGATAAGTAGTAAGTGTTAAGAAAACACTTTTATGTACTGAAACTGCTTAAATAAATAAGCAGATACGTGCTAGGAGCCGACAATAATCCATTAAAGTATTTGATATATATAGAGGTGTTAGATAAGCATTTTTTCTATTGACATGACCACAAGGCCTACACTGATAAGGACGTGATTATATAGTTCGATCCAAAATTTTGCACATCTTTTAGCCCCTTACTCTGTGGAGAAAAATGGTAGAACAGTACTCATACTAATTTCGGTAAAACAATAATCCGATTACTCAGGTTTAAGTACTATAAGTCCCTAAAGAGACGCCCTATTACAAATTGTGCATTCTCTTGACAGTTGAGCTTTTAGACTATACAATGCTAATAAAAATACAAGTAGTATCAAGTACATAAAACAGCAAATTGGGAGTTTAGTATAACACTATATCTCATCCCACCTCCATAATTTCACACTGTATATAACCATGTAGTCATTCTTATTTCCCCTTTTTCCTTATTGTTTTTTGCTTTCTGAATTTCATATGAATGCACTCTTGGCAACTATTGTTTGCTCAATTCAATCATAGCCTACAAACCAGCGAAAGGCAAGAAAATGACCAACTAGTTCACATGCACAAGTTGTTGATTAAGCAATCGTTGAGCCCCTTCAACAATCTTCTTTATCACTTCACCAGCAGGTAGAATTTCCTTAATAAGACCAATGCTCTGACCAGCATACATCGCCATGCTTTCAATGTCGCCAGTAGTTGTGGCATTTGGAACTGTACCAGCAAAGCGACAAACCTCTCTTTCCTGTTGAAGAAAGAAAATGAAACTAATTACTGTCTTAAGAACAAGGTACAGACCAAAGAGATATGCTCATGTTTATTGTCCGCATACTTCTTCCACAATGAAAGTAAGAACATCTTAATAAGGTTGATCACAGAGTGGATGTTGATATAATAGAACATTTGCAAGATATTGCAAGGAAGAATATAATAGGATATCTACCCTTCCATGTATGGTTGTGTGGCCAATGACAGGTTGATTTGTCTCGTTCTCATGGCTAGGAAGCGTCTTCCATTCAATGAAAAATGGGGTTTTCAGAACGCGATGTGGTGCCCCTGGCCACCTTGCACGACCAAATAAGTCTGTGTACTCTGTTTGATCAAATTCAATCAGCTTCCTCTTGTATGTTGGATGAGCAAAGCTTTCCTCAGTTGCAAGAAACCTGAAAAGGTCTTAAAAACTTAGCATGGTTTTGGTATACACTAGGACGTGAATAGCTTTTAAGTGAGGGAAGTTCATAAAATAGCCTGTTGTGCTTCAACAACTATAATCACTTCAAGTGATTCACTTGGTATGTTAGCATCTTGTAATATACTTCATCTTTCGATCTATACTGTCAGGGCCAAATATTTCAGTACCATATCGAAATTTAAGTCTAGAACTTGTTAATTAATATTCTTGATGCCTCACATATGTGAATTTTAGAAAATGCATATTAGAAATTGCTTGAGCAAAACGGTGTGGTAAATATCACTGCAATTTGAAAGTGACACCTACTCCTAAACAACAATAGACAGAAGAACAGAATATAATCATGGCTGGAAGCAGATACTGATGACAAATTAAACACCATTAATATGTTCAAGTTAAAGGTTCAATACCTAGTTCCTAATGCAACACCCTGTGCACCAAGGGCCAGAGCAGCAACATAACCACGCTCATCCACAATCCCTCCAGCAGCAATTACAGCAATGTCACGACCACGAACAAGATCGACTACTCTAGGCAATAAGGTAATTAAACCATCCTAAAAAGAATCAATGAATTAGTAGGTTTCATCTCATTCAATAAGTAATGTTACATATAATCTAGGGATATAATAAAAAGTGAAAGCTGCAATTTCACCAGAAACAATTAAGTAGGACTTGAAAAGGCTATTATACCTGGCCAGCAACATGGCCTCCTGCTTCTCGACCTTGGACAATAATTGCATCTGCACCAGCATCAGCAGCTTTCTTTGCTTCTTCATAACTGCCAACCTTAAAAACAATGCATATGTTTTATGAGCTACATCAACAAGGCAATTTTTGTGATTACAATAACAAAGTGAGCATTTTGAAAGTTGGAAAAGAGTTGTGTTGAGAATTAACTTACTTGAGGTACAACCTTGACCCCAGCATTATGAGCTTCAAGAACCAATTCCTTTGAGCATTCACCCCAATAAAGCTGAAGTACAGCAACCTTCTCATCCAATATAGCTTTTAAATTTTCCTTGTGAGGAAACGCAAGAACTACACCTATCCCAAATGGTTTGCTAGTTAAGGTTCTAGTCTTCCTTATGAGCTCCCTCACATGATCAGGATCTTCCTGTCACAAAAAATAAATTATTCTAGATTTTGATGAATAGTAGTAACAATTTTGGGGAGCATTCAGCAGTCCATTTATATAAGATAATGTTACTTTTAACGAATCACTTAAGATAATTATAGATAATGGTCAAGAATTAACAATCTAAAAAATATGACGTGTTATTTGCTACCACAAGTATAATAAGTATACTAATAATACAAAAAAAAAAAAAATATTATACTATCAATGTATATAAATTAAATCCGTCTAGTAGGACTACATAGAAGAGGAAACATACCCAATCAGGAGCTCTAAGTAGACCAAGTCCACCAGCATTAGCAACAGCAGCAACAAGTTCAGGACCAGAGATATCAGGTCCCAAGGGTGCTTGCACTATCCCATATTCAAAACCCAATATACCTCTCAAACCCATATATGTCTATTTAATTTCTTGCCTCTTCAACTTGCTCAAATAGGTAATAGTTTCCAAATAGTATGAGATGAACAGATGTATCTGGATCCAAACATGGACAATTTATATATTGTATAGTATGACACATATATCCTGTCTTATCTCAATTTTAGAATAGTTACAAAAGTTGTCGACTATTGTGATTTTACGTAAGCCACTACGTCTATAGCAGTATTTTAAATGTGATTTACTATGAAGACTGAAAAGGACGAGTGTCAACATTTGGAAAATATATTTATACATTCAATGTTTTTCGAACACTGTAGGGGAAGTACCCACTAAAGTTGCTCGAAAGTTGATTAGACAAACCAACCTAATGTATGCATCTTTAGCTAGGTCTCTTTCTCTGAAAATTCATACTACCACTGATGTCAAAAGAAGCAAAGATATTTCTCATCTTTTGTAATTCAATTTGAACTCTGGAATTTCCTCGTTTCCTTTTACTTTCCATATGAATATGAATTTGTATGTATAAATTTCTAGCATTCATAGCATAGTATAAGTTTCATATTTTAGCAAACTCAAGTTAGATTTTAAATTCTTCTCAGATTACCACCTAAGAAGAGGATATGATTTCTTATGCCCTTTAAGACTAAGCAGACTAATTACGGGAATTTGCACTAATAATATATTTAGGATGTTGTTTCTAATGTGTCCCGTTTAAAGTATTTGTGTGAAAGCTACCTGAATTTTATGATTTTTATGGACGTGCTAGAACTTATTTCCTAGGTTGTTCGTTGGTCAAACTAAGAATTCTCTTTTCTAGTTAGACTTCAATCAATCAATGAAAGATTGGCTTTTACGAAAATCGCATGTTCTGCTATAAGGTCGGCTCGTTCGTTATTTGTATATATCAAACCATAATGGGTATTGAATTTAATAGAGCGAAATCCGCTATTGTAAGCATATTTAATTACTAATATCATTACTGCTAATGAGATAACTTTAATTTCGACATATTTAAGGTAAGGTTTTTTGAGGGAATTACCACCTACACCTCACATCTCGAAAAAATGGAACATGTAATCCACCTGTTGTTCTATTCAACTACATATGTTCCTTTAATCCACAACTTAAAAGAACGCATCAGAGAGACATCCTGCCCATGCAACCAGCGAGGAGGATGGCACATCCGACTGCTGTGTTGGTGACCTATTCAAAAGAAGCTGCTCGATGCTCGCTTTAACTTTAATTAGCCAATTGAGTGCGGAGGGTCTAAGCTCCTCTTCATTTGTTCCCGTTAACGACCACAAGCCACCACATCTATGTCCTGCCCACTTGTAGCTGTTGGTTAGGCTAAGCCGGTTAGAACCCCTCCACCATTTTGAATTTTAGATAGGTAGGATCAGCGTTGATGTGGGAGATTGTTCTTCCTTATACAAGTTTTTACTAATAGTCATAAGTTCAACTATTCACTAATTTTCCAAACCGGAAACACTAACTTGCAATTTTTATAACATCCGCAAGTGCTGTTGATTTAGCAAACTTGTATGCAATTAAACTTTTGATTCACCATTGAAACTTGAAAATTGAGGCAATTTTGTATAAATTTCTTAAATATGGACAAAACTTAAACAATACTATCAAAGGGACATCTGATGATATTGTTTGTGCAAGAAATACAAAAAATTTCACTGATGTACCCGCATATCACTAGTTATGACTTTTTGTTCCCATTTATAATGGTTTAGCAAAATGACCTCGGAGGCAGCACTTCAAGTTATAAATTGACAAGTGTTGTCTGCGAAGAGATTAAAGTGGCAAGTGCTGCCGAGACAATACTTCAAGTTATTTGGGAGAATGTGGAAGAGATAAAATGGCAAGTGTTGCTTATGTAAGAAAGGGACAAAGTCAAGTGTTTTCAAGTGCTTCCTAAGTGACAACACTCATGAGAAAAGGAGGGCAGAGCAACACTTTAAGTTATTTGAGAGAATGTTGAAAGAGATAGAGGCAACACTTACTAGAAAGTGAGATCGGGATATGAGCGTCAATATAAGATTTTATAGGGGTATTTTCGTCAAGAATTTATTTATTAAAGTTAGCGGAGGTCATTCTTGCAAAACCACTTTAAGCGGGGTCAATAAGGCAAACCACTGTTTATGGTGTCATAGTTTTGTAAATTTCCCTAAGAAATAGTCTTGTAGCTAGGCATTTTACTAAGATTTTTCCAAGATTTTGAGCAAAATAAACAAATTTGGCATTGATGTTACAACTTAGGCTCTAGTAAGAAAATTCTTACAATCTCGCCCTCGTCAGAAAATGTTCATGGCGAAAGTCAAAGGGAAGCTCCCTGCAATTTCTAGAATGATTTGGGGATTGCCATGAACTTATTATGGGAATCAAAATATGAAAAATTTCTTATAGGGGACAAATATGTGAAGGAGCGCCAAAAGAGTCCTATTTCCGTTACAAGAAATCTTGATCCATGAATGCAGTTATCAATTTGGGGAAAGTGCATGAGAGACCACTTTTGCCAGTGATCTTTAATTTGAGGCCATTTTTTTATTGATTTTACATGAGAGACCACTTTTTGGAACTTCAATCATTTTAGGTTGAACTTCACACAAGTTCAGCCCACAAGGGTTGAAATTTAACTTCAGTTCATCACAAGGATTGAAGTTCAAACTTCGGCTCACAAAGGTTGAAGTTTACGGCATCTATGCCTAAAAGTTCAACCCTTACGGATTGAAGCTGAACTTCATAAATAAGCATGAAGCACAAAGATTGAAGCTCCAAAAAGTGGTCTCTCATGTAAAATCAATAAAAAAAATGGCTTTAAACTAAATACCAGTGGTAAAAGTAGCCTCTGGGCTACTATCAATCGGGCGTAGGCTCAACATTGTGGGCTTTAACGTTCATTCGAAGAGGATCAGTAGAATTTTGGCTGGGTAGCTGCTTTTTGCAGAGTGCTAAGCAATGAATAATTAGTTTGACAATTTCTGAAAATAGCCACAATTGCTCAAACTTTAGAGAATTTTGCACTGAACTCTATTGTGACACCCTAGTTAAGGATTAAGTATCCCACATCGGCATAACAAAGGAGTGATGTTGGGTATTTAAGTAAGCATGTTTTAGACTCTAGGGACGCATTTTAAAGCTGTGCGGGCCTTGGTGCAGAGCGGACTGTATCACTAGCGGACATCGGCTGTTACAGATGGTATCAAAGCCACTCCGTGTCAGCCTTGTCGATTTGGGGCAGAGTTAAAGACTAAGTCTAGGCACAAATTTCGGGTAAGCGGGGCAAACCTCAGTGCTGAGTTTAGGCGAATCCCGAGTACGCGGGGCAAACCTCAGCGAGGACGCTGAGTCCATAAGAGGGGGTGTATGTGACGCCCTAGCTAAGGATTAAGTATCCCACATCGGCATAACACATGAGTGATCCTGGATATTTAAGTAAGCATGCCTTAGATACTAGTGACACGTTTTAAAGCCGTGCAGGCCTGCCCATAGCGGAAAGTATCACGAACGGGTTTCGGCTGTTACAGATGGATTTGAGAGGAAATGAATGCATGAATAAATCGAGAAATTTTGATTCGTAACCATTTTTGGGCGCACTCAAATAGTTTTATCCACTGTTTGAAAACTAATTGAGAAATAGCCAAAAATTCGCCCGCACACTTACGCTCCATTAGCGTTGGAAAAACACTCCAGACTAGTCCCATAACAAAATAAAGGGGTTGAAGCTTTATATATAAAGTCTCATAGGTCCCATTATTTTATTATGTGGCTTTATATATAAAGCTTCACTCCCATAACAAAATACTAGGACTCGTTTGAAGGTGGCTATTTTTCAGCGAATTTGTTTTTGACGGTTATAAATTAATTAGCGCGCGCCAAACAGGCCCTACGCGAAATTTTAACGAATAAATTCTATTGTTGGATTACTAAGAAAAGATCTTGAATTTTGAGTGTATGGGCTATACTTTTAAAACTTTGAAATACTAGTATTCACCGATTAGCGCTAGAACCGTCAATATGGGCTTGGCCCGCTGGGCTGGCCCAGTCTGACCCGTAATTTAATAGGGTTGGGCTAAGATTTTTTTAGCCCACGAAACACTGAGGCTTTTTAGCCCGACCCACGCAAGCCCACGGCCCGTGAGGCTTGGGTGAGGCTGGGCTGGGCCGGCCCGTGGGCTTAATTAAATAAAATAATTTAAATAATAAAATAAGGACCAGTCTAAAAATAATGAATCAGAGCTTCTAGTTTTGAATATTATGTTGCGATTTTTCAGTATTTATATTTTGACAAATATTATATTATTGGTATCTTTTTATGTTTTCATTTTAATGTTATTTGGAATACGGGTTCTTGGAGAATAACAATTTACCAAATGTGTGTGGTGACTTATCAAAGTTTGTAAATTTTTTTCTGATTATATTGTGTTAATAACAGTTTATGATATCTGAAATTGCTCCAGGAATTTTAAGAAATTAAGATTCTCTTTTAACTAATGACAATTGAAATAAATTTTAAGTTCGCATTGGATACTTTTTGACACCAAAGTTTGTACTATATTTTTACTTGTTACATCATCTCCTTTATAAGAATTGTTCAGCTGGATATCATCGTAATATTTGGTTTACTTCTAGTATATACTATTATTAAAAATTCAAAAATCAAACTAATATTATTAAGAAATAATAAATAATAAATAATGGTGGGCTAGCCCGGCCCGGCCTGCAGCCCACATAGGGCTGGGTTGGGCTAATAATTTAATGGCCCGTGTGAATTGTGGGCCGGCCCGGCCTGGCCCGGCAAATTGCAAAGCCCACGTGGATTGGGTCGGGCCGGCCCATTTTGACAGCACTAATTAGCGCTTTAAAAAGATCGCCAAATGTTCAAGAGGACCACTACTTCAAATTGGGTCAGGTACACAATAAACCATTTGTGTAATACTTATATGTTTTCTTATTAGAATATCATCAGTATTAGATCGAATACCTAATGAGGTCGATAGATTGAATTTTTTTTCATTAGTGGTGGACTACCAACCGAGTCTAAGCTACAAGAATCTTCATCTTACAAAAACTTTTTGTCAATCACGAGCTAAGTAATTAATTACTACTAAATTTGCAATGGTTGCTTAGAATCTCAATAGTATTAGTGTAACTTAGTAGTAATTTCTTTAGGGTTGGGTCACGAGTAAAGAATCTACTTGGTAAAAAATTACTCCAGTATGGTTTGTGAATCGCATGTAAGGTCAGAAATTGACGAGTCTTAGTCAAAGATTAGGTTAGGTCTATATATTGTCGGAATAATTGAAAGGTCTTAATTAACTCAAGGATTTGTTTTCTGACTAGTCTTTTCTTTTCCTTCAAATGATTGATTAGTTATACATCTTATTTTTAGAAGTATGCTGATTTTGGTCAAAATAATATTGCCTCAGACCAACCAAAAGAAACAAATAATTGCAACAAAAATAGAATCAAATCCACAGCTAGCAAGCAGCCCTTGTATAGTTCTCCCTCACAACATCCACCCCCATTTAATTTCCATCTAAATTTACCTCGAAAATACAGTTTACTCGACCCTCACCCATGGTCTGGTGAAAGTCTTACTCCGTCTCTCGATTAGTTCAAACTTCTCTATCAGCTTGGTCCAATAAAATAAGAATTGTACTATACATATTTTTTTACGACCCACACGTTATATTCCTTGCAAATGCTTATCACGTGGCAAAAATGGTTATCTAATGCCAATTGCTTATTCCTCTCTGATGTATATGTAACCTTATCCTAATCACACGATTCTACAACGAGTTGTCCTTTCAATGAAACATATGAATCAATGATCGAATCAAACAGTAATGCCGTGAGAATTATTGTTGATCTTTAGTCAGAGGAACGATGTACATGTTTTGTCATCTTCCAGTTATTTCCCTTGAAAGAGAAGTCCAGTTAGTTTTGTGGAATTCATGATTGGCGCTTGGTTGAAATATGGCCATAATAAGACTTGTCATTTTCTATATATGTCGTATTTGCTATGTAATTAGTTGTTAGTAGTATTATTTTACGAAATCGATCTTAGACAACAACAAGTGAGTCACAGTCAGGCTAGAAAGGGAGGTCAAGCTAAGCTATTGGCTTTAATTATCTAATGTTCCTTTCACAGTTTCACTGTACTCCACCATCTCTTTCACTGAACCTGCCAATTAACAAGGGTTTTTGCTAAAAGGTTCTCTAGCATTATTTATTTGTTTCACGATTTTGAGTTATAAAATCATATTGTACTTAGATTAGTATACTCAGGATGAGCCAATATTGAAGTGTGTGATCATCTAAAAGGTTAAACATTCAGAGAGAACAATTAATTATGTAATGTCTCAACACCTTTCATTAGTTGGTTTTAGGCCTAATTTTATAAAAATATTACTCTCACCCAGATGCGTCAAAGGAGTTAGAGCGTGACATATAGTATATCTTTTATAATATTTATATAAACTTTATCACTTAATGTAAATGACATCAATTCTTGATCGATCTTTGTTTATTAGTTAAACTTGATAAACCAACATGTTTGGTCCTTACGTTAAGTTTTTTCAATCTATTGTTCCATGATTGCAAATTTGCAATTTGAAAGGCAATTGTGTGAAGGAACCGGGTGATTTTTTCTTCGGTCTTCTTGAAGAGCTTCTAGTATCTAGAGAAAAATAGATTTTCATATTTATTTACCAAGAAAAGAATGACAATATAAATTACCATAGACCATTTCAAACTTTGCAACTTTTCTTCCCATATACAATGGCTAGTTGGAAGTCAACCCATGAGTTCGTTTTGGCTTTTAGGGGGTTTAGGCCTACTTCATGTGTCTCCCAGTTGATGTTAACCGTAGTACTAAATCTATGAATTTAAGGTTAGGACTTAAGGACAATTATTTTTCTAAAAATGTTGTGATATGTCATTTTCACACGTGTGAGTGGTTCCTTATCGTCATTATTATCAATTAGGTTATAGCTAAGCTTGAGAAGAATCATGTACAGTACTCCAGCATGTAAAATTTATTGTCCATCTAATAGACAAGGTGGTCACGATCGGGGACAGATAAATTCCAGCAGCGAGTGCGCTCACAGCTGCGTACTGTATTGGCCTAAACAGATTTAGAATTACAAATTGAATTTGGATTGCGAATAAAAGCAAATCTAAGTATCAAAACCGAAACAATAGCAAGAATAAAAAAAATTGTGAGTAAATTGCGTGATTTCAATATATATGAATGAGTACAAAATTTGGCAGAGTTTTGGAATATATTTCTGAATGATTACAACATAAGAAATGAAGCTATTTATAGATGCATAAGCTTTGACCACGTTTTCTATTTCTGACCACTCTCAGACCCATGTTGCACACATCTGATGGTGGAGTTAGTGGGCTGAAGTAGTGAAAGATTGTGCTTCTATAAATGAGATTGTCCACCGAAGTTCATAGTGACGACCTCGGTGATGCGAACGAGGCGAAGTCTCACCGAGTTTTAACTTGAAACCTATCTTCGATGATTGACTTCGACTTACATCGGTGACTTTGTTGTTAACTTCGGTCTTCTGTATCCAAATCATCTGTTCGGTTAGCTTTACTTCACACAACCGACGTGTCATGTGTGCACGCCGAACTTTACCCAATACACGTACTGTCATCGTCTTGAATGATACTAAACAGTTGCATAAGTCTCGAAATATACGTATATAGAGTTGAATTTATCAATAAAAACAATTTACTAAATAGTCTTGTTACCTTTGGAGTTTTTTTTTAAGGTTATGTTCTCCATATAGGAGCACATCACTATATGCAGCTAAAAATTTTTGACAAAGAAGTCTGAATGTATCTTTATGCTTAACTGACATAAAAGTGTTGTGAAAATAATGAAACTATCTATGCTAGTCCTTTATATTGGTACTAGCACGCTCCTAAACTTATTATAAACTTGTTGGTTTCAGGTTTAGTTTAAAAAAATTCTTGTTGAGTTAAAAAAGGTGATGGACTATGTATTCGTTGCTCTAAAATATTGATCTGTCTGCTATCATATGATTTATGATTCTTCTAAGCAACAATTTATTCACGACCAACCCATATCATAGTTTTTGATTAAAAAGTCAGGGAAAATGAAAAGAAATCAACAATTTGATATACATGGACAAGAAAATAAGGTAGTTTGAGCAATAGAAAAGTAATATTGGTAAATCACGAGATTAAGAATCTTTGTCTTAATCAAAGACAAAAAATTGAAGGGTACTAATTAGCACACAAATTAGCTCAATATTTATCGCTACTTGTTTGCAGATTAGTCTTTTCTTCGTCTTCAAATAATTGACCTAATCTGTGAAAACGAAAAAGTGACAAGTTATTAGAATTTCTTGCCACTGCAACACTTATATAATTATCTAATAAAGAAGTTTTTCTTCTTCTTTGGCATTGTTAATATTTGAATAGAGAATTTCAAGTGGACGACAATGATTAGAAGAAGCACACGACCAATTTAAAATATTACTAATAGGATATGTTTGACTTCCTAAGGAGAAAATACACTCTCTCAACCACTGACTTATAAAAAATTGAAAAAGGAAACAAGGAACACCCAGTATTAAATACCATCTTCCATTGCTTTGTTAAGAACTGTGGCATTTGATTGCAGGACAGTTTTGTTTTTTTGCTTATTTGTTTTGGAAAAAATAAAGTGTATTACGTTTTATATGGTGCCAAACAATTTTTTTAAAAAAGTTTCTTCATTATTTGATACTCCCTCTGTTCCAAGATGATTGTCATAGTTCGGATTTCGAGAGTCAAACGAGTTTAACTTTGACCATAATATTTTCATGTCTTTTAAATATTTTGAATTATTAATTGTTGTGACTTATAGTACTTTTTTATGTAGTTTCTAAATACATAAACATCGTTACAAAAAACTTAAAGATTATACGTTTAATTTTACGGTCAAAATGAACTCGTTTGACTCTCGAAATCCGAACTATGACAACTATTTTGAAACGGATGGAGTATTATGTGATGCATGCAACCTTATCCTAATCATACATTGATTCCATTCAATAAACATTAATATCTGAATCGAATTACTTGAGCAACCCAATAATGCTGTGATATGATTCTCGACCTAGGTCTCCAGAGAGAAGGAAAACGAACAATATATAATTAGTTGTATATGTTATGCATCTTCCAGTCATTTATCCTAGACTAGAATGGTAAGTAGTAAAGTTTTGATAATGTGGAATTAAATTTGATTAGGTCGATCTTGGCGGGATTCAGTCCATTAGACTTGTTTCAATCATTGATTTCACCTCATCCTTTGCTTGTCCTTTTCATTCTTTTTTTAATAACCATATTAAGGCATGATAATACATAATCACTTTTATGAACTCTTTCGTAGGTGTTTGGAAAATCTTTGACTAAAGTTGAAAGAAAAAAATGTACTTTTTAAGTAATATGTAAAGAATCTAGTTGTGCTAACCTTCGGACATAAATTTCACACAGAAAAAGTTAATGTTGTAATAAAAACCATTAGTATTTCGCTAGAAATATTCAAACAAACACTACTAGAATTCACGCATTTGTCGAGAGAGATCGGCGAGGGAGTTCCCTCTCCAAACGCGCGATGGAGAGAAAGTCCCTAGCAACACGCGCCTCAGAATTCGGCTCATCGTTGAGAAATTTTGGCGAGGGAAAGGCTTAGCTACTGTTGTGTAGGTCAATTTTTATATATTGTGTCAGTTTTACTATGCTAAAGATGTCTCTCGCCAAAACAAGGAGAGAGAAATATTTTTAGAATATTTTGGCTAGGGAATTCCCTCTCCAAGTACAAAAATTATTTTTTTCTACACACTGTTGCCTGGGGAATTCCATCTCCAAGTATAAAAATTATATATTTTTAATTCACTTTGGCTAGGAAATTTCCTCTCCAAATACTATAAAAATATTTTTACCATAACACTTGGCTAGGGAGTCTCCTCGCCAAGCGTAGTATACCTGAAACACAAAAATCAGTAACACTATACAAAACAGCACAGCAACAGCAACAACATAATAAAGCAATTACAGCAGCACAAAAACACCAAAACGATTCACAACATAAATAACACAGAATTACACAGCACCACCATTACAGTGTCACCACAACCTGTCTAACATACTACTAATTAATAAAGCTATATCCGGGCAATTAAACAAGTGTACGCACTTGTTGCATATCAACTAATACAAAAAAATAAAACACTAAAATAATTCTTAAAAGTACTAAACACGTCCCACTTTCAAGTTTAATTCGACCCAAAAATAACAAACTATCGAGAATCATTAATAGTGGTATGGAAGAAATATGTCCAATGTTTTTTGTATTGATTTCTTTTTTTCTTCAACATCTTCATCCAAGTCCAACTCCGGTAAATCAACATCTTCATCCAAGTCTGATTCCGGTACCATATCAATTGAATGTTCAATCGTATCTTAAACGATTTCAATTGAGTTTTCGATTGACTCTTGAGCATATCAATTGAGTTGTTGAGGTTGATATCCATGATAGATCTTGACGGAGGGGCTGCAAATTTTGAAAAAAAAAAAAACCCCGTTTATGTTTAAATTTTACCGAGAAATAGTGAAAAAAAGACGGGCAAAACTTACCAAACTTGCCTTGCGATGGATTGACGGAGAAATAAAAATGGAGTCGCCGTAGTAAGTAGCGTCGACGGTGTAGCAGTGAAGGAGATGGACAAGACAGTGAGGGAGATGTATTTTGTTTGGTGTGGAGTGTGTTATTTGTAAAGTGACTTACACTGAAGGAGTATAAAATTCTCTTTCCTAATTGGCTAAGGAAGTCCCTCGCCACACGCCTGACAGATCTGCAGCTTTTGATTGGCGAGGGAATTCCCAAGTCAATCAGGAAAGAGAATTTTATACTCCTTTTAATTATTACAATACACATGGTCAAACGCGAAATTTATGGTCAAATGGGAGTTTGACAAGTGAGTCTAAAGGAAAATATAGAACAAAAATAATCTTGCAAAGATTTATTAGTGTACTATTTATGTATTATCTCTTATGTTATTTTTTAAATAATCTAATGATCGTAAAGGATTACAAAACCAAATCTCTATCGTTCAGTATAACTTCAACCTATTTTCCCCCTCTAATGTGTCCATTTTACTAGTTCCACTGCTTCCTCTAGTTGCAACGCAGTATGAACATAGAACTCTGCCTGAGATCATTCTCGCCATTTAATTATTTCAAGAATTTTTAAGTCATAATTAAAATCCTGATACAGCTGCCATCAGTATTAGTACTATAGGACGTCGGTCAAAGAGAAACATGGTTAATATAATGAATAATTTGAAGTAGCTACCGTTATCACAGTTGCAACAACTTTACGTTCAATAAGTTTGAAAATAACATAACAGCTGGAGTTATTAAAGTTCTTTGGATGACGGCTAACTAAGAATTAGGCATCTTCTGAGGAAAATTGCATCTCTTTCAATAGTTTGTTAATGACTTATGAAGGTCTACTATTGAATGACTGCAACTTGCAATTTTATGGCCGGATGCTGTATTTTTGTTTTGCTTGTTAATTACTCAATCTGTTTCAAAATGGATGACATGTTTCGAATTTCGAGAGTTGGATGAGTTCATTTTGACCGTGAATTTGAACATATAATTTTTAAGTTTTTTCGAACGATATTTATATATTTGGGAACTACATAAAAATTACTATAAATCACAATAATTAATAATTCAAATATTTAAAAGACATGTGAAAATATTACGGTCAAAGATAAACTCGTTTTTTATTCTCGATATTCGAAATATGTCATTCATTGTGGAACCGAGGGAGTATTTATTTCCTTAGAAAAAATAAACTTCTAAGTTTTGTTAAAAATAGTAAGCTTTTCCCTTATTAGAAAACCTCAACTGAACTCATATTATGTAAATTAAAGCATATATTTTCATCTGGATGTCTTTTATTTGATCTCTTGACTGCATGTTACTATCATACTATGTTAGGACCGAAAGGATAACTTTATAATTTGCCAAAAAATTGTGATATTTTAGCTTCACACGTGTGGCTACCTTTCCTCATTATTAGGATAAGCTTATGGTAGGGTCATGTACACTCTAGCAAGTTATGCATTGATGGATCCATCTAACATGTCTGATATAAGGAAATTAAAATTTTGCGTCATTTGTGCTCTTACTTGTAGAAAATATTTACTACAACATTCTAGGTTTGCAGGGGATCTTATGCAACTTGTTTAGGTGCTAGTCGCATAAAGAAAACTTGCTACTTTAGGTATTACTCTTCCGGTCCATTTTATTTGATCACTTTTCTTTTTTAAAAGTCAAATAATATAAATTTTGACCAATATTTTGAGATATATTTTTTCACCATATTAATATGACAAGCATTGCAACTTGTAGTACTTTTCGTGTAGTTTTTTAATATCTAAATTATAATTTTAAAATATTGACTAAATCTAGTTCAATTTGAATTCGAAAATTGGTCAACTTGATTCTCAAAAAGTAAAAAACATCAAATAAAATGGACCGGAGTGAGTATAACTATCCGTCCTTTGGAATATTTTACTACTATCATGAATATCAAGTAGTAGTACAAATTTTAGACACGACCCATACCTGTTACAGGTCTGATTCAAAGAACCTATATCATTTACTACTAATAACTAGGTCTAGGCCAAAACCAACATGATTTCTTGGACCAGTACTTATAATAAATTAAATATTAGCTTGTGAGAATTATCTACGAGGGAAAAATAAAAAAGAATGATTTAGAGCACCTACTGAACAATTTGAGAAGATTTCAATTCGATTGAAATTCCTTGATTTTGATGTGGAAATATGCAGAAGTTGAAGCTGAAGGGGTCAGGTTAACACTAATTGGAGAAGTAGCATATATAATCAAAATAATTACAAAATAGTGTGAGAATAACATAGATATGTAGTCGTTTAAGGCCTTCGTATGACAAACATTACATTGAATCCCTTCTAACGAAGAAATTGACCTACTGAAAAAGCTCATCCCTTCAATATTTTGCTAAGGTCTATTAATTAGTTCTTCACTATTAAAGAAAGGTTGATCTCTTTCGAGTTAGAACTCGTTATCATTGCAATGTCAAAAACCGACCTTATTAATGTAAGGATGATTTCTAATGAGGATGGCCAGAGAACATCTAGTCACATCCCTTATATACAGTTTTATAAAAGAAAATCAATATGTTTTGTCTAAATTAAAATTGTACAAATCTCTGAATTTGAGGTTAGGATGAAAGTACAATAATTTTCTGTGACATGTCATCTTCAGTCGTCGGAATTTCTTTTCATCATTAAATAAGACCACAAGTAGATCACAAGTAAGCTTGTGAAGGGTCATATACAGCCCAACCAAGTACGTAACATATCTTACCTGGCACTTAATTGTTACTAACTTAGATGCCACTACTGTCAAATACAACGCCTAAGTTATAACTTGATACAGAGACGGATTAAAAATTTGACTAGTATGAGTTCACTATTAGTTTTAATGTCAATTATCTCAAGCTGTGTGGAAATTACAATTTTTTCGAACCGTGACAATCTTTTCGGAAATGCCAGAAATTATTATAGTGAAACAGAAAAGTCCAATCATTCAAAATATGTGAAGTTATCATTTTCCTTTATTCAAAATTTTGGAAAATGTGTGCGTGTGTACATATAATCATTTTGAAGTCTAGATTGCGACAAGGAAATTTGTTTAGCTTGAAGTTTTTAAACCTTTCTGCCAAAAAGATTGGTGAGGGTCTGAGGGACATGCATGGTTGGTTTGCTTAATTGACAATTCGCTTGGTTCCAAGATACATTAAAAACGAGTCAATATGTGCCCCTTTCATGAATAATAGACCATTGAAAGATGAAAAATTATAGGAATCAATGTATTCTCCAAATCAAACTCTTTTCCAGAGATACGAAAAATTAAGTGAGATAACTGGATTTCTTCTTCTTGTTGTTGTGTGTGTGTTGTTTGGGGGTGGGGGGGGGATTTAGTTTCTGCTTTTCAAAGGGAAAAGGTAGACCCCTCGACCTCCATTATTGGTTGTTCTTGTCTATTGACATTTTGGATACAAATTCATTTCATACTTGATCTGCTATCTCTAAAATCTTAAGGTGTGGGGCTTATTGATTAAACACCCCCACCACCCACAAAAGTGATTGACGCATTGTATTTACAAATTCCATGCATCTTCCTTTCTGCTTTCACCTTGTATATATCCTTGAGTAATCATCTTTCATTAATTTGAAAAGAAAATAAAACAGACACTAGAAATGGTGAAAATGAAGTTCTCCTGAAAATTACTCGTGGAAGACATGAAGTACTTCTCTTACGTTATAAGAGAACTTTTTATCGACCAAGTAAATTTAATTGAACCCTTAGGTAGGTTCATCCCTGGGTTTGCCGCACCATGTGAGCTAACCACGGAGTTGTGGCTAAAAAGATTGATGAGAAGGACAAAATTATAAGAGTAATATAACATTTTAACCTCTCTTGAATGTAATAGAGGAAACAATTGACTATTTAAACCATCAATTCCAACAGCTCGATATTTTAACACTTGGATTTATTGTATGACAATAGTTCTGCTACACATACCTACTATGCTCTTGAATGTAAAGATTGATAGTTTCTCAGTTCAATTCAATTGATGGTACTAACAGCCGACAAAAGATCAATCTCAATTGAAAAAAGTAATATAATCTCGTAATCTAGTTTTAGTTTCTAAGTAAGAGTGTATCAAGATTAAAGGGTAGCAAGAGTAGAAGTTAATATCCTAAGAAACTTGACCTATAGCTTAGGTGATTAATCACGTAAGATAGGTGACAATAATTAGTTATGGATAAGGACTATGATATCCAGTTACATTATTACTAGTTTTTATTATGCTTCAACTTGTCACCTAACATTCAATTAGATGGGACTGATCGCTGGTGTCACTGAACATAATGCCAGTAATTAGTACTCCTATATATTTAAGAAAAAGGATAATAATATAATAATCCAAGCATGGAATTATAATTTGAACGATCAGTACTAAGGTATATACGGTAGCTGCAATTTGGCACCCTTAAGTTGACCAAATTAAGAATCAAAATATTTGCATGCATTAAAGGCATTTATTAGCTGTAAATGAATAAGATGAACAAACAACTGTTTTCCACCATAAACCTAAAGTCAGTAGGCTTCTTGCAGTAATCTTAGGACCAATCTACTTTGGCGTGTTAGAGCCCTTATTAAGGAGATTTTAAATTTCCTTTATGAACAACTTGAAGTTTTCTATGACGATCATTAGTCCATAACCAAGAAACGATAATATGTTTTACCTGATTCCACTATCCTTACTAGCTACTTTATGAAGTCATTTTCCAAATTCCTCCAACTTTTGAAAACATACTTGACCTTATAAAGAATGTCGTTTTGTAGATTTTGTTTTCTTCGGAAAGAATATCCTTTCCGTCCGTTTTTATCGGTCACCTTTTAGATTATTACATTCATTAAAAAATAAAATAAAAGTTTGATATTTTACATATTTACTCTTATTAATTATGTTTTGGAAATTTAAATGTAACCATTTTTTAGAAATAACTATCTAATGATACCCTTCAAAAACTAAATAATACCTTTAATTTTAGTGTATACAAGTTTAGCTATAGGGTTAGTCTAGAAAATTTGAATTATGTCTTGGGATTTTCATAGAACTATTAAGATACATGTATACAAGTTCTTTTTATTAAGATTCATGTATCACTTTCAACAAGTAACTTTTACAAATGCAATATTTTTCATAAATATAAATGTTCAAAGTGTTCTACGATTAATGCGAAAAAATGAGTTTTACATCTAAGATTTACTCCACACTTCCTTTTTCACGTGTCGTACTGTCATGCCGTTAAGTCTAACCCTCCTCTTAATTAATCTCAACATTCTACACAAGGCATACTTCAATCTTTTTGCTTAAGAGTACTTATTTACATCATCAATAGCCTTTTGTTCTATCATCTTCTATTTCTTTAGGTTTTTCAATTTAGAGGAAGATGACCTTTCCATGCGGGACTACAAGAGATGCTTGTCATCATCGGGATGGAGAGTGGCAATTGGCTTAATTCTACTGAGGTAACTTTAATCTCTTTGCATTTTTTGCTTTCCTTTTTGGTCCTTATTAGATTCTCATGGTTTGAAATAATTTTGCACGTGATGGTAGAAAATAATAAGTTAGTAGCATATAACTTTGACATGTTAGACAATATAATTAGACATTTATTAGTAGTATATAACTTTGACATGTTAGACAATATAATTAGACATTTATCTGTCTATTCAACTACTTTCTACCCTTCATGACAGTCTAGAAGTATATTCATATTACGGGTTAAAAATTTATCTTCATTTTATCATGGTTTCTAATAGCAATATTTAGGTGCATACACTTGCACTTGTATTATTTTTAGAAAAGTTTAGTTTTGACAATACATTAAGAAATATTTTTGTCAAGTAAACATATAACATTCAGAAGCCATTGCCGATCTGAAAATTGATGGACTACTCAAATAATAGTCACTAATATATAGTACTTTTTTATAACTCAAACACATTTTACGGTAATATTTATGTATATTTAAAAGTTATTTTATTTATATCTATGGGCCTCACGCGTGCCCAAAGACTAGTATAACAAAATGCGTCTCACATGAATTGAAAAGTCTTATCCATAAGTAGCGGGATTCTTCAAGTTAATAGAAGTAGGAGTATTTGTTTTCGACAACTTCAAGAACACGGAACAACGTAAACAAAATGATATCTCATTATGCTTAACAAATTAATTTTATCGAGTTCTTCCAATCTTAATAGGCTATATCAACGAGAATTTGAAGGAGCTAATTTCATACATCAATTCAGTAATTTTCCCATGATGTGTACTTGAAAAAACTATGAATCGTATTATTGAGTATGTGTACTTGAGTACGGTGGTGTGTCATCGTGGAAGAGTATGGTTTGCACTTTGGAAATTGGATTTATTCTCTAGATTTGGACAAAAGCTTTGAGGTGCTCAACATTGATAATTTTTTTCTTCATTGCTTTAATTTCACTTTTGTCCTCTATATATCTGCATTCTTTTTTCGCCGTTGCAGGGCTAAATCTAACAGGGCACGCATGCGTACGGCTACTGACGAATATTTCAGAAACTTTCAGGAAATTTAGACAAAGTGGCTGGTGGCAACTCACTAGTAGGCTAATTCCAAAAGTGGCCCTCTTGTAGACTTTGGAACATGATTTGTCTTTGGAACTGAATTTGAGTTCTTTTGGGACCATTAATTGGTAGGGGCAACATTGAAAGTTATGGTTCGATACTCATCCATATTTGACCATAGGATGCAAATTTTTGTCGTAAGACAATTGAGAATTGGGAGTTTTGCCGACGTTACAATTATTCATCCACACGTGATTCTTTGGTTTCTTGTACTTATCGATCCTGTTAAATATCACCGTACATGAAATTGGAAACATAAAGTTAATTTGCGGCAATTTGTTGCACTAAGTTCACGTTATCTATTTTGAATACGATTGTCTTGTTTAAAAGTTTATAGTTGTATTAAAGTGAATTTAGTGTATTTACAAAACTACGTCGACATCTCCCCTCACACACAGGCGTGTTTGATTCTTAGCTTTCTTACGAGCCAAACACATGAAATTTTTTTCTAGTAATGGATGGTAGTGAGAAGTTAACACAAAATATATAATTACTATGATATCATGTTAAAATAAGTAAATATCCCATTAAAAAGTCGGGTTGATAAATGAATAATACTTTATAGTACACATTTGTGTATTCAATAATGTAAACGGTAGGAAGAAATGCCGGACCATATTAATAGTATGGCATACAATGTTGCTTTGCCTTTTTTTAATGAGAATCGGAGGCGGATAGATATATTACTTGAGACCTTCAATAATTGACATAGTTATATTAAATTTATTAGTGTTCCGTCGTGCTCAAATCCTGAGACCACCTCTAATGAGATCATTCTTACAATTTGAACTCATATTTCTCTTATCATATGAAACATATATTAGGGGCTTAGTGTTGTGTCAAACCTCCATTAGAAAGTTTAAAGTATGAGAAAAATTTCAAATATATAAAATAATCTTATATTATGTATGAGTTTTAATGAAGTGTTATGTGATTGTATTAAAGTACTGCCTAGAATATATGTGACATTACATTCTTAGAAATATAATACTCTTTGAACAATTTAACCACGCTAGCAATCACTGTGTAAGAATTTTGAATGTAAAATAACTAAAGAAGGAAGGTTTGTGTAAGTATCAAAATCCTTAAATAATCAAAATGGTTTTTGAAGAATAAATCTAATACCAAACACAAATATTATGCATGAGATCGAGCTTGTGAAATCAATTCATCATCCCTGAATGGCTGAATTCATACTCAATAGTAATATTGATACCCATGGATAAATAGGGAATACATAAAACTCGGTAATGTACAACAAGTATTCTAAGCATATACGCATGCTATGTCTTTAATTTGCGTTTTGATTGTTTTTGCTAGGGATGAACATAGGTCGCGTTGGTCCGATTTTTTAATTTATCAAACCAAATCAATTATATCGGGTTTTTAAATCAATAAACCAATCAAACCAAATAAAGTCGGTTTTTCTATCTCGAGTTTTCTATGTTTTTTTTTTTTTTTTTGGATTTTTTCGGGTTATACGGTTTTTTCGATTTTTTATTGGCAAGCAACAATTTCATGGTGCTTTTTCAAGCAAAGAATGCAATAAAAAAAATTTGTTGTAAAAAATATTAACATAACAAAAATTAAGATAGTATATTTCACATATTCTAATTGTACACATAGATTTTATTAAACATAAACTATCTAAATAATAATATAGATTGATTATACTATAAGTATACAATACATAATTATACTCGGTGTCCTTTATGGTATTTGAAATATTTTTTTAGGATGAATTGTGGATTGTTGACTAGGATATCTATTTTTAGCGAGATAGAAGAATATGATTTTAAAAGATAGGGATATCTAATACACATTGATTTAGGAGATTAATCGAAATTATGAAAGTATTATTTTTAAAAATAAACTACAAAATATAGTATTAAATTCTCAAAAATTGTATTAGTGAGAATATTTTAAAGTGTTGGGTACATAATAAATAGAATTACTTTGGAGATGGTGTTTTATATTAATTTCACTATTTTATGTATAAAAAATTTAAAATAATATATATGTAATGTCGGTTTAGTTTGGTATCGGTTCGGGTTTTCCTTTGTTAATATCAAACCAAACCTAATATGTCGGTTTATTTTCTTCCAACACCAAACCAAATCAAACCAAACCATTAGTCGGTTTTTTTTTTGATTTGATTTGGTTTATCGGTTTGGTTCGATTTGCCGATTTGATTTGTACACCCCTAATTTTGGCTTTTCATTCGATTTTCATAGCATACTTTTGGACATGATTAATCCTAATAAAATCCATAACATTTTGATCTATGATCTCACAATCTAGTGATCAAATTACAACTTCTTGTCCCATTACGACATTTCTAAACAACAACATAAAACTGAAGAATTGAAAATCGAAGAGGATGGTCGGCAGCCGTCCTCCCAATATTCGTCTGCGCGTTTTGAAAACCCCAGAAAAATCACTTTACAAAAACTTTTTGTACAACAAGTCTATTGTTTCAAGACTCAACAACCCACTAATATTTCGCCTCCCAAATCAGTAGCAATATGGAAAAAAGCAAAAAGCCCCCACTTCACCTACTTTATTTTGGGGAATGACGGATTATATTGTAGGGTATAAAACGTATATTGTCATCCAGTTGTTCCCTGAAATATTACTTATTTTTTGCTGAAATATTACTTTGTTTTAAAATAAGTCACCAATTAAGACGTATGGTTCACAAAAGGTGATTGAGCTAAAAAGTGCCTTCGGGTCTCGGTTTTGGGATTTATTAACATCAATGGAATAATATGACTCCCTAGAAATATTGCTCTTTCTAGGAAATCTTCCCAATGTTCATCGTAGAAATGTTTTACTGCGTTATAATCAAAGATGTATCTATGATTTAAGCTGTTTGTTTTTGAATAGCACAATTATAAATTAGAGTTTCAAGATTAATATTTGATAATTTTAGTGGCATTCAAGTATATGTAAAAACACATAAAATATACTATCGCCGGTCCACGTTAATTTATTTAGCCCTTCTTAGTGTTAATTGAAAGATTCGCCCGATTATCAGGGAAATTTTAATACTTATTTTCTTCTTTGTTAAACCTAACTCAACCACAAAAATTAATTTAAGAGGTGGAGGATTGATTTGACACCCTTCATTTTTGATATGGGAAATTCTAAACCAATATAAGCTCAACTCTCCAAACCAGAAAATTATTGATAATTTTAAGTAAGATTTCTTTGTACAAATATTTAAGTAATTCATAAGATTAATACTTAGACTTGTTCCATAATCAAATACACCGTATTAGTAATCCTTTAGCAAACTAAACTCTTTTACAAATTCGTTGTTTTAGAAAACGTTCACCATTAGTTTTCTTATTGGTGTGGTATTGATTAAATGAACTTTTTTTTTGAGAGAAAAGTATTACTTCCTCCGTTTAAAAAAAGATGAACCTATTTTCTTTTTAGTTTGTTTAAAAAAGAATGACATCTTTCTAAATTTCGAAAGAAATTTTTACTTATACTCATCTCTAGATGATTTGTAGCCGCACAAATATCACTAACTTATTTTAGACCACAAGTTTCAAAAGTCTTCCCTCGTTTATTAAGCTCCGTGCAAAGTCAAATGGATTCATTTAAAGTGGAACGGAGGGAGTAATGATTTAGACAAATATTGTTATCATTAAAATTACTATAATCTATATGGTTTTTATGAGAGTAAAAATCTATACCTTTTTAATTTCGAAGAGGAGTATTAGCAGTTCCAAATTTGATAAACAATTCATTCGAATGTAATATCTCACGAATTAGATCAGAACGCCGCAGTGTTTTGAAAGTAGAGAAGCAGTAGTGGCCTGGGAGTTTGAATTACTGCACCTAATGTCATTTTTGCTGATGTATATCTTTGGAGTGGCCCATCCTCTATAGCTCTATGCCCTCAAATAATTCAACACACCTTCTATTAGTTCTAATTTCATTTTCCATCCTTAATTATTTTTTATACTAATTTTTTCAAATGAATGTATACAACCTAAATTTAGATTAATCGAATTAGAAAATCTCAACTATTAGGTGGTTACACAACAAAAAATAAACTTGCTCTCACTACTAATACTCCCATTCCCAGCCAAGCACCTAACCGTTTGTTTAGGTACATTAATATAAAGATTAGGATCAGATTCGAGCTGCAGGTTATAGTGTTGTTAGTGCAACAAGAACATATCTTGATTAGAAAATTAATATCTAGATTATTATTCAGTGTTTGATGTATAAAATGATTGGTGTATTTAATAATATATTAGTGTAAGGTAGAAGCTAGGGTATGAAAACTCATGAGGGAGCTTATATTAATACAACAATTTGTGAACTTTTGGTTGAAATAAATTTATTTAATTCATATTTTTCTCCTTTTATAAGAAAAAACACGCTTTTCAAGTTTTTAGTTATTTTGAATCGACAAAATGAAGGAAGACACAGAACATAGATCGCACGATTTTCCTCAGGATCATACTTTTCTTTTTCGTATGGGGAAATATAAACATGACCAAACTGAGTATTATTAGAATAAAACTGAATGTTAATGAAATAGCACTCAAATATCTCTTCTAAAATTTGAACAGTACTACTACTTGACATGTATGAACTGCATGTGTGGTCCTCGAGGATCTTTACCAACTCCATGGCCTAATATAGGCCGCGTGGTCCATGACTTTTTCCCACAAATTCTGCTTTATAATTTGCACATTTTGAACTTTAGCACATAACTTTAGCAGCTCCATTGTTCGCTTGCTAACTTGATCATATCCTATTTTGCATTGATTAATTTTAGATACTTGTGTTTTCATTTCAAACAAAGTTCATTATCTTTTCTTTATCTAAACATAAACTACAAATGTTGTTGAAGTGTGAGAATGTGTCCCACATCGGTGGAAAAGAGAGGGCAAGATACCCATATAAATTTTGGAATATCCTCCATCCTTTGAACTAGCTTTTTAGGATGTGAATTAGGTCCAAACTTATATAGACGTCCGAGTTTGTTGTGCCCGGACGTGTAAGGTGGCTGGTGCCTGATTTTATCAAATGTAATCTCATTTTCTATATTTAACTGGACTAGGTAACTTAAAAAGTAAAATTGCGCAAGTGAAAGGTACGTAACAGTGTGTCACCATAATCCACAACTGTACTAGCAGTCTAGTCTGCTGTGGTACGCCATCACCTAACCTTACTGCACTGCTCTGCTGACAACCTGAATTTAAAATAAGCTAGAAATATTAAGTTCTTAGTTTTATTTTACTCTAAATAATTACTCCCTCCGTCCCAATTTATGTGGCACCATTTGACCGGGCACGGAGTTTAAGAAAATAGAGGTTGACCTTGTTAAATATCAATTTTACCCTTGAAAAAGTAAGAGAGAGAAGATTTGAGTAATAAAAAAGTTGTTGGTAGGTTTAAAAGTATGTAGGGCCCAACAAGGGTAAAATAGAGATGATACATTAAATAGTTGTCAAATAAGGAAAGGTGTCACTTATTTTGGGACAAACAAAAAAAGAAATGGTGCCACATAAATTGGGACGGAGGGAGTAATTATTAATTAACTTGTAATAAACTAGTATTCCAGTACTATAAGACCTAGGAACATCATAATGTTCTTCACCTTAATGAATTAGCTAGTCGGGCATTCACATATAGCTTCTCTAACCGAGGGACTATTAAAACAGTATCATTATTTTGGTGAGGGTAAAACGGTGTATATCTCATCCTTTAAAGGGTCAAATTTACCCTTAAACTAATCGAAATTCAACAGATTTACCCTCCGTTACGAGTTCAGTTTGGCCATGCCCTTAACGTTATTAAAACTGGGGCAAAAATACCCTTCATCAGACGGAACTTACTGACTTGGCACTCAACCAGCTGATTTGGCAAACACGTGGCCACGTGTGCGCCAAATCAGCCACGCAGAACCCCACTTTAATTTTTAACCCAATCCATTTTTTACCCAAAACCCGACCCACTTCTATTATTTTACCCCATCCCACTAAGCTAACCCCACTTTTCAGAGTTTACTTCCCCTCGTTAAACCCTACTGCTAATTTTTCCTCTTGTAATATCACCGGCTAATGAAGTGAAATCTAGATTAAGGCATTGTGAAATCTGAAGTATTTTCGTGTTATATAGTGAAGGTATGTAATTATTTTACTAGTTTTAATCTTGAAAAGTGTTTGTTGGGTTTTAGGGTTTGTGTTTGTGAATTGTGCCGTTTTGCTTGATCTTTAATGACTAAAAAACAAACTTAAATATAGTAAATAGATAAAAATTGCGACTTTGTAGGGTTGGTGGGGTTTGTTTGTGGGGTTTGGTTGTGGTCCTGCCTATTTGTTATTGTCGCCGACCCTTTTCCGAATCTTTAATTTGTTACTTTGTTGTAGTGGTCCCTTATCTGCAATTTTATATGTTTCCTTGCATGTGACAACTGATGAAGATGATTGACAAAGTCGACTTGGTTTTCCACTACGGGGGTGAATGGGTCATTTCACCTTAATTAGTTTATACTAGAAAGTATGTGCATAAGCTGGAGGGGTTTGATAGCTGCTTAATTTATTATGATGATATTTGTGAGGAGTTCACAGAACATCTAGGGTTTAGCCAAGTTAAACAGCTACTGGTGACTGGACCTTCGGGTAGGTATTACATAATAGAAGGAGATGATGGCATGAGGAGTCTTGGATGTTTATTCACTAAAAAGTTCAATGAAATAAATTTCTTTGCTGTAGACTCAACTGACTTGAGGGTTTTTGCCCAAAACATTACACATCATACAGAGTCATTCTCTGTAGATGTTGATGTAGCTTCTGAATGTGAACTTGGTCTTGGTGAATGGGAAGGTGATGATGAGAACTCTGATGACAATAAGTATGATCCTGAAGAACTTGAAACTTATAAAAAACAGAAGAAAAGGGTTATAAATGACAAAAAGATGAGTTTAAAGAATTGGAAAAGGGTATGACCTTTAAGGATATTCAAGAAGCTAGAAAGGTTGTGAATCTGTATGCTTTGGCTAATGGCTATGGTCTCAAGGTCTTGAAAAGTGATAGGACTAGGGTTAGGTACAAATGTGAAGATGGCTGTCCATTTGTGTGTTTAATCTCTAAGGATGGGAGAGATTCTGGTTTTGCAATTAAAACACTGGAACCAGAGCACAAATGTTTTCCTTGCTATAAGAACCCCAGGGCAGATGCCACTACTTTAGCCTACTACTTTAAGGGTAAGGTGCAAAAAGAGCCCAAGTACAGGATAAAGGAGATGAAAAACCATCTGGAGTCTACTCTCAATCTAAATGTGGATGGTTCAAAGCAGAAAAGAGCTAAGAACTTAGCTTTACAGAAGCTGGAAGGCAGTTATCTTGATGACTACAGGAAATTGCATGCTTATGGCCAAGAACTAAAGGAGACCAATCCTGGAAGTGATGTGTACATTAATATTTAAAAGGATGCTCTTGAGGAAGGTAAAAGGAAGTTCCTGGGAATGTACATTTGCTTCCAGGCACTGAAGCAGGGTTGGAAGGCAGGGTTGAGACCACTGATTGGTTTAGATGGTACTTTTCTGAGGGGTAGATATAGAGGTTGTTTGTTGGTAGCAGTGGGACAAGATTCTATGCAACAGTTTTACCCTCTTGCATGGGCAGTAGTAGACAGGGAAACAACAAGGACCTGGACCTGGTTTATTGAACATTTGAGGCTGTCATTGGAGCTGAGTAGTGGAAAGGGAGTGACATTCATATCAGACATGCAAAAGGTGCTGTTTCATTATGCTTTTATTTTTTTTACATTCCTTATAATCCTTTTAATTGTTCAACTTTTTATTAACTTATTTTGATGTTGTTCTATCTCATAGGGACGGTTGGAGGCTGTGAGAGTGGTGCTTCCAGAAGCTCATCACAGATTCTGTATGAGGCACATTGAAGCCAATTGGAGTAAAAGATGGAGGAGTGGTGAAATGAAGAAGTACATGTGGTGGTGTTCTTGGAGTACATATGAAGAGGATTTCAAAGACCAACTAGAAAAGCTGGGTGAACTGAATGCTAAAGCTGCAGCTGACTTACAAAAGTGGCCTGTCCAAGCTTGGTGCAGGGCATATTTTGATACAACATGCAAAAATATGATGGTTGACAACAATTTCACTGAGTCATTTAATGCCTGGATTCTGGATGCAAGGTATATGCCTATCATCAACATGCTGGAAGAGATAAGGGTAAAGGTTATGAAGCTACTGGCAACTAATGAAGATAAGATGAGGACATGGGATGGTGAGTTCAGTCCCTACTGTATGAGGTTGTACAATGACTATAGGGCAATTGCTCACCATTGCAAAGTTGAATTCAATGGTGATAATGGTTATGAAGTGACACAAGGTGATGACAGGCATACTGTATGCCTTGAAATGAAAAAATGCACATGTAGGGTGTGGGATCTGTCTGGTATACCCTGTCCCCATGCTATAAAAGCTTTTCTACACAAGAAGCAAGACCCTGTGGCACAAATGCATTGGTGGCTTAGTAGGGAGGCATATGCACTGACATACAAGCACAAAATGCAGCCTGTTAGAGGGAAAAATTTCTGGAGAGTTGATCCTTCTCAAGCTATGGAACCTCCAGAAGTGTCAAGGACTGTGGGCAGGCCAAAGACTAAGAGAGCAAGGGAACCAGATGAGGCAAGATTGAGAAAAGGACCATGGGTTGCATCAAGGAAGGGAACTATCATGTTCTGCAGTAACTGTGGTGAACCAAACCACAATAGGAAGGGTTGTCACAAGGTAATGTTTTAAACTTTCAATTATTACTAGTTGTTATTACATTGGACTGACTTGAATTTTATACATGTGTAGCCTGTTGGAGAGGCTTCAAGTTCAAGTCAAAATGTGAATCCTGAAGCTTCAAATTCAAGGCAATCTGTGACACAAAGCTCAGCTGCTGGATCAGATGTGGATGTGGAAATGCAGAGTGTGGATGAAGGTTATGAAGCTGCTACACAGTATTCTAGTTATGGTCCTGATGTGGGTTCTTCTTCAGACCCAGACCTGAGACCAATGGTTCTTTCTGAGACCCAAACTAGAATTGCAGAAAGGAAGATGATGTTCAGGGAACCAACTGGAAGGAGGAGGATACAATTTTCTGGAGATCCAAACACAGGAGTGGCAGTACCAAGCAATTTACCATTTCAGCCAGATACTGTAACTTGGAGGGGTAAGGCAGCTGTTACATCTAATCAAATGGTACTTGAAGCTTTGAGGAAGAGACAGAAATTGAGGTCAAGGAGGGGACCTGCACTTCAAGATGAAGACTTTTCTATGGCTTGAAATATTGGCATGTGGCTTATTAGTTTTTGCTGAATTTGGCATGTAAATTGGGATGCTTATTTCAGTTTGTGTTTGGATATTTGTGTCATACTTGGCATGTATTTTGGATACACTTTCTCAGTAATTAGGTCTTTAAGTTGGTAGCAGACTGAAACACTGTTTAAGCTTGGCATGTATAGCCAGCTTTTTTTTGGTTTGTTTGCTTAGCTGTTGAACAGCTTTGGCAGTTAGCATATGATGGTTATTGGCTTTAGCTTATGGGATTAATGTAACTGCCGTTAATGTTTATTACTACATCTGTTTTATGCCATTAAATTGTTGTTTCTGTCATTAAATTGGTGTGTGTGAAAGTGCAGCAGTTATGGTATGAATGTGCCGAAAATTGAAGGGGTGTGAATTGTGAATGAACCTCTTCAATTGCAACCTTTTGAACTGAATAGGCACATAGTGTGAATAGGCACTTAGTGCAAGTGAAGAGGCACAATCCCTAGCCTATATATAAGTGAATGTTTGTCTTCCAAATACACCAAAAAACAGTAACCAAAGCAGTACCAAAAATCAGTAACCAAAGCAGCAAGCAACAGTAGGGACAATATGCCTCGAAGAGGAAGTCGACATCCTAGGGCGCCTGCAACTGATCGTAGAGAGCCAAGAACAACAGAGATAGAACATGTTCGTCAAGATATTGCAGCACTAGGTGCAGATATGGATCAACTGCCTATGTATATCAACGATGTGCAAAATCAAGTTATTGGACTAGAGAACAGGTTTGTCCAATTTGTTGAGGACTATAGGAGGGACATACGACGGATGAAGCGTATGCTCCGTGGATTACTTGCTGAGGCGAATATTGACCCCACTATTTTCTCTACTCCACCGGGTTCTCCACCGGACATGTGAAGTGCTATTTTACTTACGAATCTATGTTTAGCTATTTTATTATGTTTCAACCGATTTCTAAGTATTTTTAGGCTGCTAATTTTTAAAGTTTCGGTTTATATTAGTTTGTAAAATCAGATGTTGTCTATGACTATGTAGCATCTGACTAAGTCTAATTAAGGATTATTTTACTATGTCTATGAACTAATGCAGTTGTTATGATGTTGAAGTTTGTTTTTGGCTTGTTTCTGCATAAATCAACATAGATTGCAAACACCATTTCATTGCATCAAATTAAGAACCACAAATTAAGATCAGTTTTAACATAGATATTCATGTTCATTACATCAAATTAAGACTACATCTAAACACTAAAATTAAACGCCATTAGAGAGAAATTAAACAGTTCATCACCTAAATACTAAAATAATTTGGCTAACACAGATAAGCATCGATCAATCACTGGTCATCTTCACTTCATCACCATTGAAATAATCAAACCAACAATGCAACCTAACATCATAAACATGATGATCTTCTGGAAAACAAGCTTTTCTTTCAACTTCCGAACAGTTCCATCATCATCAATTGGTCCATTGCTGCTAATACCTTCCAAATAAGCCACCTTCTTCTTCAAAGTATCCCTTTCCTCCTTAACACCATCCAATTTTTTTTTCAATCCGAGTATCAAATCAGCAACTCTAGAAGGTAACTGGTCATCTTCCCATTCCCAAAAACCACATCCTTCATTCTGTTAAGATGGAAAATTGCATTTATAATCAAAGCGACAACATAAACAAAAAGCCGTACAATCTAAAAATCTAAACTTTACAATCTTTAGGATACCAACCTTAAGTTTTGGGCACTTGACGAAGCGCCTACCAGCATTCCCAGTAGTAAAAGCAGTGTAATGACGAGCAACTAAGCCACATCGACACCTCCTCGATGAATCACAATATGAACTTGAACAACTTGACATATTGAACTAAATCTTTGGAAAAGAGAAAGATTATGGTCTGAACTAAACTCGACTTAAGGAATCAAGCATAAATTGATTGGGGAGAAAATACCCTAATTTTGATTCTCAAATCTCCATTAAAGAGGAAATGTTTCTCTTCTTTGTATAAGAGAAGATCGGGTTTGGGTAAAAAAAAATGAGGGTTAAAAATTAATCTGCGTGACTGATTTGGCGCACACGTGGCCACGTGTTTGCCAAATCAGCTGGTTGAGTGCCAAGTCAGTAAGTTCCGTCTGATGAAGGGTATTTTTGCCCCAGTTTTAATAACGTTAAGGGCATGACCAAACTGAACTCGTAACGGAGGGTAAATCTGTTGAATTTCGATTAGTTTAAGGGTAAATTTGACCCTTTTCCGCTTTTTAAATAATATTATGTACGTTGCTGTTGGGCATTCGAATATAGTGTCACCAATTTAACAACTTCAACTGATTTCTAATTACGATTTACGAATTCCGTAATATTTGAATATTTCCAAGTAATTAATTAATGAAATATTAGTAAAGTCTCAGCCTCAACACACACACGTCAACATCAGTGCATGCAAAGCCATGACTCCACGTCATGCTCAGACCATGCCTTCCTCTACCTTTACTTCATTAAACATCTTCCTTGTAGACCACCACGTCACCTTCAAGAACCTTCCAGCCTGGCATATACTCCTTCCCCTTAGTCTCCACCAATCCCCAATTACAATATTCCACGTGTCATCTTCTGATGTTGACATCTCCTTTGTTACAGCTGTTAAGCCCTACTATAAATACCTCTACTACTATACTTCCCATCACCAATTTCTCAATTCTTCCTCTCTTGTTCTATACACTTTCTAATAACCCTTCGACATGGCTTTAAATTACAATTCTGCCACTATAAGTTCAATCCTTGTACTCATCTTATGTTCCATTTCACTTCTTGAATCAGCTCTAGTACAAGAACAACCCCTTGTATTAAAATACCATAACGGTGCTCTTTTGAAAGGAACCATCACCGTTAATCTAATCTGGTACGGTAAGTTCACACCAATCCAACGGTCCATAATAGTTGATTTCTTACAATCCTTAAACTCCCCGAAATCATCTGCTCCTTCAGCTGCAACATGGTGGAAAACAACTGAAAAGTACAAAACTGGTGCTTCAACAATTGTCCTAGGAAAACAAATCCTCGACCAAAATTATTCCTTAGGAAAAAACCTTAAAAATTCACATATTGTGTACTTAGCTTCAAAAGGTGGTCATTTGGGAAGGTCCGTTAATTTGGTTTTAACGGCTAAGGATGTTTTTGTAGATGGTTTTTGTATGAGTAGGTGTGGGACCCACGGTTCGACACGTGGCAAGGTGCGGTTCGCTTATGGTTGGGTTGGTAATTCGGAAACTCAATGTGCGGGCCAGTGTGCGTGGCCCTTTCATCAGCCCATTTACGGCCCGCAAACGCCTCCGTTAGTTGCACCTAACGGTGACGTTGGAATTGACGGAATGATCATTAATATCGCTACGGTTTTGGCGGGAACTGTAACGAACCCGTTTAATAATGGGTATTTTCAGGGTCCGGCTACGGCGCCGCTAGAAGCTGTTTCGGCTTGTACTGGGATGTTTGGGTCGGGTTCTTACCCGGGTTATCCGGGTCAAACACTTGTGGATAAGAGTACGGGTGCTAGCTATAATGCGCATGGAGTGAATGGGCGTAGGTTCTTGCTTCCTGCCATGTGGGACCCCACTAAATCTGCATGCTCGACACTCGTTTGAATGATGGCTTGGATTGGGTGTGGGAGGGTCTACGTATGTATATACAAGGACAGCAGAAACAAAACTGCGGTAAATTTGAGAATTTGGAGGACTAAGGACTAGGGTTGGGGCTAGGGTGGGTGGGTGGTTGTCGTTTTGTATGATTGTAAATTCTCTTTGCTTTTTAAGTTTTTAT
Source organism: Petunia secreta (assembly GCA_029990175.1). Classification (NCBI taxonomy): domain Eukaryota; kingdom Viridiplantae; phylum Streptophyta; class Magnoliopsida; order Solanales; family Solanaceae; genus Petunia; species Petunia secreta. Next base: position 5,755,848 of record JARKIP010000028.1, on the reverse strand, counting down.
AAAATGTGTAAAATGCAATGCTATAGGACTTATAATAATAATAATGATGATGATTATGATCCAGAGTATTATATTAGTGTTTGCATAATAAAATATGAAAATGGGCTCTTCCCTCTTTTTGCATCTTATCCTATGGGCGTAAACAAAGAGGTCTAGTTGGTTTAGTGAAAGTTTAGAGTAATTTTAAATGGATAAGTGTCATTAAACAGTTGTAGTAATAATGGTGCAGCAATAGTTTATAACTAAAATCTTATACCTAGTTGGATAGCTTCAGAAGAGAAATTATATTGTAAGAGTTCTCTTATATGGTTATTGATTAAAATACCTGAAAATTAATTATTGTAGTAGCTTCATTAGGCTTCAGTCTTGTAGTCTGTAGGGGTTTTCTATATCGACATTTTAGGGTAAAAGGTGGTTTAACCCGATTGATTAGTGTTAGAATTATGAGATTTCAAATTTAAATTATTGGTACCTTCCTTTGAAAAAAGAGACTTCAAATTTTATTTAAACGTAAGAGCATGCTTTGACAATTTCTTTTTTGTTATACGAAAAGCCTTTTCTTGTTTTTTTCAAATTTCATTAGGGGGTTTCAGTCAACCGAGGAAATTAGTGTGACAGCTTGCTCTTGTAGTTTGGTACTATACTTGTCCACCCTCTATTAGTTTTAGTATCCCACAATCATTATGGGCACTGGACCATCTTCAGCTAGCCGATTGCTTAAATTGATTTTACCATACTCCCTCCGTTACATAATGGTTGTCAAGTTTGATTTGGAGCGGAGTTTAAAAAAATTGGTAAGACTTTTGAAACTTGTGGTCTAAAATAAGTCATACATAAATATGTGGCTATAAAACATTTCATTAAGGGTAAAATAGTAGTTTCAACTCAAAAATGTTGCCAAATTTAGAATTGTGTCATTCTTTTTGGAATGGATTAATTAGGAAACTATGACAACCATTTTGAAACGGAGGAAGTGGTAAAATTGTCAATACTTCCTAAAAAACATTAGCAATAAAAAAGATATTTTAACTATTAACGAGGAGTTCTTGAAGTAGTTCACAGGGAATTTTAGGGAATTTTGATGATGTCAAGATTTTGATCGAGTTCAAAGCTCCCCTAGTCATTGTTGGAGCTCCATCTGAAAAACTCTATGAGACGATGTATATATGATAGGAGTACTAATTAATTTTAGCGATACTAAAATGTAATAAAAGATAATTTTAGAATATCTGTAATGGTACTGAGTTAAATTTGGATGAGAATAAGTGATGCAGTCACGGACAATTTTGTAGTTGTTTAATACACCATCTCACAGTGATGAGTTGTTAATTAAATCGAATATTATGGGTTGCAAGGGACACTCAGTTCCTTAATCATTTACGTTACTAGGTGTGTACACAGATTGATCGTCGATGTATTTGGCTAAAAACTACTACTATATGGAAGATATTTTGTGTCGTTTGATAATCGGGATAAGCATTATAAATTCAAAATAGTATTTGAGATTGTCCTTGTCTCATACTATTTAGTTAGATGTATTAGTTACTACTAGTACCAATTTTATATTAATAAAATTAGCTATTCCACATAAAATGTGAGATTAATAATTTCAGGATTATAATTACGGTATTGGTAAACATAGTCTCATAATAGGCTGCAAGACTAATGTAGCATAGGTCACGTGAGAGCAAGGACAGCAGTGACTACGTGATCCCGTGTCTCCAAAGATTCAGCCATATAAATATGGTCTGAGTTATTCATAAGGAGATAAGATTGTGAAGCTCCATTGCTTCTTATCTGTGACAAATTGATATTTTGTCCATTCTTAAGTTGTTTTTTCTCTCTTTAGACATAACTTGTTCCCTCATCAAAAGCCATTCACTGGATACACATACTTTTTTAAATTTACTGCACAGAAATATTATTACTCTATTAAATACATTCTATGGTCCCAAATACTAATTCCTTTAACAAACTTAATTTGTTTAAGAAATGTTAGTGGATATAGACTGGGACAACAGTTATTGCTTTAGTTTACTAAAATGAACTGTTTATGTAAAAAAACAACGAGTAACTTGGACAATATTTTTATGAATAAGGCTATTAAATATACTAGTATTAGTTAAGGAATGTACAAAAAATCTTAAAGATTGCTAATTCATTTTTTCTTAAATTTTAACTACTGAATTCTAATACAATCTTTTACGTCCAAAATATCTAGAAGTAATTGATCGGAAACACAGTATATACAAGTTATCCAATGCATATTTTATATCGAAACCTGCCTTTCTTTAGTGTAAGAACTGACAAGTTGAATTCCATTACAAACATATGGCAATTATTAGAGGAGTCTCTATCTATTCCAGGATTCCAAAGTTCACAGCCAAAGGAGACCTCGATGCTTGAGAAAAATGTCAAGATATTATTTATATATTACTTGAGGTAGATAAGTTAGACACCTCAAAAGTCAGCTTCACCTTTTATTCTCTTCTTGAACAAATATAATTATAGAACTGGCCTACATTGCTTTTTTTTTTTTTTTTTCCTTCTATTTAAATAAAAAAAAGATGCTTCAAAAGAATAGAAACGAGTAGGTTTGGGTGAAGGGGGCCATGGAAGTATGAAAGCACATTCCATATTGCCATGGATATTCCTATGAGCTTCTTCTATCATCCAGCAAAATAAAGGGAAAAAAATAATCAAGAACCACTTTCTAAGGTAGCAAATGCATAGATGGGTCTTAGTTTATGACAATAATACCTTTTTTATAATTGGCCCCACCCCTTCCCCTCTCATCGAACAAATAGTGATCCTTCTATTTTTTGTTCGTACGGCGACTCAAACGCACAACCATATGTATGTAGATGGAGAGTGCCTACCATCTGAGCAACCCGCTTTATGGGTTTAAACTGACTATGATTGCACTCTCATCTACTTAAAAGGGGAAAAAAAAGGACACGGCCCCTTATTCAAACCAAAAGAAGTACCTCACTGCACTTGCAAAGAAGTTTATCCTACATATGCTAATATATATACACACAAAGGTCTTCTTAACATATATTAACAGCTTGTCCACAACTGGATGCCGTAATAGCTCTCCACGCATTTTTCAGTCACATTACTATTATTGGATCTTGGCATACTAGTCTTATACCTTCGAACACTCGCAGCCTAAAGTAGGGGAAGGATAGCAAAACAATTTCTAGAGACTGAACTTTGGTCCTAGTCTTCTTCTCCTAAGACGTTCGGCGATAGCAAAGGCAAGTTCAAGTGCTTGAGAAGCATTCAGTCTAGGGTCACAATGTGTATGGTAGCGCGAGCTCAGATCATTGTATGTAATTGTCCGAGACCCTCCAACGCACTCTGTTACATTCTGACCTGTCATCTCCAGATGCACCCCACCAGGATAGCTCCCTTCTTGTTCATGTACATCAAAGAAAGCTCTTAGCTCAGCCTGCAAATATACATGACATCTCAATTTAAGCAGACAAAAAGAAAATCTATAGGCTAGTAGAAGTGAGACTTAACTGAAGGAAAGGGAAGAAAAAAATGCACTGAAAAGGACAGGAAGTCAAACTTGATTGTAAAATGTGTAAAAACAAGCAAGTACCAAGAATCCTTAATGGGATAATCACCTTTAGTGTTACATTAGCTGGGTTGCACAGTTTAAGTATCGAATGATTGTATAAACAGCATAAGCTCACCAAAATTTCCTATATTAGTAATGGTATCATGAAATCTTATTATCAATTAACTTTTTCCCTTGCAAAATTGAAACGTAGACAGGACAGCGTGCGACCATCAAATTTGTCATGAATGTTCAATGGCACTCAAACTTCTCCTATAGTTTCATGAATATTGAAAGAGTTTTAAAGTACTTGATATTACCAGGGGTGGGGGATAGACCCTTTTTTTTCTGAAAAAATAGAGCAGAATCGCATACCACGAGAACATGAAGCAATTTTTGAAACAAGCACATGCGATAAGTAGAAGAGCATCATACCCTGATAGAATCGAATGAACGAGTTTTGAGTCCACAAGGGGCTTTAGTGGTATTTCCATGCATAGGATCACTAACCCAAGTGACAATTTGACCTGCTCCGCGGACAGCCCTGATCAGATGGGGAAGCTTTACTCTCATGTTGTCAGCTCCCATCCTGGTGATCACTGTAATTCTTCCTGGTTTGTTTTGAGGGTTAAGAATGTCAATAAGCTTGACTAGTTCATCTGGATCCATTTTGTGACTCACCTGCATTGTGGACATAAAGGTAGCTTATGTAGCATGTATGTCAACCAATCAATTGACTATGCCTCAATTCCAAATAAAGAGAGCTCATATAGCATGTAAGTATATCAAAACTTATCAAGTACCATCATGTATTATTCTAATTATGCTTTCTAATCAAAATTAATCTTTTTAACGATAACTTTTAATATTCTCTACCACTACTTCTAATATGATATACAAGTTGAATTAAAATCTTAAACTCTATCTGCAGTCGAGCAGGGCAGAAGAAGTATCTTTGTAGGATCGAAAACTTCAGAAAATATTGTTTCACTCTTTTTGGAACAGTTTCCAAACGTTCTAAAGTTTTACTGGCTAATCACAGGTTAAAGGTTGCATCTCAGCATGTGGATGGTCAAAGAGTAGAGGAAGGTCCAGAGACAGGCAAATGCATCTCCAAGGCAAGACTTACAATTTATGCATCGCCACCATTGTCTGCGATTCCATTTCACATGCAGAAGCAAGTCTTAGTTTTATTTATTCTGTCTTAGAGGGTGTTTGGATTGGCTTTTAAAAGTACTCCCTCCGTTCCATTTTAATTGACACCTTCAGCTTTTTCACGCCCATTAAGAAAATCATTAAATATGGTGTATATTTTGCTATGTTATCCCTATTTAATGGTTGGCTATTAACCTTTTTTGAGAAATCTTTTAATTATCAAGGGTATAGTTGGAAAGAATTGGCAAAAAAGGTCTTGAAATTATGATGCGTCAACTACTTTGGGACAAATGATTATTGCTAAAGTGTCAACTAATTTGGGACAGAGGAAGTAGCTTATAAGCTAAAAGTTAAAATAAGTTGGACATTCCTAGCTTTTAGCTTATTTTTGTATTTTTTGGCTTAAAAGTAAGAGCTTAAAAGCACTTTTCATCTTTGTCAAACACCTCCAAAACTTGAAAATGAGCTTAAAAGCTATTTTGGACAAAAAACACTTAAATAAGTCAATCCAAACACCCTCTTTAGTCTTACAAGACACTCTTTTCAACCCTTCATAATTAGCATAGATACCACACTCCTTTCTTCTAAGAAAACCAACATGCAGTAAAAGAAGTGCTGTACCTTGATACCAAGTGGATTGGCAATTCCTCTCAGAAACTCAACATGAGCACCATCCAATTGCCTTGTCCGTTCCCCAACCCAAATCATATGAGCAGAGCAGTCATAATACAGGCCAGAAGTTGAATCCTCCCTTGTAAGTGCTTGTTCATAAGGCAAGAGAAGGCACTCATGAGATGTCCAGAAGTCTGTTGTAGTCATGATTGTGTGGTCAACTGTAAGCCCAGCAGCAGTCATGAAGCCCATGGCTTCGTCAACTCGGTGAGCCAGTTCACGGTACCTTAAAGAAGCATATTACTCACAAGATTGTTAGTCTTGGAATTTATTTATAGGAAGACCAACATAACTAAGAAACCAAAACTAAACTAACGTTTTCTTTGATAAGTAAGAATAAACTAACAGTTCTTTTCTTTGAGAGACAATAAACTAACATATCCGAAGGCATACCTGTCACCTTGCTCACTCTGATCAGTGAAGTCGAGATTCCACTGGTTAACCCTCTGCATAGCAGCATAACCTCCACTAGCAAATGCCCTGAGGAGGTTCAGCGTAGCTACAGATTGAGTATAGGCCCTCACCATCCTATGGGGGTCAGGTATTCTTGATTTCTCGTCAAAAGCATCACCATTCACATTGTCTCCCCTGTAACTTGGTAGCTTCACGCCATCCTTCTCTTCAAATGGATCAGATCTTGGCTTGGCAAATTGACCTGCCATTCTACCCACCTAACCAGTAAAGTGCAAGTATAAGTAAGCATATATTGGCCATAGTTTACAGAGTCGATCAACTAAAAATTTGTCATTTTCACAGCCACAGAAATTACTAATGAATACGTAGCTCGCTCCTGCTTCTCAACTTCGAGATGCAGTTGCTGATACATCTGCCAAATATGCATGTGAATCTCGGATAATGAGGCGTCAAACAAGAGAATTTCCTAAATGTGATTGGAACACCAGACCTAAGCAGCAGACTAAGTCCAATCACTGTTTTACCTAAGCAGCAACTAAGAACCAAGTTTGAAATATCATTTTCACCAAGAAGCAACAACCTTCGTTTGCCTTCTTTCAACTGCATCGTCATCTTCTTTTTTCCCCTGTTAGGCCAACCATCTAAAGCTGTCCTAGAGCAATTAAAAGGAATACACATTTCACTTAACAGATGCTATAGTCAAGCTGAAATTTGATCTTTTCAGTATCAATTAGTGTAAAGATATAGCAATATTTTCTGCTTACCAATTAAACCACCTAAAAGGCATGGACAATTTAAGATCAAGTTCTTTAACACTATATTGTCACAGGAAAAGACCACCTATGGAACAAAACCCAGCATGCCATTTGATCATGAAAACCACCAGAATTGTTACTCTTCTTTTGAATACCACTGATGAGTAGTACAACCACTTGCGACATGCAATCTTAGTACAATAGCTATATGTGGAAAGAACTAAGGAAACTAACCATCCTATCTACATCGTCTATATTTTCATTTTTACACCAAAAGGCTAAGATAGGTAAACATTTCTCCTAAGTTACCATATAGCCACTGGTGCAGCTTGTTGTCTCCTTTTCATAGTCCTCCTTTATATTAACAATGTAGCAGGTCTTCAGGGATTCAGGCATGCACCATTTGATTTCAAGCAAATTTAAGAACATGTACCATATCTGATGTGATTCTGCAATGGACGAATAAGTGTTTTGCATCTTCTTAATCCTCTTCACACAATATATCTATTGCAAATATTTGTACCTCTTCATTGAAGTTTCTATTGGGTCAAGGAGGCCTTCCTGACTACTAGTTATAACATCCACATTGTAAGGTGTTTTCATTGTCCATATCAATTTCCATGGCCATCCTTGTTCTTGTCGTCTATTTTGGGACAAAACTTTGTATTCAAGACTTAACTGAGAAAATCCATCCCCATGTTCCTCGCATACTATCCTATCTGGAGTTAGTTGTTCTACTTGGAGTCTTTGTATCATCTGCATAAAGTTACTTATTTCTCCATTTCCAAATCATTGCACCTTCTTCTATTCAGTGTCTGTCCTAACCATCCTTCTTTCCAAGATTTTTTCTCTCTATTCCATTTTATATTGCACAATTTCTATTTGGAGACAGACAAGCTTTTGACAACAGTTATCCTACAATACTATCACCCATAAAAGTTGTGACTCTTTTTGCAACTATATATATATTAAGTAATTAAAGACAGAAAAGATATCCAGAATTATCAAAAGCGAAAAGCGCAAAAAAACATCAAGGCCCATTGGGGCTTTAAGTGCAAATAAAGTGTGGGCTTTAATGAAGAAAGGTACAGCTCAAAAAAGAATTAAAACCTATGTTTGTAGACGAAGACTAATAGTTATAAGCATGAATAACAAATGTATGGCCAAGATATTGCTAAACGATTAAGATAATGCAAAATATCAAATGTTTAGTGTCGCCTCTGCATGATAATGCCCATTGGCAAGTAGAAGTATGCCATAGCACCTTGATGACAACACTAAAGCGCCCACCAAGCAAGGGGAAGCGCTCAACATGTTTTGCGCCTCACTTCAGGGCTTAAGCGCGCCTTTGATAACGCTGATAAGTATCTACGCCTTACAATTCTATTACTATTATATTTTCACGACCGTGGTATCTAAGTCAGCTTGGGCGCAACCAAAAACAAATAAAACAACACAAAGAGGAATTAAAAAGTTGGAGACTTTAAAAGAATCACCTTGATAACAGGCATTTGACCACCAAACATAAGAACAACACCCATCTGCAACATAACTCTAAAAGTATCCCTAATATTATTAGCACTAAACTCTTTAAAACTCTCAGCACAATCACCACCTTGCAATAAAAAAGCATTTCCAAGAGCAGCTTCACCTAATTTCTCTTCAAGATTCCTTGCTTCACCAGCAAATACAATTGGTGGATAAGTTGAAAGGGTCTTAAGAACAGATTCAAGCTCAACTTTATCAGGGTATTCAGGGAGTTGAAAAGCTGGTTTTGTTTTCCAACTTTCAAGATTCCATTTTGTTGTTGAAGGTGGTGATTGAACGGCTGAGATTTGTTTGGTTCTTGGCTTGATTTTCTTGGTGGTGGGAAAGGAAGAAATGAAGGTGGGTTTTTGTAAAGATTGAAACATTGGGGTTTGAAGGCATGAATTTGGGAGGGCTGAGCCACCAACAGAGGTGGCTGTGGCTGTCAGAGCCATTTTGGTGGAAGAGAGAGAAAGAGGATAGGATGATGGCTCAGTGAAGAATGTTCACAGACCCAGGCTTTGTATACAAGTGAAATTGCCTTTTTTAGCTTAATTACATTTCAATTTATGAAAGGTATTTAATTAGCTACGGGATTTAAGATATAATAGGATATCATAGGTTCTTGTGTAGTTGTGATTCATATTAAATTGTCAAATAAATAAAATAAAAAAAGTAGTGGAGTATTATTTTTTTGAGGACTTACCACACGAAAACAGTCACATAAATGGAGACAAAATGAATAATTTATATAGTCAGTGGTACTCCCTCCATCCCAATTTATGTGGCACCATTTGACCGGGCACGCACGACCCGGAATCCGGTTAGGCCGTGCGGGCACCCGACATCCTCCCCTAGACCCGTCGGGCGAACCCTTACCAATTAAATTAGGAAAATAAATATAATAATTCATAAATAAGGACAAGACTTAAAATAAAAACACAGACATACTGATGCCTCTAAGCTGTACAAAAGAAATTACAGCTGACTACCCAACATACTAGGTTTAGGGTTATCCAGACTAGACATCTAAGAGTACAAAAGAAGACAAATACCTCCTGAAGAGAGCAAAATGCAACTGAAATAATAACCAATAAACTGGTGGCCATCCGGAATACCTTGTTAAATATCAATTTTACCCTTGAAAAAGTAAGAGAGAGAAGATTTGAGTAATAAAAAAGTTGTTGGTAGGTTTAAAAGTATGTAGGGCCCAACAAGGGTAAAATAGAGATGATGCATTAAATAGTTGTCAAATAAGGAAATGTGCCACTTATTTTGGGACAAACAAAAAAGGAAATGGTGCCACATAAATTGGGACAGAGGGAGTATTTGTTTTCAATGAGTGTACAAGAACCTTTCAGATAAATTTTTTTGAAGACAATAGTTTAGATTTCCTTTAAATTTGTATGTAGTGAGATTGATTTTGTGATTACGTGAAAAAAATACGCAACTCCTAACTGTACGTTGCTTTTTACATAAATACAGAGATAATGGCTTACGCGTGATCCAGTTATTCAACCATTTAATGTGTTTGTTAGAGGCTTGTCACATCTAAAATTTGTGAAGTACAAACGAAATCCACAAGCAATAGTAGCCACTTTTCCGACTTTTCTGTCAGTTGAATGAGAAAGAGGAAAGTACAATTATGAGTTTAAACGGATGTGCCACTTCAATAATCAATCAACAGATTTTGTTCTTACGGCTAGTTCGGCATTTACCAAGTACTAAAGACCATTTTACTGTCTGCCCATCTGCTTGTCGTTGAATCATACAGACTTCTCATGAATTTCTAGAAAAATCAGTAGTACCCACAAACTTTGGCTAATGAGGACCATAGATGGATTAAACACAATGGCCCATCTTTTCAGCCTAAATCCACACTGAAAAACTAAAACAAGAAACAATTCTGTTCTTCCTTCATCCCCACCCCCCCCCCTCCAACCCCAAAAAAAAACCCCGGGAGTGAGGTATTATTGGTTACCCGTTCAAGTTGAATGATTCAACTGCAACCAACTTGACATAAAAAAATTAAAACCTGCATGCAATAGAACTTTTAAGGACACAATAATAAAATTGATGGTAACAATCTCTGCCACAGAGCACTCTAAAAGCATGACTACATGATAAAACGGATCAGGAAAGGCAATTAGCCGTACAGGCGATAAGTCGCCACTAATTGTAATGAAACATTTATCTGTTCCACTCCAGAGGTAAGTATGTCTCGGTAAAGGCAACATCTCAAAAGTATGGGCTATAACGCATGTGTGCCCTGCCCCTTGGGACCTTCCTGCAGAGGAGATATTAAGTTTTCTCAGTTTCATCAAAGTACATTAACTAACAGGAGGAGCAACACAAGTGCATTTCAAGCACAGAAACTAAGCTTACCCATATCCATAAGGAGAATAAAAATATGGAGCAGGCATGAATGGTGTTTGTCCTCGAAATCCCATATATGGGTTTGGACGCCTTCCACGAAACTGCTTCATACCAGGAACATTAGTCCGCTTTGCCGATACCTATACAACACATCATTCGCCATAAGAAAGTTTAGGAAGGCCAGACAAACGAGAAATGATAAGAGGACAAAGAAACAAAACATTTTACATCTGAAGGGATCACCAAACAATTGAACAAAGTGGATCTAGAAGATAGAATTGTTTGACCTTAATTTGGCGGCCATGAAGTTCAGATTCATTCAGAAGAAGAGCCTCCTGAACAGCTTCTGCTTCGACAAACTCAACATAGGCATATCCTTTTGGCTGCCCAAATTTGTTGGTCCGGATAGTCACTCTGTTAACTGTCCCACATGCCTGAAAATGCTGCTGGACTTCCTCTGGAGTGCATGAATAATCTACCTGCAGAACAACTTTAGCCTCTCAGATTCATCCCACAGATGAACAAAACAAGATATGACTTCAGACTGTAAGCTGACAAGCTCTATAAATTTCAACAAGGAAATGCAACCACACCATATGCATGTAAAGGAAAGGATTCCAAACATCCTCTTACTAGATTACAATGCAACCAAACCATCATTCACATCAAAGGAAAGGAGCACAAATTTGTTAGTTTACCATGCAACGATGAATCCTCGATGGTATAAGCAATTTATTGCTATATCTAACAATTCCTTCCCCATGCTTTTCCATGCAAACAGCGGCTTCAACATATTGACAGGCAATTTCCAACCAGAGTTACTAATATTTCTTAACATCAGTATAATGACTTTAGCTCCCAGAAACTATCAACCAGGAGCATCAAGGCCTGATATCCTTTTTGGCTACTGATGGAAGGAAAAAAACAGACATATGGGTTGATAAAATCGTACTTAGGGTGTTACTCATTGATCCCACTAGTTTCACCAAACTAATAAGTAGATTGCCAAACTAGCTTGAGACCTCCCCTCTAATTCAAGATTTCATTCTTAAGAATTTTTTCACTAGGTATACAATTTTATGAATAATGGGAAAATCTCCTGTAGAAATTCTAATAATGGGTATAAATTAATTTCAATTTTGTCATCCAGTCGTACTTTTTCACCTAAAAATTATAGAATATATTCAAAAGATGAGGAAAAAAAATGTTCTTTTGACTTTAGATGACTGATCCACCCAGCAAATCAGCAACTGAATCACTCCACCCTCAATCTTCCCCTTAACCGCACATCCACCCATATGCCAGAGAAGTGATCCTTTTTATTAATAAGTGAGCTAAATCCTCGAGTGTCAGTGGTGATGGTCCGAAACTCTGTGGATAATGGGCCCTCCGCTCTACCATTTTCCACATAAATACCCTATTTTTGTCTGCAGCAGGCTTCTAACATGTAATATGCACCTAAGCCACATCACAAATTGAGCTCTTACCCCTAGACTAAAGCCCAAGCTACAATCTTTTCCAACCTCCTTTCCGCAATATCTTTGGGTTCTTGGGGTTAACCCGATGTCTGGCAAAGTTATAGCTTTCGACACCCTAGTATGTTGAAGAGCAACGAGTTTCATTGTTTTACAACAAGATTTTATCACTGTTTCTGTCAAAGTCATTCTAATTCGTGCCGTTATGCATAATGGAGCATGTTAACATTTGTGGCTAATTTTATACTGCATTTTTAATAATCGAGGTGTCCGGTCCAACATACACGCACCTCGACTAATTCCAAGTGCTACCTACTACCTTTAACCAGCACATGTACCAAGTAACTCTATACAACATAAGAACATATGCATGCACAGTACCTTCTCTTTAGCAATGTGACTTCCAATGTTATTTATGTATGAGCTCTCATATTTTCATTCAACTGCTTTGTTGCATACACATAAGCCACTTAATTCAAACCAGAAAAATCATCCTTAAATAATACCCAAATCGATTGAATCTAAGAGAAAACAAGTTCTTCTACCACATTTAGAGACAGAAAACAAACAATAGATCTTTGTAAAAAGGGTGTATAAACCAGCTCTTTCAAATCGAAGACCCTTGAAGTATTTTCAGCAACTTCAGCTGGATTGTGGCTCCTGAATTAGAGATAAAAAATTCCCTTGGAGATGCAATATAAGCTAGCAAGATTATATCACAGTATAATAGTTGTAAGTTGTGCTCTAGTAATCAACTAAATGATTATGTCAAATTAATCTCGAAAATACTACTATCTGCATAGAGCCAAGCAGAGTTCAAGATGCAGCGTTAAGTACAGAAGAATAGCCAACTGATAAGCAGCTAAGCAGGTGACCTGAGTGACAAAGCTACTTTAAAATGATGTTTGATGAACAGCGCAAGAAATTCTATAACAGAAGTCTCACATTGCCAACAAAGACAGATCGAGAATCCACTTCCTCCTTGTTCGCCTGATTTGCAGCATCAGCAGCAGGATCTGGCTTCAATTAAGAGAAAAATATATCTATAAATAAAAACATCACACAGATAAACTTCACCAAAAATTAACACTAGAATAAAAAGAATTTGTAGCACCCTTGATACTTTTTTGGTGATTATCAAATGGTAGCACTGAGGCCTGAGCTACAACCAGGATTCTATAAGCATTGTCATGCATCAAACAGAATCAAAGGAACAAGTTGATTGAACAACACAAACATGTACCCTCAAACAAACACTTACATCAAAACAACTAATCAAATAATAATGCTTACGTACTTATAAACATAAATCCAGCTACTATTTATCGCAGATGTAGGACATTCCAAGTCAACTAAATCCACATTATGCGCGGCAGGAATATAAGAAGCAATGTGATATAGTCTATTTCAACAAACTAGCATTAAAGCGTCTATTCATTTACTTATATCACTCCAATACGCCTCAATACCAAACTAGCTACTGTAAGCAATCTATCCTCTATATATAACAGTTTTTCGAGCCAATAACTGATTTCGCCTTTTAATGCAAATTTAGGGTTTATACTTATTAATTTAAAACTAATTTCATTTAAATCAAATACACACACACAAATACATGGGGGGGGGGGGGGGTAAGACCTTGAGTGGAGCCCATCTCTTTCTCAACTTTGGCCTGCATTTCAAGGAGAGCAGCAGATTCATCCTCCATCTCTTTTAATCTCTTCTTCATCTCATCCAATTCCTCTTCCTGCTTATATACATTTTCTTTTTTTTAGATCAATTCAATTACAACTAATTAGGGTTTGTGTAATTAAAAATAATAATAACAGAGCTGAAAATTAATTTAATTAAATTGAATTGAAAGAGAATAAAAGGAAAGAGGAAAGAACCACAACTGCTCCGTTAACGGTCGCCGTCATATCCACGTCGTCATCCATCGCCCTCCCCTTTCTCTCTCTTTCTCTCGCTCACCAAATTATTTAGCGTACGACGCTAAAAAGAGGCACGAATTGGGGCAAAATAAATACTTATATTACTCTTAATTTAAAATTAATGCTTACTTACTATAATTTAGGGTGGTTTACGAAAATACCAATCAAAATCAAAATATTTACCCACCTCTACCCATAAGTTTCATATTTATAAGTCTTACTCATAAACTATTTACGTATTCTACCCATCTAAACTTGTATACTATTATTTGTGCAATATATCTTAAAAATATACACTCATATCAAGATTCGTATACTACTCCCTCCGTCCTATTTTATTTTGCACCATTTAACCCGACAGGGAGTTTTAAGAAAATACAAGTTGACCTGGTAAAGCTCAATTTTACTTTTAAAAAAGTAAGAAAGAGAAAATCTGAGTAATAAAAAGTTATTGTTAGTTTTAAAAGTATGTAGGGCCTAACAATAGTAAAATAGAGATTGTACATTAAATAGTTGTCAAATAAGAAAAAGTGTCATTTTTTTTGGGATAAACAAAAAAAGAAATGGTGTCACATAAATTGCGACGGATGGAGTATTATTTATGCAGTATACCTTAAAGGTATACACCCATAAAGTATAACAAATGTATACAGTAATAAATTGGTAGGTTGGGTAAATACTTTTAATTTCATGGGTAGTGTAATTTTTAATGGATATGGCTTGTAAATACTTTGAATTTCACGGGTATATAGTGTGAAAAACCCTATAACTAATTGGTTACGGTCGTACGGTAGAAATAACCGTTGATGTTTGTATTGGGCGAAGCTAGTACATCACACCGTTTATGGTGTGACCATTCTTCGAACTCTGTGTGAACTTAGGATGCTTTGTACTAGACTATTTTTTTTTTTCTTTTTTATTAAGTAATTTATTGTAAAACGGTATGTTTTAAGGCCTATTGGGCCATAATATATTACTTACGTGTAAATTTGTACCGAATTCTTAATTACATATCTTAACTTTACGGTGACCCCCCTTATTTCTTTAATCATGTTTAGAGTGTAACTAATAATCTAATACCCCTTTGGAAAATACCAAACCAATCTTGTGAAGAGCAGTGCATTTCACGCTCAACTACATCAACTGTCCGTTATATGGCGAAATTTGATTCAGCACGAAATTTAACAAATAGATATTAATTTTGTAATGTTTCAAAAGTATAAGCTTTGATAAACCATCAAAGACTGCTTCCTATTCGAGTTTGGATGCAAGGTATATATAAAGTTCTGTTTTAACTAGTCTCTCGACACGTGCTTTGCACGTGTAAACCCGTCAATAAAAAATTTCTCGCGTATATACTTTGAAAACATATCATTGTGCTACTATAAAATAGAATCATAACTTAGCAAAAAGAAACCGTTGTTGTGTATATCCAATTATCCATATACCAGAAACATAATACATCATGGTTTATGTACTTTACGTGTCTATTTGCTTTTTGATACCAACTACAAAGCTTTCTCCGATGTCCATAGCTACTTATGTCTTCCCAGCACCTAACATTCTGCTTCAAGCCAATTCTTATGCTCCACCAATATTAGACTCATGATATTGATTCTGATTCAAATATCTAATCAAATGCTATAATTTTGAGAATTCTTCCCCATATCTCAGATCCCCTTGCATTTTCTAAGACTGTTTGAATCTTCCTTATTCACATGGGCACTAATAAGGGTAATTTTTATAAATGGTCACACAACTATGAGTTTATTGCATTAAAGTCACACAATTTTGTTTACTTATCGAAAAGTAACACTACTATGACCTTCATAACCAAATGGTCACAATAGCCGGAAAATACAACTTCCGGTTGATTTTTTGTATTTTTTTAAAATTTTTTACCATTTTCTCCTTTTTTGCACAAATAACTATTATAAGCAAAAACAAACAAATGAATATTTACCAATAGGCTCTTGGTTATATATAAAAATTAAATGCAAAGCAATATCATGATAAGAACCCTAAATTCTTCCCTTTTTAAGAGAAGTGGTAAATCTAAATTAAAATGTTAGTGTAGTTTTTTATTCAATGTCATTCATTTTCAAAAGTCACATGCACTGTCTACTATTAGGCAATTTTATATAAGTAATCATGACAGTTGACTTTAAATATTTTTGTAGTGCTTGTACACTAAATTTATTTTTCTTTCTACTTATGAAAATCCATATTATAAAATAACAACCTGAAAAAAATATGGCTATAACATTAATTTTGATTCATTTAAAAATTCAAATTTGCCTCTTCTCTTGAAAGCTACTATTACTTTCATAACCAAATATTCACAATTGCCGGAAAGTGTTAGTTCCGATGGATTTTTTAATTTATTCTATTTTTACCTTTTTCACCTTTTTGAAACAAATAACTATTGAAAAAATTAAAAAAAAAAAAAAAAAACAAATGGAGATTTACCAATACACTCTAGATTAACTTTTTTTTTTTTTCTTCACTTCTTTATGTACTTCATGACAATAAATTTTAAAATCCAAAAAATACTGTATTGACTTTTAGGTAAGTGAACAAAGTTGTGTGACTTCAATGCAAAAAATCTATAGTAGTGAGACCATTTGTGAAAATTACCCCATTAATAAGCTTCTTTCATGAAAATGTTTCATAGAATTGGAAAGTTCATGCAGAAAGAAGTGTAGATGTAACCTATGGCAATTATAAAAAATTTACAGAGATGATCAATTCATGCAGTTAATTACATATGATACACTTGCTCAATCCAATTTAGATAAGGAACTCCACTCATGCAATTGTTCAATTCGATAACCGCGTAATCAAAGGTACGTCATCATCTAAATAAAGTATTAATGAAAGATCGAGTACTTCTTGACAACCAAGTTAGAAAAGCATTAGGCAATAAGTATCAGAAATTCCTAGCCAACTCGAGGTGGTTGAAAGAGTCATAGCTAAGGCTCTCTGCTTCTTTCATTTTCAATTGCAGATATAGTATCGCTAACATTAGCATTTTCAATTGCAGATATAGTATCTCTAACATAGTGGACTGTCCAGGCTCCTCCATACTAATTTGTCATAGCTACAAAATTAGTTCGAAAATGACAAGAATAATTTCTTGGGAAGTTATATATGTTCAAAAACATACGAAGCTGTTCTCTTTGGTGTCCTAAACTTCATACAAAATTTTGGCTATTTCTATAATTTAATTTGCGTTAGAATAAATATTAAGAGTGTGGCATGGATAGATCAAGCCACATATATTATGCAATATAGAAAATAATAACAACTTTATCGTATTTCCTTCTCATTATTACTGTAAGTAATTTGAGCACCAAGTTATCGGCTGAGATTCATATACATAACATATATTATCCATATGAAAGAAGAAACATGAGAAGATGTAACCGAGAAGGGCAATAAACCTGCCTACTACCCGACATGGAGATGGATGCAAGTGGTTATGAGCCATCTCCCAGTCCTGTAGCCTTACGATGATTCCACACTTGCTCTCTTAATAGGATCACCCTTGCTTGACAGATGAGTGCGCGATAATTCCTAACAATATGGTAAGACAAAATATTTCTAGCCAAACGCTTCCACGACATAACAAAAGTCTCATAATGCGCTTACAGAAATTTCCTTGAAAAGAATAGCCCATAGATTGATGGAGAAGAGAACCAATCCATGGTTGTTTGTTTTTTTGATGATGTGAGTCGGTTGTAAGTTAGTGAGATCAATTTTATGATTCATAGATAATACAGCAAGCAAGGGAACTCCATTACAGTTCTTCTGTCACTACAGTTCTTCTGTCGAGGCTAACATCTCGCCTGGCATCTTTTCAAAGGTTGCTGCTATCTTTGTCTCACTGTACAATTAATGAGTAGCGGTTGAGTTATAGATCATCACATCTGCTGAAATATTGATGTCAGTTGAGGCAAGGTTTCATAGTGAAAGATTGTGTTTCTTATTAAGATGAAGAGGGTGGAGAAACGGTGGCAACTCATGGCGCCTAACATTGATTATCTGAGGTATTTTTTTTATGGCTTTTAGGATATTTGTGTTATTTAGGAGGGAAGAGGGTGGGGAAATGGTGGCAACTCATGGCGCCTAACATCGATTGTCTGAGGTCTTTTTTTTTTTATGGCTTTTAGGATATTTGTGTTATTTAGGAGGGTATTTTAGTCTTATGACTTTTGTTATTTTTGAGTCCATGCTTTTATAGTAATATGATTTCTAATTGATTGAAAATGATATACCAATGAAACTTTGTTTCATCGCCATAAACCGTTGCCAACAGCTAACTTCTCCAGCTCCAAGCTTTTCGCAACTTAATTTTCAAAAATAAAATGAAAGGCCGACGAATCTTGTTATGCGCCATTATAAGATATGGGACTTGAGTCCTACATCGGTCAAATGGGATTTTGATTTGAGCTTAAATAGTCTTGAGCTCTCCCAATTTAATAACAAACTTTTGGAGTGGTTTTTCAAGGTTGTATCAATGGTTTCAAGAAGAATACTTTTGTCAAGTTGATATTATCCATGTGTAATTAATACATGGATTGTTTATGCATATAAGGGAAAAAAACAACCAAATACAAGATTAGACTATATATTATTTTATACCATGATTATTGTTTCTAATACACCATATAGGAGATAAGGGGATCCCATTAGGGGAGGAGACAGAATTTCCAATAAAGGGGTTTAAAATTTAAAAAGTAAAGTTTAGATTTGTGTCAAAGTGTTCGACATATGATAGGTATGTATAAAAAAATCGATTTTACCCTATACGCATAGCGCAATTTTCCGGCGAAGAGGGTTCAATTGAACCCGGGCAAGGGTGGCTCCCCCCTGGATCCCATATAAAGCTAAAATGTGCAAGTGAGATTTGGGACTCCAAAGTTATGAACTAAGGTTTCCTGTTCTCTTGCAACAGCAAACACGTTTGGCCAACTCATTTAGCTCACATTTTGACCAAATTTGACTCAGCTTTCTAGGACTAATTAGTTTAGAATTCGATATACTATCAATACTAAAGTAACTAATTAAAGAAAATTGAATTTTATTTGTTTGAGCACGTTAGATTTGATCACTGTACAAGAAAATTTCAAATGTCATTGCGCTATATACCCAAAAACACAAAGTTTATTAAATTACAACGAACCATGAGAAAACCCCACTGCTCAAGTTGTACTAGTACTACATTGCTACTAGTTTTAGATTAGGATAAAGAAACACAATCAATTGGATTGAGAAACGATGTACTAGTAAAATATGATACTGTACAAAATGAGAAATTACAAACTAAACATATATAACGTTAAATCGAGAGGAATAAACTACATTATTTGTGGGAATTACATCATCATATGAAGTAGGAGTAATTCAATGGAAAGGCGAGGCAGGTAGGGACTTGGCCACGATTTGCCTACTTCGGTTTGGTAGATCAAGGATAGATCTTTTCATTGCATGAGGTACCTTTTCATTTGTCTTGACAATCAGGAAGAACATCAGACGATGCAAAACTAAAATTCCTATGAGAATGACAAGGTTAATCCACTTTGAGTATCCCATTTCTGCTTGCCATCTAACTCTCAAGACGTCTTCCCCACTCATTGTCTCATTTTGTCCATATTGATTATCTGTAAATTGTAATCCTTCGAATTCATTCTTAAACATTCCTTGGTAAGCATACTTGTGGAAGGAAATATAGTAAAGTGGGTACTTCCAAATTGGTTTAGGCAATTCATTAGGTGTTTGGAAAAACCCACCACTTAATATCTGTATTCCTTGTATTCCTGCGCCTACTACAATGCCCATGAGGAAATTAGGCACAATAGCTGCAACATTCATCATTAGGCTCTCCACTATCATCATACTGGTGAAGAGGACCAAAGCAAAGTAGATGAAATGCTCAAATCCATTTTGGAATCCAGAAAGAAAATACACAATGGCACCTGGAACAAATGAAATTAGTAGCAAGTACGGCATAGAAGAAAGTGTGTTGCCTATGACAAAAGCACAACATCCATAATGCCCATTCAAGTTTTCTCGTTGAAATACCTGTAATATTTTCTCAAAGCGGTTAAATCGGTTAGTCGTGATACAAGATAAAATCATAGAATTGGTTAGTTATTTTGATGAGAAAAATATAATATACCTTCATGTCTTCCACAAATGAAGGGAATCCACCAATTGTCATAAATGTCATAAATGAAACAACGAAAGCCACCATTAGACCTCTTTCCTGAAAAATCAATATTCAAATTAACCTATGTTATGATGCATAAATTTTGCATCCATCAAGAAATACTGATTTTTCTTTTTTTTTTTTTTAAAAAAAGGATTCTTTTTGTAGATTCTTTACCCCTCATGTCTATATACCTCGATTGAACGATAGCTTGAGCCAACATCATAGTAGATGGTGCCAAGACCAAAAGCAAGACCAACATAAGTAGCGATACGCATCCAATAGTAGCCCATATCGCGGAACATGTTCACAGTTGATCTCCTAGTCAAAACAAGGCTTTGCGTTGCGAAGTTGGCATGGCTTCTTGTTTCCAATATTTCACCACCCTGAAAATATCAATTGCTATTAGTTGAGTGATTCCAAGCAACCTCTCCTCTGATCTCCTCTAACTTTTTTTTTTCTTGCAGGGGGGTTGTTTGTTACCTGTTGACATATTCTTACAACATGAGTGTGAACTTTATGGTATTCCTCAGATGATTTGTATGAATTTACGAGAAGCTCTATCACTTCTTCGGTAGGTTTTCTTCCAGCTGAGCCTAGTTCAAGATCCTTTCATGAAAAGAAGGCGAGACGTTCAATATAAAAGGCAAACTAATTATTTGGCCTCTCTTAGAAAAGGAAAGATCAAGATTATTTACCTCATGAACAAAGTCCTGGTTTATTGTTCTAAGAAAATGATCGGATGGATTTTGAAGATGTGGGCAAGGGAAACCATTGGTGGCGAAAAACTATCATAGAAAAGTGATAAATTATACTCCATATGAAATAAAACATATATACTTGCATTATATATTAGCCCCTGACTTGACAAGTTAATGATTCAGTAATAAGTATATTTCCTAGGAGTATTTGCTAACCTCAATAGCTGCACTAGCAGGTCCAAAATATACAGTTTTCCCTGAAGACAAAAGGCACAGATTGTGGAAGAGATTGAAAACTTCAGCACTAGGTTGATGAATGGACGCAATAATGGTTCTTCCCCCCTCTTTGGCGTGAAATTCCACTCATCACATAATAAGATGCAGCACTGTCAAGGCCGCTGGTTGGTTCATCAAGAAACATAAGCTTTGGTCGTGTTAAAATCTCCATGCAAATACTAAGTCTCCTCTTTTCTCCTCCACTAATTCCTTTATTGCCGAATCCTCCAATTCTTGTGTTCATGGAATTTTGTAACCCCATATCCTTTATTGTCTGCTCCGCTATTTGAATTTTCTCTGCTTTTGTCATGGAATCTGGTAATTGGAGTTGTGCAGAGTAGTAAACAGCTTCTTTAACAGTTAGTGTTGCTATCAAAGTTTCATCTTGAGTCACGTATGCCTGATTTTATAGGAGGACAAAGAAAATTACCACGCATTATAAATCTCACCTTAAATTTTTATATTATCATTACCTTGGAAAATATCCAAACTTAAGATCAGTGTTTCATTCAGCTAAAGGATTTCTTACGGAGGTTCCATAAGCAAGTTTCTGTTTGTGACCATTGATCAGAATATCCCCCCTCTGACTCGTGCTGAAATCCAGTCTCCCTGAGAGGTCGAAATCATCAGCAGGTGAGCACTCATATATATTTGGTAAAGAGTTCAAGCTGTATACATTTCACAGTCAGTGTTAAGACGTTTTTACACGATCAAGTCACCCAAATGAGCAACTTCGCAAGATCATTTGCTAAGAGATATAGTAGTAGTAGTAGTAGTAGTAGTATTTACCAGCTAAGGCGTCGAGAAGTGTAGATTTGCCACAGCCAGAAGGACCCATGACGGCCAATAGCTCACTTGGACAAGCATAGCCAGTGAGACCTTGAAGTATGGATTTTCTGCCACTTTTTCTGGTGGAAACAGTAACCCATAAGTCATTCCAAGTCAAGAAAACGCCTCCAGTCTTTGATTCCATTTGGCCCTTCACAGCACTCAATTCTGTTACTTGCTTTCCAACTTCAGTTTCCTGCAACTCCATAGATGGCACTGGAGACTACAAAACAAAAAATTTTACGACGGAAATAGCCAAGTGTGATGTTAGAAAAGATAAACAGTTAATGGATAGACTATGTGGCAAAACATTTCACTATCTTAGAGATATTGCATGTTTTCCTTTAGGGGATAAAAAGCAAGATCGAGTACTCTTCTGAATATAGATCCTGCAAATTAACTTAATTAGTCACAGGTGGAGAAGATGTTTATAGTATGGATGGTCATATTATTTCACGAACAAGATTTTAAACAGAAGCTATAGCCTTCAATCTTTTTTTATACCTCCCGATATAATGTTGGGTAATACTAGCACTGTTGCAAAGTAACTCTTGCAAAGTAACCAGCGAGTTACTTTGCAACAGTTTAAAAGTTAACTAGCTAAGTGAAGTTTTTTTTAAAAAAAATGAAAGGCTTACATAATTAATAACGTTGCCAATAGTTTGAGAGCTGTTACTCTTTGCCCAATAAATCCCAAATATTTCAGTTTACATATCTATCCGTAGATCTCTCTACGTCTTATATAGGAGGAGCAAATTAATGTGTAGAGTAAGTAATGTTGAAATGCCTATTTGTATGTTAAAACTAAATTAAAGTAGACTATTGATTCCTATTCAGACACATCACCGAATATCGACGGCATATTACAAAGTGAAAATCATGAAAGTGAAATTCATCAATTGTAAACCTTCTCTTTGTAGTGATAATGTTCTCTCTGGACAGCCAAGTTAATGTTTCGCCAGCATTATTAATTACCGGGTACAGAGTTTCAGTTTTGAATTTGATCGAACTCATAGTTTTGACTCAAATATTGTATATAGTCCATATGTTAAACACAACCTACTACTCCATCCCTTTCAAAAAAATGAATTTTTTTAATTTTTGAGAGTCAAACTGGATGAATTTTGACCAATAATTTAAGATGATTTTTTTCATCATATTGATCAATATGGAAAGAGTTGCATGATATAGTACTTTTCGTTTAGTTTTTAAATATGCAAATTTTTATCTGAAAATATTAATTTGATATAGTCTAATTTAAATTCAAAAATTAGTCAACTTGATTCTCGAAAAGCGAAAAAATTTATCATTTTTTAAACGGATGGAGTACTAAATGGCAGGTAAGAATATTATGTTTTGAGCCTAAAATAACTCAAAATGATCCATGAGTATTGGAGTTCAGTGGTATTCCGAACTCATTAAATTCACATCTTAAATCCGTCTCACCACCTCATGTGTAATGGAATGCATCACCCTCCACAACAACTTAATTGAAGTTCTTATATATATGTATGTATACACATACATTTTTTGCATAATTATTGCATGTGTGTGTCTACTTCATTTTCATGCAAAAACAATAATTTCCATTTGCAGCGTCTCATGATATGACTGTAGTCCCTTGATTTGCTATCTCTACTCTCTAGTAAAAATATGTGGTTACTAAGAATTCAGTAAAGAATCCTCGGGGCTTTCTTTTAGTGCTAGGTATATATCTGTTAGTAGACAGTTAGGATGAAGTCGCTTTCTTTAATTAATGATTCCGGCAACATAGTTAGGTATAATAAAATGGAAACACACTCATGTATGATGTACCCAATATAAAATCTATATATATATATATATAAGTTCATGTATTAGTATCAGCACAGATATTTAATGTGTTCCACTTAAAGTTTGACAGACTCAAAATTTTAGCCAAGTGGATTGAGGAAAAATGATGTTGAACAAAAATAATAATAACTGCATGACAAATGAGATATGCATGTTTTTGTCTTTTTAAATTCATAAAGCTATCACAAAATGGATAACTCAAAATACATCGTAGCCACACTATGTTTTGTTCAAAAATAAAGTTCGGCAGAGAAATTTAAGATGTGCAACAAAAGCCAATCTTGCATTAACTAAATTGTTATTCTATTAAAAATTAATTAAATCTTGTTAAAACTTCAAGAAAAGTCTATTTAACTACTTTATATCTAGAAAACTTAAATCTAATTCTTTTTTATAGTTCTAAATAAAAATTTTGACTAAAACAAACGACAATGAAAATAATTAGTTATAACTTAATAACTAATAGTATAAATTACAAGAGAAGAGAGCTTATAAAGTATAATGAATTATAACTTTAGCCGATTTTCTTATTGTAACTTAACAAAACTAATGTAAAATTCACTTTAGATAAATTTTGCATTTTGTAAATGAAATATAATAGTTTTGGTTGAGTATGAGTTAAAAATCAAAATATAAAGTGAAAATAAAGAAAAGTAAAAAATAAAGACTAAAATTTTTTGGCTTTGGAAAACGAAAACTAAACCAACTAAAAAGTAAAGATAAGCATTGACTCAAATTGCACGTTCCAATATTTAGACCATGTTCCAATAATATATTACATTGAGGTCGTTAGGTTAAGCAGTAAGGGGTCGTTCTGTTTGGCTTTACTTTTACGCGGGTATTAACTATTAATGCGGGTATTAGTAATGTGGGTATTAATAATGTGTGTATTAATAATGTGGGTATTGATAATGCGGGTATTAGTTATGTGGGGTCTAATAATGTGGGTATTAGCCACGCATATACTATAACGTAGGGATTATTTGTTGAATCACAGTTATATTACAAATTAACAAACAATATTATTATTAAAAATATTTATTTACTCCTTAAATAAAATTTTAAATATCCTTATTATTATGAGGGTTACTTTTGTCATTCTAAATTTTAATACCCGCGTTATTAATACCCACATTATTAATACCACCTCCTACCCCGCATAAAATAATATATAGATTCCCGCATTGATAATGCAGGTATTAATAATGCGGAATATACAAAAACGCAACCAAACGTTGTACTAATTTATGCGGGTATTAAAATTTTACAGAAAACCAACCGAACGCCGCGCTAAATTAGCGCGGAGTTTTGTGCGGGGTTAATACCCCTTATGCAGGCAACCGAACGACCCCTAAGGTATCTAATCCATGTATAAATGCTACTCCATATTTTTTAAAAATTATCTATGTAAGATGACACGTGCAATGCATATACCCTAACACTAGTGTATACAAATTACTGCAGACTTTCATTAAAGTGGAGTATATATTAAGACAGTGTATAACATTAAGAAAGGAGATAACACTGAAGCAAAATTTAAACATGTTAAAAGACTATCTTTTACCAAAGATTAACACCTTATTCTCTTTAATGTACTAATGTCCAATCCCATAATTCTCCTCCAAATAAATTTATTCAATGAAATACTTTATATAGTGAATATTAGTGATAAGAGTGATTCAATGTTTATTAATATCGGCTTGGTGTTGCTTCGGAACTTCAAAAATAGTAAAATCTGGATTAGTATTAGAATCTCATGCAAATCATTTTAGGAGGGGGTTTTAAAATACATAATTAGCCAAAATTGGAGATCTTATTTTCTTGAGTCATTAACAAAAAATTGACGTTAAAATTTCACCCACATACCACTTTTGCCACTGGTATTTTGTTTGAAGCTACTTTTTTTATTGATTTTACATGAGAGTCACTTTTTGGAATTTCAATCTTTGTGGGCCGAAGTTCAAACCTGGTGGATTGAACTTCATGCCTGAGTTATGAAGCTCAACTTCAATTCGTAAGGGCTGAACTTTTAGGCATAGATGTGTAAACTTCAATCTTTATGGGCTGAAGTTGAACTTCAACCCTTGTTGTGGGCTGAAGTTGAAATTCAACCCTTGTAGGCTGAATTTGAGGGAAAAGTGCAGTAAAGGCCACTTTTGGCAGTGGTCTTTGGTTTGAAACCACTTTTTTTTATTGGTTTTACATGAGAGGCCACTTTTTGGAACTTCAAATTTTTTGGGTTGAACTTCACGCAAGTTCAGCCCACAAAGGTTGAAGTTCAACTTCAGCCCACCACAAGGGTTAAAGTTCAACTTCAGTCCATAAGGGTTGAAGTTTACGCATCTATGCCTAAAAGTTCAGCCCTTACGGATTGAAGTTGAAACTTCATAATTTAGGCATGAAGTTCAACCCACAAGGTTTGAACTTCAGCTCAAAAAGATTGAAGCTCCAAAAAGTGGTCTCTCATGTAAGACCAATAAAAAAAAGTGGCTTCAAACTAAATACCAGTGGTGAAAGTGGCCTGTGGGCAAAATTTTTACTGAATTTGGGTGAAGTTCAACCCACAAAGATTGAAGTTCCAAAAAGTGGCATCTCATGTAAAACCACAAAAAAAAAGGCCTCAAACCCAAGACCACTCGCAAAAATGGCTATTCGTGCACTTTTCCCAAAACTGACACATACGGGTAATTTTGATCAGTAGCCATTTTTGGACGCGCTTATTGGGGACTATCCACCTTTTCAAAATTCAGTGAAGAATAGCCAAAAATTCGTGCGCACACTTAAGCTCCATTAGCGTTGGAAAAACACCCCAGACTAGTCCATAACAAAATGCCAAAATAACAAAATTTTGTTCAAAGCCCAAGTATTTATTATGGGATTGAAGAAGTCCCATAACAAAATAATCTTATAACAAAATAATGGAACCTTGAACTAATTTTGTTATGGGACTTTATCCCATAACAAAATAATGAGATTTATTCCCATAAAAAAAGGTCCCATCAAAGGGATAAATCCCATTATTTTGTTATGAGACTTTATATATAAAGCTTCAGTCCCATAACAAAATGCTGGGGTTTTGAACAGTTTTGTTCACAGCCCCAGCATTTTGTTATGGGACTGAAGCTTTATACAAAGTCCCATAACAAAAAGTTGGGCTTTGAACAAGTTATATTTTATACTGGGGTTAGTTCACTGAAGCTTCCCAGTATAAATACTGAGACTTGTCCGGAAGTGGCTAGTCTTCAAACAGTTTTGCATCGCTGGCTAGTATTTATTTAATACGGTCAAAACAGGCTACGTGACTAAATTTTTACCATAGGGAAATTTTGATCACTAGCCATTTTTGGATGCGCTCAATGGGGACTATCCACCGTTTCAAAATTCATTGAAGAATGGCCAAAAATTCGCGCGCACACTTAAGCTCCATTAGCATTGGAAAAACACTCCAGACTAGCCCCATAACAAAAAACTGGGGCTTTGAACAAAACTTATTCAAAGCCCCATCATTTTGTTATGGGACTTTATATATAAAGCTGAGTCCCATAACAAAATGATGGGGCTTTGAACAAGTTTTGTTCACAGCCCCAGCATTTTGTTATGGGTTATGAGACTTTATATATAAAGCTTCAGTCCCATAATAATGCTGGGGCTTTGAACAAGTTTTGTTCACAGCCCCAGCATTTTGTTATGGGACTGAAGCTTTATACATAGTCCCATAACAAAATGCTGGGGCCTTGAACAAAACTTGTTCAAAGCCCCAGTATTTATACTGGAGTTAGTTTACTGAAGCTTCCCCAGTACAAATACTAGGGCCTTGAACAAGTTTTGTTCAAAGTCCCAGTATTTATACTGGGATTTGTCCGAAGGTGGCTATTTCTCAGCGAATTTATTTTTGACGGCTACAAATCAATTAACGCACGCCAAACAGGCCCCTACACTAAATTTTTACTTTAATATTGATCCCGTAACATTGGAGAATTTTTTACCAACAGCCGCTTTTAAGGCTGCTAGCAGGAAGGTAGCCAATTTTGCCATACCTAATGATAAAGTGGCCATTTTGTGGAGGTTATCTGGAATATAGCCAGCTTTTGGCACAACTTGCTTATCAAATAGCTATTTTTTGGGCTGTTAATTGAATGTAACCACATGACCAAAGAAATTACTCCAAGCCTAGTCTTTGAATGCTGATAAATTTAACCTCGACAAGCCTTGAAGTAAAGGATATTTGTAGGCAAATAAATTTTAATAAATTTAAATTCATAAATAAATTGTATTATATCTTAAATTCAAGATATATTAGTCCAAATAAATGATGCGGCTAATATATTTGGGCTAATTATTTAAATCCAAGTAAATATATTTAAAGGATTTTTTACATAAAAGTACAAGTTTTAAAGCTTAATTACCAAACATAGCAACATTTTAGTAAAATTACCCTATATAGAGGAAAACACAAGTTAATTACAAATATAGCAAAAACATAGCAATATTTTCCCTTAACATACTAAACCCTTACATTCTTCCTCCTATTTCCCCCACTGTCACTTTTGCTCCTCACATTTCTCCCTATTTCACTTTTCCTCCCACCATTTCCCCCAATTTCACTTTTATTCATATCATTTCCCCCAATTTCACTTTTCATCATCCCATCCTCGATGTATCTCGTTGTATCTCACCGTATCTCAACTGTTTCTGCACCGTTTCAACTGTTTCTGCAGCACCGTATCTAACTGTTTCAACTGTTTCTACAGCACCGTATCTAACTGTTTCTGCACCGTTTCAACTGTTTCTGCAGCACCGTATCTAACTGTTTCTGCACCGTTTCAACTGTTTCTGCAGCACCGTATCTAACTATTTCTGCACCGTTTCAACTGTTTCTGCAGCACCGTATCTAACTGTTTCTGCACCGTTTCAACTGTTTCTAACTGTTTCTGCACCATTTCAACTGTTTCTGCACCGTTTCCACCGTATCTAACTGTTTCTGCACCGTTTCAACTGTTTCTGCAGCACCGTATCTAACTGTTTCTGCACCGTTTCAACTGTTTCTGCAGCACCGTATCTAACTGTTTCTGCACCGTTTCAACTGTTTCTGCAGCACCGTATCTAACTGTTTCTGCACCGTTTCAACTGTTTCTGCAGCACCGTATCTCAACTGTTTCTGTACCGTTTCAACTGTTTCTGCAGCACCGTATCTCAACTGTTTCTGCACCGTTTCAACTGTTTCTAACTGTTAGGGGAAATTGCCATCTACATATTGTTGACTTAAAAATGGTCCTATAGTCTTATATCTCTGTCCAGTTAAGGAGTGATTTTATTATATAATTTGAAATCCAAGTGTAATGCGAATAATTTTGCACAAATTTGTTAAATTCATTCAATGTATGCAATGTTGTCTATTCAAAATGACTTCCTGACTTTTATGTAAAGTATCGTTCAGATCTGTCTTATTTGTTCCAGTGTTGGAATTTTATTCCAATCTTTGCTTTGAGATTTGAGAGCTTCGACCAATAGAAACTAAGCTTGTACTGTTTAGATTTTATGCAAACTATCACTCTCTTCTTGATATTCTCTTTAGGTATTACCAAGTCCACCATTTTGTCCCACACAGTTGCAAGACAGTGTGGTTTAACAGACTTCTCGTTTCATTACAATTCGTACCCTTCATTCTTCACTACATACTACTTTTCACTAATAATGCCCAAGAAGCACCGATTACACGCTTTTAATGGAGTAGTTAATTTCTTGTAATCAACAGTCGGTGAATTATAAAGAAAACAAACAGAGCACGGAAGAATCCACAATCCAACTTCTGGTTTTAAGTAGTAGTTTTAACTTTTAAGCAGTGGTGGTGTGTTGCTGTGCAAGGCGGGG
Source organism: Petunia secreta (assembly GCA_029990175.1). Lineage (NCBI taxonomy): Eukaryota > Viridiplantae > Streptophyta > Magnoliopsida > Solanales > Solanaceae > Petunia > Petunia secreta. Next base: position 5,726,255 of record JARKIP010000028.1, on the reverse strand, counting down.
GAGGGGAGTGATGGCGCTGGGATGGTGGGGGTAATGGTTGTGGGGTGGTGGTGATGGCGTTAGGGTGGAGGTTATGGCGTTGGGGTGGCGGGGGCAGGTGTGGGGTGATGGGAGAAAGAGAGAGAGAGAGAGAGAGAGTAAGTGAGAGAATTTTTAATTTGGGGAAAATGGGAAGTGAAATTGAAATGTGTTAGATTATTGTTAAATGTGTTGGAAAAATAATGCTATGTATTGTAATTAGAGAAATATTGCTATTTTTTTGTAATTAAGGATGAAAATTTGTATATTTGTGTAAAAAACCCATATTTAAATAAAAGTCCAATATAATAGGGAAATTTTCAAAACTAGGCAGCCCACAACACAAAATTACAGATGAGGGGCCACATTTCATCCATAGCACCCCTTTATTTTTACATTACACAACATAGCACCCCCTTATTTTCAAAATTACATAACATAGCATCCATTTAAACTAAAAATCCTAGGAGCCACTCCCTCACCCTCCCCCACCACTGCCCCGCCACCAGAAACCGAGCTGCCACCGCTGCCGCCGGCCGGCCGGAAAATGAAAATTTCACCGGATCTCGCCGGATTTGCTTATTTTATTTGTGGATTTATTTAAATAATTGTTTTTCGATAATTTTATACACCTAAATCTATCAAAATATATTATACATGTAAATACGTAGAAAAATGTGTATGCAAGAAGGGAAATACAAAAATATACACAAGAAACATAAGTTTTATACAAAACATCCATAAAAAATGCACAAATCTGAAACTTATATAATTTTATTCATTGTTCATACATATATATATACAGCTTTATACAATTTTACAATGCATATAATCTGTTTTATACATTGCCAATACATACATATACAGATTTATATAATTTTATACACGTTTGCAGAATTGTATAAACTTGTATAAAAATGTATAAACTCACAAAAATAATTTTAAACAGTGCCCTAAGCAGATTTTACACAAAAGCTTAACAAAAATCCAAGATCTATACAGTTTTATCCAAGAAAAATAATAGATCTAAACATTAAACAAAAGTTGTACCAAAAAACTAGTAGATCTCAACGAATTTTTATGAAAAAAGTGAAGAAAAAGAAGAAACTTGATAAATAAACTCCTCACCGGAGTTTTGATCGGAATATACAACGAAAATCAATATTGTTATTTAAAAAACAAAAACAAAAAAAAAATGAAAAGAAGAAGAAGAAGCAGCGACGGCGACGTTGATGACGGTGGCGGCGGCGGCGACAGCTTGGAGGAGGGGGAGTGATGGTGATACAGTGGTGGAAAAGGGGCGGTGGTGGGGGGCGGTGGTGATGTTGTTAGGGTGGAGAGAAGAGATGAAAAATGGGAAAGAGAGTAAGAGAAGAGGGGAAAAAAAATGGAGGCTAGGGTTTTTTTCTTTAAAAAGAGGGTGCTATGGAGTAAAAGAAAAAATAAAAAAAGGGAGGGGGTGCTATGTCATGTAAGGTAGCAAAATAGGGGTTTTTTTTTTTGGTAATTTTCATGAGTGGGGTGTCTCTCAATTTAATTGTCCCAATATAATATTGTTAGAGTAGCCCAATTAGCCTAAGGCCCAATGGATAGTATTTTTTGGGTACTTTTCAAAAATAGCACTCCAAACAAAGAAAATTACAAATGAAGGTCCATAATTTTTTTTTGTGAAGGGGTATTATGGGTGTAATTTTTGTTTAAAAGAAGAGCACATGTGGGATACTCGGGAAAGAAGTGAAAATAGCTGTCCATAAGGGTAATTTTGTTGGGCTGGGTGTCTCTCTATGTAAAAATTCCTATTAGTTTTTTCCTCAAGTCCCAAAATTGTGTCACTTGGAAAGTGGTGTGGCGCCAATTGGAGCATTCCACACGCCAAATGATTTGGCAATTCAAATCAAATTCAAAGGCCAATGAATATGTGCTACGTGGACATGTGACATGTTATGACCAATCAAAATCGGCCTTGTCACTACTTAAATCTGATTGGCCGCTCCACGGGCTTGATCCGTTAGCCTTTCTTGGTGGCTACTCCACCACACATATATATAAATGAGTCAAATCTCTCATTTGACAAACAAATAAATAAGAAGTCAGAAATCATACTAGGAGCAAGAGAGAGCTCGTGGATCAAAGGCTGCAAATCTTTACAAACTGAAGATCAAGACGAAGATTCAAGATCAAGCTTCAAGTTCTTGAATCCAAGTGCAAGTCAAGATCAAACTCAAAGCCTGGAAGTTATTTCTCTACAAGTAAAGATCAAATCAACCAAGTTAAAGATCAAGCTCCAGGCCCTTAAACCCAAATTCGAGATAAAGCTTCAAGCCCTTGGACCCAAGTTCAAGTCAAGATCAAATCAACCAAGTCTGAGATTAAGTTTTAAGCTCTTGAACTCAAGTTCAAGTAAGAATTCGACCCCGTAGACAGTTTGCATCGCGCTAAATGAAACAAGCCAGTGTTTGAATTATTTTAGAAAAATAGTCAGATCTAAGAAATATGGAAAATTCAAGTATTTTTTACTTGGACTTTGAAAATTTTAGTTCAGAAGTCGCAGTAAAAAATACTTGGACTTCAAATATGAAGCTCTCGTAAAATTTTCTGGAACTTTGAACTAATCCCCAACAAAATTTGCTGGGGTTTAGTTCAAATTCTCAAAAAATTATCCTGTAGCTAATGTGTGTTCTAAAATCTGACTACTTTTTCAAAAGTTTGTAACTGTTGACTGATTCTCTTTAAGTGGTGCGAAAATTGGCTAGTCATCAAAATTACAAGTCAAGATCAAATCAACCAAGTTCAATCAAGCCAAAGAATTTCACCGCGTGCCCTTCATAAGGAGTGGTTTCGCAAAAATACCTGCGTTAAGAAATGTTTTAGCAAAATACCCTTTTTCGTCCGGAGCCAAGACTTCAAGGCAAAAATCTTGTAAGTCTTGGCAGTTGCCGAAACTTCAAAGGCAAATATTGTTTTGCCAATACTTCAAGTTATATGGAGAGAATACAGGGAAAGACTGGAAGGGGCAAGTTTTGACAATTGCCAAGACTTACGACCAAGTGCGGCAAGTTTTGCCTTAAGTGTTGGCAAATAGAAAGGGTTCAAAGACAAGTCATGGCCTTTGCCAAGACTTACGATCAAGTGCGACAAGTATTGCCTTTTGCCAACACTTAAAGGGATAAGTATTGAAAAGCAGAGAAATATAAAAGCAAATCTTGCCCCCAGCTTAAAAACTTGACAGGGATATTTTCGTCCAAATTTTTTTTATTAAACCTTAATTAACAGGAATATTTTTGCAAAAATCTATTAGCGCGGGCAAAAAGGCAAACCATTTGTACCCGTACGTCTTATACAGGAGGAGCAAATTAAAGTGTAAAACTATGTTCAAATGTCAGTTTGTATCTAATCATTGCTAATATGCTCCAACAAAGTGATACAAGTAATCTCAAGATTAGGAAGTTAATCAAAGACACTTCAAATATTTTGCAAAATAATGCAAAGGTCACTATCGTTCTAGAACCGAATCAAGTGCCTGATTTTATCACTAAGGCTTCATCAAGTGGAAGTACTACATTTTATTACTCTTTCCCACAACTTTCAAAAGAGGTAAATGGAACATTTCAACTTAGATAAATGGCAATGACCTAGCATAGCATAAGAAGAAGATATATATGACAGCCAACTTTTTACTGTATTAGTTAATTATATTAAGTAGAAATGAAAGAGTTCTTGCATAGTGAAATCACTTCCTTTAATTTAATTTTATTTAGACTGTATGTAACAATTTTGTTAGATATATATTTGGAGGTAATTAAGGTTCTTGCCCCACTCTGCTCCTTGTACTCGGCAAATTATTGAATGGACAAAGTAGATAAGGGCGAATTAAGCCAAATACCTCGCATTAAAAGGCCCTTGGCCTTAGGTGATGGCTTATTTGAAAAAAAAAGTCTATTTGCATGTTACACTAGATTAAAGTAGATCAATTTTCCTTCCTATTAAGGCACATTACCAAATATCGACGGCATATAGTACAAGTAGGATTAATCATGGCTGACTAATTTATTGATGACAAAATTCAGCAACTAAATGTGCCTCACTAGGAAACTCAACTGTAAACCTTTCTTTGTTGTGAAAATGTTCTTTCTCTAGTACCGCCTCTGAAATGATAAGCCTGCACTTCCACCACATGTGGACATCACCCTCTTATACACACAAAAACCAGACTTGCATATGTAATTGCATTTACATAGGGGTGGAGCAAAAATTTGAAATTTAAAGGTTTAGAATGCACTTGCTAAATTAATTCATTGACTATTTGAGTTATTCTTTTAATTGAATGGAAGATAATTTTACATCAACAAGTAAAGAAAAAGAAATTATTCAGTACTTACTTTTAATACTAATTTAAATTGCCTTGCCGAGTCAGAAGAAGGGTAGCTATATACTGATTCAATATGCTCTCAAGATGTCGTCGGTGCAGCATTGACGATCTCACAAAGATACAATTTCAGTGAATTGTCATTTCCTCTTCAATCATCTGAAATTTCTGCGAGGAGCTCTGTTCGAAAGGAAGCACTGACTCTTATCGAAATTGACCTTTTGGCCATTACAACATTGCGATTCAGTTGATACAGAGGTGCGCTTGAAAGGGGGGGGGGGGGGGGGTTTCATATTGCTTCTACCTTTTCCAGGGAAACCGGAAAGAAACGAGAGACAAGAAAATATTTTTGATTACAATTAAAAGGAACAATCTCAAATAAACCAAGATCCAATTTCAAATGGAATTGTGGCACTGCCAATGCGTCGATTCTATGCTACAATTCTTCTTCTCTTATGAAATTTCTAGTTAGATGACTCGTTGGTGTCAATTGGGGGGTAGGTAGACTTTTTTTGCTCTCCGTGGAGCTTTTGTTGGGATTCAAAAATTTCCCCTTATTGTACTTGAAATTTAATATTTGTATATATTTGATCGATCTTTTAACATATATACGAAGGTAGCCATAACTTATAATGCTACTAGCTAGCTAGCTCCGCACCTGCATGTGCATACGTGGTCTACATTTTCATTGCAAAAACAGTAAGATTATTCCTTTTGCAGCGTCGCATGCGATTTTAGGCACTACCATAGTTCCTTCTTCTGCTTCATCTCTATAAGCAATACAATTTTCTTTTTATGGTTTTAGTAACTTAAATAGGTACTCCACGTGTGTAAGCACACAGTTAGGATGAAGCCGTTTTCTTTAATAAATATTATTCCAGCAATACTAGTTAATTATATGGTTAGAAGTCATGGCTACCCATATTCTAATAAATGAACTCATTAGTGACGGCTGTTTTGGAATCACATGCGAATACTCCATCCTTCCTATTTTAGTCTATACCTTCAGTTTTTTCACGTTCATTAAAACATAGTGTATATTTTACTATATTATTCATATTTAATATTTGACTATTAACTCATTTTGAGAATTCTTTTAATTATTAAGAGTTGGAAAAAATTGGCAAAAAAAGTCTTGAATATATAAATGTCACCTAATTTAAGACAAATGGTTATTGCTAAAGTGTCAATTAATTTGGGACGAAGTGGAGTATATATATCCATATTTTTGTAAAACTTTGTTTGAACTTAATTGTTCTTCATGGAACTTTTTCAAAACGTACAAAATATCTTCAGGGTATTAAAGACATGTTCTTTCTGTTAAAGTAATCAAGTTGGATTACTAAAGGCACCGTCCCATCTTTGGTTAGAAATTGAATGGTATTTGTCTAAAAGAGCAATTAGTATCGCTTTGTTCTTGTGCAACTGTGGCCATTTAATCATTTTTGGGTCTATTCCCCCATACTTGATCAGTTCAGCTAACAAAAAGGTAGCTATTGAAGACATGACCTTTTTGTTAAAGTATTTGAAGTTAATTAGATATTGAAGGGAAGAACCCATTTTTGGTTGGGACAGAATGGTATTTCTCTAAAGAGAAACCAAGTATAGATTCCTTCTAGTGCAACTTTAATTTGGCCGTTTTTTTCTGCTTTTACCTAACAAAAGTTTTCAAATCATCGTGAGTCGAACATGGACTGATCAAGTAATTCTTACACTCGCAAGATTGTGCCAAAATCTTACTTTCAACTAAATAGAGGTGTCAAACCGGTGGTTAATTGGATTGAATTTGGCAAGTCAATTGAGCTAAGCTAATAAATGAGGGGTTAGTTTGGGTTTGAGATGGACTGAGCCAAATGAGCTAAACAATGGGCTGTAACAAAAGCGGCTCAACTCTCACAAAGTTTTAGTTTATTTGTTTGTTTTCTTATAATTTGTTTAATTGTCACACAAAACATTTAATTTTCCCCCCTTATATTATGGTTACATGTTAAAAAACCAAATTTTATAAGTTTTCTTATAGATCCATTTGCGATATTTAGATGGGCATGGGCTGACTTACCCCCAAGCCGCCATGAAATATGCCAGGATTGGATGGGTTAATTTTGCCACCCATTAATTTGAGGTTCAACATTATGAATTTATCAAGTTTTTGTTGGTCTTAATGCTATCGAGATTATCTTGTACCTGCTATTTCTATGCTATGATCTTTATTTTCCTTTGAAATTCTTTTAGTATCTCGTTCATCTTTGATGCTACTACCAATTCGACCAATCTTTTCTAACAGACTTGGTTAAAGTAAATAAAAGCATGCGTACTTAGATTCACATTACCAGCTAATTTGACATATACCTATTTATTGCATAATATAAGCATGACAGATGATCCGGCTCATCTCTATTACCTAGTGTCTCCATTTTTCCAAATTGTTACTTAGATGAATGACACTTGTACTTCTTTAAAATCAATGCTTTAAATTTATTTAAGTCAAGGTGTTTAACCATAATTAGGAATATATCTTTCCACATTAAATTCAAATTATCTTGCATATCCTATAATTTAGGAGCAAATTTCAACCTCTCCTAATAAATCTACATTTTTGGTACCCTTGATTTTTCAGTCATTTATTTTACTTTTAAATCTTTAATACGAGACAACATTATGGAGTTTGGATTAGTGAGAATTAAAAATGATACTTGACTACTCTATTTACTTTTTTTTTCTTTTGAACAGCTGACAAGTCACAGCTTTTTGTAGTAGTATAATATGATTCCCTTGTTCTTTTTTGAAAGTTTTTCTATTTTTTATTGGGTGATTAACTGATATGTTATATTTATACTAGTATTTATTTCTATGCATGCAGAAATATCAAGCAGACGTGGTAGATTAAAAAAAGTTCTTCTACTGAAGAGTTAAGTATAACATAAATTGCTAAAAATTAAAGGAGACCGAAAAATTAAATTTATGGGGGGTTCCTTAATTATGTTATGCAAGATATTTTTAATCTAAAATGAAAAGATCTATACGCTCCTAACTAGGCCTGGGCATCGAGCGAGCGAGCCGAGCCCAACCGAGCTTACTATGTTACCGAGTCGAGCCGAGCCTGAGCCGAGCCGAGCCGAACCGAGCTTTAAACTATACCGAGCCGAGCCGAGCTCGAGCCGAGCTCAATCGAGCTTTGCTAGAGTTTGACCGAGCCCGAGCCGAGCCCGAGCTGACTCTTTTTCTTTTGTGTCCTCATACTTAATAATATAAAAAATAATATTTATTTTTTTTTCATCATAATCATTTAAAAAAACAGTTTTAGAGATGATGTTAAAAATATGATAAGTAGTTAAAAACAGTTTTATTCTAAAGTCTTTGCTTAAAACTTTGATACATCATAAGAAATAAAATAATAATAATTTTATACTCTAAGCTTCTAAGCTAGACAAAGATTCTTCATCACTGGAAACAAAATCAACATCGAACACCAGGTTTTGACTTCTTGTTTCAGCATCTAGCCAATCTTTTAAAACTACACACATTTCTATTGAAGTTGCTGTCATTGAGTGTCTTGTGTCTCCTAATACTCTTCGACCTGCAGAAAAAGCAGATTCCGATGCTACAGTAGACACCGGAGGAGTTAACAAATCTCGGGCCATGGTAGACAAAATTGGATATGATTTTTGCCAATTTTTCCACCAGTCCAAAATATCAAAATTGTCTGCATCATACACTTGTTCACTGTTTAAAAATAAATTTAATTCTGTATTTATAGCCATATCACTTGAAGCAGCAGCTCTCTTTTTATTACTAATAATTTGTGCTAGAGGATCATTATTTGCACTGGAAACAATAGAAGATACACTTGAAGTAGAGGATCTTTCTAATTTATTATTTATTGTACTATTATAATTGGAGATTTTCTTTCACCAACAATATTGCGTTAGTAAATATTTTCATGACTTTTTTAAGCTTGTGTGATTAATTTAATACACATTTTTTTGTGCATCATACACTTGTTCACTGTTTAAAAATAAATTTAATTCTGTATTTATAGCCATATCACTTGAAGCAGCAGCTCTCTTTTTATTACTAATAATTTGTGCTAGAGGATCATTATTTGCACTGGAAACAATAGAAGATACACTTGAAGTAGAGGATCTTTCTAATTTATTATTTATTGTACTATTATAATTGGAGATTTTCTTTCACCAACAATATTGCGTTAGTAAATATTTTCATGACTTTTTTAAGCTTGTGTGATTAATTTAATACACATTTTTTTCTATGATTATTTTAGATCCTATTAATATATATTTTATTTTTGGTGAGAAATTCAATATTATGGTTATAATTTTACCATGTTAATAATTAAATGGTTAAATTAAAAATATGAATTGCATTTGATTTTTAGTATCAGCTATTTAGTAGGCTTAACCTTTACATTATGAGAAAATAAATTTGCTTATGTCAAATAAATAAGGATAAGAGTACAAGTTTATCAATTGTTAATTATATTAAATATTAAGTAGACTTCAAATTAGTAATTGAGACTAATGAATGAAAGTTATATTTTAAAGAGAAAATTACATAATAAATCAAGTTAACCGAGCCGAGCCGAGCCAGCTCTGTCGAGCCGAGCTTTGACCGAGCCGAGCTTGACCGAGCTTTGACCGAGCCGAGCCGAACCGAGCCAAACTTTGAATAAAACCGAGCCGAGCCCGAGCCGAGCCTCTTTTCAAAATGAGCCGAGCCGAGCCGAGCTAAAGGCAATCGAGCCGAGCCGAGTTCCGAGCTGGCTCAGCTCTATGCCCAGGCCTACTCCTAACCATGGTTAAAGACCTTGATTTACTCAAATAAATCTAAAGCGTTAATTTTTAGGGAGGACAAGTGTCATTCATCCAAGTAAAAACTTGGGAAAATGGAGATATTAGGCAATGGAGAGGAGCCGAATCCGACAGCAGGGATGTGAAAGCTTCTTAATATGCCTCCTAACTGCACAGTGGAAGACCTTAAATAATCAGACTTGAGAGGTATTGCAGCGCCTAGCTAACAACCTTTTCTGATGTGAGGAGATAGCTTCTGCAAATACTTATGGAGAAGTTTGGAAAAGTGATCAATATTGCATCTCTCAAGGCGTATTCTCTACTAATTGTCTGATTATTTCCATTATGATTATCCGTGAACTTTAGCCCTTCATATTCATTCTTAACTCTTAAACATTCAGTTGGAGTTGTATTGCTTAATAGCTTAATATATTTACGAGGAATAATTGGTGATAAATTAGGAGATGCTGTCTTAAATTATTGTTAAAAGTAATTGTTCATAAATCCAACACTTACCCTGCATTATAGAAAACTTATATTACAACACAGTCACAACAAATCAAAAGGTGCGATTAATTAATTAAACTACATTAAAAGATACAGTCTATTTAAATATTAGATATATTCATAACACGTAATTATGAAACTTTTGACAATGAAGTACAAAACGCTACATTGTGAGACGATATAATGTGAAACAATTACAAACCAAACATAGTGCTAAATTGTGAGGAACAAACTAGTACTATAGTTCATACGTTATTGGTGGGAATATCATCAGATGATGTGAGTCCATGAGGATCAGGCGAGGCAGCTGGCGATTTGGCCATGATTTTCTTGCTTCGGTTTGTTGGAATTGATATGGATGCTCTTATTACAGGCATAACCTTTTCATTTGTCTTGATAATCAGGAAGAACACCACTCTGTACAAAATCAATGATCCAACTAAAATAGCAAGATTTACCCACTTTGAGTATCCCATTTCTGCTTGCCATCTAACTCTCAAAACCTCTTCTCCACTCATTGTCAAATTAGTTCCATATTGATCATCAGTAAATGTTAGCCCTTCAAACTCATTCTTAAACATACCTTGGTAAGCATACTTGTGGAAAGACGTGTAGTATAGTGGGAACTTCCAAATTGGTTTAGGCAAATTATTAGGTAATTGGAAATAACCACTGCTCAGTATCATTAGTCCTTGCACGGCTGCACCCGCTACAATGCCCATGAGGAAATTAGGCACGACAGCTGCAACGTTCATCATTAGGCTCTCGACTAACATCATACTGGTGAAGAGGACCAAAGCAAAGTAGATGAAATGCCAAAATCCATTTTGAAATCCAGCAAGGAAATAGGCAATGGCGCCAGGAACAAATGAAATTAGTAGCAAGTACGGCATAGAAGAAAGTGTGTTGCCTATGACAAAAGCACAACATCCATAATGCCCGTTCAAGTTTTCTCGTTGAAACACCTGCAATAATATAAAAACAGTTCAATCGATCATTCATCATACAAGATAAATCATATAGAATTCGTTTGTAGTATTTTTTATGAGGATAGCGTTACCTTCATGTCCTCCACAAATGAAGGGAATCCACCAACTGTCATAAATGTCATAAATGAAACAACGAAAGCCACCATTAGACCTCTTTCCTGCAAAATCAATAGACAGAACAATGTAATGATTCGTAAATTGCGTGAGCCTGCAATAAGTGCTGAAGAACTTAGAGATTTAAGAGTATTTATACCTCGATTGAATGATAGTTTGAGCCAACATTATAGTAGATGGAGCCAAGAGCTAAAGCAAGAACGACATAAGTAGCGAATCGCATCCAATAGTAGCCAAGATCACGGGACATGTTCACAGCTGACCTCCTTGTTAATACAAGGCTTTGCGTAGTGAAGTTGGCATGGCTTCTTGGTTCCAATATTTCACCACCCTGAAAATATATGTAATGGTAGTTAGAGAAATTTATCCTCATCGCCCTACAACCCCTCCTTCTTCGTCCCTTTTTGCCAGTTATTGCCTATACCTGTTCACATATTTCTGCAACATGAGTCTGAACTTCATGGTATTCCTCAGATGATTTATACGACTTTACAAGAAGGTCTATCACTTCTTCTGTAGGTTTTCTTCCTGAGCCTTGTTCAATATCCTATTAATAGAAGGCAAGACATTCAATAAAAGGAAATGTTTGGCCTCTCTTAGAAAAGGGAATTAATTACTAAGAGTCTTTACCTCATCAAAGTCCTTGTTTATTGTTTTAAGAAAATGATCTGACGGATTCTGAAGACGTGGGCAAGGAAAACCATTTGTCGCGAAAAACTATCATAAAAAAGGAGAAAATAAAACATAATAACTGGTCAAATCCATCTATATACTTGAATTGTAAAGCCATTACTTGAGAAGTTAAATATCCAATGTATAACTCATATGCTTACCTCAATAGCTGCACTAGCAGGTCCAAAATATACAGTTTTTCCTGAAGACAAAAGACACAGATTGTGGAAAAGGTTGAAAACTTCAGCACTAGGTTGATGAATGGATGCAATAATGGTTCTTCCCCCTCTTTGGCGTGAAATTCCACTCATCACATAATAAGACGCAGCACTGTCAAGACCGCTGGTTGGTTCATCAAGAAACATAAGTTTTGGTCGTGTTAAAATCTCCATGCAAATACTAAGTCTCCTCTTTTCTCCTCCACTAATTCCTTTATTTCCCCATCCTCCTATCCTTGTGTTCATGGAATCTTGCAACCCCATCTCCTTTATAGTCTGCTCTGCTATTTGGATTTTCTCTGACTTTGTCATGGAATCTGGTAGTTGGAGTTGTGCAGAGTAGTAAACAGCTTCTTTAACAGTTAGTGTTGCTATCAAAGTGTCATCTTGAGTCACGTATGCCTGATTTTATAAGATAAGGAAAATTACCATATATGAATTTTAGTCTTTACTCTATTTGAGTCACATTAATTAACTTATAGATCATCATAAAAAATTCTGAATCAGTGATGTAATACCATACTTACGTAAAAGTAATTAAAAGAAAAATTTTATTGGAAAAAAAAAAAAAGGTGATCCGGCATTTTAGCTGACGATTTTCTTACAGATGTTCCATAAGAAAGTTTCTGTTTGTGACCATTGATCAGAATTTCTCCGCTCTGCCTTGTGCTAAAATCCAGTCGCCCTGAGAGGTGGACATTAGGTGAGTCATATTTGGCAAAATAAATAGCTGAGCAATTTAAAAGTTTACACATTAACTATAGCAAGTTAGATATCAATTTTTTTTCAATAGAGATTACTCGAAATTACCAATATGATTATGTAAGTATTTTTATACGAGTATAACTTCATGCATAGAACGTTAACTCGTCACCTTTGTTTCTCTGCTCACATGCATGCCACATAATTTATGAATATTAAGGGATTCAAGATTTACCAGCTAATGCATCGAGAAGAGTAGATTTGCCACAACCAGAAGGACCCATAATAGCCAAGAGCTCACTAGGTCGAGCATAGCCAGTGAGACCTTGAAGTATGGATTTGCTACCACTTTTTCTATTGGAAACAGTAACCCATAAGTCATTCCAAGTTAAGAAAACTCCTCCATTGCTATTTGATCCCATTTGTGGTAATTCCAAATTTACAGAACCCATATTCTGAGTTTTCTTCATTTTCTTAGTGGCATGGGATATTTATAAGGACGTTACGTGGTATAGTGTGAGTGACATGTTAAATGCTCAGTTGACTAAATTAAGCCTTTATCTGATTGGCCAATGGCCAGCAATTGCATTTATGATATATGTCGAAGACATCTAGTTAGATTATAATGCACAGTTCAGGCAACTCCTCATACATGTAATTTGTCTTTTGTACAGTACTAGCTAAGTACTCTTTTCAATTTGAGATATATTAATGTCATGGACTCATGTTTCGTTCTTCTATCTTCTTCCCCCTAGTATTCCTCAATCCTCAGCCTATTCGAACTTCCATTTTTCTTCTTATCTTTTCTTGTCAGACTAGCTTGTTTGATTATAGTATTCTTTTACATTAGTCAGAAACGCGAGAAGTCAGGGACCATACACGTAAAGATATAGTACTCCCTCCGTCTCAATTTGTTAGTCGTAGTTTGACTTGGCACAAAGTTTAATAAAAAAGGGGAGACTTTTGAAACTTGTGGTCTAAAATAAATTATAGAAATTTGTGTGGCTCTAAATGAGTCAAAAAGTAACTTTAGAGTTGAATTGTTGCCAAATTTAGAAATATGACAATCTCTTTGAGACAGACTAATAAGGAAAGTATGACAAACAATGTGGGACAGAGGGAGCAGTATAAATCAATGCTATGTTCTCCGTATGTGGTTGAGAATTCAGTATATCTAGAAGTCGGTTTCTTTTGATATATAGTTTTAGCAATAGCTAGACCTATGTGTTTAGGCACGGATAGGATGAAGGCGCCTTCTTTAAATGATTCTCGTAGTAGTTCATAACTATATTTAGGTACCACCATGCACGGGATACATTAGATTAGATGAAATCCCTATATTTTTAACTAAAGATTTTAATTTGATCCCTTAAAATGAAAACGTCTCTAGTAATTCTCTCTTAGCTTAATAGAACATATACGGGTGAATACGAACTAGGAGGCATTGGGTAAAAACAAAGGACAATTAGGTGTAAAATTATCAAACATATAGAAGTGTCCACTACTAAAAAAAACTGAATCTGCGACCACCAAATCGGTCGCCGATCGGTCGCCAGGTCGACCGATCGGCGACCGATACGGGTAGTCAGAAAATTCATGGTAGCAAATAGCCCTGCGACCGAAAAACGGTCGCTACTTCGACCACCATGCGACCGAATTTCGGTCGCACAATAGCTCACATACAGTGACCAAGTATGCGACCGAAAATCGGTCGCACATCCTAGTGCGACCGATTTTCGGTCGCATACTTGGTCTCATTTGTGGTAATTAATGGAGACCAAGTATGCGACCGAAATTCGGTCGCACTAGGATGTGCGACCGATTTTCGGTCGCATAGTGGTCTCAGTTGTGACCACTATGCGACCGAAAATCGGTCGCCAAACCTGTAAAAACCTGCAATAAAAATCCTGCAATCAGGCACATCGCAACAACAAAAACCAGCACCTGGGCAGCAATAAAACAGCAATCCAAACATTTCAAAAACATCCAAACATTTCAAAAACATCCAATCATTTCAAAAACATCCATACACCATTAGTTATATTCTAAAATTATTAACAATACAACTTCACAAACATTTAAAAGACTACTGGGGCTCGGGCGAGGCTGAGCTAGACCCGGACTCGGAAGAGGAAGAGGAAGAGGAGCTGCGGCGATGCTTGCTCTTATGCTTTCTTCTCGATTTCTTCTTCTCCTTTTTGGCAAGGAGCTTTCTGATCATGTCATGCGTTTCTTGGTTTTCCCTCGACAGCTGTGCGATCTGCTCTCTCATTTGAGCCATCTCAGCTGGATCAACGGAGCTCGCCGGAGAAGAAGTAGCTGAAGAGCCCAAAAAGCGAGAATTATGCTTATCCGGAGCATACAGCGATCCAAGACCATAAGCATACCCCTTCTTAACCCCTCCAACAGTATCGACCCATATTTGCTTTTCTTTTTCGAACGTCAATGGAGCCGGGGTGCTGCTTCCTGCGTCCGATGCTTGGGTCGATGTCCAGTCTTCCACGGCCTTTGTAGCCTTTTCCTGAATAACATAAATATAGTAATGATGTTAATAGAAAGACTAAACGTTGAAGGATTGAGGCGACTAAAGATCGAATTTTACAAACTTACCCATGCCTCTTTTGCGCGGGGCTCGACCCACTCTCCACCGCCCTTCTTGCCCCCCTTCGTATGCCTGATCTTGTGCAGCTCGAGCACAGGAATAGTGCGCTTTTCTTTCTTTTCCTACAAATTATAAAACATAATATGTTAGACAAAAAGCAACTGTTCAAGTAAATAATCAAACAATTAAATATACTGTACCAAGCGCATCTTTTGTGTAGCCGCGCTAATTGAGCCACCGGTATGGAGCGATCCACCCTTATCCGACGCTCGCGCAGCCTTTCCTTTCTCGCTCTTCGCCTCGAACTCGGGCGTGTGCCAATATTCATCCAGCTCCGCCCACTGAGGGCCTTGGAGGAAGCCGGGCCTTATACCTCTATGCCGCGCATTGTAAAGGGTTTGCTTGAATAGCGCAGCACATTTCTTTGGGAAAATGCTGCGAATGTTATAATCCAGCCCCTGATGCCAGATACATTTGCCCTGAAAGAGTATCAAAATAATTTCTTTAAACATGTTCATGGTTTAAAAAACTACAATTAGTTTTAAGCCAAATGCATATGTGTTACCTCAAAATCAACCAATATTTGCTTCTTTACTTGCTGGGGCACATCGCTCCATGTTCGCCAAGGCTGGTTCCAGTGCGCTCTCATGCACGCAGTCAGCACTTTGGTAGACTCATCGCTTGGGCAAAAGCTACAAAAAAAAATTTACCAAGAGTTATTCATAATACTAGCAAATAAAATAGGAACTAATCATTTAATCGACAAGAACTTAAGAAATTAGGTAGCTTACCCTTTATCCGCCTCGGGGTAAATAATCATTCTGCCTTCTAGCCGAGCGCCAGGCTCACCAATGTAATAAGGCGAATGGGGATGATACAGCATGAGCTCCTGCTGACTCGGTGGGTCGTCACAACTATCTAGGGGGAATTCAGGGGGCTGAGTCTCACTGTCATCAGCCTGGGAGGGATCGCCCTGTGTGGGAGGGACCTGTGTCTCAGTATAATCAACGGTAGGGAATGTCCATTGCCAATCATGAGGCAACTGAGACGGGGTAATAAGTGGTACCTGATATGGGCCAGGGGGCCTGAAAAAAGCTGGATCATAGCCAGGTGGGGCATCAGTAGGCAGCGAATGCGGGACCTGTGATTGTTGACTGTCACCACCCGCAGAAGCTGAACTCTCGCCCACAGGTCTCTTTCCAGGCCTTCTGCTAAAAACTTTAGGGCAAAACTTGTCCATACCTGTTGAAACATTCAAATGAGTTGGTACCAATTTTTAATAATCCTAGCCTTTTTTTGAATATCCATTGATCCGTTTGAATTTCATATTATCTAGTAAGTTGAATGCAATTTATCCGTTTGATACAATTTATCCGGTTTAGTCACAAGATGTTGCAAACATGAACAATCAAAACAACAATACCTAAACCCTAACTTTAAATGCATAACAAGTATTCCAATTGCCACAACCCATGACAAGACATCAACACATTGCAAACAACTCTACCAAACAATTTCCAACATATTATACATCACATTATATAGAATAAAGTAATTATAACTAACAACTAACATGTTAACAACATATATAGGCTCTCCATTATTTATAAAT
This sequence comes from Petunia secreta, assembly GCA_029990175.1. NCBI lineage: Eukaryota > Viridiplantae > Streptophyta > Magnoliopsida > Solanales > Solanaceae > Petunia > Petunia secreta. The sequence continues at coordinate 5,709,647 of JARKIP010000028.1, read as the reverse complement.
ATATATATATAATTAAATTCGGATTATTAAACCAAAAAAAAAAAAAAAATACCTCTACTTTGTATTGGATCCAATGGCAAGAAAGTATGAGTTACCAATGTGCTATCCACCAAAAAACTACAAAAAAAGTGCATTAAAAAGTCATTATATGAGTTTTTAAAAAAATAACAAAAATTACTAAAAAATGAAATTTACCTTGAATTTGTAGGGTTAGATCGTGTTAAATGGTAATATGGAGGTAATAGAGTAGTAATTTAACGTTATATGGGGTTTATAATGGTGGAAAGTTGATTATGGGGTTGGGGGGGTTCGGTTTTTAGGGATTGGGTGGGTTTTGGGAATTTTGAAATGGGGAAGAAAGGGGTTCTGCCCCGTTTTTAGTAACAGTTATGCGACCGATTGTCGGTCGCATAGCTGTGACTAATTTTTCAGAGACCAAAGTGGCGACCGATTTTCGGTCGCCACTTTTTTTCGTTGAGTGTGCGACCGAAAATCGGTCGCACAACTGTGGAGACCGAAATTCGGTCGCATGATGGTGGTCTCAGATTCAGCTTTTTTTAGTAGTGCGTTTCTAAAGGTTTTGTTTTCTGTTACATATATGTGTAAAATGACCTTATATATATATCATGCATGGCTGTAGTAGTTTCAACATACCTACTAAAAGAAAACGGTGACATAAATTTCCACATGTATGTGAAATGTTTAAGAGAAATAGTAAGATTATGGGTGTGTTCGGTATGAAAAAAAAATGTTTTTCAGGAAAAAAAAAATTCTTGGTAAATAAATAATTCTACTTCATACCAAAAATATTGTTTAAGGAGCTAGCATTTACAAAGAGGTGTCAATGGTTTTCGAAAAACCGGCCTAACTGACAGAACCGTACCGAACCGAACTGATTCTTAGGTTATTTTTGTCAAAACCGATTGTTTTGATATAACTCTATAACCGTATCGAATAATTAGTGTAAATTTTTTTTATAAAATTAAAAAATTAAAAAAATACCGAATCGAACCGAATATATTTACACATACAATATATATATATATATATATATATATATATATATATATATATATATATATATATATATATATATATATATGTATATATATGTTTTGTGTGTTAAGTCTAAAAATAAATATAAGCAAATATTTTTAGTCGAGGTCTTCGATGAGGTGATGGAAACACAACGTTACATATACTAATTAGCACCGAAAGTGCAAACTACTTATCCGCACCCATATAATCCTGTTGAAACTAAATCAATTGGTACAACTAATAAACTTGAGCATATATCAAGCTACTAAGTGACCAAGATATCAAATATTTCTCTACTCGTTTAAGTTTCTCTTAGCATATACTTAATATTTTATTATTCTAGTTCTTGAGTTATATTTAATCAATTTCTGTCAACTCGTGTTATTTAGAATTCTCTTGTCTTTGTTTCATTGATTTTATAGTATCACTATCGAATAATATTCTTTTGATTAATTGCCTTATAAATAAATTTTATCAAAGTCATGTATATGGTATCGTGTTCTATTGTCTACTTAATAGAGAGTGACAATCACTTGTAGCTCGATACTGGAGAACAACAATATGTCGAGAACTTAAATATATGTTACGACCATATAAGAGTCATTATTTATTTAAATATTATCTTAAATTATACTTTATGTGTTATATTATATTTATAGGTATTTTATATAAAAATTGCACATTCTAATAATGGTACGACTCTACTACAGAATTCGAAAAAATTTACCAAAAATTAATCGAACCGAAACCGAAGGAAAACCGACATGAATGAGACGGTTTTGAAAAGTCTTATTTTGGTCATGCACAATAAAGCAATCGAAAAATTGGTATGGCATAAATTTCATGAAAAAATCGACCGAACCGAACCGTTGACACTCCTATATTTACATATATAAAATCTTAGAGCTGAATGCCACTTATAGAAATTATTCTATTCCCATTCATTTTCCTCATTATTAAGGATTTTTTGTAGAAGTTATTTGGAAAATATTTTCTGTTTTCCTCCGTATAACCCTATAAGTCATAAAAACTGTACTATTAAACTTTCATGTGTCTCACTCAGCTCGACTCATGAGTTACTCTAAATGATATGATATTGTATTACTATAATAAAACTATAGCATCATAGAAATTATAGTACAAATTATTTACATTAAAGTAAATGAAAAAACCAACCCACCGATGCTCAAGGATTATTTTGAAATCACATGGGAGAATTAAATGCTTTTACATTTGCTTTGTAAAACTTTGTCGGTACTTGCTTTCAATGGAGCTTTAATTTCTGAAAATGTATTCAATATGTTATGGGCTATATGGAGAAGAACACTACAGTACCAACTAATTAAAGATAGGCTTCCAATTAAAAATGCAACTTTACTTCAACAAAAACACGATGTCTTCAATAGCAATTTTTGCTTAAATGAAGTATGGGTAATGGACCCAAAATGTCCACACAACAAAGCCATAGTAATTGCTCTTATAGAGAATTCAGTCCCAACCAATTCAATGATTTACTGATTCACTGTAACAAGTCCTAAGTGTAGCAAGTAAGTCAATATTTCAATGTGACAACTCAATTTATTTAGATCTGGTATGAAACTTAAATTTCTCAGTGACAAGTCGCAAGAGCTTATGCAATTGATGTCAATTGTCAGTCTATTATCACAGTAGTTCAATATGTAAGTGAATCTTAGTTACCATGTGATCTTAAGGTTTTACATCTTTTCCAAATTTAGCTTTATTGCGTGTTATTCTTAAGCAGTGTTAGCTTGTGGTATATCGCACATAGTTTAGTTAATTGGTGGACAATTACTATATAAAGTAGAAATATTTTTGTAAAACTGTGCCAATCAAATGACACCAACCGTTAGAAAATTGGAAAAAAAATAATATCTAATGTGAAGTATCACTAGAGGTGTCAAATTGGGCCGGCCCCACCCAGCCCAGCCCAAACCTCGCGGGCTTTGAAGTTTGACGGGCTGGGGTGGACCGGCTGACATTTTCACGGGACACTAAATGATGAGCCCAACCCAGCCCAACTAGGGCCGTGGGCTGGGTCGGGCCGTAAAACTTCCTTATCCTCGGCTTAGGTCTTAGGACGCTCCTTTCTAATAGAAAGAAGGCTCGAAAGCAAGCGTAATGGAGCCCAACCAGCTCACTACGACAACGAACAAGAACGACTACGATATGACGCTTTGTATAGATAGCATTGCAAGCTCTTACAGTCGAGCAGTGCTCACTAGTCAAGTTGGGAAGGCGCAACGAACTGTATTGGTTGGGTTCTTCCTGAGTAGACGACAAGAACATAGGACGGGGGTGAGAAAGAAATCAAGATCTTCTGTCAAAGGCTACTAGCTTTCCACTGTTGGTAATCGATCTAGATGCCAAGAATCAAACAAGGAATTGACATTTGACTGAAAGCGTTTTTGCCGTGCGCGTCGACGTAACCGCAGCTAAATCAAATAAGGATGATAGAAGTAGCTGCAATTGCTATTGAATCTGCTGCTCATGGAAGGTTTGACGAAGTGCCAACGTTTTAAAATATTTTTTTATAGTTCTTTTTTACTTCAAACTTTTAGCTAACAATGCAAAAAACATAAAGTTATATAAATCTTATATAGTAATCAAGTCTCAAGTTGACAATTAAAGTATTCAACCATACATTTGTAAGATTCTTTGATGTATTATCGCGGGATAGGGCGCGATATTCTACTGTAGATTCTATTTGTAAAATTTTTGGATGTATCATCATAAATTTTGAGTTGTAGAGTTGTGTCTTGTAAAGTAGTTGTGCATGTAAAGGAATATTTGCGCATAAAAAACTTAAATGTAGTGGGTTTGGCTTCTTTCCTACTATGTAATTTCTTGTTATTTCTTTAGATATTTATAATTTTGAATTATATAATTTATTTTAATTTTTATCATAAAGCCCGCGGGCCGGCCCAACCCAGCCTCGATCAAGCCTCATAGGCTAGCGGGCCTATTTGGGTCTGGCTAAAAAGCCTCGGTTCTCTTTGGGCTTGAAAAAACTAAGCCCAGCCCTACAAAATCTAGGGGGTAAGTGCACGAAAGGCCACTTTTGCTACTGGTCTTTGGGCACAGGCCACTAATACCAAAACATTTAGTTTGTGGCCACTTTCGCTTAAAAGATAGAACTTCAGTCCAGGACCCGGATTGAAGTTCAGTCCTTAAAGATAGAACTTCAGTCCAGGGCCATGTTGATTGAATTTCAGTCCTTAAAGATAGAATTTCAGTCCAGGGCCATATGGATTGAAGTTCATTCCTTAAAGATAGAACTTCAGTCCTGGGCCATGTTGACTGAATTTCAGTCTTTAAAGATAGAACTTCAGTCCAGGGCCATATGGATTGAAGTTCAGTCCTTAAAGATAGAACTTCAGTCCAGAGCCATATTGACTGAAGTTCAGTCCTTAAAGATGGAACTTAAGTACATGGTCATTATGATTGAAGTTCAGTCTTTAAAGATAGCTTTTCAGTCCAGGGCCATATGGATTGAAGTTCACTCCTTAAAGATAGAACTTCAGTCCAGGGCCATGTTGACTGAATTTCAGTCCTTAAAGATGGAACTTCAGTCCAGGGCTATATGGATTGAAGTTCAGTCCTTAAAGATAGAACTTCGGTCCTGGGCCATATTGACTGAAGTTCAGTCCTCAAAGATGGAACTTAAGTACAGGGCCATATTGACTTAAGTTCAGTCTTTAAAGATAGAACTTCACTCTAGGACCCTATGGACAGAACTTCAGTCAATGATCAGAACTTAAGCCAATGCTTATTTAGTAAAGGCCCAAAAGTGGCCTCTAGTGTAAGACCAAAGAAAATAGTGGCCTCAAACTCGGTATTGAAAATGACCGTTGGGCAAAATTTTTATAAATCTAGGGCTAGGTCGGGCCAGCCCGCGAGCCAAAGCCCAAATTAACGGCTCTAAGTATCACCTTCCTTGAAGAGATATTGTCGTATACTAGTGAGAAAATACATGCCTCTTCTGAATAAACCCTCGTGAATATATTGCAGATTGACTTACGCGCTATTTCAAGGAGTCCTGTATTTATAGAACTTGAAAATGATTTTCCAGAAAAAATTGTTCTCTTTCACCACAAATATGTATTTAATTCATAACTTACTACCAAAATCTAAATTCTAAATAAAAAATAATTTCGAAATTTAAACCCTAAATATTATAAATTAACTCAACGAGTGTCTCCAATCTCCACCATTGGATTAAGTAATTTTTTAATACATCACTCATGTCGGGAAACTAGCAATAATCAGCCATCATATTTCAACATTATCTTGCTCTGATCATTTTCGATACCATATTATTAAAAATCCATAATACATGTAATATCATTGCAAATCGAAAACTTTGATACGAGATGTTTAAAACTCGTTATATTCAAACTAAATTAACACTCGAGTGGTATTATTCTAAGTTATAACCTGAGATTTAGCAGGACAAGTACTAGATCTTCCTAGTAAGTTAAGAAATACATTGAGGCGCAATATTTATTTAAGATAGAATTACATTTTATTTTTGGTTTGGAAAAATTAAAGTGGATTTAGGACGCAGCTATGAAAATGTATTGGCAGCTAGTCTATTAAAGCTTGTGTTAACACTATCATTATTGTCTTTGTCCAGTAAAGAATAAACTATTCTTTGAGTTGAAACTCATCTATGACTATGAGCTGATCCGTCTAAATTCCCAAATTTAATAACTTATCTAGTTGTCAATTCAATCATTTATTCTATATAGAATATTATAACGTTGTTGATTGTTGAGAAAACAATAAGACGTGAATGGTATGCCAACTCTTTGCAAGCAATCTAAAGATTACAAATAGGAGTTTTAAAGGTTCAAATTGGTTGGTTTTCTCGTAAAGAAACCAAACCAGACTATAAGATGATTTTGTCATACTTTTACTCATTACATGAAGTTTTAACACAAAGAAAGCAACAAGAGAAATAGGCTTATATGAAAATGATAACTTATACACACTGCTTTGACTATCAGTGTATTTTTGGTAATCAATTAATTACATCCAAAGGTCTTTCTGCTGAATTGATTTGGTTAGGAGAATGAGACATGAATGCTCTTATAGCTGGCTTAACTGTTTCACCAGCCTTGACAACCAGCAAAAACAACACTCGGTATAAAACAAGCATTCCCAATAGAATGACAAGGTCTATCCACTTTGAATAATCCATATTCATTTGCCATGTATTTCTCAGAATATATTCCCCATTGAGATCATTAATTTTTAGCCCTTCAAACTCGTTCTTGAACATCCCTTCATAAGCATACTTATGGAATGCAACATAGTGTAAAGGGTATTTCCAAAATGGCTTAGGCAAATCATTTGGTAATCGAAAAAATCCGCCACTTAGTAACATAAGGGCTTGTATTCCTGCTCCAGCTATTAATCCCATGAGGAAATTAGGGACCATGCTTGCTACAATCATCATTAGGCTCTCAACTATCATCATACAGGTGAATAGGACCAGTGCAAAGTAGATAAAATGTACAAATCCATTTTGTAGACCAGTCATAAAATATGCAATAGCCCCTGGGATTAAAGACACCAGTAGCAAGTATGGCGTAGCTGATAGAGTGTTGGCAATGACAAAAGAACCAGAACCATAGTGACCATTAAGTTTTTCTCGTTGAAATACCTGCAAAGACGGATTCAGAATCAATTTAAATTTGTTACCACGGATTCAATAGCACTTTTGAGTTCAAAATTTAAAATTAAGTTTTAGTAATTTTCCACGTATAAGTTTATACTATGTCTCGAAAATACTTGGTTCAACTGAGCTCCATCGAAAATACTTGTTTTTTGTCCATGTTTTCTGAACCTTTATAAGCATGGATGAATGGAAAATATATGTATTCTACCTTCATATCTTCCACAAAAGAGGGGAATCCACCAATGGCCATAAAAGTGATGAATGAAGCCACAAACATAAGCATGGAACCTCTTGCCTATTTTCACCATGTCAAGAGTAAATAAGTTGGCAGTTCTTAAAGCATTCGGTAGGAAATGCTATTAATATCTCAGTTACCTGAACTGAAGCAGCAGAAAATCCGACATCATAATAGAGAGATCCAAGACCTACAGCTATTACAACATAAACAGCTAAACGTAGCCAGTAGTAGCCAAGATCACGGGACATGTTGATAAATGATCTTCTTGTCAAAACAAGGCTTTGAGTTATGAAGCTGGCGTGACTTCTTTTATCCAACATTTCACCTTCCTGTATATGATTTTGTAAGTCAGTAAGCACAAATACTAGTAAGTAGATCAGTTACCTCTCCATCATGTTAGGAGCGGAGTTACATGGTCCAAATGGGGTTCAATTGAATCCTCTATGTCGGAAGATCATATTGTGTAAATAGGCCAGAGTTTCAAAACTATATTGAAAGATGTTGTACCTGGTTGCAGATTTCAGCAACTTGGTTTTGAACTGCATTGTACTTATCGGAAGCTTTGTATGACTTAATCAGGATATCAATCACCTCTTCTGCTGATTTCCTCCCAGTTGAACCTTCGTCAATGTCCTATTTTCCATAGCCAAAAGTTTCATATGAAGCAATTCAGAAACATGCTATTCTAACACAAAAAATTCAAAATTATCTCTTACCCGATCAAAATCACTGTTTATTGTTTTAAGAAAATGCTCAGATGGATTCTGGAGAGTTGGGCAAGGAAAACCACTCAATGCGAAAAACTGCATTCATTTAGAAAGTATATCAATTGAACTGATTATCTTTGAGCATGCATGAAATTTAAAACCAAGTCATTACAAGAATTCAGATATGCTAACCTCATTTGCTGCACTAGCAGGGCCAAAGTACACAGTTCTGCCCGAAGACAGAAGACATAAAGAATGAAACAGACTGAAAACATCAACACTAGGTTGATGAATTGAGGCAATGATGGTTCTCCCCTGACATTGGCTTGCAATTGCTTTCATGACATAATAAGATGCTGCACTATCAAGTCCACTAGTTGGTTCATCAAGGAAGAGAAGTTTTGGGCGCGTTAAAATCTCCACGCATATGCTAACTCTCCTTTTTTGTCCTCCACTGATTCCTTTCCCGCTCCATCCTCCAATTCTTGTTTCCATTGCATCTTGCAGCCCCATTTCCTTTAAGGTCATGTCTGCTCTTTCTTTTTTCTCTGATTTTGGCATGGAATTAGGGAGTTGGAGTTCAGCAGAATAGTATACGGCTTCTTTTACTGTTAGTGTTGCTATAAGAGTATCATCTTGAGTCACATAAGCCTGATTGCATAAAATTTACAATGACCTTAATATGTTAGTACATAGAGATGGGGTTACTGTTCATCATTAGTCAAGGAAAGAACAGTTACTTCAAGACAATTTACACCAACCATGTGTTTTTCCTAGTGTGCAAGTTCTCTAAATATATCTCTAGGATACGATGAAAACTCCAGAAAATATATGGTCTCAAATGGAACTAGAATTCTGAGCAATCACAGAGAAGTATAAAGAATCTATCCGAAGGTTAAAAAAAAAAAATATTACAGTATTTCTTGAGTAGGATATTGAGAATATTTCGGAAAGTTCAGGCTAAAATCATTGTTGTATCAGTTGTCCACATATTGTTTTTCTGCCTTCATGACGGCCTTATAATATCCAACAAGCCTTGTCTATTTATATCTGTTGGAACAATTAGGACTAATGTGTAAATAAGCTAAATTAAAGGAGTAGTTAGCAAATAGTATTAAGAGTTAGTTAGTTAGTTAGGGTGGTTAGTAAGTATATATAGAAGTTAGTTAGTGGAAATTGTACTCTCTTAGCTTACAATGAAAGCAGATATTTTGCTCTCTTCCTTTCCTTCTCTCTCAAGCTTTCCATTTCCTTCATAACCGAGCTTCTCTCAACATGGTATCAGAGCTACGGCGGTGCGATCTCGAGCTCGGATTCGGTAACTCTGTTTCATTCCCTTGATTATCTAGCTATATCTCCTTAGTACTAGATGATAATGTTCCAGTTTGTTTCACTGTTCTAGCTGTTTGTTACTGGAGAACTGTGAGTTTTCAGTAGAAATTTGGTGATTTGCTCTTGCTCTTGAGTAATCTGTACTAGACTGTTAAGTAATCCTTAGAGAAACTAACAAATCCTGTGATATAATGGTGAATACTGCTGCATCTACCAGTACCCTGGCCCCTGGGTTTGTTACTGATCCTTATGATAAGATTCATCACAATCATCCCCTATACATTCATCCTTCTGACACACAGGGTCTAGTTTTAGTCTCAATTCAGCTTCAGGGATCTGAGAACTACTCGCTGTGGAGTAAATCTATGAAAATTGTTTTGACTGGAAAGAACAAGCTAGGGTTTGTTCTAGGTACTTGTAAAAGGGAGAATTTTGATCCTGCTCTTTATGATCTCTGGGATAGATGTAATGCCATTGTTCTGGCATGGATTATGAACACTGTGTCAAAGGAGTTGTTGAGCAGTGTAATCTATGCTTCTGATGCATATACAGTTTGGGAAGACCTTAGGGAAAGGTTTGATAAGGTGAATGCCTCGAGAGCCTTCTATCTGCACAAGGAAATTGCAACTCTGACACAGGGAGTGTCATCTGTGTCAGCTTATTTTTCAAAACTTAGGGAACTATGGGATGAGCTTGAAGCACTTATCCCTCCACCTTCATGTGCTTGCCCTGAATCCAAAGAATACACTAAGCATTCACAACTGCAAAAATTATGGCAATTCCTTATGGGATTGAATGAATCCTATGCACAGACTAAAAGTCAGGTTCTGATGACTTGCCCCCTACCTAGCCTGAATCAGGCTTATGCTATGATCATCACTGTAGAAAGTCAGAGGATGCATGTCTCCAATGCTTCCTATGAAGCTGGACCTAGTGATCCTACTGCATTTCTAAGCAACAAAGTGAACTCTATGAACTTCAATAATTCAAGCAGAAACTACAACAAGGGAAACTACAACAGGAACAGTGGAAATAGATCTTCTAACAGACCTCCACTTCAGTGTGATTACTGCTCTGGCAAAGGTCACACAAGAGACAGATGTTATCAACTAATTGGGTACCCAGAGGGGTACAAGCCCAAGAAGAATCAGTGGGGACCTCAGAATGGACAAGGCCATGCTCACTCAGTCAACTATCAGACTGAATCTCTGAATGGTGCAGGAGGAAATAGAAATGATTTTCAGAATGTGTCTCATGTGAGTCAGTCTGGCATTCAAGGAAGCTCAAATACTAATGGCTATGCTCAACTCCCAAACTATAACAGCAACAACAACTCTCTGTATCACTCATACACTCACAGTGGTTGTAATCCACACACAGCAGCTTCAGTCACATCTCCTGGTCCTCCTATCTTTACCCAGGATCAGTACTCTCAAATCATTCAACTGCTGAATAAAGGAAAATCCACTGATCATGAAGCTAATGCAGCAGCTATCAGCTCAGCAGGTACTATCAGTGCTTTCATGTCTAATCTAGTTAAATATAACTGGATCATAGACACAGGTGCCTCCAACCACATGGTGCATAACTTAGATCTGCTCAATAAATACAAAATGATGCCAGCAAGTAACAAGAGTAAAGTAAATCTACCCAATGGTGGTCAGGTAGATATTACTCATACAGGGAAATCAGCTATTTTTGAAGATAAGTCTGTGCACAATGTTCTACATATTCCAGATTTCAAGTACAACCTTCTCTCAGTTTCACAAATCACTAAAGAGTTAGGGTGCATTGTGATCTTTTATCCTGACTTCTGTGTCTTCCAGGACCTCTCCAATGGGAAGGTATTGGGGATTGGTAAAGAGGAGCAAGGACTCTATTTGCTCAGAGGTGAGAAGAAAGTCTGCAGTCAACTGTCTGAAGTGAAGTCAACTACTCCATCTGTAAAGCATACATCTCCTGTAGATAATACTACATGCAATAAATGTACAGATAACATGTTGCCCTGTACTTTGTCTAGTTCTAGTGAGTTGTCAGCCTTATGGCATAGAAGGCTAGGACATGCCCCTTTAAAGGTCCTGAAACAATTACCTATTCTAAATGATGTGCCCCTGAATGAGCACCAGTGTTCTGTTTGTCCTATTGCTAAACAGTCCAGATTACCTTTCCCTTTGAGTACCAGTAAATCTGTGCTTCCTTTTGATATGGTGCATGCTGATGTGTGGGGTCCCTATAAGGTACCCACCTATGATGGCAAGAGATACTTCTTAACTCTTGTAGATGACTTTACAAGATATACCTGGCTGTTTTTACTGAATACCAAGGCAGACTCTGTTGTACCCTTACAGGAATTCATAGCTCTAGTGAGGAATCAGTTTAAAAGTGACATTAAGTGTCTAAGATCTGACAATGGCTCAGAGTTCTTTAACAATCAAGTGGACAGTTTACTTAAGCAGTATGGTATTGTGCATCAGAGTTCTTGTGTTTACACTCCTCAACAGAATGGGGTGGTGGAGAGAAAACATAGATCAATCCTAGACATGGCCAGAGCACTAAGGTTTCAGGCCTTCATTCCTCTCAGATTCTGGGGTGAGTGTGTTACTACAGCTGTATATCTGCTGAATAGACTTCCCACTGTTCATCTTCAAGGCCAATGTCCTTTTGAGAAACTGTTCAATAAGCCTCCATCTCTACAGCATCTTCGAGTGTTTGGCAGCTTAGTCTATGCTACTGTCATCAGGAAACATGACAAGTTTTCTCCCAGAGCTGTTCCCTCAGTCCATCTGGGCTACTCTCCCACTCAAAAAGGTTACATCCTCTATAACTTACACTCACACACTATGTTTGTAAGCAGGGATGTAGTGTTCAAAGAAGACTTTTTTCCTTTCCAGCATTCAAATAACACTCATTCTCCATTATTCCCAATATTGGAAGTACATACTGAAGATACCCCACCTACACCCACACCTGCTGAATTATCATCTCCTGATACTATGCATATGCCTTCTTCTCCTTTGAATGATATCCCTATGTCTGATTCTCATACTCAGCCTGAGCATCCAGGTCCTCCACAACCCATGTCCTCTGCACCTGTATCTCATCCTTCATCATCAGGGCTTAGGAAGTCATCCAGATTGTCCAAGCAGCCTGGCTGGATGGAAGATTTTATTGTGCAGACAAAGCAATCAGCTTGTGCATATCCTATATCCAACTATGTGTGTTATGATCATCTTTCCTCCCACTATAAAGCCTCCCTAGCTGCCTATTCAGCAGTGGTGGAACCTTCCTCATTTACTGAAGCTTGCAAGGATCCTTTGTGGGTTGCAGCCATGAAATCTGAGATTCAAGCCCTGGAGGACAATCATACCTGGTCCATAGTGGATCTTCCTGCTGGTAAGGTTCCCATTGGGTGCAAATGGGTGTTCAAAATCAAATATAAGTCCACTGGTGAAATAGAGAGATATAAGGCCAGGTTAGTGGCCAAGGGCTATAGTCAACAAGAGGGCTTGGATTACACTGAAACTTTCTCTCCGGTTGCCAAAATGGTGACTGTCAGATCTGTAGTGGCTCTAGCAGCATCCTCTGGCTGGTACATATACCAAATGGATGTGCACAATGCCTTCCTTCAGGGAGATCTTTGGGAAGAGGTGTATATGCACATTCCTGATGGCTTTTCAAGCCAGGGGGAGTGCAGGAAAGTGTGCAAGTTACATAAGTCCTTGTATGGACTTAAACAAGCCCCCAGACAGTGGAACTTAAAACTTACTGAAGCCTTACTTGGTATGGGGTTTGTGCAGTCTTACTATGATTACTCACTGTTCACTCAAAGAACAGGAGGTGAACTGGTCATCATACTTGTGTATGTGGATGACTTGTTAATTACTGGCAGTAGCCTCACTCTCATAGAACAAGTCAGGATCAAACTTCAGACAAGGTTCAAAATGAAAGACTTGGGTGAGTTAAAGTACTTTCTGGGAATAGAATTCTCCAGGTCTAAGGGTGGAATCCTTATGTGTCAAAGAAAGTATGCCTTGGGTTTAATTTCTGAAATGGGATTGTCTGGGAGCAAGCCATCTTCCACACCACTAGAGTTCAATCATACTCTCACTTCTACAGAATATGACAAGTATGTGGAAACAGAATCATCAAGGAGAGACTACAAGCTGAAGGATAGAGGAGTTTATCAAAGGCTAATAGGAAGACTGTTATACCTTACTATGACCAGACCTGATCTGTCTTTTGTGGTCCAAGTACTCAGCCAGTTTATGCATGACCCTAAGCAATCTCATTTAGATGCAGCTCTTAGAGTTGTGAGATACATTAAGAAGGCACCAGGAGCTGGCTTGTTTATGCCAGCTGGTAGAAGGCAAGAACTAGTTGCATTCTGTGACTCAGACTGGGGTGCTTGTGTGGAAACTAGAAGATCAGTAACTGGGTATCTTGTTAAGTTTGGAGGGGCCCTTATTTCCTGGAAGTCAAAAAAACAGAACACAGTCTCCAGAAGTTCAGCAGAGGCTGAATTCAGAAGCATGGGATCAGCTATTGCAGAAATCATATGGCTCAAGGGTCTGTTCCAGGAATTGGGAGTTAATGTAAAGCTTCCTGTCACTCTATTCTGTGATAGCAAAGCTGCGATACAGATAGCAGCTCATCCTATCTTTCACGAACGTACAAAACATATAGACATTGATTGCTTGTTCATCAGAGAAAAAATTGTTAAAGGCTTGGTGCAGACACAACATATTGGAACAAGAGAACAGCTGGCAGACATACTCACAAAGGCCCTGTGCAGACCTCAGCATGACTACTTGATAGCCAAGCTGGGATTGAAAGATGTGTTCAATCCTCAGCTTGAGGGGGAGTGTTGGAACAATTAGGACTAATGTGTAAATAAGCTAAATTAAAGGAGTAGTTAGCAAATAGTATTAAGAGTTAGTTAGTTAGTTAGGGTGGTTAGTAACTATATATAGAAGTTAGTTAGTGGAAATTGTACTCTCTTAGCTTACAATGAAAGCAGATATTTTGCTCTCTTCCTTTCCTTCTCTCTCAAGCTTTCCATTTCCTTCATAACCGAGCTTCTCTCAACAATATCAGTCGTCCACAAATTCAAATACCGCGTATGTTCATAAACAAACATATATGAAAATTTAGACTGGTAATTGAATAGTCGGTTTTGTATTACCTAGATTAGTCTTCTTCGAATTTAATAACCAATTCGAAAATTTAAGGTTGTTACTTTTAAATTGAGGGAAAAAGTCCTTTTAAGAGAAGTCCAGTTAACATCTTGTATTACAGGTTCAGATGGAACAGAGAGAATATACAAAATTCAGTTTCGGAGAAAATCCCTTTTCTTTCTCATTTTTCACATTTTCCTTTTGAATATCTTCAACAAATGATACACTGATACTAGTCTATTTTGACAATAATAAGAGAGGATTTAAAATTATGTTCTCTGTTACTGATTCTAACTTGGAGATAATAAATTTACTTACAGAAGATCCATATGCAAGTGTCTGTCTGCGGCCATTGATTAGAATATCTCCACTCTGCCTTGTGCTGGATCCTAGTCTCCCTGTTCACATTAATATACATAACTAGTTAGCTCATCAAAATAACACCAGTTTGCCTGGTTAGTGCTGCTGGAGTTTAAGTACTTCTACATAGTACTATCAGTATACGTAAAAGAATTTTTTACTACAGGAAGCCATCCATAAAAAGAGGATATATATATGTAACATGTAACTTAAGGCATGCCCGTTACATGCTACAAAATGTTAAAATACACTGATAATATAGAAATTCTGTACACCTTCAGTGTACATAAGTTAAATATACCTGCTATTGTGTCAAGAAGTGTTGATTTGCCAGAGCCAGAAGGACCCATGATAGCCAAGAGCTCACCAGGCATTGCATAGCCTGTTAAACCTTTAAGAATGGCTTTGCTGCCATCTTTCACACTTGAAGCCGTCACCCACAAATCTTCCCATGTCAAAAAGCCTCCTCCATTTTGTGGTACAACTTCAGCTTTGTTGGGTCCTTGGTTTGTCATAGTATTAGTATACTGTTCAAATCTAGGCAAAATATGCTTTGAGAACTTTAGTTCAGTGTCACTAACATGAGTCTGTATTGATATGATAAGACTTAACCGCGCTCAACAAATGAGAAGATAAGAAACTAGTGATTTGTTTTGGTAGTGAACATCTACTGATCAGTATATAAAGAAACATATATAAGCTGTCTGGTCCTTTCATAGGGTACTAAGTATAATTTTGCTTGTCCAAGGTTGTTGTGAATTTGTCTTATTTGTGTTAATATCTGCATGTACGTATTTGAAGTCATCCACAAATTAGTCCGAATTCATCTACCAGTTGCTCTCTCATAGTATCACAAAACTCTGTTGGAGCACATTTGTACCTGTTTCTTCTATATCAATTACTACATACACTTGATATTTTTTCTGCATATGTGGTATATTTTTACTAGTATCAAGAGGATATCTTTATGAGGTATAACCTATGCATACAATGATCCTTTTTCTAATTAGAATAAGTAAAACATAAATTTTTATGAATTAAAAATGATTGAATTTATGGCCTAGCTTGGTTTTGCGAGGCTCGCTTAGCAGATTAAATAGATAAATTGTTTATATAAACGATTATTATTCTATAGTGTTTTATTAGGTTCTTGAACTGAATTTTGAAAGACTCAAATCAATAATGAGCTTACTATACAAGTATATTAGCATTACTAGTTACGGGAGTATGTGCCGGACCCGTATAACTATTTCCAACCTTTATTTACTTTTTGTAATCATATTTTATTTTTTCTTTCTTTTCCTATCATATTTATTAGATATAATTTGATAATATAAATATCTAAAAAAATATAAGACAAATATATGTGTGCATATATGTGTATTGAAGCTATATATAAAAAATATCAATATAGTTATATGTCATATTTTAATTATAAATCAACTTTTAAATTTAAATATGGCTAGATTATATTTGTGCTAGGTGACTTGTTAATATTGTATATTGAGGATTATTTATGTGGAAATCCCTCATTTTTATCTATTTTGGATGTGGGTTATCTAAATTATTCGAAGCGATTGGTTCTGTGGCTATTTCGATTAATTTTGCAATTTGTTTACCAACTCTATGACATGAATCATAAATAAGTACTATTAGATAAATCAAAGTATTTTGATGACATCGTTCGAGTGACTATTTTTCAAATACTTTGTAAAAGCTTATCATATTCTAATTAATAGCGATAAAAGTTGCCCTTTGATTGGCAAGCTGTGCAAATACGATCTTAGAATCTCACTTACAACACTGTAAACTCTAGGAAAAAATTTTAAAGTTCATGTTAGACTGCTTAGAGATTCATAAATTTCATTAAAAAAATTGGTCATATTTATATGCAAAATCTTCGTTTATTCAATTAGCGATTCTAAAATGGCTATCTGTTTTGGCAAACTGACAATATTTAATTCATACTATGGCTGCCGGTTTTCGAGGGATGCAAAGGGTGGCAATATTTTAATTATTAACCATAAAAGTGGCTAATAGATGGACCATCACCTAGGGCGTTCATCGAAAACCGAAAAATCGAACCAACCCGAAAACCGACTCAAACCGAAAGAAAAAATCGATATTATTTAGGTTTGGTTTGGTTTTGGTTTTTAATTTCAATAACCGACAAAATTTGGTTTGGTTTTGATTTTAAGCAAAAAATAATCAAACCAAATCGATTAGATAAATACATACTTAAAAATTATAATATGCACATGTAATTATGTGTAGTTTATGTTAATCTTTATGAATTTACACTATATGTTTTTTTTTTTTTTTGTACTTTTCTTTTTTGCGCTCTTGAATTCTAGTCTAGCCCATCACATTTATAATTTTTGCGTTTTGTATTCTATTTTGCATTCTAGTCTTTATTTCGATAAGTCAAACAATCTATTATATCTTAAAAATAACTTGTCTTGTAGTCTTTCATTGTTGGTTAATTCGATATCACCAAGATATTTTGGAAAAAGATATCTCTTCAATTTTTCAAATACGAAAAAAACTATTGTAAGAAGTTTGATTAAGTTTAATGAAATGATTAGATGCTTATACAATCATATGATTTTTAGGTGAAGCTATATATGTAATTTGATTACATATAAAGTTTATTCTTTTCTAGAGAGTACTTGACTTGGATATGTATGGTGGAATATAGTCGCTCGAATATGTGTTTGAAACATAGAAGTGTATGTCAAATTTAGAGGGGAAAAAATCGATAAAAAATCCGAACAAACAGAAATAACCGACAAAAACCGAACAAGTGAAAACCTGACTTAATTGGTTTGGTTGTGGTTTAAGTATTTGAAAAACCAAATTCATTGATTTGATTACTTTTTAGAAGAAAACTAATTCAAACCGACCCATGAACACCCGTACCATCAGCCATGTAAAAACTGGCCAACTCTTCAATTGGCAACCCCAAAAGTGAGTTTTTTGTTCAACTGATATTTTCCTAAAGCATGGCGACCCGAAGCAGGTCCCTTTCACGCTTCTATGATAGGAAGTGAAATAAAGTAATACTGATCAACCAACATTAGTGTACAAACAATAAATGGAAGAAAAGAACACTTTGATGCGTTCATTGGAAAGGCCAAAAACAGGTAAAACGGCTTAGGCATTAAACACATGGGAAATAAGTTTTAGAGCATGTTGGTCCATGCTAACATATCCTTTTACGTTTCTACTTGCTTTGAGTTAGCCGACGAAATTTTGTTTTCTTAGACATCTGTAAAACCCATACACGACATATTTGTAAGATTATTTTGGGCGCATTACATAATTATACAAACAAATATTCTTTTTACACAAAATATTAATGCTACCATATTTTCAAAACATAACAATATTTTATAGCAAATAGATATAAAAGAGTAAAAGAAAACCTAGATTCCCTCTTACACTATCATGCCACCCCAGCCACTGCACCTATGACTGCCACCTGAAGGCCGCTGATCACTAGAATGTTTATTCTAGTTTTTATTTTTTGAAACTTTTTTGTATGTGTGTGTATTTTCGTTGTATGGACAATAATACACTGTGCATATAATGAAAATACAGTTTCATACACCCCATACGATTATCGTATGTTTGTATATTTTATGTATGAATAGTGTATATATATGCATGTTCGTTTTATAGGACATACACGCATATACAAACAGATAAACCAAAAATACATTTAGTGTACAATCAATAACCACCAAACATACAAAACAATCACTGTAGATTTTTTTTTCTTTAAAATCCATAGATAGCATTGAAGAGATCAGTTTACATGGTTGGAAGTTTGGTGAGCCAAACTTGAACATTGACGTCCAAAGACTAAGCTATGTACATCCTATCCAAAAAGGATTTTGGACAAAAAGGATATCCCTCATGGAGGTTGGAATACAAATGAAATATGCTTGATTTTTTTCTTTCTAAAAGCTGGAAATTGCCACTTGTCCATATTAACGCAACCTCGGACTCGTCTTGGAAGCTCAGCAAAAGAGTTGTATATTTGAACTGCATCAATATGGTGGCTTAGAGAAGCTAGTTTGTCAACTACTTGGTTGGCTTCTCTATAACAATGTCTGATGATAATTCCATGTTTTAAAAAAAAAAAATCACTGTAGATTCGTCGTTTCCGCCGGAAAAAACTCAAAAAAAGGGCAAGAAGTAGCGGCATCCAGGAATACGTCGGTAGAAAACGTCGATGATGAAGATCTGTCGCGAACAGTGACCAAACAAGCAACACTAGCGATCGGCATGGGCGGACCTAGAGCCTTTGAAGGGGGTATCAATTAATACCCCTTCGTTGAAAAATTACTCGGTATATATAGGTAAAATTTTATTTTTATACGGATATATACTAGTTTTGAGTCTCCCTAACAACAAAAAAATTTCTAGCCTAGTGGTGAAGGGGTATCAAATTTATGACATAGGTCCTTAATTCGAGCCCCATGCATCACAAACTATATATTTTGAGTTCCCTTAGCAAAAATCTTGGGTCCGCCACTGGCAATCGCTCAACTATTTCACCATCGCTGACGCTGCTCTGTAATACATAAAGCTGCGACAGAGACGAGAAGCTTTTCTTAAATCTGGGAGGAGGTTCACGATGACGAATGAAAGATTTGGTTAAAACAGGGTCCGCCACTGGCGATCGGAGAACTATTTCACCATCGCTGATGCTGCTCTGTAATACATAAAGCTGCGACAGAGACGAGAAGCTTTTCTTAAATCTAGGAGGAGGTTCACGACGACGAATGGAAGATTTGGTTAAAACAAACGGAGTGTTGTAGGCAACGCCATTCACGGCGATGAGACCAGCTACGACGGAGACGACATGATGGACGACGAAACAGTGTTGGAGCCGTCCTTCATGTATTTTGTTCAGAAAAAGCTCTTCAAATGGCTACTAAGCTGTGACAGGGTAAGATAGGCATGCTTTAGTGTTTTTTGTTTAAATATGATTATTTCAATATAAATTTGGTGTTTTTTGCTTGAATTTGATAATTTTTCGTTCAAATATGGTGATTTTTAACTAAATTTGATATTTTCGGTCATTTTTTATGTTTTCCAATTAGGTTTGGTATTTCCTCAACCAGATCTGATGTTTTTTCATCTTCTTATTTTATTATATCTTCATTATTTCTGCACTATTTTCTGCATTGTTTCTATACTATTTCTGCATTTTTGTGTTGTTTCTACATCTTTTCTGCACTATTTCTGCATTGTTCCTGACTGTTTATACTATTTTTGCAGACCGGCATCGCCAGTGAGGACAGCAAGGGAGAGAGATGTGAGGTGGAGGCTAAGATTTTTTTTTTGTTGTTTGTAGCAATTTGTATATAAAAAAATTACTATATTTTATAATATCAATTATATTGTTATTTTTTTAAATAAAGACATTAAAATTGATCAATTTATGAACGGTCATACATAATTCTTTATTGCACTAATTTTTTTTGTAATAAGAATAGGCTAAGTCGCCTCTATGTGAGCACCGTGGAAGTAACTTAAACTAATTTTAATAACAAAAAAACATTTCATTTTTTATTATGCTTATGACCCTTAAACAAGACAGCGAGGATTTTGTGGTGCTAGTCAGAATGAGTCCCATTTAATTTACACCCCAAAAAATTGATAATTAAAGAAGAAAAGACATATTTTTGTTGTAAATATACTAGTATATAGTACCCGCGCGATGCGCGGAGAATAAAAATAGAATATAAACTTTTTTATATATTCAATATATTCAATTCCAATTTTAAAGCGCAACTATTCGCGGTGAAATTGAGAAGAGGCTTGCTCTTTATACTCCTATTTATAGTGAAATGGTCTTTGTATTGTACGCCAAACTATCAAATTTAGGCAGACATAACAAACAATTCACTAATTACTTATTAATTCTAAATATGTAAATAATCGAGATTCCAGATTACATTCATAAGCAGAGTAATTTTATCAATTTACAACTCTATCAGAAACCACTAAGAATGTTTTAGCAATTTTTTCAGCAGCCTTTACATTTATTCGATTAAACATTTGTATGGGCCTAAATCGTTTTTAGGTACACAAATCAAATTTGGATTCGAATATAAGCAAATCTTTGTATCAAAGCGGTAAATAATGCACGAAATAGACGAAAAATGCGTAACATAACTTGCTTTCAATATATGGATGTTCAGTACAAATTTGGGCAGAGTTTCGGTATATATTTCTGAATGTCCGTTTACATGAAATGAACTGCTATTTATAGATGTAAGCCTCTGCCCATGATCTCCACTATCTATCGCCATGTTGTCCCACGATCTTGAGGTGTAGTGGCTGAGTTAGTGGGGTGAAGTAGTGGGCTGCAAAGCCGGACGAACCGAGGGGAGTCCACCGAGGTGAGAGTTTACGACTTCGGTGACTTGGCCCTGTTGCTTGACCGAGGTGATGGTTACCGAAGCTCAGCTCACGGCTCGCCTTCGGTAACGCACCTTCGGTTCCAAGGCTTCGGCGACTCGCTCAACCGCCTCGGCGATTGCTTAGTCGCGACGTGTTCGGTCGTTGAGATTTGCGTGACCGGGGCAAATCGCCGTGGGTCGATTTTTACCCAATACAACATTAATATTAGCAAAACATACGCATGATTGACACTAAATGTTATAACAACTTTGGAGTTTCTGTTGATATTACAATATTAATTTCAGACGTAAAAATAATTGATCATCTTTCATTGTTTTTAAAGAAAATGTCATTTATTATCTTATGTAAATACACCCTCTGAATATATGAATAACCAAGGGAACTTCTATGTTTAACATTGACATACTTGTACGATTTAACTTTTTCGACTTCCCCATTGTCTGTATTTTCCTCCATCATGTCCAAATCGACGAACCTATACATGTATAATATTTACATTGCTTGCCTTGCTTGTGCGATCCTATTGTTGTGCGCTCTTCACCTCAATGCAAATCTTAATTTCAGAAAATTAAAAGTATATCATTCGTTATAAAAAAAGTACTATGATTAATTTAAAGTGATAAAAAATCTTATAGTGCATGTGAGTTGTCCAAAAAATTAAAAGAATACTTCTAGAAGCATGAAAATAACATTTCATAAATGAACCATAACTTGAAAAAATTAAATAGACATATTTTCACAAGAAAAATGTTATAGAGACCGTTTGATTGAGTTTATTTTAAGTAGTTGATAAGCCAAAAGTGACTTAATAGCCATTTTTTGAGAAGTTCGGATTTTTCCTAACTTCTCACTTTTAGTTTTTTAAGCACATAAGGGCTTATAAGAGCATAAATTTTTTAATTAACAAATATTTTCTAATGTAAACTATAAGCCACTTTTAAGCTCATCCAAACGGTTTGATTCTTTTAACGTAAAAATAACAGTAGCAAACATGAGAATAAATGAGAAGAAGGGCCAGCCTTAAAGACAAGAAAATAAGAAATAAACATACAAAATTACATAGCTGTCAATTGCATCTAGTCCAACTCCTTAGCTTTTAATTTAATGTTTCAATACTATGTTTATATAATAATCCCCGTAACCCACATTTTTTGGGATTTTTCATCAAAACTTACCACCTTAAGAAAATTATTCTGTTCCTATTTGCAAGGCACATTTGCTCCTAAACTGGCTTGGATTCATTCCACAAATCACATAGATATGAATTGCATCCAGTCCACCTCCTTTTGTTTTCATGACTATATCAATTCAAATCTGGCAAAACAAATATTATCATTTAGCCTAGAAATACTTATATGAAATAATAATCACGGAAAAGACGAACATACAATCATAATAGCCAGTATTATCACAGTGAAGATAAAATTGCTAACAAATGAATCAACAAACAAATAAAGTTTTACTTGAGATGCTCCTGACATAGTAGATGCAAAATAAAATAAAAACTCTTCCTTCACCACACTAATAATAGCTCTTCCGATATTACAAACTAAATAAGAATGAATGAACTAATGTCAACAATAAAAGAGGAGGGGAAAACCTAACATTAACTTGTGCCATTCGAGGAGCATATATAAGAGGTTTAGAGCCTAAGATGTTGGAACTTTATTCAACTCAAACTTTATTTGCATTCAAAATAAAAAATCATACCAGGTTTTTGTTAGTTGTCAAATTTAAAAAACATTCCAGTTGATAAGCTTTTTTTTAAAAAAATAAAAAATACAATCTATATATGACAAGATTAGGATTTGGATCAGTTCACAAAGTAAATATATTTCCCACGGACTACCAATTTCTCAATGTAATATACTCAATATTTAAAACTTTATGACAGTAAAAGAAATACGTTCGACCCAAAATTAAAACCTGATTAAAAAAAAAGAACATTTATAAGCAATTGAATCAACGTATAATAACCTCTACTTCATGGAAAGCACAAAATCAATTGCAATTATAAATTAATACATACCAACATAAATTTATGTTATTTTTAGTTTCATTTTAAGAAGATAAAATTTAACATTAATGCAAAGGGAAACAGTATGATGCAAAACAAAAGCCTGACCTCTCTTAAGCAAACTGCATTAATGTTCATAGGCGAGACCCGTGTTTCAGATTAACTTTATTTAGCTCACTTGCTATCTGATCAAGTAATGAAGTGAACTTCAACATTTTTATTGATGGATAGGATCATCAGATTGCACAACACGGATAACCTTCAACGTCTATGTCATCTTTGCGATAAGTCTTTCCCAACGAATAGCTTGTTTTCAATACAGTATACCTAATATAATAAAAACTCTATAAAATAAAAGTTATGAAATAAAAGGAAATATTCATAGTATCAATTGGAAATTATAATCTGATTACAATTATTTTCTTGCCTACCCATTTATATATATTTACACCTAAAAATTATCAAATACGTCAAGCTCATCCAATAACTTAACTTTTCAAGCGGATATAAACAAATCAAATTGGCAAAAGACATTGTTCTAATAATAAGTTAGAAAAATTGCGAGGAAACAACTCTACGCAGAGTCATTACATATAGATTATGTGTAGACATATAAGAATATTATATATAAATTTGGAAAGGATGATACTCCACCTTTTAATTCTTCAGAAGCTATTCAACGAATAATGCATTGTATGGCTTCTTCTAATCTGGAACCATCCACAATGAGAAAAGATAAACCTTTTTATTAATTCTGCATGAAATTGAATACTATGCCCGAATATTTCAGGCCATAAAACTTGTAGGTAGTTGGAATCTTTATACCAAACTGAACAGCAAAGTAAATCACTATAGCATAATATGTGTCACCATCATCCAAAATGTTTGCGGTATAATTTTTTACATGAAGTTGATGTGATAAAATTGCCAAATTGTGGCTCAAATGAAACCTAAGATACCATTATAGGAATCCTATTTATCGACATCACACTTTAAGTAATACGTTTAATGAGTAAAGAACAGTATTATTATCATGATTCATGAAAAATAAGTAGCTAGGAACTTCAACAATATAAGCGCCTAAGTACAACTTTCAAACCTGACTTAGTGACTTTCTCAATACATTTGCATCCTCGAACAGTGATGTAGGAAATCAAATGCGGAAAGTAAAAGATAGGAACGAGACGTAACTCGATCACTAATCCCAAGTAGCAACGGAGAACCCGTTCTGTTACACCCCGAGAGAAGGCCAAGAACACCTACGCTAGGCAACTACCCTCGAGCTAACGTGAGCACGGAAGTAGAATGGTCGGGGGGGATTGGCAATCATCTAGATTCACTAGAGGAAGAACAAGTCCCATCAAGGTTTTCATTCAATAGAAGAGTTCAACTCTCAATACAAAGGTTTGTTTAATCCTCAAAATAAGCTAATGAAATCAACAAGCTATCTAGCTATTTATAGGTATTTTTAGGCACCATTTGAAAGGTCTAGAATGCCCACACTTAGGCTTAGGTAAGGTCAAAATAGACAAAAGACTAAGCAAAATTCCGTCCTTCAGTAATTGGGGCGGAGCGCCCGAGTTGAGGCGGAGCGCCCCACAAAGTGAGCAGTGGAGTGGCCTAGGCGGGCGCCCCAAAGTTGGGCGGAGCGCCGCAGCCAAGGCAAGGCAGGGCGGAGCGCCTGGTGTGCTAGGCAGAGCGCCTGGTGCACTGGGCTGCTCCCCTTGTGCTCTAATCACCCGGAACGACTTCCAATCGCTTCCTTCTTCTAGGTCCTTCCTCACCAAGTGTAAGTGTACTCCTTGGATTTCCTTAGCTTGGCTCCGAGTGAAGGGTCTCGTGGTTTGCCCGGCATCAAACAGTCAAATCAAATTGGATCACACAAATAGATATCATTTCCTACTCTTTACCATGTGAAAATAGACATTAGATTTAAGAGTAGAAGACATGAGGACTCTATTCTAACCAAACTATATTAAGAGTTACCGTATACAAATGAGAAGTAAATCCTTACATGGGATGCACCACCAGGAACCCCCGCAATGCTGGAAAATGCTCCATTTGAAAGATATATCAAACCTATGCAGATACACAACAACAAAATTAATATATATCTAAACAACTATTTTACTACTATAATCACTCATCGGCAAATAAAACAACCAGCATGTGTCTTTGAAGATAACACATTAAATGGGGAAGCCGTGCAGAAGTGAATAAAAAAGTTTTATTATGCTGTTTAGTTTTTGTTTTAGGTTATAAAATTGAAACTGAATCCATATACAGTTTTTCCATAATAGATAAGAACGTGGGTAGTGGTTATATTGGATAACTTCTTTTAGATAATTATAAAAGCAAAAAAGAATAATAATTATCTTAGATGCTAATTTAACCTCATGGTAAAACTATCCCATCCAATAGTTAAAAGGTGGTGAGTTAACCGGTCCTCAACTTACACGATTGAATTTCGGATTAAAACTAATCCACTGATAACATAACTTTTTTTTTTCATTTTTCAAATACAGATATATCTTTTTTAAAGTTCAAATTTAAAAGAATATTTAATTATATCTTAGTTCAAATTCAACTTTAAATTCAAATTCAAATTTATAAGAGGAAGATTCTTTTTAATTGACGTGTTTTGGCAAAGAAGTGAAACAAAGCATACACGAATTTCTGATTCAAACTGGTCAATTCATAATATATTTTTTCTCTTTTTATGCAGTACTATATTTTAGGAGTAGTGGTGTGGTGGAATTGGAAGTAGGATAAAACTATTATACTAACTATATCTTTTTGACAGAACGTATATCTATATCTATATATATATAAAAGCAAAGAACGCTTAGGACAAAATTTAGGATAAGACATTAGGACAACATTTGTAATGACATTAATCCAAATCCAAATTTTAAATATAAAAATAAGTATTTTTTTTTAATTCAATAAAAAGATAAACCTACTACCTTATCTTAACTAATAGTTTTAAATTTTGAATAAAGAGATAGTAAATCTTTTTGGAAAGATAAAACCAACTTATTTTTTATTTTATTTTTTATAATATATATATATATATATATATATATAAACAAAGAACGCTTAGGACAAAATGTAGAATAGAACATTAGGACAACAATTGTAATAACAATTGATTTAAATTTAAATTGAAAGATAAGTATTTTATTTTAGAATTTGAATGAAAGGATAGTCAATATATTTAAAAAAGCCTACTACCCTATTTTAACAAATAGATTTTTTTTTAACTTTAATGGACATATAGTAAATAGTTTTAAAGCGAGAAATGACATTGAATTTGATTTATCAAAACTGCTGTTAATACATATAAAAGTCCTTTGGCAAATGGAGTCTTCCTAATATATTTTGTTAGGTACGATTTTGAATAATTATAACTTAAATTTGAAAGATAACTATGCTTTAGAATTTGATATAAAAATTAGCATGAACTTTATTAGTTTTAAATGAGCGTTTCAAAATTGGAATTAGCAAGATTAGGCCCGCTTCTCTGCTAAGGTATAAGGATAAGACAAATCCTTATGAGAAAAAAACATAAATAGCCAAAATCAAGTTTGGCCTTACTTTCAAATAGACATTAGGAATCTTACACAAATGCTAGCCAAATTTTATCCTATGTAAATATGTTTATTGCATTTTTTCCTTAAAACTAGCTAGAAACTCTAACTGAAAGCGTTAATTTGGGAATCCCAATCTAAATTGAAATCCTATTTTTCCTATTATATCTCCAGCTTGTTAAGTATATTCAATAATAATGGTTATCTATAATTATTGAATTGTTGATTTGCTTGAAGAGTTAAAATATTTAATTAACTACAAATTCCTTTATAATAGTAAATGGACTTGTATTCTTTTTTTTTTTTTTTTTTTTTTGTTGTTGTTGTTGTTGTTGTTGTTGTAAGTATTCATACAATATTAACATATTCTTTTTTCACATAGCATTCATTTTCAAATATATTAATTTTATATTGTTCATACAATATTACGCTTTTATTCTTAAGGTATTTTTTTCCTACCGCATTCACATTTTGTTTTAAAAAAATCTTTTTTATTTATACAGTATTCACGTTTTATTCATACCATTTAAAAATAAAATATCATTGTATTTGCATATTTTATACTTTATAAAAACTTCTTATTGACTATTAAAAATATATCACATACATATCAAACAAATATCAAGCGTACATATTTGATATATATTTATTTTAAAAAATGCATATTGCATGTATATTTTTGCTGTTCTGTTTATAAATCTGGAATATAAGATGCATATTTATAATACTTATATTATATTTATGCGTACAAATATATAAATGATAACCAATATATTTAGTAAATATTGAGATCAGCGAGTCCATATCGTATAAGATTATATCCATATGAAGTTGTGCATATACCATGCATAATACTCGTATATGTATAAAATATCATTGGGCATCCCTATAATGCATTGTCATATGCATATGGTATGTATTAAATATGTGTTTTTATGAATCAATGTCACTTCTATTATTTTTATGATCAAGTTGTCATGGATATATGGTATGTAATATAACTAATTTATGTACACAATGATATACATGTAATAAAGACAAGGTATAAATAATTTTAAAATATTTTTACAATATGCAGAAACTATACGCTAAATTATAAAATATTCCAACGTGTGAAGAAGTCTTATATTGAACCTTCACACCAATATTTTGTTCATGTTTAAATTTGAATTCACCATTAACATGTCTGTTAAAGAAACTTTTCTTCCTAGTTCCTTCAGCGTCCATAATTACAAGCTTGAAGGTTTGATACTCTATTGTTTATTTTGGTAGAGCCATGCTAGAAGAGGAGAGAAATAGGTTTGCTTTAAATTAGGAGAAAATTAAGCTAATTGATATAGTGTAAAATATTTAATAAATATCTTTAATTAGTGAGATAAAATCACATCTAAAAATAACTGACATGATTTATTGATTCCCCAAAAAATAGGCATGAAAGTGGGAAAGTGTTCAACGGAAAAGAATGTCTATATTAAGTAAATGACATAATGTTAAATGTCTATAAATCATAATAAAAGAAAAATATGTCTATTTTTTGTTAAGGACTCTTCTAAATGTCTATGTCACGTAATTTTCTCAATCCTTATCCCACTAAATGTGTAAATCAACTTTGACCAAATATTTCATCGTAAAAAAATAAAAAATAAAAGAATACGGATAAGAAACTTTTTAATAAGAAGTTTCAACTAATTTTTAAATTTTAGTTAAAAGATAAACATTTAAACTAATTTAGAATTTGAAATTTGAATTAAAAGATGATGACATTTACTTTAAATTCAATTCAAGTTTTAGTTTCGCTCTTTTCCTTTTCCTATCTCAGATAATTAAGAAAATAAATATAAATGTCCTACTTCAAAATAATAATAATAATAATAATAATAATAATAATAATAATAATAATAATAATAATAATACATATATTTATTTATTTATTTATATTTATATAGCTACTTTTTAAATTTGAATATATATATATATATATATATTAAAAAAATAAAGCTGGATAGGCTCCTTGTGGAAAGTTAATTGTTGTATATAGTTGGAGTGAATTTATGCTCATGTTAACTTAACTAACTAAGAAGATAAAGATAAAATCTTAACTAATTTAAATTTAAGATAAATTCAATAGTATTAAACATTGAATTTGAATTACAAGACGTTAGTACGTAGATAACGTATTAATTTAGGGAATAATGTAGATACGATACATCACATTTAAGTAAAATTGAGAAAGAAATCCTATAGAGTTGATACCACTTCTTCAAATTCAAATTAGTTGCTACTTTCCTCATTATATGATAAAGCATGATCAGAATAAAGAGGAAACATCCTAAGTGATATACTACATTAAATATTGAATAATATCTTTTTTAAATACTGATGGTTACACTAGAATTTTAAGGATAAACATCTTTTAAATTTAAAGATAACGTTTTTGAATTTGAATTAAAAGTTTTGGAGGATAAATGTAATATATTTCTTTATATACACGATTTTAAGGTTTCGTCATTTCGGTCAGCATCTTGCCAACCTAAAGGTAGTCCCTGTTTGATCATTCTCTTAATTTACTTCTTCTATTTGCTCTTTTTCATCCCTTAGTATATCTCAACAAAAGTAGATATCTGTATCATTGAACTTTTATTCCTCTATAGTCAATCTATAATAAGATTTCAGTGTACTTTTATTGGTTATGTATATTTAGGTTGATATATATATGCTTTGGGTGAATATGCATGCAGTTTGATACTTTCATGCAAGTTTTGGTGTTTATTTTAACTTTGTTCTATAATGATTTAGATTTCTTCCCTTCCTTTCCTTTCATTTCCTTTAGGTCAACAAAGCTTTTTGCACCGCACAAGGAGAGATTTGAACATTAATGAGGTATTCCTGAACCAAAAGCAAATAAATTTGTATTGGTATAATCAATTATAAGTAGACATTATTTCGTTCTCTGTTATATTATGTGTATAGAAGAATAAGAGCCATATGCACATTTGATTAAGTATAGAGTGTGATTTTTCCAAGTTGTAGTGATTAAGATTTGATATAATAGAAAAATTGGTTTCAAGGTGGTGTTATTAGTGTGTTAGTATTACAACTGTTACTGGTCCAGTATTGGGATTGAACCGCTAATCGATAAGCGATCATGCACAGGTACGTCCAATCGTTTGATCAACATATTTTCCTCTTTTCAAATTAGTTAAGATTAAGAAAAAGAAGAAGCATATTTTCTTGAATAATATGACTGGCGGACTTAATGCCTTAATTCTTTGAATATTATGGTTTATAAGGCTCCTTGTGGAATGTTAATCTTAATCATTTAAGGATTTCCTTGCAGGTTATGTCATAATTTTTTACAAAATGATTCTTGATACGTCGAAACTTAAAAACATCTTTTAACTTGCATGAGTTCTTTAAATATGTTGTCAATAAGGAAATTTATAGAAAGAGGAAGTTGTATAGAGAACGTCATGATATAATTAGCCGAAGTGCATCCCAAAAGAGAATCATTGATCATCTTTGAATATGATAATTTTGTTAAACTTATGTAGTTATGTGCGTGGAAACGTACGGCTATAGAGATTTAGAGAATAGTCTAGATAACATGAATTAGATCGAATAAATTTTTGTAGAGAATGATATTTGGTATGTCATATTTTCAAATATGAATTGGCATATTTATGCCTGTTTTTTCATCAAACAAGAAGATAATACATCTATCTAGAAGGAGAATAGTCTCCTTGAATAAGCCAACTACATATACTAATCAAGAAGATAGTTAAATATTGTTAAAACAAATAAATTAAAGTGCTCAATTATGCAAAATTGTAATTTAATTGATAATAAATGAAGGATTAATTGATATATCTAAATTTTCTTATCGTACCTATCTTAAGAGCATTTCAACCAAAATAAAAAAGCTGGAGAATGGTAAATATTAATATCATATCAATATTTTATTTATGTTGCTTTGATATATACAATTTGTTACAATTATTTTTTTTTTTAAATATGACCGCGCATCACGAGTGTTACATTCTCTCTCTTTTCTTTCACATATTGTATAATTATGATACTTCGTATTTAAGTTCTATTCATGATTTAATCAATGTATATAGGATTTGTTTTCTTTAGTTTTTTTAAAAAATAAAAAAATGTAATTGGTTATATTGCAATAAAAAGTAAGATGATAATTGAAATTTTATCAAGACATTATAGTACATCAGCTAATTAGTATTCTATGGGTTGTTTTTCGTTTCTTAATTAATCTGCATATCATCACGCTGCACGTACTACCTTAAGATTTTAAGATAGTTTTTTTTAGGGAAATCGTATCCATGCGACTGTTGGAAGGCCGATTATCCGCATGTCTAAAACAAAAGTAAGAAAGCTTGGATTATACTTAATGAAGAACTTTATGGTTGGACACAATAATTTGAAGCTTAAGACCAACAAACACAAATTAAAGCTTACCTTTACATACAGAATGATTGTGCAAGAAGCAAATGATCAGCATTTCAGCTTGAACATACTTCACTTTTGCCTTTATGATGTATTGGTAAATGGGGTCGATTATTATGACGCTGAACTGTTTGGTAATTAATCCTTCTCATTTTTTTACTTTATGTATTACTATCAACTATCAACTTTATAATACTGATATTTTTATTGAGTTATGATAGATATAATAGGATAGGTCATCGGATGTAGTAATGATCAGTCATATAAGCAATTTGGGAAGACAGTACATTTATGGAGCTTGAGCTCCAAGACTGCGAGTATGTTATACGACCTTGATTTTAGCTTATCATTTAGTTAAATATTATTAATTTTCTGATGATCACCATGTAGGGAAAAGAAAATTAATGCTACATTTTGGGGAGATTTTGTGGACCAGATCTTTCACACGTAGTCGAATCCAGCTATCAAATTGTGGTGATGCAGCTATTAGAGCCCATAAATTTCAAAGTAGCTTAATTTTCTCTTAACATACATTCCATTTGAATAGTGTTCATAATTATAATATTTTTGATAAATTTATTTATGTATGCAATGCAATATTCTGTTCGCAATACTTGGCATGCGTCTAATCATGAACTTTCTCAAGTTGCTGAGTTCAAATTCATGTTATTTATAGTAGATTCTGTTTACATTTTAAGTTGAATGAAAAAAATATTTTATATGTTTGTTCTTATAGATTACACTACACTATATGCAGATCGATTAATGTCCGTGGAGATACCTCCAATTGCTACTACAAGCTAGAATATAAAATGTAGAAATTTTTTATGCAGATATTATTCGATCATACTAACATTATACCGTTTAAGGTAATATTCAATCTTATATTTGTGTGTGTAAGTTAGATTTTCGATAGTCTATTCACGTACTGAATTTAGATGAAGGTTGAGTAGGACTAGAATTACATATTCTTAACTTCTTATATATAACCCCTTCAGTGACACTCACTCTCCGCGCATCGCGCGGGTGTTATACTAGTTATAACTAAAACACTGGTTGTTTTCTAACTATAATTCAAATATTAACTATTTTGTCCTAAAACTAACACATGGCTACTTCTTATTATACCACTTGACTATTTTCTATTGGCTTACTACCTTCCTTTTAATAATATATAGATATAGATATTTCAACGTTTACTTTATGTCACTTGTTTCAATCAAATATTTCGACATTGTTGCATCCTTTCATACTAGACTACTTAATACACTAATTTATTAAAAAATATTTATATCACTGAATTTAAATAATAAAAATTACTCCTCAGAAATTATTTGTGCATATTAAATATTTTACCCCTCGCCTGTAGTAGGAACCAAAAAAAGAAAAAGAAAAAAAGAAACTGCCTTTTAACTTGTTTCTGTAATGACAACGTGTAAAGATATAGTCCTATAGTTGGAATAATAAGGATAGAGAGTGGATAAGTTTCTTGATTCTTGATGACAAAAATTTCCTTTTAACTTTTCTTGATTACCATAACATAAACTGAGTTCAATGTTGTGATGGCATTAGCATTAGCATTAGCTGCACCCACTTTCAATAGTCCAATTCTTGCATTTTCTGGCTTCAGTAGTGCCCCCAGTGCTTCCAGGCAAGTACATTTCCGTTTGGTATTTTCCTTACTTTAGTATTGCAGTTTAATATAGTTTGAGTTTTTCACTGAAAAAAAGAAAAAGTGTTAAGTTGGGCTTCCTTCAATTTGTAGCTTATTAGTAAAGTAAATATTCAGTAGCTGTTTAGAAGGGAGCCTGAGAGCAACTGATAAAGTTGTCTCCGTGGTCTATAGTTCAGGGGTTCGAGAGTGGAAATGCTTGCATCAGGTAGGCTGTGTATTGCCAGCCTGCTTGAACGCGTTGCCCTTTTATTTAATAGATGTTTAGATAGTTGAATATGTGAATGCTAGAAATAGTTATTGATCATCTGTCCATTGGCCTTGATTCTTGATCATCTGTCTTTTGGCTAGAAATAGCATATGTCTAGGCAAACAATGTATGAATGCTAGAGATAGTTGTTGATCATCCATTGGCCTTGATTCTTGAAATAGTTAACACAATTCTGAACAAACATGTGGTTTGATAGAAATTCTTTAGGGAACTTTACAAAAATAGCCGGGATACATAAAATTATACACTTATACATATATTATCTATGGGATATACAAAAGATGGCTATTTTTTTGTCTAAGGCTTTAAGCAGCCTAGCCACTGTTTATGCAGTGTAATGATTTAATTTTTTTAGGACTTCTTCTCTATCGCCACACATCAGAGAAAGATCAAGTTGTTGTTTCCAATGTGCTGGAAGATCTGGTGATGAGATTAAATTAAGATGGAAAGAAGTCAAGCAACGACGTTCAAGCTTCTTCACGTGTAGAGCGCAGCAATCTGATGCTACCTCTGAGGGAAATGAAGAAAATATTTCACAAGCTACTTTGATATGGAGGGCAATCAAATTACCAATATACTCTGTAGCCTTAGTTCCCCTAACTGTAAGTTTTGAAGTTATCGACTTGTCTGAGGTTCCCTTGAGTTTCAACATTTTCAACTAGTTATGGTGTCTGAATTTATGATTTAAATCTACATGAATATATAAGCTAAAATTAGTTAAACATGTTGAATTGCTTATAAAGAAAAATGCAATGGATCTTTTGATCACATTTGTTGAAAAGTTTCATTAGCAAATTCGATATGGGGCAGAATCTCCATGTGAATAAATTAGATAAGTTGTTAGACCTATGACTTCAATTCAATATCCTTTCACTAGAATCTCACTGTTCTTTTATGTTCATGACTAGGTGGGGAGTGCAGCTGCTTATTTGCAGACAGGCCTCTTTTCTGCTAAGCGTTACTTTATGCTGTTGGTGTCTTCAGTTCTTATCATCACTTGGCTTAACTTAAGGTGTGGGCTTTACTGTCATTGGGTTCTATTTACTACTTGAACTTGGTGGCAAGGTTTAAACTCTGATGCACATTCACCATGTAGTCAGTTATCTAGCTCAGATCCTCTTTTACCAACATGTTACCAAGCGAGGTCACACAGTCTTTTTAGGTTCATGTTGTTGGTAAACTTAACAAAGAAAGAGCAGGGTTAAGGTATTTATCTTAGAGGGATTAGTTCTTGTATTCTTTTTTTTTTTTCCCTCTAGTCCTCGGTCTTTCTTCTTTTCTATTCATTTACTTTTCATTTTTTTTCTATCTTAAGTGTAATTCCATATTGCGTTGGCAAGAATAGCATATTTTGAGATAGCTCCGGAATACATGAGAGAGATATAAGATGTATTGGAGTCTTTCCATTTCGTTTACTTTGCTATCTTGACAAATGACATTGATTGAGCGACAAAACCCGATTTGTACATACTTTTTGAGGCTGTCTTGGTGCACTATAGTAAAATATCTTATTACTCAATTAAAACAAAAGAATTTTGTAACAGTGGATATGAGTTTATTTTTTAAGGTTATGTTACACTTAAGTATTACTACACCTTTGTTAAACATCTCTTCATATGTCTTTCACTATATATCAATATCTCTGTAATATGGGCAGCAACGACGTTTATGATTTTGACACAGGAGCTGATAAGGACAAGAAAGAGTCAGTTGTGAACATTGTTGGCAGGTAAAAGTTTTCTACCGCCACCATGACAATTGCACCATTTCTTCTTATTTTTCCTTTTTTTATTTATCTTACTATAATTGAATAGGATGGTGTATTTTAATTTGCTGAGAGTAACATAGATGTGTTGGTTGATCTCTTATACATGAAGTCTTGTAATTGAATACATGAACACGACAGGGTATCGTAGAGGGTGTAAAACTAAGAGTTATGAGTTAGCTATTCTAGTTCCTCTTTTTATGCTCTAGATAGGCTTCCAATCATTTTGTGGGTAAATTTTGAGTCACCAAAGCAAGTAACGATTTAGATTGCTATTTTCTATCTGCCATTTGACCTGATAATTCCATGATGAACCAACTGCAATGAAGCACTGATCTTTGACCTGATAATTATTTGGTAGAGTAAATGGGTCAGGGTTGGTTCAAAATGTTGTTAGAACTTAGACATCGTTGTTCTAAACTGACCTCTTTGCAGTCATATCTATGGACTTTCATCCTCTCTTTGGAACTCTTACAATAATCAATAACCTGTATCAAGTATGCCTAGAGTCTGTCCCTTTGCTGTCTGAAAGTATATATCAACTAAGGTCGATATTTCCCGGACTGCTTCCATATTTGAGTTTGTAAACATGAATTGTTCCTGTGATTTCCTTCTTATAAGGTTGCATTAAGATTGTTTTCATATTGTATCATTATATTTTTGAGTTTTAAAGGTGGCTCACTTTGCTTTATATTTGTTTGTGTAAGCCGCACTGGAACATTCGTTGCTGCTTATTTGTTACTTGCCCTTGGTTTCTTGGGGCTTGCTTACACATCTGTGGAGGCTGCAAATACACGTGCAATATTACTATTAGCTTCTGCAATCACTTGCGGTTATGTATACCAGGTACTTTAAATAATTCAGTCTTACTAGCATCTTCTGTTTTCTGATCTAGCAGATATTGCTCCATCAAGCACCTGCATTTCCTTAGTTATATGTTATATTTTGGTGATCATAGCAAATTCAACATCCTAACCAAAGTGGCAAAGATTCCCTTTATAAAAAAGAATTGGACTTACTCGACAAACGGTTCTTTCTAGCCTGATAATTGCTGCAACACTTGGAATCCGAATTTTCTGCTCACGAGAATCTTTGTAAGTAGAATAGGTTCAGAAACTATATGATCACACACTGTAAATTTGGCTTTCAACACAGCCTTTGTGTTGAGGATATATAGAAACTGCTACCTTCATTAAAAAGAAAATATATATTATCACAAAATTATGGTGAATCCAAATTTACTAAGACGTGGAAGAATAGGATAACAGGCTGTTAGTATTGTGCCAAGCTAGAGCTGTAGAATATTGCCCATGACATTCGGTGAACTTGGCTAAGTTCACTCAGTCGTTTAGTGGTTATTTAGCTTGTGGAGTTGCCTATATGCTGATTGTAATTAGTGAAAAACGAAGTTATGAAATCATTTTAGTTTTCTTCAGTTGCCACTTCTAAGACTTCCATTTATCTCTTCCTCGTTCCTATTTTACTCCTCTCGCAGGTTCGCAGCTGTATCTATCTAAGTGTTCATCGAATGGAGTATGTTCAATACTAACTAGTTCTCTTTAAAAAAGAAAAAAGTATTACAGCAGTTTCTAATCTAGCACCTTCTTGTCCTACCTTTTATTTTCCATGCTAAACTTTGTGCTGATTGATTCCATCTCTCTGTGTCCAAATGGGAGCTTTATTGTGTCATTTCATTTGTTAATTGTCTCTCTCTCTCTCTCTCTCCCCTTACTTGTACTGTATGTTTTGCTATGTTAGTGACTGGATTTCATTGCTTCTAATAATTTGTCTTGTAGTGCCCACCATTTAGGTTAAGTTATCAAGGTCTGGGGGAACCCTTGTGCTTTGCTGCATTTGGTCCTTTTGCTACTACCGCCTTTTACTTGCTTCAAAACAGCACCAGGTCCGTGTTGTTTTATACCTATTAATAATGAAGGTGTTTATGCCTACCTGAATTTGGTGTATGTACATTTCAGTGAGCTCCCAATCAGTTGTACAGTTCTTTCTGCATCAGCACTTGTTGGTTTCACGACATCGCTTATCTTGTTCTGTAGTCATTTTCACCAGGTAAAGGTCTCCTTATCTTCCCTGACTCCACCCTTTTGGGGAAAAAAATGTTAACCAAGCTTATTTACCCGTCCATGCAACTCATTCATCTGATGAAAAATTCAGGTAAACGGGGATAAGGCCGTGGGGAAGTTTTCTCCTTTGGTAAGTACACCTGAGTCAAACCATACAAGTTCAACTAAAAACGAAATAGTGGTCAATTATATTCTTGCCTCTGAGTTCAGGTTAGGCTTGGTACTCAAGCTGGTTCCAGAGTTGTAAAAGCGGCTGTGGCAGCGATCTATTCAGGGATATTTCTTCTTGGTTTAACTCAAACACTTCCATTTACATGCATTGTAAGTCAAAATCTGATTTCTTAATATCATTATGATAAAACAAGAAATTTTAGTTACTAAACCGTGACAGGCCAGATATGGACTTTTCTGTTTGCAATTCTGACGTTATTTCTTGTATCTCAAAAGTCTGAATGATTAGATGTATGTTCCACTATGTAATCCAGTACCAATTTTTTTTCCAGATTCTTTGTGCTTTAACAATTCCAGTGGGAAAACTGGTTGTTAGCTATGTGGAGAAGAACCATGAGGTGAGTGAAGATTTTGTTTCGGTCCATCATAGAAACCTCATCTTGTTCATGTTTAATGAAATGGCTTTGCACTTCCGTTTTTAATAGCAGTATGTTTGGGGAGTTTCAGGGATGGGAGGCAGAGTTGGGATTCCTCATACCTTTTGCCATACTAATTAGCTTTTCCTTTTCATAATTTAGAATTTATTTATTATGTTTTCTAAATAATCACTTTACAATAACAAGCAATTGAATACATCTTTTTTTCACTTCACATATTTAGTGGATCATTATGTAAAATGTTCAATCATACACAAAAAGAAAAACTGAAGATGGTGAAAAGAACCAAATTGGAGATAGAAAGTTAAATTGTAAGCCCTGCTCGGCCCTCTCTATTTTAATGTAACCGGCAAATCTCCTGCCTGCCCTCCAGTAAGAGTTTTCCCATCCCTCCCTTGATAAAGCTCCCCTACCAACAAGCTGTCCAAAAAAATAAATAAATGTTAAAATGAATTTGTACTGCATATCATTTGAGGCTTGCAGCCTTTGCTTAATTATACTGAAAACTGCACACTAAAAATCTCTCATCTAAGGCATTGGTCTTTTATGTTTCTAATTAAAAGGTATATGCCCCAAGGAATGTCATGGAAAAGATCTTTAGGATTCGGGTCTTGTTGACGCTTCCTTTCACTTTTTCATAAGCCAGTAGGCATTCCTGAGAGTTAACTTAGAACCATTTCAACACAGTTTGAACTCATTCCAACACAGTGAATTCTCAATTAAGGACCAACCACTACCTCAAATAATTAACATCAGGAAAGGACGGCTTCCATAGCTTCAGCCTGCTAGTGCTTCTATGCTCTCAAGATTGGCAAAAGTGATCATTTCCATTGCTGGAAGCACAGACTCTTAGACTAACTCTAGCAAATGACGTTCTCGTATTGGAAGGGATATCAATCTATTGACCTTGAGATTATCCAATATTAAAGCTTGCAAGAAATTTCCAATAATGGTTTCTAGACTTTTTAGCACAACACTTTGCTAAAAGATAAGAACCTTATTTTGTGGATACATTAAAGTAACTTTTGATATGAAAATCTAGCAGCTTCTGACCGAACTTCTCTAATTTGAACATTGTTGGGGGTAGTCTCAGGAAAAATGGAATGTGAATGTATATCCTCTTCTGATTTTATCTACCTTGCTCTCTTTCTTGGGCAATCGGTGTTTTTTTAAAGTCATGAATTTTAACTTCAATTTTATAGGACAAAACGAAGATCTTTATGGCGAAGTATTACTGTGTGAGACTCCATGCTCTATTTGGAATGGCTTTGGCTGCTGGCTTGGTAGCAGCTAGAATGGTTGCCAGATATCATGTTCCAAAACTGATATTCTGATTCTCCATTGCATCCAGGATAGTAAAATTCATAAGGTGAGTCTTTTCACAGTTATTATCTTCCAGAGAATACACTTATTTATTTAGCAGAATGAAGTATGATTCTAAGCATTTATTGTAAGAAAGAACTAGTTTTCATGGTTCATAATGGCTGCATCTGATCTCAGGAACTACCCTGTGCAAACACACATTGTGTCCCAGAGTCCTGCTGCTTGTTATCAAAGCCTCTGTTGTGACCTGCAATCAAAGAGCAAACTATTACAAACTTAGGCTCTTTCGTATGCAAAATGCATGATGAGCTTTCCACTGGGAAAATGGAAAAAAGCTGCAGAGTCCATGGCAATTGTCTCATTTTCACGGTGTTCTTGTGGACTTCAAAAAACTGCCGTTGGTTCAAGAAACTTCCATTTCTTGAGGGCATTGGAATTGAGAAATATACCTGTTGATAAGTGATTATTCTTCCATATATTTTGATGTATATCTTCCCTTAATGAGCAAGATGTCTATCCATTTTGCCTAGTCCTATGGGGGACTGAATTTGATTTCTATCTGTAAAATCGAAGGCTAAAGACATCATCAAACTTTTTGACACCAACACACGTCTTAAGAATAATAGGAAGGAGGCTCCACCTATGTTAGATTTTCGATCAAATTTGACTTAAATACTTGAGCTAAAGTTAGAGCCTTGACCTTCTGTGTTGGTTTGATACTATGCGAGACTGACGGTGAATCAGTTCTACGCATATATAGAGGAACTTTCACTCCAGTTTTTTTCTTCTAAAAAAGAGGAAGCTTTTGCCTGAACTTCATCGTCTCTGTAAGTATTTTTCTGGTACGCATCCATAAGACTACACTTGAACAGATATGCCAATTTTCTTCTTACATCAATCTCCAAATAAGAAAAGAAGATGAACCAAAGTACATCAACAACTGAGCTTCTACAACTGCTGGACTAGTAGAAAGTTCATCCATTATGTATTCCCCAGGAATGAGTTTATAAGCTTATAAGTCACTTTTAAGCTCACTCAAACGGGTCATATATCGAGTTTTTGGCAGAACATTGTATAGTATAACTTTTTCAGTTGCAAGTTGAAAATAAACTCAGCTTAGGCAAAACATCATCATCGTCCTTTATGAAAAGTACCATTCATTTAATAGTAGAATATGGAAGCTCAATTAAAAGCTCAAGATTACATCTTAATTTCACAAACATAGCAAAATATGGCCTCCTTTGAACTCCCAACCATATTGTAGTTTCAGAATTAGACTTCTGATTAATTTGCAATAGAAATATAAGAGAACGAAGAACACAAGTTGCAGCAAGAACGCTAGAGCGACGGCAACACTAAGTCTTTTATATGGTTAATTTAACTAAGTTTGGTGTAAACACCCGGTGTGGATAAGTTTTTACCATCATATTTACGATGGCGTTAGGATTTAGAAAAAAGAATATCGAGGTAGTTGTACATGAATGGAAATAAAAAATTCAACAAAATTGCCTTCCTATTTTAACTATGTGTGTGTCATATCTTAACTTCAACCATTTTTGCACCACCTCAAATTTGCAACTATATTTTTTTCTTTAAGTATTGAATGTCAATATGTTAATAAACTCATGTAGTTATTACAGGAAAATCTCAACAACGGTTGCCATTATTGTTAAGTTGGTGGACTCTGGAATTGTTTCCATCTGACATATAGGTAATTTCACTAATTTCTTCAAACTATTTATCTTCTTTTTATTCATAAATTAATAATGATTCATTAATGTAATGTAATCACCATAATATTCTTTTTTCAAGTCAATTAAAAAAATTTCCAAACCCTCGACATTTTAATTTTGATTGATCTTTTGTTTTGCAGAACAAAATGGCACCTCATCACTTTATCTGCTTTCTTGTTACTATAATCTTTGCATTGACCATTGGTGAAAGTAAGGCATGTCACCCTGATGATCTCAAGGGTCTCAATGATTTCAAAGCTGGAATACATTCTGATTCATCTGGTAGGCTAAGTACTTGGAAAGGCACAGATTGCTGCAATAATTGGCATGGCATTGTTTGCAACTCTACAACTGGCAGAGTTGTAGAAATATATCTCCTTGATCACTATGAAGGATCTCATGAAAATAAAGATGATGATACTCCATGTCCAGTAATTGGACAAACTATGACTGGCTCAATCTCTCCTTCAATACACTTTAGAGGTCATTGATTTTAGCAAACTACGTGGATTAACGGGGCCAATTCCATCATCCATTGGGTTTAATCTCAAGAATCTTAAAACTCTGAACTTAGAAGGGAATCAAATTTCTGGTGTGATACCTCCGTCCATATTAAACTTGACAAATCTAGAGATCTTGAACCTTCAAGATAATCACTTGACAGGAAATATACCGGAAAATATTGGGAATTTACCAGCATTGCAGAAACTTTCTTTGTCAAATAATTCATTATCTGGGAAAATTCCAATTTTAATTACCAAATTGCATTCCATTAACACTATTCAGTTATCCAACAACCAACTTGAGGGAGAAATACAAATGCCTACAAATCCTGGCCAATGGCCTTCTATGAGATATATTGACCTTGCAAATAATCGTCTCACCGGAATTATACCTCCATCAGTTGACATCACTTAATAGATTTTCTGTATCAAATAACCAGCTAACTGGGCCTATTCCTTCAACTTTAGGAAACTTAAGGTCTTTGGAACAGTTGATTATCGATAACAACCAGTTATCTGTTCAATTACCCAACTCCATATGTGAGTTTTCTCACCTTAGTGTCCTGTTTATTTCTCATAACGAGATTGTCGGACCATTGCCTAATTGTCTTTCTTCCCATCAACACCTTCTAGATATCGATGTACCATCCCATTTGAATGTTTCAATAATTTCCAGAGGGCCTGCAAGAAAGATGTAACCACAGTCAATATGAAAAATCTATAAAATTTGATCACTGGTCAGAGTGAAAAATTTATAGAATTTGACTACATGTACTTTTTCTTGGATGAGATAATATAAAGAGTTGTCACTCTTGATTCTTTAATTTTCTTTTACTTATTTCTAATCCCTTTTCATTCAGAAATGATTTGAGCATCTTAGAGCAACTTACCATATGAAAAACTGCTGCTTCTTTCACTAACAATT
The DNA here is from genome assembly GCA_029990175.1 of Petunia secreta. Classification (NCBI taxonomy): domain Eukaryota; kingdom Viridiplantae; phylum Streptophyta; class Magnoliopsida; order Solanales; family Solanaceae; genus Petunia; species Petunia secreta. The sequence continues at coordinate 5,667,710 of JARKIP010000028.1, read as the reverse complement.
AAAATTAGTATTTTAAAAACATAAGGAATTAAATGCAGCAAGAACATTTAATCATACTACAATGAAACAAAGAAGATTAAGTAGAACCAATGTATGTTACATATTAATTGATAAAGTTCAATGTGAATTAAATTCAAAGACTACTTAACATGGTTTTCAATCTTCATCCATTTCACCACTTTTAATGAAATTCAAAATTTTATTTTTGTGAAGACTGTAAAAGTTTTTATTAGAAACCAACATGGCCATAATTACGCATATATATATGGAGGGAGGCAAATAAATGTAGAGATTTTCTTGCTAATGAAGGTTACAAAAATGAAGAATCTTGGTAGGTGTGCTCAAGGAGAAGGAGCTTCTTCTCATAACATATTCAAGTCTTGTAGATTATGAAAGAGTTTAAGTAACTTTAGTATTTTTCTATGTACAAAAGAAATATTTGACTGAGCGATTTCTTCAGAACACTTTTTGAAATTTAATTTTGTTTTCTTTCAAACCATTTAGAAAAACTTGCAAATGACATACTAAAAACTAGAGGGGTATTCACTAAGGGTGGCTAATGGTCCGGTTTTGACCGGACCGGACCGGAACCGGGCCGGAAACCGGCTCGGACCGGTTGAAACCGAACCGTTGGCCACTAACGGCCCCCGATCCCGGTACCGAACCGGTGGGTCGAAAAAAAACCGGTAGGACCGGATTAATTTGGGACCGGAACCGGCCCGGACCGGACCGGAACCGGCCGGACCGCACCGGTCAAAAAAATAAAAAAAAAAAGGAAAAATCTGCCCGTTTATAGCCGTTGGGCAACGGCTATTTTGACCTCCTAGCCGTTGTCCAACGGCCAAAAACGGCCAAATACACCCCATAACCACCCCATAACCACCCCTAACTATTTTTTTTCTATAAATACCCCATTATTTCATCATATTTTTCACACAAATCTTCCAATTCTCTCAAATTTTCTACAATATTGCTATTGTTCTACTTTGGCTATTTGTTAAAAATTTATAATTTGGCTACTTTATCAAGTTCTATTTGGAGTTTCTATCAAAGTTATATTGTGCTACTTGGTGAAGTTTATAAATATCAAGTATTGGGTTAATTGGAGGCGCTACGTGGTTGAAAATATCAATTTGGCTATTTTTGCAATTTTCCGATTATCAAGTATTCAACTAATTAATTGAAGTGGAGGCTCAAGTTTCAACTTCACCTCAATTATACGGTTATATTTGGTTGGTCGTTCCTACTTCTACTCTTTTATTATTTTTTTGTCATATATATTTATTTTATTTGCTATTATTATGTCTCAACGAGGTTCAATTGGAACTAGTAGTGGGGGGCGGGCACGTGGTCGTAGGGGAAATAGGGGTAAAGAAATTGCTGGTAGTTCTAGTCGGAATACCCACCACATAGATGATTCTCAACATTATCATAATATTAGCGCTGATAATATACTTGATCACGAAATGTTAGAAACACGATATGGGAATCAAAGCGGGGGTAATTTAGAAGAAACACCTGAATTTCAAGCTAGTCCACCCGAAGTTCAGTCAGACTTGCCTCCTGAACCTCCTACTAGAAGTAGAATACCGGCTAAACGTAAGGATAGATCTGATGTGTGGGATTTTGCATCAAAGAATGTTGAAGCGCAGACGGCCTCCTGCGGGCTTTGTGATAAGGTGTGGGTTTTTAGAACTGGGGGTAATGAGGGTGGGACGGGTAAACTTAGGAAGCACTTACAAAATAAACATCCTAAAGAATGGGCAACGCGGGCGGGTGGTATATATTTAGGGACCGAACATGGGGGAGTAGCGCATGATTCTTCTTCGGGTATCCAAGCAAGAATTAACCATTTAACAGGAGGGCTTCTTACTTATGATAAACAAAAGGATAGGGAAGAAATTGCTAAACTAGTTGCCCTCGAGGGTTTACCTTATAGTTTTCCTTCTTCTACTGGTTTTGTTCGTTATGTTCAGGCTGTATATAATCCCTCTTTTAGAGGTTTTCCAAGAACTACTGTTAAAAATGATATTATTAAATTTAAGAACGAATATCAGGATTATTTGCGATATATGTTTGATAACTTTGACACTAGAGTATGTCTTACTACGGATATGGGTCGTTCTACTAATGGATGTGATTATATTACTGTGACTTGTCATTGGATAGATCCTGATTGGGTTTTTCAAAAACGTATTATTGCTTATAAAATTGTTGATGAACCACACACGGGAAATTATATTTGTAACAAAGTTTCATCAATTTGTCGTACGTACTGTTTGTCTAACAAAGTTTTTAGTATTACGGTAGATAATGCTACAAACAACACAGACGCACTTAAGAACTTGATACCTATTTTGAACCCTCCTTTTCCTGAATTTTTTCATGTTAGGTGTGCATGTCATATTTACAACTTAGTAGTAAGAGATGGTCTTGTCTTGTTTAACGAAATTATCGACAAGGTGCAGATAGCTATTACTTATATTTTTAGAAATAAAAACCAAGAAAGAAGACGAGAATGGGAAAGAAAATGTGTAGAATTAGGAATGCCAGTTAGGAGAGTCCCAAAGGAAGTTTGTACTAGGTGGAACACTTTATATGAGGCATTGAATGTTGCTTATGAATATAGACTGCCTATTTCTCAAATGTATAATAAACATTTTATGGAAATCTATCACCTTAAAGATGAGGATTGGCAAGTTGTTCAACATCTTCTTCAGTTTTTACATAAATTTTATCAAGCTACTTTAGAATTTTCCGGTCAATATTATCCAACTACTCCTACCATGTTATATTATATAGCTGGAATATCGGAATTATTGAAAATGTATAAACAATATACAGTTTACTTACCGGTTGTACGGTTAATGATTGAAAAGTTTAGAAAATATTTTTTTCCAATTCCTCCTCTTTTTTACATTGCTTCTGTGTTGCATCCTGCTTTTAAAATTAAGTTAACTGAACGACTTGTTAGAGAAGTATATGCAAATTTAGAAATTACTCCAGATGAAATTGCTACTAATGGGTATCCAAGTGTAGACGAGGCTGTTGCTAAAGTTTATGCAGATACCGTGGCTGTTTTTGCAAAGTATAGAGCTTGGGCAGACACTGCAGAGCCAACGGAACCAATACTATCCACCGGGCAAAGTTCTTCACAGGCAGGAGCAGGAATGCGCACTTTTGGGGGACTTGACGAAAAGTTGCTTTCAGAACAGGACGAGTACGGAGAGGAATACAGCGAGTTCCAAGTGTATTTAATTCAATATCCAAAGAAACTTAACAACTTTGGAACTGCGAATTTGTTGGATTATTGGAAGAATCAAGAATCGCAATTTCCAATTCTTGCAAAAATGGCCCGGGATATATTAACAATTCAAGCTTCATCAGTTGCATCGGAAAGCGCTTTTAACCAAGGAAGATTTCAAATTGGAGATCACAGATATTCGTTGAGAGAGGAGGCAATGGAGACATGAGTTTTATTCAGGGATTGGATAAGAGCAGAGCGAAGAAACTTTGGTCTACCAGAACTTACTAAGGAAAGGGGCAGAGCATATATCGATCAAATTTTGAGCGACGGAACAAGTGAAGGGAGTCAAACCGGCAATGAAGAAGAAGAAGAAGACGAAGAACCAGAAGGAGATGATGAACAAGATCAACAACGGCCTGTTCCAAAAGAAAAGCCTACAAGTGTCCTCAAGAAACTAGCTAATATGTTTAAAAGAATGTAATATTCTAAATAAGAATTTTGAATTTACAAGTTTTTGTTTAGATGTAATTTGCACTTCTTATATCTTAAACAATTCAATAAAATTGCTCAAAGTCTTGGAATTCAATCACAATTCACAACTATTGTCTTCATACTACTTATTTGGGCCGAACTGCCGGACCGGACCGGACCGGCATTTTGGCCCAACGGCTCTCTTTCAAATATAGCCGTTGGCCAACGGCCAAAAACGGCTATATTTGCCTATCACCCCCCCTAAACGCCCCCCATAACCCCCCCAACCTATTTTTATCTATATATACACTATTATTTCATCATTATATCACACAATTTACTATTTTCTATCAATTTATCTCTCAAATTACTCTCAAAGGCTATTTTCTAAATTTCTTCCAAAATCCAAACAATTATAATGGCTGACAATCAAGCTCCCGCTGCTCCCGCTGCTCCTGAACGAAGACGTCGTTCTATAGTGTGGGAACTTATTACGAAAGATACTGAATCTCAGAAAGCTAAATGTAACATCTGTAACAAAGAGTGGCAAGTTTACACTGGACCCAACAATGGAGGGACAGGAAAGTTTAGGCAACACTTAAAAAAAAAACACAGAACCGAATGGGATATAATAAATGGCTTTATTCCGCGTGATTGAAAATTTGAAGAGATGGCTAAGGGAATATCTATTTCAATTATGTATTTTCGAATTTCTAGTTTATTTAGCATCTTTGTAATTTTTCGATTTCTAGTTTGTTTTGTCATTTCAATTATCTATTTCTCATTCAATAAACGTTTGTTTTGTTTCATAAACTTTACACTGATAAAATAACAAACTAGAAGACGTCGTTCAATTATTTATTTCTCATTCAATAAACTTTACATTAATAAATTTTAAAATATAATTTACATAATTATTTTGTTAATTTGTTTCATTAAAAAATATAATATACCTAATTATCACAAATAATGTTTAAATAAATTGTTAAGTTTTTCAAATTTTATTTTTATTTGCCTAAAAAAAAAAAAAAAACAAAAACAAAAAAACCGTTAACCGGCCGGACCGGACCGGTACCGACCGGCCTAACGGTCGCCGGACCCGGTTCCGATCCGGCTCCAATATTTGAAACCGCAATACACCGGACCGGTAGACCGGATTTCCACCGGTTTTAAATTTTTTTGGCCCGGTTCCGGATCGGAACCGGACTCCGGTACCGGCTCCGAACCGGACCGGACCGATAGCCACCCCTAGTATTCACTATTCACTATCACAATATGATCCTATGAATATTTCGTAATACCTTACAATCATTCTTAAACATTTCATTAAAGTCATAACTAGCTTATAATCAAGTGCTAAGAATATTTGGAGTATGCACAGGCAATAAGCCGAAGGGAATATAGTGCGGCGAACTGCACATATAGCTACTCTTTTAGAATTTCTATTTAAAAAGAAGCCAGCACTTACAATGAAATTACGGCAAAGGCTCAAAATTGCCCTCAACCTATTAGAAATGGGTCACTTTTGCCCTCCATTAACCTATTGGACCAAAAATGTCATCCACGTTATCTTTTGGCTCAAAAATACCCCGTAGACGGAAAAATGACATGGCATGCGTGGACCACTTTTTTTATCCAGGTGGCGCTCTTATATTGGTCCACTTAAATTATAACTTAAACACCAAATAATACCTAATACCTAGTATGATCCTGACTCAAACTCAAATTTAAATATCCTATCTATTTTTATAAAATCAAATTATATTCTTCCATGATATCTATCTTCATAGATCAGCCACTACTCAAATCTTTGTTTAATTAGCAGTGACACTATTAATCACAACAACAGTGTACTACTCCTAGGAAAAGAGGAAGATAATTTTAAGATAGAAAAAATGATGCTGGAGAAATAAAAAGCCTCAAAACAATTAAAGGTAAAGGATAAAAAATACGTAAAAAATAAAGAGGAAGCAAAAGGAAACCAAAGAAGAAGAATGAAGAAAATTTTGAAGAGAAAAAATTTGATTTACCTAGTAGGATGATTTACTGAAAATAAACGAAAAAAAATAGCAAAGACTAATCCCTAATTTATTCAAACCCCTATTTCATCTTCAGGTTGTTCTTTTGGAAATAAACTTTTCAATCACTCTACAAATATAAAGAAAAATAAAACATCATAAAATATGAAGAAAAAATATATATATAAAGTTGCATGATTATGATGATTCCTTTTTCCTTCCTCTTGGTATTCCTTATTTTGCTTCAAGAACATTTTTTATATGATCAATTGGTTTTGTTTACAAGTGGGTTTCTTTAACAAATGAGCTTCTTGATTGGTAAATGAATAATTAGTAAAATTTAATGAAGGATGATTTTGAAAAAGGGATTTGAATTGGGTTCGGGTCAGGATCACAATATGTGTTGGGTCAGGTAATTTTAGGGTTGGGTATTCATAACTAGGTGGACCAATATAAGGCCCCAGCTGGATAAAAAAGTGGTTCACGCATACCATGTCATTTTTCCGTCTATGGGAGAGCATTTTTGAGCCAAAAGATAACGTGGATGATATTTTTGGTCCAATAGGTTAACGGATGGCAAAAATGACCCATTTCTAATTGGTTAAGGGCAATTTTGAGCCTTTTCCGAATTTTAAAATTTGGCATCTCAGGGCTGATGTTTTAGACTTTGGGTTTGAAGTTTGAAAACTTTAGACCTCACAAATAAGATAATCAAACTTCATATATGAAAGTTCACACCTCTTGAAAGAGAGAGAACTAACTACTTGCTTCCTCAATATAGTCATATTGGTTTTGTTTCACGTTGATGAAGCGCATAAAAAGACTACGTAATGCTGAAATAGGTAAGACTCTTTACAAATCTATCTTCTTCCTCGTTTCATCCTCTCTTCCACCATTTTTGCCCATTTTTTCTCCAATTTTTAGATTGTAAACAAAGTTGAACAACAAAACACACTCTTGAAAGCCACCATGGCCTAGATAAGTAGTAGGAGTTGTAAAACTCAAGCCATTGCTGCACAGGAAACAACACCAATGCAAAACTCATTAAAATATGGAAACTTCACTTCTCTGTTATGCTGTTCTTTAACAACATTAGAGAGATGGCCATCTCACAAATAGAAAGAGAAAAAGAAATAAACACAAGTGGGTCTCTGCAATGATGGCAATTAGAATTTTCGGTTATACAATAGAATTTGATGGTCCAGTTATTTCGGACCATCCAGAATTTGAATATTTACTCCAATATCTCAAATATTTAACCTGACAATTTATCTCCAATAAAAAGATGAAACTGAGTGAAAAAGAAAGAATTCACTATTTTCTATAGCTCCTCATTGGAAATAAATGAATCTTGTCGACAATTAATTGTTCTAACCGAATTTCCACCATAAAGAACAAGATAGTACCACGAGTACTATGCCAATTTTCTTCTTACATCAATCTCCAAATAAGAAAAGAAGATGAACCAAAGTACATCAACAACTGAGCTTCTACAGCTTCTACAACTGCTGGATTAGTAGAAAGTTCATCCATTCAATTCTCGCTTCCAAAAAGCCAGTTGCACCACCGCCTCGAAATTTTCCCATTCAGCTTGACACTAGGTGTGACCATGGTTGCTGGTATCAGCCATCAGGACTGGACTTCGAGTACTAGCAAACAGTTGGTATGTATTCCTCCAGGAATGAGTTGGCTCATTTATGCCACAGGTTTGTATATCCAAGTTATTATGTGGCTTTCGGAGTTGAAACTGGGACTTCGTATAGGAGAACAGACGTCCCTGATATCATAGAACAATCTAAGCTAGTCCTTGTACTCATCAATGATGCTAGAAGTAGCTTTCAGATGTATTGCACGTGATTTGCTAATTCTTTAGCAACATAGCCACAATTCGAAAGGATGAGAGGCAACTAGACCACATATGAAAGGCTCCTATAAGTAGTATGCTGCTCAGGATTATCTTATGGTTTACTAACGGAAGCCTTTCTTATATGAAGGCAATGGGAAATAGATTTCCTGCTTCCTCTTCTTAAGTGGTAACCTCTGTATTGACTTCTCTACTAGTTGGAATTGTTGCATCTCATTTTTCCAGGTTATGCAGCTAAAGTTGCAACAGAATGACAAAATCAGGTGCCAAAAGATACCCTTCCTCCTGCATACAAACACTACCATTCTTAATTAAATGAGTGAAAGAAAGTCAGAGCTATCATATGCTCCTCCCCGGATTGTTATGAAATCCCAAACAATATTAATGGCTTCAAGATTTAAACAAAATATCTGCTCACACGCTCAGCAGAACTTCTGCTCCAACTTCCAACCTGTGAATGTGTGATACTTTAGACAATTATTTCAATTTGAATGTGTGATCCCACACTTACTGGTTGGACACCAGGAGTTCCAGGAAAGGTATCTTTATTAGCTTGGTTTTGCAGGTCGGGTAATGGTTTGACAGCCGAGAACCTGAGAAAGTAGAGGATTACATAAGTCATTTGTTGTCCATGTGCAGATGCTCAAGTGAGAATGTAAACTACCTCCTGTTACATTGCTTGGTTTTGCAGCTCGGGTAATGGTTTGACAGCCAAGAACCTGAGAAAGTAGAGGATTACATAAGTCATTTGTTGTTCATGTGCAGATGCTCAAGTGAGAATGTAAACTACCTCCTGTTACATTGCATAATGGGCAAGCACGGCTGTGGTTATAAGTGTTGAATTGGTACAGAATACAGTGGATGATACCAGGCACAATCAAAAAAGAATTAAAAAAGCTACGCTTACGGGAGAAGGAAGAAGAGATGCAGGTAGATGTGATGTTCTCCACTAGCAATAATGTGGTCTTACGAGAGGAGAGGAAAATGAGAGCCTTTGACGATGTAAACTGTTTCTGAGCATATGGGGAATATCTTTTTTCTAACTTTTTGGTGAACCCATGCTGTTCCCGATAGAAGAGTGGGTATACTTTGTAGAGAACCATATTCTAGTGGAGTTTCCTACTTTGTCATATACTTCTTGCATACCGACTTTTCCCACATTAATAAAATTATAGACAAATCTATTCTGAGATACAGTAGTTTCCACATACTTAAACCATGCATGGTCATACATTAGCATGCATTCTTGTCAAGGGGTAGCATACAGAGATTGTGAAGAGGCTGCTGAACAACCTGAATGGGTATGCTGAAGGAAACTAAGGGATTTAATAAATACATAGAAAATTTTATTTCCACATCTAGGTCATCGGGCACTTAAGGCTGGCAGATACACAAAAAGAAACATAATAAAGATCAATGCTCATATTCAGGACCACTTTGGGGGTAAAGCACGGCTTGTTAAAGGGGACTCCATCCGCAAGGCTCGAACTCAAAACCTCTAGTTAAGGATGAAGGAGTACTCACACTCCACCACAATCGTTTGGTTAAAGCTAGATATTATTAGCATGAGGTAAAGCAAGTTTAATTTCTTTATATAACATGAATAGATACGAAAATTGGCAAACAAGATGCCAGCACCCAATAGTCAGCAGTATAAAGCGTGAAATTGTTGCTTTTTTATGGCTTCTGTCGAAAATGTCAACTACCATTATACATCAACAACTACGCCTCAATCCCACAAAAGTTGGGGTCGGTTATACGAATTCACACTTACCATGTTACTCTTTTTAAACTCATCTCATCCTAATAACTTAATATAAGTTCTTCATATTTCCTGAATGTATAAATTTCTGAAAGGCTATGGCACTCCTAGAAAGCATAGGACCTACAGTTAAAGTGCTAACATGTCTGAAACATTTCTTAACTTGCCCCTAGGGCTTAGCTTAATTGGCAAAGGTTGAGGGACTTGTGACTTAGGTCACAAGATCGAGCCAGGCGTCATGCGCTGTAATCCTGGTATTTAAGTGGAGAAGGATAGAGGGATGGGCCTATTATCCCGGAATTTCTTAAGGTTGTGCTTGATCGTAAGGGTCGGCCCGAGACGGATTTCTGTCATTAGAAAAAAAAAACATATTCACAAATAATAGGCACTGTCTCAATAGATCTTTTTTGTTCCATTATGCCGTATCTTTCGCTAAGTCTGCATGAATTCTAAGAAATTAAAGGTCCGAGATACAATTTCCTTCCATGTGATTTTAGGCGTACATCGTCATCTTTTACTATCACTTTTTTTTTTAAATAAGGATCATCTTTTACTATCACTAAACATCACAAAGGAAATTTTTTAACATACATTTGATTAAATTAAAGATCTTAAGCTAGTTTCTCAATGCAAGAAACAAGAATCTAAAAATCTAAAATCACAAAAGAAGGAATCCACATACCTACCAGAATTCATCAGCTATCAACTATCCAAACCATTTAGGAGAGACCCAGATTTAGAGGTAAACGCGTGAAAGCTTCCAAGATTTGGGTCAAGAAAACCGTTCAATAAGTCAATGCATGCTTTTTCAGTTCTTGTACTGATGAAGCTTTCAAAATAGGTCTAGAAAGCAGGATAGGAAGTCAGGCTTGAAAGAGAAAGAAAATGAAAACCACAGGATATATGCACAACAAAGGAAAAGAAGAACCATCAGTTGCATTCGTAACGCAACCTCTACTTTATGAAATTTCTCTTTCTTCCCAAATTTATTTCAGCAAAAGAAAGAAAAACAGGGAAAAGCGATATGAGGCCCAAAGATAAGAAAAGAGACAAAAGAAAAATTAACTTAAATGCAGATGCCGAGAATATAAGTTAAAGATAAACATTAATTGCAAAAGTAGGAAAGAATTGGAAAAACAGATAACAAAAATTAATGGTAGAAGAGCTTGAGGGAGAAGCTGTAGTACCTGAATACATAGGTGCCAGCACACTGCCGGACAAGACTTGCAGCATTTTGCAGCTGTTGGCAGAGACCAACTTTGTACGATGTGTTTCTGAGCTATCAAGGGCCCGCACTTAGGCGGGCCCAGTAGCTATGTGTGGAAATTAGTAGCTACGACCGTTTAATAGAGATAACAAAAAAGTTAATTGTTGCTTTGCATTCGATGTGGGACAGCGTCGCATGCAAATTCTGTCATACCTTCCTTCTTTACAACTGGATGTACATTGCTGAATTAAGATGCTACCATTTCAACATTTAAAGCTACATCTTTCCAATACTATTTTTGACACTAAATTACAATATAAAGTGTGTGATCTCTAAAAAGCGGACTCTCTTGATTCTTGTTTAAGAATGACAAAATTATAGCCATCCTCCTAGACTAATTGTAGTTGAAAGGATATACTTTTACCTCTCATGCAAGTGCTAATCAACAGTCATCAAGGATAACACCAATAATAAATGGAACCTACCAGCAGCAGCTATCATTACCGGCAAATTGGCCCGACACCAGAAGTACAATCACAAGTAAATAGATCGATAGAGTACCTTTTATGATGCATATAATACCACCACTGAAGGACCGGTCACAAACCAAAATCAAAGGGCTCAGACAGGACAGAGCAAGCAAAGAGTACAACCTGGTTGACAATGCTGTATCTACCAGAAGCAAGCTGCCGTTGTACTTGGTATGTGATAGAGATAGATAAAGACGAAACAAAGTCCCACCACAATCATTTTTGAAGAAATTATCCTTAGAAATAAGTAAGGTATTTTCAGTTCAATGTGTGTCAGTGGTCAAACAATTGACAAATACATCTGGCACACACAGCAATTCTCATAAATAGAGTAATTCCTAGTATGAACATGATAATACTTGGTTGAAAAAAGTTGGAGATACCTCCGAGCAAGAGACGTGTAAGCCTTACTGGCCACTTGTTGCATTTTCTCAAGGACTTCGTACAGGAAATAGGCATGCACAATTCATAAATTGTAGGACTATCTGGTTCGTGGACTCGTTATGCATGAATATGGGATCATTATACATTGAATAATGAGGTGAATAATTAGACATGGATTGTTGTTTTAAAGACATTTTCATTTTAGATGCTTTAACCCAAGTTTTACTAATATAGGTTTTCTATTCCACGTTCTATCTAATATACGATAATATATACATCCTCGCATAATACTGCGGGTATTAGAAATACACAGTCTAACAGTTGCATAAACTATGAAATTTTTTACAACGGAAACCAAATGTTGTATTAGTTAAGCAGAGGTTAAAATAGTATTGCAAAGTTTTCTGTTGCAAATCAACATTATAGTATTAGTTATGCAGGGTACTATGTGGAATTCTACTTCCTTAACTAGCAGACCAAATACCCCTGATTGTATATTCTCTACAATTTCCTGTGCAGGTTTGAATCAGATACCCAATTTTTAACTCTACTTATGTCCTTTAGGGTATAGTGCTTAACCAGGAAAAGGAAATTTCGTTACAATTCCGCTGTGTAATCTCCTCTTCACTTAACCCTAGTCTATCCCCTTATCATAAAACGTACTAGTCTATTTAATGATTCTTATTTGTTTAAGAACAGGAGCCAAAGAAAACGCGGAAGGAGCATCTAGTCAACTATTAAAAACATGTCAAGAAACATCTTTTATCTCTTTTTGCTCAATAAATGGCATGAAAAGGAAATGATCGTAATCAAATGGAAAAATAGAGAAAAATAATAAATGACATGAAACAAGAAATAAAAAAGTGTCATGACAGAAGATAACAATGGAATCCTATAATCCACATATCATTTTTTTTTGCCTTTCCCATTATTAATGTGTGTGAGAGTATAGCAATGTTTTTATTTTATTTAAATGATCAATATGATCCTTTACACTTTGACCTACACTATAACATGTTCAACCCTTGCAAACCACCACTCAGGACATTTGAAGACTCATAGAGAATAAATGGTAGTAAATACTATTCAGAACCACCTCGAGATAACACGCCATTGGATGCAAGAAGCAAAGTCGCCCCCCTTAAGTGACACAGGAAAACTTATCTTGCAGTAAAGCTTGTCTTCGCAAGTGATTAGAAAACTAATTCTAATTGTTCAAACTGACAAAACCTGAACCATCAGACTTAGTTTTCTAATCAAATGCTAAGACCAGAACAGTTGCTTTAACTCGAGACGAGTCCTTTTGTACCATTTCCTTTTTCAGCTCTACACTCTGTCAATCAATATAAGCAGTTTAGTAAACAAAACAGTTACATACATTTAATTCAGTTAAAAGATTAATAATTTGAATGAAACAAAAGGAAAAAAATGATAGTAAGGTAAATAAAATAACTAAATACATTTAATTTCAGAATGTTTTCTTATTGTCTATATGCAATGTACAAAAATGGAATAAAAGATTTTCTAAAATTGTAATGTATGGAGTTTTTTCCAAATTATTGATTCGAAAAAACAATTTATTGCAGTGCCTAGATTCAGTAATAGAAACCGTAGCTGAAATTGAAGGAATAATTGAGAAAACGGGTCTAAGGAAATTACCCGACCCGGCGACCCGAATGGGATATCTTCGCCACGAGCAACGGTCTTCTAGGGTTTTGACAGAACTGAATTTGGGAAAATACAGTTTATCCGGGTAACGGACGAGAAATTTACAGAAATATGACACTTCTGATGCCCTCTCACAATTTTGGCTCCTGTAAAAGAATTAGTATTTAATTTATAGTCCTACTCCTTTAAGAGTCACAAGAAACTCCTGGTCCTGGCTAGTCATCAGGAGCTCAGTACAAAGAGTTCCTGGTGGGGCTGATAATTTCCCGGGAGTTCTGGCAACTTCGGGCGATTGAGACTATAAGGAGCCGTTTGGCCATGAATATGTTTTCTTTTTTGTCAAAATTTTTTTCAAAAAAACTGTTCAAGTTTGATGGTCTTTTCAAAAACCAAAAAGTGCTAAAAATCACTTTTTGGAGTTTTTCAAAAAAATAATTTTTTTTACTAACAAAAGTTCAACTTTTTTTCAAGTAAACTGTATGTCCAAACACAACTTCAACTTTCAAATGCAATTTTTCAACTCAATTTCAAAAACTGTTTTTCAAAAAAAAAAAAGTCATATCTATGGCCAAACAGCCACTAAGTTACTACTTTTCTTATTGGGGTGGAAAGCGTTAGAGTTAGGCTGACGTGCCAGAAGGTTACTGCGGGGAAAAATTGGTTTTAGTTTAGGCCATGTAGCTACTTTTGTGAGTGCTAACTGACCAATAGCCAGCATCAGTAAAGTCTTAGATGAATAGCTACAACTAGTCTTTGGTAAATGTTTAGCAAATCGAGTTGTTTACATTTATTGAAACGTTGATATCAGAAAAAGCTGATTGAGTCATGAGACGTGACAATTATTCATTTAAAAAAAAATCAAGGCTAAATTATATAAACGTATGTAGAAGATTCCTATAAAATAAATGAAGAATTTTACATAAAAGTATAATTTTTAGACGTAAATTACAAAGCATAGCAATATTTTAGCAAAATTATCCAATATAGAGGAAAGAAGAGTTAATTACAAAACATAACAAAAATATAGTAAATCCATCCATTCTTCCTCCAGTTTCCCTGATTTCTCTTTTCTCCTCCTATCCCCAACCACCTTGTATCTCGATGTAGCTTGATGTATCTCAACTACCAGCCACCTCGTATCTCACTATATCTCAAGTAGCCGTCACCTCGTATTTCGCTGTATCTCAGCTTACACCAGAAAACATCCACCTCGTATCATGTTGTATCTCGTTGTGTCACAGTTTAGACCATAAACCAACCATCTCGTATCCCGTTATTTGCAGTGTTATTGCACCGTATCTAATTGTTTCTGCACTATTTCTGGGTTTCTGTACTATTTCTGCATTGTATCTAACTGTTCCAGATTGTTTCTGCATTATTTCATCCTGCTTGTGCTATGTTTCATACTGTTCAGAACTATTTCACCATTTTGTGTGTTGTTTTACACTATTTTCTACATCTTTTTCACTATTCTATTCTCATTCTCACTACACAAAATCCTAAAAACCCATATAACAAAAGGTTTTTAATCTTCATTTATTATTTATTTTTAATTTTCACAATTTTTTATTTAATTAATCCATTGACTGATTATTTTTAGATTTGACAAATGGCAGGCAACGACGACGAATCGATAATCAGAGACAAATCCTCCGATACCGCAACATAAAAAACCTCCGCACTGACGCAAAAAATAGCAGCGTTAAAGCAACAGAAAGTGCTGCTAGTTCACGAAAATGATGTAATCAAATCGAGAAGCTGAAGAGCCAGTGAGGTACCGAAAATTTTGGTTATTGAAACGACGAGGGAACCGGTGGAATGAGGTGAATGAAGGCAGCGATGATGGAGTGGAATGGCGGTTGAGTATATGAAGGCTTGACACGAGATGCGGCGGTTCAGTGGAATGAAGATGCAAATGATGAAGACTTGATCAGATATTGCGTGACTCGCTTTCGGTTGATTTCGAATTTTGGTCGAATCAGGTCAAATTTCCCACTGATTCGCTTACTTTTTTTTTTTAGAAAAAAAACTTTGATTATTTTGGTTTATTTTGATTGTTGTGAAATGTGTTAGGAAAAATATTGCTCTGCCTTTTAATTTGTATAATGTTTCTATTTGTTTGTAATATAGGGATACAAATATATATATTTGTGTAAAAACCCTATAATAGTATGTTCGTAATTTTATATTTATCAAATTACATCAATTAGTGTGACTTTTCATGTTAAAATCAAGGTCATTTGTATAACTATGCAAAGTGAACTTCATCTTACACTAAAACAACAATACTAATACCATTTTCAAAACATAGCATTTTTTTTTTTTTATAAATAAAAATAAACATAGCAATATACATAAATGGTGGGAAACCCCTAGGTCCCCCCTCTTATACCCCTGCCACCTCCCAGTCGGCACCTCTAGTTGTCCTCTTAAGTCTGCCGCCTCTATTCGCTCCAGTCGCTAGCCGCCGTCAGAGATTATTTTTTAATACTTTTTTTAGTTTATTCTTGTAAGTGTAGTATATATCATTGTATATATATTGTACATACAATGAAGATACACTAGACATATATTAATATAAATATTGTATTATATTTGTATATATTTTGTATGTCTAGTGTATGTACGTTCATACATAGGATATACGTTGTATATACAATGGATAAACTAACATACATTTTATATATTATTGTATGTAAGTGTATACCCATTGTATGTTTGATGTATAACCCATTACATATATATAATGATGCAAAGGGAATACACCCGACGTACAATTGGTATACACGTGGCATACATTTCCTTCCATTCAACTATCATAAAAGAATACCATAACCACCATAAATCCGTCATAGCTACTGGAGAACCTCCACATAAAGAAAAAAAGAAGCACCAGCACCGAAAAAAAAAAGAAGCACCGGCAACCAAAACTGCCCTCCTCCAGACCTGAAGTAGCGGCGGCCAAGCAAAAGGTAAGGAGGGACAACGACGAAAATGATACTACGACATCATCACGCCGCTAGAGATGGCACCAGCAGCTAAACGCTGGTGGCGACAAGGCATCACTTCCCGGAGAAGGGGAGGGCGATGCCAACAGCTTAAATAGAGCGAGAGAGAGATGACGGAGAAGAGATGAAATGAGTTGGGGTTTCAATAGTTACAATTTTTTATTTGTGCAATGTCATGTAGCATCTTTTCAAAATGTTGCTATGTTTTGCTAAGTAGGAGCAATATTTCTATAATTTTAAAATAAATCCCTAAAATGACACCTAGCTTAATTTTTCCTAAAATGAAAACAAACCAAGTAAGAAGATTATATCAGTTTTATGTTAATTTGATTTATTTCTTGGATGGTTCGTTCTTCAATTTTGATTGAGCAACCCTGGGTGTTTATTCATATGGGTTTTTGAATTGCAAAATGGGAGTTGTTTCAGTTGTCACACTTCATTGAAGTAATTGAAATGGTGTGATAAGTTTGAAGAATTTTATTCGCATAAATTTGAAGAATTTTATTTGCTATTGTCCCATATACCTAAGTGGTTAACTATGTAGTTACAACTAACACCTTTGCGATTTTGTGATTCAATTATTCCAGTTAAAATGACATCTCTCTTCTTCTCTTCATTAAATACCCTTCACCTTAAGGTTCATATCACGATTACTTAACCATATATGATATGACCAAAAGGGTGGTCATTTCAAATATAATTCATTTCTTCGTTCCATTAAATACCCCTAACAGGTAAGCATTAATTATCTTTAGTACTTGTGTTCTGATTTGTGTGGTTCAGCAATACCAATTAAATGAACTCTCATGACATGCTGAATTTGAGTATGAATTTGTTCCAAGTAGTAACATCTCACTTTAAAGTTTCCTTCACGTTTAAATTTTAGTACCAATATTGGAAATTTTGATTCTCATAATATTCATGAATTTTGAAAAACTTGCTCGGCTAGAAAAGGAAATTCTTATTCACCTAGCTTTTAAAGCCAACTCAGTGATGTTTATATTATGGCAATAATATGTGAATGTACATTTTGTGACAGTCGTATCAATTATGGAGTGATTCATATATAAAAGAGAAGAGGGCAAGAAGAAGTAAGAAAAAAGGAGGAGAGAAAGCGAGCAACCCATTCAATTACATCAGTAAGTCACATAAGTCTTTCCTGGATCGTTTTCTTTTTTTCATGTGAAATTTATCTCTTTCTTCTCTTTCCATGGTATAAATATATAGTCACATTCCTAATATCGGCATAACTTATACAAGAATTTATATATACTATTTTATAGAATATGAAATAAAAATATATGTGTGTACAATATACATCAATAAAGTAACTAAATACAAAAATGCCTTGGAAGTAGGCAATCTTTGCATGACAATACATCCAATATTATTCACCACATAAACTCTCCACATTAATATTTACAGCATATGATCCATGCATAATTAGTTCGTGAACCTATGACAAGTTACTTCACACATTTGTCCGTTTCAACCAGAAATTGGAGGTTCTTTTACTTCTGCTTTTGTAGGATGAACCAATTGATAGCTAATGTAAAAATTACCTCCTGGTTTTGGCCAAATATTAGTTGCAAGAGTTGTAAAAATTTCTTCTCTACTTGCAAACCGCTCGATTGCATTTAATTATATAAATTACTTCCTCTTTTTGGAATACATAATTTGCAAGAGCATTGAATCTTTATTCTACTATATTTGAGGCTATATGTTATGAATCACATCGTCACAGGCATCAGATTATAGTAGGAAGTCTTATTTACCTAAGGCATGTTTATGCTAATCTTTTGTATTAAAGCTGGTTCTTGTGCTCAAAGCAGATGGGACGAGGCAGAAACTGTTACATGACTACACTTGGAAACAATGGATTCCTTCTGTTTTGCTGCTTGTTTTTGGCAGGTCAGTACCCAGTCTATTAGTTTGCCAAGAAAAATTAAGATATTTAAAACCGCTTCAAACTGTCTAAGAGATGTTTAATTTCTTCTTCTTGAGTCAAATTAGCAATTACTTGCAGGTACTTTGCATATCTTATATGAAGTAATTAACAACAATTTCAATTCTCTAGGATATTTGGTTCATGCTACACCTTACGATTATTCAGCATCAATAGAGGTATGTGGAGCTATATATTCATATACTTTGGATGAGCTTTTATGGAGTATTCTTTTTTACGTTGTCGGCGTATAGAACTTGAACTCTTGTCACATGATCAATTGTCGTAAACAAGTCTTGCTTTTGATCAATTTCAGTGCCTCAACCAACCTTTGGGTCCTCAATATGGAGGAGGTTTAATTGCAAATCCTGCTTTTGACAAAGGCGTAGAAGCATGGAATATTGATGGTCAAGGAAAAATAGAAACAAGGGAATCTGGTGGAAACAAGTTTATAGTGGCTTATAATAGAACCACACCTTTTAGTATCTCACAAACTTTTTACTTGAAGGAAGGCCAATTTTACACCTTTTCAGGTAAACAAAAGTTATAGACCTAAAAGAAAATATCATATTCTTATATACTACTACTAGTATTTGTTCTTGAAAATTCATGGGTTTCATCAACTTAAAAATAATGGTTTTCTGCAGCTTGGGTTCAATTAAGTGAAGGATCGGATATTGTGGTTGCCATGATTTACAACACGGTAAAAGAAACAGTTGCTATTGTTGGATCAGTAATAGCTAAATCTGGTTGTTGGTCTATGATCAAAGGTGGACTCACTGTTGATCAAAATGCACCTGCAGTACTACATTTTCAGGTATGATTTTGCACCTGAGCTGGATGATCTTTATACAACGATAGTGTAATTTTTTTTTATACTGTCAGTGTATGTTAATTTGTCGCATCAAATAACCTACCTTATTTTATTAGACATCGAATTATTGATCATGTCTTTCATCTCGCAGTGCAACAACACCAAGTCGGAGTTAAGGGTTGACAGTGTTTCTCTGAAAGAATTTACCAAACATGAATGGCAGCAAAATCGGCTGCAAAATGTAGAGAAGGTTGGTTCTAACCTAAGAATCTATTCCAAAAGAATAATTAATTAATACATTCTAATATTTTCCCTCTTAATTTCCTCTTACTTTGTCATACAATCTGATAGGCTCGGAAAAGAACATTGAGAGTAAATGTAGCAAACAAGAATGGCAAGAAGATTCAAGGAGCAAAGATCAAGATTATGCAAAGAAAACCACAATTTGTAATTGGCTGCGCAACACCATCTTCCATTTTAATGTCCAAATCCTATCAAAAATGGTTCGTGTCCAGGTTTACAACAACAGTTTTTGATAACGAGATGAAATGGTACTACGTCGAAAGATTACAGGGCCACGAAAATTACACAACCCCAGATGCAATGCTTAAATTCTTTGAAGATCATGGAGTTGAAGTTAGAGGACATAATGTCCTATGGGGAGCTGAAACTATTCAAGGTTGGGTAAAAGACCTACCACCAAGACAACTTTTAAGTGAATCAGTTCGAAGAATGGGTAGCGTTATGTCAAGATATGCAGGTAAACAATATCAGGATTTAAACTTGATGAGTTCGACTTTTAAAGTTCTTAACATTAAACTTATTGGTATTTGTAATTATGGGTTTACCAAAATATAATTTTTATTGAAATATTAGCTATATATTGACTTTGTGTCGAGAAAACTACGTTCAATTGAACTCATAGCTAACAAGCTTTATCGGCCTCTGCAGGTAAACTGATAGCTTGGGATGTTGTAAATGAGAATTTACATCACCCACTTTTTGAAGAAAGACTTGGGAAAAATGCTTCAGCCATTTTTTACAAGATTGCAAGCTCACTAGACACTAAAGCAACTATGTTCTTAAATGAGTTCAACACTTTAGAGCACCCTGGTGATATGGTTTCTATCCCTTCCAAATATGTTGAGAAACTTCAGGAGATCATAGCATTTCCAGGGAATGAAAACATGGTGATTGGAATTGGACTTCAAGGACACTTTGATGATCATCCTAATATACCATATATTCGTGCTGTCTTTGATGTGTTAGGTGAAACAAAAATGCCCATTTGGCTCACTGAGTTAAATGTTGAGCCATGTTCAAAACAGGTACTATTCCTATCCTAGAAAATAAAGTGGAGAACATGCTATAACAGGTTAAATGACAGTGATAGTGTAAAAAAGTTATATAGACGGTGCATATAATTTAAATACGAATAAGAGCTATCGTGACATTAGATTGTCGTGTTACAGGCTTACTATTTGGAAGAAATTATGAGGGAAGCATATGCACATCCTGCTGTCAAAGGGATGATGATATGGATAGGATGGACACCAGTAGGATGCAATGAAATGTGTTTGATAGATCACAACTTACAAAGTTCACCATCAGGGGATGTGGTTGACAAATTACTTGCTGAATGGAAGACAACAAACTTAAAAGGAGTTACAAACAATGCAGGAGCTTTTGAGGTCAAGGTTTCCCATGGAGACTATAATGTCACAGTTTACAATCCTTCTACTGGTGCCAATGTCACAAGGGAAGTGCAGGTCTATGATGACAAGTCTGAAGCACTGGATATGTCGATTACCCTGTGAGTTCATCTCCATGCCACTGAAGATGTGTATTGAGAGGATTAATCAATTTTATTATCAAGGAAAAAAAGAGCACGAATATTCTACGTGCCTATATCGATAATTTTATGTATCATAGTTTGTATCACGTGTGAGTATTGCGAACAAAATATTTGTATTTTGTATTTGAAATTATACATCTATACCTATCCTTTTTCACTATAGCATTTCAATTTTCAGGACCCAAAGTCCGGAGAGAAATAATTTGCAATTAGCTTTGTGCAAAAATTCTGCTATAATCACAAAAAAGAAGAGGTCTACACCAAATTTTGAAGTGGTTCTCTAGTTGAAAAGCACCATTTAGAAATAAAAAATAGATTCGAAGACACGTTCTTTAATTTCCTTACAATTTTGATTCTAACTTTTATACAATCAAAGTGAATTAATACCCAGATTAGTCATTTTATCTTTATTGAGACCACAGCTAGATGCACTTAACTATATCCTGTGTACATTGATGTGAATGCTATTATCAAATTCTTACCTACAAAGATATGTCCTTCTTTACAAAGTTATGATTGATACACACATAGTACCAATAATGCAATATAGTACCAATAATGCAATACTGTTCTACCAAATAAAGAATCCATGTCAATATTTAGAGCCCATCTTAATATCTACTCCTTTGTGTCACTTTAATTGTCGTACTTTTTTTATTTTCTTTTTTCGTTTCAAAAAAATTAATATACTTCCAAATTTGAAAAAATAATTACCTCTAACTTTTTATTTATAGCTATACAAATATTTATAGCTTATTTTAGGATATAAATTATAGTCTTTATTCCTTTATTAAATTTTGTGTAAAGTCAAATTATGACAACGGCCGGAGCATACTCGACTTTTTTTAAGGGAATTTAACTTATCAGCACAACGTAGTCTTTCTTTTTCCTTTTTTTTTAAACTAAGGCGCGTTTAAAGTAAAGGAAAATTCATTGTGCCTTTAGATGAGGCAAATGGGGAAATGGAGAATTTGGAGGAGGTGGGTAGGTGAGTGAGGTGGTAACGTAGCATTAGCATGACTCGGTCTCGTAATTTCATTCTTCACGCAAAGGCACGTACCTCATCATCGCTTTCCTAATTCGGCCAAAATAGAAAAGGAAATTAAACCTGTATGATCATACACACAAATCATAAAAGATGTGGGTGTTTTACCTGATATCGTTGCCACTCACAATGGGAATGGTGGGGCTAACGCTATGGTACTTCGCGGGACCTGACGTACCTCGTTACGTACGTTACACCGTCGGTTACACCTGGTTCTGTTCTCTCTCTATTATCATCCTCGTTCCCGCTGATATCTGGACTGTACGTTATTCCCCCTTCCTCTCTTTATTCCACAATAATTTAATTTTCACGTGAAGGGACGGGGACATGTTGAAGATATAATTAAGTAAAGTATTTTTCGCTTACAACTTAAATTTTTAGAAGAAATGCTCACGCACTCATAAGAATAATATACATTATTGCATTACATTTTTATTTTCTATCCAGACACTATCAAATCATGATATAGGACAAATCTCTTTCTTTTGGAGCTGGTCTTATTGGAGTTCCTTTTTACTCACTTGGTACGTATGCTACATACTCTAATAATCTTCAAGCAACTTGTGTTTCAAAATGTTGAATCTTATGCTAACTTCACCGTCGTTGATTACTCTGTTAATTGCTTGTTTGAACTGCATAACATAGATGTCTGAATATTATAAATGTAGAAGAACAATAGTACTTGAAGTACATTATTTTGGATCTATCTTTTCTTTCAATTTCAATAGATGTTGTTAGCTGTTTGTGTTCATGGCAAATTGAGTATTTTCAGGGTTTAATTTTGTGGCGGGTGGATTATGTTTTAATGTATTGACATTAACGTGGAGAAGTACGAGTATTGTGTATGATAATATTTTCAACATTAGTCAGATCGAAGGAAACAATTAAAACTCTAGATTTTTAATGGGAGTAAATGTATCAGCAAACTGCCACATGCTTTTGTTTTTGTACAAGATATATAAGTGGATGATCAATTTATCTAGTAATCTCCTATTTTAATGCTTATCTTTTACCTTCTGAATTTCTTAATCCCGTAGTCTCTCTATTGACGCCTTAGTCTTGCTGGTATATTGTCACATTAAAGTTCAGCTCTTGTTACTAAGATTAGGTAAAATATATGACAATGCTTCTCTGAGGCCGTTTGCTTTTGTTGAAGTGCGCATTTTCTCATACATTATGATTATTTTCAGGGTTGTGGTGCCTATACTTCAGGGTTATGAAGATGCAGGAGACTTCACTGTAACTGAAAGACTGAAGACTAGTGCACATTCAAACTTAGTTTACTACTTATGTGTTGGTGCTATTGGACTTTTTGGACTTCTGTTGCTCATTGTTGTTCAAGAATACCGGTTTGTCTCTCACCTTTTAAATAGTTCATGTAGACTGTTGCCCAATGTTTCACTTCTCCTGTGTCTACGCTTTGTTATTACGGATCAAATTTGATTGTGTACACAGTATTATGTTGCATTTTCTCTGATAAATAGAAGCATAGTGGTTTTGCAATACTACAACTTTGCTTGCAACAAAAAGGATGCAATGTGTGCTTTCCACACTGTGCTGTGGAGGCTTCTTGTTGGTTAAAAAAGGAACCTCTATTTTGGACCTGTAGTGTCTACTAAAATGTGAATGGTAGAAGACAAAAGCTTGCCCATTATTAAACTTTACAATCACGAAAGAATTATGTGATTCTCAGTTTTTAGAAGCTCAAGAATTAAAGCAATGTGTTGGCTTTATTCCTTTTACCTGCAAATCTCTCCACCTTTTACCACGTCAAGCTCCGATTTCCAGTTATTCTAACTTCCTTGCATTCTCAAACTGTGTTATGCACATGCAGGATAGGAAATATTCCTGGTTTTGCCATGGCTTGCTCGAATACGTTTGGTCTTGTCACCGGTGCATTTCTCCTTGGCTTTGGTCTAAGTGAAATTCCAAAAGGCATCTGGAAATGTGCTGATTGGACAACTCACCAAAAGATTCTCTCGCACAAGGTGGCTAAGATGGCTGTCAAACTTGATGACGCTCATCAGGAATTTTCAAATGCTATAGTAGTAAGTTCTGTGCTTGACATATCACTTTTCTTCTGTCATTGTTCATTTCAGAATACAGAGTCTAAATTAAGAATGCATATACTCTGTGCTTGTTAACAGTTATTTGTAAAAAATTCTTGACAAGCATCTGTTTACCTTAATTTTTTTAAAAGAATCAATGCTATACCAACTAGACTAAACTCTAGGGATGAAGTATGTCTAAGATGGGAATGTTGAGACGATATCGTGAAATTTGATTTGTAATATGTTGAAATATGAGATAATCTGTGATATTATTTCTTTAATGCATTTCAAATTGGCTGTCTCGTCTCATTCTCTTCAAATGTGGTTTAAAATGATAGTACAGGTTTAGTCTTATTAAAAAAAAAAGAAACGAGTTTTGTTGGTTGAGTATTCCTGTCTGTCAACTTCTGTCTAACCAACCAACACGAGAATTGGGGATTTCGACAAATAAAGAAAATGTAGAGCTCAAAAAAGAATTAGGTTCTTTTCTGCAAAATTCTCCATGAAATTCAATCCAGTTGTGAAAGCAATGTTGATATCTTGAGTGAAGTTCCATAAACTCCTACTCCGGAGCAAAGATTAATATACATAATTATTGAAGTGAAGAACTCAAACTTCCTCTTCCACCAGTAAAGATGTTGTTCGCCCTTTCAGGTTGCCCAAGCCACGTCAAAGCAGATGTCAAAGCGTGATCCTTTGAGGCCCTACATGAATGTCATTGATAAGATGCTGATTCAGATGGTAATCATGCTTCTCTTTGCTTATGATTATGCCCCAAAGTTTCATATCAGCATTGTAGGCACTAGTTTCTTGTTTACATGCTTCTTTTCTCATAAGCATTAAAGCCATTTCGAGTTATTACTTGAAGTGCAGCTTAGCGAAGATCCCTCTTTTAAACCACAAGGTGGAAATTTAGGAGAAAATGATATGGATTATGATACTGATGCGAAAACAATGGCTGCACTTAGACGTCAACTCAAAATAGCTCGAGAGAAATACTACCGGTACAAAAGGTACATGTTCACTGCCGACTCAATGGTTTAAGTACATGTGGTCCATGGTTAAATTTTACATTGTAGGTGATTTGTTATGCAGTATATAATTCTCTATCCCCATGTTGTTATAACCTCGATTCACTCCCAGGCTTTAGATCTCTATTTTGAGCTTAAGAATGATATTAGTCGCTTCAGACTTCATTCTGGAATGGTGGAAAACTAGCCCATGAAATCATTCCTACTACTTATGGCTGTAAGGGACATGTTTGGGTCTGATATCCCTGGAATCTCCTTTATTTTATCTTACAGATTTGAACGTTAATAGTTCCATTACATGTTGCTCTGCAGCAATGGTCTTAGAGGCGGATCTTTCTGATTATGACAACTATGCTGTTGTAGGTTAGTGGCTTAATCATGAACATTTGCAAGCACTGAGATGAAGATGAGATACTTCATAACAGCATTCATGTCCTTAAAAGTTGTGTAGACCAAAAGTTCTTTTAAGAGCTATGTTCTTTCTGCTTCCTTGTCTGTTGAACCCACTTAAGTTCTAAAATTTTAAGAAAATGGTTTTTTGTCTCATAGATAAATAGTGAAACATGACTATATGATCAGTATGCATATAATAAATCAATAAACTAGTAGTACGTTTACCTTCTGGTGTATGCTACATGAGAATTATTTACTCAAAGAACCACAGTGATTTTTGAGTGAACACCCAACTTTATACATTCAACTACATGCAGTTTCTGATTTTATCTAATATTTCATTGATGCACTTACAGCATATAATAACTCAAAATCTCTTCTCTAATACAGCGAGTATATGACTTTTGTAATTCAAGCGCTCGAGCTGGAAGATACTGTAAAGAACTTTGAGCACCGTAGTGGAACTGGATGGTTTGATCTATCTCCTTTCTTCCTAGTTACTTCCTTTTCTAGTAGTGGCAGAAGGTTAGACACTTGAGGGAAAGTTTTCAATTTAGTAGTCTTGTTTTTATTAACTTGGCAGGAAATATATATCAAGCTTCCGGCCTGAAAGAGGTGGTAGATTAGGGTCTATGCTGGACGTAATAGGTGATCTTCATTCTTCTGTAAAATGGGTACTCTCAAATTGTAGCATTTCTTGAAATATTTCCTTCCTAGATGCTAAGCAAATGGTGCATTTTGTTTTATTTTATTTTCAATCTTGATGATTTGGAAAAGAGAATATTTTGAATTTACTGATTTAAGATTCATAATCCTACATATTCTTGGAATAATGTGTTTTCTAGTTCACACTACAGAATGTAATAATATAAAATGGCTTCAGGAAAAAATGTCTTTCCTATTTCTCTATATGAAGCAGTCTAAGAAAATGAATTCTCACTAACTGATCAAATACAATATAGTTATTAAGTTGCCCTTCTGCAGAATTGATTTGGCGCTGTGTATTGGCAAAACAACTTCAGAAAACTTCAGCAATCCTATTAGGCTGTCTGTCGGCTTCTATACTTCTTGCCGAGGCAACAATTCTACCAAGTGGAGTTGATTTATCTCTCTTTTCTATTCTGATCAATGCCACCAAAAAGCATGAGATGCTTGTACAGGTAGAAAGATATTTTCTATCCTCTCTTAGTTTTTGAAAGTAAAATCTTGAGCCTTGTATTTGAAATTCAAATCTTGAGCCTTGTTCTGAATAAAACTTCCTGCTTAAAAACTTCACTAGATTTGAGACAGAACTTTGGAATGAGTTATTTAGCAATAAATCAGCAGTATATTCCAATACTGCTTGCATCTTTTATCCTGACCACAACTCTTTTGCACTGTGATTGAATTGAGAAGGTACTTTTTTTTTTCATTAGTTGTTTGGATTCCATTTATGATCTTAAGTAAGACGGAGGAAACATGTGTTACTTGATTATTTCTTTTCAAATTTTTCTCTAGCTTTCTTCTATTCCTTGTTTGGATCAGGCACATTTGATATAGAGATAAAAATGTAACGAAAGAGTTAGGCATGCCATGTATACTTTTAGAAGAATTGCTTCCGTTTCTTCAAAGCTTCGTTTGCATTATAGGTATCTTTGTTTAGGTATTCTTATACTTCAGATCTGTAACATCAAGAATTTCTGTTAGTATGTCCAACTTTGCAGAGACCCGTTCTTTTTAGCTTGAATCTTTTGATGGCACTTAATTGTTAATGAATAATTTTTCTTTATTAAAGCTAATTGCTATTTGGCCTTTTAAAAACAGTTTTATTCAGGGAACAGGTGGAATACAGATTTTTCATGACCTTGCCTCTTTTGAAAAGAAAGTTTAATTAGTGGTAGTTTTACTGGGAGCTCACAAACATTGTGTTGTAAACTTACGTTTTTCTTGGAGACTATAGATTGTTGTTTGACTACCCCTCTGCTGCTGTGTGATTTTCCAAACACATAAAAGCCACCAACTTTAGTTTTGTCATTAGTTGAATGAGCCAAATTGGTATAACGTCTTAGTTGCTTTCTTGTTTATGCATTCATATTTATGTTTTCTGTCTTCTTCTTTTTTCCCCTGGTGCAGGTTGCTGCCTTTATTCCATTAATGTATATGTGTATGTGCACATACTATTCCTTGTTCAAAGTAGGAATGTTGACATTTTATTCACTGACTCCGAGACAAACAAGTTCAGTCAGTTTGCTTATGATATGCTCGTATGTCTTGTTGTTCTTCCCTTTTCTTTCATAGGGAATATACAAACCATTCTCTGCCTAATACTTCCTATAATGGCATTTTAAATTCTAGGATGGTTGCACGCTATGCTCCTCCTATTTCATACAACTTTCTCAACCTTATCCATCTTGACAACGGTGCAAAGACTATCTTTGAAAAGGTAAGCAGCTGATTGGTATGTCTTTTCGGTAGCTAAAAAGGTCGGGGTCGTATGTCAAATTAAAATCACATCTGAATTTGTGAGGCACAAAGAACATTCCTTTTTCCGCATTTACACGACTTGGGTTGACTTTCTCAAAGTTTTAGAATAAACCGTCACGATGAGTTTTTATATTCGAATTTGTATTGGTTGGATGATGTGAAAGAGGTGTAAAAATGTCAAATCTAATTTAAAATAATGTAAACTCGTATTCAATATTTCACTTTTGACTTTTTTTCTGAAAATGGTGGACTTTGCCATATAAGGCAATTAGTCATTTCTTGGATGGAACAAAATAGTGAACAAGTCAAATGAAATGAAATGTAGGAACTGGATCATAGCTACTCTGAAATATGCAGCTCGCCTTTCTGCTTACATAGTATTCCATGGATGTTTGATAGAATTGCAATGAGAGAGAGAACTGAGAAGCTTCCACCCAGAAGAGATTACAGAAACTTGAATTATGTACTTTGGTTCCAGATCGGTAATGTATTGATCCACATATTTTCAAGAGTGAACACGAGTGATCCATCTTTTATTAGTACTTTGGTTCCATGGATGATTATAGGGATCACATTGAGAGAGAGAAGCCACTTCACAGAAATGATTATAGAAAGTCGAAATATGCATTTTTGTTCCACACCTGCAATGTATTAATACACATATTTTCAAGAGTGAACACAAGTGGATCGTTCATTTTATCTTTATTCTCTTCTAGCAAATATCACGACAGAAATTTTAAAATTTCAGCTTAAATTTGGGGTGGTATGGTGTAGTTCAATATATTCATCAGAATAATAATTCTTTCTAACTATCCCCTGTAAATAATGTAGATCAATTTATGAATTTCCTTAGTTCTCTAGTGCTAGTATAGCATGCAATGCCTAATGGCAAGCAAGCTCTTGCTCTTTTTTTTTTTTTTTTTTTTTTGTAAGCTTGAATGTTGTATCCTCTGTACTATTGGCATCTTCTTGATGCCTTTAGTGATATCACTTACTTCATCCAAAATAATAATAATAATAATAATAATAATAATAATAATAATAATAATAATAATAATAATAATAATAATAATAATAATAATAATTCTAACTATAGCTGAATAATTCACTCTTGATATGAACATCGTTTGTGTTTATTATGATGATATAGAGCCTTGGAATAAAACTAACCTATCATAGTTAAGTGGTCAGTTTGCCGGAAACTTCTCTTGCCTAGTCCTAATAGTAGATTCCTATAAAAAAGATCCTAATACAAAATTAGTTCATCTTTTCCTGTTCCACCTGCAATTGGTAATTGGGATGCATAGAGCCATGCAGGCGTCACACTGGGAAGAAAAATGAGGGAGATGAACAGATATTCTGAACTATCATTATACATTTGTCTTTCTATTTGACCATACAATTGATTATTTTACCATTCTACTTATGCAGAGAATGGGGAATATTGATGATGCAGTCCCATTCTTTGGGAAAAATTTCAATAAAATATATCCGCTTATTATGGTCATCTACACCTTATTGATTGCGAGTAACTTTTTTGATCGAGTCCTTAGCTATTTTGGGAACTGGAAAATATTCAAATTTTTAAGTGAAGAGGCTGATGATTTGGATGGATTTGATCCCTCAGGACTTATTATTCTGCAAAAAGGTTAGTGGTGGAAATTTATCCATATGTAATGCATGCGATGGAATCATTCTGTCAAAGCAAATTTGTAGCTTCACATGTTAGGTTTTATTTTGGTGGGGAATGGTGGCCTAAAGAAGACAACTAAGACTAGTAGTTAACTTTTCTACCAAATCAAATAAAACACAAAATGACTTTGATTTACTTCTCAGAGCGTTCTTGGCTTGGACAAGGACATAAAGTAGGTGAACTTGTTGTTCCATTGGCAAGGAACTTCCAAAATGCTAGCTTGGATCTTGAATCTGGTAGCAACGATGTGGTATGTGATTCTCGGAACATAACCTATTCTTTCCATGAATTATCTGGAACATAGATTCTTAATTGTAGATTGTCTTATTTCTCACAAAAATTTCCTTGTATTTTACACTTGGTTAGGCAATGTTTTACTAAATGGGAGTAACATTCAGCTAGTTAAGGGGAGAGACCACATGAAAAGCTGATTTACCACTTTTATATTAGGTATCCTGTCCATCAAAGGTTCAGCGCATGTTAAACAGTTCATACTTTCCTCTTAATGAGTTTATTGAAAATTGTCTCTAGTTATATGGAGACAACAAGGTGGGGAGTAGGCTGTTGGGGAGTGGAGGGGTAAGAGTGCATAGTATCCTTAAGTTGTGTGTAATGTACAAGGGTAGATATGGTACGGCCCTATTGTGTCTGTTTTTTAGTGTGGCATTGGTGAATGGTTGGTTGTTCTGTTATGAGAAAGTTGATCTGGATAGAGGAATAGGTTGTTCTGGGAGGGCGTTTTGCTGGTTAGATTATGGTTGTTATTCCAGTGGATAGAGGAATAGGAAGAAGGAAAAAGAGTTAAAGCTACTCATTTTAGTTTGTTAACAGAGGCAGTCAATTGATCAAACCTATAAAAGCAACAGATGAAGGAGGCAGAGTCCCAATGTAATGCTCGTAAAGAATATTGGAATTGGTAATGGTCTGCAAAATTTACACACTCTGCTTTGAGAATATCCTAGCCATAGTCTCAACTTTGGAGTACAAAAATTTAGGAATTTCCTCCATCTTTTTTCTCTCTTTTTCTTTTTCCTTTTATTAATAAATTCTTCTTCCTTTTCTACGATTTTAGTAAATGTGAATTATTTCTCTCACAAAAACACCCAAAAAAACACACACACAAGGAGAATGATGAGTGCAGGAGACTAATTGTCTCTGCTGCCACCAAATAATATGTTCTTAATGGGGGAGGAAGGTCAGGAGTGTAATTTTTCGTAGAGGTTCTTAATGTGAATTATATGTGGTTTTTGCAACTCTATGCAGTAGTGTTGAAGTTCACTTTACTATCTGCAAATGCAGTACTTCATCACTGCGGCAGTTAGACACTTAACTATCTGTTATCACTGAAACAATGTTAGATGTGCTCCAAGTATGCAAGCTTAGTTTTGTGGTTCATGTCTTTGGGTTTGTATTTGTAAAAGATCCAGGAAACAAAACCATCAACTAGACTGAAGGAAGAAGGTAACATTAGCCATTCAAAACCTCTAAAAGGAGAGGTACAACATGAGAGCAGCAAAGAGGGGATCACTGCAAAATACAAGGCAAAAAGAGCAAAACAGATGAAGAGAGAAAACAGCCTAAGTTCAAACGGGAGGAGCAGGGACAGCCCCTCATCCTCAAGGGATGAGAACTCGATGATAGATAAGCAAGTTCAACCTTCTACAGGCTTATCCTCAACTTGGAGATCAATGAAAACAGGTTTCCGCAACTTCAAGTCTAACATGGAGACCAAGGGATTCATGCCCATACGCCAAGTTCAAGATATAGGACATAGTCGTGCTTCCTCATGTGAATCCCTCGACGAAATATTTGAAAGGATAAAAAGACCAGGTTCAGAGTCTACAAACTACGACAGTGATGATGATCATTATGAGGGCTTGAGAAGTTCAGCGCCAAGCAGATAATATATGTAAAAAGAAATTGTCAGAGAGCAGCCCTACCAATTTTGTGCGAGAATCAGGATATTGGTTGTAAATTTTGTGCAATATTCTTTCTCCAGGTAGTAGGTTTCTGTATTGCAGATCCTTTTGGCATCTGTTTCATTTGTAACAACTAACAAGTAGTAGCATAGTCACTCCATATCCATATAGAAAAGCATGATACCAAACTTGAAAATCTATAAAGAGTTGGAAACATTGTTCCATGAGAACTCAAAGTTTCTGTAATGACTCACTCACAGTTGCTGTATTGGATGATACTAACAGATGTATTATTACACTTACAGTGTTGGAAATATACTGGCTCGATGAGCTTTTGTTTTTCGTTGATTTTTTTTTTCCCCAAAAGTTCATGACCCTCAGTTGGATTGTAACAAATTTAAAACAAAAAGTTAGAAGTTTTATCTATTGGTATAGAACAATATTTACATAATTAGGTAACAATATGTATGATATCGCACTGACCATCTATTGTTAGTATGGTAAAGATGGTGATAATTTGCTCTAACCGGTTGAATTGCTCTGACTGAAATAAAACCTTTTACACCATAACAAAGTTAAAATCTAAACTAAAACTATTCTTTTAAATGAAGAATATTCAATAGCTCCAAGGTAGGCGATCAAAGGAAAAAAATCGAACACAGGCCTTTTTTTTTTTCCAGGAAAAATGAAGTAAACTATATCCATAATAGAAGCAATTTCATATTAAATACACAGAATAAGAAAAGCCTACTTTTTCTTTTGTTATGTTGAAAAAGTAGAACAAAATGATGAACTCTTGTAAAATAAGAGTATAACAACAACAATTTTGAAAGGATTAGTGATGTTGATAAAAAAATATTTCAAGCACGTCAAATCAGGAGCTCTCGATATATAAAAAATCTTGCCTCCTAAGTTGGTTTACAATTTGGAATG
This sequence comes from Petunia secreta, assembly GCA_029990175.1. Taxonomy (NCBI): domain Eukaryota; kingdom Viridiplantae; phylum Streptophyta; class Magnoliopsida; order Solanales; family Solanaceae; genus Petunia; species Petunia secreta. The sequence continues at coordinate 5,635,409 of JARKIP010000028.1, read as the reverse complement.
GTACAACTTGCAATGTAAGTGGATTTACAAATTGCATTAAAGTTGGATTACAAGTTGCACTACTAGTGAGATTAGTAGTTGTACTATAAATTGAGATATTCCACTTGTTATGATAAAGATATCCACGTACAAATTGACTGATGATAGTACATTTTGTTTCACTTGAACTTATCTCATTTTAACGGAGAGTTTCAAAAAATAAGATTTCATCATAAATTAATATATTTTATATTAGTATTTGACTAATAGTCAATCTACAACATTTCTCTTTAGAGCAAGCTCATACTGTATAAAATAATACTCCGTAATAATGTAAATTAATCCCCAAGACAAATACCGGACCTAACGTACACGGTGCCCCGGCCCAAAAGTTTCCCGCCAACTCTTCGTTCCCAATTCCCGCCACAAGCGCCACCGACGGCGACGGCGAAAAACCCTTCCGATGTCGGAAAATCCAATGGAGGGCAACGTGCACAGCAAAGAAATGGCGGCGTATTTAATAAACCACCACTCGGAGCAGCTGAGTTCCATCATAATGGCTGCTGATCCTCGACTTCACTACTCTCTCCATGTCGAGTAAGTCGCAAAAAATTAGAAATGTAACATTCACTCTGTTCTAATTTATGTGACACTGTTTGGTTGGACGCGAGGTTAAAAAAGAAAGAAAGTCTTATAGAACTTGTGGTCTTAAATAATATACGTATTTATCTGACCCAATTTATGTGACACTGATTGATTGAACACGAGGTTTAAAAAAGAATAAAGTCTTCTAGAACTTGTGGTCTTATATACTCCCTCCGTCCCAAATTAGTTAACGCTTTATCAAGATTCATTTGTCCCAAATTAGTTGACGCTTTAGGATTTCAAGACATTTTTTTCCAATTTTTTCCAACTATGCCCATATTCAATAAGGAGTATTTCTCTAATATTGAAAATACGGCCAGCAGGGGTAAAATAGTAAAATACATACCCTATTTGTTGATTTCTTAATGGGCGTGCAGAAGCTGAAGGCGTCAACTAATTTGGGACAGAGGGAGTAATGGAGTACCTATCTGTCACATATAATTGGACACGAGGTTTATAAAAAGAAAGAAAGTCTTCTAGAACTTGTGGTCTTATATAATAGACTAATAGAGTACCTATCTGTCCCTATTTATGTGACACTGTTTGATTGGACACGAGGTTTAAAAAAGAAATAAAGTCTTCCAGAACTTGTGGTCTTAAATAATAGAGTACTCATTTGTCCCAATTTATGCGACATTGTTTGATTGTACACGAGGTTTAAAAAAAGAAAGAAAATCTTCAAGAACTTGTGGTATTAAATAATAGAGTATTCATCTGTCCCAGTTTATGTGGCACAGCTCGGATTTCGAGAGTTGAATGAGTATTTTTTCGCAGTCAAAATTAAGAAGTTTGACTCTTGAAATCTGAACTGTTCCAGATAAATTAGGAGGGTACGCCATGGGATTTCCATCGCCATAAAAACAGGGTAAAATGAGAAGTTAAAAGTTAAATTATTCCACTCAGTGTGTCACTACACAAGTATAAACCTTTCCGTCGCTCCACTTCTCCGTTAATTCCAACATTTTTTCTTTCTCTAAACAGTTATGCAGAGATAATGGATGATAATCCAACCCTTTCTCAGTTCATTTTCGCTAAACCTACTGAGTATTTACTGCTTTTTGATGAAGCTGCTGTTTGGGCTCAGGTATTAAATACCCTCTTGTGCTTCTCTTAAAAAGTTGTGTTAATTTATTACAATATTGGTGTATGAATTGTTAATATACATCATCAGTGGTTCTTTGGCTTTGTTGTAGAAAGTTATTTTTGCAGATCTTAAACAACGTGAAAATGCTAGCATTAAGGACAACATACATGTTCGTATTAATGTCAGTGGTTCTCCTCTTGAATGCCCTGGTTGGTCTTTTTTATCTCTTATGTCTGTTGGGATTATTTTGATGGATTTATGTTATTTATATGCAGATAGTTTAAAGATTCTTTTATACTACATTAAGTTATATATATGCAGATAGTTTAAATATTCTTTTATACTGCATTTTATACGCAGATAGTTTAAATATTCTTTTATACTATCAGTGTAGTTTGACAGGACATAGAGGTTACATATCTAATTTTCCATATTACTACTCCATGCTTACAATAGGCAATTGTTTGTAGTTGATTTTAAACAGCTTGATAGTGACAAGGATAGCACAAGATTGGTATACAAAGAGCTCCAACACCCGTTTGGTATACTATACCAGTTGTGGTATGGTGGTGTATATGGAAAGAAAGGAATGATAGGTTATTCGAAGATAGAAAGGATACCATTATCAATATCAAACACAAATTTACTTTCTTCGCTTAGTTTTTGGTGTAACATGGTTGCCGTAGATGGTTTCTGACCCTTACGCCATGATTGAACACATTACACTATTTGTGATCTTTTCCTTTTGGTTTTAACTTTCTCAGCATCATCTGTTTGCTAGTTTATTATCAATACAAACTTAATCTTTACTGTTAAAAAAAAACTTGATAGTGACTATCAAGAATCCTCTGCGCTATCAGTGTATATAAACTAAACACAGTCTTGTTTTGGATTTGAATTCACTGATTGTGTAGAGAACATTTACACTATATTATCTGGTTGTGACCTGGTACCACCCTCATTTTCTAGGTCATGTATCCACCGCGCTATAGACAATTACGTGTAATGGTAGTGTAGTGAATCTTTTATACTATCAGTATAGAGAAGTTTTCTACTTTGAATACCGGAACTCTACAGGTTTCACATATAAATTCACATGCTTTCTTCACTAAAAAGCACAGATTACTAGTTTTCTTTCAGATATTCCTTGCATATTTCTTTTCCACTTTCCAAATCATTCATCCCCACCACCCTTTCTATATAATGCTTCAGTTTCTAGTTTAGTTTTAACTATCTTGTAGAATCCAAATTTAGTCATTTTTTATAATTTTTCAGAAACTTTTCCCAGTATTGGCCGTGTGAGGGTGAAGCATCGTGGGATTCTTCTTACTATCAAAGGGACTGTAATCAGGTCTGGAGCAGTGAAGATGATTGAAGGGGAGAGGATATATGAGTGTCGACGATGTAAGCACAGGTTGTTCTTGTGCCTTACTCATAGTCATTCTGGTAGTTTCAAAATCTTCCAACTTTTTTGCACTATGCTAATCTACCCCTAATAGATAATTGGCTAAGAAGGAAAGTTTATGTAGGTTCAAGGTTTATCCAGAGGTGGAAACTAGGAATTCAATTCCAAAACCGATTTATTGTCCCTCACAGGTCTCTTTCCAACTCATCCTTATTTTTTTGTTCGGACAAACAGGTCTGACAGCTTTGAATTTGCTAATAGCTTTTGTTTATCTCCATTCGGTTGCATACATGAGGAAAGCTCTTTCTAATTGTCTCTTGCTTTTGCTTTATATCAATAAACAAAAAAATTTCTTGCAAGCCTTATCTCATGAAGTGCAGCGCCTATGTGGATTTAACTAGATTTTTTTTTGTTTTGTTTTTATTTTTAATTTTCTAGTTACTTTTAGCTTTTGAGAAAAGCAAATTCCATTTTGTGGCATGTTTCCAATTGATAGAATGAGATTGCACTCAAATAACTTTTTCTGACAGCTATTTAACAAGGAAACTTTGGGTGGATCACAAATATGATAATTTAAAAATAATACCTTTAAATATAAGTAAGCAATACCGCAAAGCATTTTAACTAATTTAGAATGGACTTATATATATATATATATATATATATATATATATATATATATATATATATATATTCCTTATTTAATAAAATTACAGGTATATTGAATTCTTATATAAACTAAATATGCTTCATTCCCAACAGTCACTTGCCACGTTTTTATGCTTTTCTGCTCTGACAACAGGCTACACTGCTTGTAAAATAATCCGAGTGGCCCATAGATTATCTATACTATGTTGTCTTACCTCATTACTCAATCTTGAATTTCTATTTTCTCCTTTTCTACCCTTATTACATCCCAGTCTCCTTTTTGGTTTTGCAATAGCTTCCATCCAATTTGGTTTACTATTTTCTAAAACTAGCCATTTGTAAGAAAATCAATAATCTCTTGAAGTTCTTTTACAGAGGCCTAAAATTTGTGAAAGCACAAGTTTTCAGCTTGTAGAAGACAATAAGATCTGTCATGATTACCAGGAGATTAAAATCCAAGAAAGTACTCAGGTATTGGGTGTTGGGGCTATTCCTCGCTCCATTCCTGTCATTCTGAAGGATGATCTTGTTGACATGGTTAAAGCTGGAGGTACTAGTCTTTTAAAATTAGCTTGTTTGAAGTTCAATAGATATGTTTGGCTAACTAGCTGTCGATTGTAGCCTTACTATGGACTGTACTAGAACATCTTATGCTCTGATGCCACAAAACCTTCCATCCTAGAAATCTTTATCTGATCACGTCTACGTTGCTCAAAAAGATCGATTTTCAGTCTCATCTAGGATATTCACATTTTATAACTGTTGTTTACAAATAGATGTGTGCTCTTTCAAATAACTTAAGCTTCTTATTGAGATAGTCATACACTTTAACGTGGTAGCGAAGGCTGGCCCGTTTCAATTCTTTGTTTTTCTACAATGTGAGGCCCCATCTTATAATTGTCCAAGCTCCATATGTCCAGTCCTGGGTGTGCGAGGGGGACCGGGGGGGGGGGGGTGTTAGTGTCCCATATCAACTCAAGATGGGTTACTTGGAGAATCCTCACCTCTTGAACTAGCTTTGAGGTTGAGTTACGGCCAAGGTCAAATTTATCTAAACCATGTTAAGCACCCTACTAGCCACAACTTTAGTGAAAATCTCTTGACATTTATTTGATATATCATGGTCAAAGTTAAGATGTTTTTTGAATTTTGAATCCGAAGTAGGTCAAGCTTTCACTAGTGGAGGTAATTTTATGTCAGTGCTTGTTTATTTCGTTATTGTCTGTGTATTATGTTAATCAACTTCTACCATATAAGACACATTTTTTTTCCATATTTTGGTGATAAGCTTTACGATTTCATTCTTGTCCTTAAGCTACTTGTATGTTTTAACGTCTTCAGATGATGTGATTGTCACCGGGATCTTGACTGCCAAATGGTCCTCTGATTTAAAAGATGTTCGCTGTGACCTTGATCCGGTACTAATTGCCAACCATGTTAGGTAATTTGGAGTACCTCTAATTTCACTTTTGAGAATGAATGATTTCAATAGGCTTCATGTAACCACAAGTCAAACCCAAATTATGGAAGGATTTTATCCAATTATTTGTGCAGAACCTATGAATGTGAAATTATTGGTAGTTTGTACAGATTATTGATGTTAATTGAGATGAAATGCACCACTTTGGTTTTTCCTTGAGTTGTCGCGTTGTTTAGAGTAGCAGAGCCACTTGCTAACCATTGAGAGGCTCAAAATCACTCTTTTTCCCTTTTGCCGTCGAACCTTGTCAATTTAATTTGTCAACAAATGCAGAATTGTCACTTAATATTGTAGATACCGCTTGATTTCTCATCAACTGGGAAGGTTGGCTTATAATTCGGTTAAACAGAAGGTCACCTCTTTCTTTTATTCACTCTCAATGAACATTGTATCCAATGGTGCAGAGTTTTTCTCATTATAGATGTACTTTCTACTTTATAAGGATCATTAAAGATGCACTGACAAATTTCATCACCCACCCGGAGACAGTCCGCCTGTGCTCCGGGGTACTTTCTACTTTATAAGGATCATTAAAGATGTACTGACAAATTTCATCACCCACCCGGAGACAGTCCGCCTGTGCTCCGGGGCATTTCATCACCCACCCGGAGACAGTCCGCCTGTGCTCCGGGGCCAGGGTCTTTCCTTGGCTCTGATACCATGACAAATTTCATCACTCGGGCGCCCACACACCCGGGGACCAACACACTCGGACGGCCATCACACGGGCACCCACACACACAGGCACCCACATAAGTTTGGACCTAACTCACACCCCGAAAGCTAGCTCAAAGGGTAGAGGATTGTCCAAAACTTATATGGGGCATTTTTCTCATCTCTATCACCGATGTGGGACTCTTCCCACATTCCAACACAAGACATTCCTGTTGTGGGTCCAGTCCCAATGAAGAAATAAAACCCACTGTGAAATGAACACATTCCCTCAATTTCAAATGTCTGCGGCAGCTGTGGATTTGGACGGCTGACACTAGATCAATTCACATTGCTTTGTTGACTCTTACATTTATTGATGATGTAAGCGATGATGTTAGTGAGATGCAACTTACTACTATAAATAGACGTGATAGTTCTTCAGTTGATATCATCCAGTTTCAGAGAGTATTAGAGAAAGACACAGTGTAAGAGAGAATACACAGTGTAGGAAAATACTCTGTGAGGAAAAATAGAGAGTGTGAGCGGTTTTATAGTAAGGTGAAAAATCAAAAGAGGGTTATTTCTTTTGTGAGTGTGTAGTGGTATTTACTACACGGTGTAAAAGTCTTTGCTATAGTGGAATTATTTGCTCCTCTCGGGCCGTGGTTTTTCCCTTAGTTCAGAAGGGATTTCCACGTTAAATTCTTGGTGTCCTTGTTATTATTTTTATTCTCGTTAATTACCGCATTTTCAGTACTCCGTTAATATTGTTGCTATTATACCGTGAATAATATTTCTGTGTGGGGATTAATTTTCCCAACAATTCCAACATGTACTAGCATGGTTTCTTACACCATCTCCGCTCCCCCTCCAAAAAAGTAATGAATTATCAAAAACTATAAGCCTTGGATTGTTTCATTGATCATTAGATACAGCTATTTCTATTTTAAAGCATGGTGTTGATGCAATGAAAACTGTGGGTAAGAGTATGTAGGTGGCCTTCTATTGATAGTATGTAGGAGACCCAATGAAGGACTCGGAGTCTGAAAAATTACGTGATTCTTTCACTTGTTCTTGTTATCAGGAAAGTGATCATCCTCTGTTTCTCAGACCCTCATAAAGTAAACTGTCTTTCATCATCACGTATTTCTATGTAATATCTTCAGGAGAATGAATGAGCTAAAGTCAGAAATAGATATCCCCGATGATGCCATTTTTAAATTCAAGCAGTTTTGGACTGATTTCAAAGATTGTCCTTTAAAAGGTAAATTTCTGTGACCGGGTACTAGATTTTTACATGCTAAAAACATACTTGGGCCTCATACCTGCTTTTCTTTCTATACTCTTTATTCCTGAACACAGGTAGGAATGCAATTCTACAAGGTATTTGCCCACAGGTCTTTGGGCTTTTCACAGTTAAGCTTGCAGGTATCTTCCTCTGCAAGTGTCTCCTTTTCAGTTGATGTCAACGTACACGTTTTAGTTTCAACATGTTTGATGTGAAGTAGAAAGAATCTGTGTTGCTTTTGTTTTTCCTTTAGAAACTATATGCATCGTGAAGAGTATCCCCTATGATGTTAGTACAACATTCAACGTGTCCAAGCGTTTGTGGATAATTCCTTTACCATGTTGACAAATGACCAACTTCGAGTTCAATGCAGTGGCATTGACGCTTATTGGCGGAGTCCAACATGTTGATGCTTCTGGAACAAAAGTTAGAGGAGAGTCTCATTTGCTTCTTGTTGGCGATCCTGGTAAGAATCGTAATATTGAAAGTTTTGAATCATGATTTGATTATCTTCTATGCAGGCAAATCTTTTGAGCTTTTCACTATTTCCCCCGCAAATATAATTGTGTTTAGCGTAAATTGTAATATTATAATGTTTTGAATCAAGATTGGAGCATCTTCTATTAGGAAGGGTTATCTTTTGAGCTGTTCACTCCTTCTAGCACCCATTTAATTGTATGTAACATTATCGTGCTGCATAGCAGTTGGTATACTTGTTTCACCTTCTTGCGTGGTTGTGGCGAAATTTTATGGAGCATGATATTCATTGGAATTTGGGAAGTTCTGACAGAAAAATTTGGGTGCTTATTTATCCTGTCAGGCACCGGGAAGTCACAGTTTCTAAAGTTTGCTGCAAAATTAAGCAATAGATCTGTTATCACAACTGGGTTGGGAAGCACTAGTGCTGGATTGACTGTTACAGCAGTTAAAGATGGAGGTAGATTGTTCCTTCCTTTTATCTCGGTACTATCTGTCATGTTGAAGTTTGGAGCTGTCTCTATCTATTTGCTCTGATCATATTGAAGTTGGAAGCTCTCTGTGCCTCTGTTGCAACACTCATACAGTGAGAGAGAGTCAAGATGACTCTCATGCACTCGCACATGCTCACAGAGACCTGTGCCTGCTCTCACAGTAATTTGCTTGAGTTTTTTTAAAGTTGTTGGCTTTACACATAGGAAGGACGGTGAATATTTACTCTTCCTTCCAAGTAAATTTTCTTAAGATGGAGAAGAAATAAACATATGTAACTGGATTGAAGTAGGATGGGACATCTGTCCTCGGAGAATCAACCTCATATATTGAATCCTCTGATATGGTTCCATCCTGTGTTTGGTGAATGCTGGATGAAGCTTCGAAGAATTATGTCATAAATTTAGTTCTTTTGATAAGAATTTGGAAAAATAAGCAATTGATGAATCTCCCCAATTGTAGAATGGTGAATTTAATCAGATTTCTATTGTAGTTAGTTTTGAGAAATTATGGAGCGGGTGTTAAAAGTAATACAAAAATGTAAGTTACTATTAAGAGTAATTAGATTACCTTAAAACACTTTATTATAATTCTAAAATGGAACACTATTTCAACTCTCCTAACGAAAATCAAAGTAGTAAGCGTATGACAACCTAATTTTCTATCCATAAAATTTACATCAATAGCAAATTTGTATAAAGCAAAGGAAGTTTAGGTACTATTATGGTTTTTGAGTCAAAAAACATAATAGTCTTGTATTTGAATGTGGTGAATCCCTCGTTCTGAGAACTACCACCCATCTAAGATAATAGTCTGTTATGTTGGAATGAAGGAGGAACTGGAATAACTCAGGCTGTTAATATCTAGTACATCCAGAAACAAGATGAGGGCACAATTCATCCAAATGCTTTCCTATCCTCCCAACCAAGCATGCACTTAATTATTGATAATTTTTTAACCTATATGTACAATTCTTTGACCATCAATTGTAAAGGCAGACTAAATTTTCAGGAGAGTGGATGTTAGAAGCTGGTGCACTGGTATTAGCAGATGGTGGTCTCTGTTGCATTGATGAATTCGACAGGTATCGTACAGCTGCATTTTTGGAGTTGTATGTTGATTTATTTCACTTTTTCCATGTTTTAATCGTGGTTTAAACTACAGTCTGCACTATAGATAAGCTTACAAGGAGGTCCTTGTCAAAATATATAACAACTGATTTCTGTTGTAAAAATTTAGCCAGTAATGTTATTGTAGACACTAGACATTCATTTGATGTTGATGCATCAAGGTCTGTTTGGCAGCATGAGGGAGCATGACAGAGCAACCATCCATGAGGCCATGGAGCAGCAGACTATAAGTGTTGCGAAGGTATATCATTTTCTCAACAGCTAAATTTTGTTTGGTAATTGGTACAGATATGCATGATTGGCAGGTCATAAGTTCTTGATATATTCTGAATTCTTCCTTTCCCCACCCTTACTTCCCCCAAAATCTACTGGTCTGCTGTTCGAATTACTTAAATAAATCCTTTCGTGATCCTTGATGACATGGTTAATCTCTAGGCTGGTCTGGTGACCACTCTCAGTACAAGGACAATTGTTTTTGGAGCAACTAACCCTAAGGGGCAGTATGATCCTGAGCAGTGTATGTTTGCTTTTGATGCCCTCTATCTTGTTTTGTTAACTTTCATCTAATTGCAAGCTAGAACCTCCCTCAGGCATCTTTAGCAGTTTTCTCCCCATCTCATTTTTGTTTTTCTATGTTCATAACACAAGCTAGCTCTATCTGTTAATACGACGCTCTCTGGCCCGCTGCTGAGCAGATTTGATATAGTCCTAGTTCTCTTAGACACAAAAAACCCAGAATGGGATGCTGTTGTTTCTTCACATATTCTTGCTGAGGTAATGGATCTAAATCAATGTGAATACATTAACATTTTGTCATGAAGAGTTAATTACCTGGACAAGAATTCTCTTTTATGTAATTGATAGGCAGAAACGAAGAGCCACAATTGTGAAGAGGATCTAGGGAGTATTTGGCCACTTCCAATGCTCAGAAGGTAAAATTTCCAAACAACCATCTAGATTCTGATATATATGATGTGTGCTCATCTGCAAGCAATTCCTTTATATCTAGTACTAGTCCATTTGTGATCTCTCATGCCACTTTGGCTAGACTGCTTCTATATACAAAGACTCGGGTAAGATAAGTTCCATTATATTACTGTGTTTAACTCAAACAAAAGGAAATTTTCAGCTGCAATAACTCATCAGTCATCACATACTGTTATGGAGCTGGCAGTGAGATATGTTCTGATGACATCTTATAGGTACATCCAATTTGTGAAGAGATACTTTAGACCAGTCCTTACAAAGGAAGCAGAAAAGGTTATCTCAAGCTATTATCAACTGCAGAGAAGATCTGCGACTCAAAATGCAGGTCACTGGACATCATCATTGTCACTAAATATTCTAATTGTTGCATGTCTATGCACTTAACTGTGAACATCTACAGCAAGAACAACCGTGCGCATGCTGGAAAGTCTGATAAGACTTGCTCAAGGTGTGTCATCGACTCTTTAGCATTTTCATGGCTTGGCCTTATATGATCTGTTTTTGACTGATTCTGATAAAGGAAACTACAGCACATGCAAGATTGATGTTTAGAGATGAGGTCAGTAGATTGGATGCCATCACTGCCATCTTATGCATCGAGTCATCCATGACTACCTCGGCTATAGTGGACAGCATGGGGAATGCATTGCACTCTAATTTTGCAGAAAATCCTGATCAAGAATGTATCCTAATGTTATTTGCATGCGCATGAATCATGATGCAAATTGATAATGAGTTCATCTGTCAAAATGTATTCCTATGTTTTTTTGGTCATTAGTGGTAAAGTTGATATAATTTTCTCTGTTGAGGACCTAGTTAATTTGTGCCTATAAGCTGTATCCACTACATCCAAGCTACACTGAAAATACATTAAAAAGTACTTGTAAGAACTTATGTTAACTTGTTAACATTAAGTTTACCCTTTTGTCATGGCATATTTCACTAAATCTGCTTGTGATTGGCGATATGTCTGAGATGTTAGTCAGCAAATTCTCTTAATTTCATCTACCAGAATTGGGTTATTATTTCAACTTTCAAGCAAATGGTCCTTTAATGTATGTGTTTAATATTCATTTGCCTTTGCACATATTATGTTATTCTTGACAAGACATATTATAGACGCCAAGCAAGAAAGACTGATCCTTGAGAAGCTGAGCCTCCTAGACGAATTCCCTGAAATAATCAGCACTGGAAGCTCAATATGCTGAAGTTCATTCTGTATCCTGGGAACAGGTAATTAGAATGATTGCTCTCTCTCTCTCTCTCTCTCTCTCTCTCTCTCTCTCTCTCTCTCTCTCTCTCTCATGACTTCTTATAACACCAGAAATGAATGAAATTCACCATGAAGCGCTGTGCTTTATAAAAAGTAGAGATACCGTGATCATGACTGGTTTAAAGCAATTCTAGTCAATTCTCCAAATCTGTAAATTGAGAAGGGTGCATATGGAAGTTGCAGCATCTTGACTAATTGACTTCTCATATATGTAAATGTAATTTCTACACTGTCAGCTTATGTATTATGTGCTCGTTTTCCTTTTCTTAATCAGTTATGTTTATTAACATTGGAAGTGTAATTCAGTCCATATTTCCGTAGTGATGCTTCATATTCAAATTCTATTTTGGATAAAGTAAATTAATTGTATTAATGATGGGAGGCAAAAACTTACCGCATAAAAGTGGTAAACCAAAAATAGAGAACCTACAAAGAAATACTTTTCTGTTGAGTTGCCTTACTAACCAGCGCACCATGAGATCCTCAACTGACCTGGTATAGCCCAGTTTAACCCAAGATGTGGGAATAGACGCCATGATTTCGATATCATAGGCAGTGCACAAAAAAAAAAAAAAAAAGTGTCTCCACCGTCTTCTCCACAAAAGTTCCATCTACTAGAGTATTGTGCCTCGTCTGTGCAATTTATGATACTGTGTCAAACTTGCATTATGGCTGCCACCCAGTTGAAAGTTTGGCGCCTTTTGTTTTCCATGGCTGCTGATTCTTTTCTTCCAAACAATTCAGAGTGTTCTAAGGCATCACTTGCGGATAAAGCCACGAATGGGATTCAAAATGTAAGGGCAGTTGCATATCCTCAATGAAGACAAAGAGCTGGCTGCGTTGGCTGAAGGAAGCAGTCTAAGGGTCTCTCATATACTAGTAATTTAGTTGCAAGGGCTATTAGCTTGATCAATTGGCAGGTAGTCGATAATCGCATGTATCCAGTTAAATTACCTGGGTCAGTTGTGGAGTATGATTAGCAATACATTGTTGATTCAAAGTTTAAAGTGGAGCACCATAATTTCACTACATGCTGGACGGTTCTGCTTATTATCCATGGTGTGATAATGGTTTTGTATATACGCCTCTTCTGATTGTCGTAAGAGCATAGAGTAAAGTATTGAAGATTGCGATCCTTTCATTATGTTAATTGGGATAATTTTGCAGGTTTCCTTAGCTCATTCTTCAGTTAAATTTCTTCCTAGATCCTCTTTATCTCCAGCAGTGTAGCCAGAAGCCATCAATTCTGCAAAACTTGCCTGTTAATATCTAACCTTGTGCCTATTTACAGTGATCCATTGCTGGGTGGACGAGGAACCAAATGTAGCACAGCACAATACCAAAAGATTCGGTAGCAACTCATTCACCAAAAAACAAGATTACTTTGATTCATATTCGTTCCTAAAGGCCGACTCAATGCCACAACGCAAAGGCCAAAGGGCACGTATAAATGTGAAAAAAAATCTACTTAAAAACTAAGAATCAGTATAGACCCAAGAACTTCCACCAAAATGTTCCGACAACTCCCCATATAGTAGCATTGACAAGTGCCATTACAAATCCCATTTTGAAGACATCAGGGAGATCCACGTAACCAGCTGTGACAAGCAACAACACTATAGTCAGTTCAAGATCTCAAAATAGGGAAGAAAAAAAGACTATCCCAAGCAAGGGGGTTGAGGAGCTATTGGCCATAGATGTAGCTGTAATTCCAATTATTCTTGCTCATTTTATCAGCAAACAGTGGACAGTAAGTGGAGAAGAAAAGACAATTCTCATCATGTCATTGGAGAAGTAACTAACAACGCTTCTCTGACAAAAAGCATTTGTTGCAAGAAGATTTAATCATGCTAAATTAGTTGAACGCAAAATACCAATTAAAGAACATAGAAGAGGACAGACATACCTCCAAAGTAGACAGCAGCCTGACCACTGCTATAATGCGTCAAAGCACCAAAAAGATTAGTATTGTAAGCTAGAGCCAGGGCTGCCAATACACCAGGTACTCCAGACGCCAAATTCATAGCAAGGAACGCAGAGTATAAAGCTCCTACATGGCCAGTTTGACTTGCAAATAAGTAGTGGATACAGAAGTATGATGCTTGAAGAACACCGAATGCAGCTGGCCAGCTCAATGATAAAGCTTGGAGGGATTTAGCCACACAGCTAGACATCCAACTAACAATGCCAAGGTTTGTCAACTGGCTAGCCATCCCAACTAGGACTGCAAACCAAGCCAAAGTATCCCATGCTGATTTTTCACTCAAACAGTCATCCCAATCAAGCACTCCCAACAGCAACAGAATTGATAAGCCAAGCATTGCGGCAACAACACTCGCAATACCAAGAGCATCACTAGAAACAACAGAACAATCAATGTTGTAGAAATTAAATACATTAAGACCACACAAAAACACTGCAAACAAATAAGTCATGCGCTCTGTAGCCTATGATAACATATTAAGAGAAAGGAGTTAGAAACCTAAGAGACCACTATTCTTTTTCCTCAATTTCAATAGATGGAAGGAAATTCTAAAGTTAATTTTAGAGTTGGTAAAGGTGCTTCCAGTGAAGTCACTGTGTGAACAGCACTATTCAGTGCATTAGTGTTTCTATTTTTAATTTTATTATTGTTTTTATTTATATTTCTATCACTATTATTTTTCTTTTTTTGAGTAAACCTAATTTAGTGCATTTATATTTCTAGCGCTTGGGAAGAAGGATCCATAGGGAATATCTTCTCTCACCCCTCCTCCCAGGGTCCGGTTTTCTTTTTTCTCCTTTTAAGCAAAGGTGGATTAATAGAAGCATTGCAAGAAAAGGGGGATTAAAAAAAAAAAAAAAAGGGGGGGGGGGGGGGGGGGGGGGGGGGAGGAATTGGAAGATTATTCTAACAAGGAATATGTTTTGCATGCAATCCCAACATGTCTACAAGCTTCGGAAGCTTCTGACTATTCTCAGAAGTCTCAGATCAGAGAAATCCAAAATGGTTCCCTTAAGGGTAAGAGTTTCAAGAAGAATGGTAGTTTAGTGTAGTGTTTGGTGAACATGGAAAAGGTAATCATCTGAAAAAACAGAGTGGGGGCAACCACCATTACAGACTCCTCATTGCCTTTCCTCAACCTCATTCTTTTGCGTCTAGAATTGCACTACTTTTTAGCCTGGAATAATTTTCTTTTACCTAAAATCATCATCACAATGGGGCAAAGATGGCACTTGAAGATTATACAAAAGGAGTTGAAGGTATCAACATCAGTTTAGGAATGATACCTACCCGAAAACCCAAAGAGATACTGCAAGAAGCATTGTGCCAATCATCACCAATTCATTTTTCGACACAGGACCCATAAGTTCCAGTTTTTTAGCTGCCATAGCAGGGGCATCTGGTGTATCTTTGGTTTCAGGAGGATAAAGCTTGTACAAGATGTACGGAGTAGCCAAAAGAGAAATAAATGCAGGTAAACTAGCAGCCTTGAACCAAGACACCCATGGGTTTGAAATTACAACCCCAAGTTCCTCAGCTAGTTTAAGGCAGAGTAGATTTTGAGCTGCAGCAGTTAGGAAAAGAGCACTAGAGTTACCTGCAGACTGTCATGCACCAAATAAAAGCAATCTGTTAGTGGATGGACGACTACAGTGATGGCATACTAATGCAAATACACAGAGACACAGACACACGTAGTACTGGTAACTAGACCAAAAGCATTCACCAAGTTGCTAAATGAGCCATAAAACAAAGTGAGGGCATCAATGATTAAATTCTTCCGCTAAAAGTGAGATGCAAGCACAAAAATCTGTACTCAATACATTTTACAGTGGGTATAAAATAAAATAACTACAAAGAAACAGAAGCACTAAGATAGACAAGACACTAAAGCATTTACATATAGTGACAAAAAGGCAATTTACATCCAATGGCTAAATGCTACAAGTGCATGAAATGTCTTTGACCAGACTTAAAAGTTCAGTGTTAAAAACCGAGTTTAAGCACACAACTACTATTATTAGACTTAAAAAATTAATCTATTTCATAATAATATGCTTTTCCAACAAAAAGAAAATGCTCATCTAAACTGGAAGGAATGGAATCGCCTCATATGCATACTGACCCCACATCTGGTATGTGTTCCTGAATGATGTGGATGCAGGACCAGAAAATATAGTAATACTAGCTCAAAAATCAAAATGAATAGTATCTTTAGTTGCAAATTCAAGATAAGTAACCTGAGGGTCCCAACAAACATAAATCCATGGCTATCTTAGAATACCTCGTGGTTAGTAAGTACTTATAACATGTTCTTGAGAACAATTGATTCTCAAAAAGTGCGACACGTCTCCATCGAGCATAGCTTCTTAAACATCTATCAATTCCTTAATGCATTTAGATTATACAAACCGACAATTAACAGAATTTTGTTTTTACAGTTTAAGCTGTTGTGGCAGGCTAATTACCTAATTTTCCAAGTTACAAACCAATGTTACTTTAGACAATTACCAGTCTGGGCTTTTAAATAACCTGATAGCCCAAATACATTTCCATCATTGGTGTATATAAATTAAACACTTCCATAATTAGGATTAGCTGATCCGTACCAACTACCAATTCATGTAACTGATAGCATGCTACTATACTTTACATTCTATTAAAAAAACGCATAGTGTAGGGAAAACCACGCACACAAACACACATATATCAATAGCAGGCAGAGGTAAAGGCAACCTGAAATTGAGACTGGATCAAGTAAGACCCAAGCTTCCTGGATGAGGGATCATTAGGTTTACTTCCAGCGGAGAGCGATAGCGACTTAATAATAGGCAAAAACACCCCACCAGCTCTAGCAGTAGTACTAGGCATAGCAGGTGCAATCAAAGCCTCACTCAATGTCAACCCATAGGACAAACCAAGTGTACTTTTCCCTAACCACTTAACGAAATACGTAGCGATTCGATCACCTAAACCGGTCTTAACAAAGCCACGAGCGAAAAAGAAAGAAATGACAATTAACCAAATAACTTCATTAGTAAAAGCACTAAATGCAGCAGCAAAAGTTAAAGTCTTGGTTAAAACAGAAGTAGTAAGTCCAAGAAAAGCCCATGCCCCAACTGGCAATGGGCTTAATACTAAACCAGCAATTGTTGAAAGGAAAATGGAAAGTAATTGCCATGCTTGAGGGGTAACTTCAAGTGGTTTAGGAACAAAGAAACGAACTATTAATCCAATGGAAACTGAAATGATTAAAGGTATGATCTTTGCACCTTGGGGTTTGGGCTTTACAACATCAATTATGGGCTTATCCGAAGAAGCATTGATGGGTTTTGTAGATTGTGTGATTCTTGAAGTGGGTTTTGAAAATGGATTGAAATGGAGTTGTTTTGAATGAAAAAGATTGAATCTTGAACTAGAAAGATTGAATCTTGGAACTAAAGGAGGTGATCGGAGGGTGGAGATTGGACGGAGAGCGGTGGTGGAAATGGAGGGGCGGCGTGATCGGAGGTGGTGGTGGTGGTGGTGGAAGGAGGTGGTGGCGGCAGCGGTGGCGGAGGTGGCTGTAGATGGAGAGTAAAGTGCTAAACTCTCCATTGTTTCATGCAAAAGAGTGAAGAGATGTGTGTGTTTTTGTGTGTGTGTGTGTGAAAATGAAGGGAATATGTGAAAGTGAAGAGTGGGGGTGTAGAGGGAGGGGGATTTGGGGTGGTAGAGGGGGGTGGCGGAAACTACAATGGCCACAAAATAGTGAGTGATCGTTTTGTTCGTTTGAGAAATAAGGGGCCACACAAACACTGCCCTCTACTTTTTCTTGAAAAGAAGTTGAGGTTGTGTAAGTAAAGAACTTAAGCTTCAAAAATTAGTCTAAACCACTTTTTAAAACTTAGAAAAAAAATCATATTAAAAAACAGTTCGAAAACTTATCGCTTCTATGACCTTGTTATGAATATGTTGTATTGTGAATGTCCATTACTCCCATAGTTTCCTAAAGAAGCTTGATCTACAAGCAGACAACTAACAAGCAGCTCTATGAAAAGCCTTGCAGTAGCTTCGAGAAAGCCTTGCAGCAGCCTGAAGAGGCTTGCAATCAAGCAGACAGCTTGCCAGCAGCTTCTGAAAAGCCTTGCAGCAGCTTCCTGAAAAGCTTTATAGCTGCTTCTTTTCTTCTATAAATAGAAAGCTAATTCAGTTTATTATGTACATCAATTTGAAGTGAAATCAAGTAGGTAGCTTACAAGTAGCTCATGCAGACAGCTTGCCAGCAGCTTCTGAAAAGCCTTGCAGCAGCTTCCTGAAAAGTTTTGTAGCTGCTTCTTTTCTTCTATAACAGTTTATTATTTATATCAATTTGAAGTGAAATAATACATCAATCTCTCTGTACAGTTTCTTTATTTTATTTACTTTAAATTTTTTATTTCATAAGACACCTAATAATGTTTTCAAAAATATTTCTGAAAGAAAGTGTGAAGACACGTGACCAAACATGAGCTTAGTTGAGAAAATTTTGCAAGAATTCTTATACAAGATTGTATTCACCAAAAAGGATTCAACACTAAGACCCATTTTTATCCTCATCTTTGGGCATTTTGTTATTTAAAGAAGGTGAGAACTTCTCTTTTTGAATTCATGGTCGGTATATGTCACTACCTAAGATAAATCAACTTTTTAACTTGCTTATTTTATTTGGAGCATTTTGAAAATAATGATTTTGATATAAAGACGGATCAAAATAAAATTTGATGGATTAACCTTCTTATACTTAACACTATATTTTACTATTTACAAGTTGGGAAATTACAATCAATTTAAATTATAATGAGGCTTTACATATATACTACTATTTATTTTCTGCGTTGAAATATTTGGTTAGCATAAACTTGTTGTATATGAGCTATATCAGCCACTTCTTTGATAACATGCACTTTCTTCGATCAAAATTACTTTCAGAAAGATAAATTGCACATGTGCATCCATAATGTAATAATGAAAGCCTCCAAACTTCACTTCTTTGAAGCCTCGGTTTTCCCTCCTCCTCGATCGTATTATCATTCGGAGGAAATAACAAGTGAATGAGTTAGTAAAAAATGCTTTTATATAATTTTTTAAAGTCGTTTTCTCTATAAACTTTAGTTTTATTAAAACGCCAAAGAAAAAGAAATGTCATGCGAAACATATGGAGTGGCTTACATGATACTCTATGAAAGTTCACTCTATGAGCCATTTGGCCTACGTGCTTAGGATAAATGAAAAATAAATATTGATAATATACACCAACTATGGATTGTTTTAAAATGGTTACTAGTAGTGTTGCTAAATAAGGATTATGCAACATAGTTAATGATGATCATAAACTCATAATTTGGCCCGATGTAATCTATCATTTTTGTTTGCAAATATTTTAATATAAATCATACTTTTTATGATAGCTTTTTAATTTCAAAAAAGTTTGAATCGATTATATGAATCTTATCTAGCCACATTACTTTATTTAATACTTCAATTTTCTCGTGTCAAACATTATGCTATATCTTCATGTTTGACTAATGTTAATTTCTTGTTGATTTGTTACAATCACCTCATTGCAGTTTGCCTTGTTTTGTACATCCACATGCTCTCCCCTAAAGCTGTTTTACCATTCTACACTAGAACAGAAAGAAAATTAAACCTCAAATAGTTATATTTTCCAGTTGTGCAAGATGAAAGGAACAACGGAGGAAGTATTATTGGTGTTGCATGTTATTTTGAAGGGGACTTTTGGCCTTTCATTTGCACCAAATACTAAAGTGGACATTGGCCACCAACTAATTTTGGCCTTTCAAAAGCTCCTTCTTCACGCCTGGATACATGGTTATAAATGTAGTAGGAGTAGTATTGACTTCGTTCATTGGGACTTCAGATAATTATTTCCCTTGAAATTGAGGGAAATTGATAACTAGATGTAAATAAGAAAATGCGTAATTACTTATTTCAGTCGCTAAGACCTAAAGTCGAAGCCAGTTTGAGTCACCAAGAAAGCCAACTTAAACCCCTAGAACTAAAGTTTCCCTAGTTTTAAAGTTTTAGTCTAAAGTTGACGATAAGAATTAGAATTGAGGCTAACTCAAGTCGAAAAAAATTCATTTCTATACTGGAGCTGAAGGTAGGCTTATACAGAGTCCAACTACATCATTGGAGCTATTCTTGATGAAGCAGTAGTGCCTTGCATACCTGCACCAAAAGTGGCTGCGTCTTAAATAGCAATATGAAATAGGCTAGCTATGCACTTCGCTCGTCGCTGCTGGGGTGATTTGCACGGATATGCTCTTGTTTGCATGCTGTTTAAATATCTCAGATTTTAAAATTTGTGCAAGAATAACATATACTCTATTTGTTAGGGAAAAAACTTAATAGTCAATAGATAACAATTAATCATAGTGTCACAAGTTTAAGACTATTGTTATTCAGTCAAATTCTCTATTTTCTTATTCCTACATGAAGGAAAAGTATGCACATAATGTGTTCGTGCAAGTCACCAAACTTTAGTTTAGCACTAGAAGTTGGCACAATGGCCGCATATCGCTCTCTCTCTCTTCCTCTTAGAGTGACTCGAGCTCTATGACAATGTCTGGCATTGAAGACTTCAATTTGAAGTCTCGCTTTTTCCTCCAGCCTCCTGCTCCTAGTATTCTCATGTATGGAGGGAATAACTAGTGGATGGGTTAATATAAATGCATACATTTCTATTTCACAAACCGTATTGCTTGGTAGGAAATAACAGTAAACTTAGATGACTGTTATTCTTATTTAAAGTGGAAAGCAAACAAGATGTAGTGTGGTTAGTTGTGCATTTATTGTTGTATTTACTAATGCAAGACGTGGTGACTGCGACAAACTAGAAGTTCAATTGTTCTATATCATGAGAACTCTTACAGTTCATTTATTTGATGAAAGTTTCTCTTTAAATTTTTATTTTATCTATTTTGTAGACGGTTTTCTATAGTTCTAGTAATTTTATTAAAGCTTTGAAAGAAAATAAAATGTCACGCGAATCACATCGAGTTGCTTACATGAGTGAAGTTCACTCTATGAGCCATTAGGCTCAGGATATTTGAAACTATCGACATTATCCACCAACTAGTACTCCGCCATTCCAAAATGATTGTCATAGTTTGACTTGGAGCGCAGTTTAAAAAATTTGGCAAGATTTTTTGAATTTGTGGTCCAAAATAAGCCATATATAAATATGTGGCTATAAAGCATTTCATTAAGGGTAAAGTAATAGTTTCAACTAAAAAATATTTCCAAATTTAGCATTGTGTCGGTGTTTTTGGAACGGACTAATAAGGAAATAGTGTCATCCATTTTGGAACGGAAGGAGTATCATTTTTACATGTTTGCTAGCAACGTTGTTTTAGAAGGAAAAAAAAAAAGATTGTGCTCCGATCCAGAGTTAAGGAAGATCAGAAATCTTAATTTGTACTATTGTAATATGCTGTTTGTGCTTGCAAATATTTTAATATAGATAATACTCTTTATAACACCAACTTTGCAATCTCAAAAAATTTAAAATTGATTATATATGAATCCTTACAATTTGAAACAATGTGGGATCGCGCAGGAGGTCAACCTGCAGCGGAACAACCCTCCAACCTAAGTCCCTCCAGCTTGTATATGGGAATACCTATTCAAAGATGAACTAATTGCCTTTGGTATATGGGAATACCCGGCTATCTCCTATTTTAAATAGAGGAAATCCCTGGAGTCAAAGAGTTACGTTTCGCGTGAGAAGGAAAGCACTTTTGGGGGCTGACGAATTCTCATTGAATGTTATTTCAAGTAAACTCATCTCATGTCAAATATTATTATGCTAGATCATACTCTTTTAAGTTAAATCCACCTAAAGCTGTTTTGTCATTCTATACAATAGAACGAAAAGAAAACCTCAAATAGCTGCATTCTCCAGTTGTGCAATATGAAAGGAAGTATTATTGGTATTGCATGTTAGTTGGAAGGGTATTGGCCTTTCAATTGCCCCAAATACCAAAGTGGACATTGGCCACCAACTGATTTTGGCCTTTCAAGGCTCCTTCTTTACGCCTGGATGCATGGTTGTAGATGTATCAGATTTCATTCTCAACGCTACTACAGATTAATTTACGTAACAAGTTTCAATTCTTCTAGAGTTGCAACTAATCCAGTTGGAAAGGGTCTCTAGGGGATAATTTGGGCTAGAGTTGGAAGTGTGAGCCCATTGTGGGGTTTGTGCCCTCTTTTATTCATTAGGTTGGTGCAAACACAAAGTTAAAGTAAGTTTTTCTTGTGGGAGTGCTACTGTTTGCGTCTGGAAAGAAGCCATATCAAGGGAAGCACCAAGTCCATCTCTGATCACTAATGTGAAATCAAGTTTATCAAGAGATGTTTGGGAGTAAGTCAAGAATTTAACTAGGCCAAGAAAGCAAACCAAACTAAGAAAGATGATATTATCAAAAAGATACATAATTTCATATCAAAGTAGGCCTGAAATAAACTTAGCTTCTGGTTTCGGAAGACGCAGCTAGATCTTATGAAGAGATAAGAACCAAGAAGCAAACAAAAGCAAGAAATGTTTCGAAATTAGGAAAATACATGATAACTGCTACTTCCCAAGCAAAGGACAAAATGTTAAAATGTCCAAGTCTCTTACGAATTCAGTCATGTCATTCTCCTTCAAAGATACCCATGCTTCTATCCCATCACCATCTTTTGTGTCAATCAGGCTAATTACTTCAAAAGGCCGGCTTAGACTGCTCACCCAAAATGGTTTTCCCCAACCAAAGTCAGCTTCATACAATGGGAAATTGCACCAACTAGAGAAAATATAAAGGTCCATCTTGTCTTTCTGACCAAGCTTATTTACAAGTTCTGTGTGACTTTTAACAAACATAGATGCAATATCATCGATGCTTGCCTTACCAAGGCCTACAGATGTGTCCCTTTCTGTACTTGTTACCAGGTTAACCAAATCACTCAACTCCTGCATTGACTGGTTTGCCTCAATACTAGCAATTCCCGTCGTACAAAAGTTCCCAAGAGCATGTTCTAAAGATAGTAGATTTGATTTCCCCCTTATGTCAACTACAAATGTTAGAGCAGAGTCCCTTGAACGTCCATGTTTGGCTGAGGATATGCCCACAAGAACCTTCCATATTAACGACATAACGGCCACCACTCGAGAAGATTGGCCACCTGAGTTGATTCTGTCTTTGAGCTTTGCTGTTGACAATGCATCAAAGACAAACCTCCTCGTAACAATCTTAGTTACTACCATGTTGGAAGGTGGTGAAAACTGATGAGGCTCTGATAGAACTCTTGTAGGGAAGAGGGATGACAAGTGACCGAAATTTGGGAGACGACATTTCGTTGTCCCTGTTCGGCTAATATGTGCCCATTCATTAACAAATGTTGCTATAGTGTAAGCATCGGATAGGATGTGCGCAATTTGAATCCCAATGACTAGGCCTCCACAGTTGAATATGTTCACTTGGATTCCAAGAAGTGGACTAGATGGCAGATATATGTTTGGAGGAATAGAGCACCATGGAAGAAGACCATCCAAAAGCTCAATGTTGGGTCCTTCATTGAGAAATTCAGCAAGATTGGCGTTAACTTTAGTTTCAACATACTCAACACCTTCATCATTGCAGTGAATAGAGAGGTCATCTTTTATAAATCTTCCTGCTAGAGGGTAAAACTTTGCTAAAGTCTCACTCAAAGTTTTTTGCAGCTTATCACATCTTTCAGTGTTGTTCCATTCACTGCTAGGCAAGAAGTGGAAGAGTAGAGGTGTATATGTAGGAGGAGCCAGCTGATCAAACAATGAAAGCTTGAGGCTCCGAAGATGATTTGGGGTAGGAGTTGAGGGCTTTAATGCACTTCTTATTTGAGTTTCAACCTCCAGCTTGGTCATATTTGCAACCAAAAAAAAAAAAAAAAAACACTGAAGATGTTTTAAGAGGAAAGATCTGGAGAAAACCTTCTGAACTAAGTTTTTTTTCCCTTTGTTTTGTTGATTTCTAAAGCCAACACTTCCTACGGTTTATATTTATAGAACATACCGTGACTAGAAGGTAGTTTCAAGTTGATGTTCTTAGGTAGTAGTATTAATTATCCTTAGTCAATTAAGTTTTTCCTAAGTCCGAACGTTTAAAATAAGCTCACAACTGTTTTGGCATATTAAATTTGGACAACCACATGGTTTTATGCTTTTTGTCATGACCTATGGGAACTCTATATGATAGTCGCAACAATCAATTTACAAGGATTATAACTTTGAATAATCTAGAGAACTTTGTGATATATCACCATATTGGACCATTAAAACTCATAATCAAACATTTTTTAGGTTGACCTTATTGAAAAAAGATATCAAAACACTCTACTTTTACCATAATACTATTATTTTATTAAGTGTTTCTTGCTTCTTGAGTTTAAAATCGAGACAAAAAATGATTGTTGAAAGAGAGTGGCATGTGCAAGGATGATACGGTAGTTGAATGTACTCGTGAAGAGAATCGAATCTTTTCCGAAATCAGAATTTTTGTTTTGTCCTTAGTCAAACTTGATTGACGTAAATACAAAATGTAGGTAAATTTAGCCTAAACAATTCATTATTTGGTTAAAGTATCATTATTCAATTAATCCTAGCTCAAAACTCTCTTCCAACAGTTTAAGATAATAAAGGGGACATTCAATTATGAGCTCTACAATAAAAACCAATCAAAACATAGTTGAATAATCAATAATAATAATATCAAGTTCGATTAAATTAATAAAATATTCAACACATCATTTTATTATTTTCTCCAGTTTAACAGTAACAAAAGATCCCTGACCTAATGACTATTATAACAACATAATAAGCACTTCAATTGGTTGGGGTCTGCATACAAGTTGAGATAATTAGTCCTTAGCTATGAGGGAAATAAAAAGGACCAGGCATGCATGAAGGTGGAAAAAATATTTATCATGCATGGAAGCCCAACAAAGACTGAAAAAGATGCAATGTATTAACCGGTCATGTACTTATCCCCTGAACCATTACCAGTTCACTTCATAATCTTGCTCGTCTAAAATATCATATCCTGAAAATTCTCAGAAAGAGGTTCTAGGGTTGTAGAACCAATCAAGTAAGTCAACAATATAGTAGTAATGAAATAACTAAGCCATTTACATAAAATTTCGTACTTTCCATTCTGTTACAGAAAGTACACCTTAAATTCCATTCGGTTCTTTATACAAACAAATGGTTCTTCTATGTAAAAGCACCCAACACATTGATATATCAAGATCACTAATTTGATTATATATATCAAATAACTACCGACAACGTTAGAAATCAATTAACTACTTAGTAGTAGAAAGTTCCTTAATTAGCCAGTGACAAAATCAGTTGAAAAGGAAAAAAAAATCAAGCAATGACCCTGAGAATAATAAAAAATACAGCAGGTACAGCCAAAGAATGAGTAAATAACCACAAATACACAACCAAGACGTCAATTTCTTTAAATAAACATATAATATAAATCTGCAAGCATTGGATATCACAAGATAAAAAAGAATACAAACTACTTTCCCTGCTAGCTTCATTTTACCATGGGCAGAATGGCTAAGCCATTCTTCACTGAACAAGACAACATATATTTAGGAACATATATAGCCTCTGGAAAAAACCTCCATCCAATATTCCACAACTAAAAGTTACTTATTTAATTTCCTGTTGTTGGCTAGAAGTCCAAGAATTTTCATTAGAACATGAACATTAGCTTCCTCGAAAACTGCAAGCGTAAAAAAAGTGCAGTAATTTACACATTCACATAACTTCAACTCAGTGGGGTAATTCTTGGCTAGAAGTCCAAGAATTTTCATTAGAACGTGAACATTAGCTATCTTGAACACTGCTAGCGTTAAAAAAGTGCAGCAGTTTACACATTCACATAACTTCTACAGTTCTACTATGCATAAGTTTTGGTTCTCCTCCCTTTCTATATATGATAAGCTGGAGGTTTGGAGATATACCTTGGAGTCCAAAGTTTTCAAGTTGAGCAGGACGGAAATAGAGTACATGGAATGCAATTTAGTGATGCATCCCAAGAGTCAGTGGTAGTCGTGATGCTTGACTTCCAGGTCATTCCTCAGAAGAGGAGCTTCTTGGTTCCATCGTCCTGCAAGGTAGTGGATGCAGAAATTGATGAGGATGTCACTCATCGTATAGGGGCAGGCTGGTTGAAGTGGAGACTCGCGTCTGTTATCCTATGCGGTAAAAAAAAATGGCACCTAGACTCAAAGGTAAGTTCTATAGAGTGGTTGTTAGGCCTTCTATGTTGTACGAAGTGGAATGTTTGCCAGTCAAGACGTCACATATCCAAGAGATGAGTGTAGCAGAGATGAGAATGCTTAGATGGATGTGTGGTCATACGAGGATGGATATTAAGAATGAGTCCATTCGTGACAAGATCGGAGTGGTCGTAGTCACGGATAAGATGTGCGAAGCAAGGCTGAGATGGTTCGGGCATGTGAGAAGGAATACAGATCTCTAGTGAGGAGGTGTGAGAGATTGACAGTGTTAGGTCTACGTCGAGGTAGAGGTAGACCAAAGAAGAATGAGGTGAGATGATTCGTCAGGACATGGCTCACCTCCAGATCACTGAGGACATGACCATTGATAGGAAAGCGTGGAGGTCGAAGATTATGATAGAAAGGTTAGATAGTAGCCGTGAGAGTGTATCTTAATATCACTTGTAGTATTTAGATACTTTGTTTACTGTTTACTTTAGCTATCAGTAGTTTCTTTGTGAGTAATTTCTTTATCATAGGTATGGTTCATCTTATTTTTGCTAGCATGTTGTCGAATTATTGTTTCTAGAGCCGATGGTCTATCGGAAACATCCTCTCCACCTTAGACCATATCCCCACTAAGGTGGAGAGGATGTTTCCGATAGTACATCTCACCCTTCCTAGACCCCACTTGTAAGATTATACTGGGTATGTTGTTGTTGTTAACAAGTACTCCGTATATTAACCATAATTTGAGATGCTATGATAAAACTTAATGGGGGAAGAGCAAATCACAACTAATTATTCACCTTCCAAACCCAACACATTTCATACTCGATTGGTAAGCCTTTTAGACTTGGACCACAAACTGATGTCAACTTCTTCCCTTGGCTAGCAAAAGTTAAGCTCATTGCTAACTTCCTTTAATTTGGCAGCGTTGGATTTTGACACTGAGAAGCTAGTCTTTTTACTCCACAAATGTAATAATCATGATGGAGGCCTGGGAATTGTTACTGTATTCTACACAGTGGGGTAATTCTTGGCTAGAAGTCCAAGAATTTTCATTAGAACGTGAACATTAGCTATCTCGAAAACTGCTAGCGCTAAAAAAGTGCAGCAATTTACACATTCACATAACTTCTACAGTTCTGCTGTGCATAAGTTTTGGTTCTCCTCCCTTTCTCTAAATGATAAGCTGGAGGCTTGGATATATATCTTGGAGTCCAAAGATTTCAAGCTGAGCAAGACAAAAACAGAATACATAGAATGCAAATTTAGTGATGCATCCCAGTAGTTGGAGGTAGTCGTGATGCTTGACTCCCAGGTCATTCCCAGAAGAGGAGCTTCAAGTACCTTGGTTCCATCCTGCAAGGTAATGGAAAAATTGATGAGGATGTCACTCATCGTATAAGGGCAGACTGGTTGAAGTGGAGACTCGCGTCTGATATCCTATGCGATAAAAAGAGACACTTAGACGCAAAGTTAAGTTCTATAGAGCGGTTGTTAGGCCTTTTATATTGTACGGAACAGAATTTTGGCTAGTCAAGACGTCACATCCAGAAGATGAGTGTATCAGAGGTGAGAATGCTTAGATGGATGTGTGGTCATACGAGGATGGATAAGATTAAGAATGAGTCAATTCGTGACAAGGTCGGAGTAGCTATAGTTGCGGATAAATGTGCGAAGCGAGGCTGAGATGGTTCGGACATGTGAGAAGAAGGAGCACATATGCTCCAGTGAGGAGGTGCGAGAGATTGGCAGTGTTGGGGGTCTACGTCGAGGTAGAGGTAGACCAAAGAAAAATTGGGGTGAGGTGATTCGTCATGACATGGCTCACCTCCAGATCACCGATGACATGACTATTGATAGGAAAGCGTGGAGGTCGAAGATTATGATAGAAGGTTAGGTAGTAGCTGTGAGAGTGTGTCTTAATATTATTTGTAGTACTTTGTTTACTGTTTTCTGCATCTGTACTATTTACGTTGTTGTCTGTTTACTTTAGCTATCAGTAGTTTCTTTGTCAATATTTTCTTTATCATGGGTATGGTTCATCTTATTTGCTAGCATGTTGTCGGATTATTGTTTCTTGAGCCGAGGGTATATCAAAAACGGCATCTCCACCTTAGCAGTGGGGGTATGGTCTGCATACATCTCACCCTCTCCTGATCCCACTTGTGGAATTATACTGGGTATATTGTTGTTGTTAATAAGTACTCTGTCTATTAACCATAATTTTACATGCTATGATAAAACTTAATGGGGGAATATCAAATCACAACTAATTATTCACCTTCCAAACCCAACACTTTTCATACTCGATTGGTAAGCCTTTTAGACTTGGACCACAAACTGATGTCAACTTCTTCCTTGGCTAGCAAAAGTTAAGCTCATTGCTAACTTCCTTTAATTTGGCAGCGTTGGATTTTGACGCTGAGAAGCTAATCTTTTTACTCCACAAATGTAATAATCACGATGGAGGCCTTACCTTGTTGACTAGCTCTTCCTGACTATAATGTCTTCTGGATCTACCAGAAGATATTATAAATAGGATTCTTATTGTGAACATTAAGATGTCGAACCCCTTTAACAACTTCCGACTTCCATCTGAAAGCTTAGCATACAATATTCTTTCACCAAAGCCTTTGTGTACCGCAACTTTTGTTTCAATGGAATTGCTCTTTTCAGTATTCCTTCTTGGTAACAGTCTTCTCTTTTCTTTCCTTTTATACTACTATTTCATTAGCACAAAAAAACAGCTAGGCACTGTTAATAATAATCTTCCTCCTGGAAGTTTGGGGTGGCCTTTTGTGGGCGAAAGCTTGGATTATTTCTCCCATGTTAAAAATGGAAGCACTGTCAAGTTTCTAACACATAGAAGGAACAAATACTCTTCCAAGATATTCAGCACCTCATTGGCTGGGCATCCTACGATAATCTTGTCTGGTGCAGAGGGCAACAAGTTTCTTTTTTCGAACGAGAATAAGCTTGTCCGAACCTGGTTTCCAACTTCTGTTGACAGAATCTTTCCCAAGACTCATCAGAGAGCTATGCATGAAGAATATGCATGCATGCGCAAATCAGAGGCGGATCTAGGATTTGAATTCTGTGGGTTCTAATGTTTAGTATAATGATTTCAAATACAAGTAACTGGGTTTTTGATTTAAATTTTGTACATAATTAGTGATTTTTTAAACATAAATACACTATCCGCGAAAAACCTACTGGATTCTGCCGAACCCGCGCTCAACCCTCTACCTCCCCCACTGGCGCAAATTGCCAGCAGCGCCTCTCAGATCAGAGTCTCTTCAAAGATTTGTAGGCGTAGCCGATGCCATTTTGAAACGCCATCTTCAGATGGACTGGAATTGCCCACAGGTCAAGGTTTTACCTGCTGTTAGAAAGTACGTATTCTAAGCATTGATGATGCAGAGAAGGTTGAAAAGATGTCCAACTATATTGAGGATATTGCCACTGGTCTGCTCTCTCTGCCTATAAATTTACCAGGAACCACTTTAAACCGAGCTATCCGGGCGTCCAAGGAAATGCTTAAGGAGATTCAAGTAATCATCAATCAGAGGAAAAGTGAGCTATCAGAGGATAAATTACTTGCAGTACCAGATGACTTTTTGTCTCAGATACTCCAGGCCACAAATGAGGAAGAATAGTTCTTCAATGTGTCGAATATTGCTAGCAACATAGCTGCCTTACTACATGGTGGCTATGCCACGGTTAATTCTGCAATAACCATTATAATGAAATATATGGCTGAACATCCGGATGTGTATACTCTTTTACTTAGCAATTCCTATAGAAATTTAGATGGTTTAAAATGAAACTTAAGATCCTTCTTTGGTTCTAATTCTGTCTTTTTCTTGTATTTATGTATGACCTTTGTTTTTCCTTGCTTTCATTGTTTCTTTGTAAATTCCTCTAATCTCACCTTTCTAGACCATTTGTGGGGGGTATTTTGTATTAATCTTGTAATTTTCAGTAACTATCTACATGATATGTATAAGGATGTTTGTGGGAATGATCTCTCTCTTTGAAGTAGCTAAATGAGATTAACATTCATTATTTTTTCAAAAAGTACATTCTTTTCTTTATAACACAAACACATAATTTACTAATATTTGTACAACTCTTTAAAATCCGTACTCAGTGAAAAGAAAAACTAGAACACTTTAGGAGTCGTTTGGTAGGAATATGGGTTATCAAGGGATTAACAATTCCGTGATTATAATCTTGGAATTGTTAATCCCACCTCTCCTATGAGATAAAAATAGTACTCAAATTGTGAGATAAGTAATCCCAAAACGACACCTTAATACTAATATAACACTCAAATACATACTTATACTTACTAATACTAAACTAAAGTTTCATCTATATATAGTTATAATTATAAAAACACTAGTCCAATTTATAGTAATAATACTTATTGAAATAATACTCCGCCCTCCAGTCCAATTTAATTGAGTTTAGGAGATTATAAGAGTTTTGTACACATTATGAAAGTCAGGTTGGAACACTAAATTGAGAGGGTTATTGACTATGTTAATTAGTATTGAAAGAGTTTCTAGGAATTTGTTTAGACCATTCATTAGACATAAATAATTTTAAGAAATTAAACTCATATTATTATAAACCAAATAGGAAAGCCAGTTCAAAAGACTATTCTAGTGAAAGATAGTACTCCTATTTAACTTATAAACATATTATCATTTCTCTTTTTAATTGATGAGAGATAATTGACATGTAACAAACAAAACAGCAAAAACAATCAACTTCTTGATATTTTCAAAACATCAATTATTTTGATCAAATTAAAATATTTTATAAATTTAAAGTAAAAAAAAAAAAAAAAACAGGCAGAAATGAGATAGAAATACAGAAAGTTCTAAAAACAAGAAATAAAAAGGGATGCAGCGAAATGTAAACTAGTAAAAGGAGACCCAAGTGGGTCACACACACTTTGCCCAGCAGCCAAATTTGGAATTTGGAATTGGGTCAAAAGTGAAAAATGAGGATCTAGGATAGCAAGTGTCGTGTATTAATTTGTTTCAATTTGGTTGGTCCAGACTCCAGAATAACATAATAGCTTTAGCCAAAAAAAAAAATGGAATAACATAATAGCCACCCATTGTTTGGTACATGTATGGATTTGATAAGATCCACAACAAATGGGTTGTTCAACTAATAACAAATGACTGTGATGGGACCATAGCTTCTGCCCATTCCTCATCCTTGGATTTGGTTTCCATTTGCACCATCCAAATAATAGAAAAAATAACAAATTGTGTTACAACAACTAACATACTAATGTTGTTCCACAAAGGAAAGGGACCTGGAGATTCGATGTATGCAGATCATATCCTTAATTATTTTAATATTGTATATTAAGATATTAGCACGTTTCTAACATGCAACATACTATCGAGCAAATTAAATTTCTACATGTTGATAATATTGTGCTTAATTACTAGAGCAAAGCTTAAACATATTCATTATCCTTTGACTAGATCATACTAATTGATTTATTGCTCCGGTCTTATATTGTGCTATATTTTAGGAGAATTATCTAAAAATAAATCATACAACACTATTCCGTTATTTAGTGGAGGTAAATCGCGACCATCTTTTCTTTATCGATTTGTCCACTCAAATGACAAAACAAATTTTATACTAATATATTTTCGAACACGAAATATTACCGTCGAGAATTTTTTTAGCAAGTATTCAAGATACCTCTTTTTACTTGCTTATGATGATGTAAAATAATTAAATTAGTCGGACCAAAGAAATTTCGACCATATATTTCAAATAAGGATATAATCTTATTGGTTAAAGAAAATAGGAAATTACCAGCAAGGTAGCATAGCATTAATTTGCGCCTCCTTACCTATTTCCTAGACCTTTCTAAAATCAAGAATCACAAGTTGGTTTCTTTACTTTCTCTTCAATAAAAGGAGAGAAAGAAGACAACAACCCCTCCATTAATCTGCCCTCAATTTTGTTAAAGATAGAATCTTTGATGGCTACCATTAACATTTCTTTCCCTTCAACATCTCTCTCTCGCTCCCAGTAAGTCTTTTTTTTTTTTCAAAGAATTGTGTTTGCAAGAATTAATTTGTTGATTTGGGAGGTGGGGTTTTAAAGTTATGGGTTTTTGTTGTGTCCTGTAGCTTTTATTAGGTTCATTTATTTTTGTTGTCAAGTTTTAATTTGGATCAGTTTGAAGTCTTGTGGATGCTTTGTGCACCAGACTGCCATGTTTAATCTATGTTTCCTTACTAGAGCGGCTATTTTATGTAAAGTTTTCATTTTTATTTGGACAAGATTATGATGTTTATGGGGAGTGGTATGTAGTTGTTTGAGCTTAGTAGAGTTATCTGCATCACTTAGTTTTACAAATTTTACTGCTTTTTCAAGGCTCCTTATTGCCTTGGAGATGGATTTTGATGCATATTTGTTTATTTAGGATTGAGGCGTAGTAGTAGTAGTAGTAGTTCTCTGTACCGAACTATGTTAAAACTTTTTGATGCAAGAAAAGGGTTAATCATGCTTTTATAATCTTTTATGCCTCTGGCTTATATTTATGGAGAGAGAGTACTGATTATGAAGGTGTGGAAAGTCCATGGTTGTGCATTAGGAGTTCGGTCTTGTATGCATTGTATATTTGGTGTAAACATGATAAAGAGGTTGAGTTGGTTGCAACTTTGGATCTGACTTTGCGATAGATTTTGGATAGAATGGAGAAGATTTTGGGGAAAAAGAGTGTGTGGATACGTTGACATTTGGCATATTAGTGATGGAAAAACTTGTGAAGATCTTTTATTTGCATCAGCTTAGTTTATAATGTTTAAATTTTTATTGTGGTTGAGAATTCTACATTCACCTGCCTAAGTATAATTTGCCACCTTTCAATTTCTTAATAATTTGCAGTATAGTGAGTTCTCCTTGATCTTCACTTTTCTTGTAGAGCATTAAAGAACTTCAAGTTGTTCAACGGACTGCACGGGGGAGATCTACATTCTGTTAATGGGATCCCTTCAGAGTCATTCATACGGCTTAATGCTAGAGTGCACTTTACCATCAAGAACGACTTTGTGGTTAAATCTACATTGTTGTCTGGTGAAGGAGACCTCCGTTCTGTATATAGGGGAGACAGTTCTCTCTTGAGTAGCCTCTCTACTGGAACTGAGACTCAACCTGATGCTATAGCCTTTGGAACACTAGCGGCAGATGTTGTTCCCACCACGAGTGGCTTTCTTTCAGATGATGATGAATTTGATCTGGATCGGCCAACAGAAGGTTTCTCATCTGTTCCTGAGGCCATTGAAGACATTCGCCAAGGAAAGGTAGGTTTTTTTGAGAGTCAACAAGAGTTTGTCTTTTATGTCGTGTAAATTAAGTCAGTCCATATTGCAGATGGTGCTAGTTGTAGATGATGAAGACAGAGAAAATGAAGGGGATTTAGTTATGGCTGCATCCAAAGCTACACCAGAAGCTATGGCCTTCTTTGTGAGGCATGGAACAGGGATAGTTTGTGTGAGCATGATTGAGGAAGATTTGGAGAGGTTACAGCTTCCATTGATGGTAAACGATAAAAAGAATGAGGAGAAACTTTGTACAGCATTCACAGTCTCAGTGGTATGTATTAACTTGATTACTCACCTCTGCATCTCTTTTAGTTGGAGAGGGGGGAGTGGGGCAAGGAGACATGCTTAATGGCAGGCCAATTCTCATTTCAGAATCTGGGAATTTAACATTTCCAAATCTGCCTAATACATCCAGAAATGAAAATTCTATGAACTTGTTACGCAAATAAAAAAATGTTTTGTTTATGTTGTGGGATGTTCTGCAAATAGAAAGAATACCACCGTAGCAACTGCGACATAATTACTAGGATGCATAATAATTGTAATTAGCACTTGAATAGCTCCCTATTAGCAAAAAGGTCATGGTAATATCATCCTAACTTTGTGAATCCGTAAAATGGAAGAGTAAAGTGTCCGGAGAAACTTGTTCTTTCCAATTTGCATATCAAATGAGACACAGTAGATTGCCTCTGTTTTCAGAGGTGAGGTAGACAATAGATACTCTAAATTTTACATTTAGCTTACTTGTGTATGCAAGCAGGCATGCATACACACGTAATGCTGGAATTCTGTGTTCTCCATGTAGTATCTGATGTACGCAATACTCGCAGCTGTATGGAGTATCATTCTATGTGTCTTCTCTGTTTACTTCTACATGTGTCAGGGACGAAACCATGAATCAACATACCTTAGGCTCTTTTTTGTAACACATTTACTGCTATTACTTAGTTTCATAGTATTTTTACCGGGTACTAAGCGAAACACATCCTGAGAAATATCCCTCCTGTGTGCTTCCTTGCTGATGGTTGTCCTTTCAGCATCTTATTCTGG
Source organism: Petunia secreta (assembly GCA_029990175.1). Classification (NCBI taxonomy): domain Eukaryota; kingdom Viridiplantae; phylum Streptophyta; class Magnoliopsida; order Solanales; family Solanaceae; genus Petunia; species Petunia secreta. Next base: position 5,601,160 of record JARKIP010000028.1, on the reverse strand, counting down.
TGTCCTGTTTAATGATTACTTATCGACCATTAATGGTAAAACAATCGTGCAGGATGCAAAGCATGGAACGACTACAGGAGTGTCTGCTCGTGATAGAGCAACAACAGTATTGACACTTGCATCCAGAGATTCGAAGCCTGAGGATTTCAACCGACCAGGACATATTTTTCCTTTGAAATACAGGGCAGGTGGGGTTTTAAAACGAGCTGGACATACTGAAGCGTCAGTTGATCTTGCCATGTTAGCTGGCTTAGAACCTGTTGGAGTAATATGTGAGGTTGTGGATGATGATGGTTCCATGGCTAGATTGCCTAAGCTTCTTGATTTTGCAGAAGAACATAATCTGAAGATCATATCAGTTGCTGATTTAATCAGGTAGTTAACAGATCTTCTGATTTCATTCATAGTCGGTATTGCTGAGTAATTCGTTGGTGGTTATTTGTTTTATCCTTCTGTAGTGTGATCACTAAATACATCTGATGGTTCAAAAGGGAGAGGCTTCCATTTCTGTTCATCCTGGATCCAATTTTTCTGTTTATCTTTGTCTTTCTTTCTTTTTTAACTGCATAAAGGCAGTTAAGTTGACATATTGAACATGCCGTTGATCCATTATAAGAAACCTAGAGCTGTGTTAAGGTTCTGATTTAGATAGTCAGCAGCACCAAGCTGTTATAGCTTCTTAGTTCTGATATCCACATTCTATTTTTGTCTAAACCACTTCTATGAATTATTTTTGTCCACTTTTATATCCAACAGATCCCCTTTAAGTCAATCTTGCTTATATCCCAAATAAACGTAAGCTTAGTGCTCGCCACTTCAGAGGAGGGCAAGGATAGTTTCACTTACTGAACAAGTAGAAATTGGAGTTGCAGCAATCTTTGAAGAAACACTATCTTTATGAGTTGGTGCATCTGCTCTTTTACGGCATAGTGTATGCCAACACATCAATATGCTAGCATGTGAAGTCTACTTCTAATTTTACTGGATTAAAAAGAAAAGAGGTCTACTTTTGACATTTTTTCTTTTCATCTGCATTTAGCTGCATCAATACTTAAAATTGTTAGATGTGATTTTCCTTATCCTTGCTTTATCCATAAACCAGTTTCCTTGAGCAAGAGCATTCTTTTTAGCCCTCTTCCACTTGTTTCTACTACATTACCTTTTGGTACATCATCTGACAAGAACTTCCTTTTACAGATTTAGGAGGAAAAGAGATCAGTTGGTAGAGCATTCTTCTGCTGCAAGAATACCTACTATGTGGGGCCCGTTCACTGCCAATTGTTTCAAGTCAGTAATAGATGGAATTGAGCACATTGCTATGGTTAAGGTGAGCAACTTTGGGGATATTCTCCGACATATCTTTTGCAGTGGTTTGACTAGTTGAATATTTTATACATTTCAGTTTATTGTGTTCTACTAATAACAAAACTAGATATATCTATTAGAAACTTGAAGTTCCCTATTTTTCTTTAATGCAAAGGGGAAGAACACATGTACTAACACCACTTCACAGTTTGGCATCCTTGCTGCAAATTTATTTATACAAACTATGACTATTGGGCTTGGCAAGTTCAGTGAAAGTTTAGGACTGAATTTGGATGAGTTTGTGGAATGAACAGGGAGATATTGGAGACGGCCAAGATATTCTTGTTCGGGTACACTCTGAATGCCTCACAGGAGATATCTTCGGTTCAGCCAGATGTGACTGTGGAAGCCAGCTGGCACTTGCAATGCAACAAATTGAAGCTGCTGGCAGGGGAGTTTTGGTTTACCTCCGCGGTCATGAGGGTAGAGGGATTGGTTTGGGTCACAAACTACGTGCTTATAATTTACAAGATGCTGGACGTGATACTGTTGAAGCGAATGAAGAGCTTGGCTTGCCCATTGATTCAAGAGAGTATGGGGTTGGTGCACAGGTACTCACCTCCTATAAAAATTTTCTGATGCATATAGTAGTTATCATCATATAGCAAAACTTAACTTGTATCCTTCTGCAGATCTTAAGGGATCTTGGTGTTCGAACTATGAAGCTGATGACGAACAATCCTGCAAAATATAGTGGGCTCAAGGGTTATGGTTTGGCAATATCTGGAAGGGTTCCCCTTCTGTCTCCCATTACAAAAGATAACAAGAGATATCTGGAAACAAAACGTGCTAAAATGGGGCATGTGTATGGGGACCTTATTCGCCCTGGAAGCAGCACCAGCATAATAAATGGTAAACCAGACTTGGAGAATACTTCTACTCCACAGAATTCATAACCTAGTAATGCTTCCATGCTTGGGAACTGGAGATGTTTTGGTTGGCGGACAACTTACTGGAGAAATAGCAATCACCCGAATAATTCATTCTTAATCATTGATTTATTGGTACAATAGTACTTGTACCAGAATAATAATTTCTTGGTGCAGATCATTATACGGACATTCTTTTTCTCCTTAAATGTATATTAGCATTGATCAGAAGTAACGCAATCCACTTTGTCCTTGGTCCTTTCTCAAGTGTTCGGGAAAGGAGGAATCATAGACTCTGACAGAGTGTGCATTTCTTGCATTGAAGGATGTATTTGAACTCTTGTTATAGCTTGTAATGCTCGCTGAGCTTGATGTTATCATTATTGTGTAAGTAGCAGTTAATTTAGATATGATATGTGTGTTGATGATTTACTTCTGCTGATAATATACTGCTGTATTTAGCTAGATGATGACCGTGAGATTTACCAATTCTCACCTGTTGAATTCAAGACCTGAAGAAAAAAACCTCTCACTCACTGCTTTACATCCAACCAAATAATTTAACCTAAAGAGTTACTCCTATAAATCTAAAGCAAGAATAATATCAATCAGTTATGGTTATGCAATTCAAGTTTATGTGCAAGACAATAGTTTTTGTTCATTAAATTGGTGTAAATACCATGTGTAAGTAATTATTTTCCCGCCGTGGTTCCCTGCGTTTGGAAGGAAGCAAATACCAATGGAAGCACCAACGTGGTTTCCATCTTTACTCACTGTCACAGTCCACATATATGAAATTCAAGTTTATCATTTATGTGCCAAACAGGAAATAAATTATGGAATAACGTGTGTATTAATCTCTTGCCTACTTAATGAAAAACGTCCAAAATTCAATTATTACTAATAGCCAAATATACACGGGGTAGTAACACTCGGTAAGTAGGAGTAAATGGTTCAATCTCTAGTACTAAAACCGTGTTTTTCTCCAGAGATAATCTTGACCAGCCTACTCGAACAAAATGGTGTCTTTTAGAATTCTACTGCTAAAAGGTTACCAAGCTAAATTTAGGAAAAAAAAGATACTATTCTTATTCAATAATTAAAAAGAATTTACTAGTTCAATTACTTGTAATCACGCTACCACTAGTATAACACTTAAACCCTAAGTTAAATTCTTCCAATTATAAAAACCCAGCCAATACCTTTTTCTTTCTCACGCAAAACTCTTCACTCTTGCTTCTGCTTTTGATTTTTTGCCTCTCCAAAACTTGTTTCTCCCTCTCAAACAATGGCATATAACACTGGTTTCTTGGTCTTAATTATGGCTACATTTTTCATGGGATTAGCAACATGTCGTTCTCCTTTAGGTTCTCCATCACCATCACCTCTAAACTCCATATCATCACCAACTCCTTCACCACTTGCTCATCATATAAGTTCTCCATCTCCTTCACCAGCACCATTGTCTTCTAAAGTGAATCCACCATCTCCTTCTTCTGCTCCCGTGCATGCACCTTCAGTGGCTTCTCCCATTGCTTCCCCTCCTTCACCAATCTCTCTATCTCCATCATCTAACGTCGCGCCTGCGCCCGAGCCTGCAACAAACGCTGCTGCTATGTTGAACTTTGGATCAGTTGCTGCTGCTGCTGCTGTCATCTTTGTTGGTTTTGCTTTCTTGGCCTAGGACGTTGATATATGGAAAACTGCTGCTGCTACTGCTAATTTATTCTGTTTTATTATGGAGTCAAATTTTACTAGGAGTACTATTTGAGAATTCTTAACATTTAATTTTTTGTCTTTGTAATGTAGGAGTACTTAGTACTGACGAATTACGATAGGAGTTTTATTTGATGTTTTGGTTGTTCGTTCGTATTTTATGTGTTTATGTTACCCTTAGGCCTTATTGGTTTTATATTATATAGTTTGCTTCTAGCTAGTTTTCTTTTTACTCTGATCCCTGATGTCCGTCGAAATGCTTGATAAATTCTTGAATGAATGGCACAGGGATTAGCAAATAATTAACCTATGGACTTACTCCTATCAATCTAAAGGGAGAATAATATTGATTAGTCATAGTTATGCGATACAAGTTTACATACAAGGCAATACAAGGCAATAAGCACCCGGTGTTTATACAAAGCCAATAAATATAAGAAATGTGTATTGTATACATTTATTTATTACTTAATTATGACTAGATAATATGAATTTATACTTTAAATTTTAACTGCTATGATTATTGTCGAGTGTTATTCCTTTCCTGCGTTTCGGAGGAAGCGATATCAAAGGGAAGCAACAACGTGGTTTCGTCTCATCTAATAGTCCACAGATAAGGAATTCAAGTTTATGTCCCAAACTTTTGGAATAACGTGTGTAACAATATCTCCTCTTTAATTCAAAACGTCCAAAACTCAAATATAAAAGCCAAACATAGGAAAAAACTTTTCCTATTCAGCATTTAAAAGACAAAATTCATATACATTGTTGGTGTATTAAAAATGTGCAAAAAACCTGAAAAAAGAGTGCAAGCAACCATATATTACACTTAGCAGGTAGTAATATACTTTACCATGCAAGTAATTTAAATATTATTATTTTTCTAACCTACAGTAAACAATTATCTGTAATTACCTTATAACTAATTAAGTTAATAGTATACGGTAAAAATATTTTACCCGTCGGTTTACAAGACTTGAAATGTGAGTTAAATTCTTCCTCGTAAATACTATGACAATACCTTCTTTCTCTCTCGCAAAACTCCTCTGTGCTTTTGCTTCTTTTTGCCTCTTTAATAGTACTACTTCTTTTGTCTCTCCACAATGGCAATACATGATGCAGCCACCATAATCCTCCTACTAATCATTATTAATTCCCTATAAATACTCTGCCAATACCTTCTTTCTCACGCATAACTCTTTACTCTTGTCTCTGCATTTGCCTCTCCAAAACTTCGTTCTCCCTCTCAAACAATGACATATAACACTGGTTTCTTGCTCTTAATTATGGCTACATTCTTCATGGGATTACTAGGGGTATTATTTAAGAATTCTAAATGTAATAAACCAATTTGTATTGAGGAAAATGTAACTAGAGTTATGATGGAATTAAGCAAAGATTAGAGTTACAAAGCTTCATCCAAACACTAGGAGTAACCAAAAAGAAAGAAAAAAATAGAAAAGGGAGGTTACAGAGTTAGCTAACAAACTAGTTAAGAAAATTAAAAGACAACATCATAACCTCCCTAGGCTCTAAAGACTACTATTTATATCTATCGATTCTCTTTGGCCCATAAATAGGATGTAAAAATTTCGTCCAGCAGCCACTTTTAACACTGGTATTTAATTTGAGGCCACTATTTTTATTGGTCTTACACTAGAAGCCACTTTTGGGCCTTTACTAAATAAATATTGACTTAAGTTCTGATAATTGACTGAACTTCAGTCCATACGGCCCCTGGACTGAAGTTCCATATCTAAGGACTGAACTTCAGTCCATATGGTCATGGACTGAACTTCAGTCCATGGTATGTCCATGGACTGAAGTTCCATCTTTAAGGATTGAACTTCAGTCCATATGGCCATGGACTGAAGTTCCATCTTAAGGACTGGACTAAACTTCAGTCCATATGAACCTGGATTGAAGTTCAATCTTTAAGGACTGAACTTTAGTCCATGGTATGTCCATGGACTGAAGTTCTATCTTTAAGGATTGAACTTCAGTCCATATGGCCCTGGACTGAAGTTCCATCTTAAGGACTGGACTGAACTTCAGTCCATATGGCCCTGGATTGAAGTTCAATCTTTAAGGACTGAACTTCAATCCGGCCTCTGGACTGAAGTTCTATCTTTTTAAGCAAAAGTGGCCACAAACTAAATATTTTGGTATTAGTGGCCTGTGCCCAAAGACCAGTGACAAAAGTGGCCTTTCGTGCACTTTCCCCACCTGGATCCCATATCATATGTTGGCTCCTTAGCCCAATATAAGCATAGATGGGCCTGTTCACAACACTAAACATTTAGAAAATTTTACAGTGTATAGACATTTATTAGTGTTATTTAAATAAAATAGACAAATTTATTGAAATTTATGGTTTATAGACCTTTACCCCTTGGTATTCCACTTTTATAGCCATTTTTAAAAAAGACTTTAACTAAATTTAGTCCACGTTTCTAGGCAATATTTTTGATAAACATGCCTCTATTATAGGAAGATAGAGAAGCAGTTACCTTATTTATTAAATAAAGTATCTCTTAATTATTTTATTAATAGTATAAAATAAAGATCCTTAATTGTAGCAATCACAACCATAAAACATAATCAACATTATTAATCCTTTTATAGGTTCTCCTATTTCTCAATTTCATCCACACAAATAACAATTTATTGAAAGAATGCACTATACCCCCAAAAATATTTGCACTCACGACAAGAATTTTTTGCAAGATAATAATTGTATGAACTTGAAATAAGAATCTTTTGTAAAGATGAAATTTTGGAAACTATTAATTGATGGAGTGAAAGGATAAAGCTTTCAATCTATTACAAGTAGTGCAAAACGATTGTTTTTGTTTCAAGAGGCGCGGAAAGCATTCACTGATTGTCATATATGGAGGTAATCGATATTCGGATGAGTTCCAAGAATTGTTTCGCGTAATTCAATCGGTTTGCTACATTGGTTCGGAGCTGATCATTTAGTTTGGCGCAAAAATTATTTAATTGCTATGAGAGCCTTATAATTTGCTTAGCAATCCTCATTTTTAAGGAGACCAAGTTTTTCATACCCCACCGATGTGTTGCATATATTTGTATAATTTTTAGATATACTTAATGTATATATTCAGATGCATTTTTAACAGTACTTATATGTTGTATATTTTGAGGTTTAAATTTTCTAAGCATGGAGATGACAATATATATGAGATATGTACGCTTGATGTTTCTTTGGTGTATATGTAATATATTTTTACTAGTATCAATAAAATGTATTCATGAGGTCATAAATATGCAGAATATATCACACTCATATCAATAAAATATGCAGAATATGCAAAATATATTTTCAGTTGTATTAATAAAATATCTTAAGTATAATATTACCAATATATTATCTATTGAAATAATATCTCGTAAATATGCAGAATATATTGCACTTGTATCAACAAAATATTTTATGTATAATAATATCAATATATTATATATTTAAATAAATATCATAAATATGTAGAATATATCACACTCATGTCAATAGAATATTTTATACATAATGTTATATATTTGGAGATGTTAAGTGTATATAATTTTTACCAACTATTATTGCATATTGTGTAATTTAAATGCATATTTGATGTTTATCTATTTAATGATTACAAATAATTTTGGTGAAACTATATATATATAAGAGTCAAAAATTAAAAAGAATAGAAAAATCGAGCAAAGAAGATGATTGTTTGGATGTAATAGGGCTTCGTAATTTTCTCCTTATTGGGTGGGAGTTGAGCTCCTTAATTTTCTCCTTATTGGGTGGGAGTTGAGCTCCTTAATTTTCTCTTTTTCTTAACTACTTTTTAGAAATAGAATCAACTTAGACATATTTATATTGGGTAAATTTTGGCTAGCATATATGGAGATGTTCAATGGCTATTTGAATGTAGGGTCATGGTATATATTTGGTTAGATATGAAATTTTCTGATACGTAATTTTATTGGTTTAATACTTCTAGGAGTTGATTTTTGTTTTTTTCGGTTGGTAGTTCATCTTTTATGTTGCTGTTGCCCATTGAGTTATATAGTATAGTTTGCTTCTAGCAATTCCCCTTTGTTACTCTCTGATGCCTTCCCTGTTGTCTTTTGAATGATGATGTATTTCTTGAATAAATAAATGGCAGAACGATTGAAGAGTATCAACTGAGAAACAGTTTGAACTTATGATTGTATAAGTTATTTATAACATACTTAATTCTGATCTCAGGGTTGTTCCAGCAAAGACATTTCTATGATTTGTAAATAAGTACTGTCGTAGTACTATATTACATTTTCCCCTTCAATTTTGGCCTCATCAAAGTGATAAATTCCTCATGAACTGTTTTCTCTGTTTAGAAGTGCATTGCTAGTCATATAGTAGAGGATTTAGTACCAAGAAGCAAAACAAAGCAAGGGAGGTTACATGATTAGGAAGATACATGATATAGTTTCACATTTTATCCAAATCGGACATCAACTGCTACTTCCTAAGAGGAGGACAAAATGTCAATGTCAGGGTCTCTCTTGAATTCAGCCATGTCATTCTCCTCCAAACTTACCCATGCTTCTATTCCGTTACCGTCTTTTGTATCAAACAGACTAATCACTCTAGTATATTTGCTCACAGAGCTCACCCAGAATGGCTTTCCCCAGCCAAAGTCAGCATCATACCAGGGGAATTTGCACCAACTAGTCATACGATAAATTTCCATCTTGTCTTTCTGACCCAACTTGTTTCCCATTTCGGTGATTCTGTTAACAACCATTGACGTAATATCATCAATGCTTGCCTTACCAATGCCTATAGATGTGTCCCTTGAAGTGCTTCCTACCAAGTTAACAAAATCATTCAACTCCTTTCTTGACTGGTTTGCCTCAAGAGTAGCAATTCCAGACGTAATGAAATTTCCTAGAGCATGTTCTGAGGATGGTAGATTTGATTTTCCTCTCAAATTAATTGCAAAGAATAAAGTAGAGTCCCTTGAGTGTCCATGTTTGGCTGAGGAAATACCTACAAGAACCTTCCATATTAACGACATAACGACCACCACTCTAGTAGGTCTCGTGAACGTGGCACTTGACTCAATTCTGTCTTTGAGCTTTGCTATTGCCAAAGCATCAAACACAAACCTCCCTGCGACAATCTCAGCACTTCCGCTGGCAGGTGGTGAAAGCTTAGGTCCTGATAGAACTCTTGTGGGAAAGAGCGATGGCAAGTGACCGAAACTTGGGAGACATCCTTTTGTTGTCCCTGCTTTGCTAATATGTGCCCATTCATTGACAAATTTTGCTAACGTGAAAGCATCTGCCAGGACATGTGATATTTGTATCCCTATGACTAAGCCTCCACAATTGAATATGTTCACTTGGACTCCAAGCAATGGACTTGATTGCAAATCTGCTTTTGGAGGGACACACCATGGTAGAAGATCATCCAAAAGCTCAATGTTGGGTCCTTCATTGAGAAATTCAGCAATATCCGTGTTGACTTTGGTTTCAACGTACTCAACACCTTCATCATTGCAATGAATTGAGAGGTCATCTTTTCTATATCTTCCTGCTAGAGGGTAAAACTTGGTTAAGGTGTCAGCCAAAGACTTTTGCAGCTTACCACATCTTTCAGTATTTTCTACGCTGTTCCATTCACTGCCTGGCAAGTAGTGGAACAGTACAGGAACATATATACGAGAAGCCAGCTGATCAAACAATGAAAGGTTGAGGCTCCGCAGATGATTCGGGGTAGGAGTTGATGGCTTTAACGTTTTCCTTATCTGGATTTGAATCTCCAACTTCGCCATTAGAACTGGCTTGATGACCAGAACTTCACAATAACAAAAAAATAGGGAAAAACAGAATCTGAATTTCTTGAACTGAAACGAGCAAAATTTCTGACTAGAGTTCCTTTTCTTTTTATGTCCTGAATTTCCAGATATTCGATAATTCTTAGGTGACAGGCTTCTTACCTCGAGACCTCAGCACATTGTATGAACAAGATTTGCTTTTCGTCAACTTGGTAGTAGCATTAGTTTATTGCCATCTATCTCGTGAACATAACAAATATTCATAAAGAATTAAGGAGCTCTAATTCATGTGTTGACTTTTTTTGGGGTAATTAGAGCAATTTTATTACCAAGCTTGGAAATTTACAGTTCAATCAAACAACAACAAAAATAACAGAAAGAGAAACAAAACTTTCCTAAAGTTAGGACATGCAGCTCCAAATTTAGCATTCATGTGTTTCCTTTACTCATTTAGCTATCACCTTAGATGTGCTTTAATTTTATCCCTAGTATACAATACCTCAAAAGAAAAACTAATAGCAGCTTTGATTTCTACCACAAGAACTTAAATCCCAATTGAAGTTGTACAAAGACTTAAGAATATAGTTGTATTAATTATTATAAATGTATCAAATTAATACTAATTATTACATACATGATCTACAACACACCCATGCTTCAATTCTATCACCTCCTTAAACTGTGGTTCTTGGTGGTAGAGCTAAGGCATGGATAGTATCACGGGTGGTTTTTGACAACCAAAACCTGCCGAGGTTTGCCCCGTGCGGCAGTCACGCACCTTTGCAAGGCCCAGCCTTCCCAACGCTTAGATTATTAAATAGGGTCATTTGATTTCGGTTTAGCACTTGGAACAAAATAAGGCAGCAAGTAATAAGTAAAAGCAATACAACGATATACGGGAAACCAATTCTCAACCTTTATATTAACCCGAAAATACAAAGGAACAACCAGCCTTGGCCAAACGTCTTCTTCTCTAAGGAGGACATTTATTCTATGTGTTTTATGCTTCATTTCTGTCTTGTCTAAGTTACAATGAATAAAACAATCATTTTATACAAAGGGGGCTGCCAAAAGGCTTTACAAATGGATAAGGGACGAAATAACACTTGGCAGCCCACTCAGGCCACGTTCTCGGCCACGTTTGGCCCATGTCTCAGCGTCCAACTGTCCGGCCATGTGCCCTGCACATGCGGCCAGCACTCAGCCTTCGTCCAGCCGGCTCAGCTCATCTCATCTCGTTCAGCCGGTCTGCCTATGTCATTTACCGATCCGTCCTAACTTTGGCCAAGTGCCATGCACCACAGTTAGCCAAGCCAATGCTTGCCTTGGCATCACAACACCACATCATGACACCCCGTTGCCCACAAATCCGTTTGCCCGCTGCCTCGTTCGTTTGCCACCCAACAACCGAAGTCGTTCCATCATTGCCCACACTTAGACAACCACAAGACACTAGGTTGCTTAGCCGTCGTGCCATCAACGTTAGACAGTCAGCCCACACATGTTCTTGATCCCACCAAGCACATTTAGCCCGCACTTGCCTAAACGTTCGTCAATCATGTTGTTTTCCACCCGTTTTTGCCCATGGCCGAGCCAACATGCCCAAACTCGTGCCAAGGCCGAATCCCACGAAATCATGTTCATTTTGCCATGCATATATACTCCGATTATTATATTTCTGAATCATCCACCCTAATAATCTAGCCTTCTATCTAAATTAAAGAGAGATTTAGTACAAAACAAAATGTGATACTCGAGCTAAAAGGATAATAAGTTGATACTAACATTCTTGCATATCTACCCCTCCCGTATATGCCTAGCTCCAAAATATAGTCTTGAATACTAGAAGATAACATCTAGCTATACCTAACAAGATTTATTGAATATCTAACACTTGTTGTCACTGTATTTCGATTTCTCAAATCTACATTCATCAATGAAAGGAAAAGACATTTCTTTTAGTGTCTCAAGTCCCCGAAATCAAAATAGATTATTGCCCGCCAAAGGCCAATAATATTACAGAAGAATTCTTTAACTAAAGTAGGAAAAGACACCTAAATTTTCTTCCCCAGCCCCCACCCCAACCTACAGTAGCCATAGGTGAAGTAGAAACTAAAAAGTTGCTAGTAATTTGTGTTCAGTATAGGCTTTAATTTTCTCATACAAAATGGACCACTTCAAATAGGTTCATTGCTCCTGGCAAGAATTCGATTAGTTCAGTATTGGGTTACATGCATGGGCCTTTGATATTTTATGGATAAACTGATATTTGGTAAGCATTATTAAGTGGTGCAAGCAGAATTTTTGCAGGGTGATTTTGGTGAGAAACTAAACTTAAACCGTAACGTGAATGGAGAATATATCTACACATGGCATAGTCAAAAAATAATTATGTTACACGATATCATCGTTAAAGTCTAGCAAACTGACAGCTCGTTAAATTCTATGAAAGTTTATTTAACTCAATTCAATTCTATTTTATGTTTACTTTTAATATTAGTGCTAGAAAAAGTTTTTTTTTAAAAAAATAATATGAAAAGCACATTTACATAAATTATAGATTGAATGCAAATTTAAACTATGCATTTCTCTTTTTTGGACAATCCCTCTTGCTTGATTTGCCACGGGTAGTAATAGCTTTTCTGTTGATTTATTTACAAAAGGTAAATCCAATGGAATAAACAAATGTAAGGCGACAAACTTTTGGCGGTTAAGCAATTGTGAGGATTGTGCAATTTCTCTTTTCTTTTTCGAAGGCTACCGGAAAAATCAATTGATGAACTAGTATAATTATTCATGTTACTGCACGTCAAAATGTTTTTAACTTTTAACAACTTTGGTTCAGCACTTCAGCACACGTAGCTGAAATGGCAGAATTTTATGTGTTCCTGTTTAGTTTTTGGATGTGTGTGTAAATAATTCTTTATACTATTTTTTAAATTTTTTATGTAGTAGCAAGTTATTTTTATGTAGTAGCAAATAACTGGTCCTCTTTTCAAGGTACTAGCGTCATTTCTATGAAATTAGTGTAGTTATTTTTTAGATAATCTTAATAGTAACAATATTTCGTGGAATTTTCACTTTTTTCACCATATTTTAATGGAAGTTATCTCCCGAATAAATTTGCGGATTCGATGGCTGAATTATGGCCATTAGACTTCTTATGGAGGAATTTTGAATAGGAAACTAATAGTAATTAATAATAGGCTAAATTACAAAACTATGCAATGATAGAAATCACTTTACAATAAAATAGCGATATTACAACCTTTACAAACAATAGCAATATATTTTTAACACTTTCTATACAAACAATAAAATAGAAGTTATACATTTATGGGCATCAATATCCAGTTCCTAAATTTTTGGGATTTCAATTACCCAACAAGATACCTAAATATATAAACAACGTCATTATCTCTGTTCCATAACGTTCTTTCTACTCCAAGGATATCCATTGAATTACAACAACACAACTTCAAAGATAAAGTTTCAATTTTTTGGGGTACAATTATCAAACATGTTACCTAATTGTAGAATTTCAAGAAACCAACTCTATATCTCTCCAGTCCAATAACAACAAGAAAACAGAGCTACCGAGTTTTTAAGACTAAGCTTCCTGATTAGAAAAACAGGAAATATGCTTCTATACTGAATCAAATTACAATTCGAATTTGTAAACTCCAGTAGTGATCACTACTTGAAATCAACGGGAACCAGAGCTTTGAAGAGAAAAAAAAAACAACTAATTCAATGCAAAACCAAAATACGATTCAAAATTGTAAATGTTCAAGAGATCCCGACTTTAATTTCACATCAGTATTATGGGTGTTGGGATTAAACCAATATTATGTTCGAGCACTTTATATAATCATGACTTTCGATTTCACATATATTTTCTGGTGTTTTTCATGTTGCATGACAATTGTATGGCTGTTGTTTTGTAGTTGTATAATTGTTGTATAGCAGTTGTATATAACACATATTACATGATAGTTATATTATTGTTGTATAACATATGTATGATTGTTGTATAGCAGTTGTTATATAACATCTGTTTTATAGCAATTGTATGACTATTGTATAGCAGTTGTATGGCTATTGTATAGTAGTTGTATAACTATTGTATAGCTGATGTGTCGTTTAGTTGTTGTGCGACTGATGTATTGCAGTTGTATGGCTATTGTATAGCAATTGTTATATAGTTGCTGTTGTATAGCAGCTATTGTATAGAACTTGTTTATTGATTGTATTGAACTTGCCAAACTATACTGATATCCAACAGAAATTGAAAATAGGCCACGACTGGAAATAAGGTGAAAAAGAACCCGCGTGAGAGAAAATAGGAGAAAGTTGGAGAAGAGCCTGTAAATTCGGGAAACACATTAATTATTTACTAGAAATAAGGTAGAAGAAAAATCAGAACCAAATATAACCATTTTGATAGGAGAGAGAAAATCGCTCATAAAGGAAAAAAGATTTTACAGCAAAAGAAAAGCCTAATATGTAGGAGTATATTTACCTTTTTTTTTTTTTTTTTTTTTTTTTTTTTTTTTTTTTTTTACCTTTTGCTATATTATTTTTACCTTTTTGCTATATTTTGTAGCATAGTTACAAAATGTTGCTATTTTTTGTAAAGTTGATAAATATCTCTATCTTTCGTAAAAAAAAAAATGTTAAAGTTACAGGCAATGTAATTTTTCCTTAATAATACGATGTTTGATTTAGAAGAACTGCCTATGATCATCAGAGCTACAAGTAAATAACAGCAGCTAAAAACTAAAAAGAAGGGTATATACATTTGTTTGTTTGAAGTCAATCTGAATTAATTAGTTAACTACACGTATATTTTCAACACCACGTCGTGACACCCATTGCCTACAAATCTGTTTGCCCGTTGCTTCGTTCGTTTGCCACCCGACAACTGAAGTCGTTCCATCATTGCCCACACTTAGACAACCACAAGACACTAGGCTGCTTAGCCGTCGTGCCATCAACGTTAGACAGTCAGCCCAGCCCACAAATGTTCTTGATCCCACCAAGCACATTTAGCCCGCACTTGCCTAAACGTTCGTCAATCATATTGTTTTCCACCCGTTTTTGCCCATGGCCGAGCCAACATGCCCAAACTCGTGCCAAGGCCGAATCTCACGAAATCAAAGGTCTAACAAACCACCCGCACCACCTGAATTCGACGCCCTCGTCGAATAGATTCAACAACACCCCGCAAATGCAATGAAACACCATCAAAGTCACAAAACCCGTTTGCTACATTTTCCCCTCAAGTGAAGCGTTTTTTCCCATGTCTTTGCCCTTTTCCCTTGCACATTTTTATGTTGTTGCAGAACTATTGTTAAGCCCTCCAAGCCGTTCACCACAAACAGCCCGCTCCTTGTGTCCACCACTTGCAAAGAAATCACAAGCCTAACAACGTTGAGCCTTGTATTCATCTCGTTCCAAATGCAGCCCGTCGACTAACACCACGAGTTCAACACGTTTCCCCCATTTGTTTATCTTGTCTCCTTCGTTTTTGCAAGTCTAACACATAGCCATGCCCAAAAATTGAGCAACCATGCTGATTATTCCCGAAATCAGCCCACTCTTGACAGAAAAATCACGTTTACTTACTTGTTTTGCCATTTTCAAGTACTAGACGGCCTCCCATTGAATCGCCATAGCCACCAAACGAACCTGCTCGCTCTTATACCAGTTATTACAGGGGGTGGTTTTTGACAACCAAAACCTGCCGAGGTTTGCCCCGTGCGGCGGCCACGCACCCTTGCAAGGCCCAGCCTTCCCAATGATTTGCTAATTAAATAGGGTCGTTTGAAATAGTTTTAACACTTGGAACAATTATAGGCAGCAAGATAAGTAAAGTAGGAACACAATGATATACGAGAAACCAATTCCTAACCTTTATATTAACCCAAAAATACAAAGGAACGGCCAGCCTTGGCCAAACGTCTCCTTCCCTAAGGAGGACATTTATTCTATGTGTTTTTCTATATTTTTCTGTCTTGTCTAAGTTACAATGAATAAAACAATCATTATATACAAAGGGGGCAGCTAAAAGGCTTTACAAATGGATAAGGGACGAAATAACACTTGGCAGCCCACTCAGGCCATGTTCTCGGCCACATCGGCCACGTTTGGCCCATGTCTCAGCGTCCAATCGTCCGGCCATGTGCCCTGCACATGCAGCCAGCGCTCAGCCTTCGTCCAGCCGGCTCAGCTCATCTCTTTCAACCGGTCTGCCCATGTCATTAACCGATCCGTTCCAACTTTGGCCAAGTGACATGCACCACACTTAGCCAAGCCAATGCTTGCCTTGGCATCACAACACCACGTCGTGACATCCCGTTGCCCACAAATCTATTTGCCCACTGTCTCGTTCGTTTGCCACCCGACAACCGAAGTCGTTCCATCATTGCCCACACTTAGACAACCACAAGACACTAGGCTGCCTAGCAGTCGTGCCATCAACGTTAGACAATCAGCCCACACATGTTCTTGATCCCACCAAGTACATTTAGCCCGCACTTGCCTAAACGTTCGTCAATCATGTTGTTTTCTATCCATTTTTGCCCATGGCCGAGCCAACATGTCCAAACTCGTGCCAAGGCCGAATCCCACGAAATCAAGGGTCTGACAGATAGTATTATGGCAGGAGTAAGTCAGAAATCTAACTAGGTAAAGAAGCAAAACAAACTAACAAAGATGATATATCATCATCAAAATACATAAAGTTTTGCAAATGAATATCAGGATATCAAGTAAGGGGACATCTCATATCAAAGTAGGCCTAAAATTCAACTAGTTTCCGGTTTGGGAGGACGCCGCTCGATCTTTTGGATGGTTATTACCTATTGTTATTTTAAATAAATGTTCATTTTCATTGTTACTTAAATTTTATTATATTGTATTGTTAAATCATTCTTACATATCGACGAAAAGTGTCATTTTATCTAACGATTAATTTGATTTGATCGTGTCATTATCTTATTTTTAATTTTCTTATTTTTTCCCTTACGTATTATTTAATAATCACATTTTACCCGCTATCCTTTTATTAATAATATCTCAACTCCCCGTCCTACTTTTTCTTCACAATATTGTACTAATTTTTTTTGTTTAGATTGCTGGTGCATGGTAATTTATAATGACAAGAAACGATATCTGTCCAGACGTTATGCTCACAAAACCACACAATACAGTAAGAATATATGATACATTATGAAGCAATTGGTAACAACAATTCAAGGAAGCTGAAGACAAGATCCAAGAAGCAAACCAAAGCGGGAAAGGTTACATAATCAGAAAGATACATAATATAGTTTTATTTTATCCAAATCGAGAAATCGGCTGCTACTTCCCAGGTGGAGGACAAAATGTCACAATATCTGAGTCTCTCTCGAATTCAGCCATTTCATTCTCTGTCAAACCTACCCATGCTTCTATTCCATCACCATCTTTTGTGTCAAACAGACTAATTACTTCAAAAGGATGGCTAACAGTGCTAACCCAGAATGGTTTTCCCCAACCAAAGTCAGCTTCATACCAGGGAAATCTGCACCAACTAGAGATAAGATAGATGTCCATCTTGTCTTTCTGACCTAACTTGTTTATAAATTGTGTGTTACTGCTAACACACACAGACGTAAGATCATCGATGCTTGCCTTACCAATGTCTAAAGATGTGTCCTGTAATGTATTCCCTACCAAGTTAACAAAGTCAGTTAACTCGTTTCGTGACTGGTTTGCCTCAAGGGTAGCCATTGCAGCCACACAGAAATTTCCTAGAGCATGTTGTACAGATGGTAAATTTGATTTTCTCCTCAAATTAACAGGGAAAAATAAAGAAGAGTCCCTTGAATGTCCATGTTTGGTTGAGGAAATGCCCACGAGAACCTTCCATATTAACGACATAACGACCACCACTCGAGTGGGTTTCATGAGTGTGGCACTTGAATCGATTTTGTCTTTGAGCTTTGCTATTGCCAGAGCATCAAATAAAAACCTCCTTGTGACAATCTTAGCACCTCCTACTGAAAGTGGTGAATCCAGATCTCTTGGCAGCACTCTTGTGGGAAAGAGCGATGGCAAGTGACCAAAACTTGAGAGACAACCTTTCGTCGTCCCAGTTTGGCTAATGTGTGCCCATTCCTTGAGAAATGTTGCTATACTGAAAGCATCAATTAGGATGTGTGAGATTTGTATCGCCATCACTAGGCCTCCACAGTTGAATATGTTCGCCTGGAGTCCAAGTAATGGACTTGATGGCAGATCTGGATTTGGAGGAATACGCCATGGAAGAAGATCATCTAAAAGCTCAAGCTTGGGTTCTCCGTGGAGAAATTCAGCAAGGTCCTTGTTGACTTTGGTTTCAACATATTCAACACCTTCATCATTGCAGTGAATTGAAAGATCATCTTCTCTAAATCTTCCTGCTAGAGGGTAAAACATGGTTAAGGTGTCAGCCAAAGATTTTTGCAGCTTATCACATCTTTCGGTATTCTTCCAGTCACTGCTCGACAAGTAGTAGAATAGTACTGGTACATACACACGAGATTGCAGCTGATCAAATAATGAAAGTTTGAGGCTCTGAAGATGATTCAGGGTAGGAGTTGAAGGCTTTAACGTTTTCCTTACCTGGATTTGAATCTCCAATTTCGCCATTAGGATTAGCTTGACAGACCAAAAATTCACAACAACAATAGAAACAAAAAATGAAACTCTTGAATTTAAAGTTGTCAATGATTCTTCCTTACAGCTTCTCTTTATAGAGGCCTAGACACAAGTTTAAACATTCTTCTTCGTTTTTTAAATTTGGTACAAGTTGGCAGGCATTAATTATTGCTCTCAATCTCAGTCTCATTAAATTTTATAAGGGAATTATGTGGTTTATCTGGAACCAATACAGCTTCGACAGGCTTCTTTTGCTGGAACCCGTTTGTTTATTCCTCGAGTCAAAATGTTCTCTTACAGCGGCCTCGGCCCACGTCTGAACAAGTTTTGCAAACCAGCTTAGTGCTACCATTAGTTTACTGTCTTCGATTCTGAAGTAGTTCATGAAGCTCATTCCAGAAGCTTCTTAGCTCGAACAAGGGGAGAAGATATTTTGGTGGAGGAGGAGCTTAGAGAGAGATGAGAGCAGCTTAGAGAGAGAAAGGAAACTGTTCCATTCAATGCATTAAAGCTCACAATGAGCTGTACATGTATTTATACACATTCCACTATCTTCAACTAACTATCTAACAAACTAACTACCTATCACTCCATTAACTAACTAACTAACTGATAAACTAACTAACTGATCAGTGCAATAATTAAACTGATTACAAAATGCTACATTGCTAAGTGATATCCCCTTCAATACTCCCCCTCAAGCTGGCAGGTGCAAAGATATTAAGCACTCCCAGCTTGGACACCAGATGTTCATGTTGAGATCTTCCTAATGCTTTAGTCAGGATGTCTGCTTGTTGTTCTCCTGTTCTAATATGTGAAGTGCTGATCATTCCTTGCTGAATCCTCTCTCTTATGAAGTGACAATCTATCTCTATATGCTTTGTCCTTTCATGGTAGACTGGATTTGCTGCAATTTGAAGTGCTGCCTTGCTATCACAGTAGAGGTCAACTGGCAGTTCTATCCTTGCACCAATCTCCCTGAATAGTCCAGTCAGCCACACTATCTCTGATACTGTCATTGCCATACTTCTATACTCAGCTTCTGCTGAGCTTCTTGATACAGTGCTTTGCTTCTTTGATTTCCAAGACACAAGTGACTCACCATGTTTGACAATGAATCCAGTGACTGATCTTCTGGTATTTGGGCATGAGGCCCAGTCAGCATCACAGAATGCTATCAGTTTGTTATTTCTCCTGCTGCTCATGATAATTCCAAGTCCTGGTTCCCTCTTGATGTATCTCACTATCCTGAGAGCTGCTTCCCAGTGAGATCTCTTAGGCTCCTGTAGGAACTGACTGAGAGTCTGGACAGCAAATGCTATGTCAAGCCTGGTCAGTGTTAGGTATAACAATTTTCCTATTAGTCTTTGATATTTTCCTACATCTTCAAGTAACTCATCCCCTTGGAGACCTGTCAGCTTGTCTAGTTCACAGGTAGTGAACTTCTGATTGCAGTCCAAGGGAGTCACAGCAGGTTTAGCACCAGTCATCCCTACCTCTGAGATCAACTCTAATGCATACTTTCTCTGGTTCATGAGTATTCCCTTTGAGGATCTGCTGAATTCTATTCCCAGGAAATACTTTAACTCTCCCAAATCCTTCATTTTGAAGGTATTCTGCAGGTCTCTTTTGGTTTCCTCTATCAGTTTCAAATCATTTCCTGTAATCAACATGTCATCCACATAAACAAGAATGACTATTATGTTCCCTGCTCTTCTTTTTGTGAACAAGGAATAGTCTAGGGAGCTCTGTCTGAAACCCTGGTTGATCAGTGCTTCTGTTAGCTTTTTGTTCCATTGCCTACTAGCTTGTTTTAGTCCATACAAGGATTTGACAAGCCTGCATACTACATTCTCCCCCTGGCTTGCAAAACCCTGTGGCAGGGACATGTAAACCTCATCATACAAATCACCCTGCAAGAAGGCATTATGCACATCCATTTGATGAATATGCCAGTGTGCAGAAGCTGCTACTGAAATCACTGCTCTGACAGTGACAATTTTGACTACAGGAGAGAAGGTTTCATGGTAGTCAAGGCCTTCTCTCTGTGTGAACCCCTTAGCCACTAGCCTGGCCTTATACCTTTCTACTTCTCCATTGGCTTTATACTTGATCTTGTAGACCCATTTGCAGCCAATAGGTCTCTTGCCAAGTGGTAGCTTGACCAATTCCCAGGTATGATTATCTTCCAATGCCTGGATCTCTCCTTTCATGGCCTCCACCCACTTCTTATGCTTGGATGCCTCCTGAAATATTTTTGGTTCAAGTTCAGCTGAGAATGCAGTGAGATATTTGTGGTAACTAGGCTTAAGGGAGTCATAGCTGACTGAGTGGCAAAGGGAATATGGTTGAGTCTGCTTAGCTGGTGCTAAGTTGGTGACATAATCTGTCAACCATGCTGGAGTTTTAGTAGTTTTGAGTGATTGTCTAGGTGCTGGTACAGGTGCAGATGAGTGGTCTAATGATGTGAGGGGTGAAGTAGGGACATGATTAGTGGGATTAGGGGTACTGGCAGGTGTCTGAGCTTCTTGTGTATGGGATGGAGGATCAGGAGGTTGTATTATAGCTGGTGGCACATATAAGTGCTCAGGCAATGAGGCCTGCTGATGCAGCGCATCCCCATCCAGAAACAGGAAGTCTTGGTTCTGTTGCATGCTCTTGAAAGGGAAAATGGATTCCCTAAAGGAGACATCCCTGTTGACAAAGAAGCTATGTTTATTTAGATCATAGAGTATATACCCCTTAGTAACTTCTGAATAGCCCATAAACACAGCTTCTGTAGCTCTTTCTTCAAACTTGTCTTGTATGTGCATCTTCTTTGCATAACATAAACATCCCAATACTCTCAGATGCCCTAGACTTGGAGACCTGTTGTGGAATATCTCATATGGGCTCTTACCATTCAGAACCCTGGAGGGTAGCCTGTTGATGAGGTATGCTGCACCTAGCACACAATGTCCCCAGAACCTCATGGGTATACCTGCCTGGAATCTGATCCCTCTTGCAACCTCTAGGATGTGTCTGTGCTTCCTCTCAGCTATGCCATTTTGCTGAGGTGTATACACACAAGTTCTCTGATGGACAATGCCAACAGAGTGGAAGAGAGAAGCACACTCATGGTTGACAAACTCACTCCCATTGTCTGTTCTGATCACCTTGATCTGCTTGTCAAACTGAGTTTTAGCCATCTGAATATATCTTCTTAGTATTATTATGACATCTGACTTTAATTTGAGCAGAAATATCCATGTCATCCTTGTGTAATCATCCACAATAGTCAAGAACATTTTATTTCCATCAAATGTAGGTACATGGTATGGGCCCCATACATCAATGTGGATCAAATCAAAAGGTGCTACTGCTCTACTAGTGCTTTTATGGAAAGGTAGTCGTGTGAGTTTAGCTAATGGGCAGACTGTACAGTGCTCTACTAGCTTCTCACTTTTATTATTAGGAAAGCTGAACAGATGTTTTATTGTCTCACTTGATGGATGTCCTAATCTCCTGTGCCACACTTCAGGCTCCACATTTCCTCTTGTTGCCATTAGGCCTTTAGCAGCTTGTTTGGATCTTACAGCAGAAGTCTGAGGAAGTAGATAGAGGCCATTGCACTCTCTACCAATCTTCATCACCTTCCCACTGCAGAGGTCCTGAAACAGACAAAACTTAGGGAAAAAAGACACTGAGCAGTTCAAGTCCTGAGTCAGCTTAGACACTGACAACAAGTTGTATCTAAAAGCTGGTATGTGCAGGACATTGTCAAGCTGATGACCACCTGCTAGGTCACATGATCCAACATGTGTAACTTGAGCTACCTGACCATTTGGTAGGTGTACACTTTGTGAATCTGCTGCATCTACACATCTTTTCTTCCTTAAGCAAGCCAAATCAGAGATCATATGATTTGTTGCTCCTGTATCAACTATCCAGTCTTTACTATTACTCTCAACAAGAAGGGCATGAGTAGTACCTGCCATATTTGCCATGTTAGATGAATTCTCAGCTTCATTCTCCTTATGAATCAGCCTCAGTATCTGACTGAACTGCTCCTGAGTGAAATATGGTGTTGTGGGTTTCTGTCCATCATTGTGCTGTCCCCTGTTCATCATATCATTTTCCTTCTCTGCATGACCTGATTCCTGCTTGTTTGTCATTTCTGCCAGTACATTGTTTGCTACATGCTGTCCATTGTTTCTTCTTGGCTCAAAATTCTCTGGATATCCATTCAACTTATAGCAATCATCCATGCTGTGTCCCCTGATCTTGCAGTACTCACACTTGATGTTGTAATCCTTTTTCTTTCTCTGGTAACCCTGAATGTTTTTACCTTTATTGTTCATGCCTGTTTTGTTTCCACTGTTGTTATATGAATTCTGCATATTTCTCCCTTTAGTGAATAGAGCAGTTATATCTCCTAGTTCATTTGTGTTATGAGTGTTAGCAATCATACGCTGACTTTCCCTCTCCATTATCATAGAGTATGCCTGATTCACATTGGGTAATACAGTCATCATAAGGATCTGGCTTCGAGCTTGCTCATAAGTCTCATTGAGCCCCATCAGGAATTGCAACAACTTCTGTCTTTGCATGAAAATAACAAAATCCCTAGATTTTTCACAGTCGCATCCAGGTGCAGGCACAAAACAATCAAATTCATCCCAAAGAAGCTTCAGTTTTGAGTAATAAGTAGACACATTGCTAGTACCTTGGTTGATTGTTGCAATCTCCTTATGTAGTTGATAAATTCTGGATCCATTAATTGTGTCGAATCTATCCTTCAAATCATTCCACACACTGCTTGCACTTGATGAATACACTATCCCAGTCACCAACTCCTTTGAAACTGTGTTCATGATCCATGAGAGGACAATTGCATTGCATCGTTCCCACTGGTTTCCCAGATCCTCAGAGTAATTCTCTTTTCTGCAGGTTCCGTTGATTAGCCCTAGTTTATTTCTTCCTAGTATAGCTATCTTCATTGCCCGACTCCAGACTGAGTAATTCTCTGATCCAGTGAGTTGTAACGAGATCAACACTGTGCCTGAGGTGTCTGTTGAGTGAAGGTAAAGAGGGTGATTATGATCGAAGACTGCTGCAACTCCGCCACTGATTGTTGCCATGGAATTGTTGTTACAAGCTAGGGAAGATCTGCAGTGAAAGGATCGAATGCAGTGAGCTCAGGTCTGGTCACTATTGCTCTGATACCATGAAGTAGTTCATGAAGCTCATTCCAGAAGCTTCTTAGCTCGAACAAGGGGAGAAGATATTTTGGTGGAGGAGGAGCTTAGAGAGAGATGAGAGCAGCTTAGAGAGAGAAAGGAAACTGTTCCATTCAATGCATTAAAGCTCACAATGAGCTGTACATGTATTTATACACATTCCACTATCTTCAACTAACTATCTAACAAACTAACTACCTATCACTCCATTAACTAACTAACTAACTGATAAACTAACTAACTGATCAGTGCAATAATTAAACTGATTACAAAATGCTACATTGCTAAGTGATATCCCCTTCAATAGATTCTCATGACATAACATATATTGAGGTCCTTATGATTTCATGAGTTGACTTTACTCATTCGGATAGAATGTCATCTTAATTATCACCTAATTAAATGTATCATTCAGACTTATTCTTCATCTCAAATATATTTTCAATAACATGCTGCATCTTTCATGATATTGACTATTTAAGAACAATGTCATTGTCCTGATTAGTTCTAATCTAAACAAAGGCAAGCAAAAATGGCAAATGTTAGATTTTTTTTGTTATTATGTGTGTGCCCAATAAAGTTAAGCTCATAACATTCAATATTTAATAATAAATAAATCTCGTCTGTTCACTGGTTACTTGATGGACGTACCAGATTAAAGTAAAACTCATATAAATAGGCCATCTCTCACAAAACATTACTGCATATTCAGTAACTTCCATCACTGAGGCTAGGGCAAGTAGGTAGAAAAACCTGTTTATCAATGCTCCCACGCTAATGGCTTCCACTACAGGTATGTTTAGTTATCCCCGTAAGATTATTGTGTTCAAGATCTTGTGTATAGTACATGAATTATTTATGTGCTATGAATTAGTTAACATGTATCAAGAGCCTGGATATTTGAACCAATAATTTTGGTAATAGAAAGTATATACTATTTACCATTTAGACACGCTAGTGGAATTACTGAATTGCATGTCTGTTCATCATGTTTCGTATGGGATTTTGCTAAAACTGATCAGTACATGATTGGTTTATATATAATTTAAAAGGATTAAACTTTTAGTTCTAGGAGTGAATCACATGTGCGAAAATTATTTTCGTTTTCGCAATCCCTCACTGAATTAACCTTTCTCAATCCTTTATATTCAATGGACACCCTTAATTATGATTAGTGATGTGCATTATAAATGGAATTAATGTCAACTCTTGTCTTGCCGTTGCCGTAATTATGTATGGCTGCACTACAACGCTAGGACCATTAAGTTAGTTGAGACAAAAGAGGGGAAAAGACCCCAAAAGTCTTTAAATAAGGATTGGGGACAACCTTTTCTTTTTGCTTTTCTTTTATTCCCGGAAAGTGTTAATTTGTCATTAGTGGATTAAGTAGTGGGGCCGGGGATGCTTTCGTCAGTTTTGAAAACTTTGGGGGAGATCTTATGGGGTCAAAGTGTAAACTTTACACACATTATTCAATTTCCACTTTCCCACGTCTGCCAATGCTCTCACATTTTTCTCGAACAACAACAACAATCAAATCACCTTCAGACCTTTCAAATCCCACACTCCACACATTATTACACTTCCACAGATCATTTTCTCGCAAACCAACGGAGTACAACATAAACTATTTTCTCTCAAACCAAATACAAACTCGGGGTCTCTACTACAAACTCAAACCAAAAACCTCTCTTCAAAATCTCTGATTCTCATCTACATAACATCAAAATCAAGGTAAAATTTTAAACTTTTTGAAGAATTTTTACAGTTGGTCGATTTAGCATGGTTTAGTTGTTCTGCTATTTGTTGTGCTTCATTGTGCTTTTTTTATGGTTTAATCTCACATGCAAGAAAAATACAAGTTGAAATAACCGTCGTCGTTGTGTAAACATTAGTTTTTATGTGTACACATATAGCCTGATGTGTACACATATTGGTAGATGTGGGAAACATCTTGATTTTTGGTTTAGTCAGCTGGGGTTAATAATTTAGGCACATACTATATTATGTGTACACATATTATATTATGTGTGCACATATTATAATATGTGTACACATAATATAATATGTGTACACATACTTTAACAAGGAACAACATGACTGTAGTGTCTGCACATATAAAGATATGTGTACACATATTTTTATATGTGCAGACATAATTTAATATGGGAACAACATCAATATGTGTACACATTTAATCGCTGTTGCATCATTATTTGTCCACATCTAATCTTTTTTATTTTTTATGTTGCTTATATTTTTGTTGAACGTTGCAGATAAAATGGTAAGTACTCGTAGTGGTGGGGGTAACAATACACGTATGACACAGTCACAAGGTTCTAAGAGGAAGAGGGATGTTGCAAACGAAAGCGAGACTGCTAAAAGGGCTAGAAATAGAGCTGCTAGTAAGGATTCTCAGCTACGAAATAATGAGGAGCAGGGGGAAAGCCAACAAAGCATCGATATGAATCGTCCAGGAGACTTAAATGAACGTGGGCAGAACTTAAATGATGTAGATTGCGAAGCTACTGCTTCTGAAGTGCTTGTTGCAGGTAAAGAAGCACGAAGAACTCATGCAGGTGAAGAAGAAGGAGAAACTGAAGGAGGAGCTGAAGGAGAAGCAGATGATTCTGATAGTGAATTCGAAGTAGAAAGAGAAGGTGATGCTTCAGGTGAAGGTAGAGTAGAAGAAAGAGAAGTTGATGCTGCTGGTGAAGGTAGAGTGGAACAAAGAGAAGGTGATGCTGCCGATGAAGGTAGAGTGGAAGAAAGAGAAGTAGGTGATTCAGCTGTAGATAGGAGTAGAGAAGCAGGTGCAGCTGTAGTAAATGAAGAAGGTGATGGTGGTGAGAAGGAAGCACGTGAAAGTGGTGTAGCAGGTGATGATGCTGGAAGTAGGGAAGAAAGAGTAGTTGAAAAAGATGTTGGTCAGGTTGGTGTAGCAGCAGATTTCAATGCAGATGCTGCTATTGGTGATGTTTTAAGGGACCTACCAGATTATACTGTTGAGTCAGCAGAGAGAAGACAAGATGATGTTGAAATGGAAGCAGTTGGTGAGGGCGTCCCAGATCAGGTAGCAGCACTGCTTTAAACAAGTTTGCTATAAGTTTCAATGTCAGTTATACGTGTGCACATCTCATATTATGTGTGCACATCTCATATTATGTGTACGCATATTATTATATGTGTACACATAATATGATATGTGTACACATAATATGAGATGTGCACACGTATAACTGAGATGTGCACACATATCTTTTATGTGTACACATATTATTATGTGTGCACATAAGTCGGTTTGATGATCAGGTTCTGAATGTGCAGGATCATGGTGAGGTTACTTTGACTTTCACTCCTCAAACAAACTTGAGGATGTATATGGACGAGCATGGTGAAACCAAAAATCCGAAGGTTGCTGTGAGATCCTCTCTTGGAGGTATGCTGAAAGAATTCCGAAAAGTCTTGGCAAAAGTTGAATTGGAGGATAATTTCAGAAGGAGTATATTTGGGAAACTTCTGAATTTGAATACTCACGCCATCTTCGCTCCAAGACTGATACACGGCCTTCGTGAACGAACAATCATTTCCAAAAAGCAGAAGGAGTTGTGGGTCAACTTTAACGGACTGCCTGCTCGTTTTGGCATCCGTGAATTTGCGTTGATGACTGGTCTTCCATGTCACTCTTACCCCCCTACTGATTTTATAATTGGTGAGGTTGCTGAGAGGGGTAAAGAGTTATGGTACATGATCACAAATGATGGCAAGCAAAAGTCTATCAATGCAAAACAACTGCTGACTTTGATCGAAACTAGTGAAACAATTAGTACAAGGAAGAAGTTCCGTCTTTGCCTTGTTTGGTTTGCGCACGCAATTCTTTGTGCGAAAGATACGCGAACAAGCATTCCAAAAAAGTTTGTCCACCTAGCAAGCAGGCCTCATACATACTTTGCAAATTATCCATGGGGTCGAGAGAGCTTTGACCTGACAATCAAATATCTTATCAAGCCGTTGGACAAAGATAGGGAGTCCTTGAACTTGTATGGCTTCCCCTGGGCATTCATGGCCTGGGCATATGAAGCCATTCCGTCGCTTCGGCACGGGGATTTTCCTGAACAACCAACAGAGCCAAGGATGCTAAGGTGGATTACTGACAGGCAAGAGCGTGAATGTGACCAGTTGTTTCGAAATTCTGAAAATCCGGTAAGTCTGTAATTTTATGTGTCCTGTTCTTTGCCCTTTATACATGTTCGCACATAGTTTAATATGTGCACGCATTTTTAATATGTGTACACATATTAATTATGTGTACACATATTAAATTATGTGAGCACATACTGAATATGTGTACACATATTTTGTATGTGTACACATATTTTGTATGTGTAAACATAATCAGTATGTGCTCCCAAATTACACTTCTCGTAACTTGTATCAGTTCATCTCACCTGTGATCTTCTTTTTCCTTCCTTTTTTGGGGGGGGGGGGGGGACGGGATGGTTGGTGGTGCAGGTGGTGACCCCTTGCCTTGTGCCTACCCCAATCGAGATAGAGCAGGATTTCTGGAGAAAGTTGGTTCCTTATGATGACGAGCAAGACGAATTGATTGATAGTTTGACCGAAAGGTTGGTTGGTGTGACAAGGTTGACATTGGGATCTAATAGAGATGAGCAGGAAGTTGATGGTGGAGATCATGGAGTTGCTGCTGATATTGGAGAAGATGAAGATGTTGGTGATTTGAGATATGTTGGAGTGGAAGTTGATGTTCCTGGAGAGCATGAAGTTGATGGAGAGCATGAGGTTGGTGGAGAGGGTGGAAGACGTGTGAGTTTCAGTGCATTTGGTGGAGGTGGTCATAGAAATTTTGAAAGGTCTGCTGCATCTGTAGGTGAATGTGGAGGAGAGAGTTCATATTGTTTCAAGTGTAGATTGTGCAATGACTGCAAGGTAGAAAGAGAAGCAGAGAAAAAAATGTTGAAAGATATGAAGGATGCTATTGATTCCATTCTGAATTGGACAAAGCAACAGCCCAGGAGAACTGTGTACCCTGCAAGGACACAGATATCTCCTTATGTTGCTATGAAGACGAGGGCAAGACTGGTGAAAAGCAAGGCAAAGAAAAAAAAGCAGAGTGAGGTTGGTGAAGAAGAAGTTCAAGTTGGCGCAGAGGTGCAGGAAGAAGAAGAGGAGCGACTTCCTGTTGATATTTATAGGAAACCTGATCCGCTGAAGAAAAAAGTTTTTGATACATATATGCGATCAAGAAAAAAGCAAAAGAAAATGTGTTTGGGCCATGAATATGACCATAATGAATTCCGTATGCTTATGACCATGACAGTATGGATGGAGAGTCAGGCACGTTTCCCTTACCTCTTATCTATTTCTTTACGAGTATAATATGTGTACACATATAGTTTAATGTGTACACATAATATGAGATGTGCACACATTAAACAATATGTGTACACATAGCCGAATATGTGTACACATTAAACTATATGTGTACACATAATATTTATATGCGTACACATATTATACTTGCACTAATTGGTGTCAGTTTTAAACTATGTATATAAGGCTTCTGCTTTTTCTTTATTTCTGCAGCATGTTGATGTAGTCTTAGGCCTAATGAGGCTAAGAAACAAGGAATTCACGAGTCACTATGATGAGAAGGATGTTGTCCTCGATATGAACTTCTGCTCAGTGTTGGCTGGATCGTATAGGGACCTTGAAAAGGAGGCAGAGAAGGATAAGATTGCTTTGGATGTATATTTGAAGGTGACGCCTACTGCGGAAGGACTCGTGGATTATATGCTTGGTAAGACTCCTTACCCAGGTGGGCGCCGTTGGGATGGGGTCAAGAGGATATTTACAGTCATGAACATTATAAAAAAGCATTATGTGACTCTGGTTTTCATGGTCGAGGAAGGAAGGATTAATGTTTATGATTGTAACATTGGAACGTTCGATGAGGATACATTTGCGACATATATGTTCCCCATTATGGTAATGTTTCCAAGACTCTTACGAGATTGTGGCAAATTCAAGCACTTGCCCGATGACATCCTGACGAAGGACATGTGGCCTTATGAGAGGTTGAAGGGTTTGCCACACAATGAGACGGGGACAGCATGTGGTGGGTATTCATTGATGTTCATCGAGCACCTCCTCACCAACACCCCTATGACGGAACTCAGTGATAATACCATGGAGGACTGCAGGTACAAGTGGGCAGTGGACGTATTTCATGAAAAGATGTCTCCTTAAATTATTACAATTTGGTTGAAATTTTTGGACAATCAAAGCCATGTGTGGCTTTTTTATTGGTCTGTAAGGATAACTTAAGCCGTGTTTGGCTTTGTTTTTTATTTCCTTTTTGTGCATGGTTAATACTTTTGGTAAAATATTATATATGATAATATGTAGATATGTTTTTATGTTATATTTCTATGGTTACATTTCTTCCATTTGAAGTAAAATTAATAAGTGTAAGAAGTAAATGACTCCTGTGGAGAATTCAATCTGTTTGGTTTCACTGGAAAACATAACAATATGCGTACATATAAAATAATATGTGTACATATATTATTTTATGTGTACACATATTATATTATATTATGTGTAAATATTAGCACGATGATATGCTTGGTTCCACTGGAAAATATAACAATATGCGTACACATAAAATAATATGTGTACACATAAAATAATATGTGTACACATATTATTTTATGTGTAAATATTAGCACGATGATATGCTTGGCTCCACTGGAAAATATAACAATATGCGTACACATAAAATAATATGTGTACTGTTGAACCCCAAAAAAATTACCCTTTCTTTAGGAAAGGATAGGTTTCGGAATATTTCAACAAAGTGGGATTCCAAAGGGTTTCTTTGGAGTCGCCACCTAATTTAAGGATTATTAGGAACCTAAGTTAACTAAGGAGTGCAATTTAACTTTTATTTAAAAGAAATTAAATTAAATTCAGAGATTCTTAGGTAAGTGGTTCTGTTAAATTCGAAAGAAGGTCCTTATTACGGGAGCACTTTCGAAAATCCGCCAAAGGCGGTTAATCCGGCGATTTTCACGAATTTTACTTGAAATTTGGTTTGGGACAAATTTTAAATAAAATAAATAGGTAATAAATAATACAGAGAAGATAAAATTGATTATGACAATATTTGAACAAAATTTAAGATTAATTAAATGAATAATGAGATAAGGGTTGATTAATTGACTAAATAAATAAGGGCTACTTAAAATTAAGTAAATAAATTTAACAAATGATTGGATAAAGAATAATAATTGATTGATTAATTAATTAGATAAATAAATAAATAGATAAATGACTTAAGTGGATAAATAAATATTTATATGATTTCAATTAGATGAGGGATAAGCGATAATAATTTGACTAGTTAAATATAATTTGATTAAGCAAATAAATGATTAATTAGAATTAATTAGTTAAATAAATAAAATAAAATAAATAAATGAAATAATAAATAAATACCACTTAAATAACTTTGTAGATAAATGAATAAATAAATAAATAAATAATTATCATTGATTAGGTAGATAAACGATTAATTAAAATTAAACAGGTAAATTGATAATAAATGCCACTTAATTAATTTAATTAATGAATAAATAAGTGAATTAATAAATGGATAAATAATTGACTAAATATAAATAATGAATAAATAGGTACAATTTTAATTTTATTTCTTTTGCACTCGATAATTAACTAAAGGTTTCTACTATCTTAAATTAATTGGCGAGTCCCAAAGAGACGGGATATGCAATTTATAAACAATCTTAGGCAAACAATAAGATAACAATTCAATTAAAGCGACTAATCTACCAGGCTTCTAATCATACAAAGTCCTAAAACATGCTTTCTAAAAGGGGACGGGAGAGAAGGAGTTTCAGAAAATAGAACCCAGGATAGCGAACTTAAGTCGAGCCTTGGACTTTGTGATTTTCATTTTTTCTTTCTTTTACATTTTCGGGGATATCAAGTCCCGAAAATGCGGAGCGGGTCAAATAACTTCAAATGCAAACAGCCGTCCCAATTTGTGAGTTTTAGCCAACTCGATCCCGGAAGTTCATGCAAAAAATAGAGATAAAGAGAAGATATGGATTAATACCTACTCAAAATTGGAATAACTTTTCAATCCTAGAAAGAATGATCAAATAACCCAAACAATTAAGTACTGCTAGCAGCCTAGATGATACGAATTAAAACAGGACTCTTCATTTGACATGTCAAACTAAACTAAAAAAAAAATCGTCATAAGCCAAGTAGGAATACCATCTAACAAATGACTACAATAAAGTAACTTTCGACAGTTTTATACCTTGCGCCCAAAGACATAAAAGATACTGAGTACATTTATTAAGCTACATATTATGGTGTCTAATAACTTTAATCCAACATGTTTCAAACCATTAAAGGTTAAATTTGAATTAAATGTATCAATAACTACAACAGGATCTCCTTTTAAAAAAAAAACAGAGGAGCCAATTTTCAAGCTAAAGATGCAATCTTCCAGCACTTGATTAATTTTACGCACAATGATCCTGAAACAATCTACACTTTATCATGACGAGAGAAAACCAAAGAGCAAGGATGACTAAACAACATACAGACATTCAATAAAGTTAATGGGAGAGAAAATAACTTTAATCATTAGTAGTTCCATGAATTGTTCGATTCAAACATATCACATTCTTAAATTTAATTCAGTTATGTGAAATGAAACAGTTAGCAAGCTTGACTTTGACAAAAGACCTTTAAAAAAAAGAAACTAATCTATTGATAGATTACTTAAATTCCAGAGAGGAAATTTGGAGTTCAGATGCAAAGGATGATGTAGGCATTTGCAGCAAAAACAAGATTGTCAAGCAATTTGCTTCCTTCTTCTATCTAGTTTATACGCTTTTACAATTTTAGTACTATGGAAGAACTTTAAGTCTCAAGTTCTGTGATAAAGAATGGAAGTATCTCATATCAAGCTGAAGAAACATGCCTGTGACTCAAAGTCAAATGCCTACTGTCAAACAGATGAAATGAAAAATTGTTTATATTAAATGATGCACAAGTATATTCCCACAGTTATTTCGGTCAAAGCATAGCTTCCTAATTGTGTGTCAAGAGCTTCTGGTGTCCACAAGTGAAAATGATATTGGAGCTTCTCTTGAAGTCAATCAAGTACAGACAAAGCTAAAAAAAAACTATTATAGTTAAGAAAAACAATGGCCAATCCAACTACATATGGCATGCTTGAAAAGTTGATATATACGAAAAAAAAATGGTGAGTAAAGGAAGTTAGATCATTCATTGAGGATTCATGTTATGCAGATTAGCGGATTACATTCAACCTGATGCCAACTCCCTCCTACTATTCCAGGACCTGCAACACCTACACTCTCCTCACAGACTCCCTCACTCACATACCTACTTAAACCAACAGAGCCAACCCCTACAAGCTTACACTATCTCCAAAACAGTTCTAAATACTAGACAAACTACCTGAGAAAATCCCTGACCCTACCTGCTATGCTCCCACAACCCAAAGAAGGCATCAGACCACCTAACAACTCCTTTAAACACCTGCATCTACCTGGACAAAACCTCAGACCAACAGAAACCAACTCAGCTCTCACCTACATCCAAACACACACCCTACCTCAGCATACTAACAAACTCCAAACAAATAGCACACATACAGACCTTATACACTTCACTAAACACCTGGGGACACTCCTCTCATCACCCTGCTAACAACTGGAACAAGCAGCACAGATCACCCCTCCTCAGCTTAATTGAAACTCACAAATTCCATCTTGCCTGCTGCCTGCATATTTACCCACTGCCTGCATATCACTCTCACTGACCTCTCATCACCTCTACAGCACATACTTATCAGGCCCTATAACAACTCCTACAAACCTGATACTACAGCCTTGCTTCTACTTCAAACTCCCTGAACAAACTGCTTACCACAGACCCTCTAAGCCTAACCAGAGGAACAACTACTCTACCTCCTATACTGCTAGAAACAACACCCTCCACTCACTTCACAAACCCCTGCACACACTCCCTGGATTCCACTGGATCAGACTAATCCTACAAACAGAAACCTAACTTCACCACCCTCACATTCTTGCAAAACAAACTAGAACCAAGCCAAGACCTGAACCTCCTCACCTCACATACACCTGAGGCAAACAACTCATATAGAAATGAGAACATAAAGAAAGCAGATTACAGCTTCTTTTAACAGAACTAAAGTATGAGACGAGTTCAAAAATTAAAACTTTGTGTTCCTAGAACAACACAATAAAGAATCGATTATGTGATATCTCCTCACATCAACAGCGTATCAGTATACTTTCAACATGATGAATAGAGTACTAAGCTCAAACTAACTTAACACGATTCATACGTAATACCATTTCAACTTTCAGGAATCGACAAAAAATAGTTAAGAAAAATGGAAAATAATGAGTGTTACCTTTCGTGGAGCAGTGAACAAAAGCGAAAACTGAAAAATGGACGCGACTCGACCAAGCGACGACGACGACTGGTGAAGCGACGACACAACTAATGAAGCGATGACACAAAGTCGAAAGCGATGCTCGACTCGCAACCAGAAACTAAAGCACTATCTGTATTTTTAGTTGAGAAAAAATATAACGTATAAAATGCTGCCGTTTTTTCTGTGTTAGAATTCCCAACCCCTGAAAAATGAAAGAATGAGGGATTAAATACCTCTAGGCTAGGGTTTCGGATCCCCTTGAATACCCCAAAGAATCCTTGCCTATTTTCGTGTATCCCTTGTAGAACAAGGGTGAATTTGGTCAAATCCCTTAGGGATTGTACCGAATTCATCCTTGTCATCAAGGATATTCCGTTAAGATCAATCTACGGCTCGGATTGCAGCTCCATTTGAAATGAACGAATAGGATTAGTCGAGTTCGTACTGGAGAGAGGGGAAAAGAGAGTGGTGGGAATCATGGAGTACGATTTCTTGGACGGATTCGAAGTTGGAATCAATCGCGGATCAGGAAGAACAGAAACGGGTTAACGGGTTTTGGGTCGCGGGTGAGCTTTGAGAAGAACTGATATGCGCGTGTATGTGTGATGTATGTATATGTTTGCAGAAATAGGCTGGATTTAAAGTGCAAAAAGCAATTTTAGCCCTCTTCTGAGAATAGACTAGGAAATTAAAAGGATTGCGCGATAGGACAGAAATTAGGATACACTTTGTAATTTTAGCCTTCTCTTGGAATGAATTAATTTACTTTAATTAAATTTAATTAATTAATTTCAATTCAAATAATTTAAATTTAAATTTTATTTTAATAATTGATTCTCATTTTAATTAATTAGCCATTAATTATGTCTCGGGACGAAATTGGGTGTCAACAGCTGCCCCTCTTTACCCGGAAAATGATGAAAGAGTTTTTAGGGTAAAGAAGTTGACGAGAAACCAATTTTGTCCCGATAAAACCAAGACTTTTGATTCCACGGACCAAAAGGTGAGGCTTATGGACATAGCCGAACTCCGGTTTCTGAGTTGCCTACATATCTCGGGCCGAAAGAGAATCAGGCCATATGTAGTTCGACAACACTTAGACATGAAAACTGGCACGATTGACGCACGAATAGGAAAGAATTCAAACTGACGCCTAATCTGAAATGAAAGATTAGGTAAAACTTGCTTGTTCGAGTGCGATTCTTCAGATCCTCGTTGACGAGCCTAGCTCATATCAACGATTGCCCCAGTTCACTGCTAAGAAAAAGTTCCACGTTGTGCTCCAAATGCTACTGCGGTATTGCCAAAATTCTGTAAAGACTTAACAAACGGTAAGCGAGCAACTGCTAATACACTATAATAATTGAAATAAGAAATAAATAAAGGTATAATATAAAATTGTAAATGCTGGTTGTGACGCTCAATAAGTTCTTCTCTCGATCAACTGACGAGATGCTCCGCCCGGAGAACCTCTAGGCTGATCATTATTCTGAAACAGTAAAGTAAGACAATAAGTAAAGCGAAAATGAATGGTAAAAATGCAAGGCTTTCATAAGATAAGTTGACTAACGAGACGTGATGTCTCGAGTCGAGTCATGCATTTCAAATACAATACGTCAATGTTGCAAGACAACCGACATTGCGAAACACCCCGAAAGCGGTGCTTCGGCCGACTTGTCTTAAATTATCAATCTACTTCAGACATAAAATGCTAATATTGCAAGACAACCGACATTGCGAAAACACTCCGAACGTGGTGCTTCAGCCGACTTGTCTTAAACGATCAGTAAATTTTAAATATAAAATGCCAATATTGCAAGACAACCGACATCGCGAAACACTCCGAAAGCGGTGTTCCAGCCGACTTGTCTTAGATTATTAATAAATGCCAATATTGCAGGACAACCGACATCGCGAAACACTCCGAAAGTGGTGTTCCAGTCGACTTGTCTTAAACTATTAATAAATATCAGATATAAAATGCCAATATTGCAAGACAACCGACATCGCGAAACACTCCGAAAGCGGTGTTCCAGCCGACTTGTCTTAAATTGTCAATAAATTTGAAACATAACATGCCAATATTGCAGGACAACCGACATCGCGAAACACTCCGAAAGTGGTGTTCCAGCCGACTTGTCTTAAATTATCAATAAATTTGAAACATAACATGCCAATATTGCAGGACAACCGACATCGCGAAACACTCCGAAAGTGGTGTTCCAGCCGACTTGTCTTAAATTATCAATAAATTTTAAATATAAAATGCCAATATTTTGCAAGACAACCGACATCGCGAAACACTCCGAAAGCGGTGCTTCAGCCGACTTGTCCATCAGTATCGCGAGATAAATTCTATCGCAATGTCAAGATTCAAGAAAAGAAAAGCGCCGCCTTTTCGGCAATAATCCAATGTAATGCTTAGATGTCAAGCCAGCCAAATCATTTGCATTATCAACTTGATTGGTGTTGCTTGCATGGATAGTGGTGTAAAGTTTTGAATGATCTCTTCAGTTCATATTGAATCTGATGTTCAATTCTTTGAATGCGCGTTCAATAAATTGTTCATCCATAGTGCGAATGAACCTCCCATTGCAAGCTTTCCGGTTCCTGCTCTCAAAGAAAAATTTGTTAGTTTTGGGGATGGGTGTTTGATTTGTGCTGATTTATCTTGAATTCGCTGCTATCGCTTCCTCTTCTTCGTGAAGCTCGGGCTTTGAAAACCATCCTCGGAAACTTGGTTTATGAACTCAATAGTATAACTCATCTTAATATAGAGGCAAAATAAAATAATTTGATAAAATAGTAAGCAAGCAATCATTGATATGCCAGTGAAAAGTTTATAATGCATGTAAAATTCCTGCTTTAACTCAAACTCATGACATATCTCGAAACAAACTAAACATCCTTTGTATTGCAACTTGTGCTAATCTTGAATACTTTCAAAACTTTGTTGTTCCATCCTTTGATAAGCAAACCAATTCTTGCAAAGATCTGCCCCAGTTATGAACTTCCAAATCTTCAACTCATTTTGCAAAATTTGCCCCAGTTGATATCTTTCAAATCTTCAAATTGTCTTGCAAAATTGCCCCAGTTTCTATCTTCCGTATCTTCAAATTATCTTTGCAAAAATTGCCCCAGTTTCTTGCCTTAGGGGAGACTGAAAATTTTAATATTATAGAGTCGAGCCCGTTAAGAGCGCCTACGTATCCCTCCACGGGAATCAGACCGTGCGTAGTTCTGCTTACATAAGATTTTTGGGAAGATATGGCAATCTAAGTACGAAGCCGTATCCGAATTGGAAAATCCACACATCTGCCTAGATGCATAGTTCGGCATTACATCATAAAAGATAAACAAGCCTAAAGTGTTACAATATTTTGACCGAATCCGACGGGGATTGCCTACTTATCCTGTTGCCATTCCAGGAATCAGGTCAGAAGTAGTTCAAACTTACATAAAAGAGGAAATATGGGAAATTCTTATATCAATGCAACCAAACTCTATGTGAGTTACTACGTATCCCACCTTGGGACTCAGGTCACGCGTAGTTCGCATTACATCAAGGATTACACTCAAAACCAATGCTAACTTGCGATCGCCTCAAACATAGTATCTTTTGACGGCATCTGCGTTGATTGCTTTTGGCCAAACTTGACCATCCATTTCTGCCAGAATCAGTGCTCCTCCGGATAAAACCCGATGAACCACATATGGACCTTGCCAATTCGGTGCAAATTTGCCCCTTGCTTCTTCTTGATTAGGAAAGATCTTCTTTAACACCAATTGCCCCGGTTTAAAGTCTCTCACTCTCACTTTCTTGCCAAAAGACTTGATCATGCGATTTTGATAAAGTTGCCCATGGCAAATTGCATTCATTCTTTTCTCATCAATAAGCATCAACTGCTCACATCTGATCTTCACCCATTCAGCATTTTCTAATTCAGCTTCTTGAATGATTCTCAAGGAAGGAATTTCTACCTCCGCGGGTAAGACTGCTTCTGTGCCATACACCAAAAGATAGGGAGTTGCCCCAGTTGAAGTTCTAGTGGTGGTGCGGTACCCAAGAAGTGCAAATGGCAACTTTTCATGCCAATCTCTATAATTATCAATCATCTTGCGAAGAATACGCTTGATGTTCTTATTTGCCGCCTCAACAGCTCCATTCATTTGAGGGCGGTATGCAGTAGAGTTGCGATGAGTAATCTTGAAACTCTCACAAGTTGCTCTCATCAAATCACTATTTAGGTTTGCACCATTATCAGTGATGATTGATTCAGGAACTCCGAATCTACAAATGATATTGTTGCGCACGAAATCTGACACCACTTTCTTGGTTACAGACTTGTGAGAAGTTGCTTCCACCCACTTGGTGAAGTAATCAATAGCCACCAAAATAAAGCGATGTCCATTTGAAGCGGCCGGCTCAATAGGACCAATAACATCCATTCCCCAAGCAACAAAAGGCCAGGGAGAACTCATTGCATGAAGTTCAGAAGGAGGTCTTTTGATCATATCTCCGTGAATTTGACATTGATGGCATTTTCGCACAAACTGAACACAATCAGTTTCCATAGTTAACCAAAAATAACCGGCTCTCAAGATCTTCTTTGCCAAAACAAAACCATTCATATGCGGCCCACAAACTCCCGCATGCACTTCCGTAAGCAATTTATTTGCTTCAACTGCATCAACACATCTTAAGAGTCCTAAGTCTGGGGTCCTCCTACATAGGATTTCACCGCTTAGAAAGAATTGATTTGCTAACCTCCGAATGCTCTTCCTTTGGACACTTGTTGCATTTTCGGGATAACTCCCGACCTTGAGATAATTCTTGATATCAAAATACCAAGGATGGCCATCTCGCTCTTCCTCAACTTGAAAACAATAAGCTGGCCTATCATGCAATTCAATTTCGATAGGATCAATATAATTCTTGTCAGGATGTTGGATCATGGAAGATAAAGTTGCCAAAGCATCGGCAAACTCATTTTGAAGCCTCGGAACATGCTTGAACTCTATCTTTGCGAACCTTTTGCACAATTCCTTGACACAACGCAAATAAGGAAGAATCTTTGCATTTTTGGTGTTCCACTCGCCTTGCACTTGGTGAATCAGCAAGTCGGAATCCCCAATCACTAAAAGTTCTTGAATGTTCATATCAACTGCCAATCGAAGGCCCAAAATGCATGCTTCATATTCAGCCATATTGTTAGTGCACGGAAATCTGAGCTTGGCCGAAACAGGGTAATGCTGACCCGTTTCAGAAATTAAGACAGCTCCAATACCAACACCTTTGAAATTTGCTGCTCCGTCAAAGAATAGACGCCAACCATCATATTCAGAAGAGATGTCTTCACCCAGAAACAAGACCTCTTCATCGGGAAAGTAAGTTCTCAATGGTTCATAGTTGTCATCAACAGAATTTTCAGCTAAATGATCCGCCAATGCTTGTGCCTTTACCGCCTTTTGGGTGACATAAACTATGTCAAATTCACTCAACAAAATCTGCCATTTTGCTAATTTTCCCGTGGGCATCGGCTTTTGAAAGATATATTTCAAAGGATCCATCCTCGAGATAAGATAAGTTGTATATGATGAAAGATAGTGCCTTAACCTTTGTGCGGTCCAAGTCAGAGCGCAACAAGTTCGCTCCAAGAGAGTGTACCTGGCTTCATAAGGAGTGAACTTCTTGCTTAGATAATAAATGGCTTGTTCTTTCTTCCCGGTCTTGTCATGTTGCCCCAAGACACATCCAAATGCATTTTCCGAGACAGACAAATATAAGATCAATGGTCTTCCGGGTTCAGGAGGAACTAACACAGGCGGATTAGATAGATACTCCTTGATCCTATCAAAAGCCTTTTGACAATCTTCCGTCCACTCAATAACAGCATCTTTCTTCAACAACTTGATTATTGGTTCACAAATAACCGTGGATTGTGCAATGAAGCGGCTTATGTAGTTCAAGCGGCCAAGAAAACTCATCACATCCTTCCGGCTCTTTGGAGGAGGCAAGTCTTGGATAGTCTTGATTTTGGACGGATCCAATTCTATACCCCTCCGGCTTACAATGAAACCCAACATCTTACCGGCGGGAACACCAAATGCACATTTCGCAGGATTAAGCTTTAAGTTATACCGCCGAAGGCGGTTGAAGAACTTTCTCAAATCGGTCAAATGCTCTTCTTTCTTCTTTGACTTGATAACAACATCATCTACATAGACTTCAATCTCTTTGTGAATCATATCATGGAAAAGAGTTGTCATTGCTCTCATATATGTTGCCCCGGCATTCTTCAAACCGAAAGGCATAACTCTATAACAAAACACACCCCAAGGCGTGATGAAGGCGGTCTTTTCAGCATCATCTTCATCCATCAGGATCTGGTGATAACCGGCAAAACAATCGACAAAAGACTGAAGCTCATGTTTTGCACAGCTATCAATAAGGATATGAATATTTGGCAATGGAAAATCATCCTTTGGACTTGCTTTGTTGAGATCACGATAATCAACACAAACTCTAACTTTGCCGTCTTTCTTGGGCACCGGCACAATATTCGCTAACCAAGTGGGATATTTGAGAGATCGAATCACCTTGGCGGTCAATTGCTTTTGCACTTCTTCCAATATTTGTTTGCTTGTGGAAGTTTTGAAGTTTCTCTTCTTTTGCTTAACAGGCGGAAATGAAGGATCAGTTGGCAATTTGTGAGTGACAAGATCGGTACTCAAACCAGGCATATCCTCATAGGACCAAGCAAAGATGTCTCGGTACTCGTTCAATAGTTCAATATAAGCTCTTCTTTCTTCCGAGGTCAGATGAACACTGATTCTGGTTTCTCTAACATCTTCTGAAGTCCCCAAATTGATTGACTCGGTTTCTTCCAAGTTAGGCTTTGGTTTGTTCTCAAATTGATCCACTTCTCTTGTTATTTCATCAGGAACGAAATCTTCATCAAACTCCCCAATACTCAATGCATCAGTGCCAGTTTGTTCAGTTGTTTCATTATATGTCACAAGCAAAGTTTCGGCAGTTTTGTTAAGTGGAAAGCTGAAACAGAAACAAACATTAATCAAAAGCGTAAAATAAAGTAAATAATTGAAGCATATCAAAATAATAGTAGGGAGAATGCAATGCATTTTATTTGTTTCAAAGCCTAGTTTAGGGAGGCATACATTAAAGCAAAACATGCAGAATGTAAACAGATCATTTTGAAAAGACATAAACATAAACCAAAAAGCAAAACACAGTTCAGGGCCTCAATCTGACTGTGACGCCAAAATAACTGTTGAGTTCATTCACCAGGTCTCTTCTACGGGGACACAGGTCCAATTGGCCATCGGATCCTTGGCCTCAACATTTCGCACAGGTGACTCCTCAGCACATTCTTCAATAATAACATCGCATTCCAAACCATCACTCAGAAACAAATCGCCAACTCCCTCTATCAGATCCGGTATATTGACTTCCGGTGCCTTGACGAATGACTGGTACAAGGAAGGAAGGGGTTCTGGCATGGCAATGGCTGGTTTCCTTTTGGCCTTTTCAATCTCTTTTTTGGTAGGACAGTAACCCAAGCCAAAGGTACCCAGATTCTTGGGCAAGCAGATGGGTTCGGTTATGCCGCTCAAATTTGCTCCCAATCCCGAACCAGGTTTGAAGCCATTTTTCAACATCTCCACAGCAATCATCTTGGGGACTCTGGGTAGGATACCTTTCTTTGAATCCTCATTTGATGCTCGGGTCACATTCATCAGCTCAACCGTGTGGAAAGTAGTCCCATCAAGTTCTGCGGCGTTGTCCACCATGGGAATCGTGGTGCTGGCATGCGTGGGGCTGTTTCCCTCGCCCTTGACCACTACTTCTTCATTGTTCCATATAAATTTCACACTTTGATGCAAAGTGGAAGGGACGGCTCCGGCCATGTGAATCCAGGGTCTTCCTAACAGCATGTTATAGGTAGACGGGATGTCGAATACCTGAAACTCCACAGAGAAGTTCACAGGACCTATCTGCAGATCAAGATCAATCTCTCCAAAGGTGCACCTTTGAGCCCCATCAAAAGCCCTTGCTTTCACATTGCTCTGTCTAATTTTGCCAGCGTCAATTCCAAGCTCCTTCAGAGTTGCTAATGGACATATATTGAGCCCGGAACCTCCGTCGATCAGTACCCGTCCAACAAATTTGTCCCTACATTTGACAACAATATGCAAGGCTTTGTTGTGTCCGAGACCCTCGGGTAGAAGCTCTTCTTTGAAGAAGGACACCTTGTGAGGTTCTAAAATTTGGCCGACCAAGACGGCCAAGCTCTCACCCGTGGTCTCAGTGGGCACCTCTGCTTCCTTGAGAACTTTTAGCAATGCATTTCTATGCGTTTCAGAGCTCATCAGCAAAGCCATAATGGATATGCGGGAAGGAGTATTCTTTAGGTGCTCCAGAATAGAGTATTCCTTTGACTGCATTTTCCTCCAAAAGTCCTCAGCTTCGGTGTCAGTCACTCTTCTTACAACGCCCTCCTTTTCCTTAAGACCTCGACCCAACTCCTCAGGCGTATAGAATCTACCAGATCTGGTCATGCCTTGTGCAGCAGCAACAGCAACAGTTACCTTTCCACTTCCGATAGGCACTTCAGAATAGTTCCAAGGAACCCTCTTGCTATCATATTGAAGGGGTGAGGCAAGCATGACGGTGACAGTTGGCCTCGGGATACCCGCTTGCACCAGAATGGGAGCTCTAACTTGCACAGATACTTTGGCCTCGTTAGCAACCCTCACATTGCTAACGGGAACAATGGTCCCTTTCAAATCGACTCCCTCCTCAAGGGAAATGACATTGACAGCATTGTTTCCATAGGCGGGAAGAGGATTATCTTGCACATTAGGCTGAGTTCCAGTAAGCTGGATAGTGCCTGATTTGATCAAAGCTTCCACTCTATCCTTGAAGGCATAACACCTTTCCACATCATGGCCCGCAGCCCCAGAATGATAAACACAATGCTTATTAACATCATACCACCTTGGAGGAGGATTTGGAGTATTGTCAGGAACAGGCTGCACAACTCCGGCGCTTCTTAATCTTTCGAACAATTGACCATAAGATTCAGCTATAGGAGTATATGTTTTGGGTGCTCTCCTCTCATAGCTTTGGTTAGGTCCTTGCATATTTGGACGGGCAGGAGCACGGGGTTGGTAATTTTGTGGGCGAGGAGGGTATTGTTGTGGTGCTGGTGCTCGTGGTGGAT
This sequence comes from Petunia secreta, assembly GCA_029990175.1. NCBI lineage: Eukaryota > Viridiplantae > Streptophyta > Magnoliopsida > Solanales > Solanaceae > Petunia > Petunia secreta. The sequence continues at coordinate 5,557,687 of JARKIP010000028.1, read as the reverse complement.
AATAACTGGGTTGTGCTTGATAGACAGGATATGGAGCGGGAGGAATTTGATAGTGACTAGGATAATTTGGGGGTGGTGCATTTGGGTAAGGAGAAGGAATATTTGGGTAATGAGGAGGTGCATTTGGGTAATGAGGAGGTGCATTTGGGTATGTAGAGTAGGTTGGTGGATTATCAAAGTTCAACCTCCTAGCCGGGCGGCGGTCAATGTCTGCGGCAACAGCTGTGACTTCTTCCCTCTTCTCTCTTCTTCTAGCATTGTTTGAGCTGGCCTGAGCATTTTGAGCACTTGACTTCATTTCAGCAAAGCTCACAATCCGACCGGATTTGATGCCTTCTTCCACCATCTCCCCCATTGTGAGAAGTTCAGCATAAGGTGCACCCATCATAGGAAGCATATGCATGTAATAGGAGTCGTCTTGAGCACGAATAAAATACTTTACCATATCCCTCTCAGTCATCGGGGGTTGCACCCGTGCAGCCTGTTCACGCCACCTCAAGGCGTATTCCCTAAAAGATTCTGTTGGTTTCTTCTTCAAATTGGCCAAGGTTATGAGGTCAGGGACCATCGCCACATTGTATTCAAACTGCTTTGTGAAATCACCAGCTATATCATCAAATTCATGCCATTTGCTTATGTCTTGTCTGGCAAACCATTCAGCGGCAATACCTTCCAGACTGTGGCTAAAGTAAGCCATCAGAAGTTCTTCTTTGCCTCCCGCCGCCCTCATTCTGTTGAGGTACTTGGTTAAATGAGCAAATGGGTCACCATGACCATCATACATGTCAAACTTCGGCACTTTAAAACCGGGAGGAGGGGTAATGTCCGGGAATAGATAAAGACTGCGATATGAAGTGCTTTGCCGTTTCTTAGTCACCTGCAAGTCCTTAATAGATTGTTGCATGACTTTCATTGCCTGGATTATCTCATCTTGTTCGCTTGTCCTTCCCTGTTTTTCCACGGCTGTGGGCATTTCATTCTGTGGCGGATAATCTGTGAAGTCCGCATTCTTCCCATTAGGGTCATGCTCATAATATAACGCCTCGGGATATCCCTGCCTTGGATCATTGGCGTTTGGAGGAGCAACGGCTACAGGAATGGGCGCTTGAGATTGTGGAGGACGGGGAGTGTCTTTAGCAGGCAAATATTGGTAGTGAGGAGGAGTGGGGTCGTTAGGATATGGATAATATGAAGGATAACCAGCGGGTTGGGCATTTTGCTGAGCGGGCGGGGTATTTTGACTAACTTGTGGGCGATTTTGTGGTGGTGGTGTTTGATTAAGTGGGTTGTTTTGGTATGTGGGTATATTGTGAACAGGATTGGCATTTAAAGGTATGTTTTGAGGGGCCTGCCCTTTAATGGCTGCTAGCTCATCGCTCAGCATCTGTATTTGTTTGGTCAGGTTCAAAATAAGGTCATCCTGAGCAAGGAGGATGTTTCCCCTCGAAGATCCAGGAGTTTCGAGAGTCTTATCATTGAGGACGGGAGGCTGATCATCATTACCGGACATTTTGTCGAAATTCTGAAGTGTATGTCAATGTGCAGAGGAAAGCCTTTAGATCAGCTCAATCAGCACAAATCAAACCTCTGTTTAGGAATAAACAAAAGAAAAATTCAAAAGGTAACTGTGTTAGTTTGCATGTTGTTGGTAAAATTTGCACGTAAGCACATAGCGCGCGTCACGTAGCGCTTTTGCATTTTAAACGGGCGATAAATTAGGCATGTGGCAACCACAAATAATGTGCGTAAAATAAAATGCGGACGCGTCCTACCCTGTAGGGTGCCTCTTTGTGCTAGAGGTAAGCCTAATCGCGCAAATTGCATACACATGTGGATATTATAATGATACAAACCGTTTGCCAATACAAAATTGGGATGTAAATAAACATTAGTAATTGCCATTAGTAATAAACCGGTCTCAAAATGTTACATCGTGATAGAGTTGGGATAATAATATCCAAATATTAAAAGGGGGAGAAGCATCAAGCTTTACATCGGGACAAAAGAAGGGAATTTTAGAAAACAAGAGCTAAATTCTGCTTCAATCTTTAGGAATCAGCAATAATCATCAGCATTCAGCAACATCATCAGGCAGGTGGCCTTTCAAGATACAACCGGTTTGTGGCGTAGAGATATCCTGAATATCCCGGGTAATGGCGAACTTGGTCAAACATCAATTCATCCAACGTTGTTATGGGCAGAATGTGAAGGCGAGAATGCCTTTCAGCTTCTTTGTCAACAAACCCAGTCTGCTCCCAAGGACTTGTTTCTATCTCCCCAGTTTCATAGATGTACCTTGCCCATGCGTAATACTCAGGAGAACATGGTGGGTTTTGATCTCGACGAATCAATTCTCTTTCTAAGCGAGCCCAGTCGTTACAGATGTTTGTTGCTTCAGGAACTGTGTAATTGGGTGCTTCATATTTGATTTCAGACTCCCGAATACCAGCAATGAGTGGGATGGACTGTAATAACCCGAACTGCCTCATCACACGGATTGGAGCGTAAGGTTGGATGCTCCTGAACCCGATCAACCTGATATAATACCGATCGGGACTCCTTAAGCGAACTTCATGATTGCCAATCCATGAATAATTCCAGTGAATGTCCGCGCCACTCAAACCCTTTATATCATCATACCAACCTTGAGCAGTCTTATGACGTCTGAAATTTCCCATTCTTGCATGGTGTGTGGCGATTCGATTTCCATTTTGAGGAATCAAATCATCCAATGGGCCTCGAGTGCAAAGATGCTCAATAACCCAGAGTTGCAAAAGAAGATTGCAACCAGAAAAATGACAATTCCCTCCTTTAGAACACTCAGTCAAAGCGCCCAGTATATCGGCCAAAATCATGGGAACCAGAGTAGTCTGCCTCCCATTTACGCCCTCAAATATAGATCGGACCACGGTGCTAAGTCGCATGTCAACTGTGTCATAGCCACAAGGAAATACTAAAGTGCCAAGCAACGCCAGTACAAAAGCTTTGGGCCTGAGCTTCTCCCATTTATGTTCAGTGCATTTGAACGCCCTTGGATTGGCACGATAAGATCCCTTTTTCCCGAAACGGTCAAACAAATATTTCAAAGATACTGTGCCCTGGGTTTTAGTTATCAGTGATGAAGAGTAGTTTAATTCAAACATTTTGCAGAACTTTTTCTCACACTTCTCCATGGGCACAATCAACTCACGGTCATCCAGGGCCAAATTGGTAAAACCAGAAATTTCCTCTAAAGTAGGGCATAATTCACAATCTGGAAAACGGAAAACGCCCTGCTCAGGATCCCATAGTCTTATTAAAGCCTCGATAAGACCCTTGTCTCCCTGGATATCCATTAATGAAACTAGGTTCCCTGTTTTCCTTATGACCAAAGAACCATGATCTCTTCTGATGTTATCCCACCAGTCTTTGAGAATTTTTGGGCAAGTGTGGATCATCTGAGTGTTCCAGAAACTCGGAAAAAGATGGTCTGCATTCATATCTATAAAACAACAAAAGACACGACATGAGATCCCAGATTTGACATGGCAAAGGGCTTGGAGTTCATTATAATATCCACACGATCACATAAGATGCAACGTCGTTGGGTCTGCAATAACCCGTCAACGAAAGGGCGGTTTCTTAATTCCTGGAAACGGTACCAAGGACCGGGTCCAAACTAAGGTGTATATGCATGCATGACCTAATCTCCTTCTAAGAGTGGGCTAACGGTTGAGGCTGACTCGACCTATGCGGGATAGACCTGGCCTCACAACGCAGTAGAACTGGCCATGACAAAACCAGGCAATCTCAATATCCCGAACTAACTTTGGTGACACGAAAGAAGTTTCAAAGGTGAGGTAAGGGCAATGCCCTTCCTGCATAACTACCCGTCAAGCGGGTGCCCCGTGATGAAATCGAGGAGGTGAAAGAGAATTGACAGGCTCCATGAGGGAGGAAATATGAACGGAATGCGGACTATGCACAAATAAGAACATGCTTTATAAACAATCAATCTAATCATACAAACAAACATTTATTTAAGCTATGTATACTAGTTTAGGCATTCAAACAATAATTAGTTAAGCTACGCATACATACAATCAACACATGTATAAATAAAGCAAATTCGTGAAAATCTTTTGGTTAGAACCATTTGCGCAATCCCCAGCAGAGTCGCCACGCTGTTGAACCCCAAAAAAATTACCCTTTCTTTAGGAAAGGATAGGTTTCGGAATATTTCAACAAAGTGGGATTCCAAAGGGTTTCTTTGGAGTCGCCACCTAATTTAAGGATTATTAGGAACCTAAGTTAACTAAGGAGTGCAATTTAACTTTTATTTAAAAAAAATTAAATTAAATTCAGAGATTCTTAGGTAAGTGGTTCTGTTAAATTCGAAAGAAGGTCCTTATTACGGGAGCACTTTCGAAAATCCGCCAAAGGCGGTTAATCCGGCGATTTTCACGAATTTTACTTGAAATTTGGTTTGGGACAAATTTTAAATAAAATAAATAGGTAATAAATAATACAGAGAAGATAAAATTGATTATGACAATATTTGAACAAAATTTAAGATTAATTAAATGAATAATGAGATAAGGGTTGATTAATTGACTAAATAAATAAGGGCTACTTAAAATTAAGTAAATAAATTTAACAAATGATTGGATAAAGAATAATAATTGATTGATTAATTAATTAGATAAATAAATAAATAGATAAATGACTTAAGTGGATAAATAAATATTTATATGATTTCAATTAGATGAGGGATAAGCGATAATAATTTGACTAGTTAAATATAATTTGATTAAGCAAATAAATGATTAATTAGAATTAATTAGTTAAATAAATAAAATAAAATAAATAAATGAAATAATAAATAAATACCACTTAAATAACTTTGTAGATAAATGAATAAATAAATAAATAAATAATTATCATTGATTAGGTAGATAAATGATTAATTAAAATTAAACAGGTAAATTGATAATAAATGCCACTTAATTAATTTAATTAATGAATAAATAAGTGAATTAATAAATGGATAAATAATTGACTAAATATAAATAATGAATAAATAGGTACAATTTTAATTTTATTTCTTTTGCACTCGATAATTAACTAAAGGTTTCTACTATCTTAAATTAATTGGCGAGTCCCAAAGAGACGGGATATGCAATTTATAAACAATCTTAGGCAAACAATAAGATAACAATTCAATTAAAGCGACTAATCTACCAGGCTTCTAATCATACAAAGTCCTAAAACATGCTTTCTAAAAGGGGACGGGAGAGAAGGAGTTTCAGAAAATAGAACCCAGGATAGCGAACTTAAGTCGAGCCTTGGACTTTGTGATTTTCATTTTTTCTTTCTTTTACATTTTCGGGGATATCAAGTCCCGAAAATGCGGAGCGGGTCAAATAACTTCAAATGCAAACAGCCGTCCCAATTTGTGAGTTTTAGCCAACTCGATCCCGGAAGTTCATGCAAAAAATAGAGATAAAGAGAAGATATGGATTAATACCTACTCAAAATTGGAATAACTTTTCAATCCTAGAAAGAATGATCAAATAACCCAAACAATTAAGTACTGCTAGCAGCCTAGATGATACGAATTAAAACAGGACTCTTCATTTGACATGTCAAACTAAACTAAAAAAAAAATCGTCATAAGCCAAGTAGGAATACCATCTAACAAATGACTACAATAAAGTAACTTTCGACAGTTTTATACCTTGCGCCCAAAGACATAAAAGATACTGAGTACATTTATTAAGCTACATATTATGGTGTCTAATAACTTTAATCCAACATGTTTCAAACCATTAAAGGTTAAATTTGAATTAAATGTATCAATAACTACAACAGGATCTCCTTTTAAAAAAAAACAGAGGAGCCAATTTTCAAGCTAAAGATGCAATCTTCCAGCACTTGATTAATTTTACGCACAATGATCCTGAAACAATCTACACTTTATCATGACGAGAGAAAACCAAAGAGCAAGGATGACTAAACAACATACAGACATTCAATAAAGTTAATGGGAGAGAAAATAACTTTAATCATTAGTAGTTCCATGAATTGTTCGATTCAAACATATCACATTCTTAAATTTAATTCAGTTATGTGAAATGAAACAGTTAGCAAGCTTGACTTTGACAAAAGACCTTTAAAAAAAAGAAACTAATCTATTGATAGATTACTTAAATTCCAGAGAGGAAATTTGGAGTTCAGATGCAAAGGATGATGTAGGCATTTGCAGCAAAAACAAGATTGTCAAGCAATTTGCTTCCTTCTTCTATCTAGTTTATACGCTTTTACAATTTTAGTACTATGGAAGAACTTTAAGTCTCAAGTTCTGTGATAAAGAATGGAAGTATCTCATATCAAGCTGAAGAAACATGCCTGTGACTCAAAGTCAAATGCCTACTGTCAAACAGATGAAATGAAAAATTGTTTATATTAAATGATGCACAAGTATATTCCCACAGTTATTTCGGTCAAAGCATAGCTTCCTAATTGTGTGTCAAGAGCTTCTGGTGTCCACAAGTGAAAATGATATTGGAGCTTCTCTTGAAGTCAATCAAGTACAGACAAAGCTAAAAAAAAACTATTATAGTTAAGAAAAACAATGGCCAATCCAACTACATATGGCATGCTTGAAAAGTTGATATATACGAAAAAAAATGGTGAGTAAAGGAAGTTAGATCATTCATTGAGGATTCATGTTATGCAGATTAGCGGATTACATTCAACCTGATGCCAACTCCCTCCTACTATTCCAGGACCTGCAACACCTACACTCTCCTCACAGACTCCCTCACTCACATACCTACTTAAACCAACAGAGCCAACCCCTACAAGCTTACACTATCTCCAAAACAGTTCTAAATACTAGACAAACTACCTGAGAAAATCCCTGACCCTACCTGCTATGCTCCCACAACCCAAAGAAGGCATCAGACCACCTAACAACTCCTTTAAACACCTGCATCTACCTGGACAAAACCTCAGACCAACAGAAACCAACTCAGCTCTCACCTACATCCAAACACACACCCTACCTCAGCATACTAACAAACTCCAAACAAATAGCACACATACAGACCTTATACACTTCACTAAACACCTGGGGACACTCCTCTCATCACCCTGCTAACAACTGGAACAAGCAGCACAGATCACCCCTCCTCAGCTTAATTGAAACTCACAAATTCCATCTTGCCTGCTGCCTGCATATTTACCCACTGCCTGCATATCACTCTCACTGACCTCTCATCACCTCTACAGCACATACTTATCAGGCCCTATAACAACTCCTACAAACCTGATACTACAGCCTTGCTTCTACTTCAAACTCCCTGAACAAACTGCTTACCACAGACCCTCTAAGCCTAACCAGAGGAACAACTACTCTACCTCCTATACTGCTAGAAACAACACCCTCCACTCACTTCACAAACCCCTGCACACACTCCCTGGATTCCACTGGATCAGACTAATCCTACAAACAGAAACCTAACTTCACCACCCTCACATTCTTGCAAAACAAACTAGAACCAAGCCAAGACCTGAACCTCCTCACCTCACATACACCTGAGGCAAACAACTCATATAGAAATGAGAACATAAAGAAAGCAGATTACAGCTTCTTTTAACAGAACTAAAGCATGAGACGAGTTCAAAAATTAAAACTTTGTGTTCCTAGAACAACACAATAAAGAATCGATTATGTGATATCTCCTCACATCAACAGCGTATCAGTATACTTTCAACATGATGAATAGAGTACTAAGCTCAAACTAACTTAACACGATTCATACGTAATACCATTTCAACTTTCAGGAATCGACAAAAAATAGTTAAGAAAAATGGAAAATAATGAGTGTTACCTTTCGTGGAGCAGTGAACAAAAGCGAAAACTGAAAAATGGACGCGACTCGACCAAGCGACGACGACGACTGGTGAAGCGACGACACAACTAATGAAGCGATGACACAAAGTCGAAAGCGATGCTCGACTCGCAACCAGAAACTAAAGCACTATCTGTATTTTTAGTTGAGAAAAAATATAACGTATAAAATGCTGCCGTTTTTTCTGTGTTAGAATTCCCAACCCCTGAAAAATGAAAGAATGAGGGATTAAATACCTCTAGGCTAGGGTTTCGGATCCCCTTGAATACCCCAAAGAATCCTTGCCTATTTTCGTGTATCCCTTGTAGAACAAGGGTGAATTTGGTCAAATCCCTTAGGGATTGTACCGAATTCATCCTTGTCATCAAGGATATTCCGTTAAGATCAATCTACGGCTCGGATTGCAGCTCCATTTGAAATGAACGAATAGGATTAGTCGAGTTCGTACTGGAGAGAGGGGAAAAGAGAGTGGTGGGAATCATGGAGTACGATTTCTTGGACGGATTCGAAGTTGGAATCAATCGCGGATCAGGAAGAACAGAAACGGGTTAACGGGTTTTGGGTCGCGGGTGAGCTTTGAGAAGAACTGATATGCGCGTGTATGTGTGATGTATGTATATGTTTGCGGAAATAGGCTGGATTTAAAGTGCAAAAAGCAATTTTAGCCCTCTTCTGAGAATAGACTAGGAAATTAAAAGGATTGCGCGATAGGACAGAAATTAGGATACACTTTGTAATTTTAGCCTTCTCTTGGAATGAATTAATTTACTTTAATTAAATTTAATTAATTAATTTCAATTCAAATAATTTAAATTTAAATTTTATTTTAATAATTGATTCTCATTTTAATTAATTAGCCATTAATTATGTCTCGGGACGAAATTGGGTGTCAACATGTACACATATTATTTTATGCGTAAATATTAGTTATGTACTTTGCATGACGTTAACAATCCATTTGTTGTTTGGCTACATGTAGTTTGGGTACTATTTTCATATATAGTTCTGTTGCTTTGGTCTAATCAAAGCTCATTCAAGTACATATCTATATTTTCTTTGGTGCTCATCAAGGCTAGAGTTTATAATGAGTGAGAAATCTCAACAATTTGGTTAAATTGATCTAATTATTGTGCATTTTAATGCGAAACGACCCAAATATGCACCAACCCACTTGGTTAGTGTCTTATGCACTATAATCAAGTATATCTAAGACTAATAATGTTACACTTTGTGTGAGTTCTGCATTCAACCCAAGGTTTACTTGCAGTATCAACAGAACACGATCGAATAGACCAAGATGGATACAATAAGTGTATATACACACCAAAATTACACCCTTATTCACTATAATTCAGATCAAGCAATAGTGGGATCATTCTTTATTTCTAAGATTTGGAAAATATAACAATATGCGTACACATAAAATAATATGTGTACACATAAAATAATATGTGTACACATATTATTTTATGTGTAAATATTAGCACGATGATATGCTTGGTTCCACTGGAAAATATAACAATATGCGTACACATAAAATAATATGTGTACACATATAATAATATGTATACACATATTATTTTATGTGTAAATATTAGTTATGTACTTTGCATGACGTTAACAATCCATTTGTTGTTTGGCTACATGTAGTTTGGGTACTATTTTCATATATAGTTCTGTTGCTTTGGTCTAATCAAAGCTCATTCAAGTACATATCTATATTTTCTTTGGTGCTCATCAAGGCTAGAGTTTATAATGAGTGAGAAATCTCAACAATTTGGTTAAATTGATCTAATTATTGTGCATTTTAATGCGAAACGACCCAAATATGCACCAACCCACTTGGTTAGTGTCTTATGCACTATAATCAAGTATATCTAAGACTAATAATGTTACACTTTGTGTGAGTTCTGCATTCAACCCAAGGTTTACTTGCAGTATCAACAGAACACGATCGAATAGACCAAGATGGATACAATAAGTGTATAGACACACCAAAATTACACCCTATTCACTATAATTCAGATCAAGCAATAGTGGGATCATTCTTTATTTCTAAGATTTGGAAAATATAACAATATGCGTACACATAAAATAATATGTGTACACATATTATTATATGTGTACACATATTATTTTATGTGTAAATATTAGCACGATGATATGCTTGGTTCCACTGGACATATATGTGTACACATATTATAATATGTGTACGCATATTAGTATATGTTTACACATATAAGAATATGCGTACACATATTATAATATGTGTACGCATAATTGATATGTGAAGTTGAAACATCTGTGTTTTAATTATGTATTTTTTGGTGTGAAGTTGAACCTTAATGGTAGGAAACATTCGATACGTAATGAGCAAAAAAACTATATGCCTGAGACCTTGTGGGTATTGGAAACATAATTAAAATGATGAATGGTTAATTGTTAAAAGTTACAAAGATCAAATACGCAATAGTAAGGAAAATTGTTCAACATACAAGCTGTTACTCGATTCAAATGTTCTACTACCCAACACCACTACTATTTCAAACTGCTGATTGTACTCCTCGATGGGGACATGTCGTTTTTTTGTGGCCAAATCTTTTGCATATTCCACATCTATTCCTCCTGCTTTTAAATGCTTCCCCAACTGATGGCATTCTCTTGGTCCTCCTCCTTCCCCGTGGGATCTTCACATAAGGTGGACGTATTTTTCTCTCGTAAAGCTCCGGAGGAGCATTCCACAATTCCTCTGGTAAGATTGGATGTATTATGTCTGCATAAGCGAGAATGTACGTATTGGTGTAATAATATGGAGAAGTATAATTGTACAATTCGCTCCCATATGCTCCATACTGACGTCTTATGGCTGCGCAAGCATGTACACAAGGATACATATCAATCTGAAACTTTCGACACGAACATGTTCTTTCGCTTAGATTGATATTGACAGCATCATCTCCAGTACCAACTGAATACATATCCGTGCCATTGGTAACAACCAACAACCTTGCTCCCGCGTCAATATTTTTCTTTAATATATCCTCAATTAAAGGGACACATGGCTTTGTATGTTTCATGAACATCGTACGCCTCTCATGAAATTTTTCAGAAAAGTTTCGTATGATAGCATTGAACAAAGCTGTTATGGGCATTTCTCTTTCATCCTTTAACATTGAGTTCATCGACTCAGCAATGTTAGTCGTCATCACACCAAACCTACAATTATGTGTAAACATTATAATAGGTGTAACCAGATACTTCAGAAATATAAACTTAACTTTGTTAATATGAGTACACATATAATAAGATGTGTACACATATTATTTTATGTGTATACATCTTCAGCAAGTAGGGAGATCTTAATAGCTTGCACATAATATTTATATGTGTACACATATTATAATATGTGTACACATATTGTGCGATGTGTACACATATAAATATTATGTGCACACATATTTTCACTGCTTACATGCCAAACAAGATGTGTTATTAGTACCTATTTCCTTTAAAGTATGCTCTTCTCCAGCGCTCAAATCCAACCCGCTCAAGATATGTGGCAGCCTTGTCACACTTGGTCCGGATTTCACCGAAATGTGACTCAAATTCCTTCTCCGTATATGCATCTGCTGCTGCATGAAAATTTCCCATGAAAGTGCCACAATGAAAATTTGTCCGGATGCTTTGAGATAAGTGCCACTTGCAAACTCCATAATTAGCTTCAGGAAAGATCTTTGATACTGCCTTTACGATGCTTGGATGCCTATCAGAAATTACGCACAACTCATTGTCGCTGGGGAGTATACCAACCAACTGTTCGAAAAAGAATTCATAAGATGCATCACACTCAACGTTTACAACACAAAATGCTAATGAAAAAATATGTGTCTCTGCGTCTTGTGCCACAGCAGACAATAAAACTCCCCCATACTTTCCAGACAAATGAGTTCCGTCTACAGCTATGACTTTCCTCATATACGCAAATCCCCTAATCCATGACCCAAGGGATACAAAAAAATACAAGAAGTTCCCATCGCGATCAACCTCCAAAGTTGTCTTGGTACCTTCATTTGAAGTCCTGAGCATATAACGGTACGCATCCAAAACCTCGTACCCGTGCTCTGGAGTCCCTCTTGTCAAAGACTTGGCAATAATACCTCCCATTCGACCCTTCCAATAACTAATGTTAGAACCCAAATCCCTATTGACTGCTTGCCTAATTTCCTTTGTAGTTGGACCTTTTCCCTCGTCATACCAGGACTTCATGAATTCACCAACGACTTCCGCTGAGGCGAGTGGATGATGACTTGAGAGGTGCTCTAACCCGCATGTATGCTTGTTCCTATAAACTTTAATCATAAAGGTATCATCATTTAAATACTTGGTGGCTCGAAGCCACCACTTGCAATTAATATTTACACAACGGACACAATATACGGTTTTGGTATGCTTAACTGACTTGAAACAAAAATGCTTCTTCAGTGCAGCAATCTTCAAAGCCACAACTAAGGCGCGTTTGTTTTTGAAAGTTAAACCCTTATAAAACCCGGTGCCGTCATCCTCACCGTCTAAGCTGTTTGGTGTAGCTTCCACATTATTTACATCATTGCTACCAACAAATACATCATTACTCCCAATAACAGGATTAGGAGTTAACTCCACATTGTCTTCTTTGTCAACATCATCTTCAGCCTCATCTTCTTCAGCCTCATCTTCTTCTCGTTCATGTTCTCCTTCACCTCCTTCAGTCTCTGACATTTCCATATTGAAAGGCTCTTGATCACCAATGTCATCCCATCCGTTAATAGAACAATCATAAGAGCGTCCATGATTTGGCATCACATTGATGTTTGAAACTTCCACTGACCTATCCTCCAAATATACCCTTAAAGTCGGTCTATTACCAGCTCCATCGACATCGGCAAGGTAAATAAGGAGATCGTCATCATTCTTTATTCTACAAGGATGACTCTTTTGCTTTGAACAGATGCTGAGCATATATGTAATGCAAAGATTATTTGGATCATGATTTACCGAACATCTGTTAATAATCTTTTCAACTAACTCAGAATACGTAACCTCATTATTCACAACAATTGGCACCGTCTCCCTAGACTTCGAAATCCAAGTGAAACAATCACGACTCTCCACCCATTCCCCAAGAAAATCAATTGCCAACAGTAGCATTATTGGGAAAAATACCTGTAAAAAAAAGAGATTTTTCATCACTCCATGAAAACACCAGTATATGTGTACACATAATATTATATGTGTAAAAAGAAAACCTGCAAACAATATGTTATATGTGTACACATATTAAATTATGTGTACACATATTTAATATGTGTACACATAATTTAATATGTGTAAGACGAAAATCTGGTATCCTCGTCTTATATGTGTACAGATATTTATAAATGTGCATACATAATATAATATGTGCACACATATTTATAAATGTGTGCACATAATATAATATGTGCACACATATTAGATGCTACAATACATCCTCGCCACTGTTCATGCATCGTCGTTTACCAAATGAAACCCAGATTTTAGGAATAAAAACCACATGCATTGTACAATAATAAAACCTTGCACTCACCAGAGATGATAAACGACAACCTATGAAGCGAGAATCAAAATCCGATTCAGAAATGAAATAATTGGGGAAATGAAAAAATTGATTTTATAATCGGAACATACTAAAAATGAGTACAATTGATGAGGAAAAACTAATATCAATCTATGGGGGCAAAATTTAGAGCTGATTGAAGCAAAAATAATTGGGCGGGAAAGGAATTTTTTGCTTTCGTCGGCGAGGGAAAGAGGAGAGGAGAGAGAGGAGAGAGAATGGGAAGGGTTTTTGCCATTTTTGGCTAACCGAAAGACTTTATATTGGAGGGCCCTTTTGTATTTTTCAAAACCTTGGGGTGATGTTTGTTAAGTGATCTAAATGATTAAACACCTAATTAAGCCCTTGTCCCTCCCACCCATTCTTAAAACTTGAGTCCTATATAACTATTTAAACACTTGTGAGTCCTTCTCACCCAAAAGCCCCACTTAGGTCCTATCAGTAAAGTTGTTTTGCACAAATCCTACACTTATGTATTAGTCAAAAAAATAATGCAGTAGATGAAACCTTACATAAACAGAACTAAGGCTGAGGACTCAACGGTTGAAGAGCTGGAATTTTTTGGGGGAAGCTTACCTATGTAGATTGAGAAATTAGAGATTTTTGGAGAAATTGGGCGTTGGGGGAAGGGGGTAGATGGATATGTGGGTTTTTGGGGGAAGGGGGTTGGGTTTTTTCTTGTTTGGAGGGAGAGAGAGTGACTGAAATGGGGAGCTGGGCGGGGTAATAAAATAGTCAATCCGACCTGCGGTCAGATCAATTAAAAAAATTAATATTTTATTATTATCCGATCGCTGCAGTCGGACATTTAAAAAAAACTTATTTAAAAAAATTAACCCAAATGTCCAATTGCCGCGGTCGGATAGGGGTGTCCGACCGAACTTTGGTTCGAAATTTTCGGTCTGAAAACAATTGAATTTTAGTAGTGACGGCTGTGGTAACGTAAGGCTCGGGTAAGGAGGTAGAAAATCTGTTTATCAACACTTCCGCTAATAGTTTCTGCTATAGGTATGTCTACTTATCCCCGTAAGAATATTGTGTTCAAAGATTCTGTGTATATAGTACATGAATTGTTTATGTGCTATGAATTACTATTAGTTAACAGCAAAGTCAACAACTTACTGTTTCGGTCATTCTTCAAATAGCTGCTGTTAATTATGATTTAACACAAGTAGTAATTTCTGTATCACGTTCATAAATGTCTCTCGCCTATGCTTCAATTTCGTCATTGTTGCTATCCAACATAGTGAAACGGATACAAGCCGATTCCCTTAACAAACTTAACGAAAAACCAAGGATTAAAAGATAAGTAAAGGTAAATTAACTATAACAGGTCATGATAGATTCTTCATTTGTCAACCATTTACAGTCATTGAACTAAGAAACCAATCAAACAAGAATGAAGCCATGAAAGTTTTACTAAAGATCAGTTCAGTTTATTTTTTCTTTTAGACCTCACCATAATATACGTTGTTATCAATCAATAACTCTCGAACTAACCTGCTAAAGTTTTTAATGCATTAAAATTTCTAATCTCAAACTTAGCGTAGCTCAGGAAATTTAACTAGATAAAGAAGCAAAGCAAGCCAAGATAGATTATATCATCAAGAAGATATATATATTACTATATAATACCCACTAAGGGGTCATCTATTATGAACATGGATAAGTCGGATAATGTTGATGAGCCAATTATTTAGACAGTGGTTGGTGAGGCAATTGGGCTAGAGGATAAACTACAAAGTGGCCAAACAACTAGATGGCCCAACAATAGATTTGCTTGGGATCCTGGTAAATAAATATTGCTGTGAGGGAACAAGAAGGGTATCCAAATTTTTAAATGCTTAGGCAAAGTCTTGTCTTTCTTATCCACAATTCTCTGAGCCACTCATCCCCCTTCTAAGTATCTTCGTTTAATTTCTGCGATCTCCCTTTTGTTATTCTGTAATCGTCGAGCAACTTTCAATTAAAAAAAACTTCCTATTACTTATTAATCGAATTGGTTGTTGTTTGGTTACTGTTCAATTAGCTGGTAATAGTAGCTAATGCTACATCATTTCATATTAGAGCAGGCTAGAAATTAAGTAGATGCAGGTTTGGAAGGATAGAACAAGATTTTGTAATAGGAAGAATACAAGAACCAGTAATTACATAAATAAAACAACGCAAAAAAGGTCATCATAAAGAATATACATAATGTAGTTTCATCTTATCCAACTCGAGGAATCAACTGCTGTTTTGGAGGTGGACAAAATCTCAAAATATCAGGGTCCGTCTCGAATTGAGCCATGTCATTCTCCTTCAACCCTATCCATGCTTCTATTCCATCACCATTTTTTTGTGTCAATCAGACTAACTAATTCAACACATTTCTTTAAGTCGCTCACCCAGAATGGCTTTCCCCAGCCAAAGTCGTCTTCATACCAGGGTAATTTGCACAAACTAGTGCGGACATAAATTCCATCTCGTGTTTCTGACCAAGTGTGCTGTAGCTATCAAAGTTAGAGGTAATATCATTGTTTCTTGCCTTACCGATGCCTTCAGATGAGTCCCTTGATGCATTTCCTACCAAATTAACAAAGTCAGATAACTCCTCTCTTGACTGGTTTCCTTCAAGTGTTGCAATTGCAGCCACGCAGAAATTCCCAAGAGCATGTTGTAAAGATGGTAAAATTGATTCTCTCCTCAAATTAACAGGAAATATTAAAGCAGAGTCCCTTGAACGTCCATGTTTGGCTGAGGAAATTGTTATAGTGAAAATGGGAAACTTATGTAAGCTTGAGGTGAAGAGAAACAATGGAGGATAGAGAGAGTCGGTTCATGTGGAGAAGAAAATATCTTCTCTCTCTTCTGTATATCAGCAAGATCCAATTGGATCATAGTATTTATACATAACACAAATGTGTCGGGTCGGAATAAAAAAAGATCCGGACAGGGGCCGGGTCCCCACATTAACTAATAAAGGTATAAGCTATACTACCAAATTATGTACATGAAAAATATCGCAAGCCTAACTACTACACTTCAACTACTTTGCAATGTGATAAGCCTGTATCCAAATATTGATTGTGAGCTCTAACACCCCCCCCCCCCCTCAAGCTTGAGGGTGGATACACACCAAGCTTGGAGGGAATATGATGATATGGAACACCTGGTAAAGCTTTGGTCATAATGTCAGCAGGCTGCTCTGAGGAACAGATATGTGACAGAGAGATTAACCTAGAATAAAGAACATCACGCACAAAGTGGCAATCGATTTCGATGTGTTTAGTCCGCTCATGGAATACTGGATTTTGCAATATGTAAAGCAACCTGGCTATCACAAAAAACTGGGATGGGAGAGTGAAAGTGTAAGCCCATATCACCTAACAGTCAAACAAGCCAAAGAATTTCAGCAACAACCTTTCAGATAGCCCTATATTCTGCCTCAGCAGAGGAGAGGGACATTGTAGGCTGTTTCTTGGACTTTCAAGAAATTGGAGAACCTCCCAAAGTAACATAAAAACCAGTGATAGAGCGTCTAGAAATGGGGCAAGCTGCCCAGTCAGAATCTGAAAATGCTTTTAGAGAAAAGTCAGGTGTATTAGACAGAAGTATACCTTAAGCTGGGTTAGTCTTTAAGTATCGTAAAACATGAACACCAGTCAAAAGATGAGGGACCCGAGGAGCAGCCATGAATTGGCTTAAATGTTGGACTGCATAAGCTATGTCCGGCCTTGTGTGTTGGAGAAAATTGAATTTGCCAACAAGCCTTCTATAAAGGGAAGGATCAGGAAGCAACTTTCCAACATGAGGATGCAATTTCAATGCGGGATCAATTGGAGTCAACATAGCCTTCAGGTCTGAACAAAGAAACTCTTGTAGGAGGTCCTTGGTGTATTTATGTTGATTCATCAAGTAACCTTGATCCACTTTGGTAACTTCCAGACCAAGGAAATAGTGAACAGGCCCTAAGTCCTTAATCTTGAAAGTAGCATCAAGAAAAGACTTTAAGGCTAACATCTCAGCATTGTCATTACCAGCCATCAAAATGTCATCTACATAAACTGCTATGAGAACAATAGAAGAATCTGTGGTTTTAATGAACAATGAATAGTCATTCTTGCTAGGTGAGTAACCCCTTGAGAGAAAAGTGTGAGATAACTTGGCAAACCACTGTCTAGAGGCTTGTTTTAGACCATAAAAGGATTTCCTAAGTCTACATACAAGGGGAGAGTTCGTTGAACCATGTGGAATAGAAAGGCCTAGGGGTATCTTCATATAAACTTCTTCATTTAATTCACCATGGAGGAAAGCATTGTTATCATCCAATTGGTGAACATCCCATTTATGTTTAACAGCAAGGGTCAAAAGACATTTAACAGTGGTTAACCTGACTACTGGACTGAATGTTTCAGTATAATCAATGCCAGCTTTCTGAGAATCGCCTTTAATAACTAACCTAGCCTTATACCTTTCCAAGGTACCATCAGACTTTTGCTTGATTTTGTATACCCATTTGCAAGGTATTGCTTTCTTACTAGGGGGCAAGGGAACAATGTCCCAAGTGTGGTTAGTATCAAGTGCCTGGAATTCATGTAACATTGCCTCCTGCCAAGCAGGATGACCAGCAGCTTGATGGTAAAATTGAGGCTTATGTTGTGATATCTCAGTTGAAGTGAAAGTGGAGGAAGGGGGAAATGAAGGAATGGCAGAATAGCATACAAAATCCTGTAAATAAGCAGGTCTAGATGTTGTCCTTGAAGATTGTCTCGTGATAGGTGGGGGAGATGGAACTTGGGCAGGCTAGATAGGTGGATGTTGAACTGGTGCATCTCGGACAGAGAGTTGTTCCTGAATGGGAGAGGGGTCAGGAACAGAAGTGGGTACATGTGAGTGATGACTAGGCTGTGAAGGATAATAATAAAAAAAATCAGAAGTAGAGGATGGAAACATAGAAGAAGGAGAAGAGTGGTATGGGAAGATGTGTTCGTGGAACACAACATCCTTGGAGAAAAGAATGGAATGAGTGTCCATGTTGAGAAGTTTGTAGCCTTTTTTACCTAGAGGATAACCTAAAAACACACATCTGGAAACCCTTGATTGAAATTTGTCTCTACTAACTTTGGGTACAGTGGCAAAACATAGGCAGCCAAAAGTCTTTAAGTAATCATATGTTGGAGGGGAATGATGGAGTTTCTCATAGGGAGAGAGGTTGGTAAGGACTGAATATGGGAGCCTATTAATGATGTACGTGGTAGTGAGTACACAGTCTCCTCAATACTTGATGGGAAGTTTGGATTAGAAGAGTAGGGCCCTAGAAACTTCCAAAAGATGCTTATGCTTTCTTTCAACCACATCATTTTGTTGTGGTGTGTGAGGAATTGAAGTTTGGTGGAGAATACCAACTTCAGAATAAAATGAAGATGCTGCATTACTTGAGCCAAGTTCAAAGGCATTATCAGACCTTATGGTAAGGACTGACTTGTTAAAATGAACTTGAACCATCTTAACAAAGGCCTTGATGATAGTAAGAGCATTATTTTTGCAAGAAAGCAAGTGGGTCCAAGTCACCCTAGTATAGTCATCTACAATGGTTAAGAAATATCTAAAACCATTGTATGTCCTAGTGTGATATGGTCCCCAGAAGTCAATATGCACAAGTTGGAAAGAATCAGTGGTATGAATAGTACTATTAGGAAAAGACATCCTCTGTTGTCTGGCCATAGGACAAATAGAACAGACAAAGGTTTGTTTAGGAGAAAGTTTATCTGACAAGAAAGGAATATACTTCATCCTGTGAAATGGAACATGGCCCATTCTTTGGTGCCAAAACAAGTCCGTCTTATTTATTGAAAACACAGAATTACATGAAGTTGTGCAAGCATTGTAAGAGCATTTGGAAACATCAGAAGTACAAGAAACTGAATTGAAATGATTATTTACATACGGCAGTGGACTAGAGATGGGAGAGCCAGATTCAATGATGTAGAGACCATTTGAAGCTTTACCAATTTCCAAGGGCCTCTTCAGAGAATGGCCCTGTAAAGAACATGTAGCACCAGTAAATATGGTTGTACAGTGGAGTTGAGTAAGTAATTGAGAAAGGGAAATGAGATTAAACTGGAAAGACGGAACTAGTAAAACATTGCTCAAAACATATCATCATACAAAGTAATGGAACCAGTACATGTAACTTTTACTTTGTATCCATTTGGTAGTGTGATTAGGTAAGGGTAAGAAAGTGTGGAGATGTTGTGGAGGAGGGACCTATGTGGAGTCATATGATTGGTGGCTCCAGAGTCTAGTATCCAGGAATTTGTTTGTGACTGAAAAACACAACATATGCCAGCAGAATTTACAACCAAGTTACAGTGCATACCTGCAAAGTTGGCAAAGTGAGAGGTACTTGTTGACTGATTCTGAGAGTTATTATTCCCATGATGGGCAGTTGGAGAGGAGGAGATATGATTCTGCTGCAGCAACTGCATCAAATGATGATACTGCTCTTGAGTGATTCCATTTGAAGCATCGGAATGGTTGTCAGATGTGGAAGAAAAATCTGACTTGTACCCATCAGTCTGAACACAGCCAGCCACCTTTTTCCCTTTGGTAAACTTCAAATCAGCTGGAAATCCATTAAGCCTGTAGCAATCTTCAATGGAGTGACCAGAAATATTACAATGGCTACACACAATGTTGGATCTTCTCTTGTCAGAATTGGTCTTTTGAGAGTAAGAAGGTTTCTTGTTATAATTCTTCTGAGTGTTTCCAGAATAGTTGCCAGATTTGGGTGTAGAGCTACCAGACTTTTGGGATTGAAAATTGGTTGCTCTTTGTGGGTAATATCTAGAGTTAAAAGAGGTTGACTTTACAGAGAAAGAGGCAGATTCTGACAAGAATGAAGGAGCTGAAGATTGCACCTCCCTTTGGCTTTCATCATGGAGTAGCATGGCATATGCCTTGCTTAGAGTTGGGACTGGAACCATCATTAGTATATTGCTTTTGACATATGAGTATGACTCGTTCAGCCCAGTAAGAAATTGTATAAGTTTTTGACCTTCACTAATCTTTCCCCAGCTCCACATGTGCAAGTAGGCCCAAAACATGCTGTTTTCAGTTCATCCCACAACCTTCTAAGTCTGGTGTAATAAGAAGCAATATCAGAAGACCCTTGAGTGACTAGAGTAATCTCCCTTTGGATTTGATAGTACCTACTAGCATTTGATTGACCATATCTCTCCTCTATATCACTCCAAATCTCTCTAGCAGTTTCAAAATGGAAAACACTATCAGTGATATCCCTAGACATTGCACCAGTCAACCACGCAATCACCATATCGTTGCATCTAACCCATGGTTCATACAATCGAGAATCAGGATCAGGTTTGGTGATTCTACCATTGATCATTCCTGACTTGTTCTTGGCAGAAAGAGAAACCAACACATTTCTTTTCCAAGAAGTATATCAAGATCCAGAAAAAGGCATATGTACTAAATGATAACCAGGATTCTCAGACGGGTGTAAGTACAGAGGGTGAGAAGGATCTAAGCTAGTGTATATTTCAGTCTCCATAGAGGTAGACGAAGCAGAACCAGACACGTTAGCAATATTTGTCATCGTGATTATAGTAGAATCTAGGGTATCTAAATCAGTCACACAATGAATACTTAACAATCGAGAATTTAGGGTCTCTATTTTCCCAAAGTTCAACAGCGATCAAGATATTCAACAACAGAGAAGGTGAGTTATAGGGATTACCGAGTAACTGTCACAAAAATTGAACTGTAAAACCCCAAACTAAGAGATCGAAAGAGTCCTTTCATTGATACCTGTGATTCCGAACAGAACCGTAGCCAAAACTTGCAGTAAATTGCTGAAGATACGGTTAACTTCACCGAAAAACGCTGTGAAAGTCGCAGGAAAAACTGAAACTCACCGATTGATAAAATTGAAACAGTGTATGAAAAGATCCCTCCGAGATCTACTGGGATCTCTGCTCTGATACCATGTTATAGTGAAAATGGGAAACTTATGTAAGCTTGAGGTGAAGAGAAACAATGGAGGATAGAGAGAGTCGGTTCATGTGGAGAAGAAAATATCTTCTCTCTCTTCTGTATATCAGCAAGATCCAATTGGATCATAGTATTTATACATAACCCAAATGTGCCGGGTCGGAATAAAAAAAGATCCGGACAGGGGCCGGGTCCCCAGATTAACTAATAAAGGTATAAGCTATACTACCAAATTATGTACATGAAAAATATCGCAAGCCTAACTACTACACTTCAACTGCTTTGCAATGTGATCAGCCTGTATCCAAATATTGATTGTGAGCTCTAACAGAAATGCCCACAAGAACCTTCCATATTACCGACATAACAACCACCACTCGAGTAGGTTTCGTGACTATGGCACTTAAATCGATTCTGTCTTTGAGCTTTGCTATTGCCAGAGCATCAAAGAAAAACCTCCTCGTGACGATCTTAGCATCTCCGAAGGAAAGTGGTGAAAACTGATTTTCTGGTAACACTCTCACGGGGTAGAGCGATGACAAGTGACCAAAACTTGGGAGACAACCTTCTGTTGTCCCAGTTAGGCTAATGTGTGCCCATTCCTTGAGAAATGTTGTTATAGTAAAAGCATCAGCTAGACGTGTGAAATTTGTATCCTAATGACTAGGCCTCCACAGTTGAATATGTTCACTTGGACTCCAAGTAATGGACTTGAAGGTAGATTTGTGTCTGGAGGTATACACCTGGGAAGAAGATCATCCAAAAGCTCAATTTCAGATGCTTCATGGAGAAACTCAGCAAGATCCGCGTTAACTTTTGTTTCAACATACTCGACACCTTCATCGTTGCAGTGAATTAAGAGATCATCTTTTATAAATCTTCCTGCTACAGGGTAAAACTTGGTTAAGGTGTCAGCCAAAGATTTTTGCAGCTTATCACACATTTCAGTAAGTTTCCATTCACTGCTCGGCAAGTAGTAGTATAGTACTAGTACATACATACGAGATTGCATCTGATCAAAAAATGAAAGACCAAGGCTCCGAATATTATATGGGGTTGGAGTTGAGGGCTGTAACGTTTTCCTTATCTGGATTTTGATATCCCTGAAATGAAAGTGTTTTCAAGCAGCTATAATCAATGCGAGTGCTAACTTTTCTAAGTGAGGGTACCTTGTTTCAGCATCGAGGAGAACTTTACTTACATAATATATAAGCTGATGCTTCCCTCCTTCTTCTCTAACGAAAACTGCGCTGACTGACACCTCAGAAATGGCCAAGTACACCAACAATGTCGCCCTATATTTTGGTTTGGCCAACAATGGAGTGTTTGCTAAATAATACTTCAATTCTTTCAAAGCCTCCCTACACTCGGGAGTCCGTTAAAAAGATGTGTTCTTTTTCAAAACAGAAAAGAACCTGTGGCATCGCTCGGATGACCTCGAGATAAATTTACTCAGACTGGCTAATCGGCCAGTTAAGCGTTGAACTTCTTTTGGGCTCGACAATTCCTCAGAGATTTCTTGTATAGCTTTAATTTTGTCCGGGTTTGCCTTGATACCCCGTTCTAAAAAGATAAACCCCAAGAATTTCCCTGAGCTGACCCAATGATGCACTTTTCTAGGTTAAGCTTCATGCAATATTGCCTCAAAATTGTGAAAGCCTCTCTTAAGTGCCTCAGATGACCCTCCAATCGAACGTATTTCACCAACATATCATCGATGTATGCTTCCATTATTTTATCGATGTAGTCTTTAAATATTTGGCATACCAACCTTTGATAAGTTGATCCGGCATTTTTGAGACCGAAAGGCATCTCCTTATAGAATATTGTTCCTTCATCAAAAGTTTTTTCTTCATCGTTGGGGTCCATTAGGATCTAATTATACTCTGAATGTGCATCTAAAAAAGTTAATAGTTTATATCCAGCCGTGGAGCCTATTAACCTGTCAATTTGAGGCAAAGGGTAAGAGTCCTTTGGACAAGCTTTATTTATGTCAGTATAATCGACACACATTCTCCACTTGCCATTCTTCTTTGGCACCACCACCACGTTGGTAAGCCAATCAGGGTTCTTGACCTCCCTAATGAATCCATTGTCAAGCAACGTCTTCGTCTCGTCTTGAATTGCCTTCTTTTTTACACCAGTATGTGGCCTCTTCTTTTGTTTCACCGGACAGTTATTGGGATCTACATTCAATTTATGTGTCATTATTTCAGGGTCAATCCCTACCATGTCTGCATGAGACCAAGCGAAACAGTCATCATTAGCTTTTAGCAATTCGATGAGAGCCTTTTTAGACTCAACATCCTCTGAGCCCACAAACACTTTCCTTTCTGGGAACTCTTTTGATAAGGCAAAATATTCCAGCTCTTCACCCGTTGAGTCCTCAGCCTTTTTCTTCCAAGGTTCTTGAATAAACATTGGGATTTTTTCTTCTTGCTTTGGAGGAATAACTTCTTGGACCAAGCTCTCCTCCTTGTGAAGCTCTGAGCCGCCTGACTATGATTCTAGATGCCCAAATAGGGCGATACAGCTCTTTGTGGCGACTCAAATAACATTCTCGAGCTATTCGTTGATCACCTCAGATGGCACGAATTCCCTACGGGGTGGGAAATTTGATCACTTGATGTAAGATGGATGGCACAACCTCCATCTCATGGATCCAAGGTCTTCCGAGGTTAACATTATAAGCCATATCCTCAGTCATTATTTGAAAGATTGTTTTTTTGTCAACTCCCTTGGCAGTGGTTGTAAGGGTGATTTCCCTTAATGTTTTTTCTATGGAGTTATTGAACTCTATTAAGATGGTTGTTTTCGGGACGACGAGGTCCTTTAACCATATTTGTTCAATAGCCCTGTGGTTAATGACGTTTGCAGAACTCCCAGGGTCAATTAGAAGTCGTTTGACATCTGAGTCGTTGATCCTCAATGTGATAATCAAAGTGTCATGATGGAGGGTCATCATCTCATTGCAGTCCCCCTCATCAAAGATAATTTCGTTATCAATCCCGTCAACTCGAGCCCTTTTCTCCATAGTGATTGAAAACTTCGTAGACTTCCCGGTTGTTGTATGATTAACACCATTCACCTCTAACCCACCGGTTATAACACTTACAAACCTCTCTACCATTAAAAGAATCAACACCAGCAGAGATGAGAAAAAATCCGACTTTGGAACAAACGTTATTATCAAATCCCCACAGACGGCGCCAATTTGTGTTGGCCTAAATTTGATTAGTACACTAAATCAAATTTGTTTTAAGGTAATTGGTAATTTATTTTTATCAAAGCTGGAAAAAATGAAAAAGAAACAAGTAATAGCTAAAGAATATCTGAAGAAATGTTTGACAAGCAACAATAAAATAAAATATAAGTGTAGTACTGTATTTCTAGATCATCTTCCTCAATTACAAAGGTATCTATTTATAGTTTTTCGGAATGAAAGAGTTACAATTACATTTAATGACCATTACTCCACGTCCATTCATGGATAGCTCACGATCTCTCTCTTTTAATGCTCACGCAACGATTGGCAGTTACGAAAGATTGTGCTCGTTTGCCGGGGCAACAAGCCTTCCTTTAGGGGTCATCTAACTGTCTCGTGTCGATGTTCTTCGAGCTCCAATCTCGAGCTTGGGTCCAACCTTGCCCGAGGTGACCATCTATGAAATCAACCTCTTCGAGGGGTTATCGTCAGAAGGATTTAACTATTCCATGCCTCGAGCCTCGTCATCGAGGTGATGGGGATTTTTACCCAATATACTTACAATTATTGTATTTTATTATATTATTAAATCCATTGTTGCATAATAGTTAAAAGTTTCATTTATGTAGCAACCAATTTTGTTTGATCACTTCGCTACCTTTTTTTTTTCAACTTTGCCCTTATTATTTAATAGTGACATTTTATCGTTTATCCTTCTTTTATGAAATCTCAACCCCGTATTCTATTTTTTTCACAATATTGTAAGTTTATTTTACAGATTATTAGTGTGTGGTATTATGTATCAAAAGGAAATATACAATCTATCAAAACACTATACTCACAAAATAATGCAATACATACATTATGAAACGATACGATATGTAACAACAATCCAAACAAGCTGTGAAGACAAGAACCAATAAGTAATCCAAAGCAAGAAAGGATGCATAATCAGGAAGATTCATGATGTAGTTTCATTTTATCCAAATCGAGAAATCAACTGCTACTTCCCAAGCGGAGGACAAAATGTCAAAATGTCAGGATCTCTCTCGAATTCAGCCATTTCATTCTCCTTCAAACCTACCCATGCTTCTATTCCATCACCATCTTTTGTGTCAAACAGACTAATTACTTCAAAAGGGTGGCTAACAGCGCTCACCCAGAATGGTTTTCCCCAACCAAAGTCAATTTCATACCAGGGGAATCTACACCAACTAGAGATAAGATAAATGTCCATCTTGTCTTTCTGACCAAACTTGTTTACAAATTCAGTGTTACTGCTAACACACATAGATGTAAGATCATCGATGCTTGCCTTACCAATGTCCAGAGATATGTCCGCTGATGTACTTCCTACCAAGTTAACGAAGTCATTTAACTCTTTTGGTGACTGGTTTGCCTCAAGGGTGGCCTCTGCACCCACGCAGAAATTCCCTAGAGCGTGTTGCAAAGATGGTAAATTTGATTTTCTCCTCAAATCTACGGAAAAAGATAAAGTAGAGCCCCTTGAATGTCCATGTTTGGTTGAGGAAAGGCCCACAAGAACCTTCCATAGTAATGACATAATGACTACCACTCGAGTAGGTTTCGTGAGTGTGGCACTTGATTTGATTCTGTCTTTAAGCTTTGCTATTGCCAGAGCATCAAACACAAACCTCTTTGTGACAATCTTAGCACCTCCGATTGAAAGTGGTGAAAATAGATGTTCTGGTAGCACTCTTGTGGGAAAGAGCGCTGGCAAGTGACCAAAACTTGAGAGACAGCCTTCCGTTTTCCCTGTTTGGCTAACGTGTGCCCATTCCTTGAGAAATGTTGCAATACTGAAAACATCAATTAAGATGTGTGAAATTTGTATTGCCATCACTAGGCCTCCACAGTTGAATATGTTAGCCTGGACCCCAAGTAATGGGCTTGATGGCAAATCTGGTTTTGGAGGAACACGCCATGGAAGAAGATCATCTAAAAGCTCCAGCTTGGGTTCTCCGTGGAGAAATTCAGCAAGATCTGCGTTGACTTTGGTTTCAACATACTCAACACCTTCATCATTGCAGAGAATTGAGAGATCGTCTTGTCTAAATCTTCCTGCTAGAGGGTAAAACTTGGTTAAGGCGTCAGGCAAAGATTTTTGCAGCTTATCACATCTTTCAGTATTTGTCCATTCACTGCTCGACAAGTAGTAGAATAGTACAGGTACATACACACGAGTTTGCAGCTGATCAAATAACGAAAGGATGAGGCTCTGAAGATGATTCGGGGTTGGAGTTGAGGGCTTTAACATTTTCCTTATCATGAGTTGAATCTCCAATTTCGCCATTAGGATTGGCTTCACAGACTAGAAATTCACAACAACAAGAGAGAAACAAAAAAACAGAACTCTGAGTTTTTCTTAGTTGGAAATATCTGGAAATGAAAAGTAAGGAGCAAAATATTTGGAATCCAAATTGTTGATTTCTGAATTTAAAGTTGTCACTGATTTTTCCTTACAGCTTCTCTTTATAGAGGCCTAGACACAATTTTAAACACTCTTCTTCGTTTCTTTAACTTGGCACAAGTTGGCAGGCATTAGTTTATTGCCCTCAATCTCAGTTTCATTAAATTTTATAACGAAATTATGTGGTATATTTGGAACCAATACAGCTTCTACAGGCTTCTTTTGCTGGAACCCGTTTGTTTATTCCTTGAGTCAAAATGTTCTCTTACAGCGGCCTCGGCCCACGTCTGAACAAGTTTTGCAAACCAACTTGGTGCTACCATTAGTTTACTGCCTTCGATTCTCATGACATAACCCTTATGATTTAATGAGTTGACTTTACTCATTAGGATAGAATGTCATCTTAATTATCACCTAATTAAATGTTTTTTTGAATAAGATGCTGTATCATTCAGACTTATTCTTCATCTCAAATATATTATCAATAAAATGCTGCTCTTTCATGATATTGACTATTTAAAAACAATGTCATTGTCTTGATTAGTTCTAATCTAAACAAAGGCAAGTAAACATGGCAAAGTCAACAACTTACTGTTCCGGTCATTCTTCAAATAGCTGCTGTTAATGTCTTAATGATGATTTAGCACAAGTAAAAATTTCTGTATCACGTTTGAGTTCATAAATGTCTCCCGCCCATGCTTCAATTCCGTCATTGTTGCTATCCAACATAGTGAAACGGATACAAGCCAAGGATTAAAAGATAAGTAAAGCTAAATTAACTATAACAGTTCATGATAGAATCTTCATTTGCCAACCATTTACAGTCATTGAACTAAGGAACCAATCAAACAAGAACGAAGCCACGAAAGTTTTACTAAAGATCAGTTCAGTTTATGTTTTCTTTTAGGCTTCACAATAAAAAAACTAACCTTCTAAAGTTTTTAATGCATTAAAATTTCTAATCTCAAACTTAGCGTAGCTCAGGAAATTTAACTAGATAAAGAAGCAAAGCAAGCCAAGATAATTATATCATCAAGAAGATATATATTATATACTTCATCTGTCCATTTTGTTTGTCATATTTTTCTTATTAGTCCGTCCAAAAAGATTGTCATATTTCTAAATTTGGCAACAATTCAACTCTAAAGTTACTTTTTGACTCATTTATAGCCACACAAATATTTATGACTTATTTTAGACCACAAGTTTCAAAAGTCTCCATTTCTTTATTAAACTTTGTGCCAAGTCAAACTACAACAAACAAATTGGGACGGAGAGAGTAATAACCCTAAGGGTCATCTATTATGAACATGGATAAGTCGGATAATGTTGATGAGCCAATTATTTCGTCCGTGGTTGGTGAGGTAATTGGGCTAGGGGATAAACTACAAAGTGGCCAAACAACTAGATGGCCCAACAATAGATTTGTTTGGGATCCTGAATATTGCTATGAGGGAACAAGAAGGGTATCCAAATTATTAAAATGCTTAGGCAAAGTCTAGTCTTTCTCATCCCCAATTCTCTGAGCCACTCATCCCCTTCTAAATATCCTAGTTTAGATTCTGCAATCTCCGTTTGTTATTCTATAATTGTTGAGCAATTTTGATGTTTGACAATATTTGCCTATTCTATCTTAATATTTCCGCACATTTTAATACTTTATTCGCCCATTGCACGAAATAATTGTGATTGTTGCGCTCACGTATTGTGTTTATGATGTAGGGAATGATTTGGAGGAATACGAGTGCAAACGGAGTGAAGATGGATAAAATCGAGCAAGAATAGATGAATTTAGCTAATTGCGGGATATGGCATTAGACGGAACACTATGGAGCAAGCTACGGATTTGTTATAGCTTCAAGCTTCCAAAAGCCATAGCCATGTGTGGCATGGTTGCAGCTTCAGACTCTCAGACGCCCTAACCATGCGAGGCATGGCTGCAGCGCGCGACTTCCAAACGCCATAACCATGCGAGGCATTCCCCATGGCTTTCAATTCTGCGACCCCAACTATTCCAATTCAATTTAGGCTTAGGATTAACTTATGGGAAGACTTTGTAAACACTATAAATAGTCTTTTAATTTCGTTTTTGAGAGAGGTTGAATTTCTGGACCAAGTTTTGGAGTTCTTACACATTGAACCAAGGGTTTAATTCCTTTTCATCATCTATTACAATATTTAATCTTTCTTCCATGAATTCTTTTGTTGTTATTATGAATATGAGTAACTAAACCTATCGTTCTAGGGTTAGAGTAAATACATGAAGGTTTATGTTTGAAAGTTGATTTCTTCCTATTAATTTACCATTACGGATTGTTTATTCTTTCTTGAGCCTAATTGTTTGGTTATCAGGGCCCGGTAATTGAACACTATCTACAGTTTACAAGTTGAACTCGACAGAGGGAACTTGTAAATGCAAATAAGAAAGAATAGGGCTTGATTGTGAACCTGGGCATCAGGGAATCGATTCGCGGGTAGGATAGACATATACTTATTCGCGCGGCTTAGCTAAATACAGAGTTCTTTAATGCATGCATGTGATTTAATTCCATAGAAATATAGGTGTTAGAGTAGCTTGCATAGACTCGTGAAGAATCGAAAGGTTTTCACGAATATAATTAACCTGTTAGTTAGCAATCTAGGTAATCAAGAAGTAGAATCAGCTGGAAAACTCAACTGGATTGTTCGTAACTCTGACCCTGGACCGTTCTCTCTTATTGATAACAACCTAGAATTTGCTCTATTACTTGACTTCAGTTACTTGCTTTTAATTATTGCATTTAGTTAGTAAAAATCTCAATCATTGAAAAAAGATCCCTGACTAGTTTTTAGGAAATTGTTTGCTAGGATTCAGTCGTAACAATAGTCCTCGTGGGAACGATACTCGATTTATCACTTTATTATTTATCAACCACGTATACTTGCGTGTGCGTTTGGAAGCAACAAACTTTCAATAAAAAAAACTTCTTATTTCCTATTATTAGAGCAGGCCAGAAATTAATTAGATGCAGGTTTGGAAGGATAGAACAACATTTTCTGATAGGAAGAATACAAGAACCAGTACTTACATAAAGAAAACAAGGCAAAAAAGGTCATCATAAAAAGATCACATCATGTAGTTTCCATTTATGGAACTCAAGAATCAATTGCTGTTTTGGAGGTGAATGCCAAAATATCAGGGTCCATCTCGAATTGAGCCATGTCATCCTCCTTCAGACCTATCCATGCTTCTATTCCATCACCATTTTTTGTGTCAATCAGACTAACTAATTCAGCACATTTCTTTAAGTCGCTCACCCAGAATGGCTTTCCCCAGCCAAAGTCGGCTTCATACCAGGGTAATTTGCACCAACTAGTGCAGACATAAATGTCCATCTCGTCTTTCTGACCAAGTGTGCTGTAGCTATCAAAGTTAGAGGTAATATCATTGTTGCTTGCCTTACCGATGCCTTCAGATGTGTCCCTTGATGCATTTCCTACCAAGTTAACAAAGTCAGTTAACTCTTCTCTTGACTGGTTTCCTTCAAGGATTGCAATTGCAGCCGCGCAGAAATTCCCTAGAGCATGTTGTAAAGATGGTAAAATTGAGTCTCTCCTCAAATTAACAGGAAATATTAAAGCAGAGTCCCTTGAATGTCCATGTTTGGCTGAGGAAAGGCCAACAAGAACCTTCCAAATTAACGACATAACAACCACCACTCGAGTAGGTTTCGTGAGTGTGGCACTTAAATCGATTCTGTCTTTGAGCTTTGCTATTGCCGGAGCATCAAATACAAACCTCCTCGTGACAATCTTAGCACCTCCAAAGGAAAGTGGTGAAAACTGATTTTCTGGTAACACTCTTGCAGGGTAGAGCGATGACAAGTGACCGAAACTTGGGAGACAACCTTCTGTTGTCCCAGTTAGGCTAATGTGTGCCCATTCCTTGAGAAATGTTGCTATAGTGAAAGCATCAGCTAGGACGTGTGAAATTTGTATCCCAATGACTAGTCCTCCACAGTTGAATATGTTCACTTGGACTCCAAGTAATGGACTTGAAGGTAGATTTGTGTCTGGAGGAACACACCATGGAAGAAGATCATCCAAAAGCTCAATTTCAGGTCCTTCATGGAGAAACTCAGCAAGATATGTATCGACTTTTGTTTCAACATACTCAACACCTTCGTCGTTGCAGTGAATTGAGAGATCATCTTTTATAAATCTTCCTGCTACAGGGTAAAACTTGGATAAAGTGTCAGCCAAAGATGTTTGCAGCTTATCACATATTTCAGTAATTTTCCATTCACTGCTCGGCAAGTAGTAGTACAGTACTGGTACATACATACGAGATTGCATCTGATCAAAAAATGAAAGACCAAGACTCCGAAGATTATCCGGGGTTGGAGTGGAGGGCTGTAACGTTTTCCTTAACTGGATTTTGATATCCAACTTGGCCATTAGGATTTGCTTAATAGACCAAAAAAATCTCAACAACAAAAAAGAAACAAATAACAGAACTTTGAGTTTTACTTAATAAGGAAATATATGTGAATGAAAATTAAGGAGCAAAAATTTTGGGCTACAGTAGAGTTCTTTTTTGGTTTGTTGATTTCTGAACTTGAAGTTGTTATTAAAGTTTTACGTAAGGCTACTCCTTTATAGTGGCCTAAGCGCACGTTTTTAAACATTTTTTCTTCGTTTCACTAACTTGGCACAAAATGGTGGGCTAATGTTTGATTCCTCTATTGAGTCTAAATAAGTGGTTCACTACTTGTAACAAAGTACGTATATGATATATGCCGCAGCCCCACATAGGGGTCTCAATGGTTTTCGAAAAACCGACCTAACCGACCGAACCGTACCGAATCGAACCGATTCTTAGACTATTTTTAGCAAAACGATAGTTTGAATATAACTCTATAACCGTACCGAATAATTAGGGTAGGTTTTTTTATAAAATAAAAAAACCGAAAAAATACCGAACCGAATATATATATTTACACACGCAATATATCAATGTTTTATATGTTAAGTCTAAAAATAAATATAAGCAAACCTTTTTAGTCGAAGTCTTAGACCTTGAGGTGATGGAAACACAATGTTGAATATACTAATTGGTACCGAAAGTGCAAACTACCAAACTCATCTGCACTCGTATAATCATGTTGAAACTAAATCAATTGGTACGATTAATAAACTTGAGCATATATCAAACTACTAACCGACCAAGATATCAAATATTTTTCTACTCGTTTAAATTTCTCTTAGCATATACTTAATCTTTTATTATTCTAGTTCTTGAGTTATATTTAATCAATATCTGTCAACTCGTGTTATTTAGAATTCTTTCGTCTTTGCTTCATTGATTTTATAATATCACTATAGAATAATGTTCTTTTGATTAATTGCATTATAAATAACTTTTACCAAAGTCATGTAAATGGTATCCTGTTTTATTATCTACTTAATAGAGAGTGACAATCACTTGTCGCTCGATACTGGAGAACGAAAATATGTCGAGTCCTTAAATTTTAGTAACAACTATTAAGAGTCATTATTTTTCAAATATTAACTAAAATCATACTTTATGTGTTATATTAAATTTATAGGTATTTTACATAAAAATGACACATTCTAATAATGGTACAACTCTACCACAGAGTTCTAAAAAATTTACCGAAAATTAACCGAACCAAACCAAAACCGAAGGAAAACCGACATGAATGGGACGGTTTTAAAAAGTCTTATTTTGCTTATGCAAAATAGAGTAACCGAAAAATTGGTATGGTATAAATTTTACGAAAAAGCCGATCGAACCGAATCGTTGACACCCTAGCCCCACATGTAAACAGTAAACACAGTCCGCCAAATTTAACAGGTAGATAGTACTAGTTTGTCCAGTTCTTTACACGTGAGCTTTAAACAAATTCTATCTTTTATTTTCTTTTTTACATATTTGTCACACATATTTATATTCAATATAAATTTATTTTGTACCATAAAATTTTAAATAATATAATTTATAAGAAAATATTAAAGATTATATATATGAACGGATAATTCAAATAAAAGTGAAATCATTGTGATACAAAATAATTAAATACATATTACATTATGATAAAATTCATTCAGAATACTACATAAAAATTCAACTTCCACCTCTAGTATGCTTGTATTTTTATTTAACTTTTTTTTTTTAATTTTAGCAACATTAAATATTTTATATTTGTTTGTGATGGTTATATCTTTTTTATACAATTATAACTCATAATAAAGTTATCTACCAATTTTACATTAAAAAAATAGATGCACGATAATTAAAATTTTCAAATAATACGACAATGTTAAGACGATAAATTATTTATATAATGATATTATATAAACATAATTACATTTATATAAAGAGATAAATTAAAATGTTAAATAGTAAAAATAATATTATTTTAATGGTGAATAGTAAATAGGGAGATGAATAGTGTGTCCCCAAAATTTGGGGAGACGCTATTCACTCCCTATTTTAGGGACACAAATAGGGAGCTATTGGAATGAAATTTTCCCAAATATGTCCCCAAAAATAGGGAAAAGTGGAAATAGGGACAATGGTTGGACATGCTCTAACCAATAGCATCCCTATAGCTAGGGGTGGCGCCGCAGGGGGGTTGTGGGAGGTTAATCCATCAACATGGTATAAGGCCATCTCCAAGGGTTTTCCCTATTTTTTCTCCTAAAATGGAGAAATCCTATTTTAGGGTAAACTTACTCCAACCATTCCCCCATTTTTTCCCCTAAAAAGAATATTCCTTTTTATATTCTTCTCTCTCTTCTATATTATATTATTATCTTTATCTCAATATTATTTTCTTATTTTCATTAAACAAATTCTATCTTTTATTTTCTTTTTTACATATTTGTCACACATAATTTATAATCAATATAAATTTATTTTCTACCGTAAAATTTTAAACAATATAATTTGTAAGAAAATACTAAAGATTATATATATGAACAGATTATTCAATAAAAGTGAAATTATTGTGATACAAAATAATTAAATACATATTACATTACGATAAAATTTATTCGAAATACTACATAAAAATTCAATTTCCACCTCTAGTATGCTCCTGTAAATTATCTATTAATGTATTACGAAGTTCAAAAATGAGCATCGTTGTTCAACGTAATTTCAACTTTAATGTATTTTCAATTTTAATGTATTTCCAGCTTTTATGTATTTTAATTTAATGTATTTCCAGTTTAATTGTATCTTAATTTACTGTATTTTCAATTTTTATGTATTTCTAATTTTAATGTATTTTTTATTTAATATAATTTCAATTTTAATGTGTTTTTATTTAATTTTTTTTTTGAATTTTAGCAACATTAAATATTTTATATTTTCACCTTTCATTGTTTGTGATGGTTATATCTTTTTTATACAATTATAACTCATAATAAAATTAACTACTAATTTTACATAAAAAAATAGATACACGATAATTGAATTTTAAAAATAATACGACAATGCTAAGACGATAAATTAACTATATGAAGATATTATAAAAATATAATTACATTTATATAAAGACATAAATTAAAAGGTTAAATAATAAAAATAATATTATTTTAATAGTAAATAGGGAGATGAATAGTGTGTCCCCAGATTTGGGGAAACACTATTCATTCCCTAATTTAGGGACACAAATAGGGAGCCATTGGAGTAAAATTTTCCTAAATGTGTCCCTAAAAATAGGGAAAAGTGGGTTTACGGACAACCCTTAGAGATGGCCTAAAATTCAATCAGCTTTAATTCTCTTTTGTTTTTCATTTCACCTAGTGTATTTTTTGTTTGGTTAATTTCGTCTAAACACCGGTTAAAGATGCAAATGGCTCGAAAAAGAATAGAGTCCGTTTAGATTAGCTGATTTAAAGTGGTTGATAAACATCAAGTGTTGAAAAATACTTTTAGGTGCTAAAGTTGATTTTAGAAATAAGCAGTTACGTGCTTGGATAGAACTGTTGAAACTAGTAATAAGCAGTTGGTGTGTTTGGTAAAAAAGTGCTGGTAAGTACATTTTTTTATTAAAATGACTAAAATATTCTTCAAGTTATTTACCAAAAAAAAAAATTAATTTAGTAGTATTTTTCCATTAAAAATGACAAATAACGCATGTAGAATGAGGATGAGGTTGAAAATTTTATTTTTGAAATGATATTTATGGATTACAAAATGTTTTAGGGATAAAATAGTAAAATACTTGATCAAACTAAAAGTGCTTAAAAGATGAAAAGAAATAAGTTGGTAATGACCAACTTATGTCTTATGACTAATTTTGGTTTATAATCACTTACTATAATTTTTTATACTCACCAAACACGTAAATAAGCCAAAAAGTGGATATAAGCTGGTTTGATCAGCTTATAAGCTTAGCCAAACACTCTCTATGTCAAATAAGTAACTAACTAAATCTCAGGTACTGGGCCGGATCTACATTAGCGAGGGAATGTTATTATATTGCTCTTAAAAATGGAGTCGTCCTCCGTGTGGATCATCATCCAAATAGCAATCACAGCTCCCGGGAAAGGGGTGTCACACAATACTGTTTCATCAAAAAAATTTACTGGGTATACATATATATAAATATATAAAAATCTACAATATATTGTTACAGATCCCAAAAGTGACACTGCTAGAAAGAAAGATGCTTAGTGGTCTAGTTAATCCTCAATTATGCTCTCAGACGACACGAGTTAGTAAGAAGGTTCAGAATAAAGTAGGAAAAGCTTGTATTCCATATGAAGTGATTACATGTATTTATATACAGCTTTTGAGTGGGAACATGATCTCATAGAATCAGCTACATTAACTACACAATATTACAAGAAAGGTAGACAATATTTGATTGAGGATTACAGTGATATTCATCCTTAATTAGCTCTATTAGTTAGAATCCGTTCTGTCACAGCTAATTTAATCATATTTTTTGAACATCTATTGTTCGATTATAAAATTTAGTGTACTATACAGTATGTTGTTGTAAAAAAGTTGTGTTCGTAGGAATTAAACCTTGCCTAGATTCCATCTTTTACTATTACTGTTAAGCGTCCACCCATAAGGGTACTCGATCTTAAAGCTTATTGTGGTAAATAGATAATTACCTAGTAGAGTCCTATAAGAGGACAACTACTTCATATAAACTATAAGTATACAAAGGGTACTCGATCTTAAAGCTTATTGTGGTAAATAGATAATTACCTAGTAGAGTCCTATAAGAGGACAACTACTTCATATAAACTATAAGTATACAGTAATACACAGTGAAAAAATATGTACTTTTCAATACAACTCTTCCTCTTTCTCTCAACCAAATAACTAGGTGTTTAGACTGTGGATCAACCGAATAACTAGGTGTTTAGACTGTGGATAAAGGGTTGCTCCGTTACTGTGACAACCACGGACGACCAGTAATTCCAGCCGTGGTAAAAATCCTACCACTTCCGCTTATAAGGAGAACAAGTAAGTTCTCTAATAAATATTTTTTGTGTAATCTATTTAGTATAGATTTATGTATATGCATATTTGAATCCTATCTCGAACAACATTTGAAGGATAGAACAACATTTTCTGATAGGAAGAATACAAGAACCAGTACTTACATAAAGAAAACAAGGCAAAAAAGGTCATCATAAAAAGATCACATCATGTAGTTTCCATTTATGGAACTCAAGAATCAATTGCTGTTTTGGAGGTGAATGCCAAAATATCAGGGTCCATCTCGAATTGAGCCATGTCATCCTCCTTCAGACCTATCCATGCTTCTATTCCATCACCATTTTTTGTGTCAATCAGACTAACTAATTCAGCACATTTCTTTAAGTCGCTCACCCAGAATGGCTTTCCCCAGCCAAAGTCGGCTTCATACCAGGGTAATTTGCACCAACTAGTGCAGACATAAATGTCCATCTCGTCTTTCTGACCAAGTGTGCTGTATGTCACGGCCTAACTTTCAAAGTAGCACTCCGTGCGGCACTTGACGGTTTGTCTACAAAGTAGCAAACTCAAGTAAGCCTTCAACTTAACAAGATCGCTAAGAGAATGAAACAAAGAAAGACTAGGGAGTTTGCCAAAGAGAGATTTGTATTCACTCAAACTTTTCTGGATGCCTTTACAAATGAATGCCTCCCCTATTTATACTTCTCATCGGGGGGCTAACGTGTAAATAAAAATTGTATACAAGTCCCTACTATTTACACTTAAGGACCTACTCTAGAAAATTCTATGGACCTAGAATCTTCCATGCCTTTCTTTACACATTCAAGAGGTTCTAGGTTATTCCATAGGAACTACCCACATAATTCTAGAGTATTCCATATTCCATAGGAACTACCCACATAATTCTAGAGTATTCCACTCCCTTTGGCTATGTTGGCGCCATTCGTGCGCCATGTCGCGCCCATGTGGCGTGATGACTTGGCGAGGGTGTCACACTCTCCCCCACCTGATGTTGCGACGACCGCGGCGCAATGCTGCTGCATATACTCGTGGCACTTATCCTTGAATTGCCACAAGTCTTGGTATCGTTCCCACGTAGCCTCCTCCGGAAATTGTCCCTTCCAATGCACAAGGAACATGGCTGTCGGCTTCTGACCCTTCTTGCCTCTGGCCTCATAGTCAATGATGGCTTCAATGTCACGATCTTGCGAGGCAGTGACGGTGATAGGTGCGCGAGTCGTCTGGCCCCGACTCGGGTCTTCCTTGTCTTCATGGTACGGCTTCAACACGCTAGCATGGAAGACTGGATGAATCTTCAAGTGGGCAGGCAAGTCCAACTTGTAAGAAACTTTGCCCACCTTAGCGATGATCTCGAACGGCCCTTCATACTTGCGCACTAAATTCGGGTGCATGCCTCGTAGTGCCTTGAACTGTCTCGGGTTGAACTTGACTAAGACCATGTCCCCAACTTGGTACTCCATGGGACGCCTCTTACGGTCGGCAAATTTTTTCATCTTCCGGGACGCCTTGTCCGAGTAAGACTTAGCGGTGTCAAGCTGCTCTCCAAAGCCCTTAGCCATGTGATATGCTCCCAAACTCTTGCCCTCGAACGCGGCCGGTAAAGAATGAGGAGTTTGAGGTTGTTGGCCGGTGGCTAGCTCGAACGGTGTCTTCCCTGTGGACTCGCTCCGCTGCAAGTTATATGAGAATTGGGCTACATCCAAGAGCCTCGCCCAATCCTTTTGATGTGCGCTCACGAAGTGTCTCAAGTAGCACTCAAGTAGCGCATTGACTCGTTCCGTCTGGCCGTCCGTCTGTGGGTGGAAACTGGTAGAGAAATGCAACTCCGTGCCAAGCATCTCGAACAACTCCTTCCAAAAGTTCCCACTGAAGCGAGGGTCTCGGTCACTGATGATATGCCTCGGCAAGCCCCAATACTTCACAACATTCTTAAAGAACAACTTGGCGGCTTCCTTAGCAGTGCAACTAGCTGAGGCGGGCATGAAGGTAGCATACTTAGAAAATCTGTCCACTACGACCATGATAGTACCATATCCGTCAGACTTCGGCAAGCAAGTGATGAAGTCCATGGTGACGCTCTCCCACGGACGCTCCGCAACAGGTAGTGGCTCCAATAGTCCTCCGGGTGACCGCTGCTCCACCTTGTCTTGTTGGCACACAAGACAAGTCTGCACGTATGCCTCAATATCGTCTCTCATGCGCGGCCAATAATATACCGATTCAACCAAGGCCCTGGTGCGGCGTTGGCCTGGATGACCGGCCCATAATGTGTCATGGCTCTCCTTCACAATGCGCCGCCTAAGGTTCTCATACTTAGGAACATAGACCCTCCGTCCTGTGGTGAGCAATAAGCTATCTTCGACCCAAAAGCGCCTCGTCTTGCCCTGAGTGGCTAGCTCCAAAAGCTGCTTAGCGACTGGATCATGCTGCATACCCTCCTTTATGGCATCTCGGATGGCAAAACTTGCTGAAGTGATGGCAGCAAGTTCGGCTTTACGACTTAAGGCATCGGCCACAACATTGCTTTTGCCGGGCTTGTACTCAAGCACATAATCAAACTCAGCCAGGAAATCTTGCCATCTAGCTTGCTTTGGTGTGAGCTTCTTCTGTGACTGGAAGTAGCTAGTAGCCACATTATCGGTCTTGACCACGAACTTTGATCCAAGCAAGTAGTGGCGCCAAATGCGTAGGCAATGCACAATGGCCGTCATCTCTTTCTCCTGTACAGTGTAGCGCCGCTCTGTCTCATTCAGCTTGCGGCTCTCGAAGGCTATGGGGTGTTTGTCTTGCATCAACACACCTCCAATAGCAAAGTCGGACGCATCCGTGTGCACCTCGAACGTCTTGGTGAAGTCGGGCAATGCTAGAACCGGCTCCTCCGTCACGGCTCTCTTAAGACCCTCAAACGCCTTTTGACATAGCTCCGACCAAACCCACTGCTTGTTCTTCTTTAGTAACTCCGTCAAGGGTGCGGCCTTAGCGGAGTATCCACCTATGAAGCGTCGATAGTAGTTAACAAGACCAAGGAAAGATCTCAACTCCGTTACCTTGGTCGGCGGCTCCCATTCTTGTATGGCACGGACCTTGGCCTCGTCCATCCGCAACTCTCCATTGCTAATGACATGCCCCAAGAAGTGCACCTTTGATTGAGCAAACTCGCACTTCTCCCTCTTGATGAATAGCTCGTTCTCCCGCAAGACTTGGAAAACTATCTTCAAATGTTCCACATGCTCCTCCAAAGTGTGGCTATATATGACTATATCGTCCAAGTAGACTACCACCACGAATTGATCAAGGTAGGGGTGGAAAATCTTGTTCATAAGTGTGCAAAAGGTAGCGGGTGCGTTGGTTAAGCCGAAGGGCATCACCAACCACTCGAAAGCTCCATACCTTGTCACACATGCGGTCTTCGGCTCATCCCCTTCCGCAATGCGAACTTGGTAGTAGCCCTTCCGTAGATCCACTTTGGTGAAGTACTTTGCTTGTCCAAGCCTATCGAACAAATCGGCAATGAGAGGGATGGGGTACTTGTTCTTGACGGTTACCTTGTTGAGCGCGCGGTAGTCAATGCATAGCCTCAACGAACCATCCTTCTTCTTTTGGAATAGGACCGGCGCGCCATAGGGTGCCTTTGACGGACGAATGTGGCCGGCATCGAGCAACTCCTTCAACTGCTTGCGTAGCTCCTCTAACTCGGGTGGTGCCATACGGTATGGGGCATAGGCAGGTGGCTTAGCTCCAGGCTCCAACTCAATCTTATGATCTACCTCCCGCCTAGGTGGTAAGTGCTTCGGCAACTCTTCGGGCATCACGTCCTTATTCTCCTCGAGCACCTTCTCTATGCATGGTGGCAAGGTCTCTACGGCAACATTGTCTTCACTCAAGCTTGCAATGGTTGCCATGAACGTCGGCTCGCCCTTCTTCAATCCTTTGACAAGCTGCATGGCTGACAAGTGTGCATGACTCTGTCCTTGGGGCATCGTAGTCATAGGCACCATGCATGACCCTTCTCGTTCCACAACCAAGAGACGCTGCAAGTAAGGATCGATCATGGTGTGGCACTGTCTGAAGAACTCTTGCCCAAGGATGATGTCGAATATGTCCAGGGGCGCCACAGTGAAGTTAGTCTTGCCCTTCCAACTGCCCAAGGCAACACTAACCCCATTGGCTATGCCTCGTACTGGTATTGCTGGGGCATTGACGGTCTTGAGGCGGGTATCGGTTGGGCTCAGCTTCAATCCAAGTCTCTTTGATGCGGCCTCGGTCATGAAATTGGCTTGAGCTCCAGTGCCAACCATGGCGCGGGTAGGCTTGTTGTTGA
Organism: Petunia secreta; assembly: GCA_029990175.1. Taxonomy (NCBI): domain Eukaryota; kingdom Viridiplantae; phylum Streptophyta; class Magnoliopsida; order Solanales; family Solanaceae; genus Petunia; species Petunia secreta. The sequence continues at coordinate 5,516,712 of JARKIP010000028.1, read as the reverse complement.
TGGTGATGTCCACGTACTGCGTGCCGTTCTCCTCTGGTTTGCTGGCTTTCTCAGTGACAGCAGCACATAGTCCAATCATGCCTAGCTGCGTCGTGCCCGTGCTAGTCTCTGGATCCTGTGCCTCCCGTTCTTTCTTCTCACGTATCATGGCACCAAGGGTCTTCAACTCAGGACACTTTGCGAAACCATGAGGTCCCCCGCACACGTAGCATCCACTTCCTTTCTTCTCGGCCTGCGCCTTCTTCTCGGCATAATCTTGACGCCCAGATTTCTTGCCATCGGACTTGTGAGCATCGTTTGTCTTGGAATGTTGCTGCTTCTCTTTGCCTTTGCCACGATCTCCCCCACCTTTGGCCTGATTACCCTTCGAATCTTTGCCCTTGTTCTTGTCATACTTGTCATCCGTCAAAGCGTCGGCCTCGACGATAGCTTCATCAATGGTAGTGACTTGCCGACGTTGCAGCTCCTTCCTAGCCCAGCCTTGCAATCCGTCCATGAAGTGGAATAGCAAGTCTTCATCGGTAAGGTTTGGGATTTGAAGCATGAGCGTCTGGAACTTCTCTATATAGGCACTGATGCTCCCCGTCTGCTTCAGCTCCCTCAGCTTGCACCTTGCCTCATATATGACATTGTTAGGGAAGAAGGCCCTCTTGAACTCGGTCTTGAACTGCTCCCATGTGTCAATGGTGCATGAGCCTTTCTTCATGTCGGCCTCCTTCCTTCTCCACCAAAGCACGGCTTTCTCCGAGAGGTATGGGATAGCGGCAGCAATCTTCTTCTCCTCGGTCCTCACGTTTCCATGCTTGAAGTAGTTCTCCATGTGCCATAGGAAGTTGTCAACCTCTTGCGCGTCACGAACTCCCTTGAACACAGGTGGCTTAGGAATCTCGATCTTCCCCTCCTTGTTAGCGCCGGATGACACGGCCGCTCCAGCGTTAACTTCCTCCTCGAGTGCTTCGATCTTGGCCTTCATCGCCTCAATGGTGCTCAATGCCTCCATGAGCCTGCACTCCAAGGTGTTAACGGTTTCCTTCATCTCCAACTCGGCTTGCTCGCGTTCCCCAAACTTGTCCTGGATGGCGTCGAACTCGGACAAGGAATGGTTCTCAAGGGTCTCCAGCTTGCCTTCGATCCTCGACATGCGTTGGCCATGGGCTTCCACAATCAATGTCGCCTCTTCCACCTTCTTAACCCACTCACAGCCAGGGGTGAGGTCTTCCTCATCGTCGCTCACCTCCGTAGCCGATGGTTGGGTGGTATGACCTTCACTTCGAGGGGCTTCGGGCAGCACCTCGTCACCCTTCCTAGCATTCCTCCTCTTCTTGTTCTTCTTCCCGGCAGCATCCTGGACGTTGGTAAGGGTGCTAGCAGTGATGTCTTCTCCGTTGTATGCCATTCCCTTAGAAGTAACCTTCGCTCTGATACCACGTTGTCACGGCCTAACTTTCAAAGTAGCACTCCGTGCGGCACTTGACGGTTTGTCTACAAAGTAGCAAACTCAAGTAAGCCTTCAACTTAACAAGATCGCTAAGAGAATGAAACAAAGAAAGACTAGGGAGTTTGCCAAAGAGAGATTTGTATTCACTCAAACTTTTCTGGATGCCTTTACAAATGAATGCCTCCCCTATTTATACTTCTCATCGGGGGGCTAACGTGTAAATAAAAATTGTATACAAGTCCCTACTATTTACACTTAAGGACCTACTCTAGAAAATTCTATGGACCTAGAATCTTCCATGCCTTTCTTTACACATTCAAGAGGTTCTAGGTTATTCCATAGGAACTACCCACATAATTCTAGAGTATTCCATATTCCATAGGAACTACCCACATAATTCTAGAGTATTCCACTCCCTTTGGCTATGTTGGCGCCATTCGTGCGCCATGTCGCGCCCATGTGGCGTGATGACTTGGCGAGGGTGTCACATGTAGCTATCAAAGTTAGAGGTAATATCATTGTTGCTTGCCTTACCGATGCCTTCAGATGTGTCCCTTGATGCATTTCCTACCAAATTAACGGCCTAGGCGCACGTTTTTAAACATTTTTTCTTCGTTTCACTAACTTGGCACAAAATGGTTGGCTAATGTTTGATTCCACTATGAGTCAAATAAGTGGTTCACTACTTGTAACAAGTACGTATATGATATATGCCGCAGCCCCACATGTAACACACTCAGCCAAATTTGACAGGTAAAGAGATAGTACTAGTTTGTCCAATTCTTTACAAGTGAGGTGTGAGCTTTGATTATGAATTTTCTCATCACAGCTACTCACTCCATTAACCAATAGGATCCCTATAGCTAGAGGTGGCGCAGCCGGGGGCAGTGGTTGTGGGAGGAGGTGGGGCTTTAATTCTCTTTAATCCATAAATATGGCTTATAAATTTCCATGAGCTTTAATTCAATTTTGTTTTTCATTTCACCTAGTGTTTTTTTATTTTGGTTGGTTAATTTCGTCTAAACACCCATTTAAAGACGCAAATGGCTCGAAAAAGAATTTGTCAAAATAACTAACTAAATCTCAGGTATGCTGATCAGGGTCGGCTCTACCTTACCAAGGGAATGTTATTATATTGCTCTTAAAAATGGAGTCCTTTGGTATGGATCATCCAAATAGCAATTACAGCTCCCGGGGAAGGGGTGTCACGCAATATTGTTTTATCGAAAATTTTTATTGAGTATACATATATAAATATATAAAAATGTATAAATATTGCTACAAATCCTAAAAGTGACACTACTTGAAAGAAATATGCTTAGGGGTCTAGTTAATATCTCAAATGGTCGCTCAACTTTGAGCAATTAACCACCAAAGTCACTTTGCTTTGGGTGGTCCCCAAAAGGTCACTCAACTTAGTGAAAATATCTCTAAAAGTAATTCTTGCCAGTTTTTGCACCGTCACCCACCGAAAATCTGACGTGGCTTTTTAATTTTTTTTTTTTATATAATCGTAGGTCCTACTTTTTTTGCCATGTAGTATTTTTTTAATAGTTAATCCTACTTACTAGTTTTCTGACAAGTACAATGCACGTATATTCTTAATAACTAGTACAATGCACGTATATTAAAAAAGTCTTAGTTTGTCTCTTAGCTTGTCATTAAAATTGAAATGTTTGAATTACTTACTAAACATAAAAGAGAGTAACATTTTTTCAATGATAATCAAAAGAAATTTAAAACGCATAAAACGAAGAGGAGAGTCTTATTAAACTGACATTTACAATGCTTTGAATCCCTTGAAGTCTTTAAATTATGTTGATTCTTTTGTACCTTAGCTGAACTTAACGATGACTTGGCAGTTGTTCATCACCTGGGTTTCAGTGTTGTCATCAAACACTAGTAAATAAGATTCCTTAGGAGTTTGGGACATTAATTAAGAAAACAGGTAACTAAATTTTTAACCTCAAGTTAAAGATAGACGTTCCATCCCAATGTTTGTCCTTTTCTCCAAGTGACGATCCTACGTGTAGAAAGTAGAATGTGTTGTCATTTTGCTAATTAAGATCAATGGAGCATCGCTTATTTTATTTGATGTAACAGTTGAAAGATCATGACCCCTATTGAAGAAATAAAAATTATTGCAAGATGACATGTGAACTTGGCTTAATTGTGAATTTCTCACATAGACCAAACTAGTAAAAACACTGAAAATGAAACGAACCATAAAAACTAAAATGACCAATCACCATATTTAAAATGAGTATACTGAATATTAGAGCATACGTGATATGAGTAGGTATGCGAAGTGATTGTATATGCATATATGGGACAGAAGCATTAAAGAGAGATGGAGTAGGGTGTAGGACCTCGTCTTTAACTTATGAGCTTGGTAGGTTTTCGTTCGCTTCTAAATGAATTCTCATTTAAAAGATTGTCTTAATCTGCATGCTAATGTTTCAAACAACAGTTCTGTTTGATTATTGGGAAATAAATAGAAAGAGGATACTACATAAAAATTCAACTTCCACCTCTAGTATGTTCGTATTTTTATTTAACTTTTTTTTTTAATTTTAGCAACATTAAATATTTTATATTTGTACTTTTCATTGTTTGTGATGGTTATATCTTTTTTATACAATTATAACTCATAATAAAGTTATCTACCAATTTTACATTAAAAAAATAGATGCACGATAATTAAAATTTTCAAATAATACGACAATGTTAAGACGATAAATTAATTATATAATGATATTATATAAACATAATTACATTTATATAAAGAGATAAATTAAAATGTTAAATAGTAAAAATAATATTATTTTAATGGTGAATAGTAAATAGGGAGATGAATAGTGTGTCCCCAAATTTGGGGAGACACTATTCACTCCCTATTTTAGGGACACAAATAGTGAGCTATTGGAATGAAATTTTCCCAAATATGTCCCCAAAAATAGGGAAAAGTGGAAATAGGGACAATGGTTGGACATGCTCTTACCAATAGCATCCCTAGCGCCTCAGGGGGGTTGTGGGAGGTTAATCCATCAACATGGTATAAGGCCATCTCCAAGGGTTTTCCCTATTTTTTCTCCTAAAATGGAGAAATCCTATTTTAGGGTAAACTTACTCCAACCATTCCCCCATTTTTTCCCCTAAAAAGAATATTCTTTTTTATATTCTTCTATCTCTTCTATATTATATTATTATCTTTATCTCAATATTATTTTCTTATTTTCATTAAACAAATTCTATCTTTTATTTTCTTTTTTACATATTTGTCACACATAATTTATATTCAATATAAATTTATTTTCTACCGTAAAATTTTAAACAATATAATTTGTAAGAAAATACTAAAGATTATATATATGAACAGATTATTCAATAAAAGTGAAATTATTGTGATACAAAATAATTAAATACATATTACATTACGATAAAATTCATTCGAAATACTACATAAAAATTCAATTTGCACCTCTAGTATGCTCCTGTAAATGATCTATTAATGTATTACGAAGTTCAAAATGAGCATCGTTGTTCAACGTAATTTCAACTTTAATGTATTTTCAATTTTAATGTATTTCCAGCTTTTATGTATTTTAATTTAATGTATTTCCAGTTTAATTGTATCCTAATTTACTGTATTTTTAATTTTTATGTATTTCTAATTTTAATGTATTTTTTATTTAATGTAATTTCAATTTTAATGTGTTTTTATTTAATTTTTTTTTTTGAATTTTAGCAACATTAAATATTTTATATTTGCACCTTTCATTGTTTGTGATGGTTATATCTTTTTTATACAATTATAACTCATAATAAAATTTACTAATTTTACATAAAAAATAGATACACGATAATTGAATTTTCAAAATAATACGACAATGCTAAGACGATAAATTAACTATATGAAGATATTATAAAAATATAATTACATTTATATAAAGACATAAATTAAAAGGTTAAATAATAAAAATAATATTATTTTAATAGTGAATAGTAAATAGGGAGATGAATAGTGTGTCCCCAGATTTGGGGAAATACTATTCATTCCCTAATTTAGGGACACAAATAGGGAGCCATTGGAGTAAAATTTTCCTAAATGTGTCCCTAAAAATAGGGAAAAGTGGGTTTAGGGACAATCCTTAGAGATGGCCTAAAATTCAATGAGCTTTAATTCTCTTTTGTTTTTCATTTCACCTAGTGTATTTTTTGTTTGGTTAATTTCGTCTAAACACCGGTTAAAGATGCAAATGGCTCGAAAAAAAATAGAGCCCGTTTAGATTAGCTGATTTAAAGTGGTTGATAAACATCAAGTGCTGAAAAATACTTTTAGGTGCTAAAGTTGATTTTAGAAATAAGCAGTTACGTGCTTGGATAGAACTGTTGAAACTAGTACTCCCTCCATTTCAAAAAGGATGAATCTATTACTATTTGAAGGGTCAAACAATATTATGTTTGACCACATGTCTTACAAATATTTTCTTACTATTTTGAATTGTTAACTATTGTGACTTACAGTATTTTTTATGTAGTTTCTAAATATATAAATTGTATTTAAAAAAATTTAAAAATTTGATGTGCAAATTCTCGGTCAAAATTAGTCAATTTGACCCTCGTACTCCGCAAAGGTTCATCCTTTTTGAAACGGAGGGAGTAATAAGCAGTTGGTGTGTTTGGTAAAAAAGTGCTGGTAAGTACATTTTTTTATTAAAATGACTAAAATATTTTTCAAGTTATTTACAAAAAAAAAAATTAATTTAGTAGTATTTTTCCATTAAAAATGACAAATAACGCATGTAGAATGAGGATGAGGTTGAAAATTTTATTTTTGAAATGATATTTATGGATTACAAAATATTTTAGGAATAAAATAGTAAAATACTTGATCAAACTAAAAGTGCTTAAAAGATGAAAAGAAATAAGTTGGTAATGACCAACTTATGTCTTATGACTAATTTTGGTTTATAATCACTTACTATAATTTTTTATACTCACCAAACACGTAAATAAGCCAAAAAGTGGATATAAGCTGGTTTGATCAGCTTATAAGCTTAGCCAAACACTCTCTATATCAAATAAGTAACTAACTAAATCTCAGGTACTGGGCCGGATCTACATTAGCGAGGGAATGTTATTATATTGCTCTTAAAAATGGAGTCGTCCTCCGTGTGGATCATCATCCAAATAGCAATCACAGCTCCCGGGAAAGGGGTGTCACACAATACTGTTTCATCAAAAAAATTTACTGGGTATACATATATATAAATATATAAAAATCTACAATATATTGTTACAGATCCAAAAAGTGACACTACTAGAAAGAAAGATGCTTAGTGGTCTAGTTAATCCTCAATTATGCTCTCAGACGACACTAGTTAGTAAGAAGGTTCAGAATAAAGTAGGAAAAGCTTGTATTCCATATGAAGTGATTACATGTATTTATATACAGCTTTTGAGTGGGAACATGATCTCATAGTATCAGCTACATTAACTACACAATATTACAAGAAATGTAGACAATATTTGATTGAGGATTACAGTGATATTCATCCTTAATTAGCTCTATTAGTTAGAATCCGTTCTGTCACAGCTAATTTAATCATATTTTTTGAACATTTATTGTTCGATTATAAAATTTAGTGTACTATACAGTATGTTGTTGTTGTAAAAAAGTTGTGTTCGTAGGAATTAAACCTTGCCTAGATTCCATCTTTTACTATTACTGTTAAGAGTCCACCCATAAGGGTGCTCTTAAAGCTTATTGTGTAAATAGATAATTACCTAGTAGACTCCTATAAGAGGACAACTACTTCATATAAACTATAAGTATACAGTAATACACAGTGAAAAATCAATACAACTCTTCCTCTTTCTCTCAACCAAATAACTAGGTGTTTAGACTGTGGATAAAGGGTTGCTCCGTTACTGTGACAACCACGGACGACCAGTAATTCCAGCCGTGGTAAAAATCCTACCACTTCCGCTTATAAGAAGAACAAGTAAGTTCTCTGATTAATATTTTTTGTGTAATCTATTTAGTATAGATTTATGTATATGCATATTTGAATCCTATCTCGAACAACATTTGAAGGATAGAACAACATTTTCTGATAGGAAGAATACAAGAACCAGTACTTACATAAAGAAAACAAGGCAAAAAAGGTCATCATAAAAAGATCACATCATGTAGTTTCCATTTATGGAACTCAAGAATCAATTGCTGTTTTGGAGGTGAATGCCAAAATATCAGGGTCCATCTCGAATTGAGCCATGTCATCCTCCTTCAGACCTATCCATGCTTCTATTCCATCACCATTTTTTGTGTCAATCAGACTAACTAATTCAGCACATTTCTTTAAGTCGCTCACCCAGAATGGCTTTCCCCAGCCAAAGTCGGCTTCATACCAGGGTAATTTGCACCAACTAGTGCAGACATAAATGTCCATCTCGTCTTTCTGACCAAGTGTGCTGTAGCTATCAAAGTTAGAGGTAATATCATTGTTGCTTGCCTTACCGATGCCTTCAGATGTGTCCCTTGATGCATTTCCTACCAAATTAACAAAGTCAGTTAACTCTTCTCTTGACTGGTTTCCTTCAAGTGTTGCAATTGCAGCCGCGCAGAAATTCCCTAGAGCATGTTGTAAAGATGGTAAAATTGAGTCTCTCCTCAAATTAACAGGAAATATTAAAGCAGAGTCCCTTGAATGTCCATGTTTGGCTGAGGAAAGGCCAACAAGAACCTTCCAAATTAACGACATAACAACCACCACTCGAGTAGGTTTCGTGAGTGTGGCACTTAAATCGATTCTGTCTTTGAGCTTTGCTATTGCCGGAGCATCAAATACAAACCTCCTCGTGACAATCTTAGCACCTCCAAAGGAAAGTGGTGAAAACTGATTTTCTGGTAAGACTCTTGCAGGGTAGAGCGATGACAGGTGACCAAAACTTGGGAGACAACCTTCTTTTGTCCCAGTTAGGCTAATGTGTGCCCATTCCTTGATAAATGTTGCTATAGTGAAAGCATCAGCTAGGACATGTGAAATTTGTATCCCAATGACTAGGCCTCCACAGTTAAAGATGTTCACTTGGACTCCAAGTAATGGACTTGAAGGTAGATTTGTGTCTGGAGGAACACACCATGGAAGAAGATCATCCAAAACATCAATCTCAGGTCCTTCATGAAGAAACACAGCAAGATTCGTATCGACTTTTGTTTCAACATACTCAACACCTTCGTCGTTGCAGTGAATTGAGAGGTCATGTTTTATAAATCTTCCAGCTACAGGGTAAAACTTGGTTAAAGTGTCAGCCAAAGATGTTTGCAGCTTATCACATATTTCAGTAATTTTCCATTCACTGCTCGGCAAGTAGTAGTACAGTACTGGTACATACATACGAGATTGCATCTGATCAAAAAATGAAAGACCAAGACTCCGAAGATTATCCGGGGTTGGAGTTGAGGGCTGTAACGTTTTCCTTAACTGGATTTTGATATCCAACTTTGCCATTAGGATTTGCTTAACAGACCAAAAAAATCTCAACAACAAAAAAGAAACAAATAACTGAACTTTTGAGTTTTACTTAACAAGGAAATATCAGTGAATGAAAATTAAGGAGCAAAATTTTTGGGCTACAGTAGAGTTCTTTTTTGGTTTGTTGATTTCTGAAGTTGAAGTTGTTATTAAAGTTTTACGTAAGGCTACTCCTTTATAGTGGCCTAGGCGCACGTTTTCAAACAGTTTTTCTTCGTTTCACTAACTTGGCACAAAATGGTGGGCTAATTTTTTATTCCTCTATGAGTCAAAAGTGGTTCACTACTTGTAACAAGTACGTATATGAGATATGCCGCAGCCGCACATGTAACACACTCAGCCAAATTTGACAGGTAGAGAGATAGTACTAGTTTGTGCAGTTCTTTACAAGTGAGGCGTGAGCTTTGACTATGAATTTTCTCATCACAGCTACTCACTCCATTAACCAATAGGATCCCTATAGCTAGGGGTGGCGCCGCCGGGGGCAGTGGTTGTGTGAGGAGGTGGGGCTTTAATTCTCTTTAATCCATAAACATGGCTTATAAATTTCCATGAGCTTTAATTCAATTTTGTTTTTCATTTCACCTAGTGTTTTTTTTTATTTTGGTTGGGTAATTTCGTCTAAACACCCATTTAAAGACGCAAATGGCTCGAAAAAGAAATTGTCAAAATAACTAACTAAATCTCAGGTACGTTGATCAGGGTCGGATCTACCTTACCAAGGGAATGTTATTATATTGCTCTTAAAAATAGAGTCGTTTGGTATGGATCATCCAAATAGCAATCACAGCTCCCGGGGAAGGGGTGTCACGCAATATTGTTTTATCGAAAATTTTAACTGGATATACATATATAGATATATAAAAATCTACAATATATTGCTACAAATCCTAAAGTGACACTACTTGAAAGAAATATGCTTAGGGGTCTAGTTATTAAGCCTCAATTATGCTTTCAGACGACGAGAGTTAGAATCCTTTCTGTTAGCTAATTTAATCATATTTTTTGAACACTTATTATTCGATTAAAAAATTTAGTGTTTGTACTTTTTTTTTTTTTTGTTGTTGTTGTAAAAAAGTAGGGGGTGTCAATGGTTTTCGAAAATCGACCTAACTGACCAAACCGTACCGATTTTTAGGTTATCTTTTACCAGAACTGATGGTTTGAATATAACTCTATAACCGTACCAAATAATTAGGATATGTTTTTTAATAAAATAAAAAGTAAAAAAAATACCGAATCGAATCGAATATATTTACACACTATATAGATATATTATTATGTGTTAAGTCTAAAAATAAATATAAGCAAACAATTTTAGTTGAGGCCTTGGACCTTGAGGTGATGGAAACACAACGTTGCATATACCGATTGGCACCGAAAGTGCAAACTGCCAAACTCATCTACACTCATATAATCCTATTGAAACTAAATAAATTGGTACAACTAATAAATTTTAGCATATATCAACCTACTAAGTGACCAAGATATCAAATATTTTTCTACTCGTTTAAATTCCTCTTAGCATATACGTAATCTTTTATTATTCTAGTTTTGAGTTATATTTAATCAAATATCTGTCAACTCATGTTATTTAGAATTCTTTTGTCTTTACTTAATAGAGAGTGACAATCACTTGTAGCTCGATACTGGAGAACGAAAATGTATCGAGTACTTAAATATTAGTTACGATCATTTAAGAGTCATTATTTATTCAAATATTATATTAAATCGTACTTTATGTGTTATATTAAATTTATAGATATTTTACAAAAAAATGACACTTTTTGATAATGGTACGACTCTGCTTCAGAGTTTTAAAAAATTTTATCGGAAATTAACCGAACCGAACCAAAAGCGAAGGAAACCCGACATGAATGAGACGGTTTTGAAAAGTCTTATTTTGGTTACGCACAATAGAGTAACCGAAAAGCTGATATGGTATAAATTTCATAAAAAAACCGACCGAACCGTTGACAGCCCTATAAAAAAAATTGTGTTTGTACGAATTGAACCTGACCTTCATAAATTATGAGGCGTAAAACCACATGTGCTAGCTAGCCTAGATTCCTATCATTTACACTATCAGTAACACTAAAAGATGGTACTACAAGTATAATAGAATGGCTTTAAAAACTAAATGAGGATCTTTAAAATTTTATCTAAGATATGTACTAGTACATTCTCTTGTAAGGTGGTACTCGGTGCTCTGTAACCAAAGCAACAAAAACAGTAGAACCAAGGAACTGATTTCTATTAATACCGATAGATGGATTACTAGGGAATCAGTAACATATATCCTGAATATTCACATTAACCACTTCCCTATTCTAGTGCATCCATTTTCTAATCCACGTAAGCCATGATGTTCCCACACATGTGCAGATAACTGTTGTTTTGGTTGTTTAGCTCTAGCACTCCTAAATATTTCATCTTTGCTGATGTCCATAGTCTGTCTTGTATCCTCCTTATTGGCAGGTTCATTTGTAACAATACCCCATCCTCGATAAGAACCTTGTCCTCGAGGTTCAAATCAGCCAAATATATGGATGGACCACAAGATCAGTAGGAAAAGTACCTAAGTTTTTGCTCTCTAAGAAAGACTCCTAGAGTAGAAAGCTTTTGCATTTCCAACTTTGAAATTCACCTTGCATGTAGTTTCAATAAATGCAGTATCTTTCATTCTATTGATATGCAAGACAATGTTGCTTGTTGTTTATCTATAGAAAGGCAGCAAGACAAAGTTTCTAGTCGAGGTAGAAGCTAATGTTGGGTTTGGAAGGAAGGTAAAGTGATGTGAATGAGAAATTAATATTTGATATGGAGCCGGTTTCGTAATGAAATTAAAAAGTAGATTACTTATGCAAATATTCCAAAGAAAGTGCTGGCTGCTGTAACGTTGTAACGTTATTCATTTCTATATGAAAGGAAGCTTTTTATTGAACAGCCATCTTAAAAGCTGTCCTTCATGAACAGCTACTTCACTAATGAAAATGTACTTTTTCATTGAACAACCACTTTGAAGGCTGTCTTTCATGAACAACCATTTCACCAAAAGACACCTACATGCCTTTTCACTCCAAATTTTGTGACTATAAATAGAGAAACATTTTGCCTCATTTTGTTCATCCAAAAATTTCATACTCTCTCTCTCATTACCTTTTGCATTTGTTTTCAAAACAAAAGTAAGTTCTGAGTCACTGTAATTTGCTACCATTATTTGAGTTCGTTGTTCACTGTGATTTGAATTACCACTATCACAGTGAGGATAATTCTACTCTATCCTGGGAGAAATTAATCCACAAACCTTGGGTAACTGTGAGGGGTCTTAAGGACGGGCAGTGTATACTGTTGGCTTGAAATTTTTCTACTTCATCTATTTCTGTTTTGGTCATTATCGAAAGTGCAAACATATAACAGCTAAGGTATGGATAATATTCTAGTTGTGGAAACAAACGAAGACAAGCAGGACAGTTTGTTCACCCTAATGCAGGTTGATGATCTTTACTGCTCCCTCTGTTTCACAAAGGATGATATGGTTCGGGTTTCGAAAGTCAAACATTTTATTTATAATCATGAATTTGAACATAGAATCTTTAAGTCTTTGAAACAATATTTATATATTTGAAAATTACACAAAAGGTACTATAAGTCACAAAAAATAATAGTTTAAGATATTTAATAGACTTGAAAATATTACCATCAAAGAAAAATTTGTTTGGCTAACGAAAGCCAAATCATGTCATTCTTTGTGGAACGGAGGGATTACTATATATGCATCTGCTGTCAGGTATGAGATTTCAATCCTACATCTAGTATGCAACAAGTAAATCTGTTCACTTGTATGGCTAGATGCGACTTGTTGGCAAATACATAATGGGGGTTGAACGTCCTAGGCCAAGAGTGGTTACAGAAGCTTAATCTTGGATCCTTTAAGCAGAAACACAAGAAAGATTGTGACAACTGAAAATAAAAAGAAACAACAGAAAGATTGTATTCAATCCTTATCTGCTGTTTTTTTCGATTAAAAAAATAAGCTCATCGCTGGAACTAAAATTCAGCTATTCAACAATGATGTAGCTTCATTTTATCCAAATCGAGGAATCAACTGCTGCTTTTGAGGTGGACAAAATGTCAAAATGTCAGGGTCTCTCTCAAATTCAGTCATGTCATTCTCCTTCAAACTTACCCATGCTTCTATTCCATCACCATCATTTGTGTCAAACAGACCAATTACTTCAAAAGCATCCTGGCTAACACTGCTCACCCAGAATGGCTTTCCCCAACCAAAATCAGTTTCATACCAGGGAAATCTACACCAACTAGAGGAAATAAAAATGTCCATATCGTCTTTCTGACATGTGTTGTTTACCACGACTCCTGTGTCACAGTTAACAAACATAGAGGTAATATCATCAATGCTTGCCTTACCAATGCTTACAGATGTGTCCCTTGATGCGCTTCTTACCAAGTTAACAAAGTCATTCAACTCATGTCTTGACAGGTTTGCCTCGAGAGTAGCAACTCCGGTGGTACCAAAGTTCCCTAGAGCATGTTCTAAAGATGGCAAAGTTGATTTCCCCCTCATATTAACAACAAATTTTAAAGTAGAGCCTCTTGAACGTCCATGTTTGGTTGTGGATATGCCCACAAGAACTTTCCATATTAACGACATAACAACCACCACTCGAGTAGGTTTTGAGAGTACGGCACTAGAATTGACTCTGTCTTTGAGTTTTGATATTGCCAGAGCATCAAACACAAACCTCTTCATGACAATCTTAGCACCTTCTAGGGGAAGTGGTAAAGACTGAGAAGGCGCTGATAGCACTCTTGTGGGAAAGAGCGATGGTAAGTGACTGAAACTCGAGACACAACTATTTGTTGTCCCTGTTAGGCTAATGAATGCCCATTCATTGAGAAATGTTGCTAAGGTGAAAGCATCTGCTAGGATGTGCGCGATTTGTATCCCCATGACTAGGCCTCCACAATTGAATAAATTCGCTTGGATTCCAAGTAACGGACATGATGTCATATCTTCATTTGGAGGAGCACACCATGGAAGAAGATCATTCAAAAGCTCAATCATGGGTCCTTCACGGAGAAATTCAGCAAGATTCGCGTTTACTTTAGTTTCAACATACTCAACACCTTCGTCATTGCAGTGAATTGAGAGGTCATCTTTTATAAATCTTCCTGCTAGAGGGTAAAACTTGGTTAAGGTGTCAGCCAAAGATTTTTGCAACTTATCACATCTTTCAGTATTTTTCCATTCACTGCTTGGCAAGTAGTGCAACAGTACTGATACATACATACGAGGAGCCAGCTGATCAAACAATGAAAGATTGTGGCTCTGAAGATGATTTGGGGTAGGAGTTGATGGCTTTAACGTTTTCCTTATCTGGATTTGAATCTCCAATTTGGCCATTAGGAGTAGCTTGATGACCAGAAATTCGCAAATTTTTTAAAAAAATAAAGGAAAGAAACCAAAAGCACAACTCTTGAGTTTTTCTTTAACAGGGAAATATCTGGAATTATAAAGGAGCAAATTTCTTTACACTAGTGTTCCTTGTTTTTTTTTTTTTGGTTGATTTCTGAATTTCAAGTTGTTACTACTAGATTTTCCTCGCGTCTTCTCTTTGTAGAGGCCTAGGCGCAATTTTAAACACTTCTCTTTTTTTCTCAACTTGGCACAAGTTGGCAAGCATTAGTTTATTGCTCTTGAATCTCGATTTCTTTAAATTTCATAAAGAAATTAGGTGATTTATTTGGAAGTACTAACACAACTCTACAGACTTTATTTGGTGGAATCCCTTTGTTTTATTCTTTTAGTCAAATAAAGCGTTCTCTACTTCTCTTAGATATGCGCAGCCGCAGCCCACATGTAGGCTAATAGTATTAGTTTAGTGGTAAAAAAACATATCCAGTTCTGTAGAAGACCAAAAGCGTATTGCCACCTACTCATGATTCATAAACATGTCATAAATTGGATAAAAGGTATTGGCAAAATACATAGATAGCCATTCAAAGTTGGCCCCAAAATTCACTTGAACACCCCAATTTTTCGAGCGACCAGATAGACACTTCATTTTGACATAAGCCTACCTTTTGAACACCTGTGTCCCTGAGCTCATTAGCGTGTATGGTTTGATGATGGATGGAGCCTGAAGGAGACAACCAAGGGACTTTCTACTATATCACTATATAAGCATATAAAATTTGTAATCCTACTACCAGTCTGCCACAGGTAAATCTATTCACTTGAATTGCTAGAATGCGACCAGTTGACAAATTATTTTGAGCAATCTATCATTCTCCCCTAAATTTTAAGATCTCCACTTCTTTTAATAATGTGAATCTAGCTAGGATCATCTCATGTTAGAGTAGGTAAGGAATCTAAGTGAACCAAACCAAGATAGGTTATATCATCACGAAGATACATAAAAGATAATTTCAAAAAGAAAAAGAAAAAAAGAAGAGAATATCTACTAAGGGGTCATCTCATATAAGAGAAGGCCTGAGATTTAATTATTGAAGGATCAAACGACAACAAGGAGAAATATCATTGGGCATCATGGATCAAGCTCTGTGGTGCTAAAGAAGAAGGAGGAATAGGCATCAGGAAACTGGTGTTTGGGTGTGCGAACCAAGTCCCACATCGGAAGTTGGCAAGGAAAATAACCTACTTATAAGGTGTAGAGATCTCTTAATGGTGTGAGGCATTTTGGAAAAACCGTGCGGGCTTAGCCCAAAGCGGACAGTATCACACCATGTTAAGAGCATCTTGGGCTGTTTTAGCCCAACAACTGGTATCAGAGCCAATGGTTCAACGAGACGAGTATGCAGCGGAGTGAGTGCGTGGGGCCCGACTTAGCCTTTACCCATTGTGGGCCGGATTACTGCTTGCCTTTACCCACAACTTTGAGGGCCCGGTTAATGTCTTTGCCCGTCTATCCGCCGGTTTACAACCTTTGGCATAGCTTCAAAGACGCACGGTGTACGTTTACAACCTTTGGCATAGCTTCAAAGACGTCTATCCGCCGGTTTACAACCTTTGGCATAGCTTCAAAGACGCACGGTGTACGTTTACAACCTTTGGCATAGCTTCAGAGACGTCTATCCGCCGGTTTACAACCTTTGGCATAGCTTCAAAGACGCACGGTGACACACGGGCCCGACTTAGCCTTTACCCATTGTGGGCCGGATTACTGCTTGCCTTTACCCACAACTTTGAGGGCCCGGTTAATGTCTTTGCCCGTCTATCCGCCGGTTTACAACCTTTGGCATAGCTTCAAAGACGCACGGTGTACGTTTACAACCTTTGGCATAGCTTCAAAGACGTCTATCCGCCGGTTTACAACCTTTGGCATAGCTTCAAAGACGCACGGTGTACGTTTACAACCTTTGGCATAGCTTCAGAGACGTCTATCCGCCGGTTTACAACCTTTGGCATAGCTTCAAAGACGCACGGTGACACACGGTACAGTGAATCTCCAAATAAGCAGAGATGTTCCATGTGGAACTTAATTCGAGGGGGAGATTGTTTGGGTGTGGGACGGTGTACGTTTACAACCTTTGGCATAGCTTCAAAGACGTCTATCCGCCGGTTTACAACCTTTGGCATAGCTTCAAAGACGCACGGTGACACACAGTACAACCTTTGGCATAGCTTCAAAGACGCACGGTGACACACAGTACAACCTTTGGCATAGCTTCAAAGACGCACGGTGTACGTTTACAACCTTTGGCATAGCTTCAAAGACGTCTATCCGCCGGTTTACAACCTTTGGCATAGCTTCAAAGACGCACGGTGACACACAGTACAGTGAATCTCCAAATAAGCAGAGATGTTCCATGTGGAACTTAGTTCGAGGGGGAGATTGTTTGGGTGTGCGAACCAAGTCCCACATCGGAAGTTGGCAAGGAAAATAACCTATTTATAAGGTGCCTTTTGGGAAAACCGTGCGGGCTTAGCCCAAAGCGGACAGTATCACACCATGTTAAGAGCACCTTGGGCTGTTTTAGCCCAACAACTGGAAGAAGTAAGCAAGGCACTCACAATAAAAGGATGGTGAAATTTTAGAACCGGAAACTCTCTACTATCAGCATTTCTGAAGGCCAAATACTGTTCATTAGTTCACCCGGTAGCTAAAGCAGATAGCTCAAAGCAATCTCACACTTGGGGGAATATGCTGAAAGTTAGGGACAAAACTGAATTAGATATTCTCTGGAAAATTCAAAATGGAAAAAGTAACTTTTGATGGGATAACTGAACAGGCAAGGGAGCATTGGCAAAGATTTGTCCTAACCACCCGGTAGCTAAAGCAGATAGCTCAAAGCAATCTCACACTTGGGGGAATATGCTGAAAGTTAGGGACAAAACTGAATTAGATATTCTCTGGAAAATTCAAAATGGAAAAAGTAACTTTTGGTGGGATAACTGAACAGGCAAGGGAGCATTGGCAAAGATTTGTCCTAACCAGTCAAGATACTCTAAAACTAAGGTGCAGGAATATATTCAAGAAGGTCAATGGGATAAGCAGAAACTTCTTAATACATTACCAGCAGACTTAGTTCAATTAATAGCCAAAATACACATTGGAGATCAGAGTCAAGAAGATTATGCAGTGTGGAACTGTGGTACAGATGGTAACTTCACAACAAGATCAGCGGTTCAGAAGAATGAAAATCCAGATCAAGTCAGTATCTTCAAGAAGCAGGTATGGCATAAAAAACTTCCTTTCAAGATCTCCTTTCTAGCATGGAGATTGATTCAGAGAAAACTACCTTTTGATGATACAGTTCAAAAATTTGAAAATAGTATGGTATCAAAGTGTGTGTGCTGCACTGAACATCAAATTGAAACGGTAAATCATGTGTTTGTGAAAAGTGAAATGGCTAAACATATGTGGAGATATTTTGGTAGTCCTCTTGGGGTACCAATGTCTCATGAAAATATAAAGAGCACTTTAATGCAATGGTGGAGAATCAAGCCAAAAAATATAGTTCATAAAATGCTCTTAAATATAACCCCAGTGGTAGTCAGCTGGGAGATATGGAAGAATGTATGTGAATATAAATATGGAGATAAAAAAAAGAATATGGCTCAGGAAGATGGAGTTTCAAGTCTCGTGGAATGTTAAGTCAGCTATAAGTCTAGCTTTTCCTAGCATTACATTGGGGAATACTTGGAGAGAGCTCTGTGAAAAAGTTGAGAAGATGAAACCTGTACCTAGATGGAAAATTGTTCACTGGCTCAAACCACCACTGGGTAAGGTTAAAATCAACACAGATGGAAGTTGTTCACTGCATAAATCAGGAATTGGAAGTATAATAAGAGATAGCAATGCTAACCTTATCATGGCATTCTCTGTACCAATTGACTGTTGCAGCAATAATCTAGCAGAGGCAAGTGCAGCAAGGTATGCTCTGCAATGGTGCAAACAACAGGGCTTGATAGAATGCTTTCTGGAACTGGATTCCCTTGTCATAGCCAACATGATTAAGGAAAGACGTACCTCCAACCTCAAGTTGAAGACAGTGATTGATGACATCTCACAGATCTTACTTCAAGTTAATTGCACAATTGAGCATTGTTTTAGAGAGGCCAACCAAGTAGCAGATGGATTAGCTAAATATGCAACGAAGATAGAAGAGGAAGAATTGTTTCTTGACTGGAAGCAACTACCTAGAGACTCTCTAGGTCCTTTCCAGCTTGACAAAAGACAGCTCCCAAGTGTGAGGATGAAGTATGACAAAGCAAATTTTTTTGTAAGTTAATGTATAGTTCTAACTTGTAGCTGTAGGCAACTAGTACCTATGCTCAGCATATGTGTAAGTTAGACCTGCAAACTGATGTAATCTCTTTTGTGAAGCTATATGATATCCACCCTCCAATATGGGTGGTCTTCAGTTAAAAAAAAAAAAAAAAAAGGATAGAACTAGATTTGTTTATAAAGTAGAGCAAAGTAAGAACGATTACATCGTCCAGAAGATACATAATGCAGTTTCATTATATCCAAAATGAGGAATCAAATGCTACTTTTCAAATGGAGGACACAATGTCAAAATGTCAGGGTGTCTCTCGAATTCAGCCATGTCATTCTCCTTCAAACCTATCCATGCTTCAATTCCGTCCCCAGTTTTCGTGTCAATAAGAGTAATCACTTCAGTAGATTTGCTTACAATGCTCACCCAGAATGGCTTTCCCCAGCCAAAATCAGCTTCATACCAGGGGAATTTGCACCAACTAGTGATGAGACAAGTGTCCATCTCGTCTTTCCTACCAAGCTTGTTTACAGCTTCTGTTCTATTGTTAACAGACATAGAGGTAACATCATCGATGTCTGCCTTACCAATGCCTACATATATGTCCCTTGTTGTATTGCTTACCAAGTTAACAAAGTCTTTCAACTCCTTTCTTGACTGATTTGCCTCGAGAGTAGAGGTCCCAGTCATAACAAAATTCCCTAGAGCATGTTCTGAAGATGGTAATTTTGATTTTCCCCTCAAACTGATTGCAAATAATAAAGAGGAGTCCCTTGAATGTCCATGTTTGGACAAGGAAATGCCCACAAGAACCTTCCATAACAACGACATAACGACCACCACTCGAGTAGGTTTTGTGAACGTGACACTCGAGTCGATTTTGTCTTTGAGCTTTCCTATAGCTAAAGCATCAAATAGAAACCTCCTCGTGACAAGTTTAGAGCCTCCACTAGAAGCTAGTGAAACTTGAGGCACTGATAGCACTTTAGCAGGGAAGAGCGATGACAAGTGATCAAAACTTGGGAGACAACCTTTAGTTTTCCCTATTTGACTAATGTGTGCCCATTCATTGACAAATGTTGCTAATGTGAAAGCATCTGCTAGGATGTGTGAAATTTGTATCCCAATGACTAGGCCTCCACAATTGAATATGTTTACTTGGACTCCAAGTAGTGGACTTGATTCCAGATCTGCTTTCGGAGGAACACACCATGGAAGAAGATCATCCAAAAGATCAATCTTGGGTCCTTCATGGAGACATTCAGCAAGATCCGTGTTGACTTTGGTTTCAACATACTCAACACCTTCATCATTGCAGTGAATTGAGAAGTCATCTTTTCTAAATCTTCCTGCAAGAGGGTAAAACTTGGCTAAGGTCTCAGCCAGAGACTTTTGCAGCTTTTCATATCTTTCAGTATTTTCTGTGTAGTTCAATTCACTGCTTGGCAAGTAGTATAACAGTACTGGTACATACATACAAGGAGCCAGCTGATCAAACAATGAAAGGTTGAGGTTCCGAAGATGATTCAGGGTTGGAGTTGAGGGCTTTAATGTTCTCCTTATCTGGATTTGGATCTCCAACTTGGCCATTAGGATTGGCTTCGACTGACCTGAAAAGAGAAACAAAAGACAGAAATCTGATCCTTTCTTAATAAGGAAATTCTGAATGAAAAGGAGCAAAATTTCTGGACTAATGGTCCTTTTCCAGCTTCTCAAGATGTTCTTATGTATTCATTAAGTAAAAGGTAATCTTAACAGAAGCCTCAACCCTCGCTTAAACATGTTTGACATTTTGTCACCTTGTGGCTTGTACTTGGTGGCATTAGTTTATTTTGCTTGATCCACATGAACATGGCGTTAATTGAGGTGCTTTAATTCACGTGTTGACTTTGCTAATACGATGGATTGCTCATCTAATTATAACCGATACTCGTATTTTCAAAAATATGTTGTAGCTTTCATTCTAGTGTCTTCAAGCTTCACCTCAAATGTAGTTTCAATCAAATGCAGTATCTTAAAATAAATTCCATTACTGAATCAGGATCAGGACATGATGAATTCTTAATGACTATAGAGACGCAAGTTGCTATGTCAAGGACGATTAATTTTTTCAAGGGAATAATAACAAGTAGAGGAAGATTACTATGAGAAAGCTCATAGAACTTCAGATATGATCAGCTCTCATATGTCAGAATAAGTTAAATTCAAATACGTCTGCAAAAATGAGAACAGAAACGGAACAACTAAAAAGTTGACTCAATTTTTCTTAATCAAATCACTCAAAAGTTAATTTGATATCATCTCAAATTGCAGCTTATCACATGTTTCAATACTTTATGCCCTTTAACTCACAAGTCACAAGAGGCCTCAGCCTTAAACACTTATACAATTCCCATCGATACTCCTAAACATGGCATGAATTTCATAAAAGACTTAGATGCTTTGATAAGGGGTCATCTCATATCAAAGTAGGACTGAAATTTCAATTAGCTTCTTGTTTGAGAGGACAGGAGTAGATCTTTTGATACGAAGAACAGAAACAAAAAGAAAAGCAAAGCAAAGCAAGGAAGGTTACATCATCAAGAAGACACATATGTATAATTTCATTTTATCCAAATCGAGTAATCAACTGCTACTTCCCAAGCGGAGGACAAAATGTCAAGGTCTTTCTTGAATTCAGCTATGTCATTCCCCTTCAAACCTACCCATTCCTCTAATGAATCACCATATTTTGTGACAAACAGACTACTATATCAGTGGATTTGCTCACAGAGCTCACCCAGAATGGCTATTCCCAGCTAAAGTCTGCTTCATACCAGGGTAATTTGCACCGGCTAGTGATGAAGTAATTATCTATCTCGTCTAGCTGACCAATCTTGCTTACAACTTCTATGTTACAGTTAACAAACACAGAGGTAATATCATCCAAAGGTCAGGGAAATGTCAAAGGAGAAAAAGAAAAAGATCTCTGAACTTTAATGTAATAAGAAATTTACAAGGATGGAAAAGGGGCAAATTTATGGACTAGAGTTCCTATTTGTTTTGTTGGTTTCTGCATTACTAGTTGTTCCTCATTATTCCTCAGTTAATGGGATCTCTTGTAAAGGCCATAGCCAACATTTAAACACATTCTGCACTTCATCAACTTGGTACTAGTTAGCATTAGTTTATATTGGACTCGATTTTCATCAGCCATGACAAGAACCAAAGTGATGAAGATCACACTTTTCTTGGTTCTGACATGTGCTGGTTGGTGCCACGTTGGCGATGCTACTGAGCAACATGCTTCATTGGCGGTAAACCCCATGAATCGATGCAGAAATCAATGAATCATCATTGGTCAGACTGCATGAAAAACCTTAGCTCAACCATAGCTTGTCCTCTAAATATAGTTCTAATGAATGCTGCTAAGCAGAAAGCAAATTGGTTACTATTACTGCCATCAGTATTCTGATGTGCCTAAAGCTTTTGATTTTTCCAAGTTCATGCCTCACATATATTTCCAGTAAAAGGTTGTATCGTTCAATTACTGTATCTAATACAATGTTACTTGTCCTAATCAGTTCCAATCTAAAGTAGTGCAAGAAAAATGAAAAGTCGGCACTTGTTGTAATGTGTCATTCCATCAAAACTAAGTACTTCCTTTAACATTTTTGTGTCATTTAGCACAAGCAATCAAATGTGCAAATGTCTGTATCACGTTCAAGTTCATACATATCTTTCTCATTCAAACACACCCATGCTTCAATTCCATCACCACATTTGCTATCCAACAGAGTGAACATTTCACAAAGCCGACGTGAACTGCTAACCCAAGAAGGCCTTCCCCAACCAAAATCAGGTTCATATACTGGTAACTTACTCCAACTGGTGCATATAAACACATCAACACCATTGTTTCTCAAGATTTCGTCATGTGCCTCTTCAAAAGTTTTTGCTGCCAATAAAGAAATCTCATGACTACTCGCTTCACCAATGACCTTGGCAGTGTTTCTCACCGCATTGGACAATGGAGGTACCAAATCAAACCATTCTAATATATCCCCTGATGGAGTAAATCGAGCAATGAGTGGAATCCAAGAATTCCCAAAATCATTTTGAGAAATGGGAACAGCTGCAGTTCTTTCGCGCAAGTTCATAGCAGGGGCTAGTAAAGAAGGCCGTAATTGGCCATGTTTGGCTTGAGCCACATTGATCAGAGCCTTCCATATGACTGCAGTCACCAATGTCACTCGTGTAGGTTGTGTTTCGTGGTGTATAGTAGTATTTTCCTTGAATATGTCTTTAAGTCTAGCTATTTTGGACCCATCAAACATAAATCTTCTTGCAGCGATTTTAAGTTCCATGTCTACAGGAAGTTCAGGGATGTTCTGAACCAATGATTTCTTAACTGGAAACAATGAAGGAACAGTAAAATTTGGGGTCAATACCTTATTGATCTCACCTTGATTTGCTTTGGCCCATCCATTGATGAATGCAACAACCGTGGTAGTATCTGCAACTTTGTGGGAAACACACACCCCAATAGCAAGTCCTCCACAACTAAATATATTTGTTTGGATAACCACCAATGGACTTGTGGTAGAGTCAGCTGGACCAATATACTTGTGGTAAAAGTGGATCCAAACTCTCAATATCAAGTCCTTGGTGAAGCAACTCAGCTAGTTTTCCATCTACTTTAGTTTCCAAGTATTCAACCCCTTGGTCACTACAATCAATAAAGAAATATTCTTGTTTTTTCACAAGTCTTCCAGCTAGTGGATAAAACTTGGATAAAGTGTGGCTCAATGATTCCTCCATTTGGCTAAGTCTTTGACAATTATTTGAAGCTTCGTTTTCTTCATTAGTGCAAAAATAGAGAATAATCTTGATATGGGATGAAGGTGCAAGTTGATCAAATACAGATATTTTGTAGCTTTGAAGGTGCTTTGGAGTTGGATTTGATGGTTTTGTTAATTTTCTTGAAACTATATGGATATTTGGTCCTAGCATGGTGCATCAAAAAATTGTTGTACTTACTTGATTGGAAGAATGGATGACATTTAGCTTGGAATAGATCTGTTATGGTTAGAGACTGATGACTTAAGGAATTCTGAAGTTGCAGAAGATAATCTATGATAACATTTTTTTTTACTATATCTGCAAGTTGCCGTACAACAAGGCAGCAATCATTGCTAGACTATTTTATTATTTTGGTTTGTATAGTATGGAAATTATGAGTATGGTCCCTCAGTATTTGATAAACCATCTATAAGTGTTAGGGAATCATATTTTATTCCCCACAGTAGTATAAAACTGAAACTATCTGGAGATTCATGCTAGCGCATAGAGAATCAGGGATGGAGCTAGAGACCTGAAAGGCAAAAAACGAGCTAAGCCGAATCCAATAACTTTTGACCGAAATTCTGTATTTGTCTTAAATAATTTATTTTTAAATTTAGAATCCAGTAACTTAAAAATAATTAGAACCGTACACCTATAAAATTCGAATTCTGGCTCCGCTGTTGTAGAGTATCATTGCAACCACAACTCTTTTGTAAATATTTTTATTCCCGATTTCTAAAAGGAGCTCTTGAATAACTTTTTCGAACCAAAAGGGCATTGATAGTCAAAATAAGATGAAAGCATAACTACATTATCTAATCTGCCAGTTCTAAACTAAGTTGACCCATAAAGTTCGAATTCTGGCTCCGCCTTCGTAGAATATCATTGCAACCACAACTCTTTTGTAAATATTTTTTTCCCAATTTCGAAAAGGTGAATAAATTTTTGAACGAAAAGGGCATGATAGTAAAAATAAGATGAGAGCAGAACTACATTATATAAACGGTCCGTCCCACACGAAGTGGCTCTGATACCATCTGTAATGGCCCAGTCCACTAGTGATATTGTCCGCTTTGGGCCTAGGCCCACACGGGTTTAAAATGCATCACTAGGGTCTAAGGCATGCATACTTATAAGTTATACCCATCATCTCTCATATGTTATGTTGATGTGGGATACTGCTTAGCTGGGGTGTCACAACTGATATGAACATACCAAGGCAATGATATTCTTCAGGTTCTGAAAGTGGTGAAGGCTGAGTCCCTAATAGAATTCTTGTGTGGGATTTTTTACATAAAAGTACAAGTTTTAGAGCTTAATTACCAAACATAGCAACATTTTAGTAAAATTACCCTATATAGAGGAAAACACAAGATAATTACAAATATAGCAAAAACAAAGCAATATTTTCCCATAACATACCAAACCCTTACATTCTTCCTCCTATTTTCCCCACTATCACTTTTGCTCCTTCCATTTTCTCCTATTTCACTTTTACTCCCATTATTTCCCCAATTTCACTTATACTCCTCTCATTTACCCCAATTTCACTTTTCCCCATCCCATCCTCAATGTATCTCGTTGTATCTCACCGTATCTCGTTGTATGTAATCGTTTCAGCACCGTATCAAACTGTTTCTGCACCGTATCAAACTGTTTCTGCAGCACTGTATCAACTGTTTCTGCACCGTATCAAACTGTTTCTGCACCGTTTCAACTGTTTCTGCAGCATCGTATCTAACTGTTTCTGCATCGTATCAACTGTTTCTGCAGCGTATCAAACTGTTTCTGCAGCACTGTATCAACTGTTTCTGCACCGTATCAAACTGTTTCTGCACCGTTTTCAACTGTCTCTGCAGCACCGTATCTAACTGTTTCTGCACCGTATCAACTGTTTCTGCAGCACTGTATCAAACTGTTTGTGCACCGTTTCAGGTTGTTTTCAGACTGTATCAACTCTGTTTCTGTATCATATAACGCATATACAAAATACATTTTTTACTGTATCATGTAAAATAAAATTTTAACTCCATTTCTGTATCATGTAAAATAAAATTCCACAAAGAAAAGTGATCATCTTCCATCTGATTGTTTGTAGGGACCGTACCCTTCATAGAAGGAGAGTATCTATGATGCTTGTTGTACCCTTTCTCATTTAATAATTAGTAACTCCACGGTTCTTATTTCAAGAAAGTTTGTGTTCTGCTTGCTCAAAAAAATTTAAACTTACTACTAGCTAGTAAACATATGTCTAAAAAAAAAACGCTGATCCTGTGACATTATAGTCTTGCCATATTGTTTCTATTACTAGTTCTGTATCAATGCTCTATTTGTTACTCTGTTTCAAGTGAGATGGCATCTATGGCTTAGGTGACTAACTTTAGCCTCCTAATGAGATTTATTGTAGTATCATTTCCTCATCTCTCTATTTGCTTCTAGATCACATTTTAGTTAGTAGATGCACTAGTTGTATATGCTCTGTACTCCATTTTAACGTTGTAACACCGGACGAAAACATATTTAAAGGTTTAAGTTCCCCCTAATGAAAGCATGAATTAATAACTATCCTACTCTGCAAAAGGGTGAGGACTGCAATGGAGGTTTGAAAAGCATACCACTCAATGACCTTAGAAAAGCTAAGCTCGAACAGAGTAATCAAAGAATAAAGAACCCAATACGTGGCCTTTACCTCAGCAGCTCTGCGTCCATCACTGGCAATCGCTTAAGTCTCGGTGGAGGTGGAGGTGGGGGTGAGGGGTGGGGGTGGGGTAAGGGCAGTGTTGGGGGGTGGGGTTATATGTTTGGATCTGAAAAAAGGAGATAGGGGGAAGTATTTTAGGGGTTTTGGAGAGTGGGGTGTGAGTGTAATGGATTGATTATTGAAGAAATGTGCTAAAAAAATATTGATATGTATGGTAATTTCAAAAATATTGCTATTTTCTTGTAATTAGTGGTGTATATTTGTATATATGTTTAAAAATCCCTCTTGTGCGATAGAGCAAAACTAAGTGACTAGTCCAAAATTGCCTGGAATTTTGGAAAATTCAACGAATACGATATTTTTGCGCCACTCTCACATATTTTACCCTCAAAATATATTTAAGTTTTAATCCTAATTACCGGAAGTCAGTTTTAGTCCTAATTACCTGAAGTCGCTAGACACCCCGGCAAATCAACAAGTGCTGGCCAGGACTCGGGACAAAAAATTTAGAACTTGCCCAGAGTTCCTGGGCGGCACCTGGTGATTCGTCATTCTTGTTGGGCGAACCTGTGAGAGCTAAAAGTTAAATGGTTTCTAAGGCCGGCCAAAAATGTGAGAGTGGCACGAGAATACATGCACAAGTTATGAGGGAATTTTGCTATTTTTGCATAACTAATACATGATCAAGTTATGAATCTATGTGTTATTTTGTGCGGGGTAGAAGGTGGAATTAAAAAATATAGGTATTAACAATGCATGTATTAGAATATAAAGACAAAATTAACCCTCATAATAATAAGAATATATTTTTTTTATTTGTTTTAAGAGCAAAATATTTTAAATTGTATATCATATATTAATTTGTGATGTATCAATTATTCAACAAGAAATAATTCATTCATTACAATTCTTGAAAGGCAAATCCCTGCATTATAATCCTCATAGCTAATACATGTATTACTAATACCTGCATTACTAATACACACATTATTAATACGTGCATTACTAATATCTGCATTATTAATACCTTCATAACTTGACTTCCTACCAAAACGACCCCTTGCATCTTTAACCATTTAGGGGTAGTTCAGTATGGTGCTTATGCCTATCAATACCTGCATAAAAAATGGTACAAGTTAATACTATGTTTGGTTGGTTTATAACAATTTAATCCCTAAATTAAATTCAGCATTAATTAATACAACATTAGGTAGCTTGTTTTTGTTTTCCACATACCTAATACTCGCATAAGTTATGAGGGAATCTATGTATTATTTTATGGGGGATAGAAGGTGGAATTAGTAATGTGGTTATTAACAATGCTTATATAAAAATTTATAATGACAAAACTAACATTCATAATAAATAAAAATATTTTTTTCTAATTTATTTGAATATTAAAATAAATATTTTAAAATTATACTTTGTATATTAATTTGTGATATATATATATATATATATATATATATATATATATATATATATATCAATGATTCAAGAAATAATACCTACATTATAATCTCCACATAGCTAATACATGCATTACTAATCTCCACGTTACTAATAACCATATTATTAATTTCTAGATTGCTAATATATACCTTACTAATACCCGCATAAAATCCATTTCAAGCGAAGGACCCCTTACTTCATTACCTGTTTTGTGACAATTTAGCACAAGGAAGCAAATGTGCAAATGTCTGTATCATGTTCAAGTTCATACATGTCTTTCTCATTCAGACATACCCATGCTTCAATTCCATCACCATATTTGCGGATTTGGCTCCCCTCCATTACACTCTCTCTCCATTCCCTCAATTGCATGTTTAGATGATTGACACTTGTCTTTTTCAAAATATAAAGAATGAGATTAAATTAACTTAACTAATATTCTAACTATAGTTAATGAGTTACTTTAGGAAATCACTATCCACAAAAAATCTAAACTTCCACAAATGAAGGAACCTATTAATATCATCATTTCTAATCCTCGTTCTTTTAATATCATATAAATAAGATTTATCTCAATAAAATAAGATTATATACCTAAAAAGTATTATAATTAAAAGATGAAAACAAAATTATAATTAAAAGTTCAATAAAATAAGAACATGTACCTTAAAAGTATTATAATTGAAAAATGAAACGAAAATTATTACTAAAAATAGTTATGCCTATTTGATGGTTGTGTTTACAGACAATGTAATTAAAAAATTCAAAGATAGTTTATTTGATGGTTGTGTTGCTTACTAATTTTAAATATTGAATTTGTAAACAGTACTATGGTTTAGTATAACCAACAAAATAAGAAGAATAATAGATAGTTTCAAATACTTATCAAAATAGTTGATAAACAGTTTTAAGTTGAGATACGTTTTTTTAACCATTAAATCAAAGAATGATGAGTTATAAAATACAAGTAATTAAATGAGCTGTAAGGAGAGGCAGAGAAATAATCACGCATTACAAATTATTAAGTTGGGTATAATATATAATTTCATTTCATTAACCTGATATTATATTTGAATGTAAAAGATAAATGATTGGCCAAATTTATGGGAGTTGAGATTTTCTTTTACCAAAGTTAAAGAGAGTTTACCTAAAATAACTCATTAACCATAGTTAGAATATTAGTTAAGTTAAGTTAATCTCATTCTTTAAATTTTAAAAAAGACAAGTGTCAATCATCTAAACATACACTTGGGGAATGGAGAGAAAGTGTAATGGAGAGGAGCCGCCATCCAACAGAGTGAAGATTTCAAAATGATCACTTAGAACTGCTAACCCAACAAGGCCTTCCCCAACCAAAATCAGCTTCATAGACTGGGAATCTACTCCAACTGCTACATATAAACATATCAACCCCGTTGTTTCTCAAGATTTCTTCATATACCTCTGCAAATGCTCCAGCCCCGATCAACGAAATCTCGTTACTATTTGCTTCATTAACGACCTTTGCAGTGTTTCTCACCGCATTGGACAATGGAGGAACCAAATCAGACCATTCTAATATATCCCTTGTTGGAGTAAATCGAGCAATGAATGGAAACCAGAAGTTCCCAAAAGCATTTTGAGAAATGGGAACTGCTGCAGTTCTTCCCCTCAAGTTCATAGCAGGCCCTAGTAAAGAAGGCCGTAAATTTCCATGTTTGGCTTGAGCCACACTTATCAATGCCTTCCATATGACAGCAGTCACCAAGGTCACTCGTGTAGGTTGAATTTCATGGTCGGTATCAGCATTTTCCTTGAACAAGTCTTTAAGTCTAGCTATTTTGGACCCATCAAACAAAAATCTTCTTGTAGCGATTTTAAGTTCCATGTCTACGTGAAGTTCAGGAAAGTTCTTAACCAATGATTTCTTAACTGGAAACAATGAAGGAACACCAAAATTTGGGCTCAATACCTTATTGATCTCTCCTTGATTTGCTTTGGCCCATCCATTGATGAATGAAACAACTGTGGTAATATCCGCAACTTTGTGGGAAACACACACCCCAATAGCAAGTCCTCCACAACTAAATATATTTGTTTGGATAGTCACCAATGGACTTGTGGCAGAGTCAGCTGGACCAACTTCTTGTGGTAAAAGTTGATCCAAACTTTCCACGACAAGTCCTTGGTGAAGTAACTCGTGTATTTCACCATCTACTTTAGTTTCCAAGTATTCAACACCTTGGTCACTACAATCAATATAGACATCTTCTTGATCTTTAACAAGTCTTCCAGCTAGTGGGTAAAACTTGGATAAAGTGTAGGCCAATGATTCTTCCAATTGGTTAAGTCTTTGACAATTATTTGCAGCTTTGTTTTCTCCATTGTTGGAAAAATAGAAAATGATCTTGATATGGTATGCAGGGACAAGGTGATCAAATACAGATAATTTGTAGCTTTGAAGGTGCTTTGGAGTTGGACTTGATGGTTTGATGAATTTTCTTGAAACTATGTGGATTTTTGGTCCCATCATGGTGCATCAAATTTTAAGCTATCAAAGGTTAAGCTTGGAGTTATGGTTAGAGATGATGACTTTAAAATGAATTGCAGAAAAAAAAATATGGTGAATACTTTTGATTTAGTCAATTCTTTTTTATCATGCAACACAGTACAATGTTTTAAATAATGGCCTAACAACCACTGTAGAAATAAATAAGGGAGACTTACACAAATATACAACCCTAATGCCGTATTTATAAAACATAACAACACTATACCCATTTACAAAAAATAACAATACTTTTTTTACATAACATATACAAAATGCATTTACACCATACAATTAGGGTTTTATCATCTCCCTCACAACAGTTTCAGTCAACAGTGACGGCGCCAGTGACCAGCGGCCGGTCGCCGCCGGTCAACCGCCGGCTGGCGGCGGCAGGTCGCCGGATTTATAATTTTTTTTTATTTTTTTTATTTTTTTAGATCTACAAAAGGAAACATATAAAATATACACATATATACATATGAAACTTCATATAAATTATTGTTTTGAAATCAAACATACATAAACATATAAAAAATACACAAACATACAAAGATATTTAAAAAAATATACAAACAACACACACATATATACACCAACATACACATACACCAACATACAAATACACTAATATGCAAACACATACACATATATACACCAACATACACATACAAAAAGTGGAAGATAGATATTTTATATACAAAAAATACAAGTATATACAGATTTTATACAAAATAATACAAAAATATACAAACTACACATATACAAACAGGAAAAAAAGGAAAAAAGAAAAGATCTGAAAATCCACCACCAAAAAACCCACCGGAGAAGTTAAATCGGAGCAGCAGCCGCTGCAATGCAGCAGCGCCGCTGCACTGCGGCGGCAGCAGCACCGGAGAGGAGTGAGGAGCAACTGCGGGGCGTGACTGGGGTGGCCGGATCTGCTCGTCGGAGAGAGGGAAGGGACGGCGGCAGGGGTGGTGGATGGGTAGAGTAGGAGAGAGGAAGAGAGAAGAAGAAATTAGGGTTTTGTGGGTGGGAAAGTGGAGATCAAAAAATGGTATGTAGGGTAAATATCAAAAACTATTGTTATGTTTTGTAAATGTAGAAAAAGTATCGGTATTTTTTGTAATTTAGCTATTAGGGCAGTTATTTTGTGTAAATTTTCCAATAAATAATATGTGGTCCACTTTAGAAATAAATAATATGGCCCTGCTCTTAGGGTACGGAAAAATAGTAAAAATTTAGTGTAGGGGCCTGTTTGGCGCGCGTTAATTGATTTGTAGCCGTCAAAAACAAATTCGCTGAGAAATAGCCACCTCCGGACAAATCCCAGTATAAATACTGGGACTTTGAACAAAACTTGTTCAAGGCCCCAGTATTTGTACTGGGGAAGCTTCAGTAAACTAACCCCAGTATAAATACTGGGGCTTTGAACAAGTTTTGTTCAAGGCCCCAGCATTTTGTTATGGGACTATGTATAAAGCTTCAGTCCCATAACAAAATGCTGGGGCTGTGAACAAAACTTGTTCAAAGCCCCAGCATTATTATGGGACTGAAGCTTTATATATAAAGTCTCATAACCCATAACAAAATGCTGGGGCTGTGAACAAAACTTGTTCAAAGCCCCATCATTTTGTTATGGGACTCAGCTTTATATATAAAGTCCCATAACAAAATACTTGGGCTTTGAACAAGTTTTGTTCAAAGCCCCAGTTTTTTGTTATGGGGCTAGTCTGGGGTGTTTTTCCAACGCTAATGGAGCTTAAGTGTGCGCGCGAATTTTTGGCTATTCTTCAATGAATTTTGAAACGGTGGATAGTCCCCATTGAGCGCGTCCAAAAATGGCTAGTGATCAAAATTTCCCTAGTAAACAAACTATAAATTTTTTTCTTTAACATCTTCAACCAGTAAGCTCATTTGTTTTCAGGTCCTCAATCCTTATCATGTTTGGAAAAACAATGGTAACAATAATGTCACAATAGACTCCAAGGGTTTTCCCAACTCAGGTAAACAAGAAAACTATTACAGATCATGAGCATGTTCAGAGGATAGTGCACTTGATTATACCCAGAAGTTAATAGTATCCTGTCCACTTTTGGCTGAGGAAATTGTCTCAATAACCTTTCTTGTTAATTACCTGAATCTCCGAATCAACTATTTTTATTTACCTGTTATTCCACATATTCATCACTTGGTCTTATCTAAATAGGCTAGGCAATTGGGAAAATGAGGTTACTTCATATTTATAGGAGCTTGTATCTACGTAAAAATAGAACATAAGATTTCAAAAGAGCACAAGGCATCGACCAAAAAATTTCACCATAGCCCTGGCGCGCACTAATGTAAAGCATCTAGCCCAGCAAAATAAGTGTTTTAACTTTTAGCCTCTCATGGAGATCCGTAAAGTTTCGTCAGTAAATTTTTTAACTGAATTTCTAACGATTCGCCAGGGAGCGCTTTGAGTTCTAATGCAGGCCAGAAATGTAAGAGTGACACTGAAGTGTCCAATTTCTGTAAATCTCCCGACATCCATTTCTACTTATGGAGATCCGAGTCTATTCCTTTACACATTTTCCAATGGAATTTTTACACAAAAGTACAATTTTTAGAACTTAATTACCAAACATAGCAATATTTTAGCAAAATAACACTATATAGAGGAAAACAGAAGTTAATTATAAATATAGCAAAAACATAGCAATATTTCCTATAACATACCAAACTCTTACATTCTTCCTCCTATTTTCCACACTACCACTTTTGCTCCTCCAATTTTCCCATATTTCACTTTTCCTCCCACCATTTCCCCCAATTTCACTTTTCATCCTCCTATTTCCCCCAATTTCACTTTTCGTCATTCCATCCTCACTGTATCTCGTTGTATCTCACCGCATCTCGATGTTTCTCAACTACCAACCACCTCGTATCTCGTTGTATTTTCCGTGTCTCACTGTATCTGCACCATATCTAACTATTTCTATACTATTTCTGCATCGTTTCAACTGTTATTGCAGCACTGTATCTAACAGTTTCTGCACCGTTTCTATTGTTTCTGCAGCACTGTATCTAACAGTTTCTGCACCGTGTTTAACTGTATCTACGCTGTTTCAGCACTGTTTCAGATTATTTCAACACCGTATCTAACTATTTCTCGACTGTATCAAGCTGTTTCTTGACTGTTTCAGCATTGTTTCCCGTTTGTGCATTGTTTCTCACTGTTTCTAAGCTATTTTTAACTTTTTAGCATTATTTCATATTTTTTTTACATTTTATTTTGGATTTTTTCACAAGCGGTTTCAGACTGTATCATATCGTTTCATCACCGTTTCAGACTATTTTAACTCTATTTCAGACTGTATCATAGTGTTTCAATGTCGTTTTGAGACCGTATCATATTGTTTCAATGTCGTTTTAGACTGTTTCAATACCGTTTCAGCGTGTATCATAGTGTTTCAATACCGTTTCAAACTGTATCATTGTGTTTCAAATACCGTTTCAGATTGTTTCAACTCTGTTTTAGACCGTTTCAACCTATTTAAGACTGTTTCAACAACGTTTTAAAGTGAGTTTCTCCTTTGTTAGATCAAAACCCACCCCCAAATCTGTATGATCGTTGCAACAGAGACACAGACAACTTCCAACTTCAATATGATCTAAGCAAATAGATATAGACAACTCCAAACTTCAACATGACAGAGAGTACCGAGATAAAAGGAAGGAACAATCTACCTCTATTAACTGCTATAACAGTAAATCCAGCACTAGTGCTTCCCAAACCCAGTCATGATTATAAATCTATTGCTTAATTTTGGGGGAGAAGACTTCAATAGTCCCTCGACTATGGGTGAAGGAATATTTTTGTCCCTTATATATAGGTTGGGATATATAATATCCCTCAAGTTTGTAAAAGTTAGACAAATTTAGTTTCAAGTCTTAACAGACTCTAAAAAACTAACAGAGCTTAAAATTACCGGACACCTCACGTGCCTTTCATCTCCAAATTCTAATCCCCAGTTCTCTTAAAATTGTCTCATCCCGTTGACTGCTTTCTTAATAGTATCCATCAAAGAATCATGGCCCTAAAAATGCTATAATCCATTGAAGTTCCCAAGTAGGAAGTTCCTTTCAATCCCTAACCTGTGCAATCCATCGTTATTGTAGAGAAAAACCTGCAATGGTTTTCCCTAACCTCTGCTTTTGTTCTTTTTACCCAAATCATTAGGTGTATATATATATATTTAAAAATCCAATGAAGTTATTATAATTGGTTAATCAGTTCTGCAAATTTGTGCAAACTGTAATTTACTTTACAATGTGTAATATGATATGTGAACTTCTACAATTACAAGAGGTATCAATTATGGAAGTTTTAAATACATAATGTTCTAAATTACAGAAAATAGCTTTAGCAATAAAACAATAAAAAATTCAGTAGCTCATAAAAGATAGCTTTTCCAATAGAGGTTTCTCAGTGATGTTCTGTACATTACATTTGATTAGTTGTCGTTAAGTTTGTGTGAGTTGCTGTTAGTTTTAGGACTCTGTTAAAGACAAGACTGAGCCTATACACTTTTGAATACATAAGGGATGTTTTATATCTCACTATATGTATAAAGGATTAAAAGATACCTTCACTCATATTTAAGGGACCTTTCAAGTTTTTTCCTCCTTAATTTTGTAGCGAACTTTAGAAACTGTGACTTTACTTAATCAACAACAGTCGGTTTCATGAACATACTGAGCCGTTTCATGAAGTTGTTTTGTGACACAACAGTCGGTCCTGTGGTAGCATCATTACCCCCAATTCACTGAAAAATCTATGTAGGATGCAAACCCAGCATCGCCATTTGTATCTGGATCAACATGGAATGCATTCCATCCAACCTCCTTCACACCCGAATTGCCTGATCCAGTGGCGGACGACAGAAGCGCCGTGGTTACAGCGGTGGTGAATGAGAAAATAGTGGAAACAAAGACGGTGCAGATACTTATATCGAGAAGCACATGGTGGAGGTTTTTCGTGGTGACAGGGATTAAGGTGTTGGGGATGGTTGATTCTACATTGTGATGGAGGAATTAGGGTTAGAAGAATAAGAGAGAGAGAAATGAGAAATGTAATTTGGAGGAAATGAAAATGTGTTAGGAAAAAATATTGCTATGTTGTGTAATTTGAAAAATATTGCTATTTTTTTGTAATTTGAGGTGCAAATTTGTATATTTGTGTAAAAAAAAATTTCCAATTTTATGATCAATGATGTAACACTCCTTTTATCATTTTAAAATTTTGTGCTTCTACTTTGATAGTCAGTTTAAGTGACCATTAGTTTGTACTTTGATTTTGATGGTCAGTTTAAGTGACTACTCTATCGAAATATGGATTCTTTTACGTAAACGGATGAAATAAAATTTAGTGCTAACATATTGCATTACATAGAACCACAACTAAAAATCTCCAAACCCCCCCCCCCCCACCACGGGCAACCCCCACCCCACCCCGGCCCAATACAACTCATAAGAAGGGATAAGAACCCCAAAACAGGCCAGTAGTGACTTTACTGGTAAACAAATGAATTTTATGTTTAAAGTACCGTGTGGGGATTTCAGATGTGCGTACTAATTAAGCTCATGGAATATTTTAATCTACCATCTGCAGGAACAATCCCAGGAGCATTAAATACGAATACCCAATGATTCGTGATCTTTCGTGGTCTCCATATTTTTCTCCATAACTTCTTTTAACTTAACCAACTTGTTTTCGATTAGTGGAATCCTCTATAACCATAACAATTGGAGTTCGCTATAACCATAATTACAAACAGCAATTTCCAAGCAAATCATGTGTCATGGTCTGATAGAGCGATAAGATAAGTGTTAACAAAATTTGCTTGGAAATAACTTAATTATAAAAAAAACATAAAAAATCATTTTCAATTATAAAAT
Source organism: Petunia secreta (assembly GCA_029990175.1). Classification (NCBI taxonomy): domain Eukaryota; kingdom Viridiplantae; phylum Streptophyta; class Magnoliopsida; order Solanales; family Solanaceae; genus Petunia; species Petunia secreta. The sequence goes on along the minus strand of JARKIP010000028.1, from coordinate 5,480,518 downwards.
TTGCTTAAAAATAACTTAATTACTTTATAATCATTATTTGGCTAGATTAATTTACCTTATTTAATTTTGACTTAATAATTTCATCTTAATTTTCAAGTTTAATGATAATTTTTTCCACACCAAAAGCTTCAAATTGTCAATCTATGAGATTCAACTCAAAAATTATAATAATCAAGCCACTTAATTTTTTAAAACCCAATAAAAGATATTACTTGAATTATTCTTAGTTTGTATAGATCAATCTCGCATTGTCAAAATAAGAGAAAATATATGTTAACTAAATCAATCTATATTATTATCAAAATAAGAGTAAGTTACTCATGAAATAAGGTACTATAATGGTAAAAAGATGGAGAGATTTACATAAAAGGGAATAAAAAGAAAATGACGAAACATAGGATACCGGGCCAAACAAAAAGACGCAGCAAAAGAGGAATAAAATACTAGGAAAAATGAAAAGGTCAAAAGAGGCAAAAGAGCAAAACAAAAAGACACAGTCACGCAGCAAAAATATTTGTTTTAATAGAGATTCGAACTTGGATTCCCACGGTAAGAAAGGACTGCACAGCTCTGCTCGACCATGGCACCCGCAGCTACTTTGTTACTGTGGGTGCCACTTTATTAATATATACTCTTTTCCGCAGATATACACATATAAATACGAAATTTTTGCCGAAGCTAGCGGGTGCCGTGGCACCCGGTCACTCTAGCATAGATCCGCCCCTGCTAAAGAATCAACTAATTTGGGACAAACGAATCTTGCTAAAACGTCAACTAATTTGGGACGGAGGGAGTATTTTCTTTGTAAAAGAAAACCTTTCTATAAATGGAGTATCTGATTATTTTATTGTCAACACACCCCACGTCAAAAATTTCTACTTAAATTCAGCCCTTAGAGAAGAGAATGCTGCTATACAAAATTAAAAGTCTCTGTTTGCTATATTGATATTCATTCTGAACAACTTGTCATCAAGCCAATCCTAATATGGCCAAGTTAGAGACACAAATCCAGATAAGAAAAATGTTAAAGCCCTCAACTCCTACCCCGAATCATCTTCAGAGCCTCAATCTTTCATTGTTTGATCAGCTTGCTCCTCCTATATATATATCTATGCTGTTCTACTACTTGCCAAGTAGTGAACGGGACATGGAAAAAAGTGTTGAAAAATGTACGAAGTTGCAAAAATCTTTGGCTGAGACCTTAGCCAAGTTTTACCCTCTAGCAGGAAGATTTAGAAAAGATGATCTCTCAATTCACTGCAATGACGAAGGTGTTGAATACGTTGAAACCAAAGTCGACGCGGATCTTGCTGAATTTCTCCATAAAGGATTCAAGATTGAGCTTGTGGATAATCTTGTTCCATGGTGTGTTCCTCCAAAAGCAGACTTGCCATCAAGCCCATTACTTGGAATCCAAGTGAACGTATTCAACTGTGGAGGCCTAGTCCTTGGGATACAAATTTCACACATCCTAGCAGATTCTCACACTTTAGCAACATTTCTCAATGAGTGGGCACACACTAGCCTTACAGGATCAACCAAAGATAATTGTATTCCAAATTTCGGTCACTTGTCATCGCTCTTCCCCACAAGAGTGCTATCGGGGCCTGATCAGGGTTCACCACCTTTCAGCACAGGTGCTAAGATTGTCACGAGGAATTTTGTCTTTGATGCCTTAGCAATAACAAAGCTTAAAGACAAATTAATCCATTCTTCAACTGATGCTGCAACATTGCAGAAATTACCTAGCCGAGTGGTGGTTGTTGTATCCGTAATATGGAAAGTTCTTTTGGATATTTCCTCTGCCAAACGTGGACATGATTCCAGGGACTCTGTCCTATTTCTGACAGTTAACTTTAGGGGTAAGTCAAATGCACCATCCTCAGAACATGCTGTGGGGAATTTCTGGATGACTGAATTTGTTATCCTTGAGGCAAAACAGTCAAGAAAGGAATTGAATGACTTGGTTGACGCAGTAGGAACTGCAATAAGGGACACATCTGTACGTATTGGTAACACAAGCATTGAAGATATTCCCTCTTTATTTATTAAAAATAAAACAAAACTTGGTGACAAGCTTCGTCAACGAGACAGGATAGACTTTCATGGTTGCACTAGTTGGTGCAGATTCCCTTGGTATGAAGCTGATTTTGGTTGGGGAAAACCATTCTGGGTTACCAGTGTTAGCCAACCATTTGAAGTAATTTGTCTGATTGACACAAAAGATGGTGATGGAATTGAAGCATGGATCAGTTTGAAGGAGAATGACATGGCTGAATTCGAGAGAGACCCTGACATTTTGACAATTTGTTCTCCACTTCAGAACTAGCTGTTACTGTTTGGTTAAAAGAAGACTTTTATGTATCTTCAGAACTTGAAGAATATTTGGAGGTCGGTTTAATTATTTGCATACATTCTCATCATTTATTTACATTTCAGTTTGATTTATTTCCGTAAGCAAAACTGAGTCATAAAACTGGGCTGACTGATTGAAGAATTGGAGCAAGACTTACACTTTGTTTGGATCATTATTACCCATTGTATTCTATTGTATTACTACTATATTGTATTGTATTGTTATTATGATTACAACGTTTGTTTTGGTTGTTACTTTAATTTCGTTGTATTGTATTGTTAAGTTCCGTTGTTACCTAACAATGAAAAGACCCACTTTTTGTTACAACCGATTTGATGGTTTTGCATTGTTACGCTTTTACACTTTCTCATCATGTCATTAATTATAACCTTATAATCCTATTTTACCCTATACCCTATTTTCTTATTTAAATACACCCAAGTAGTTATTTTGACCTGATCTCACCTCTTCTCAAAATACAGTACGTTCCCTGCCTCTCTTATGACTTTGTACGTTCCCTGCCTCTTCAGATTCACAAGCCATCTTGTTGTGTGATTACATTAAATATTTTATCTTAATTTATTTAATGTATAATTCTTAATTTCATTAATTACAGAGCAAAAACGTGAAACTTGAGTTAGTAGATTTCATTAATTAAAAGCCACATGTTCTTTTTTTTTTTTTTGATACAAAATATATGATGACACTTTTGTTATTTGTTCTCTTGTATCCATGAAGTTCATTATCAAAAGAACTAATATTTATTTATTTTATTTGCTCAGGTTTCTACTCTTGTTTACAACTAGAGGTACGTACTAAATTTTTTTCTTTCTTGTTTATCTAATAATTTTTTAGTTCTGACTCAATCAAAATTACATAATAATATGGTCTTACAAATATGATTTAGCCGTGAATATATTTACTGTATTTTTTATGCATATATATGTTTGGATTTGGTGACTTTTCTTTGCATGTGTTAAGTATTTGATTAAGTACACATATTAACTCAAAAGCATAATTTACTCAATCTTTTAGATTAATTAGTCTATAATAAACTAATATATGTAACCCTCTCTTTGCATACCATAAAATATTTATTAATTAAGGGATCAACTAATTGACGTAAATTTATACAATATTTATTAATTTTTTTTGAAAAATTTTATGTTATGATATTTATCTCATTTTTCATTAATGAGTTGTCCTGTTCTTATATGCATTTATGTAGGCTAAGCCAGAAGCTGCTGAATGGATGAATAAACCAATTAGAAACTATGAGAAGCTAATAATGTTATTTGGAAAGGATAGGGCTACAAGAAAACATGCTGAGACTGGACCGGATATGTTGAAAAGAGGTGCTCGTGATCCTTTAAAAAAATCAAGTAATAGTTATTGACCATAGATGAAATTGATGAAATGATCTCCATGAATGCTGCCTCTTTGAACAAGTTCCCTAAACTCCTGATGCACCTAAGTCGAATGTCTACACAGAGGCACCAACTTCTCATAAGAGTAAAAAGTCAAAAAAAGACACTCTTTAAGGCATGGCTACAATGTTGAGAGGTGAGATGGATCAATTGGCCAGCGCTATTAATCGTCTTTCAACTATGCCACCCATTCCAAAGAGCGAGATATGACAAATGGTAAATGAGATGGGGTTGGAACCGATAATGGTCCCAAAAGCTTATATCTTTCTTTGTCAACATGCAGACTTGTGCCGCACGGTGATTGGATGTCCAGTTGAAGAACGCAAACTTCTTTTATTGACCATGATGTCCGCGGACAATTAAATTAGTCTAGTATTATTTATATTATAACTATATTTGGATAATATGATTGCTTGCATGTCGTTATGAAATATTATTTTTTATCTAAATTATTAATAGTGTGAACTTATTGTTATATTTAATATTATTAACTTATTTTTTTATTATTTTCATTATAATTTGCATGAATATATTTACAAGGTATAGTTGGTGATAAACTAGTAAATATAAATTGTCTCAAATTATATTAAAGAAAATTTGTTACTTAATCTAATATTTAGAACAACTAAGGGTATATTAGTAAACTTATTAGTTACAGTACAATACAATACAATCAAAACAAACAATAACAATATTACTAAACAACGGAAAACAATACAATCAATTCAAACGTTGTTTTTATAATACAGTACGATACAATACAATACAATACAATACAATACAATACAATACAATACAAAACAATACATTATGAAACAATAGGTAACAATGATCCAAACAGAGTGTTAAGTAATTGTTGTGGTACCCGTATTTTGATTTGACTAATTTAAATTTACACCATGTATGGCTCATCATGGAACCACTCGTTACCACATCCCTTTGAGGCAATGGCTGAACCTTGATTTATATTAACGTGGGAATATCTCGAAATGGAAAAAAACGCTAACCTTAATTGTGGAACTTAACCGACGTATTAGTATTAAAACGTTAGGCATTTTATGCCACAGATACCTAATGCCACAGAATATTTTTAAATTATATTTAAGGACTAACTAAATATTTTAAATTATAATATTGTATATTAATTTGTAATATATTAGTGATTCAAGAAATAATCCCTACGTTATAATATATGCATAGCTAATACCTACATTACTAATACCCACATTATTAGTACCCGTATTACTAATATCTGCATTGTTAATACACACATTATTAATACACACATTGCTAATACCCGCATTACTAATACGTACAGGGGTCGTTCGGTTACTCACTTATTTAATGCGGGTATTAATTATTAATGCGGGTATTAGTAATGTGGGTATTAGTAATATGGGGTCGTTCGGTTTGTCTTTGCTTTTACACGGGTATTAGTTATTAATGCGGGTATTAGTAATGTGGGTATTAATAATGTGTGTATTAATAATATGGGTATTGATAATGCGGGTATTAGTTATGTGGGGTTTAATAATGTGGGTATTAGCCATGCATATATTATAACGTAGGGATTATTTGTTGAATCACTGATATATTACAAATTAACAAAAAATATTATTATTTAAAATATTTATTTATTCCTTAAATAAAATTTTAAAATATCCTTATTATTACGGGGGTTAATTTTGTCATTTTAAATTTTAATACCTGCATTATTAATACCCACATTATTAATACCACCTTCTACCCCGCATAAAATAATACATAGATTCCCGCATTAATAATGCGGAATATACAAAAACGCAACCAAACGTTGCACTAATTTTATGCGGGTATTAAATTTTCACAGAAAACCAACCGAACACTGCACTAAATTAACGCAAAGTTTTGTGCAGGTATTAATGTTTAATGAGGGGAACTGAACGACCCCTATGTGTATTAATAATGTGGGTATTAATAATGCGGGTATTAGTTAGCGCGGGGTTTAGTAATGTGAGTATTATCCATGCATATATTATAACGTAGGTATTATTTTTTGAATCACTGATATATTACAAATTAACAAAAAATATTATTATTTAAAATATTTATTTACTCCTTAAATAAAATTTTAAAATATCCTTATTATTATGAGGGTTAATTTTGTCATTTTAAATTTTAATACCTGCATTATTAATACCCACATTATTAATACCACCTTCCACCCCGCATAAAATAATACATAGATTCCCGCATTAATAATACGGGTATTAATAATGCGGAATATACAAAAATGCAACCAAACGTTGCACTAATTTTATGCGGGTATTAAAATTTTACAAAAACCAACCGAACGCTGCGCTAAGTTAACGCTGAGTTTTGTGCATGTATTAAATATTAATACACTGAACCGAACGACCCCACATTGTTAATACCCGCATAAACTCTATCTCAACCTAACGACCCGTAACCGACGTATTAAAACCTACTATTAACCGACTATTAAAACCTTATGCATTTGGCCAACTTGTTACTAGTAGCATTAGTTTTATGCCACAAATACCTAATGCCTACTAGCAAAAATGGCTTAAATTAATGTCATGTGGACTAATTATACCCGGTTCTTTAATTATGTGATGCCCTTACTTCTCCATTGGCTGAAAATATTGATGAGAGAGAGAGAAGCTTTGACAAAGTTGCACAGTTCCTTAAATAAAAAATTTAATGGAATTAGTTAGATATCAGAGAAGTCAAGTAAATTAAAAGAAGTATTTAGGAAAAGTTATTTAGTTCTTAAAAAAGATCAAGTGATTGGGCATCAATTTTAATATCTTCATTACTATAGAAATTGAATCTTTTCCATATTACTCATAATCACAATGTTTTTAATCGATGGTCTAAAAGATCACTGTACAAATGAAGAATATAGCCCTCAACTTTTATGATTTTGAGGTACAAAAAATAAAATAAAAAGCATATATAGCAGCACTACTTTTTTCTGCATTCAAATTCTTCGATTGTATCAATAACAGGTTCAACCATTGTCTCCAAGTCTTTCAAGTCTTGCTCCACATCTTCAACCTGCAGTCAGCCGTATCATTATTAGAGCTATATTTTACTACTACTAAACAAGAATATAACCGATATATTAATAATGTAATGTCCTAAATAAGCTAATTAACAAGTATGTATACTGTAAAGTATTTCCCAACTTTGTGAGCAAACATGTATATAGTACTCCTTTATCCTAATTTAAAACTTTTGTGTTTTGGCTTTGATGGTCAGGTTGATTAAGTGGCCTTTAGACTGTGAATATAATCACAACTTTGAATACTAAAATAATCAAATACGGAGTGGGGATTACTCAAATATTTAGCTGTAAAGTAAACTTTTTTTGGGGTTTGAAGAACTCTTGGAAACCAATTCCCATAGTTTTGCTCATTGAAATAATGAAACTTACGTGGAAATATAAGGGAATGGAATGAAAAGACTTGATCATATCCGGTGTAAATTATATCATACTATTCTAAATGTGCCTATCACCTAAGCAAAATGTAAAAGACCTAAATGCCCCTGCTGCCTTAACAAATTACTAATACTAATACTGTTTACTATTTTAATAAAACAGAAAATAAATGTACGCGCCTTTCCCTGTATAATATTCCTGCTTCTCACCTGCCTAACTTTGGCCAACTCTTGAGCTGCCCATCTCTTCAGTATCCCGAATTCATTTACCCTCATCATGTGTAGGCGATTCGTTGAATGTAGACGCCGATTCTCTGGGCCTTTTGGCCTTACATCTACTTTAATGATTCACTCTCATCAACAGCAAGGTCTGGACAGTTTCAATTTGATAGTCACTCTATATAAGTTGGATGAAACTGCTTTGGGTTATTCTCTGTATACTTACCAACAACTGCAGCAGCTAGGTACTATTGTTAGCATTGCACAATTTAACTGTCGGTCAATTCTGTTTACATTTTGATCAGTCGTTGTGTATTCTAATTTGTTCCCTGTTATTTTTTGTTACAGCCTTATTGCCATCGTTCATAAGGAATTGGGTACGAATCCGAAACCTTCGCTTTTCCTTTGGTACAATTGTTGCTTATATGTTAGCATTCCAGAATTTAAGCGTCCATCGATTCTCTTGACATTTTGAGCACTCATTGTGTATTCTAATTTGTTTCCTATTATTTTTTTCCTACAGCGTTATTGCCGTTGTTCATAAGGAATTGGGTACGAATCCGAAACCTCCGCTTTTGCTTTAGTACAATTGTTGCTTATATGTTAGCATTCCAGAATTTAACTGTCGATCGATTCTCTTGACATTTTGAGCACTCATTGTGTATTCTAATTTGTTCGTTTAAATTTTTTCCTACAGCCTTCTTGCCGTACTTCATAAGAAATTGGGTATAAATCCGACACCTTTGCTTTTACTTTAGTACAATTGTTGCTTATACTAGCATGAACTTTGACATTTCCTCCTGTATTGCCAGCTAGAGTTGCCTTAGACCCCAGGTTCTGTTTGGTGTAGTCGTTTAGACAGCGTCGCAGCCTTAGTGATGCTGAAGTAGCATCGTAGATTATTTAAGCCGCTAATTCACCCTTTGGTGTCGTCGTTTAGACGACGACGGAGTCTTTGTGCTGTTGAAGTAGTGCCGTAGGTTACCCCCCCCCCCCCCCCCCAAAAAAAAAAAAAGGTTCGCACCCGTCTATAGACACAAAAGAACCATGATTTCTGATGACATTTTGTGAAGCCACAGTGATCTTCCGTTTGCTCCTGACTCTTTCCTGCAGCCTTCGTTGTGGTGTTCGTCACGAATCGGGTATGAGCTCAACTCCCTTACTTTTTGTTTAGCATAATTATTACCTATGTTCGCGTGTAGTTTGTCAAGTTAACCTCCAGAATGCTAGCCCTGCTTGCTTTATTCGATTAGACGGCGTCGCATACTGACTATCGTCGAATTACCATCCTAGGCTACCGCAACCGCTAATTATGCTCCCAGTACCCTACTGTTTCATTGTGCCCCAATGCTGTGTTCATGCCCCCTTGCAAATTTGTCCCTTAAATTTCTTAGGTGTCGCAGCCTTAGTGATGCTGAAGTAGCGTCGTAGATTGCTTAAGCCGCCAAATCACCCTTTGCTGTCGCCGTTTAGACGACGCCGCAGCCTTTGTGCTGTTGAAGTAATGCCGTAGGTTACTTAATAAATGCGCAGGGTATTAAATAGCATACCAGCAGTACCACAGTGCACCTGAAACATAGAAACCTACTGCCATATCTGAAAATTTAGATTCTAACACATAAATATCTCTAATAACTAGAAAGTTAGGCATCTGTTTTAACGTATGTTCTGTTGCACCAGCAGCGCTCATGCTCAATACTGGATGAAAACATAATGGAGATAGCAATATGTTATCATTACTAGATGTACCATTTTTTGAAACCACTTTAAGAAGAATTTGACTGGCAACTTGTGCACAAGAATCAGACTTCTCTTCCTTTCTTTTGGCCATCTTGTCTTTGAAAACATAAAATTTCATGTTACACGACAGAACCATGATTTCTGTTGTCCTGCAGCCTTCGTTGTGGCGTTCATCACGCTTCGGGTATGAGAACTACCATCCTAGGCTGCCTCACCCACAAATTATGCTCACTGTACCCTGTTGATTTAGTGTGCCCCAATGCTGAGTTTATGTCGCCTTGTAACTTAGTTCCCTAAATTCCTTACCTTACAGCCTTTTACCAGTTCTTCATAAGTAATTGCAGGTGAATTGGACACCTTCACCTTTGCTTCAAGTCGCATGAACTAGGTACCTTAGGCCGCTAATTCGCCCTAATTTGATCGCTGCCCTCTGAAGGCACAGCAGGGCTGTGAATCCTGAAAACGTTGAGCGACGCCACTGTAGCATCGACTATTGATTTGCTTATGCCCCCTATCCTGTTTGCCTTTGTAGATTAGACGGCGTCGCAGCCTTACTATCAGTCAATTAACATCCTTGGATACCCAAGCCACAAAATATGTTCATTGAATACAGTCTTTTCCTAATGTGCCACGATGCTGTATTTATGTCCCCTTACCATGTGAAATCTGCATATATAGAGCTTCCACTTGGTTCACAGGCAGCGTGTATCTCAATGGCACTCGAGCTAGATGAAGGAAAACAATGCATACCTATTAGTGAATTGAAACCATTGCAAACTGAATGGCTTATTAAAGTGTTGGTGCTGCGGCGAGGCCCAAAAAGGGACTATAAGACCTCCAATGGCGAGGGTGTTATCAGATCCGTCATATTTGTCGATGAAGAGGTAATAGTCATTATTTCCTTTCAACCGCTTACGAATCACTTACCGCCCTCCTGCTATAAGTAACAGTGCTTCATGATTAACATGCGCCAGGGGACGAAAATTCAGGGAACCCTTTTCAACGAACAAATTGAAACATGGGAGGATGACTTCAAACCGCTCCAGGCATATTACATTGAGGATGGGAAGATTTTCACCCCAAAAGCCAACTACCTATCCGTGAATCCTGACGTTGAGATTTCGTTCCGCCAGCATACAAAGGTCACTGAATGTGACACTGATTTTAATACTCAAAACTTCGCTGCCGGTTTCATCCCCTTTGTCGAGGCTGCCAGGATGCCCCTCGGTACCCTGTTTGGTAACGTGCAACAACCCTTGATACCTAGCTTTGCCAGCGTTTATTGCTACTTCTCGCCTGCACTAACTAGCTATTTTTTTCAGATGTCGCCGGCATTTTACTAGATGTGAAGGTACTCATTGGAGAAGGCCGCAAGACACGGCGCGAAGCAGTAATCACCGACGATAGGTTGGTACTTTCACCCTGGTTTGCACAATTACATCCTCTAAGTGGGACACTGTAAGTTGTACTTCTGTGGCAGTACATTAGATTTTAGGAGAGGAATATAGCTCTTCTTTAAAGTATTTGAGTGTTATATGTCCTCTTAATGAGTTTCTTTCATTTTGCTTATGTAGATGATAGTTCCTCCTGGGAAAAAATCCCTATATACACAGACTTCACAAGCACACATCATTGGAAAAACAACTTCTTATAGGCAACACCAAACCAATACACCCCTCTCAAACTTCAGGGCCTCTATACTCCCTAATCATTTCACAAACCTGGACAAGGGCGAAGAAATGCCCTTGCAAACAATGAACAAAGCAGACCCCCCTAAAACGTCTATACTCTCCCTGCTTAGCTTTTCTATAGCATCCAAACACTTGCCATACAGTCACCTCTTATTTTTTACAAACCAGAAACAAAAGAAACCACACCTGCTGCATTTATACTCCTCCTAGATCCCTCCATTTTCCTAGAACACCCTAATTAAATTCCCTAATTTGTCTTTTGAACATCACACTTTATTGTCCAGATTCGACTAATAACACATATAAAATGGTAAAACTTATGCAAGTACCCTTTATTGGCATGTACAAAGATTAGTGCCCTTACTTCTCCGTACAGTTTTTGAATTTTTTTGCTTTTTACTTAAGGTTAAAGTCTTGGTAGAAGTTAGTATCCACTATGGTTCAGACTTAATGATCAAAGGTAACAGACCACTCGACTTGAAAACCAAAAACCATAATTATTTGTAAGTGTCGGTTCAACAGAAAAATTAAAGGAAACCCCCCCCCCCCACTGTCAGTACACCTTTAACCTTTTTCCACACATATGCGCACCACTGACAGAATAACTTGGGTCATAAGGTTCTCTCTGTATTATGTAATTTTATGTTGCATTTTTTCTGAAATCTGAATGCATCGACACGGATTTGCACTGGTATTATGTATACTTGCTCGCTTGCTCGTGTTACTGTCCTAACTGGGTATGACTCATACGCCACTTTACTCATGCTTCAGTTTTAGCAATATACCATTTACCCACATCTTACCTCCTTCGTAGGTACGACCGGAAAACAGTAACCTTGTGGGGAGACCTGGCTGAGATCGAGGGTGCTCTGATGGCTAGCTCTAAACATGACAACCCCGTTGTTGCCTTTTGCAATATTAAAGGCTCCATTTACCAAGGTATATCGCTATGTTGCATTTGTTATATCTATGACCACGTCCCTTTTATGTTTAATCAGCAGGAGTTGTTGTTTCTGGATTTTCAAGTAAAGACCTCTCACTATACCCTCCGCTCCGCAGGTGAATTCGGACTTTCAAGTACTCCAGTTAGCTGTGTGCTCATTGAACCAGATTTTGAAATAGTCGATCATCTGCACAAGTGGTATGCCCCTGCAATCGAAACCATATGCTTTGGAAAAACTTAAATCTACAATATGCCCCGTGTTGGTACTAACAAATTTCACCTCTCAGGCATACTGCCATGAAGGCCTGCAGCGTGGACATACGATTCATGCCAAGTAGACTAATGCAAGAAACAACTAGGGTCGCTCTAACTGATATAGTTAAGCCAGCATCTTCTAGCTTCAAGGTATGTCGCCCCAACTAACAGCGTTCGCATAGTGCTTTCAGTGCTTTTGCTGCGTAATTACTACAACATTTTACTGCTGCGTATACACTAAAGTCCTCCATTCTTTATCCATAGGCTCAGTACTATAGGTTTGTTGCGAAGTTAATAAATATCAACAACCTGGATGACCTGTGGTATGCTGCGTGCAAAAAATGCTACAGGAAAGTAATTGTGAAGAAAAGCACTGCAAGTTGCGAGTACTGCAGGAAAAAGGATACCGATTACGAGAACAGGTCGGGTACATTCCCTTCTTTACATATCCTGTAATCAGATTGTATTTATTCAGTTCACATAATCTCATTGACTTATAGTATTACTGGTCTTTTACAATAACTTAGATGGTCCAGTTCCTGCAAAAACCAATAGCCTAGATAGTTACACCTTTGCGGATTAGTAATATTGATAGGATCCTCATAACTGCTTGCAAATTTCATGTACCAGATATAGGATGAAGATTGTCGTTTCGGCTATGGAGGTTGAAGATACTGTTCTTACACTGTTTGGGGGTGCACGATTCTTTGTTGGATGCGACGTAAATGACTACATTCAGTCAACATCAAAAAAGGTAAATCCGCGCCTCAGCTTATCAAACGCTTTACTTGCAGCCTTGCTGCCTTCGGATTCCCTTGTCTTGGCATTTGACACGCTTTTTGGTTCCTCATCAACTGTACAGAAAGGGAAATCACCGTACTACCGCAGGCTGGAGCAGAGCAAGGGTAAAATGTTCAGTTTCCTCATAAAGAACCCGCAAAGTCTGCCTGTTGAGGATAAGAACCGAGACTTGATAGTTGAGGAGATGCACGAAGCTGAAAAGCTCGGTCCTGCAGAAGTGGAAGCTGAACCTTCGGCAGCAACACAAGCACCCAAGCGAGCTATTATAACTGGGGATACCAAGGCAGAAGAAACTTTAACTGTTGATAAGAAGCTTAAAGGGGAAAAAATGTAGTCTACTGCAGCTGTAGCAAGCTGAACCAATATTAGTTATTAGTAAACGGGTCTAGAGAGTCTCCTCCCTTTGTTTCCTTAGGAGCAACTTTAGCTGGCCCCCCTGCTACTTTGTCGTTTGCATTTCAATATTAATAAATATTTGTTTCCCTAAATTGTGTTTGCTCTATATGCTGTTACAGTGTGCATACAGTTATTTCTGGAAACAACTCTGCTTGATTCGCTCCAAATCACCCATGCCTCCTACTGTATAGGTAAAATACAAATTTACGCCGCTAACATCAGTACCAATACCACTATCTAACAACGTATCGCAATACTAAGTGCTAATTTGTCGCAAAAAAACAAATACAGTATTACTTCCTAACGCTGCATTACTTGATACAGGCCGTAACACATGATAAAGAAATGGCAAAACAAGGTGCGTAATCCTTTAAAAAATTGAAGTTACATCATCTTCAACCCCCCGCCTAATTAACTTTATTCCCCTTAGGTCAAACCATTACACGACAACCTGAAGGAAAAAGCAAATCTTCTAACACCTCAACTGCCTCCATATCAAGTGGGAGAAAAAACGCTGCAGAAGAAGTCAACGTACATGGTAAGCCTTACGTAGCCACATAATTCTAGCCATGAGAAATATAATCAATTATGAATACCTGCGATTGAACATAGTTATACGTGTAGGCAGTGAAGGACAACCTATTAGTGTTACCGAAAAACAAATTGAGCAGACACCGGATCAGCCGAATAGGACACTCTCAGCAGGTTAACTTTCCGAATCCTGATGCTACGTATTTGAACTTATACATTCGTGATGTGTGCAACTATAGAAAAAATTTCTCTATCCATTTGTTTATCTTTTTTTTTTGAAAACTTAAGATGAAGTGATCCCGGCTAATTTTGGCATATATTCATAAAAGCCTAACAATTTTTCTACGTTGAAGTCTGGAAATTAACAGAACCTATTTAAACTTGCTCTCTAATGAAGCATATCACAGCAGTCGAACAATTTAGTTTTGTGAACAAGATACTTAGTTTAATATCAGCAAGAGTATATTCATGGCAGGCCATTTATACCAGTTGACACGACAAACATGCTGAAGCTTAGGAGGCTTTAAGATGAAGTTTTAATACCCAACAGAGCAATTTTACCATGGGACTGCTATGTTACATTCTACTGGATGAGCTTACTTAACAAATTGAATACAAAAGACAAGAGGATTGAAACAGGTACTAGATAGGAATTGAGTCTGAGCTAATAACAAGAGTAGCAAACACACGAGATTAGAACTTATGCTTGAAATTGGAAGCCTGGACTCAAACTAATAGCTCAATCTGAAACAATAAGCTAACAGTTTAGTCTCAGAGGCTTCATACATAGAAACCAAAGTATTAGCTACTGCTTATGAGAAGCCTAACTGCTTCCCCATTGACAAATAGGCAGATCAACCAGATTTAAATTTAGTACACTAAATAGCAAGGTTCCTCCTAGACTAGGCTGAAGCAACATCACCCCTGAACACTCTACATAACCTGCAACAACCAAAACCAACTGCTGGACCCCTGCGATGGCCTAACTCATCTGACCCATAGAAATGAAGAACCAAAAACAACCAGACCAATCTGCAGCCCCCTGAAACAGTCCCACTGCTTCCTAACTACTCCCTGCATATTATTTGAACTCATCAAACACCTTGAACAGCCTCCAAAACCCCTCACAGACATCTAGACACACATATCACGCCCACACACAGATCTGCCTTTCACAAATTCCCTCAATTCCACTCCTAAACAACCCCTGGACCCTGACCCCTTAACAGCTACCTAAAACCTTTCTATCCCCTGCAAGCACCCCAAGAGAACCTCCTTTATACACACTAATTTAACATACCAGACCAGTTGCACACTCTAATCAGAAAACAGAACCAGAACAGGGCTAAAGCTAAAGAAATTTCAGAATGCTAACAGATCTTAAGGGAAAGCTTGAAAGGCATCAGGATACATAACACATTGCAGGGAACAGGACTTTTCACATACAGATCTTGCTTTTTTTCAAAACAACCGTAATAACATAATTGTACTCTACTATATCTTGTGCTTTCAGTCCGACAAACCTGTTAGCTTTACACGACAGCAGTCCAAGTCTTCCTTCATATTAAGATTTCCCCCTGATTTTGTTAAAAAACACTGCCAGGACGAGCGATGAAAAGGTTAAACAGATACCTATCGCTCAACCAGTTTGTACCCAATGCACAGAATGAGGAAACACCTGCCACCAAGAAACGTCGAATAAACTGGCTGTCTCGGGCTTTATCGGCAGAAATTCAAATCCCAGGTAACATTACATTGATCGCTGCAGAAAACTTTATCCCTGTACTCACAGTTCTATATTACTTAGTTGCTTTAGGCATTAATTTTTTACCTATACTCTTAATCTATTTGTCTATCAATAACCAGGTACCAGTACATATACCCTTGCACAATCAGACCCCCACAAACTGAAAGCGGTGCCACAATGTGTCTACTGTAGTGCTAAAAGGTTCGAACATGAACCTCCAACCTTCTGTTGTGAAAGCGGCTGTATCAAATTGGCAAGGACTCCTGCTCCACCTGAACTATATGAATTGCTCACGGCTCAAACGGATGACGCAAAACAGTTCCGCAAATACCTTCGGGCATATAATAGTATCTTTGCTTTTACATCTTTTGGTGTTAAGCTTGATAAGGAACTAGCTTCATCAAGGAAAGGGGTGTATACCTTTAGAGCACAAGGGCAAATTTATCACGATCTACCCTCTCTTAGGCCGCATGATAATAAGCCGTGTTACTTTCAGCTATACTTTTTTGACATAGAAAATGAGTTGACCAACAGGTTGTCTATACTGGATGACGGGGTCCTGTCAGCTGATATTGTTACGAAAATAAAGCAGGTAATGTCCGAAAATCCATATGCCCAAATATTCCGGCAATTGAAAGACCATTCCAGTTTTGAAAATCTACAGCTCCGGATTGCTGCAAATGCAAAACTTGATCAACGAGTGTATAACAAACCCTCGACCGAGCAAGTTGCAGCTATTTGGATAGATGAAAACAACGCAGATATTCCGTTTGAGCGACAGATTGTTGTCCACGAACACTCGGGTAACAGACATAGAGTGAAGCACTACTTTGGTTGTTATGATCCATTGCAATATCCACTACTTCTGCCCAAAGGAGAGTCAGGTTGGCATCAAGGAATAAAGAAAGATAAAAAGCCACGCCAAAGCTGCACTATTGTCGAAACTGATGTCCCTAACTTTGACTCAGCAGATGTTGTGTTTGCCAATGAGGCCCAAGGTAATCTACGTTTTCAATATTCATATATCTGTGTTATTCAAAACTTTTATTTACTAATAACTGTACTGTGATTTCCTAACCATATTTCACTAAACGTCAACAGATGTACATCACGAATCAAAATCCGCAGTATCTTGCCGAGAATATTATTGTTATAAATTGCAAGTGCGGCCCGAGGACAAGTCTGTACTACTGTTGTGTGGGAGATTATTACAACAATTTGTTGTGGACATGTACATCAAACTTGAAACAACAAGGCTTGAGTTCTACAGAAATGAACAATCGAATTTCAGAAGAGAGGTTTTACAAGGCATAGTTGATAGTATCATGGCAGGTGAATACAGAGGAGATAAAATTGGTCATAGAATTTACCTTCCTGCATCTTTCATCGGTGGACCAAGGGATATGCGCAAGAGATACATGGATGCAATGACTTTAGTACAACACTATGGGAAGCCCGATCTATTCATAACTATTACATGCAATCCTGAATGGCCAGAAATCACAGAAGCATTAGCTGCAGGTCAAACACCTCAAGATCGTCCTGATTTAGTAACACGAGTTTTTAGAGAAAAGTTGCAAGACCTTAAGGACCAAATATTCAACAAACATATCTTTGGGATTGTTGCAGCTCATGTATTTGTCGTTGAGTTCCAGAAACGAGGACTTCCACACATACACCTCTTGCTCATCCTTAGGGAAAGCCACAAGATTAAAACAGCTGATCAATATGACAAGTTCATCTCTGCAGAGATACCAAACAAAGATGAATACCCGTTATTATATGATATAGTTGTCAGACACATGATGCATGGTCCTTGCGGTCCAAAACATCCTTCAAATACATGTGTGAAAGACGGTCAATGCAAGTACCACTATCCCCGACCGTTCAGCAATAAATCAGCTCAAGCAAAGGACGGGTATCCTATTTATAAAAGAAGGAATGATAATCGGTTTGAAAATGTCCGGGGAACCAGAATGAATAACCAGTGGGTTGTACCATATAACCCATACTTGCTAACAAGGTACAATTGCCATATTAATGTGGAAGTCTGCTCGGGAGTTAAGGCGATAAAATACCTCTACAAATACATCTACAAAGGCCATGATAGATGTGCGGTGTACATTGAATCAGAAGACGGGGAAAAAATCATTGATGAGATACAAAATTACCAAGATGCGCGCTGGGTTGCAGCTCCTGAAGCACTATGGAGAATTTACCAATTCAGCCTTAGTGACATCCAACCGCCTGTTATTAACCTACAATTACATCTGCCGAACAAACAAACAGGTATAATATTATATACCATACCTATGTACAGCTCCTTAGTACTAATTATTTATTAACTAACCATATGTCGCCAATAGTCTACTATTGGAGCAAGCGCAATTTGCAAAATGTCATTGCAGGAGAAAATGTCGGTCGCACAATGCTTACCGAATATTTCAACATGTGCCGCACCCATCCCGAGGCACGAAAGTACCTATACAAGGAATTTCCAGAGCACTATGTTTGGAAAGCACAATCCAAGACGTGGACTACACGGAAAAAAAACAGTTGTTGGTCGAATTGCAACAGGTATGCGCCGCACTAAATTCTAAAATCATTTACACTTCTACGCCTGCATTCAGTTATCATTATTAGCTGCATAACTTTGTTCAAGTATGCTAGATACGGTTTTCTAAACAGAACTAAACCACTGATGAGAAGATTCAGTACATAAGAACCTTTTTTGATTCATAAATAAAAGATAGATGCAGAGGATATATAACAGTTAAACACTTTTCAGACGAATAACCGGGACCATCGAAAGCCTTGATACAACTTATCAACAAGCCATATGCTGACCTACAAGTAAATGGCCTGTGGACACCTAAGTCTGACCAAAGCAAAAGCTGTTTCATATCAACCTTATTGCTCGAGGTCAATCCTAAAGTTAACCAGACCTGGGCGAATTATGGTGTATCCAAGGCCGGACCTTCGTAATGAATCTTCAGCAGCTTTGAAAAAAAAAAAGAACCAGGGAGTCAATTTTAATCCTAGAAACCACATAGAGGAAGAGTTTCAAGAACAACTCACCCTCTTGGCTTTCAAAACTTGCTCCCGTCTTCGAAGCAATATACTGCCCGAGGTTCAGATGTTTGGGTGTCTGGTCTGTGCAAATACAAGAAAATTAAAAGTGATACAAAATAAATAAATAGAACGAGCATCTGGCACCTAAATGAGTGAATGAAGGAAATATAATGAAAATACAGAGGAAAAAGTAAAAGGTAACTGCAACTTACATCCAGATAATTTTTCTATTACTTTGCTCACTACATACACAGTCATCTGCTTTGGTACCTTACAGAGCTGAAACCGATCATCACCTATAACAAAGCATCTTGTCCTCTTAGGTTCAACTGATGGTAACTGAAGTAGAACATGTCCAACTCGATGCAGCACAGATGGATCCCGAGCCACCATAAAGAATTGATAACTGATATAGTGCCTAGCACTACTACCTAAAGCCCAAAAGATATTCTGCATATTTTCAAATATTGACCATCTTAAATTTTCGATTAATCAAAATTTATAAGCTGAAAGTTCACCCTACCATCACTAGATTTATATAACATCACCGATAGTCCTCATTCACGAGAATTTGAGCAATTCCTCCCGTTGCTTTTACACAAATTCCTTCTTGCATCGACAAGTCATCAAACATATCTTGGTTCTTATTTTGGAATTTGTATTAATGTGGACAGTTGAGAGGACAGGTCTACTACACAAAATATTGCCTTTACGGGCGAATAGACTTAGTTTCTCGATTGTATATGTCATTTGACCTAGGCAGCTAACAAGATCACTTAGCTGAAGTAGCTTGTTGACTTGACTGTTTAATCAACATGGCTGCTTATGTGGCAGCTAATGTGAACTGATGACATCGTTGTATGTCGGTACAAAACAAAACCTGGCAATGCGATCAGGTGCCGAGGAGGGTTCTGGAAAATAGGAACGTTCTGGTGAGGCCGATTGACAAATTTGACAAAATTATTGGAGGCGTTTATGCAGAGTGCAGACAAATAAGTATCAAGTACTAACTGAATAAGTGAAAGATTAAATTATAGGAACACGAATATCGCAGAATAACAGGAGATGACTCCTGCAAGACTTCATTGAACAAATTATTTTGGTTACTGCTATATTCTTTATTCGATGTCTATATCAACTCTTTATAACTGAAAATTGACTGAATCTTTTTGTATATATGAATGACTCAATTCTGATTACAAATATACTGCAGCTTTAAGTTAAAAGAAATGAACTTTATTCCCCTGTCTGCATTTGCACAGCTAATCCAAGAGAAGGAGAAAGATACTATGAGCGGCTCTTGCTAAATCATGTCCGAGGACCTACTTCTTTTGAAGACTTGCTCACCGTTAATGGAAGACGGTGTGAGACCTTTAAAGATGCAGCCAAAGAACGAGGCCTCCTAGAGTCCGATAATAGCATTTCTGAATGCTTGGGTGAGGCAGTCCTTTTCAAAATGCCATCTGCGCTGCGAAGCTTATTTGCAACAATATTGGTTCACTGTAATCCAACTGATGTAAGACGACTCTGGGAAACATACTACTATGATTTGTCTGAAGACTACAGAAGAAATCAGGATTCCACATCCAACGTCCCGCTGCAGCGTACATTGAACAGTATTAGCACGTACTTGCATAGCATGGGCAAAACTATAGACAAATATGACCTGCCCAAAATCCCAGAATAAGCCGAACATGGTCGTCCGTTGGAATGCAGAGAAATTCTTGAAGAGCAGGCCGTTCAGATAACTACTGAAGACATTGAAGCACAGACCAAGCTTAACCCAGAACAGGAACATGCATACAAAACAATTCTACAACGCGTCACCTCTGCTACGCCTGGATTGTTCTTTGTCGATGGACCCGGTGGCACCGGTAAAACATTCTTATATAGAGCGCTGCTTGCAAATGTGCGTTCCAACGGAATGATTGTATTAGCAACTGCAACCAGTGGAGTAGCTGCTTCTATTTTGCCAGGAGGCCGTACTGCGCACTCTAGATTTGACATTCCTCTTCAAACAGATGAAACAACCATCACAAATATGTCAAAACAAGGTGGCGCAGCTAAGTTAATAAGAAAAGCTCGCTTGGTCATATGGGATGAAGCACCTATGGCAAAGCGACAAACCATTGAAACAGTGGACAGAAGCTTTAGGGATATAATGGAAAGTGACGCTCCCTTTGGTGGAAAAGTGATGGTTTTTGGAGGGGATTTCCGGCAAGTATTACCAGTAGTTCCCAAAGCGACAAGAGCTGAAACAGTAAATGCATGTTTGGTGAAATCATACCTTTGGCCTTTGATGGAAAAGCTGCAATTCAAGACAAACATGCGCGCAATATCAGATCCAACATTCAGTGATTTCTTGCTGCGGGTCGGAAATGGAGACGAATCAACAATTGGAGATAATTTAATTCGTCTTCCAGATGAGGTGGCTGTCAAATACGACAGTGAGGAAACTGCCACTGATTCCTTGATAGAACAAATATTCCCAGCGCTTCTTGAAAATGCTGGTTCAGCTCAATATGTAACAGAGCGTGCTATTTTAGCAAGCCGTAACGAACATGTTGATTACCTCAACGAAATGTTGGTGGAAAAGTTTCCAGGAGAAAGCAAAGCCTATGTCAGTTTTGACTCGGCTGAAGATGACACCAACAACTACTATCAGGAAGAATATCTTAACACTTTGACTCCGAACGGACTGCCGCCCCACAGGTTCGTGAATATACACAATTCTTTAATTAATGTTCCTAAGTTCTCGAATGCTAGCAACAAAACACCTTTGCTGTTTCCCTACTTTAACCCCTGCTAAGTACAAAAATCAGTTTCGCTTGCTTATAAATAATCCACGTTATCAAACCTCTAACATAACTGTATTACAACTGTAAATGATCCTGTACTTAGAACTGCAGGGACAAGATCCTTTACCCTCCGAGCAGCCATATGTTTCGGGTATACTTTTTGGTTCGTTAATCTATATTTTCCTTAAATATAAGCAGCTATTTCTTCCCTATATAGGTTAGTTCTCAAAAAGAATGCACCTATAATGCTGCTAAGGAATCTAGACGCGTCCAATGGCTTATGCAATGGCACGAGACTGATATGCAGAGACTTTGACAAAAACGTCATACATGCAGAAATCATGCTAGGTCATTATGCTGGTAAAAATGTCTTCCTCCCAAGGATTCAACTGTCACCTCCGGATAACGAGGGATATCCTTTCAAATTTGTCCGAAAGCAATTTCCAGTTCGCCTATGCTTTGCAATGACAATAAACAAAGCACAAGGCCAGACAATTTCAAATTGCGGATTGTATTTACCCAACCATGTATTCTCCCATGGACAACTATACGTCGCACTGTCACGTGGTACGTCCATGTCCACTACAAGAGTCTTGGTCATGACAGAACAACCCATACGTCGCATTGGAACATATACAAAAAACGTTGTCTACAAGGAAGTTCTAGGTAAGATAGACGAATGGTAATTAACTATTTTGGTATAATTGTTTACAAAGTTTTAATTTCCTGGTTTTATTCAACAACTTCTTCTGAATTTATGTGAAGTTGAGTAATACTTGCTTGGCAGCTGCCTGAAGAACCAGTGACATAGGACTACATCATCATGAGAAGTCGTCACCTCGAGATTTGTATCATCTTCTATTAAACGGCTACTGCGGTAAAACAATGCATCGTTTGTACAATATTGTATTATTTGGCATTGTTCCTGTTACTGACAGATATAGTCCTTGTGAAGAATGAGTCCAACAGGGAGGAAAAGGGATTTCTCAGAGCGTGGTTGCCCCCTCTGTTTGGCCTATGATTTCTCGATCGAACAAACCAACAACCCTCTTCAGAACTGGAAATGAGTAATACTATATGTTGTTAATGCCTCCAATGGTGGTGATGTAATGCTGATAGCAGTTGTACTGTTCAATAGTCTGTTTTGCGAAGCTTCTACGGCAAGTTTTTGGTTAAATCATCCTCAGGTCTCATCTGTTTCATGAATTTTTTTTAAAAATTGTCCAGACGCTGATAGCAGTTGTACTGTTCAATAGTCTGTTTTGCGAAGCTTCTACGGCAAGTTTTTGGTTAAATCATCCTCAGGTCTCATCTGTTTCATGATATTTTTTTTTACATTGTCCAGACGCCTACTGGAAAGTATGTAACAGTTTCCATTATTCCGAAAGAGGCAGTGATGATATTGTTAATCTGGGTCTTAGAACTTTCTGTTGATCACAGACACATGTTGGAAGAATATATCCATCTTTTCTTTTCAGTGATCTTTTTGGTAAACAAGCCGAATTGTAGGAAGGTGCATTAATAGATTTGGATCAATTTCTCTGTTGCATTAACTTTTGTTGCTGACCAACAGCACAAGCATACACTTTCTCAAATTTGTTGCGCGAGATGAGTGTCCGTTACTCTATATTACATAGCACTTAAGCCAATATCATCATCCAGAACACATTTACATAGCGCCTGACTGTGT
Organism: Petunia secreta; assembly: GCA_029990175.1. Classification (NCBI taxonomy): domain Eukaryota; kingdom Viridiplantae; phylum Streptophyta; class Magnoliopsida; order Solanales; family Solanaceae; genus Petunia; species Petunia secreta. The sequence continues at coordinate 5,457,408 of JARKIP010000028.1, read as the reverse complement.
GTAATACATGTAAACAATATGCGTTATGCTTTACCTAAAAGCCAAAGGGCGATAGTTCTGTTCAAGATCTATGAATTACATAATAGTGCAGGTGGAAGCAGACCTTCTGTACATGGAAGAGAAGTTGGAATTTGTTCGTCTAGAAAATGCTTGATTTTTTGAAACACTATTCGTTTAAAGAAAACTATTTTTTTTCCTTTTCAAAATTTGTCTTTAGAATGACTTCAGGCAGATTTACCTGGACAATCTCATACAGTTGAAGACTTAGCGCAATCCTCTAACATTACTGTAGCAGCCTAGCCGACACTATTGTTTACCACTGATTACAAAAAACTTCTTTTCACTATAAATGATTGTTGCAAACAACTGTAGTATATATATATATATATATATATATTTCTGAAGCGCGGTACAAGTTGGCACACGTCCCTGCTTTGGGTAACAATTGCAATATGAATCATCGCTTACACTTTCAACATAATAATGTTAAATTGCTTCCCAGTTTTCAATTCCCTACAAAAACAAACAAACATCCAATTAGACTGCAAAAATATTATTCATATCAATAGAACGCGAGAATTTTTCTCCCTACATGACGGAAAAAATAACCAAGTAAACGTTGTTTAAAATAGACAAATTTTTACGCAATTACATACATAATCAGATTACTTGAACAAATAATTTCTGAAACAAAAAATTTAGTTAAAAAGGAAGTCAAGCGGATACTCCAGTATCTTAAAAGTTGTAGCTGGAAGTTGCAAGGGCTCTCAAAACATTGAATACCTACAAGTAGGGCTGTACAAACCAAACCGGAAAACCGAACCGAACCGACTAACCGAACCAAACCGAAAAAAAAACCGATCAATGGTTTGGTTTGACTTGGTTTGGTGTTGGCAAAAAAAAACCCGACATATTAGGTTTGGTTTGGTGTTATAAAAAAAAAACCAAACCGAGACCAAACCGAACCGAATATTACATATATGTTATTTTAAATTTTTTATATATAAAATTTATTTATTGGAACTATTTATAAATATTTTAATAGGATTTCTTAGTTATGTTACTAATTACATACAACCTACAGTGGCTAATTTTAAGAGAATGAATAAGTTATAGCCTATGCCCTATAAGCTTACAAGTTACAACCCATAAAGGAAAGCCCACCAGATAACCCACAATCCACAATGAAATCCAAAGAGCACAACCTAATGACCTAATCAGTAAAAAGATTCACGCAAAAAACTAGAAACTTTGAGCCCCAAACACAAACCAATTTAGCTAAACTTGTTTCTTCTTTCTCTGCACCTGTAAGCTCGATTTCACAACTACTTTTCCTATTACAACTGCAACTTCGCTAGCTACTTCACTCACACATTGCTTGATTTCAATTCAGCGCTACAAGATTACAAAATTCATTCGAGAAGAAAGTATGTATGTTTTCTTCTAAAAAATTAATTTGAAAGCTGCTTAATCGCTTGATGAAATTATAATATTATAAGTCTTGTACATGTGCAGAAACTCTTGATAGATGGAAGCTACAACTTCTGGAGTAGACGTCGAGGTGATTATGAGTGATCCGACTATACCAACATTATCACAACAGCAAGGTAAAAGAACTCCAAAAAAGCGGAAAAGAACCACTCCTTCAGAACCTCCTACATCTGGAAATACTGGTAGAGAGACATCTGAGATTTGGGATCACTTCAAAAAATTTACCGATAAAAAAGGTAAATGTAGGGCAAAATGTAATTATTGTCCTAGACATTTTGCTGCTGCGAGCATTAATGGGACTACGTCATTGTGGACACATTTAAATAAAACGTGTCTCAGATCACCCTTTAGATTTGTTGATAAGGGTAAGAAGAAGCAGTCAACATTGAATCCTATAAAAGGAGGGATGCTAGAATGTAGTAAAGATTCAGCTGAAAGGATTGTTTATAATGTGGACGAAATTAGGAGGGCGATTGCTGAATTTATCATTATCGATGAACAGCCTTTTAGAGTTGTTGAGGGAGAAGGGTTTAAAAAGTTAATGGCGAAAGCGATGCCTAATTTTCAATTACCTTCTCGCATAACAGTTGCTAGACATTGTTTGAAGATTTACCAAGAGGAGAAAGACAAACTTAGAAATCTTATCAAGAACCAGCATGTATGTCTGACTAGTGATACATGGACATCTCTCCAAAACTTAACATATATGGTCGTCACAGCTCATTGGATTGATGATGAATGGAATTTACAAAAAAAAATTCTAAACTTTTTCCAAACACCAGATCACAAGGGTGAGACTATTGCTAAGGGACTTGAGGCATGCTTATTAGATTGGGGGATTGAGAATTTATTTACAGTGACCTTGGATAATGCAAATTCCAATGATGCTGCCATTAAGCATTTAAGGGCACGCATAGATGATTGGAATCGGGTAGTACTTGGAAATGAGTTTTTACATGTCCGATGTAATGCTCATATTCTAAACTTGATCGTAAAAGATGGGTTGGATGAACAGATTGAACCAATTTCTCGTGTAAGGAATGCAGTTAAATATGTTAAGTCTTCCTCATCAAGGTTTGCTTCTTTCAAGTCAATAGTTGAGAAGGTTAAGATAGACAGCCATGGTCTTTTGAGTCTTGATGTAGAAACTAGGTGGAATTCGACATATACCATGTTGGATACGGCTGTTAAATTTGAGAAAGCCTTTGCAAGAATGTATGTTGATGATCACAAGTACAAAAAATATTGTGGGGAAACAGGTGGAACAAAAGGAAACCCATCCGTTGAAGATTGGAAAAATATCAAAGCTTTTGTCAAGTTTCTTCATATTTTTTACAATGCCACTTTGAAATTCTCAGGAAGTTTATATGTTACTTCAAATGCTTTCTTCCATGAATTTTTCAGTCTTCGAAATACTATTCTTAAGTACACTATTTGTGATGATCTTATTTTGATTGATATGGCAGAAAGGATGAGAGCTAAGTTTAATAAATATTGGGGAACGTTTGATAATATGAATATGTTATTGATTCTTGCGGTTGTATTAGATCCTAGATATAAGATGAAATATGTGAACTTTATTCTAACTAAAACATATGACTCGGTGTTGGGAAGTTTGAAGTCGGATAAAGTTATAGGTGTTTTGACTCGTTTGTATAATCACTATAATAATTCTTCATCAGAGGCTTCTAATGAAAAAATTGGAGATGAAACTGGAATAACGAGTGGAGATGGTGATTTGTGGCAATCTCAATGGGAGAAACATTTGGAAGATGAGGGAAATGTTGAGAAAAAAACTGACCTTGAAAAATACTTGATGGATGGTGTTGTAAAGACCAAAGAGTTTAATATCTTGGCTTGGTGGAAAGCTTCATCTAGTAGATATCCAATTGTTTCAAAGATGGCACGGGATATTCTTTCCATTCCTATTTCTACTGTTGCATCTGAGTCTGCCTTTAGCACTGGTGGTCGAATTCTTGATTCTTATCGGAGTTCTTTATCACCAAAGACAGTAGAAGCTCTTATTTGTACTCAACAATGGATAAAGTCTCCTTCCAAAAAATGCAGCTTTGAAGACATTCTAGAGGAAGTTCAAAAAATTGAGCAAGTTGAAGAAGGTAATCGAACATGTTTAATTCTTTGTAATATTGTTTAGTACCAAATATCTTAATTATTATTTTTTCTTTCAGAATATCCAGGCACATCTTTGAACATTGATTAGCCAGCTATGTTGACGATTCATCACCATCTAGATAAATCTTGGTATGCTTCTTTTGCTTTGAATACAATAAAGTTGACATAGATTTTAGTTAAGAGCTCTCTTTCTGTAATTTTTGTCAAAGCTGCTATCTTTATTGTCGCTGCTATAATTTTAGATGTTTCTTGGATGTCCAGATATATTAGTAAGTAGTTCTCTGCTTCTTTTTTTAGCTAGTGTAGTCAGGTTAATTTTCTTTAAATTTTAGATAAATAACTTAAGTAAGATTACATGTTTTAGATGATTAAAATTGTATTCCAATTAAAGTGTCTTAATAGCAGTTATAAGTGTCTTAATTCGTACTTATTGCTCCGAAGATGGATGTTGCAGCTGTTGCGATCAGTTTATAGTCACAAATTTTGAGTCCGGGTGACCGGAGTGCGTAGAATACACTTTAGATTGGAACTAGCTTTCCTTAATTATACGTGTCAGTAGTTGCTTTAGCAGTTACCCTTCTGCGAGTATGATGTAGTTAACAAAGGACTGGTTTTGCTAGCTCTTTACTGCCTGCTAAATAGCTTTACAGGGTGGATTATGAAGTAGAAGGACTGGCTATTGCATTTACCTTTAATACAATACCATTCTAGTACAACTTATACAAAGAAAAAGTTGAGGTGAGAATGAATTATGATGATCCAAACTTACATTTTGCATGGAACAGAGGAGTAGTAGATCAAAGCTAGAGAGATTCCCATTACCAACTTATCTTAGTTTGTCTATGAAATCACATACTTATGTTAGTTTGTCGACATCATGTTTTAAAGAGTTTAACTTTGATTAATGTAAGGAAATTTTACAAGAGTTTAACTTCGGATAATGTAAGGAAATATTTTACAGTGAAAACTAGGGCTGGCTTGTAAAGCTATTTAGCCTAAAATCTTTGATCGTTTTGACTTTTTAATTTATTACTTGTACTTAAGTTGTTCATAATCTCATCTTCTATTTTTCAGCTTATATGTATCCCTCTCAATGGCTGCTTATTGGTGTTGGTGCTTTGAAGAGTAGTTTGTTTTGTTGTCTACTTCAATTGGAGACCAGGAAGTCTGGAACACTACTAGAATTTGGATAGTGAAACTGCAGGGCTTAGTTTTAAGTTCTTTTTGCTTTAGTCATTTAGCCATGTAATCTATGCTGATGGCAATACTTATTTAAACAAAGCTACACACTTTTTGTCTTTCAATTGTCGTGCTTTTGGTTGTGTAATTGTCGTACTTTTGGTTGTGTAATTATCTTAATAGGAGTTAACATGTTGATCATCAATGTCCTTACACCAAATACATTCTACACTTTGATGATTTACCACATCACAATTCACAGTTATCTTGTTAATGAAGATGGTATCAAAAGTTAATAAGTTGTGTGCAACTGCATATTCCTTCCATTAATACAATATTATAATTGTTTCTAAGTACTTTTGGTCGTGTAATTGTCGTTATCAAAATACAAACCGAATAAACCGAATAACCCGAATAACCCGAATAAACCGAATAAAACCGATATTGAAAAACCCGAGTTTGGTTGGTTTGATTTGGTTTAACGATTTAAAAACCCGACATTGTTGGTTTGGTTTGATAAATAGAAAAACCAAACCAACCCGGACTATGTTCACCCCTACGGCTACAAGTAAATGCAATGGATTTATAACAAGTTGCATTAATCCAAATAGAAACCTCAGATTCATTTATTGAAATGCCGAACATATTCAATGGTCCTTCATGTTGGTTTCCTTAATTTCTAATGCATGCATTAAGAGTTTATAAATTTTCCATAGTAACCATTTCATACTTGGCTTTTCATATGACACACAAATTAATACAATTTAGGAGCTGAACTCAAACGATCGTACAACGAATCATATCCATAAAAAGATACTATATTCATTTACTTTTCCTCTTCTATAACTTCTTCATTATAGCTGAATAAATTACTATTCATCTCTTGCTGAGTCACTGTGTGAGGTGTCAACTTCTTCAATTTAACCATTAATGACTTCATCTTTTCGCACTGCAATACCCATTATATAAGCTAGGTACGCTTTCGAATTTCTTCAGTAGTTACGAACAGCTGTAGCAGCCAGGTACCATCCTTCGCTAGGTTTCAAACTACCGTTTTAATGAACATTAACTTAATTCTAATTTGATCCTTTAATTCTTTTCCTACAGCCTTCGTACCGTTGTTCATAAGGAATTGGGTATGAATTCGACACCTTCGCTTTTACTTTATTACAATTCCTGCTTACGGTCCCATGAATTTTGACATTTTCTCCTGTATTAGCAGCGAAAGTTGCATCGTCGGTTGCTTTGCTTAGGTCCCATGTTCTGTATTGTAGCGTCGTTTCGACGATGTCGCAGCCTTTGTGCTGCTGAAGTACCATCATAGGTTACTAAAGCCGCTAATTTACACCAATTTGTTCGCACCCATCTATAAGCACAACAGAACTATGAATCCTGTTAACATTTTACGAAGGCACTGTAATTTTCAATTTGTTCTTCAGTTTTACTCCTGCATCCTTCCTTCCGTTGTTCCTCAGGATTTGGCTATGAAATCAACACGTTTACTTTTAGTTTAGTATAATTAATACTTATGTTCGCATCAAATTTGTCAAGTTGACCTCGACAATACTAGGAAAGGTAACATCGACAATTGATATGCTTAGGCCCCTATCCTGTTTGCGTCCGTCAATTGCACAACGTCACAGCATTGTTACCACTGAATTTGTATCCTTCGTTACCCAAGCCACTACATATGTTCAAATTCGCTAGGACCATTATTTCCTAGAAATTCATGGGTACCCAAAATTCTATCATCTTGTCATATATATCTGCTGCATATTAGGTTGAAACAGTATGTGTTTAAACTAACGCAAATTGTTGTTATATAATTAAATTACACATCACTTGCAGATATAACGATGGCTGAACATTTGGGCAACAACATGTACATCCAAGTTGAAGAGGCGAGACTTAATTTTTTAAGAAAGAACCAATCAACACTGCGCAGCGAATTGCACCAAGGGCCGGCTGATATTCTTATATATGAAGCGTGTGGAGAAGAAAAAGCTTATCAAAAAATTACGCTTCCAAGAATGAATATTGGACCAAACAAATCTCAAAAGCGAAATGTAATGAAGTCTGATTAAGTAAATCTGACTATCTTATAAATATTATTCTATTAATTCAAATACAGTCTATCGAATAGATCAATGTGTTGACGAACATGAATTATAGGTGATCAACTAATAGCCACTTCATGTGTAGTCCAAAAAAATTATTGGTCCAAACTATTCTTATCCCAAAAAATAAATACGGATATAGTTGCCCAAAGTAAAACTCAATATGTTATAATTATTATTCTAATAAGTCTAATAAGTGTGGTACAATACTTTGCCAACATTCTTGTCACAGCAATTAGCTGCCACGCGCAACGCGCGTTTCCTTCACTAGTCTTGTTATAGTAGCTTAACATGGTTTAGTAATAATATTAAGATGAGAATTTGTATTAATTAGTCATCTACAGTCTAGTGATAATAACGTTGCATGTAAAGACATTAATTTGGTACTACTATTTATTTTGAGTTGATATAAACACTTAATGAATGTGAACAAATATTTTCGGAACAGAATAACTCAAACCTTGAGAATGAAATTGGAGACAAATTGAGCATCTTTAGCTGCAACAGCAGATGCATGTTCCACTGCTAAAGCTGCTTCTTTGAGTAGGCTATTTTCCGGCAGCTTCTCGGCAACCCCTGCCATTACATTTTCCGTCTTAGTCGCCACCGCTGCTACTGCATCTGCTACTTCTCCCACCTCTTTAGCCACCTTCTCTACCTCTCCCGAAAAAATATCCCATGCTTTATTATTTTCATTGTCTTTTAAATGATCGAGTTTAACTTTTATGCACCAATGATTGTATAAAAAATATTTACGTATCAAGTAACTTGAAAGGTAATTATAGGTAAAGTTTTGTATTTAATTGGTAATTATCTGATAAAAAATATAAACTAACATGTTATCATGCGCTAAACAATTTGTAGATTTTTGCAACTTTTCTCTTTATATTTATGTTAAAGTTGGCTTAAAAAATATAAAAGTGATTAAATACATTATAGGATTACATGAACTATGTAGACGTTTACCTAGATGATGGGTTATGAGAAGAATTCAGCTTCTAAGACCTTCAATTTCATTTGCTAGGGACTCTTCATTGTCTATAACTTCCATGCTTTTCATTTCTCCTCTTAAATGTAGGAACTAATCAGACTGGTAATGCTAATTATCAAGAGGAGTCTTCATGTTCTCATGGACATCTAGGTGACCAGGTTCTTCTTCTTCCCTCTTTTTGCTTCATTTTTCTTCACTCTTTATTTGACTCTTCTCCCCTTCTCTGTAATTGTCTAGGTCAAAGAGAGTTTTGCTACGGATAATTGAGCATTTGGCTTTGAGAGTAAAGAGCTCCAGAGAACTAAAAGAGCTATGCATTCATCTCAACAAGGCGAAGAGCTCCAAGTAATACTTCTGTAGTTTGGTTGCCGTTTTATGCAATTTTGTGTAGTTTTATCCAAGTTTTGACAGTTTAATTTATGTATTGTACTATTAATATGGAAATGGATCAACTTTTTTTTCCTTAAAAAGTATTTTTTAGTTCTCAACTGAGTTCAAGAACTGGAGCTTTCAATTGTACATTGGCATATAGTTATGCAATTTTGTTTTCGGCTCTCGATTGACTTTCCAGTGTTTCAATCGTTTCAACTTCTTTTTAAGCTAAAATGGAAGAACAAGGAAAAAAAACAAATAAAACGTTAATCCTAATAGTTTATTTGCATAATGGTTGCAGTATTTAAAGTTCCCACCATTAGTCTATAAATGCATTAACATATTGTTTGTAGGCTTTTATTTGTATTGTGAATGAAAAGAATGAATAAAGCCATAAAGGGGAATGGGTGGAAAATGGCCAAACAAGAGAATCTTTGACTAAAACTCTATGCCGCTGAATTTTTCTATATATCAAAATTTATGTACTAATATAAACTAGTGAACTCGACCGCGCTCGCGCGGTCATTAAAAAATTAAAATAAAATATAGTTAAATAATTATAATAAATATTTACTCTTAGATTAATTTATATTGTGCATTGAATTATAACCAATGATGAAGGTGCTCTTCGTTACCTATTCAAATAAAATCTTTTAATTTGTTGATATTCTATAACTAAAATACCGTCATAATTGAGTAATAATTACGCTCTAAATCTTTTCTCTTTTCCCGCATTTCATTTGTCATGGTTTCGTAAAAAAATATTTAAGAAAATAGAAATAAGTAAAAAAGCGGAATTATCTAATTAGGATGACGTAACACATTGAATGAGATGGCCAAAGGCAGAAAAATCAAAGTGACTAATTTTTTATATTTTCATGTGAATGGTGATCAAATTAATGAACTATGTCACCTTATTTCTCTATATGTTGTGAAATAAGTTACGCGTTTTTTAATATAAATGATAAAGTAGATCAAATTCTGTATTAATCACTTTAGTCAAATAGCTTCGGCAATATATTTGTTGATGCAATGCATATTCAATCATCTAAATATCATCTCGTCGATAGTGCTAAGTGTTTTATGCCCTTATTCATCATGTTCTACGTTTCTAGCTTGTGTTATAGTAGTCTCTAATTCTCTCTCACTCCTTTCTATCTTCCTCAGCGTCCTCCTTTAAGCTTTCGGTTTCCTCCTCATGTAAGAATTTTTTAAATGCTAACAAAGGTTGTAAAAACAAAAAACTCTCAGATAATTAGTTCATACAAAAATGGGAAAACGGATAAGAAATGAAATCTTGATTAGCTTTAAGGCCGAATAAATACGTACACTTTCAAAGTATTTACTTGTGGCTTCAACAGTGAGCGGGTTGAAGTTCATATTCTTGAATCGTTCAACCGCAAACAAAGAGTACTGAATAAGTTATGCAGGCGAGTCATAAACAGGATTAATTAAAATAAAGCCTGCGAGCTAAATTTATATTCCTCAAATTTGAAAATTCAAGTATACATCCTGATCAACCCATTCTTGAAAACTTAAAACTGAAATCTTTAGGATGTCTAAGAGATAAGCACAAACCCTTCAATGTCATTAGAAGGAATGTAATTGGTGTTTCAAATTGCTTCTGATATTTTGATCAAAGTTGGCATAGAAATATACATAACCAAGTTGAAGATTTTGATAACCTTTTTCATTAACACGTAGGAGAAGATATATTCATTCCACGACAAAATAATATCTGACTATACAACTTGCTAAATTGTGAATTCCTCCCGATTGATTGCCTAACAGAAGAGCTCCTGGAGTAGTTTCCACGGCTAGCAGTCATTGCTGAATGAATTGTCAAACAAACTCAATTAGAGCACTCTAAATTACATTCGTTAAAAAGAATAAGGAGAGGAAAATATGCTACATATATGCATGAAAGAATAAAAAAGAAACAAAAACACGATGTATTTATTACATAGAATTGATCATGTCAACAACAAAAGGAAAAGAGAAGCAACGGATAATTTCTTTCTTCATCATGATTTGTTACAGAGACGTATCCTACAATGAGTGCCCTGAGCGTTAGACAACTAAAAACAACAAAAATTATAGAAGAATCTGCTAAGAAAAATATGAAGGAATACTTTAGGCATAGAGGGAAATGGAAAATTTTGATGCCTTTATATGGTTCTTAAGGTGAATTTGCCTATTCAATTCCTCCATTAATATGATTAGTATGCACAATAAATGCCTAAGCAGGTAGTGGCTTTTCAGTTTCATACTATGCAATTACTATAGCCAATAAATACACTACAATAACTTCCCTTCAAGTTACGTAGGAGGACATAGTAAAGATCACAATTAACAGGGAAAAAGAAACGGACACAAATTAGTTGTGAATTGCCATTTTATACTTTGAAAAAGGCCATGAAAAGAGGAAATTAGAAAGGAGCTAAAAAGAACCAAAATGATGAATCCTAGGCCATTGAACTACACTCTTCTATGTTTCTCAATTAGAAGATATATAGATATAGATAAATATAGATAGATAGATATAAATTAGTAATAGTAATAACTATGCTCATGAGGAAATACAAAAAAGGATATACGTACGGCACTTGAATAATTCTCAACAACATACTCTTACTAAGAAAAAGAAGTCGCTAACAAAATTAGAGCGAAAGCTAGCTGCATGCTTACTTCAAAGCCACAAAAGTCAATAATTAAGCTACATTTGGTGGAAGGCTTTCCACCAATAGATGAACAATATAATTTCAGGATTATGCAGAATGCTCTTGGACTTTTAAAAAGAAAATGGAGATGGAATGTGGAGAGGTGGTGTTATAAAATTAATTGTTACTTTAATTGGCACGATTAATTTGATAATTATAATCTTTTATTAGCTAGGATTCAATAAGGCACTCAACTCTCCATAATTGCTCTCCTTAATTGTAGCCTAGGCTGGCTAGTTGCATCTGTTTCTTCTTCGGAAGGAAGAAAATGTTAGAAATATATCAAAAAAAAATTGAACAAAAATATGTTTGAATGAATAGGATGAGAGGAAAGGAAACACTTGTTTTTTTTTTTTTTTTTTTTAATATTTTGATGGAATGGTGGCAATAAAGAGATGTCGTACTATCTTCAATATGACATCAATTATATTATATATAGATGTTTCAAACAAAGATTTCATAGGTTGAACCGTGTTTTGTAATGCTGGCACCGAGAATAAATTCCTCCCTCTTCATCAAATTTGTTGTAATCCGAAAATCTTATTGTATAACGTACAAATAGGATTTGCATAACTGCATTTCATAAAATGTACTCATCAATTAACTGAATGGAAGTGGATTACATACTCTCTGCAAATCAAGAAAATGGTAAAAATGACCAATCTTACATCACGGACTGAAACTCTAGTAAACCATTAATCTCTCCGATCTCCACCAGAATTTTTTATCTCTCTCTACTTCATCACCGAATTAAGTTCTTCCCTTCCGATCCATCATATATTTCTACCTATCAGTGTAGACCAGGGCAAACCCACAATAGACTGAGGTAATTAGCAATAAATGATAAAGAAATTCCTCGTGTCTTCTGCAATCTATATGACATACATTCAACTTTAAATTTCACGTAAATAAATGTCAGCTTTCTCGTATTTTGGTGTCCATCAATTATATTTGCTCTCTTCTCCGGCTTGATGAAGATAAAATATGTTTCCAAGTCGAAAATCCAAAAGAGAACAAAACAATTAGTATAGAACAATTGTATCATCTAAACACAGCAAAAGATTACTTATTTTCCAGTGCTGCGTACTACGATTAAATACAATTCACACGGTGCCGGATGGACGCTAGTACTACAAAGAGTGGGAGTAAAAAGCTGGCTGCTTGAATTCCAATGCTTGACCACTAACTCATTTTGGTTATCTCCCTATAAGATATAAGATGAAACATGTAAGAAAGACTTGGCAAAAGAAAAACATGAACGTACTCAATATTGACCGGTGAAAATCAATACAATTTGGTGGATCAAAAGTACACTTACAGCATAGAAATTTTCTTTTAGATCCATGTCAGGAAGAGGATATATTCACGCATGGATTGGGTCGTGGGATCATAGTGTGCATAATTGACATCAAGATTAAGAAGATACTATGTTGTGTCCTCCCGGAAGATGCATCAGTAGATTGAAAAGAAAGCACTCATTGATGTCTTACAGTATGCTTGATTGCTTTCTACCTAGTGCAAGTCAGGCATTCACTTAACCCCTCATTGTCGACAAAGTAAAGGCAGAGAAAGGGGTCTAAGAGGCTGCAATGACAGAAAGTTATAAATTTATAGTCCTACAAAGATGCACTAAATCAGAAGATGCTTTCAGGAATTCGAAACGTTTCATAAAGTTAATAGACATTACAATGCATTTAGAGTGGGAGAAAGAATGGGAGACGTTGAAGGCAGTGAGTTATGCTATTTTAATTACTCTACATTTACAATACCATAATAATTACTACGTATATAATATTAACACTTTTATAAGGACATTGAATAATAATTAAAAATAGCCAGAAGCATGGAAACATGAAAGTTGTAAAAACTTAAGAAATTGGTGATTTCTTGGCCATAGAACTATGCCACATCATTCTTCCATGTTTCTCAATTAGAAGATATATAGATATAGATTTAGAAAAATTAGATGACCACCTGATTGCCCATACCTTACGGCTTACTATATAGTTGTTTAACTGTTATAATGGACCATAATTTAATGCTTCTTTCTTCAATATGGGCCTATTAATAATTGACTATAGTATAGGATTGATTGACAAAATTAACTACGAGATACCAAATAAAAAGGAGTGCCTTACAGTTTAATAGAGTAAATTTGCATCTGTATAAACTATAATTTGACTAATATCTTAAAGGTTCTAACTATATATATTAATGAATAATTGATAGAGTTATGGTCGGAGTACATATTCTAGATATAATAATATAAGAATAAACATTCGCTATATTATTATATGTATTTCCTAAAAATGTATTTCAGGTATTACAATTAAATTTGTATTTAGTTTAGTCTTAGGCGATCGTTTATATCTCAATTTGATCGATTAATGAGCAATTTATGTTGGCAAATAAACGGTTTTCTAAATACTAATTCGAACACAATGCGGATACCGATTTCGAAGGAATAGAATGACAAATCCGATGATGTTGATACGACAAATTCAATTCGAAAGCAAATGAGATCGAACAAACGAAGTCAGGCAACGGATTCACTGTTTACGATGATTAATTCGAATTCAATTCCGAACGAATTACGAATAATATGCCCAATTATTACTTTACCGAAGATAATTTAAATACTAATTTCGTTAAATATCGAGTAGGCGATTTCCACCAAATTCGATGAATCAAACTACAGCAGAATGAGATTACCGATGGCGAATATGCAAAATTATATGACTTAACCGATGACAGGTTTGGAAAAGATGATAAGAATGCAATCGATGAAATGAACTTCAATAACTAGTGTTACGATCAGAATGCAGTAATGACAGTTTGATTAACGTGATCGATATTGATAAGCAAATGCAATAAGCAAGAACCAATTATACGACCAATGCGATGGTAACGGATTAATGAAATCGATGATAGCAAATGAATATATCCAGCAATGAAAATAACATGCAAACAACGAAGTAATCAACAACAAATCAATGAATAAAGCAGTAAAGAAGCTTATTGTATTGAAGAATCGGAGGTTGGTGCTTTTGATGAAAGAGATGAATCATCCTCCAAATTTGAACCAAGCCGCGATTGATGTTTGATACAATAGTTGAATTTGTAACACTAAAGAGAGATTTATGTAGCAACAATAGTATAATTGATGATAATGTAGCTGATGAATAAAAGGGAATACTTTTGTTCTGATGAACGTAAGTTCAAATGGGGAAAATGGGGGCCTATTTATATATCAGCTAAAGTGTGGAGTTCCCAACCCTAGAAGAACTCCACTCCCCCACGTCTCTTCAGCAGTTACCCACGTTCCATAAATTGCACTGGATTTGCTCCGATAAAAGTGGGATAAGATTAATCAAAGTTATCTGCTAGAACAATTGTCTTCAAAACATTCCGATCTCAATACAATATAATCGATCACACCAGTGGCCGAGGCTGTTTCCAATTCGATATCGCCTCGTAATGTCTTCGGAATCTGTTATAGCTTTTCCACGTAGTCGAACACGTGTCCTTTATATTATCGGACAGAAATCGACCAATACATTATAAAAGCTATATCAATGATTGTTTAGATATATATTTTTAAAATTTTTAGCGCGGTCACATTCATTATTATTGTTCTAATTCTCTATAACTATAACAATTCATTGATGGAGTCCGTTATGACCATAATTACTAACAGCAATTACCAAGCAAATCATGTGTCATGATCTGATAGAGTGATAAGATAAGTGTTAACAAATGCAACTTGTCTCTAACCTCTACTAATATCAACCATTTTCTTTGTAAAAGAAAACCTTTTTATAAATGGAGTATCTGATTATTTTATTGTCAACACATCCCACGTCAAAAATTTCTACTTAAATTCAGCCCTTAGAGAAGAGAATGCTGCTATACAAAATTAAAGGTCTGTGTTTGCTATATTGATATTCATTCTGAACAACTTGTCATCAAGCCAATCCTAATATGGCCAAGTTAGAGACACAAATCCAGATAAGAAAAATGTTAAAGCCCTCAACTCCTACCCCGAATCATCTTCAGAGCCTCAATCTTTCATTGTTTGATCAGCTTGCTCCTCCTATATATATATCTATGCTGTTCTACTACTTGCCAAGCAGTGAACGGGACAGGGCACAAAGTGTTGAAAAATGTGCTAAGTTGCAAAAATCTTTGGCTGACACCTTAGCCAAGTTTTACCCTCTTGCAGGAAGATTTATAAAAGATGATCTCTCAATTCACTGTAATGACGAAGGTGTTGAATACGTTGAAACCAAAGTCAACACGGATCTTGCTGAATTTCTCCATGAAGGACCCAAGATTGAGCTTTTGAATGATCTTCTTCCATGGTGTGTTCCTCAAAAAGCAGATTTGCCATCAAGTCCATTACTTGGAATCCAAGTGAACGTATTCAACTGTGGAGGCCTAGTCATTGGGATACAAATTTCACACATCCTAGCAGATTCTTTCACTTTAGCAACAGTTCTCAATGAGTGGGCACACACTAGCCTTACAGGATCAACCAAAGATAATTGTATTCCAAATTTCGGTCACTTGTCATCGCTCTTCCCCACAAGAGTGCTATCGGGGCCTCATCAGAGTTCACCACCTTCCAGCACAGGCGCTAAGATTGTCACGAGGAATTTTGTCTTTGATGCCTTAGCAATAACAAAGCTTAAAGACAAATTAATCCATTCTTCAACTGCTGCTGCAACCCTGCAGAGATTACCTAGCCGAGTGGTGGTTGTTGTATCGGTAATATGGAAAGTTATTTTGGGAATTTCCTCTGCCAAACGTGGACATGATTCCAGGGACTCTGTCCTATTTCTGGCAGTTAACTGTAGGGGTAAGTCAAATGCACCATCCTTAGAACATGCTGTGGGGAATTTCTGGATGCCTGCAATTGCTATCCTTGAGGCAAACCAGTCAAGAAGGGAATTGAATGACTTTGTTGATGTGGTTGGAAATAAAATAAGAAACACATCTATACGTATTGGTAAGGCAAGTATTGATGATATTCCCTCTATATTTGTAAAAAATCACACAGAACATACTGACAAGCGTCGTCAACTAGACAAGATAGACTTTCATGGTTGCACTAGTTGGTGCAGATTCCCTTGGTATGAAGCTGATTTTGGTTGGGGAAAACCATTCTGGGTGAGCGCTGTTAGCCACCCTTTTGAAGTAATTTGTCTGATTGACACAAAAGATGGTGATGGAATAGAAGCATGGATCAGTTTGAAGGAGAATGACATGGTTGAATTCGAGAGAGACCCTGACATTTTGACATTTTGTTCTCCACTTCAGAACTAGCTGTTACTGTTTGGTTAAAAGGAGACTTTTATGTATCTTCAGAACTTGAAGAATATTTGAAGTTCGGTTTAACTATTTGCATGCATTCTCATTTATTTACATTTCTGTTTGATTTATTTCCGTAAGCAAAACTGTGTCATAAAACTGGGCTTACTGGTTGAAGAATTGGAGCAAGACTTTAATGATTGTTGTGGTACCTGCATTTAGGTCTGACTAATTTAAATTTACACCGTGTATGGCTCATATCTCGAAATGGCAAAAAACGCAAATAGCATTAGTTTAATGCCACAAATACCTAATACCTTAACCGACGTATTAAAACCTACTATTAAAACCTTAGGCATTTGGCCAACTTGTTACTAGTAGCATTAGTTTTATGCCACAAATACCTAATACCTACTAGCAAAAATGGCTTAAATTAATGTCATGTGGACTAATTATACCCGGTTCTTTAATTATGTGATGCCCTTACTTCTCCATTGGCTGAAAAGTTGAGAATTGTTTAAATGTGTGATGGCCCATATTGATCAGAGAGAGAGAGAGAGAGAAGCTTTGACAAAGTTGCACAGTTCCTTAAATAAAAAATTTAATGGAATTAGTTAGATACCAGAGAAGTCAAGTAAATTAAAAGAAGTATTTAGGAAAAGTTACTTAGTTCTTAAAAAAGATCAAGTGATTGGGCATCAATTTTATTATCTTCAGTATTATAGAAATTGAATCTTTTCCATATTACTCATAATCACAATGTTTTTAATCGATGGTCTAAAAGATCACTGTACAAATGAAGAATATAGCCCTCAACTTTTATGATTTTGAGGTACAAAAAAATAAAATAAAAAGCATATATAGCAGCACTACTTTTTTCTGCATTCGAATTCTTCGATTTTTTCAATAACAGGTTCAACCATTGTCTCCAAGTCTTTCAAGTCTTGCTCCACATCTTCAACCTGCAATCAGCCCCATCATTATCAGAGCTATATTTTACTACTACTAAACAAGAATATAACCGATATTTGATAATGTAATGTCCTAATTAAATAAGCTAACAAGTATGTATACTGTAAAGTATTTCCCAACTTTGTGAGCAAACATGTAATAGTACTCCTCTATCCAGGGAATGGATGAAAAGACTTGATCATATCCAGTGTAAACTATATCTTGTTATAGTAGCTTAACATGGTTTAGTGATAATATTAATATGAGAATTTGTATTAATTAGTCATCTACAGTCTAGTGATAACCATGCATGTAAAGACATTAATTTGGTACTACTATTTATTTTGAGTTGATATAAACACTTAATGAATGTGAACAAATATTTTCGGAACAGAATAACACAAACCTTGTGAATGAAATTGGAGGCAAATTGAGCATCTTTAGCAGCAACAGCAGATGCATGTTCCACTGCTAAAGCTGCTTCTTTGAGTAGGCTTTTTTCCGGCAGTTTCTCGGCAACCCCTGCCATTACATTTTCCGTCTTAGTCGCCACCGCTGCTACTGCATCTGCTACTTCTTCCACCTCTTCAGCCACCTTCTCTACCTCTCCTGAAAAAAATATCCCATGCTTTATTTATTTCATTGTCTTTTAAAAGAATGAGTTTAACTTTTATGCACCGATAATATAGGTAAACTTTCGTATTTAATAGGTAATTATCTGATAAATATGATAAGTAACATGTTATCATATGCTAAAAAAAGTTGTAACTTATTTAGTATACATAGCTCTTTTAAAATAACAAATTTTTAAAGCAAAACATTTTCTTTTCTTTTCTAATTAAAGAAAGTAAACTTTTATCTTGTTTGAGTGTGTTCCTGTAGTGTCATGTGATCAGCTTTCTAGTTCTTAGATTATGAATATCTGATGAACTTAATATGAATTGTAAGTAGAAAAGTATATACTATAACCTTCTATTCTTCGGAAGTTGTTCCATTTTTCCTTCCAAAAAGGAAGCAGTATTGTCATTATGGATCCCAAAAGCCATTTTGCCCTGCATATATATATATATATAATGAGATGGTTTCATGAATAATGGAAGCTCATAATTCCTTTTTATGTGCACGGCAAATTTCAAATGATCAATGAACAATACTTAATTTATCACGTACCAAGCAAATAAACTGGGCTTAGAAGGAGCTGGCTCTTCTGCAGCAACCTTGTTCGCTTCATTCTTTACCCTTACATAATACAGAACCAAGATTCAATCTTCTTGATATATAGAACAACAACAACAATAATATACCCAGTGATATTCTACCATGGTGAGGTCTGTGGAGGGTGACATATAGCAAACCTTACCTCCACCGAGATGGAGAGGCTGTTTAATCTTCTTGATAGAATTAAGGCAATAAAGATTGTTATATGTTTAAACAAAAAATAAGAAGAGAAGAATTAATTACTGATCTGTCTTGGGCATACTATACTCTCCAGAACTGATGAACCGTAACCCTGGACTTATTGAGCTACCATAACCAGTCCTAGTAACTGGAACTAAGCCATGGAGTCCATGTGACTGTAATGATGTACCATTAAAACGAACTCTGTAGTATTGATGAAGCAATGTAACAAGACTTCGGAATTTATACGATGATGAAGAATTTGCAGCCATGATCATCCACGAACTACTATTAGTTTTGAACAATAAGTTGTAACTTTACAATTGATCAAATAAATTTAGAACGGAGCAAACTACACGACTAGGATTATGCTAGTGATATACATGGAAGACCATTAATCTCAGCAACTGATCATACGACCAATTAAAAATATGATTGGATAAATATATGAGAAGCTAAAGTCATGGTGAATGTGCTTTCTTTTAAGGAAATTTAGGCCTGATCAGGAGGAGGAGTTACGTTGTTTGTAAAGGCCAAGCTAGCTAACGCTTAACATGTGATGAAGAAGATCCGAACACGCCAAGAAATATGAAAGAATTGGGTATGGTTGCTTATTTTATGTACTCCTATTTGTGACTTTAAGCTAACAGTTTAGCCTAAAAATTTGCCTGACAAGTCACCTGTTCCTTGCAAGCTAAAACCATGCCTTCTATAATAATTCAACTAAATTGTGATGAAATTAGACACACAAACTTCAAATATATTGCCCTTATAATATAATATGAATAAACAGGGGGAAGAAATAGAAGAAGCAAAAGGAAGCATACGAATGCCGTTTTGGCAAAGTCAATGAGACAATTTACAATATAAATATTCACAGTTAATAATTATGATTATAAGGGATAAGGATTACTTAAAGGGTGAGTTTGACTTTCAGCATAAATTGTTTAAAATCATTTATTAGCAAGGAATGACATTGTAAAATTGTCTTGATTTCCGAAAAAATTAAATATTATGGACCAAAAAAAATAGGTTAAAAAATCAAATAAAATGAACCGGATGGAGTATTAACTTCTTTAGCTTGTCATTAAATTTCAAGCTCTCTATAATATGACTGACAAATATAACTCGATCGCGAAAGCAGGGACTATAGCTAATACCTAACCGGAAGCATTCTCCTATTTAAAATTTGGACTCTTCATCCCATTTGTCCATAGAATACCTTGTGGGCGCTGTACTCATTGGTTACACTTAATTGTATGTTTGTATTGGCCAAAATCAGAGTGAACACGTGTTGTCATGTGTTCGATAATGTGGCACGTAAGGAGTGAATTTCAGAGACAGTGCATCGTCAACTCAACTTGTCCGATGAATCGATTACAGTCAGGCTTAATCCGATGGGTTCCCATCCGGACATTTAGATTCCGGAGAATCGGCCGGTCACATGAGCGGATTATTCACTGAATTGTGTACTCATAATATTTAATTATACTTCATAAATTATCGTTTAAATATTTGACTGCATACAAATTAATTGTGAAATGGACAATCATACTAAGATGTAGTTCCCGTAAATTTGGATCATATCAATCGAGTGCATAAAGGTATATAATATTAAATTCGCATAAGCTGATGCTAAGATGCTTCAACGTTTACAAAAGCAGTGTATAATTCCCTTTATACCTTGTGAACGGTTTGTAATTTAGGAACCATCTGACGCCTGGGCACATGTGATTTGCACGAATTGGCTATATCTTGTGCTTTGCTTAAGTTTTTGACCCTATATAAAAATATGTGAATAGCCTTATTTTTCCAGATTTGATGGACGCGTTTTAAGTTTTGTTCAATCTCATTACAAACTTTGACGAATCTGCTAAACTTTCATTGTTCAGAATATCAAAACTTGTGTTGCTGTTAAAATTTACAATCGAGTTTTGAAGATCCATTAGAAGTTGTCAAGTGTCAACAACTAAACTTTTGATGTTTTCATATGGGCTTGGCTGTTCTTGCACATATTTATAAAAGTGGGTCAAAAATTAATTGGCGCCACACTATTGGGTCATCTATTGAAATATCCATGAGCTTATGTGTAGGACCTGTTTGTAAAAGTTTTGCCCAGAGGCCAATTTTAACACTGGTATTTGGTTTGAGGCCACTATTTTCTTTGGTCTTACATTAGAAGCCACTTTTGGGCCTTTACTAAATAAGCATTGACTTAAGTTCTGATCATTGACTGAAGTTCTGTCCATATGGCCCTGGACTGAAGTTTTATCTTTAAGGATTGAACTTCAATCCATATGGCCCTGGACTGAAGTTCTATCTTTAAGGACTGAACTTCAATCCATATGGCACCGGATTGAAGTTCTATCTTTAAGGACTGAACGAAGTTCTATCTTTAAGGACTGAACTTCAATCCATATGGCCCTGGACTGAAGTTCTAACACGACCCTGGACTGAAGTTCTATCTTTAAGGACTGAACTTTAATCCATATGCCCCTTGACTGAATTCTATTTTTAAGGACTGAACTTTAGTCAATATGGCCCTGGACTGAAGTTCTATCTTTAAGTGAAAGTGGCCACAAACTAAATATTTTGATATTAGTGACCTGTGCCCAAAGAACAGTGATAAAAGTGGCCTTTCGTGCACTTTGCCCCGACGTGTCTTAAAAGTTTGGAAAAATTACGGCACATAACCGTTGGGAAAGAATAATTACTTTTTTTGTCCATCTTTTGTTGGTTCTTTCTTTCCATAGCCAAAAATATATACTCCCTCCGTCCCAATTTATGTGGAACCATTTGACCGGGCACGGAGTTTAAGAAAATAGAGGTTGACCTTGTTAAGTATCAATTTTACTCTTGAAAAAGTAAGAGAGGGAAGATTTGAGTAATAAAAAAGTGGTTGGTAGGTTTAAAAGTATGTAGGGCCCAACAAGAGTAAAATAGAGATGATACATTAAATAGTTGTCAAATAAGGAAAGGTACCACTTATTTTGGGACAAACAAAAAATGAAATGGTGCCACATAAATTGGGACGGGGGGAGTATTAAATATTTTGGATATATATTTAATATTATGTATTTCGTATATATATATATATATATATATATATATATATATATATATATATATATATATATATATATATATATATATATATATATTTAATAGATATTTAATATATATTTCGGATATATATAAATATATATATATATATATATATATATATATTTAATAGATATTTAATATATATTTCGGATATATATTTAATATATTTTAAATATTTTGGATATATATTATGTATTAAGTTTTTGGATAGAAAAAGTTATGGACAACTAAAAGTAAATATTTGTTGATGGGCGGACATTTATGTAAACTTCCTAAAAAGTTTTCAAGTTTTTGTACAGAATAGATAAATCTGGCGATGCTATTAAATATTTTGTCCCATAAGAAAAATCTTGCATTTTTTGCACCCATCAAGAATAATTCCTGGCAACAGCCAAAGAGGAACTCCCGGCAATCACCATGTCCCGACGATTTCCAGTAGCTTATGGGGATAAATTTACAAGATTTTCTTACATGTGTCAAATATGTGACAGGACACCAGAAGGGCTCTACTTTTTTAAATCACCAAGAATACATTTGATACAAAAATTTCACCGGATGACCTTCATAAGGAGGGTTTTACAAAATTTCCCGCACTAAAGAATGTTTTAGCAAAATGTCCTTATTTAGTCCGGAACCAAGACTTCAATACAAAAATTTTGCAAGTCTTGGCAATTGCTATTTTGCAAATACTTCAAGTTATACGGTGAGAATGCAGGGAAAACTGGAAGGGGCAATTGTCAAGACTTGTGACGAAGTGCGGAAGTGTTGTCTTTTTGGCAACACTTGACGTTCAAGTGTTGGCAAATCGAGCAGAGGTCAATGGCAAGTCTTGTCTTTTACGGCCAAGTGCGACAAGTATTACCTATTGTCAATACTTGAAGAGATAAGTGTTGAAAAGCGGAAAAATATAAAGGCAAGTCTTGGCCCCGGATTTTTTCATTAAATCTCAGCGGAGGCATTTTTGTAAACTATCTGTTAGCGTAGGCAAAAATGCAGGTCATTGCTCCCGTGTCATACTTTTGCAAATCAACCCATTTGATGACTCTGGACCAAAAGAGGGTTTAGGTGGTGTAAATTGCAAAACTATGACGGGGAAGTGCACGAAATGTCATTTTTGCCACTGGTCTTTGGGCACAAGTCACTAATATCAAAATATTTAGTTTATGGCCACTTTCGCTTAAAACATAGAACTTAAGTCCAGAGGCCGGATTGAAGTTCAATCCTTAAAGATTGAACTTCAGTCAAGGGCCATATGGATTGAAGTTCACTCTTTAAAGATAGAACTTCAGTCTAGGGCCATGTTGACGGAAGTTCAGTCCTTAAAGAGTGAACTTCAGTCCAGGACCATATGGATTGAAGTTCAATCCTTAAAGATAGAACTTCAGTCCAGGGCCATGTTGACTGAAGTTCAGTCCAGTCCTTAAAGATGGAACTTCAGTCCAGGGCCATATGGACTAAAGTTCATCCTTAAAGATGGAACTTCAGTCCAGCGGTCGTATGGACTAAACTTCACTCGATGAACACAACTTAAGTCTTAGTAAAGGCCCAAAAGTGGCCTCTAGTGTAAGACCAAAAAAAATAGTGACCTCAAACCAAATACCGGTGTTAAATGTGGCCGCTACTATGACAGCATAGGTAGTAGTTTGCGTTTTTATCCCCATTAATAGCAGTTTTGGAAGAATGACCTCCGATAAGTTTAATGAATAAATTCCGAAAGAAAATATGCCTATCAAATCTTATAATAATGCACTCATCCCGCCCTCTCTTTCTCGTAGACAATATTTGGCAGTACTTGACTTTGACCTCCTCTTGCATAGACAATATTTATCATTTAATCCCTTTCCACATTCTCCTAGATGACAATACTTGCCCCTTCAATCTCTTTCCACATTCGCGCATGCAATACTTGTTCTTTGATATTTTTCGAAGAAGCAGTACTTATCACTTCATAATTTGAAGTGTTGCCTTCCGAATGAAATAGATATCATTTTGCTAAGATATTCTTAAAATTTTGACAAAAAAGCAGCACCAAGCATTTGTGAGACAACATGGTGAAATTCTTTGGTTGGGGGCAGGGTTGCCTCAATGTAGTAGCACACATAATAGTCGTTCTTTAGCCCACCCTGGTCCATGAAATGTGTATCAAGGTTATTGACAAGAAGTACGGGAAAAAAACAAGATTAAAGCGATTACGACAAGTTGTAGTTATGCATTTCAGCAAGCATTTATTGATTTTCCAAAATAACACAATCAAGAAAAAAAAATGAAGACAACTTCCAAGCCCCTTTCTGTTGACCTACCCACTCCTACTTCCATAAGAATATACTAACTCCTAAGCAATTTCTATCAACACGTAAAGCCTAACATTTAAAGATACAAGTAAGAATGTTGTCAATTTGTTAGGAAATTTTTAGAAGGGCAAGACACAATTTCTCATCGTTCCTATCTCATAACCCATATCCTATTTTGTTAAAGGGATTACGACTAATGGGTTATATCTTGTCCAAGATTGAATTAATGCAGTGACTTCGATTGAAAAGGAGAACGTGATTCATAGTCGCATGTTGGAATTTACTAGAAAATCATATTTTCCAATAGCCTTACGCCCAAAAAAGACTAAGTAGTTGATTAATTATCTTGTCTCCGCCTTCTTTTTTCTTTTAACATAGTTTACTAGGAGTAAGAAATGCTTAGCTGGATAACTGTGATACTCCTATTTAAACAAGAATTTAACTTATTTATACTGCCCATGTAAAACTTTTTAGACGTATTTATTTGTAACATGTTAGAGTAACGTGTAACATGTCTTTACTATACGACTAATTTCACTTATTTAACATTAGTTATAGTTATATATAAAAATTACAATCTGATCTTCTAAGCACTTGATGATTTTCTTTGCCACCATGAGGTCTTAATTAAAGCGATGAATGCCTAAAATGTACGTAGCTTGTATACTAGGCTTAATCAGCCGCCTAGTATACTAAGGCTTCCAAAAAGTCAAACAAGAACAACACAAAAATGTAAAACAGAACAATGAAAAGGAAAGCAAAAACCAAATGGCATTCACCATGTTGCAATTTCGTTAGAAACTAGGTTGTTGCATACAATTTTCATAAGTTGCTCTATTTTCTCTTAGCTTTCACCCAACAATTCTCTCATTGAACAATTGGCTGCAGCCATGACCCTCCATCATAGAAAGCTCATCGTTGAGTCTCATGACAATTCAACAGAAAAAACTTGTAGCAATTATTACTGCAGTCCAAAAGAGAATCCTTCTGGAGTTTGTACAATTTCATGTCTATTTGTTTGTTACAATTGTAGGAGTCCCCTAATATCAGAAGTTTTACCACCACTACCAAATTTTGCCACCCCTACAGTTCCTATTCCTCAATCTCCAAATAGACACACTATTTCCATCTTCTTGATCGTTCTATTTTCCTTCTTAGTCACTTCTTTCTTCGTATTTTCTTGCGTCGTCGTTCACAAATTCCGAAACTCGAGAACTTTACAACAACAACGACAACAAGAAGAAGAAGAAGAAGAAGAAGAAGAAGAGGGTTTTACTGATATTGTTGATGAAGATCATGGACCTATGTTGGATCATCCTATATGGTATATTCGAACAGTGGGTCTTCAGCCATCAGTCATCAGTGCCATCACTATTTGCAAGTATAAAAAAGAGGAAGGACTAGTTGAAGGAACAGTTTGCTCTGTTTGCTTGAGTGAGTTCCAAGAAGATGAAACTCTTAGGATTTTGCCCAAGTGTAATCATGCTTTTCACATTCCTTGTATTGATACTTGGCTTAGATCACACACCAATTGTCCTATGTGCCGTGCGGGCATTGTCATTACTGCAGCAGCCGCCTCACCATTGACTGACCAGGTATTGTTAAATCATGCGATCATTTCATCTAAAAGCTTAAACTGCTATATATATTATCTTTATTTACTTAATCATGTCTTCGACGTATACGAGCCGAATTTTTAATTATGATAACGGCTGGAGTGAGACTCGAACCCAACATCACTATTCGCTCTAATACCATCCATGGTGTATGACGTTCTCATCTAAAAGTCTTTAAACGAGAGAATCACTTTTTTTATGTTTGTAATACAGAATTCAGGGATAAGAATACATGAAGGAGAAACTAATCCGGAAATTTCAGAGAATGCCACAGAATTAAGGACTGAGATTGAAAATGAAGGCGATTCAATTGATCTAAGTACTATGGATATCAGTGGAAATTCCAAGGAAGATATGACGAATGGTCATGAAGGAGAGTTAAGTGAAATTTATGCATTAAGAAGATCAGTTTCTATCGAATCTTTATCTACAACTTCAATATTAACTCGTACTTCTGACATTGCAAATTCATCAAGAGATCAATCCACTGATCAATATTCAAGTGAGGAATCAATCAAGGCAAATGCATCAAATATGTGTTCTGTATCATTTGATGGTAATGCAACCTCAGCTGGAAGGGCAAAATGAGGTCTCTTTCTTAGATGATTTTTCAAGAAAATTATAAGAGTTCTCCCTTTCCCTTCCCACAGACTCCTCCCATACAAAAGCAAAATTAACTTCAAAAAGGAAAAATATTTGCATAAATTGCTTTTACATGTATAATAATGAGATCCTGAATGTATAGGTTTAATAAGTAGAAGCATAAAACATTTGCGGCTGATTCACAAATGAGGATCAGCCCAGAGAGAAAAGAACCTATCTTACGTTGGTTGATGCACAAAGGCTTCTAGCAGAAAGTTGTCAGTAAAATTTGTGTTTGTATAAAGTGCCTCTATTTTTTATTTTTTTTTTTGGTGGGGGGGGGGGGGGGGGGGGGTTGGGGTTTCTGGCTCCATATATCTTTAATCGGCTACAGTTTCTTTTGAATTTCTGCCTCACTATTAAGTGTGTTTGTTCACCTACATTACTTGACCGAGACATTTGGTTCTCGCACACAGAGCTTTTATAATACTAGTTCCTCGACACGTGTTTGCCGAGTGAGATACTACAAAATTGAGTTAAAAAAAAATATCAGTAATATCAAAACAAAGTATGAAGTCAATAGTTAGGCATGGTAAAGTAAAAGTCTTTGTAGATGATGAATGTGGATCATTGTATTGTCACTTATTTGTTGAGGCTAAGATAATTGGATATCATCTGAACTTAATATTTCTTTATAGAAGATATTCAAAGTGCATGTTCATTAAATCTTTAGGTTGCTCTGTCCTGACCAAAACTCTTATTGTCTATCGCTTTTGAAAATGCAACACAAAATTAGCAGTGTGAAAAATATGTTGTAGTGTATATAAAATCAAACAACGGAGATTGTTTGACGATAGTTATAAAGAAGAACTAAAAGGGAAAGGAATACCAAATAATTGAGAGAAATAATATAATAATCATTTGAATAAGAGAAAGATAAACATAGATTGAAGAAATAGTATATACTTTCTTTAGCATCTTTTCCGCAGAGCCTTGTGTAAAAGTAATAGTGTGATGTGCAGGGTTAAAGCTAATAAGAGAGTAATACTTGTAGAGCTTAGTTGTAATTCTAACTACTAATCTCGCAATAATACTCTACTAGGAGTATATGCTAATATTTGAGTATTCAAGGAGTAACCTTCACTGTGCTAACATTCGTTTCTTTTGTTACGACAGCAGCTAAAAAAATTAATAAACAAAAGAAATATCAAGAAATTCAAAGAAGTAACATAAACTAATCATTCGTTCAAGAAGACAAAGATATACATTCATTTAAAGATCAAACTAATTAGAAAACTCACAATTTACCATTATCAGAGTTTGCCTGGTCAAGGAAAAGATAAAGGAGAGTAGTCGCGTTTGAAATTCTTTCCAAATTTTCCATTCCGAAATCATTTTGCAACTTAATTAGTTGTAGAAGATCTACCAAAACATATCTGTAATGTAAGCAAACCAATGATTTTTTATGGGCATTCATCGTTGGGCATCACAAGTTCTGGGCAGTCATTGACTTAGAATAAACATGCTGACAACCATTTAGTCAAAGAGAAAAAATCATAAATGTATTCAAGATTTTTAGTTAGGGGGAATATGTATAATATATATATTCTTCCAAAAAAAAATTCAGTTACATATATAAGTACATAAGTAACATAATGCCCTTTAACATCGATCCCCACGATTATTTCAAGTAATTAAGGACTAGTTTGATTTGGACGATTTGTCTAGCCTTAGTCAATATGCTCAATTGACAAACTCACACATATATTCCTTTGACAATATAACAAAATATTGTAACTATCGCATAATAAGTTATTTGTGTGCTCATTATCAATTTACTCAATGGAAAGTACTCATTGACGGGTATTTTTCTTCTTCTAATTTTACTACTTTTTATCTATAATAATTAAAGAAATAATGATTCTTTAATGTTTTGATAATTAAAAAATTGAAGGAAAAAAAATCCAAACTAACGTAATGAGAAAAATGACTTTCAGTTGAGTAAATCGAATTATGACCGATTATTTAGCTAAAATTGATACTAGCATATACACATTTCAGGCAGGTTGGGTTATGGATGTTTAACTTGAACCCATTTTAACCTGCAATTAGAACCAGATCCATCCATTCGACTCCCTAATTATTTATTTTAACCTAAAAGGCTTTTGATTTTAGATTCCATAATAAGATAATTAATAAACGAATTACTAACTTCTAATCTTTTCATTATTATGTTAAGCTGGAGATTTAATTAATGGAAGCTGCCGTTGATTTGTTCAATCCCAATAGAGACTGGACTTAATTAGAGCAAATTAATCTAAGTCGAACGGGTCAAGAAGCATGTGTTTCAGGCCTTAATTAGGGTATGGCGAATTAATCGATTAATTAACATTTCTCAGTTCCCATTGTAGACAAGGCTATAAAGCTCAGCTTTGAATACAGTTATTTTAATAGAATTTTAGTAAACAGTGTGAAAGAATTGAGACTACGATCCAAACCTTCAAACAATATGGGTAGACAGACAAGAAAAAACCCTTTGAATACTCTATATAGCTAAAGTGAAATATTACATGACCTCCAGTTTCAGTCTTACTAGTGTGTGGAAGAGCTTGTTTGAGAAGTTAGGTTTTTCGAAAGTTAGTCATGACACCATGCATGCGATATTCTTTGAATATTCAATGCGTTTTGAGCTACTGTTACTTGTTTAGAACTCGATAATTTGACTATTTCGAATTCATGCTACAGAAAACTCACTATAAGGGGTTTTAATTATACATATAGAATAAGTCGACACTCCTTAATTTAAACTCCTTTCAGTTAAAAGAAGAAACAAATTGACTATTCCACCATCTTTTTACGGTGGTAGAGCATTAATGTTCCTCAGGGTTGTGGAAGGCTGGAAGCAGACAAACTATATCACATAAATTTAATTTATAGGATGGTAATCCCATCTACAAAAAGGATGGTAAGACTTTGAAGGCTTGTGCTCCCCTTGTTTCTTGGAAGTCAATCAACGCATTTGATCCCTTGTCACTAATTAGTCACTAACGGACAATTGCTGAATTTCTAAAACATTGATTAATTAGTTGAGCGTTTTTAGCGGTCTAGTTCCATAGTCAAAGTCATATATGAAGGTGCCTTCTTTCTTTATTTCATATCAATCTTATTTTCATTTATATGAACTATGATATGAAGCATTTCATATCCTTCCGAACTCAAGTTAATTCGTATACCAGAAAATACGACTCAATGCTATATTAGCCAAAAGAATTTATTTTTTATACATTAATTTAATCAGTGAAACGGACAACGAAAGAATAAAACGTGAAAGCGATGAATTTAGTCAATTAATTGAAAAAGAGAATTGGCTAAATCCGTGTTATCTTTGTAGACAATTTTTTTTTTTTTTTTTTTTTTTTTGCGGCATTTCCAGAAAAGGATAGAAAATAATGACTCACATTAGGAGAAAGTTAACAAGTATTGATAACGAATTTGCATGTTGGACTTTGAATTTTTCCTAAGTGCATGCGGGATGACTTAATCAAAAAGTGGAGGAACATATTCTAGTAGAGTGTATTTCAACTATACAACTTTTGCGTATATATTTTTAATCAATAGTTTGACCGAATAAAAAATGGAGTAGTTTCTTATATCTTCAGTCAACTCAAACTACGTATCCATCACTATCAAACCCAAAAGGGAAGAACTAAAAGTCAAGGTTCAATTGACGAGAATGAGAGGCTAAGCCCACTCTACTTTGCTGTAAATATGTATATAATCTTAACTAAAAGTTTCGGGTGCAAATTTTAAGAATGCATAATTTTTTAGTAAATAACATCTCTTCTTTGATGGACCATACACGACATACGTCTGCAATAGCTGTTCCAATCACTGCAAAATGCTAGATACTAGTACTATACCTGTCAATCGGGCCCGGACGGCCCGTTAAGAATCGGCTTACCGACCCGACACCCGTCCGGTCCGGTCCGGGCCGGGCCATTACCGGTCCGGTCCAAATCGATCTTTTTTTCAAAAAATTAAAGCTCGGCTCGGCCCTTAGCCCATTAAGCATCGGACCGGTCTGGTCCCCTTTTTTTCTTCTTTTTTCTTTTTCATATTTTAGCTAAGCCTATCACTTTGTACTTGCATTTGGAAAGAAATATAATCCTATATAAAAAGAGAAGGAATGTGAAAGCAGGAAAGAAGGATAGTGTCTTCTTACTACGAAAAGGAAATGAGAAAATATATGATTCTCGTTCTCGAAACTCTACGGATCAAACATTTTGATGCACTATGTTAATTTGATGCACTACTCATGAAGTAAAAGATCACTGTTATTATTTTAAGTAAGTACTATCTCATCATTACTATAGTACGCTTAGTCAAATGGATACAACTTTAATACTACTAACTCAAGGGTGAGAAACTGAGACTATTAAATTCTCTTACAATCAAGAAGATAAGTTGTATAAAATATTTAATTAATATATATTCTTGATTTGCAATGAAAAAATAGTAAATAAATATGTACATTTGTTGTACTTAATGAAGCTAAAAATATCTTTGATACTATTGCATATTGAGGGATTCTAAAAGGGACTAAATGCTACATTATATTTTGTATGATTTTTAGCAAAAGCATGTCTCAATTTCCCTCGTATAGTATAATTTTTTAATGAAAAAATCGGTCTGGTCTGGTCCACCGGTGGGCCAAAGACCGGTCTTTTACCGGTCCGGACTAACCGTTCTTTTTTCTTAAGCCCAGCTCGGCCCGCAACCCGCTTTCTCCTTGTCTCGGACTGTTTATAATGAACCGGTCCAGTCCGGTTCGGTAACGGTTAACCCGGCCTGACTGACAGGTATAACTAGTACTAATTAAACGAAAAAAAAAAGTGTTTAGTCTTTGATGGTGTTCCTACAACTTAATATTCAATTCTTGACTAGGGAAATTTGGGTCCATCTTAAAGAAGCTTCAATCCTTGAATGTTGAATATAATTAATTTTTTCCTTTATTCCCTCAGGCGTGTCTGTAGACTTTCCCAATATATTACTGTTGAAAATGTCGTAACAACACCTCTTTTTAAAGTACCATAAAGTTTGGCAATATTATATCTTGTCCATTTCTTCTCTTACGTTACTTCTCCAAAGAGTTTCTCTAGTTTGCGCGCTTCAACTATTTAGAGCAATTATCCATGGCTGATGCATTGTCACAAGACCAAATTTCTGAGTTCCGTGAAGCCTTCTGGGTCATTGACAAGGACTGCGATGGTAAGTTCAACCTTAGCACTTAATCGTCTTACTATGGCTGAGTTTTCCGATTATTCAGGATCTAGAGTCAATCGATTTCTGTTCTTGGTACAAATAGAAACACACCTTATTGTATGACAACAAATAGTACCAAGTCCAAATTGTAACGTTCGTTTTCTTCATAAACCTATTGGCTAGCTATTATTGGTCTCATTTTGAATTTGTACATTGCTTAGTTATAAAATCTTGAAAGACTAAAGTTTGTGTTGAATATATGGAAATGAAGGGGTGATAAGAATGGAGGAACTTGCGGCAGTAATCCAATCTTTAAATGAACATCCAACCAGGGAAGAGATTCAAGAAATGGTAAACGAAGTGGATCCTGACGGTGATGGCACTATTGATTTTGAAGATTTCTTAAATATCATGTCCAGAAAGATCAAGGTAACTAAAGTGATTATGTTGATATCTATATTCTACGTACGACCACAACATATTTAAACTCATAAAGGGTTTTAAATATGATAAAAAATTTGTACTATCATTATATCTTAGGATGTCCTAGAAGATAACTTACCCTATTTGGCTATTTTTCATACTATTAATCTAATTTTTGGACGTTATATTTTAGTTTTTAGGTGACCTGATCGTGTAAAAATAATTATACGGACAATGTTTAGAAGTTATACTCATAGATATATATATTTTGCAGGACAACGTATCGGAGGAGCTAAAAGAAGCATTCAAAGTATTTGATCGAGATCAAGATGGATTTATTTCTGCTAATGAGGTTTCACACTCTTATCTCCTTGAGTTCTTTTCCTTATTGAGTCTTGACTCTTGACACAAATCTGTACTTAAAAGTCTCTCTATTAAACGGAATGCAAAAGACAGCTATAGGCTTTTTTTTGACTTTAAAGCCTAGAAACATATCATAATAGTGAAACTAATTGTTCGTTCTGAATGTGAATGCAGTTAAGAAATGTTATGATGAATTTGGGAGAAAGACTAACAGATGAAGAAGCACAACAGATGATCAGAGAGGCGGATCTTGATGGAGATGGTCTCGTTAGCTATGAGGAATTTGTTAAAGTCATGATGATATGAGTAGATCTTCGTTCTAACCCTCTTGTTTTTTGTATAACTAGTCTCTTCTATTCTTTAGAAATACTTACCGTAAACAGTTTTCTACCATTGTACCTTGTTCATTATATTCATACTAATAAATCTCTTGCTATATATGAACTTCTATTATTCATCTTCATTCTTGTGTAATTGTTACGTACTCTTTATCTTTTCTTTATAGCAATATGATAGAGCCAGTTGCGAAACCAAGATTCTTAGATAGAATAGCATATGATACGGCCACTTGAAATACTTAATATTTTAAGTTGAAGTGGTTTCGATATTAAACCATCTAATACGTAAGGGGAAAGTGCACGAAAGGCCATTTTTGCCACTGATCTTTGGCACAGGCCATAAATATCAAAATATTTAGTTTGTGGCCACTTTCGCTTTAAAGATAGAACTTCAGTCCAGAGCCATGTTGACTGAAGTTCAGTCCTTAAAGATTGAACTTCAGTCCAGGACCATATGGATTGAAGTTCAATCCTTAAAGATAGAACTTCAGTCAAGGTCAATATTGACTGAAGTTCAGTCCAGTCCTTAAAGATGGAACTTCAGTCCAGGAGCCGTATGGACTGAACTTCAGTCAATGAACAGAACTTAAGTTAATGTTTATTTAGTAAAGGCCCAAAAATAGCCTCTAGTGTAAGACCAATAAAAATAGTGGCCTCAAACTAAATACCAGTATTAAAAGTGGCCTCTGGGCGAAATTTTTACCATACGTAATGCATCTCAAGATTACAAATTTGGGAAATTTACATAAATAAGACATTCTGACGCAACTCATACATTTTTGCCCTAAAATTTAACTTTGATCATTAACCTCAATGGCCAGACTTCACTGCAAAATTACTTGCAGGGTTTTGAGATCGCCAGGAATTTTTGAACTAAAGTCTGGCATGTGTCTGCATATTTAAATTTTCTGGTCATCGACCGGAGGCGGTGAGAGAATGGCTGCCGGCGGACCAGTGTAATGTCATTTTAGGGCACTTTTTAAAAAAACATAGCAATATTTTATCACTTTACCAAACGTAACAATATTTTTAAAAATACTACCACACATGTCACAAGAAACCCTAGGTTCTTTCTCTCTCCCTTCTTTCCAAACCCACACCCCACTGTTTCCCGTCAGCTACCCCCCACCCCGCGCCGTGCCACTTCCCCTCCCCATCCCCGTCGTCGCCGGCCACTGTTGCTGGCAGCGTTTGTGTTTTTGCCGCAGCTTCGCTGCTCCCCGTCGACTGCTGCTGTGTTTTGCCGCTGCCTGAGTCCGGCGACGCCGGATCTGCTATAATAGAGCAGATCCAGTGTTTTTCGGCGGCGGCACTGGTGTATGTTTGATGTTTGTGGATTTGGTGGCTGGTCCGGTAGAGATCCGGTGGAGCAATTGCTTCGTTCAATTTTTTTATTTTTTATTTTTTGAATTTTCCAGTGGGATAAGGCGGAACCACCGTGTTGTGGTGTATGTTTGGTGTTTGCGGACTGTATGGCAAGTGTATAGGCTTTGTATGTGCGTTGTATGTCATGTTTATACAGTGGATATACAACATACATCCAATGTATGTACACTTATTTCACGGAATCCACACATTGGATGCTCTACTTTGATTTTCTTTCTTTTCTTAAGTTTTTCGGTGGGCGGATCTGCGGCGGCTAGAGTTTTTTCTTGGTGGTTGTTGGTTGTGTGGATTTTGTATGGCAAGTATATAGGCTTTGTATGTTTGTTGTATGTCATGTATATACAATGGACATACATCAAGCATACAAAGTATATACAAAGAACATACAAAACTATACTTAAAAAGAATGAAAAAAATTCCGGCGATCGGTGGTGGTCGCCGGCGCCGAAAGGGTGGGTGGAGGGGGGGGGGGGCTAGACTGTTGGCAAGTGAATTAGGGAGTGAATTTTAGGGTTTTGTCTACTCTTTTATGTGTTTGCTATGTTTTGAAAAAAAAGTATTGCTATGTTTTGAAAATGGAATGGTGTTGACATTTTTGTGTAAAGAAAGTTGTTAGTTTGGATACTTTTGTAAAAAGCCCGATTTTTTTTCTGTGGAAGGAGAACCCAAATTTTAAAAATAAGCAATGTGCTATACGCGTATACCAATAAGAACAAAATGATGTTTTCCTTTGTAATTTCCTTCTTTGAAATACTCTTTCAGCGAAAAAAACAAAGATTCAATCCATATTGGGTAATTTGATGACTAGCCAGTATTCGCACCACTCAAAGAAAATCAGCCAATAATTATAAATTTTTTAAAATTTAGCCAGATATTTAAAACACACATTTTTTTTTAAGATTAGCCAAAAAACAAAACTCTTGTAAAAAATTTTGGAATTTAGTTCAAAGTTCTAGAAAATTTTCATGGAGCTTCATATTTGAAGTCACTGGGACTTTGAACTAACTGTTTAAAGTCCCAGTACATTATACTGAGATTAATATTTAGCGAAGTCCAATTATTTTTTATTGAGATTTTTTAACTAAAATGTTCAAAGTTCTAATATATTATAACAGGACTTCATATTTAGCAAGTTCTAGTAAAAAAATATTTTATTTCAAATATCTCAATAAAAAATACTGAATTTTTTCATGTTTCATAAAACTAACTAGCTTTCTACAAGTTTTGAAGCACTAGCTAGTTTTTATTTAGCATGGTGCAAACAGAATATCGGGTCAAATTTTTACATTCATATTTCTGCAAATCAATATGATATGTAAGGGCCCAAGCCCACATCAAAGCATGGGTGAATAATTTGTGTCAGGTCACCGGCTTTTAGAGTGCTAAACGAGAATAGCCTGTATTTGTAAAATAAATACGGGAAAATTACGCCATATAACCATTAGAAAAGAATAATTATTATTTTTGTTCACCTTTTGTTGTTTCTTTCTTTCTATAACTATAAATGTATATTAAATATTTTAGATATATATTTAATATTATGTATTTCTCATATATATATTTAATGTATATTTAATATATTTTAAATATTTTGGATATATATTTATGCATTAAGTTTTTGGATAGAAAAAGTTATGGACAACTAAAAGTAAATATTTGTTGATGGGCGGATATTTATTTAAACTTCCCAATAAATACCCACAATCAAACAGTAAGGTATTTTAGAAAAGGGAGATTTACACAAATATACAACCCTAACACCATATTTACAAAAAATAACAATACTTTTCCTCTTTACAAAATATAGCAACAGTTTTTTTACATTTCATATACAAACCTCCATTAAACCATACAAATACAAAACTATACCAAAAAATACCATACACTTGAAATACAAAAAATACACAAACATACAACGAATATACAAATAAAAATATATAGATATTCAAAAAAATTTTAATGTATTTATACACCAAAACATACACATACACACAAATACAGTCTTGTACATTTTATATACAAAATAAATACACAAACAAAACAAAAAATCAAAAAGAAAAAAATGCAGATCTGAATAGTATATACAAACTACAGATATATACATAAACATACACATATATACACATACAAAAAGAAAAAAAAAAAGAAAAACAGAAGGAGATCTGAAATTATGCATACAAAATACAAATATATACATAAACATACGCATATGACCAAATCGTGAAAACTCACCGGAAAAACATAGATCCGGGCGTTTCCACTGCTGCAGTGCAGCAGCGCCGCCGCGAGGAGCAGCGCCACTGCACTGTGGCGGTAGCAGCGCCGCGATAGTAGCGCGAGGGAGGGGTACGTGTGGTTGGAAGAGGGAGGGGGATGGTGGTTGGAAGAGGGAGGGGGAGGGGAATGGTGGCAGCAGTATTGGCGGCGGAGAGAGAGGGAGGCGCTGGTGGGTGGGTGGTAGATAGGTGGAGGAGGGGAGAGAAGAAGAGAGAGAGAGGAATTAGAGTTTCATGTTTGGGAAGGGGGTAATGAAAAATGAGAAAATATTGTTATGTATTGTTATGTATTGTAAATATGGTAAAAGTATTGTTATTTTTTATAATATAGCTATTACGCTAGTCATGTGGTGTAAATTTTCCTTTAGAAAATATGCAGCTTACAAAGTACTAAAATATCTAAACTAGACGTGAATTTACGACTTGAAAAAAGAAAAAAGATGATATATTAGAGAGCCGCTCTAAAGACTGAATGACTTCAATTTCAAAAACTAAAAAAGAAAAGATTCCATACTTTGAATGATTTTGACACCAACAAAGTAGGTATGTCAAATTAACCTAAACCAGCGGCTATTAAGAAATTAAATAAAACATTAAAAACCTTTTATAATTACATCGGACATGTTCCATGCTATGGCATGCAGTTGGAGGGTCACTAGCTGTTACTCCCTCCCTCTATCCCAAAAAAAAAAACTTAGAAATAATTTGATTGGGTACGGAATTTAAAAAATAGGTAAAAATTTTTGAAATTTGTGGTTAAGCTAAATTATAAAAATTTGTATGGTTATGAATCATCTTATAAAATAAAATTATTTCTAAATCTAAAAAGTAGTCACTTTTTTACGGACTAAAAAAGAATGTGATCATTTTTTTTTTTTTTTGGGATGGATGGAATATTAGTTGGAGAGTTAATTATTATTTTTTTCTTTAAAGGACATATATAATCTAATTCATTTGAAAAGGTTGTACTCGAATAGCATTTCTGGTAAGTAGCATTACATACGCTGGCTATTTGAATCAATCAACTAATCATGGTTAACTTATTTAATAAGGTTAGGATAAATAGTAAAAGTTCATTGATTTGTTGTAATAATATCATGTATTTATTGATTTGATATACACATCCGATATGAGGCTTAGCTTCATCTATTAACCATAGGCCTGGGCATAAAGCTGAGTCGGCTCGGAGCTCGCTCGGTTCGGTTGCTTTTTAGCTCGACTCGGCTCGGTCTTATTTAAAATTTGGCTCAGCTCGGCTCGATCAAGCTCGGCTCGACACGATTAGCTTGATTAATCGTGCAACTTTATCTTTAAAATATAACTTCCATTCATTAGGCTTAATTATCAAAAAAATATTAGAAGTCTATGTGATATTTAATATTTTAATGTAATAGTTAACAATTGATAAATTAGTACTTTTATCCTTATCTATGATTAAGATCAAAAGAAAAATTTTAATATTATTTTTTATATTATTAAATATTGGGACACAAGAAAAAAAATCGACTCGGGCTCGGTCCAACTCTAACAAGGCTCGATTGAGCTCGGCTCGCTATGTATAAAGCTCGGTTCAGCTCGGGTTCGGTTAAGCTCGGCTCGGCTCGGCTAGCTCGCTCGATCCCCAGACCTAATTAACCTCGTGCTATAGTTTTCATAGGCATCCAGGTATCTAAACTATCTCATCAATAACTTTCTTAAACGTTGGCTGAATGGAATACCACTAAAAGGAATCAGATTTTCAACCTTTTATATCACTTTAATCTTCGTACCAATTAATGTGACTTGACGGTGCCAGGATTGGTAAAATGCCCATTTTTAAAACGAGTTATTCATTTAGAAAGAATTGAAAGCATAAGTTTTGCCAAAACTTCACATGCGGAATGTGTTATTAAAGGATTGTAGTGAGAGGGACCTTAACATAAAAAGTCATGATGGGCATCTTATAGTTGAGACTTCCCTCACATGACCAAAATCAATAGCCTCACAATGTAAATAAGTATATTGGTACTATATGGGAAATAAACTGAACATAGTACTCGTGGAAATTGGAAATTAAAAGAGGGGGCCTCTCACATAGATCACTGTCACCCACAAATAGCTCCAAAATCCATCCATTCCCAAGAAAAGAGATGATGGTATTGTTACTGGTCAGAGAATCAATAAGAATATTTCCATTTAGCAAAACTTTCAGATATTTTAAAATGTAATTTGTTATAAAGATTGTGATTGGTGGTACTTCTTTTATGCAGTTAAATAAACTTAAATTTTCACAAAAACTACCAAATTGGTGTCTGATTAATTTATATTAATAATTAGATATATTAATCCACATATTCTAATCCTTGTCAGTCTTGTTGGAACGAAACAAGCTGTTAAGCAAGCTGTAATTAACAGAATTAGTAAGCAGGGGCAGATTACTAATTACCCTAAGTCCAGAAGTTAGTTATAACAGAATTAGTTAGCTTTTAAAAGTTAGTTAACCTAACCTAACTCCCTCTGCGTGTATCAAAGCCTCCTAGGCCGATCTGCTATGTAACACAATGAATAGAGATTCTCTCAATAATCTTCTTCTCTCCCTCTCAACCTTACTTCATCATCTATTCCTTAATTAACAACATGGTATCAGAGCAATTCAGGCAGATCAAGAAGATCTGAAGCTGAGCATTGATCTGGGTAAATTTTTTGTTCTTACTCTCTTACTGCATCTAGTGGTTCTGTTCCCCTTGCCACTACTAAAAATCAGGTATTTTCCGACCACTCATCCAGTCGGACAACGGTCGGCTAGGCGACTGTTGTCCGACCCAACAAGGCGGTCGGCTAAATAGTCGTCGCCCACAGCTTTTCGACCACCGCAGTCGGACTCCGGACCGAAATTCGGTCAGACGGCGATCGCCTACTTTTATAGGTGGAAAAAAATATGTTGAACTAGGCGACCGACGCGGTGGGAGATTGCAAAAAAACTGAGAAATTTCCCACCGCGACGGTGGGCTGGGCGACCGCGTCGGTGGGCCCACCGACCGATGCGGTGGGAAATTTCTGTTTTCTGGGTAATGAAATAACCTGATTTCGGACCGCATTCAGACCGCGGTCGGAAGACAGTGTAAAACCTGCAATAAAAAACCTGCAATTAGAGCTACACCACATATAAAAACAGCACCCAGAAGAAGATTAGGCTTCTCAAGCCTTAATAATAGTCTAAACAAGGCTTATTGCCTTTAAATTGAAAGATTAACAATTTACATAACATCAATAATTCATAGCGATTCAAACAAGTTAAACTTAACAACAACAAGTCTAAAAATCAAAGAAGTTTATCAAAACCAACCACAAGTCTAACACATGTCTAAAACATCAACTAAATCTTCCATACATTAATAGTGGTATGGGAGAAATATGTCCAACATATTTTATATTGATTTATTTTTTTCTTCAGCTTCTTCATCCAAGTCCAATTCCGGCAAATCAACATCTTCATCCAAGTCCAACTCCAGCAAATCAACATCTTCATCCAAGTCCGATTCGGGCAAATCAATATAGTAAGGAAGAAAAATACGTAGCATTGTGTCCGGAACTTTTTGTTTTGTTTTCTTTCCTTTTTCAACTTCTTCATCCAAATTCAATTCCAGTAAATCAACATAATCATCCAAGTCCAATTCTGGTACCATATCAATTGAATCTTCAATCGTATCTTGAACGATTTCAATTGAGTCTTCGATGGACTCTTGAACGATATCAATGAGTCTTTGAGGTTGATATCCATGATAGATCTTGACGGATGAGCTGCAAATTTTGAAAAATAATTTATTTTATTCAATCAATTATATGAGAATAATTAAGATATTTTAAGTTGTGTAACTACTATATTACTTATAGCTAATGCCTCTTAAATTATGATACGAGAATTATCTTTACTAATATAATTAAGTTTAATATCTCACTATCACAATATAGTTCTCACTAATGAAGCAACACAGATCCAACTATTAAAAACCAATTAAACTAACAAAATCCAACTAAACTTCACCACATATCAACAAAGAAAATAACCTTAAAATTGTCATACTTAATGATTTTTGAATTTTTAAATTCTAGACTAGAGCATGTATAACTATTATGTCTAGTTCATATATATCTTTGTTGCTCACCACTTGTTTGATGAAATACCTCAAAGAATCTAACTACCAAACTACACTATACACCAACAATTCTTTCTCAAAGAAATACAACAACAACAACAACAATAACAACAACAACAACAACAATACTACTACACACCATTAACATTCAACAACAACAACAACACTGCTAAAGGAACCCATTAACAATATTCAACAACAACCCATTCAAAGTGTACTCTTCTCCATGGAACACCAACTTGTTCACTACAACATTTCACTTTATTACTTTCCAATTTATCATCTTCTAAATTTGCATTCAATAACCCAATCACTTTTTGAACAACCCAATCTTCTAAATTTGCATTCAATAACCTAACTTTTACAATACCAACTAAAATGCCAAACTAGTTTAAACATTTCCCAAACCAAACAACAACAATATGTCAACTTGTTCACCACCAAATAGAAACTACTATGTCAATTTAATTTCATGTGCTAGAATTCAAAAATAGGAAAAAAAAAAAAAAAAACGGGCTGAAAATTAAAAAAATAAAATCGTGTTTCACCGAAAAACTCACCTCACTGGCCGGATTTGTACTCCACCACCACTGATTTACAAATCCCTAACTTTGATAGATGGAAGAACTACAAAAAAAAATAGGTGAAAAAGTTAGGGTTTTCGGATTTGGGAAAAATAGGAAGAACACAATGAAAAGTAAACCTACCAATTTGTAGAGGAATGGAATTGATATTAAACCTTGGTGATTTGAGATTAGTGAGCGTTTTTTAGGAATTTGGGTGTGTGGGTTGGGTTGGGGAAGAGGGGAAATGAAAGAAGAAGAAAGAGAATAGAAGAAATAGGATTATGCGCCTGCTGCCCGTTATTTTAATTTGACTGTCCGGCCGCAGCGGTCAGTTAGATTAAAAAAAATTAATTAGTTTCCGACCGCTGCGGTCGGAAACGCGGTCGGATGATATAAAAAAAATTATTTAATTTAAATTAGTTGAAATTGTCCGACCGATGCGGTCCGAACACGTAATCCGACCGACTTTCGGTCCGAAATTTTCGGTGGGAAAACTCCTGATTTTTAGTAGTGTGCCATTTCTGATTGAATCTTGATAGTTAAAAGCAATTCAAGAACTAGGTTTTCCGCACTGTTCAAATGGCTTTGAATAACAATGTTCCTGGTCAAGGGGTTCTTGTTCTGGATCACAATCACCCACTATACCTTCAATCCAATGATATTAGTGGCATTTCTTTAATTTCTGTACAATTGACTGGGAGTGAAAATTACTCACTGTGGAGCAGATCCATGAGGATTGCTTTACTAGGAAGAAATAAACTAAGGTTAGTAGATGGATCCTGCAAGAAAGAACAGTTTGAAGAAGGTCTGTGGACTCAATGGGAGAGGTGCAATGCTATTGTACTCTCCTGGTTGATGAGTTCTGTGTCAAACACATTGCTTGGTGGAATTGTTTATGCTTCAAATGCCCATATGGTTTGGGAGGATCTGAAAGAGAGGTTTGACAAGGTGAATGACTCAAGAACCTTTAATCTACACAAAGAAATATCATCCTTAACTCAAGGAACAAATTCTGTAGCTGTGTACTTCTCCAAACTAAAGGACATGTGGGATGAGTTTGATGCTTTAGTTCCAACTCCATGATGTGATTGTGACAAGTCTAAAGGATTTTAAGGCTTAAGTGCAAAGGCAAAAACTTTATCAATTTCTGATGGGCTTGAATGACTCATATCTGCAAGCAAGAAGCCAAATCTTGCTCATGAGCCCACTGCCTACT
The DNA here is from genome assembly GCA_029990175.1 of Petunia secreta. Lineage (NCBI taxonomy): Eukaryota > Viridiplantae > Streptophyta > Magnoliopsida > Solanales > Solanaceae > Petunia > Petunia secreta. The sequence continues at coordinate 5,415,186 of JARKIP010000028.1, read as the reverse complement.
GTGAATCAGGCATATGCCATGATAATTAGTGATGAGAGCCAAAAAGGTTGCACAGCTAACACAGGAATTCTGGGAGCTGCACCTGTTATAACTGGTTTGGATCAAGCTGCTCTATATAGGAAGGCTAAAGGGAACCAGGGAATGAACAAGTACAAGAAACAGGTCAAAAATTTGTACTGTGATTTCTGCAAATTGACCAATCATACCAGAGAGGGGTGCTGGAAATTGAATGGATACCCCCCAGACTTAAAGAAGAGAAAGGCAAACAATGGTTCAGCATATAATGTTCATTCTGATGGCCAAGATGATCTGTCTTATCAGTCTAATGCACCAATGACACAGTTGGGGGGCTGCAGTTTCACACCAGAGCAGTACACACAGATTCTGCAGATACTGGGAAGTAATAACAATAACAATTCAATGTCAGCGGCCAATATTACAGGTATCAGTAGTGCCTCACTTGTCTCTACTAGTTCAAAAGAGTGGATCATTGATACTGGAGCCACCAATCACATGGTCTCAGATGTTATATTACTAGATAGAACTTCTGTACAGACTGTCAACCCAAAAAAGGTGTTCTTACCTAATGGAGACACTGTGAATGTGACACATACTGGTTCTAGTAACATACCAGAGGATAATGTACTCACTAATGTGTTCCATTTGCCTCAATTTAAGTACAACTTACTATCAGTCTCTCAAGTTACCAAAGAGCTTGGCTGCTCAGTTACCTTTTTCCCACACTTTTGTGTATTACAGGATCTCTACAATGGGAAGGTGAGGCTGATTGGTAAGGAGAAAAATGGGCTCTATCTGATGCAACTACAAGGGGATGACAAAGTGGAAGCACATAGTTTAGCTGCTCAGGTCAATGACCAGGAGATTGGACTGTGGCACAAGAGGCTTGGACATGTATCTACAAATGTGCTTAGAAGGGTTCTCTCTATTGATAGTAATAAAGTTAGCAGTATAGTTGATAATTGTACAGTTTGTCCTTGTGCTAAACAAACTAGACTTCCATTCCCTCGAAGCTCTATCAGAAGTACAGTTGCTTTTCAGTTGATACATGTAGATGTTTGGGGGCGTTATAAGGTTCCTACATTTGATGGCAATAAATACTTCCTGACTATTGTTGATGATATGACAAGAATGACCTGGTTGTTTCTTCTGAAGTTGAAGTCTGATGTGTGTGTTGCATTACAAAACTTCTTCATTCAAGTTAAAACTCAGTTCAACTGTTGTGTCAAAATAATAAGGACTGATAATGGAGCAGAATTCCTAAATTCAGTCTGTCATGATCTCTTTGCCAGTCTAGGCATTATTCATCAAAGAACTTGTGTCTATACACCACAGCAGAATGGTGTAGCAGAAAGGAAACACAGGCAAGTCCTTGAAGTAACCAGAGCAATAAGATCTTAAGGGAACATTCCACTGAAATACTGGGGTCACTGTGTACTAGCAGCTGCTTACTTGATAAACAGGACTTCATCCTCAGCTATTGCCTATCATACACCTTTTGAGAAATTATACCACAGAAAACCTTCACTACAACATCTAAGAGTTATAGGCTGCAGATGCTTTGCAAAGATTGCACAGCAACATGATAAGTTGCAGTAAAAAACAGTAACAGTTGTACATATGGGCTACTCAGAAGTGCAAAAGGGCTATCTCCTACTTGATCTGACTAATAAGAACTTCTTTGTCAGCAGAGATGTCATCTTCAATGAAAACATATTCCCTTTTAAACAAGGAACACCTTCTCCTCCTATATTCCTTGAAACTAATATCACACCTGAAACAGCTGACCCTCTCTCTCTTCAATCACATCCCACTCACAACCCAGGGGGAGATAATGCTGATATTGAACTACATGAACCAGCATCTCCAGATCCTGCAGTACAAAATGAACCTGCAGAAGAACCTCCTCAGCCTATTCAAGAACATAAACCAGCAATGCAGGCACCTGCTCCTCCTCCAAGACATCCAAGAACTAAGAATCCACCAGTCTGGATGAAGGATTTTGTATCATGGGCATAAATGACTCAGTACCTTATCCTATGCAGAACTATCTCTCATATGACACCATTTCCCCTAAATACCAAGCCTATATTGCAGCCTTCTCTAATGAAGTTGAACCTAGTAACTACAATCAAGCTATGAAAGACAACAAATGGGTAGAAGCCATGGAGTCTGAAATAGAAGCCCTTGAAAGCAATAAGACATGGACTATAGTTTCACTGCCCAGAGGAAAGAAGCCAATAGGCTGTAAATGGATCTATAAGATTAAGTATAAATCAACATGTGAAGTAGAAAGATTCAAAGCAAGGCTTGTTGCAAAGGGGTTCAGTCAGAAAGAGGGAGTTGACTACAAGGAAACATTCTCTCCAGTTGTAAAGATGGTCACTGTCAGGACTATTCTATCTATAGCTGCATCTAAGCACTGGCATATACATCAAATGGATGTATATAATGCCTTTCTACAAGGTGATCTCTATGATGAAATATACATGGAACTTCCTCAAGGATTTAGAAATCAGGGGGAGAACAAGGTATGCAGACTAACAAAATCCTTGTATGGTCTCAAATAGGCTCCAAGATAATGGAATGCTAAATTGTCTGAGGCCTTGAGAAAATTGCAGTACCACCAAAGCCAACTGGATCATTCCCTATTCACTAAAAGGTCTAAACTTGGGTTTGTAATAGTGTTGGTGTATGTGGATGACATGTTGATCACAGGAGACAGCTTGGAACTAATCAAAGAAACTAAGGACAGACTGCAGAAGGCATTCAAAATGAAAGACCTGGGGGAACTCAAATACTTCCTAGGCATTGAGTTTGCTAGATCCAGCAAAGGTATCCTAATGCATCAAAGAAAATACTCACTAGAGCTCATATCTGAAACTGGTCTAAGTGCTGCCAAACCTGCAACCACACCAATTGACCCAAATATAAAGCTCACCACCAGAGAGTATGATGATCATTTAAAGAATGACAATCTGAAAAATGACAAACTCCTGAATGATCCCAGTACATATCAAAGGTTGATAGGGAAACTCCTATACTTAACTATCACAAGACCTGACATTGCCTACAGTGTTCAGACACTAAGTCAATTCCTTCAACAGCCAAAACAGTCTCATCTGGAAGCAGCAATGAGAGTAGTTAAATATGTCAAGAACCAGCATGGACAAGGAGTTCTGTTGTCTAGCAATCCTATTGGAACTGTTAGTGCCTACTGTGATGCTGACTGGGCAGCATGTGTATTCTCTAGGAGGTCAGTAACTGGTTTTGTAGTAAAGCTAGGAGACTCACTGATCTCTTGGAAATCAAAGAAGCAGACCACTGTGTCCAGAAGCTCTGCTGAAGCAGAATATAGGAGCATGGCCTCCTTATCTGCTGAGATTACTTGGATAATGTACCTCTCTGCTGAAGTTGGAATCAAGTGTGAACTATCAGTTAATGTGTTCTCAGATAGCAATGCAGCTATGCAAATTGCTGTCAATCCTGTCTTTCATGAGAGAACCAAGCACATTGAAATCGACTGCCATTTTGTGAGGGAGAAAATCTTGCAAGGACTGATTTCAACTCAATATGTTTCAACTAAGGAGCAACCAGCAGATGTGTTAACAAAAAGATTGAATCGAGTACATCATGCTTACTTATGTTCCAAGCTAGGATTACTTAATGTGTTTAGTACCTAGCTTTAGGGGGAGTGTTAATCAAGCTGTAATTAGCAGAATTAGTAAGCAGGGGCAGATTAGTAATTACCCTAAGTCCAGAAGTTAGTTATAATAGAATTAGTTAGCTTTTAAAAGTTAGTTAACCTTTCCTAACTCCCTTTGCGTGTATAAAAGCCTCCTAGGCTGATCTGCTATGTAACACAATGAATAGAGATTCTCTCAATAATCTTCTTTCTCTCCCTCTCAACCTTACTTCATCATCTATTCCTCAATTAACAACACAAGCAATATATGTTTTTTCTTCAAAATGGTAATGTATATCATGAGTGTGCTTACTGAGACTAGACGTATAGCCGTTTCTGTTTGTTTAAGAAATCAGTTTGAGGTTCAAATTAATGCAGAAAAAAGTGTCATATTCATGTCAGTTCTCTACTATTCAAACACATGTTACATGAAATTCATTTCCAAAGAGGGACGTGAATCGTGATTATAGTCAACCATCAGCACTTTGAGGCTAAACAATGGTGGCTTAGAACTTACGGGATTATTATTGTAATCAATCATGAGTTTAGTGATTTCAAAACGACAAAAATTAGTTTTTGACTTGTATTAAAAGAAATCGTGACTGAGTAATACTCTAATAGTCTAATTTTGGAGATTTGGAGAAAGTTCACGCTTTTTAATTAGGAGCTGCTAAAAGAAGAAAAATAATGTCGGCTAGTCGAATCATTTTAGAGGTAAGAATGTAAATGAAGCAACAAATATCAAATATGTTTACACATATATAGGTCTGGTGTATTAATGGTCGCATCAATTACAAAATCAAAAGCTATCAAACACTCAATATTTTTTTAGGAAAAACTTTATTAATATAAACCTACACGTTACAATTAAGAAAATTTGGGGCCCCCAGTGTTTCGCCCATCTTAGATGTCTTGTGGTTTGCATTAAAATTAAGGTTATGTTGGTGGGGCTCAATTGTTCCTTAGGCTAGTGACTTTTGTTTTCTTTTCTTAGATTTGACATCTTCCTAAGTTGCTCTCCATCTTCCTTGAACACAATCACGGCGGTCCGACGAATTTTGTGACCTAAAGCCAAATTTTAACGAGGAATTTTAAATTTTTTCTAAAAGAAAACAATATATATATATACACACAATATTTCTTTTTAGCTTGTTGAGATGCAATGTTATTAATAAACTTTTTATAATCAATTTTTTCAAGTAAGTATTTCGCAATTGATAATATACTAATCCATTTAATCTCTCTTGAAACGTTGTTGATGTTAGATTCTTAGATAGGATTTGATATTTTTATGTAACTATACTCGTTTGCCGAGGGCTTCCAAACACATCGTAAGCTAAACCGGTGCTGACAAATAACCAACCCGCAATGAATAGGAAAGGTCCCGCGTACCTTAGTTTTTTACTCCAGATAGACAATTTTTTTCTCTTACATACTACCTCAATCCCATTATAAGTGTCTAGTTTACTTTTTTTCACGTCCATTAAGAAAATATTAAATACTAGTCTTCATTCCCGTTTATGTGAACCTATTTTTTTTAGTCCGTTCCTAAAGAATGACCTAGCGATTTCTAAACTTGGAAACAACTTAACCCCAAGTTTACCACTGTGGCCTAACAAAATGATTTATATCTACACAAATACCATTTGATTAGTTTAGACCACAAATTTTAAAAGTCTTCATTTCTTTGTTAAACATTGTGTCAATGTCAAATAAGTTCATATAAATTGAAATGGATGGAGTATATATTTTATCATATTATCCTGACTTACTAATCTCGAATACCAAACTTAAGTACAACTATTCATTTCTATCTTTAATTGCATGAGTAAGAATAGAAAAAAATAAATAAATTTGCATTGATTTTTTAAAATGACACTTATTTTGACAAAAAAATAAATATTTATTAAAAAATAGAGGTAGTATAACTTATTACGGATAACAAAAAATGGGACCCCTCACAAATGCGGAGCCTGAAGCGGTGGCTTCACCTGCTTTAGGGGTTGGCCGGCCCCGAACACAATGGCCTCATCATCCAACGCAAGTGAAGAATGCAAAATATACAAATATTCTGAATTCACACATGCAATTGCATGTATTATAGATTTTTTGCATCAACTTTTTTGTAGCTGCTGCACATTTTATTTCTCTTGTATGTATATTACGAATAAAAACGTAGCCACTACCCAACATTATAAATTATTGGAATGAAACATTGAAACCGTGCTGATAGAGCAAAATAGAATTAGAGGAGCCAATCTTAATTAGTCCAGCTTTAAGGTGTTATTGTTGTTGATGGTTTGATGTGTAATGCTTGCCTTGAACAATAAATGAAGTTGAACAAAAATACTCAAATATTCTTCCAGTTTCCTCCACACATCCACAACAATTAAGAAGAAGTAAAATGAAAGAGCTAGCGATATGCGAAATGGATAACATTAGAAATAGGGATAATTAAGATTAATTTAAGGAACAAAAAGTAGCCCCTACCTCTTAAAAGAAATTACACGTGGATGACAAGTCTAACCACTTCCTAGGTGTCTGCTATTTTGGCAATTTTAATGCGATCTTTACTTACATTTGGTCGTCTAAGAGTTGCTTTCGATTTTAAGTGCTCTTGTACTAGCTTTGATCCTGTAATTTGTTGCGCTGCTGCTTTATTTTTATTTTTTTTTTGGATTTTTTACCCTATATATCCATGAAATTCAAAGTATTTATAAGTCCTACTTATTAAAAATTACACTATCTATAAAATTAAAAGTATTTACCCATCTACCCATTTATTACTGTATACATTTATTATACCTTATGCGTATATATCTTTAATTAAAGTATACTGCATAAATAATAGTATACAAGTCTAGATATGAGTGTATACATTTAAAGTATACTGCATAAACAATACTCTAGTATACAAGTCTAGATGGATAAAACATGTAAATAGTTTATGGATATGACTTGTAAATATAAAACTTATGGGTAGAGATATATAAATATTTTAATTTTGATGAGTATTTTCGTAAATCTCGCTTGTTTTGTTCTTTTCATTTGTTAAATTTGGTTCAGTTTCTACAAATAGCCGCAATCGTTCGAATTTCATTTCCTGAAGTTCAGCTTAAATGTTAATTCAGGAGTTTTAAACTTTATTTCAGAATTTTTAACTGGAATTTGAACTACAAATTCTTTTTTCCTGAAATTCACCGTTATGTAAGTTTAAAATGTGGCAAGCCAACCTAACTTTTCACCGTGGTCACATGGGACTAAATTTTTGTACTGGCTTAATATATTACTCTTGTTGTTATAACATTCAATTACGTATAAATTGTTCAAAAAATTCAGGGATATAACAGAGAGGAAATTGTGATATTCTTTATATAATCTTTCACTTTATTTTTCCATTCTGATGTGGGATTCGCCTAAAGTCTCATGTGTATCCCATTCAGAAGTCTATCAGTCCTGATTGACCCGCCCTCTGTTCAGGGCAGTCACAATTTAAATTATATTTTTTGATTTAATTATATAAAATCATTTGAATGTAAATTTGGTACATAGAAAAATACTACGTAAATAAAAAAATCTCAAAATACTAAAGTAAGTTGCATTGCTTAATTTTGCTAGGAGCATGGATTCCATGGTAGTTGTGTGTATATATATAGTACTCTCTCCGTTTCAAAATGGTTGTCATAGTTTTCTTATTAGTCCATTCGAAAAAGAATGACACAATTCTAAATTTAGAAACTTTTTTGAGTTGAAACAACTACTTTACCCTTAATAAAATATTTTATAGCCACATATTTATATATGCCTTATTTTAGACCACAAGTTCTAAAAATCTTACCATATTTTTTAAACTCCGCTCCAAGTCAAATTATGACAACCATTTTGAAACGGTTACATACGAGTATTTGTTAACTTCTTGCGCGAGTATTCACGATGTTCAATAATACTCCCTCCGTTCCAAAATGGTTGTCATAGTTCGGATTTCGAGAGTTAAACAAGTTCACTTTGACCATGAATTTAAACATATAATCTTTAAGTTTTTTGTAACAATGTTTATATATTTAGAAACTACATAAAAAGTACTATAAGTCACAGTAAATAATAATTCAAAATATTCAAAAGACATATGAAAATATTACGGTCAAAGTTAAACACGTTTGACTCTCGAAATCCGAACTATAACAACTATTTTGGAACGGAGGGAGTAATGCATAAGAGGATACTAGGTATGTCTTGAAAACGGATTACCTTCTTACGGCCAAGCTTTCTTATCTATCTTAAAATCTTCCACTTATACTATATATATGTCCATGTGGCCACGCATTCATCAACACAACAAGACGAGCTACTATACTCAACTCACAACACAAGATATCACAAATGGCTGCCGAATCTCCTCAAGTTCCACAATCAAATATCACAAGTGTTAAATTACTTGCTGAGTTTCCCAATCACAAATTAGAAGTGCCTTCTAACTATGTTCATCCTAACAGCCTCAGTCACTTCCCAGCCTTAGATCCTGATGATGATTATTCAATTCCCATCCTTGATCTTTCCCTGCTTTCCTCAGAAGATCCGATTCAACGCTTCAAAGCCATTCAGGACATTGGAAGAGCTTGTGAAGACTGGGGATTTTTCATGGTACGTATAATAGACATACTAGTTAAAAGTTGGATATTTAAAACTTTTAGATGTTGTCAGTGGCGGAGTCAGGAATTTTATTAAAGTGGATTCCTTAAAGAATGTTCTCTTGCATGTGGGGGATTCAAACAATTGCTATATATACATTTAACTTATATAGAGTACATGATATAATTTTCTAACGAAAGAAATTTAGTTGCACTCATTTGCGAAACGTTGCTCATGCCGCTACTTTATTTTTACACATGCACGCATATGATACTAGTACATAGAACACTCATCAAAGCTGAATCAGCTATTGCATATACATATAAATGAGAAAAATTGGATGATCTTAGCTTGTTGATGGTTCTCATGTGATGCAGCTGATGAACCATGGAATAACAGAAAGTTTAATGAAGGGGGTGATTAACGTGACAAATGAATTTTTCGAGATGCCGGAGGAGGAGAAGTTGGTGTACAAAGGGCAAAAAGTGTTTGATCCTATCAAGTATGGCACCAGTTTTAATACTTCAAAGGAGCCAATTTATTACTGGAGAGATTACCTTAAAGTATTTGTTCATCCTGACTTTCACTACCCTGACAAACCCAATAATTTCAGGTATATATCTCTTATTAGTTCTTTCATATTTTCATCGTTTGTATGCAGAAGATTTTCTGACAGAAAAAATCATAAGGGGTCCCCATCTGAAGGCACTCACTTTGTTTAATACCACAAGTTACATTCACTGGCTCAAAACCAACTAAAATTTCAGGGAAACCGTTGTTACTGATCTTATTGCACTATATAATTTATATTCAATATTAAGATCACCGTCGGACAAAACAGGTACTATGTTTGCCATCGATATTTGATGGGCAAACAAAACATGAACTTCTTTTGCTAGGGCAACATCGGATAGTATTAGTTTCTTAGTTTCTGGCCTTTGCTATTTAATTTGAACAGTTGGTCCACTGCAATTTTGTACTCCCCGTTCCAAAATGGTTGTCATAGTTCGGATTTCGAGAGTCAAACGAGTTTAACTTTGACTGTAATATTTTCATGTCTTTTAAATATTTTGAAAGCGACTTATAGTACTTTTTAATATAGTTTCTAAATATATAAACATCGTTACAAAAAATTTAAAGATTATATGTTTAAATTCACGATCAAAATGAACTCGTTTGACTATCGAAATCCGAACTATGACAACCATTTTGAAACGGAGGAAGTATTTAGTTTATTTTGGACTAAAGATTTTAAAAGTCATCGGTCATTTACTAAGCTTTGTGTTAAGTCAAAAATTATGACAAATAAAGTGAGACCATTGAAGTATATTACCAAAAAAAAAAAATGAGAGTGGTGGAGACACCGTGTGCCGCGTGTAACAATTTTCTTATAAGTATATGTGTAACTTATATTTTAATCAATGTGAAAGTAAAGTCTTGAACTATCTGTAATTTCGTAAACCTAATATTTGGCGGCACTAAGTAAGATAGGAAGTGATAGAAAGAATAACTTTCTGTCATTTCGCTAGCTATAAATCCTTTCAAGACGACCCAAAAAAAGGAAAGGGGAGGCAATCATTTCAAGGTTGGTTTATTTTGGCGGTTCTTAGCTAATTTATTACTCCATTAGAATGCATAATGGTGGAAAATGAGTGGGCTCTTTAAAACTTGTAAAATTGGAAAAGTCATATATTACCTTTTTTTCCTTTGATATATTAGTTGAGCTAATGAATGAAAGACATTTTTAGATGGGTATGAGCAAATTTTACTTTAAAATACATAAACTACACGTCATAATTTTCAATGTCAATATTTATAAGTTTGACTTTCGAAATTCTATCATCATTTGTGTAAACGTTTTCGTCAAAATAAATTTGGAGAAGACAATAACAATTGGAGAATCGTCCTATCAGATATCCTGAATAGGAGTATAAAACAAAAGAAAGGACGAAATTACATTCGAAATTCCAATTTGGTATTTTGCTATGAAACTTGTCAAATCTAATTGGGATCACCAGAAGCTGTCGAGGTCATGTTTAAGGTGGGCTTAGTGAATTCATCTGTCAGTGGGTTACTTATGTCGGAGGCTTTTCGAGACGTACTAGAGTTGGATGAATTTAAGGCACTAGTTCTTTAAGGTAGCAAATGAATTCACATTATATTTTAATTTGCATAACATCTCACCTACTCTTGTTTCCTTTTAAAAAGTACTTGACTTTTATTTTTTTGGTTTTTTGTTACTCTGGTTTTCATAAGACCATCACTTTTGAACATCTTAAATGATTTGGAGTATAACTGAAGGTATACAAGATTTTGAATAAGTTTACAGTGGTGACGATTTACTATGAATGAATGCTTTCTTTTAACTTAATATAGTACACACACATAGTCCAATCCGTGCAACTTTATATATGTGATCCGCACGCACTCTAAACACATCAATTGAACAAGTTCCACGTTGATATGGTGACATGTGTTTTTATTATATGGGCTTTAACAAGTAGACGGCTAAATCGAGATAAATCAGTTAAGGGTCCACTTTGAAAATATGTGTATGCGTCAAATTTCTGAAGTCTATCCTTAACTGACTTGTCTCGATTTAGCACATCTACTTGTTAAAGCCCACATAATAAGAACACCTGTGACCATATCAATATGGAATTTGCCCCACTTGTGGGACTTCACCGGGTATGTTGGTATTGTCAAATTTATGTCTGATTTTTTTTGGTTATTTTATCTATGAATAATTTTAATATTCGTCATGAACAATCTATTTTTCTTGCATTATATTGTTTTATATTTATTTTGTCTTCTCATTTTACAGAGACATTTTATGGGAGTATTGTGAAAAGAGCAGAAAAGTGGCAAGAATACTACTCTCAGGAATATCAGAAAGTTTAGGACTGGAAGAAGAGTTGATGAAAAAATCATTAGATCTGGACTCAGGTTTCCAATTGTTTGTTGCAAATTATTACCCAGCATGTCCCCAGCCCGAACTTGTAATGGGCCTTCCACCTCATTCAGACTTCGGGCTTTTGACATTTCTTCTACAAAATGATGTTGGAGGATTACAAATACAACATAAAGGAAAATGGATCAACATCAATCCCATTCCCAACTCTATTTTGGTTAACACTGGTGATCACCTAGAGGTATACTTACAAAAATAGAGGAACTAGTGTTATGCTATTGCTATAGACATTATATTAAAAATTTTGACAAGTAATCTTGAAAGCAATTTTTAGTATTTTAACATGGTTAAATATTCAAACTTGATCCTTTGCAATTTGTCACACGTTTACGGAGTTTCAATGAATAAATTATCCACAACCTAAAGTATGCATAGTTTCAAACTTAATTTCTTGTACGTAACTTTTACTATATGCAATCTAATCTATTAAATCTTTTTTGGACATTGACAGATATTTACAAATGGGAAATACAAGAGTCTTTTGCATAGAGCAGTAGTGAAGAACAAAGTACCAAGGATATCAGTAGGCATTGCTAATTGCCCAGCTATGAATGCCACAGTGAGCCCAGCAGCTTCACCTTTAATCCAAAATGAAAGCTTTCCACCACTCTATCTTCCCACCAAATACAGTCAATATGTGGAGATGCAACAGACTAATCCCCTTGATGGAAAGTCCTGCTTGGATAGAATCAAGATTTGCCACCAGTAACACCACCTTGGTCTTAGTGCGTGCATTGCAGGCGTGTACATTTCGAGCGCATATGTACATTTATATGTGCAAAGCACGTAATTTTAAGTGCTAAGTGTATTTGAATGTGGTTTTGGGTGCTCGAAACATGTCTGTGGCTTGTTTAGAATGGTTCAGTTGAGCTTGGAAGCAAGAAAAGTAAATGGAAAGTGAAGTGAAGTGTTGGAGATTCTTTTCAAGAAATTCATGAGCAATTTCAGAAATGCATAATCCAAAATCCAGGAGGAATTTGTACTTGAATCTTGAATGAAAACCATTAGGTATACCCTTGAATCTAGTTCTAGTTTATAATGATTTACAAGGATTTGTCATTTTGATACACAAATTATGATCTTTTTACTGAACACACATGTAATGCTAATAAGTTGGAGTACCAAATTTGTCGTGGTTGCGTGAAGGGCCCAGAATCTTGATGAGATAATCTGTTAACAATTTGAAATTTTGGTCGAATTTTGAGAAGATTCAACCAGTGACAGATTTTGGAAATTTCATCTTTTATGATTTTGTGTGATTATCTTCTGAATCCATATTTCAAACACTTGTTCTTAATAATATTGGCCAACTTCCATAAATTTTCAGTTAGTAATGGAGTAGTAAATTAAGCTCATGTTTAGTCTATGATTACAAGCCGTGTCTATAAATTCATTATACTAAATATTACAGTATTATTTTGCAAATTTTGTCTTAAAGTTTGCTAGCTTCCAAATACAGTATGTCAAAATGGCTCAATAATGTTGCTTCTCCTAACCATTTGATTGAATAATGACATAGTGGTCTTTATCTATATAAAACAGATGGCAGCCAGATATATTGCATAAATTATCTTTTCTGTTTCAAGAATTTTCAGTAGCCGAGCAACAATTATCATTACCCACAATAACAAAGCTCTCTATTTTTATCTCCATGAAGAATCCTAATAAACCAACCAATGTCAAAGAACTTGCTGAATTGCCTGATCTCCACTTCATTCCTTCTAACTATGTCCATTCTACTAACAATACCAATGACTCCTCTGCCACAGACTCTGATGACTCAAACTCAATCCCCATCATTGATTTTTCTCTACTCATCTCTAATGATCCTAATGAACGTTCCAAAGCCGTCCATGATATCAGCAAAGCTTGTCAAGACTGGGGTTTCTTCATGGTACGTAGTATGACTCGTTTAATTTCACATATGATCACTGAAACTAGTTCTTGTCACAGTCTTTGATTGTTTCTTTCAAGAGAATAATTCTTGATGTGCAAAGTGCAGGTAGTGAACCATGGCATACCAGAAAATTTGATGAAGGTAGTGATTGATGGCACACATGAATTTTTCAACTTACCAGAGGAAGTAAAGCAGGAGTTTGCTGGGAAGCATGTGTTGGATCCTATAAGATGTGGAACAAGCTTCAATGCTTCTAAAGATAATGTATTCTTCTGGAGAGACTATCTCAAGGTCTTTGTTCATCCTCATTTTCACTCACCTGACAAACCTCAAGGCTTCAGGTATCCATCCATCTATTCCTCTTTGTCTTTGTGAAATTTTCATAAAAAAATAGTGCTTGTCAATTGGATTTAACTTATATACACAGACGTGCAACCTAACATGCCTTATTTTCACATTACTTATTCAACTTTTACGGACTGTCGCATGTAGTCATCTTTTTGGTTATCTTATTGAGTCATTTTAATAGGGATATCATGTTGGAGTATAGTGAGAAACTCAGGGGAGTGGCAAGAAAGCTACTAGGAGGTTTATCAGAAAGTTTAGGGCTTGAAGAAAGTTTCTTAGACAAAGCTCTAGACTTGGAGTCAGGCCTTCAGATCTTTGTAGGAAATTACTATCCGCGTTGCCCACAACCTGAAGCTGCAATGGGGATGCCACCCCATTCTGATCATGGCCTTTTAACTCTTCTCATTCAGAACCAAGTTGGAGGTCTCCAAGTTCAGTATAAAGGCAAATGGATTAATGTAAATGCCCTTCCTAATTCTCTTTTGGTAAACACCGGTGACCATCTTGAGGTAAACTAATCCCTTTTTAACTTCACTATATTACTTCTAGGCTCAAAATATGAAGATTAATGATACAGTTTATATTTCTATTTTTCATGTTAGATATTTAGTAATGGTAAGTACAAGAGCAATGTGCATAGAGCCGTGGTGAACAACAAAGTAACAAGAATATCAATAGCCACTGCTCATGGTCCATCATTGGATACGATTGTAAGCCCAGCTTCTCCACTGATTGAAAAGGAAAGTAGCCCAGCAGGTTATTTTCCAATGAAGTACAGGGATTATTTGGAGTTGCAACAAGGCAGCCAACTTGATGGAAAGGCTTGTTTAGAAAGAATCAAGATTCCAAAGAACTGAGTGATTTTACTTTCCTGTGAACTGTCCTCTTGTTTCCAAGTGTTTGATGAGATTCTTTTCTCATATATATATTAGAGAATAGAGTAATGGTGTAAATTAAAACTGCTATACTATAGTTTAAATTGTGGTTGTTTAATTACTAAGCATTTTAGCTGGCTTCGAATTATTTCTTCGTTGATGAATTGAGCTGAATCGATTTATGTAACATAAACTTCATCCTTATAGTTTTATCTATTCATTGACTATAAATTTGGAAACCAGCAGTGTCTTACTACTTTTGATGAGATTTTATCAAGCAACCAAGTACTTATATGTGCAAAATTCTACTATCATGCTGATAGAGTGGATCATTGCATAGGTCCATGTTTCCATATATGTCCAAGTTGATGACTCATACTGAAGTTGAAGGCTGCTTTTCCGAACTTCCTTTGTTTATATTTCTGTTCTTGTGAGTACCTGACTAATTGGGAAAATGTAAAGAAATCAGTCATATGATTCTACTTGCTCCACTATTAATTAAATTATTGAGGTATTATGGAATTAACAAGCTACAAAATCAGGATTGCCTCAGCTGTTTGATTTCTTCTTTTTTCTCAGGCAAATATATCAGTAAAGTCATAAGACTACAGAATTTTATATCATTAAAGTCAATGAACATTACCTATCATTAAAGTTATAAAAACTACTACACTTTTTGTATCTTATGTTTGACAGAAACAAAAAGTGTAGGGATTATATAATTGTTAGCCCAGCTTCTCCATTGGTAGACAAAGACATGAACCCTGCAGCTTATATTCCAATGAAGTACAGGGATTACTTGGAGATGCACCAAAGTAACAAACTTGATGGAAAATCCTGCTTGGAAAGAATCAAGATTCCAAAGAACTGAGTGTTTATTTTATTTCCTGCCTTTTGTCTTTCTTACTTTCCTGGAAAGTGCATTTGTGTACCAAAGTCATTATCCATTTGGACTTGTGCTAGTGATGTGGATCATTCCATATCTTATGTTTCAATAGTTCAAGTTGATGTCTCATTCAGAAGTTGAACTGGATCAAGTCCACAAATGACTCATAGCTCAATTTGATTAAACTTGGACGAGTTATTAAAAGATGGATACATGTTCTGGCAGGTCAACAAATGAGCCATCAGCCAACTTATTTAAACTTGGACGAGTTACTGAAAAAATGGATATACTTTGATTGAATCAAGTCAATAACTAAGTTATCTTAAACTAGGACGAATTACGAAATTATTGGTTGATTATATCATCCATAAGAGAAAGGTAAAATAATGTTTGCATAATTTGTGCTTAGTTAACTAACTTAAAGTTTTAATTCTAAAAAAGTAAAATCGAAAACGTGACCAATCGATGAGAGAATGAGTAACCGTTTCTCTCTCTCGGTGCAAGTTAGCAAATATTGCTAACGTGCGCCTCCCATGGGCAAGAGAGTTCGATTTCCTTCTCAAAAAGCTTTAATGGCGCAGGAAGAATCAACAAAAACTAATGCAACCAAAACTCGTAAAAACAACCAAGGAAAGTATACAAAAAACATACCAGCGGAAGCACCAAAATCAATAGGAAAAGGTCAGACGCAAGCTTATGTTAGAAAAGGAAGTAAGAATGAGGAACTACAGGATAATCAAGCAGACGATGAGGGAGATTCCGGAACAAGTACACCGGAGGAACACGGGGACGAGATGCAATCGCAACACTCTTTAAACTCTCCGGTGAGCAAGCTGAGCTCCGCTGCTACAAAATTGAGTGACTGGCTAGGAGTTATTCAATCGCCAGGGACCCGTAAACAAAAGTCATGGGCCGATGAGGTAACTGAAGATGAGCAAACTAAGAATCAACGGGGTAAGTCACCATCTCCAAAAACTTCAGTCTGGGATAATTTTGACATTACTAAGATTTCAAATGCGGGTTTTAGACTAGAGTATGTAGACCCTGGTTGTAGCAAGGGGAAACAAATTGGGGAAATTGAGCTAGAAGACATAAGCACTGAAATTGAGTATTGGCAGAATGCAGTTGTATGTTACGTCCTAGGAGCTCATCCTCCATTTCCTGTACTGAATGGCTATATCCAGAGAATTTGGGGGAAACACGGAATAAATAAGATCCTAATGCTGAAGAATGGGATCCTGATGGTTAGATTTGACTCAGAAAATGGGAAACATGAAGTGTTGCAGGGGGGGTATATCACTTCGACAACAAACCCCTAATTGTTAAAGCTTGGCATCCTGACATGGTGTTCTCGAGGGAAGAGCTAAGATCTGTTCCAATCTGGGTTAAACTTCCTGGACTTGATTTCAAATACTGGAGTATAAAGGGGTTAAGCAAAATCGGAAGTCTAATTGGCAGACCTATGATGGTGGACAGGAATACGGAGAAGAAAATGGGTCTACAATTTGCAAGGCTACTAGTAGAAGTGGAAATAGGTAGAGAACTGCCTGAGGTGGTGTACTTCAGGAATGAAAAAGGCATCATTGTGGAGCAGGGGGTCACTTACGACTGGAAACCAACATTATGTACCATATGCAATAAGTATGGTCACTCATCTACTGTGTGCAGGAAAGCTAAGGGGAACCAGAGGGATGAGCAACAAGGTGAAAATGCTCGGACTGTAGTAAAACCTCAAGTACAAGTAGCGGGTGGGGGGGAACCCCAAACTCAGCAGGCAAGTGGAGTTGCAAAGGGAATGGTGCGAGCACAAGGTAAGGGTTCCAATGAACAAACCCAGAATCAGAATGGAGCTGCTGTTGAGGCAAAGAATTCAGCTGGAACACAAGGGAAGGGGTCACAAAATGAGTGGAAAATACCAGGTAGAAATGTGAAATCTCCAACAAGTAGCAACACAGGGGTGGTCATGACAAACCAATTTACAATACTGGACCCAAATGCTAGTACTAGCAGTACAGGGGCAAGAAGTGAAGTTAGGAGTGATGAATGTGGGTGGACTAGTACAGTCTGGCCATAACAATGGATAGTATTCTAAGCTGGAATGTGAGAGGCCTTAATGGCCTGAATAAGCAGAAGGAGGTGACTCTCCTCTGCAATAAACAACAAGTAGGATTGGTAGGGTTGTTAGAAACAAGAATTAAGAGAAACAAGGTAGAGAAAGTAACAAAAAAGATGTTTGCAAGCTGGAAGTATGTATCAAATCATGACTTTCATTATAATGGGAGAATTGTAGTTGTCTGGAATCCTGATTCATTTGATCTTCAAGTAACTGGAGGAACTGACCAAGCTCTTACCTGTCAAGTGATGGAGAGGGCAGGACAGAGAAATTTCCTAATAACATTTGTGTATGCCTTTAATCTGAGGGAGGAAAGACATGGGTTGTGGGACTACTTAATATCAGTAGAGAGAGGGCGGAGAGGACCTTGGGTTGTACTTGGTGATTTCAATGCTGTACTAAGAGTAGAGAATAGAATAGGGGGGAGGCCAGTCACTTTCCCAGAAGTGCAGGAGTTCAGTAATAGTGTGGATGCATGTGGGTTACTAGAAATGCCTCATAATGGAGTCCAGTACACTTGGAATGATAAACAGGAAGTAGGCAGGGTGTTTACAAAAATTGACTGGGTGTTTATAAATGGGGAGTGGTTGGATAATATGCCTCCATGCAGAACATTTTTCTTACCAGAAGGGGTAAGTGACCACTGTCCAGCAAAAGTGATGGTAATGGAAGAGAGAAAGAGGAGCAGGCCTACGTTTAGATTCTGTAACATGTGAGCAGAATATCTCCAGTTCCTACAGCTTGTAGCTGAAGGATGGCAAGTCCCTGTAGAAGGTTGTACTATGTTTCAAGTGGTGAGGAAGCTCAAAAACCTCAAGAAAAAGCTGAAAGAACTTCACAGATTGAATTTTAATCATGTACTTGCAGAGGCTCAAGTTGCAAGAGAAAATTTGCTTAGGAAGCAAGCTGATCTGCAACAAGCACCGTTAGACTTAAGGCTGCAACAAGAAGAAAGGGCCATGTACTTGAAATATAAACAGTCTACATCCTTGGCTGAAAGCTTCTTAGCTCAGAGGAGCAAAGTAAGATGGATAAGGCTGGGTGATGACAACACCAGGTACTTCTTCTCAGTAATAAAGCACAAAGCTCTAACTCAAGGTGTAATACAGCTACAAGATGAGCTGGACCAGGTCCAAACAGAGCCAGACCAAATTGCAGGCATCTTTGTTAGATTTTATCAAGGGCTCCTAGGTGAGAATGGAGGCACAAGAAGACCAGCATGTGATAATATTTTGCAAAATGGACCTGTGCTTACTGTGGATCAGCAACTTGAACTGCTGAAAGGGTTCACTAGCAGGGAGGTCAAACAAGCAATGTTCAGTATTCATAGTAACAAGAGCCCAGGCCCTGATGGTTATGGGAGTGGTTTCTATAAGGCTGCATGGAGTATAGTGGGAGAGGAAGTGACTAAATCTGTGCTAGATTTCTTTAGGAATGGAGAAGTCCTGAAACAGATAAATGCCACAATGATTGCCCTCATCCCTAAAGTGGAGAATCCAACCACTGCAGGCCAATTTAGACCCATATCATGTTGTAATGTGACATACAAATGTATCTCAAAACTTCTATGTTCCAGATTGAAAGCAGTATTGCCCTACTTGGTGACAGACACCCAGGCAGCTTTTGTGCAAGGGAGATCCTTGATCCATAATGTGTTGATATGCCATGACTTGTTGAGGCATTACAATAGGAAGACCTCCCCTAGGTGTATGATGAAAATTGATCTCAAGAAGGCCTTTGACATGGTTAGGTGGGAATTTGTGGAGGAAATGCTAAGAGGTTTCAAATTTCCTGAAAAAATGACTAAACTGATCATGGCTTGCATCACCTCACCCAAATACTCTGTCAAGGTAAATGGGGAGGGTTATGGCTACTTTGAAGGCAAGAGAGGTTTAAGACAGGGCGACCCAATGTCATTATTGCTATTTGTTCTAACAATGGAATACTTTTCAAGAACCATGAGACTGATGAGCCAGCTTCCAGACTTCAGATTTCATCCAATGTGCAAGAAAATAAAGTTGACTCACTTGATATTTGCAGATGATCTGATGATATTTTGTAAAGCAAATGAGCCATCCATTAAGAGGGTTATGCAAGTCTTTAAAACACTTCAATGATACTACTGGGTTGACAGCAAATGCTGATAAGTCAAGCATATTCATAGCAGGGGTGGAGGAAAGAGTAAAGGAACAGCTAGTAAATGCTACTGGTTTCTCCCCAGGGGCATTCCCTATCAGATACCTTGGCCTGCCTTTGTCACCTAAGAGGTGGAACAAAATGGAGTGCTTTCAGCTAGTGGAAAAGATCACTGCTAAAATCAGTGCAGTCGCAGCAAGGCACCTCTCCTATGCTGGCAGGCTACAGGTGATAAATTCAATCCTGTTTGCAGTTCACAACTTTTGGGGTGTAGTCTTCATATTGCCACAAAGTGTTGTCAAAGCAGTGGACAGGAAGTGTAGAGACTACTTATGGGGGGCAACAGAAGATAAAAAGAAACCTGCATTGGTAGCCTGGGAGAAGGTATGCTTACCTAAGAAATATGGAGGGCTAAATATCAGGGAATGTAGAAGCTGGAACATGGCTGCAGTGGGCAAGCTAGTGTGGCAAATCACGGAAAAAAAGGATGTGCTGTGGGTTAAATGGGTTCATAAGCTATATATGAGGAGTGGAATTGGATTTTGGGAACATACTCCCTCGGGGGATAGCAGCTCGTATTGGAGAAAATTAAATAAAATCAAATTAAGCATGCTTAGTTGGTATAACAATGGAAAGTATATCCTTACTTCCAATGGGAAATACTCAGTAACTCATTGCTATCTAGCTATCAAGGGGGGCAGAGCACTTATGCCTCATGCTGATATGATCTGGAACTCAGTGCTACTCCCTAAACACAGGTTCATCTTCTGGCTAGCAATGCAGGGTCGTCTTCTAACTAGGGAGAGGATGATGAAAATGGGCTTTCACTGTGAACAAACTAGTTGCAGCTTATGTGATGCAGATACTCTGGAGTCAAGCCAACATCTCTTTCATGACTGCTTGTGGGCTACAGAAACATGGACTAAATTGGTTGAAGAATGGCTAGGACAAGGATTACAAATGATGAACTTGCAGCAGTGTCTTCAGATGATACAAAGAAAGCACTGGAAACAGTTCAAGAAGGAGGTACTAGTGGCTGTGGTGGGAGCTTTCATATACCACATTTGGATGGCCAGGAACAAGAAAATATTTACTGGGCAAAGCACGAATAGAAGTGCTACTGTATAGCTGATTCAGCTAGAGGTCTCTGAGAGAGTCGACTTATTGAAATGCACAAAAAGAGCTCGTAGATGCAGGGAGTTTCTCCAACAATTTTGCATTTGAGATTTGTACTTAGTTTGATTATTTGAGGCTTATATCCTAGCTTAGGTAAGGATATAGGTACTCTTAGTTTGTAAGAGATTGTTGGTTAATGGTAATAGTTCACATTTGTTACCAAAAAAAAAACGTGACCAATCCAAACCAAACAATCCAAACATATTTGATTTTAGTTTTTAAGAAACAATTAAGCTAGTTAGATAAGTTTGAAGTCATATATTCATGTAGTTATCAATGTGAATAATTGTCATATCTCATCGTGAAATTTCTCAACCACTGATATTTCAATAGAAAACAGGCTACTCTATATGTTCAATTGTTGGTAACATATTACATCTAGCAGTGAATAAACATCGACAAAAACGAACACAAGAACAAGACTCTATTTGGTTTGTATAATAGATAAACAATCATTACTAGGTTTAATTTGATGTCGATCTGGATAAAAAACACTCCATGAACATCCTCAGAGTTTAACATTTAATTACTGGAGAGTGCAGGATGATTAAGCTACATCTGTATATTTTGACAATGCATGCTTCTTGCTAAGTTAGATCGAATGATTAAGATTTAATATCACTGGTGATAAGTTTGTCATATAAGTCAGGATGGCCGAGTGGTCTAAGGCGCCAGACTCAAGTTCTGGTCTTCGTGAGAGGGCGTGGGTTCAAATCCCACTTCTGACATTCTTTTTTGTTCTCCCCCTTAACCCATTTTATTATTTTCCAGAATAGAAAATTTTGTTTCCCCCCCTTAACCATTTTATTATTTCAAGAATAGAAAAAATTAGATGATGAAGTTGATTTTATAAATAAATTGTTACTTTGAATAGAAGTAAATTGATAAGCATATTTTTGTTAAAATTAATAAAATGTACTTCATTTATTTATAAAAAAAATTAAATTTAAAAGTATTTATTTTAAAAATGAGAAATGACAAATATATGCTGGAGAGGGCGTTTAAAATTTTATTTTGAAAATGATATTTCATAGGTTATAAAATCTTTAATGGATCAAATGGTAAATTACTTAGTCAAACAAAAAGTGTGAATAAGCCGAAAAGACATAAGTTGAAGATGACAAACTTATGACTTATAGCTGATTTTAACTTATAACTGACTTATAAGTACTTTTAGTACTTACCAAACACGTAGATAAGTCAAAACCAGCATATAAGCTTAGTCAAATACCCTCGTAGTCTCAACTCTCAATTGAAAATTTTCTTCCTTTAACACCAAACATGCCCTTGGACACGAGTATTTGTTTTAAAGTTTTTCGTCGTATTATCACTTTGTAGTAAAAATCCTAGAAACGCAATTCGACATAACATGAAAAAACCCCTCAAAATAAATACTTCTAACATAAATGCATCGACAATAAAATCCATCAGTGTCAAAAAGTGGTAGACTTGTGCATTATAAAAATAAAAATAAAATAAAAACAAATAATTGATATGATGTATTTAGGATCTGTGATCCCTTCATTCTTAATCACAAGTCTTGAGTTTGGATATTGAAAATGAATTTTATTTTAATAGAAACAACGAGATGTGAATCTGAATTAGCCTAATTAAGTATCGAAAAAAGATTTTACACAACTCTACTTTGGTAATTAAGTTTCGCTTTAGTTGGTGTGAAATTAGCGAATTCTGGGATATGAGGTCTTGTCAGTATGGAACCTCCCTTTCAGAGTGAAGAATTGTCATCCTATAGGCGAGTCCTTTTAATTTGGTTCAGAGTCGAGGGATGAAGCTGACACTTCTACCCTTAGTGAGAAGCAAGTAAACTCTATAGCCCTAAACTAAATAAAGTAACATTCAAGTTTATTCAGCTTGAGGGATAAATTACGTGGCTAACCTGTCAGTCCATCAAATATCGTAGTTTATCCTTAAAAACTATTAAATAAATAAATAAATAAATAAATAAATAAAAGTAAGTTTCGTAAGGTCCTAAATAATTGTTGTGTTACCAAAGTTTAACAAAGAAATGTTGTTGCAACATCCCTTGATAATGGAAACCACGTGAATGAATACACACCGTTAGATGTACATACGTGGCTTAACAAGACACGTCAAAAAGAGTAAGATCGGCGCCAATAGTGAAGTGGCAGTTTCAGAATCACGTGTCTATACCAGAAAAGTGCTCACCTTTCCCTTTTGTCCCCTCACCAAAAACCCTTCTTCACTCCATTTATTCTATATGAAAGGTACAATTAAAATCTCTCTGAATTTTAGTCTATGTTTTTTATGTTTGTACTATGCTTGTTTTGTGTAGCATAGCATAATTTGTACTTACATTATTTACCCTTTTCAGAGTAATTACCTTCTGTAAAAGGATGTGTTTTAGCTTGGAACTATTTGCTCAAATGGGTCGCAGGAAAAAGAGTAAAAGTCATTTTGCATTAAGAGGTATTCTTAGTAACTTTCCTTTTCTTGATGGGTATTTTTGTTTTTGCTTTTTTTGGTATTTTTTTGTTGGTTTTGGTTCATACCCTTTTCTTGAAATTGCAGAATGTAACAAAAAATTGGAACTTTTTATGCACCGGTTTTCGTCTTCGTATGTTTGGTAGATCTTGTAATCTGGTTGGGCTGTTAGAACTGAATTAGTAGTAGTAATTTGGGCATCAAGATTGTAGTTTTCTAGTTATGACAAGGTAGTGAAACTTGACAATTTATGTGCTTTTTGGTTAGATGTAGTTAGTTAGTTTGATGGAGAATTTGGGTAAGAAGAGAAAGGGAGTAGATATTTCAGTGACTTATCAAAAAGAGGTTAGTGCATTGACAGTTGTAAGGTCACATCTATCGCTTGAGGATTATTCAAGAAGGAAGAAGAAATCTAGGGAAGTTGTGGTTGAAGATGCTGATTGTTGTAGGAAGAATGTTATTACTGGGGTAGTCACTGCCCCGCCTTGTGGCAGTGCGCGATCACACTCACCTGGACGAGGTCTTAAAAGGAAAATAGGGTGTCTTGATTCAGCCACTCGATTGGGGCGGAAGAAAAAGATTGAGCAGGATTATGAGATGGGAGAAGTTATTGGACAAGGGAAATTTGGGTCTGTACTGTTATGTCGGAGAAAGTTGAGTGGAGAAAAACAGGCTTGCAAGACTCTGCTTAAGGGGGAAGAGATCGTTCACCGTGAAGTGGAGATAATGCAGCATCTCTCTGGGCATCCAGGTGTCGTGACTCTGAAGGCTGTGTATGAGGATGCTGAATCTTTTTATCTTGTTATGGAACTTTGCTCAGGGGGGAGGTTACTTGACCAAATGGCTAGGGTGGGGCGATATCCTGAGCAACAAGCTGCAAATGTTATCAAAGATCTCATGCAGGTTATCAGATACTGCCATGAGATGGGCGTTGTGCACAGGGACATAAAGCCTGAAAATGTCCTCCTTACAACCACTGGACAAGTTAAGGTTTCAGACTTTGGGCTGGCTGCGAGAATATCAGATGGTAATTCAAGATGACCTCTTTTCCTTGAATTTGATTTGCTAGAGCATAGTGTTCAGTTTATTCTGCCAATTCATAAATCTATTTGTGCACTTATTTATTTATCAGTATTTTAGAACCTATTCACGTCTAAGCAGTCAGCAGGCAGTGGCTGCTGCGAATATCTGCAGAAAGATTAATTTCACCATACGACGTCTATTTTATAAAGTTTAAGCACTAGCATGAAACTGCATACAAACTTGTGAAGTTAAGATCTCCTGGAAGTATGTGAGCATCATATAACCACATAGTGTACTATTACTTATAAATGAGTGGTGAATGCTGCAGAATATTTTCATGAAGCTTTCTCTTTATCCAGTATACTCCTTGTATGCGAGATTATCCCCTTTTTGCTACAAGTTAAACTTGTCACAGAAAGGTGCCAATCCATGAAGAATTATACAGTATCTCTAAATTCACTTTTTGCCCATGACCAATTAATACATAAAATGGTGATTCACAATTTTCAAAAATGACAGTCGTTATATTAAAACCTTGACAGTGAACTAATCCCTACCATTGCTCAGTCAGCTTAGTATGTGTAGTTTGGGAGTAGGGGTGTTTACCTCATTATGCACATGAAAGAGAAGAGTTGAACATTCTTGTTCTTGATTTTAAAAAAGGACTAAAATTGAACATTTTGAATCTAATACAATGTTGGAGCTAATGATGCATTTTTGCATGTAAGTCTTAACTCTTTTGTCACGTAGAATGGTTACATTTTTCATGTTTGTCTCTTGTGGGCCCATAACGAGTTAGCTGTTTCAAGTCATTTTAGTTCTTGGAGGACGCAATGCTCCAAATTGGGTGTGAAGGGGGGTATGCATGTGTTTGTATTTATGTGCGTGTGTACACATACGTACATGCACGTATCTGAATGTGTGTTTGCGCTGCTGTTTATTTTGTACAACAATGAGGTATCTGATATGCTCAATTCTTATTATCCTTGTAGGTCAGAGCTTGACCGGTGTGGTTGGAAGTCCAGCTTATGTTGCTCCTGAGGTTTTGCTAGGTGATTACACTGAGAAAGTGGACATATGGAGTGTAGGTGTCCTGCTACATGCACTTTTGGTGGGCTTGCTCCCATTTCAAGGTGATTCTTTGGAATCTATGTTCAGTGCGATTAAGGAGGCAAACCTTGATTTCAGTGGTGGAGCCTGGGAACCTGTATCACAACCAGCTCGTGATCTGCTTTCTTGTATGATGACAAGGGATGTGTCAGCACGGTACAGTGCTGATGAAGTTCTAAGTGAGTAACCTTCGGATCTCTTCCATTTCTTAGCTGTTTCTTTGGTGACTGTTGAGTTCATATTTTACATTCTTTAGTCGGTTAAGTTTTTCGAATGAAGTGTAATGAAAGACGAATAGACAGAATTAAGTGGTTTGGATCTACCTTTGGAGCATTATAAGCAGCTTGTATGTGTTACCTTGCAAGTAGAATACGACAAATGACTGATGCATCATCTATATCTCTGGTGTACCATCCTGCTACATAAAGACTACACTGGGATGATTCCAAATTTGACTAATAATCCCACAGGGGAAACACGAGGACAATGTCTGAGGCATGTGACTTGTAGTATCATATGTATATCTCAGTAATTGTTGTAATGTGGCAATTGAAATTTCATTGTGTTTTGTAGGCGTGGGTCCTAGGTGAAGAAAAAGCTTCTTTTAAGAAAAAAATGATACGGTCTTGTTTATAACAGCACTAAGATTGTGCTGGAGATCTATACATTGTAGCAAAAGTGAGAGGACGAGAGAAAGCTGCGTTTTGAAGAATGAATTAAACCTACTTTATTGAAAAGTGAGACTGATAGTAGGATATTAAAAACATACTGAATACTGTAGAGAAAAGTTACTTTTAGGAAGACATAAATTTTGGCACACTCACACCTAACGCCAAAATTAGACTATTAAATTGATACAAAGTAAAAACTCTTCGTTTCATAATGCATAGGAAGAGTGCTAGAAGGCCAACCTGTGAAATGAACAGAAAATGGAATATGGAAGACCAGGTAAACTTACCACAAAAAAATGTGGATGCGACTTGATGTTAATCGGCTGCTAAGGTACTTTCTAAGAGACTGAATATCCCACTGGTGGCAGATTTTAAGGTAGCTGGTGATTTTAGTTGCATGGTGCAGTAATGATGTTTGGAATCATGTGTTCATTTTTCGGTGATACGAGAAGAAGAAATTGATCTGGTAGATGGACAAAGGAATGAATGATATTTGAGATAGACCAGTAGTGCATTGTCAAGGAATCTGATTAATCTTAGGAATATTTTACTCCTAAATTCCTAATTTGCTTATCCCTCAGAAATCATTCCATCTGTCCCCACCCCATGCCTCAACCCACCTCGCGGTGCATCATGCATGGGATGGTGAGGATCTTTACTTAAGCATCCATAACACTATACAAACTACAAAATCTATGAACTTTTTAGTTGGAGACTACTTGCCCCATCTCAGGAAATTGAAACTAATTCAGCTTTAGATAGGCCTATTAATTTTATCCCCTGTCAACAAGCTATAAGCTATGATGATGGACTTGCATGTCTAGAAGCCACCAGCTGACGAACTTTGGATTTGGTATAGAAGCATGGAGTTTTAATCATTTACTCAGTTGATTTGCTGGATCTTTCGGATATTGGTTTTCATATTCATGTCTGGGAAATTCATGCTGTGAATTGCCTCTTTTCCGTTGTGTAATTCAGCATGCACAAGTTGGCATTCATCTTAGCAGGCCCATAAATTACCGTTTCAAGTGTGCTGGTTCTGGTGGGTACAAAGAAAGAAGGCTCGTGTCAAGTTGATAATGTTGTTCATAATTTTCATTGTAGCTATCTTTGTCTGCTGCACTGTTTTTTATAATGATCTCATTTCATCAATATCACATAGACAAAAGTTGTTAATGTCTAAATCTCTCTGCTATCTGATTCAAATGCTTTGTGATGTGATGTCTGCCTTCAAAATCTGATGATACCGTCTTTCTTTTCTTATTACAGGACATCCATGGATTTTATTTCACACAGATCCCGCCTTGAAGAACCATGGAAAGCCCATTAAAAGCCAGCTGACTGCTACTACTAGGGTAGAATGGGAGAGAAGAAACGTATTAGGCTACAACTCTCTCAGCAATGACTTTGGTTCAACTTTAACATCTGGTAGTTGGTCTAAGATGCCCGAAGGTGAAGACTCTGGTTTCATTGATGCTCTCACAGTGGCTGTTTCTCACATGAATATATCCGAGCCAAAGAGAAGCAGAATATGCAGCCCAGCCAGAACGATCGATCAAGAATGTTCATCTAACATACAAGCTAACCACCTCTGTACAGCATTCTGACGGGTATGACCTGACTGCAGCATGTACCCTCCCTCTTACTTTGAAGCAATGCGGAGCACTGCATGTTGCACCAATAATTGACATCAATGTGACATCCCAACTACATGAAGTGGTAACTGTCAACTGATTTAATATATCCTTTGGCTGTTGAATAAATAATTAATAAAATAGAGTCCGGTCAGATAGTACTGGACTAGTTTGGAGCTGCGTTTGTCCTGTGAATTCTTAACATTTCTAGCTTGTCAAGTGTGCAAGTGTGTGTGCTTGTGTAAATAAGGTTTGTGTTTCCTGAGTCATTTCTCTGAGCCCATTGTAAAGAAGTTTCAAAGGTCATAGAGATAATGCATTTGGAAACAATCTTGTTTATCATCATTACAGTATAAAAGGTGTTACCTGAGTTATATGACTTGATTGCCTAGCTCGAGTGACTTGCGAAAATTTGGAAGCTAATCTTGTTTAACATCATTGCAGTATCTCAAATACTAAAAACTTGTAGTTGCGCATACTAGTTTGATCATCATAAAGAGATACTGAGATAGTAGTTAGAAGATAGTGAAATGCTGGCTTTTGTACTTGTAAATATTTAACTTTTACAAACATTTTACCTAAATGAAATTTAAATTTAGACAACACTTTCATTCTGCAACTTCTCTTCAGTTTCAACATCAAGGAACATGTGGATCCTGTAAGTTCTTGATGTATGTTTTTGACTTATTGACATTTATTAATCTAGAACTTACCATATTAATTATAGTGCTGGGATTAATGTGAAGAATAAGTCAAATTGAATGATAGATGTGCATTGAAGAAGGTATTTGGCAATGAATACAACTCTTATCATGTTGGACCTTGTTGGAACCATGCCATATTGCCATTCGATTCTTTTGAAAGTTAGGTTTGAAAATAATATGTGGTAGACCTTCTCTCTCTTTGTGTTTTTTCTATTTTAACAATTTATTTTTGAAATTCACTGACTCGATCAATGAAACGTCATGTTGGTCCACTATGGGGAATGCTCCCTCCCAAAGAAATCCAGTTCTTAGTCGAACCAGAAACCTCTGATTAAGAGTTTTGAGATCTTCTTCATTCCACCACGTACCTTATAATATTTTTTCAATATTAGTAGTGTTCTTCTAGGCTATGTTATGTTATATTAGTAGTAGAATTGTATCACTATCATTTGTAATTAAATATTAATTGATGGGCTTTAAGATATCTTGTCACAGCAGACTCTTTGTATATTTGTACCCTCAATAAGTTGATATAGTTTGGCGTGGCACCATTCCTACCACTATCCATGTTTCCCATATCTGTTTTTGCTACAAAATACATAATGTGACGCAAGTGGACGTAAACTTTTATTGCTTCTTCTGTCTTGGTCACTTTGTCATTGTATGATTTATTATTGTTTATTCAAACTTGAAGCGTTATTTACTACTAGTAGAATTTTTACATTTTTTTTTACCTCTGCTTGGTAGTTTTATAGCAGATTTCGAATACATTTTACCAAAAGAAGCTAAGTTTCATTATGTTAGAAATTGTGTCGTATCTTTAGAATAGAAGAGTACCTCATTGATTAAAACAACTTTTTCATCACTTTATAAGAGTTATCCTTTATATAATGGACTGATGATAGGTAACTTCAAGCTTCGTAAATTTATGTGGTTTTACTTTTACTTGAGAATTGTCCAATGCACCTCATTGAAATTGTTAGATAGTATATACTTTTTCCATATAAACTTGCATGGTAAAACTATAAAACATGCCACATGCTTGAGAATGGCTAGGGATATGATAACCAGATACTATTATTATCTTATAATTATAAATTCTTCAAAATAAGCACACTAAATTAATATTGTCGAGATTAAAATTTTGTTTTCTTTCTCAGCTTCACACAAAGATAGGCTCTTCCTTTTTTTAATTTTTTTTTACATAATTTGAAATCTTTTAGCTTCCTGATTTGACCATCTTTCTTATATATCATTCAAATTAATGATGAGCTTTTGGCCTGGTTCTCACTATATTTTTAGGAGGCATCTCAATATTTTTGTCGCAGAAATGGAAAGGGAAAAAAGAGACTAAAAAAGCAATAAATAGTATAGTAAATCAATTTGCAGCCCTCATTCTTTTCAGGATAATTGAGTTATCATGCATCAAACTTTTGAAACAGCAAAACTTTGAAGCACTAACCAACTAAGAAAAAGTAGCTTTAACGGACAATACATATGTTAATGTATGTAAATGTATTATAAAGGCTGCAGTAAAATAAAGAAACATGGATCATGAATCAGAATGGCCCCCTACAGAAATCTCACTTTCATATAAATGTTCATGTTATTCCAAAATGGCTTCTACACATCTACTGTCTTACTCATTACAAGAACAATTCAGCAAACATTAGGGACCCCAATCTTTTGCTATTCACCTTTCATCAGGAGTGTACAGCATCCTAATTGCATATTATTTGCATGTTATCTAACTCTTAGTTAATTAGGAGAACTTTTTTTTTTTTGTCAAAACTTCTCTTGCTAAAAGTATAGAAAAATAGAGGAGGGGGCTTTTCATCTTTGTAAAAGAAGTATTGAGCTCCAAAATTGGGAGTTAGGACAAATTACTACAAATATCACGGGCGAAGTGACAAAGTTATCGCATAAGTATCTCGTGAAGACAGATTTAGAATTTTAAATTAGTAGGTAAGGAGTATTATTATATTCATTGTGTTCTTTATGTATACATTTAGATATTAATGGCATGGGAATGATCACACTTTCACCACCTCATTACAAATGACCATGCCATGACCTAGTCTTGATCAAAAAGGTCAATCAAAAGAAGACAAGAAAATGAAGGAGAAAGGTTCACTAATCTCAAACTTTTGCTTGGTACCACAATGAGAGTTACCACACATATTTTACCCTAAAATGATTTGCACATGAATGGAAATGAAAAATGTGGTCCTTTATTCCTTCACTAGAGAATAAATTTGATGTCAACATTTGTAGAAATACTACACCTACTCCAAAATTAAAAGAACTTCATTACTTATTATTCCTTCTCTTATGAGAAAGAATGTTTTAAGCATTCCAACTAGTCTACACATAGTTTTCAGAAGTGGGGAGAGCTTAAAATACCAACTAGTCTAAAACACAATAAAATATGAAGATTAACCTTTTCTTTTCTCAAGACTCACACCTATTGAGAAGTTTTAATATTCAATGATTGTAATGAATATTGTACAACAACAACGACGACAAGAACATATTCAGTATGCTCCCTCAAGTAGACCCTCGGCTCAGGAAAAAATATTTCAATGATTATAAAAGAAAAATATCAGTGAATTCATCAACAAAACAACACAGTAGTACTGTGCCCATATCACAGCCTGTAGGAAGCCTTAAATATTCTTAAGAAGCTGACAAGTATGAGATAATTCCAAGCATACCCATGTGGGATTTTTCTTTACTCACCACTACAGCTTTTCTACATGTCCTGCTCTATTCTTGCTCTACTTGTCTGCTTTCCCTTCCCAACATAGTGTCAGTTTCTTGCGAAAATTCTCTGCTGTGAACTTTGTTTCTAGTCTGCTAGCTTATCACCATGTGGGAATCAGAAACTGAGTCTGTTAGTGGAAGAGATTATGGCAATGGAGTTCAAAGTAGTAGCAAGCATGGTGTCAAGACTGATAGTTTTGAGCAAAAAGGACAGTCTTGGTATGTACTTACAAACTTGTGTTGCTTTAAGATTGTTCAATGATATCATGTACAACTTAAAACTTACCTGAAATGATTAATGGCTTATATATATAACTTCAATAGGTATGTGGCAACTGATATCCCCAGTGACCTTTTAGTTCAAATTGATGATGTTAACTTCCATTTACACAAGGTAGATATCCTTAATTCAGAAACTTAAATTACTATAACATATCTTTTTCTTGTGGAAAATGAGATGACTAACTAGTTCCTTTTTTGTTAACTATACTTCTTAATATTAAAAAAAGTATCCTTTGCTTTCAAGAAGTGGAAAAATGAACAGAATCATATATGAATCAAGGGATGCTGAATTGAGCAAGATAGTTTTAAATGAGCTACCAGGTGGACCTGAGGCATTTGAGCTAGCAGCAAAGTTCTGCTATGGAATTGCTGTTGATCTAACAGCAACCAATATTTCTGGCCTAAGATGTGCAGCTGAGTATCTTGAGATGACCGAGGATTTGGAAGAAGGCAACCTTATATTCAAGACTGAAGCTTTTCTTAGCTATGTGGTTTTATCTTCATGGAGAGACTCTATATTGGTGCTAAAGAGCTGTGAAAAGTTATCACCATGGGCTGAAAACCTTCAAGTCGTTCGAAGATCCAGTGAGTCCATCGCATGGAAAGCTTGTGCCAATCCAAAAGGAATCAAATGGCAATACACAGGCAAGCCCACAAATGTTTCCAGCCCAAATTGGAACCAATTGAAGGATTCTAGTCCAAGTAGAAACCAGCATGTACCACCTGATTGGTGGTTTGAAGATGTTTCAATTCTCAGGATTGATCACTTTGTGAGAGTGATTACTGCTATCAAGGTAAAGGGCATGAGACATGAACTGATAGGTGCTGCTATTATGCAGTATGCCGCTAAATGGCTGCCAGGTTTAATCAAAGAAGGATCTGGATCGTCGGATGATAGCAGCAACAGCGGTATTGGCAATGGCAATAGCTGGAAAGGCGGCCTCCATATGATAGTAGCAGGAATTGGAGATGAAGTGCCAAGCGTCCAGGCCAAAGATCAAAGGATGATCGTTGAAAGCCTAATTAGCATAATCCCACAACAGAAGGACAGTGTTTCATGCAGCTTCCTTCTTCGACTGTTGAGGATGGCAAACATGCTGAAAGTGGCACCAGCTTTGATAACAGAATTGGAGAAACGAGTAGGAATGCAATTTGAGCAGGCTACGTTGGCTGATCTTCTCATACCATCTTATAGTAAAAGTGAAACCATGTACGACATTGATCTAGTGCAGAGGCTTTTGGAACATTTCATAGTTCAAGAGCAGACAGAAAGCTCAAGTCCTAGTAGATTTTCATTGTCCGATAAACATATGCACGATGGAAGTCAAAGGGGTATCAATTTAAATGCTAAGATGAGGGTGGCACGGCTAGTAGACAGTTACCTTACAGAAGTATCCAGAGATAGAAATCTTTCCTTGACAAAATTTCAGGTCTTGGCAGAGGCTTTACCAGATTCAGCAAGAACATGTGATGACGGACTTTATCGAGCAATTGATTCCTATCTTAAGGTATTTTTATCCAATCCATTCAATTTGATTGTTGATATTCTTGAAGCCATTGCTCTTGAGCTTATAGTTTTTAACTAATCATGATTATGGTTCTCTTTTCCTTCCGAACTTAAATGTTTTAAATATCAACTTTATTAGCCTGCTTACACATCTCAATAGTTAAACAAATCTAGAGTTATACACAATGCTTTCTCAAGTAACTGTGACATATGTTTCAGAATTCTGGAATGGCTGTATATGCTAAATATCTAAATGATCGCATAAAAGTTAATCATCTGCAAATACCATGTCTTTGTAATTATAATGTCAGCATCATAGAATTCCAGCCCAACATGCTTCTCTTTTCATCAGAAGCTCATTGATATACAACACGACAGGCCCATCCAACACTCTCAGAACATGAAAGAAAGAGGCTCTGCCGGGTGATGGATTGCCAGAAACTCTCTGTTGATGCTTGCATGCACGCTGCTCAGAACGAAAGGCTCCCACTACGAGTTGTGGTGCAAGTTCTCTTCTCAGAGCAGGTGAAGATAAGCAATGCAATGGCCAACATCACTCACAAAGATGCAGGAGAATCTCATTATCAACCTCTGGTATCAAACCGTAAGTCATTGCTCGAAGCAACACCACAATCATTTCAAGAGGGATGGGCAACAGCCAAGAAGGACATTAACAGTCTTAAGTTTGAACTAGAAACTGTGAAGACCAAGTACGTAGAACTCCAGCACGACATGGATAACTTACAGAGACAGTTTGATAAGATAGCAAAACCAAAACACGCGTCAGCTTGGACTTCAGGGTGGAAAAAGTTAAGCAAGCTCACCAAAATGACAAATTTAGAATCGCAAGACATCAACGGTCAGGTCCCAAATGCTGAACAGACCACAAAGACACCAAGAAGGTGGAGAAATTCTATTTCTTGAGAAGAAAAATGCTGTGAAAGTGAAGATTACTAGATACAATATTACCTCAACAACCAATTCTATATTCCCTTCTGTTCAAAATTATCATGCTTCACCGATCACAAGAGTAGTTAAAATGTTCGTTTTCATTAAAGATAGAAACTATATGAAATAATAGCACCATTTATGATAGATTCTCTAGTTTACTGGAGACTGATTTCTCAGTAATGATGTACCGTTTTAAGTGTGATATGCATTTGATGGTGCAGTAAATCTGGTTTGCATACTACCAATGACATGCACTTAACTTATTATTTTCTGCAAGCCTATCAGTAAGGATAAGATGAATATACAAATCAATGTGATTATGTGCAAGTCTAAAATGCCTCACAAGTGGATAAGATGACAGTTCTGTATCTTGGTCTCCCAACAGAATATACTTTCAGATCTCAGTGAGGTTGCTTTACAGGATTTGTACAATAGCCTAACTTGATTTGCTTACCACAAAGGTGCTCCTACAGTTAAATTCTAGTGAAATGGAAAATCAGAAGCATAACATAGCTTTCCCTATCAACTCATGTCTTAACCAAACATATAAAAAGGCGACATAACATGTCGATAAGATGGTTTAAAATTTCCGAATGAAACCATGAGATAATGGAACAAAACATAAAAGGTCTAATTTCAACCTCATTAAATTAAGCATCTTATCACTTTGATTAAGACGGTGAACTTCAGGGCACATGCTATCTTCCACTAGTATAAATAGTGAGTAATTCCACCCATCAATGTTCATGCAGATAGGAAGAGATCGCCTTTCGCCTCTGCTAGGCTTTATACTTTTTGATCAAGTAACGTCCATTTTGAGCGCATTGACCACTAGGCCACATCCTATAAAGGTTACAGTTGGTCCGCTGGTCTCGTATAACTTATTCCAGAATCATGTCCCTCTTTATGGTTGAAATGAGAAGTTCAACTTTTGTGGCTCCCTTGAATTTGATTTCAAGAGTTGTTACAGAAGAATGTGCTTATCTTCATTAGAGATTGCTTTAATGCACTGAAGTTAGGAATATTGTTGAACATGGGATGTCCGGAGTAGTTACTTGATTAACCTTAGCTACTTTTAGTTGCAATATTAAAATCTAATGAATAGTCATGTAAACAGAAAAGAAGCATCAACCAACTTAAATTGAAATGATAGGCTTATTGTGTCATAAAGAAAGATGCAAACAGAAAGTACAAGATATCAAAGGCTTATGATTGTTGAATGACTTAATAGAAGGTATTATGTCAAGTCTCAAACTGCCTAGCCTAATCTACAAGCTAAAAGCTAACAGCCAGCAGGATTAAATCTTTAAGACCAAGACTACAAGATAAGTACATTTAGATGGACTTGTCTCATTGTCTGTCTACTTGTGAAAATTCAGACAGATGTGAAGAGCAGGTCAATAATAGAATTAGTTAGGAATTGACTCCTCTTGTGGTTTATGTACAAAATGCATGTACATGAAATATTAGGGGACAACAACTGGGAACTAACTCTCCCCATGACAATAACTACATAACAAACAAACCACAGTTCATTGCAGGTGATAATCTTTATGTATTGACGGTGTAAAAAATATTTACACGGTCAGTGTGATTACATGCAACTATATTTAATAATATCGATTGTTGTCCTAGAATAAATGACACGTAACCTATTATAACATGTTAAATTACACTGTTCTATGTAACTTAAATCCTTGATATTATATCCTGAAATTTCTTGAAATTTTCAATCGAAGAAAGATCACATAATTTCAAGGCAATAGTTTGCATATGTGGAGCACAATTTTCAATCATTATTCACTAGATACGAGGATGCCCAAACCACTTTTATTTTTACTTCTTCCAGGAATCTGATGATACTATTCTCAAATGACTTTGGACATAAAAACAATATTATGCAGATATGAGTACTTCTACTTTTTTCTATTCCAAGATCATGGAAAAGCAAAAACGTTTGGAACTAATTCCATTACTTTTCGTCAAAACATTTCAAAATTAAGCTCCCGTTTGGACATGATTTGGGATTTGAGATTTGGAACTTGGGAAATTGAAATTTTGTTTCGACATACATTTTATTTGGAACAAAATTTGAAGTTTGTGAGGAGATTTCCTAAAAACTGGTTTCATTTTGGAATTTTTGGGAAATCCCCAAACAATGGACCATAAAACTGCCCAAAAACTATGTCCAAATGCTAGCTAAGATCATTTTCTTTAGAAAATTTTTAAAAAAGAAACTTATTCATTAATTCTCTTCCTGCCTCACAAAAAAAAATTTATCTGAATGTGTTGTATTCACCAAATTATATAAATTTGTTCGAGATTAGCGATGAATTAAGCTAAATGTATAATGATCTAAAGAACGCATATCATTTACTTATAATTGGTTTAGTGCAAACACCAGATACAGTAAGTACATTCTCCCTATAATCCTATACACTATATATTTTATTATTAAATTTAGGATGTATGTAGATTCACACATTATATGCTAGATCTGTTACAGGACCTACTTGTCATCTTCAATAAAGGAGGCAAAAAGTCTTTAAAGATGAGAATTCACACCAGCCTTTTTAAAAATGAGCAGCTGGAAAGGAATTTTATTGAGTGAGTGAGGAGATATTGGTGTCAAGTCCTAAAATAATGTAATATACTATTTCCAGATTTTTTCCTAAAGAATCATAGAAAAGAAAATTTGATGTATACCATTTCTAACTGAAAAAATAAAGCCTTCTCACCCTCTGCCATAGAGATTAGGAATTTCCTTTTTCAAAATATGAATCATAGCTTGCAATACTTTTCCAAGATTATGTCCTGTAGCAGTGCCATGCCAACTTTTTGAAACAAGTCACAAGTGTGATTATGTTGATATGCTGCTGCTCCTTTTCATGGTAATGCTAAAGGAACTTGGATTTACTTTATATATGCTATAACAGTATAATGAAAAGTTTACATTATAAAAATATGAATACTTTAGAAAGTTACTCGCTCTATCTTTCAAATTACTAATTCCACTTATTATAAGCAAGTCGTTATAATATCCTTTTAATTAATCATAAAAACTTTTTATAGTGTTAGTTGGTAGAACTTGAGATTGATTCCAGTCTAATTGCCCATCATCGGCCAATTGAGAGAAGACTCATTATACTTTTAAAAGAAAGATCCAAATTTTTCTCCATTTTTGTTATGTATTTCTAATGTTTATAAATAGACAAAGCCATCATGATGAAATATTGCACAAACAAGTATGAAAAAGATCACCAAAAATACGCAGAAATAAAAATGAAACAAGCTATATTATTAGTTTATAAGTAGTAAAAGCATAAAGACAACACACATAGCAATAATAGCAAGAAACATAAGGGTCCATCAAGCTCATAAAAAGACACCACGCTAAGAAAAAAGACTCACAAGTCTCCAACTACAAACTCACCATCCAAAGCTCACAAATGGAAACAAACCAAACTTTAAGACAAGATTTGATCATGAATCTCTTATCAGCCTTTTCATGATAAGCATAAGAGTGCAGGCCCCCTCTTCCCCATGCGATTTCTTCAACAACAGTGCCATCACTATCCTTTGTGGGATCAACAGAAAGATAATATCATCATAACAGTCATTCAAATCAAGAAACATATAGGGGTGGAGAATGGGACCCTATTGACCAAATGCGCATGCACTGATTGAATCCATGGTTTTCTCACCAAAGGGTCCCCCTCATTTACAGCTTATACCCCATCACTCATGCCTTTGAACTTTGAATTAGTTTACTATTCTTAATCCACAAAAAGCTCAAGTATAATCATTCTACCCTTGCAAGTAAAAGATCAAAGACATCCACTATAGGACTGTTGAAGATGGCAAATGCTTCAAGATTTTAACTATTTCGACCAAATGATCAATCATTTTGATCAATCAGTACCTATGGCTTTTCTGTACTATCCAACCAAGAATACCCCCTGAATTGATGATGCTACTGTAGGGGGTGTGTGCACTCTCTTCTTTAACAAGAGGCTGGGGGTAACTCTTGAGGGAGCCCAACTCCTAAAGCTTTGGCTTTGCCCCTCAAGGAGTTCAAGTAATTGATTGCTTCATCAATAACCAACAATGGGTCGTTACTCTTTATCCCAGGAATCAAGCTCTCAAGAATTCTCAAGGTCTCGCGAATTTTAACTTTCGTTTCCCTGTTACTCAAACCGAAATCCTTATCATTCCAACTGAGAGGAAGAGAACCTGTAACACATCTTGATTCCACATCATTATAATCATCATCATCATTGGCCCATCTAGATTCTATGGATGATGATTTCTTGTAACCACCATCTAGCAATCTTTGCCTTTTACATGCGCCATCAGAACTGGCAACTTCTTCTGTAAGTTTGGTACGCTGTTGTTCAAGCTCACGACAGCCCACTTGGTTTGCAAAAGGAGAGCGATCCGTGCTAGTTACTTCATCATCCTCACAACAAACATCGTCATCTTCGTCTCCTTCAATGCCATCAGAAGAGTAGAGCAAGGCATTGATCTCTTCTGTGTCTTCGTGCATATTGCTTTCTTCAACATTTGTGTAGCTTCCATCCAACTTATCTTCAATAATGGGCTTCACAGGATATCTTTGCTCAACTACAGCAGTCACTTTCTCATAATACAAACCATAAGCACCAAAAAGTTCTTTTGGTGTTGTGATAACCTCTTTTTCAGGAAGATGACCTTGACTAACGAAGAATCTAGTTTGGTTCCCAGATTGATCACAAATGAGAAACTTTTTCTGAGAATTTGGAGCAGCATCAGTTGGTGTGGACTTTAATCCAATCAATTCAGGAAGGAAACGTTTAGCATCATAAGGATACTCATTTTTGGCGGGAGCTAAGCTTGGCAACCAATTGA
Source organism: Petunia secreta (assembly GCA_029990175.1). Taxonomy (NCBI): domain Eukaryota; kingdom Viridiplantae; phylum Streptophyta; class Magnoliopsida; order Solanales; family Solanaceae; genus Petunia; species Petunia secreta. The sequence continues at coordinate 5,376,457 of JARKIP010000028.1, read as the reverse complement.
CACCATTCCGATTGGCTGCTTTAGAATTAGGCGAACCAGGGACAAAATATGGGGCCCTAGGAGAAACTGCATTTGCAGTACATATGCAAGGATTATGCAAAGATGGAACACCAAGGTGATGTCCAGGCCGTAGGAGTGTAGTGGCATGAGTCCGATCCGGTGAAGTCCATGCAGGATCTTGCTGGTAATATATGAGCTCGCTGGTTTTAACCATCTAAACGGACGAGAGACCTAACATGCATAATGTAGGAACTTAGCCAGAAATCCACAACAAAAATCAACAGAAGTTTAACTCAGCTAGCAGCAAAAGACTGAGATGCTTACCAGCTAAAAGAATCGTACAAATTCCACCTCTAATTACTTTAAGGACGAAAATAATAAGAAAATACTGTAAAGTTGGATTTTAGACAAAGGCGTGAACTCAGAGCAATCTACGTGACAGGCTTCAACAACTGACGGAAGTATTCAGCCTGGTGAGCAAAAACAGGCTGTAAGCTTCATTGCCTTACATTTACAACATAGAAACCCAAAACTGATAAAGAACACTTGTATTATCACCATTATTAACAAGTGAGGCAAAAATGTAGAACTAACCTGGCAATTCTGCAATGGTTGAAAACATGCTATAACCCTAACTATAATGGTTGCTTTCCCTGTGGTTCCATTCTCATGCTTCAAGGCCCGAAATTTTGTCTGACCTGCTGCTTGGCACACCATAACTACTTTCGACCTTCCAATGCAATTCAAAATATATGCAAAGAGATAATATCTGAAGCCCAAGAGTGGTTGAATACAAGCTTTTGGAAGAAAACGGAGGCTACAAGAAAGGGCTTGAAGAAATTGAAGTACGAGAAAAGCTCTGGAAGGACCTAAACCGAGCAAAAGTGATGACAAAATGCAAATGAATCAAAGTTAGGACTGAGAATACCTAATTTGCTTAGCAGTTGTTACCTTTCAAGCTAATCCTATAGATATAACAAGCGAAAAAACAAAAGTAACTGGTTACTGCAAATAGGGAGATGAAGAGAATTGTGAGATCAAAGAACTGGTTTAATAGGGGAAATGATTTACAGAATAACCCTGCAATATAAGTTCAAGCGCATGACATAAAAAAACACATCAATTGTCAGGCCCAACCACCGCATATTGTACTTCTTTAAACTATAGAAGTTGCTGCAATTGTGTTATGCTGTCAAAGTGTAGTTAATGTACCTGAAATGTTAAGAGACAGCATATACATCAGTCATTAACCTCAACAAACTAAAACAGTTTGTGGTATAAAAATCACCAGAATCACTAAAACGAAACAAAAGTTTGAATGACTGGACAATAAGGCATTATTATCCACATAAATTACATGAATTATCTCTTGATTTCATATGAGCGGAACTCAAAACTAAACAATTTTTTTAAAGGGCAAATATAGTTGAAGGTATGTACAGTAACCTCGTCGCTAACCACAATTAACCAGGGGAGAAGGTACCTTGCTCCAAGGGGGTTTCACTTAAAAATTACACTACGCAAAGGGGTTCAAAAATTGCTTTAGATCACAAGTTCAAATCCCAGGTATAACATTTTTGAATCCGCTTATATAAAATCCTGGATCCCCCCTGCATTCAACCTCAAAGGACTAATCAAGACAGGCTAGAGTTCTCATCAATTAAAGGCCAAATCTTGGAGACACCATCAATCAAATGCTTTTGAAAGACTCTTGAAGAGGCAAACACACACACACACACAAAAAACAAGAATTCATCCAAAAAGTCTAAACATGACAAACTGAAATAAGGGATTTTCTCAAATTAGTTTAAAAAAAACAAAACTTTACCAGAACATGACTTTCAGCAAACTAGATAAGTATTAAAGGTGTTAGAAACATTTACAGTAAGTATCAAGAATATGTAAAGAAGCATAAATGGTGTGCGAAATAAGAATAATAGTATAAACATGTGAATAACTTACTATAGAAGAGATCCACGACAAGCAAAATCAAGAAAGCCAAGAGAGAGAAGCAAAGGCTAAAATGTGAACAAAATACAAGTGTGGAGCAGGTGAAATAAGTGCGCAGTTTGGTGATGATAGTATTATATATACTACATTCCAATGACAGTGTTGCCCTTCCTCGTTAGAATATGACAAGAATTATCCGACAGAGTGATCTTAGAGAGGTTGTTTTCGATAGACTCTCGAGCCCTTCTAGGTAAGAAGTTAAAATTTTTTTTTTTTTTTTGAAACCACTTCTACCCTTTTCTTGGAGCAAATTATTATAAACCGACGACCTCTTGGTTGTAGCTGTAGTGCACTTATCAACTGAGTGTCCTAGCTTGTCAAAGTTATAAGTTCAATATTGACCTTTCTTGTTTCTTTTTTATCCTTTATATTTTTCTTTTTTTTCTTTTCTTTTTATTTTTTTATTGATGTCTCAGAAGAAAATGTTTGTTACTTTCTTTCTTTACAAAGAAATGTTGGTAAATTTTATATAATTTGACCTTTGCAAGTTCAATTTTGTCGCAAGTAAAAAGATTTTTACTTGTATTTGTGTTTTGCTATGCTTTTCTCTAATACTTTCTTTACCAACACAAAATGTTTACACTGAACTGATATGTTTAGAAGAAACTATAGTTTTTTAATTTTTGTAAATATTCTACTTATACTAATATTTATGATGTTATAAAACTTACTCAAGTCTCAAGAACTTCGAAGCATTCAAGTAACAAATCAAGTTATATATGATATATCTCGGTCGAAATAATTTTTATATTCTACGTTTAGAAAATACTACAAATTAACCTCAGCCAATCAAGTAGAAAAAAAAAAATGGAGTGCCAAACAGTTCTTGTTCCTCACAAACGTGCAGAAAAGTAAAAAAAATTGATGAATCATGATTAAGAAAAAAGAAACAACTAATGATGATTGTATATAAGACAGTGTATAACTTGTGGACGTACATAAGATAAAATGGTTAGAAAAGGCTAAAACACATTTATTGTGGGAAGCAGTTGTAGATGAATAAATTAACAAAAGATGTGGCTTAAATATTTGAGTTAATTAAATGGAGTCTCTCATGCCTTTGATATTTATCAGGATCATGATTCCACTAATTAATTTTAAGCTCTCAGGCCTTCTTCAGGAGGTAATTATAAAGAATAGTGCATCAAACATTATTAAGAAGTTAAGCAGAAACCAATAGTCATTATTTCAAAAACTTAATGACTACTCCACATTCCAAAAGAGAAAATAAATGATTAAGACCATGGTCTGAATCAGGACTTCAAGCAAAGCAGGTTCAACCACTACATATTATATGAGACTTTTTCAATATACTTCATTATAATTGACAACCACTTTGTATAATCAAGTTTTCAAACAGTAATAAATAATCATAGGGCAAACACGTGCCAATATTAGCTAAAATCAACCCATAAGGTCTGCACTTTTCAAGACACAAAACAACAGTTAACATCATTTGGGGGATTTGTTAGTTTCTTGCTGATTTATTTAGGCATTGTATACGTTTCTGATACCAACCTTCAGATTTATCTTCTTTTTATCTTTGTTTTTTTTTTTTTTTGGGCCAAAACATCCTCAACGCTTTAGCATTACAGCGCCTGGATTTTTTTTGGCTAAAGACTAAGAGATGATGACTACCAACAAACACTTCAAAAACCTTTACACAGTACTGCAAATTTTTGTTAGTAGTACTACAATTTTGCAATGGCAGTCAAGACCCCAGTTCATGTCGAAGAGCCTTTGATTGCTGAAGCAATCTTTTCCCCGGCGTTTGTCCAATTGAAAGTTCCTATCAGTTCCTTAAGCTCTGTCAACCACTCAATAATACCTCAAATCTCATTTAGTTAAGAGTCAGATATAATTCCCTATATCTATTCCATTATATTCGAATCCATTTTAAGTTGATACTAAAAAATTTGTTTTGAGGCAAATTAGTGACTCTAATTATGAACTACAACACAGAGAAAAGAGGCTAAAAGCACTTATTATATTAAGTTCCACAATATCTTTAAACCATCAGCATTACACAAGCAGTTATGATACCCTCAAACTGTTCCACACTATTAAGTCTAACCATCAGCAAACCATCAATTTTTCTCAGAGTACTAAAGCTCCACAGGTGTTATTGCCCAATTCTTGTGAAAGCCTGTCACTGTGCACCAAGTACTTCAATCTCAAATACCAAAACTGAGTTGGGCTGAATACCCCATGCTGCAAATCCACCAGCACCATAAGCATAATCAGGAGTGCACTGCAGAATTACGCGACATCAGTTAACCTCTCCTTATAGAAGATCGAATTCCATAATGCACAACTGTAGCTGGTTTAATACTCAAAGCAAGAAAGATGAGGTCAATCTTCTCATTGTTAACATGCTTAAATGCTCATGCAAACCCTTTATAAACTTTTCTCAGTCTAATCAATAAGGTAAATATGATGAAAATGTGGGTATGACAGAGCGGCATAATAATGAGTTAGAAGTTGAAAAATGACTGGAATGGGTAGTAATCTGAAAACCATCAATTAATTTGGTAAAGCTTCATAATGCCTTGTAATAAGCCTGTGAGCCCAAAAGATGACGACAGAAATTAGTGACATTCAATAACCAAAAACCACTAGGAGCAAGCTCATCTCTTTCTTCTTCTTTTTTTTTTTTTAATTTAATTGTTTTGCCCCTTCGTTTTTCGCCTATAAGTTTTCTGTCTAAACTTCATAAACATGTTTGCTAACTCCAAAGTTAGTTACACCTCAACTAAGAAAATTAAAAGAAAAAGGTGTTTACCGTCAATCGAGCAACTTCTCCCACTTGCATGTTCAGTACTCCTTCATCCCATCCTGCAAATAAATTGATATATAAGAATAAAAGTACTGCAGCCTGAGAGAACAATAAATAATCAAAGCATCTGAAATTAGCATTTTGCACTCCATTAAACCTGTAAACCATAGGGTACAAAAGTTGACTGATGATCTACAGTCATTCTTTTAACTTTGCTTTCCTCCTTCATATTGTCACTGTTTCTACAGTGTTGTCCTACTTTCTCCCTTAAAGACCCAGAGAAGGAGGGCTTTTGCTTAAAATGTATGCGTGTCAAACAAATATAGAGTATGCAAATATCGCAGGGAATGGGGAAAGAAAGAGTGAGACACCAATAGAAGTGACGAACATGATGATTATGTTATGCCAGTCCAGAACAGTTTACCTAAGGCCAAATTTTACTTCATAAACCAGACCTGAGCTTAGTAGTTGTAAATAAGTGTTGTTTATCCAACATTAATCTATTGACAAGATCAGACACTACAACAACAATTTACCCCGTGATATCCCACAAGTGGGTCCGGAGACGGTAAGGTGTACGCAGACCTTACCCCTACCTTTTGTAAGGTAGAGAGACTGTTTCCGATAGACAACAATATCAGACACTAAATAATCAAAATGTTCCCTAGCTAAATTAAGCATGCACTTCTACCAGACACCAATAGACAGCTGTGTCTTTGCTCTGACATTCAATCTCTTTTAGTACAAATAGCAAGCCAATCGTCTTAAATTAAGAATCCCTCTCTATCATTCGCTAACAAATCTATAACTATCACCTTAGCTTCAAATGAATCCAACTGAGGCTCATTTAACCTCTTTGACCACAACTTCTAAATCATCAAGTAATTCTTGAAACAAAGCCTTTACACCACATTAAGCACAAAAACACTACTCTCAACTTCCTCTCACTACCTAAACCCAAACCATATTGTCTGAAAAAACTGATAACTCTACGTTGTCGAATAAATGCATTATTCCACTTTATACAACCGTAATATACTTTTGACAATAAAGAGGTATCAGCTTCTGGACCATTTTACGAGGTTACGTTCTGGACAATAAAGGATGAACTCATTTATTTTTGCACGGATTTTACTAGGTATTTTAAACATATGAATAGAGATTAATAGGAGTACCTTTGATAACTTTGCCTTGGCCGAGCTGGAAAGAAAACGGCTGTTGACCTGGATCCTTAGTGCTGTGTTACATATTACATACAAATTCAGCAAACATAATAAATTTTTATTGGATCTAACTTCAATAAAATAAATAAATAAATAAAATTACCTCCAGAACTTTTGATTTAAGTCACGATTTTTCCCTGCAGGCATGTAACAATTAAAACATTATTCACAAAATCTCAACTATTTTTTTTTTTTTATAACGGTGATGTTCGGGTCAGCTTACCAAAACCAGTGCAGTGGACGGTGACAGTTTGACCCTTCTGTGGTTTGGGTCCATTTCCAGCTCTGATTACTTCCTTCTCCACTCCCATTTTTTTGATTGATTATATGATTTCTCCGAATTTAAGTTTAGGGTTTCACGACAAGAAGATACCAGTAGTGCACTAGTGTGTGTGAATTTGGGATTTTTAATGATCAAGTCACGTGATTCTCCCGTGCGGTATCGGAATATCTTTGATTCTTTTTCCCTTTTTATGCTTTGTTCTCTTTTTCCTTCATTTTCAACAAGAGAATTGTTGCAAAAAAAGAATTTTTATTGCTTTTGAAAGTGCTTTTTCTTCTCGCAACATTTAAAGAAAATTAGCCAATAATTACAGATTTTTAGAAAAGTAGTCAAATTTTAAAAAAACGTATTTTTTTAAGATTAGCCATAGAACAAAAGTAAGATTTTGAACTAAATTTCAGGCAAAATTTTGTTGGGATTTAGTTTAAAGTTATAGTTTAAAGTTACAAAAAATTTTACTGGAGCTTCATATTTTAACACCAAGTTATTTTGTACTGGGATCTCATATTTAACAAGTACCACTACAAAATACTGCGATTTTGAAAATTCTACATCAAAATTTCAGTATAAAATACTTGAATTTATGTATTTTTAAATTTAGCTAGTCTTCTAAAAGTTTTGAAATGCTGGTTAGTTTTCATTTAACTCGCCAACATTTTTTCTTTTTTCTCTTCTGCATGCTATCTTTTGTATATTAGCCATAAATTAGATATGTTTGAAAAAATAGCAACTTGGCATCATTCGCCAAAGTTACTGTTTTTAATTAAATTATAAACATGTGGCTATATTTCCAAAACACTTGAGACCTAGAGCTGGCCTATTTGCATAAATATGACACTATAGACAACAATTTACTTTTTTATCCCCCATATAACAGTGGTCCAGCAAAATGCTCCCGTTAAGTTTTAATGAATAAATACCGGACGTAAATACACATATAAATCTTATAATGACGCTTGTATCTCCATCCTCACTTTCTTCATAAGTGTTGTCTAAGAGGTTTCACATTCTCACATTGAAAGTGTTACTTGTGCATCACTTGGTCGTAAGTACGGTCTAAAAGGCAATAATTGTCTTTGACACATTTTTCTTGGACAACACTTGCCATTGAATCTCACATTCTCCTACAAAAAGTATTGCATGAGCAGCACTTGCCCCTTCGAATCTCTTCTTACGTCTCCCATATAACTTAAAGTGTTGTCTGAGTAACACTTGCCACTTGACCTCTTTTTAAAAGACATAACTTACAAATTGATAACTTGAAGCGTATTTTGCTAAAATCATATTAAACTGGGGCAAACTCTCAAAACCAGTCACCAGCAAAGAAAAATTTTAGAATTTTTTACGCTAGTTAAAACATTAAACTCCAAAATTATAAAATATATTGACAATTTCAAATATACCAATATTTTTCAATTTATTACTCTACATATACTATTTTTCACGAACACTCTTCCCAAAATAAAACCATATCTTCCTCTCTCTCTCTCTCTCTCTCTCTCTCTCTCTCTCTCTCCCCCCCCCCCCTTACTCTACCCACCTCCCATGCGGCCCCTCATTTTCGGCGATCTGCTCCTCCCTGTGAAGCACGACGACGCTGCTACAGATCTGAGCTCGTCGTTGCTTCAAATCTGCCTCTTCTTCTTCTTTCTTTTTTTTTTTTTTTAAAAAAAAATACATACATGTATCCCTTTGTATTTTAGTGTATCTACATATTTTTGGTGATTACAGTGGTTGTTAATGGTTGTTTGAAGGTGGAAGAAAGTTTATGATTAGTTTTTTCTACAAGTGTATGTATATGTATGTTCGTGTATATACATGTATTTATTTCAAGCACACAAGTGTATGAGCGTGTATATTACTGTATGAACGTGTATATTTGAGTATATATTTGTATTTTTTTATATGCTTTTGTGTTTATGTCAAGTGTATGTGTGACATATATAAATTTGTGTGTTTAATTTGTAAATCTATAGATCATTGTATGTACGTGTTTGTCTAGTGTATGTAAAACATATTGTTTTGTTTATTTGCATGTATTTTTTTTGTACGTATGTTGCAAGTATATTTTTAAAGAGAAATCAATGTTTATATGTGTAGGGGGGAAGCAGCGGTGTCAGGCGGTGACTAGGCAGCACCTCCGCCTGAGGTAGTAGCAGTAGGAGGGAGGGCAGTAGGAAGAAGGAGGAACCCTAATTTGTTTGTTTTGTTTGTTTTGTATATAATGTGTAAAAAATGTTGTTATTTTTTGTAAAGTGGAATAACGTTGTTATTTTTTGTAATTTTGGTGCTAGGGTTGTATAGATTTATAATTAGCCCAAAATTTTAACCGTTTTCACGCGCGCGTGTGTATATATATTGTATTTGTATTTGTAAATTATAATCGACGTCCATTTTAGGATTTTGATCACTATTCCAACTTCAACCTGTAATTAAGAATTTGGAGATTGAAAAAAATTAGTTTGAAGAGTATTCAAGTGAGAATTGTTCATTTACAACGCTTTTTTTTCAAGTTAAACTTTTGTATAAATATAATTCAAAATCTAAATACTCTTTTCAGTTTCAACTTCAAATATTTTCATTTGTTTTCTCAACTTCAAACAAATATATTCAAAGTATCAGTCAAAAGATAATTTCAACAAACATTTCCATGAATAAAAATCCAATTCTTCATAGTGTATTAATGCCTGAATATTCTTAAGGTAACAAAAAAAAAATAAGGAAGACGTAAGAAATTATAGTTTTTCTTTTTGGAATATGGTCATGTGTGGTCTTAAAGGTTGTATCCATACTGTCTAATTGTACTTTGCCATTTATAATAGTTTTAGTGTACGTGCGTTGCACGTGTATTTTATGAAAAAAAATAGTTGTAAATAAATTTTAATAAAGGCGTCCCAATGCATGAGATAATTACTTAAATAGAAAAGATGGTACATTGTGCGCATTCAATGAAAGATTGTGATAAGGAGAAAGAATTATGTATTATTGTAATTGACGTCTAGATATATGCAACAATTATTTAAATGAAAACAAATAATGTTACTACATTGATCCAGTTGTTGTATTCATAATAATTTTATATATTCTAAACCTGTAAAAATGAGCAATTTAGTTTAGTCAACCATCTACTTCAATTTCAAATCGGTGCTCTTTCGCATGACATGCTTCTAATTGGAACAATTTGCAACCAACTATACATTCATCATGACCGAACTTGCCTCTTCCTCAATCCAATAGCGAGGTTTCAACGAGTTCTTTGTACGCGTGTAACGAAAAGTATATATACTTTTTCTCCCGAATTCCCTATTACTCTCGGTCCTTGTTCTTGGTCTTCGTAAAGACTTTGAAAAGTGGAAAACGTAAAAATAACAAAGAAATATCGTAGTGGCTTTTTGAGGAGAAGTGATCCACGGTTGGTGAAGCTATCATTAAAGAATATAATCTTGATTGTTCTTTGAAAGAATTACTCCGGTATCCAAATCAAATAATAAGCGTTCCTCTCTTTAAAATATCGTCAGCAAGAGTACTTAAGCTCATAAATAACAAAACCTTTAGATTTCAACTTAAGCTGATCTTTGTCTAGAGAATTTTGAAATCATATATAATATGTATCCAGAGAAATGATCGAGAAATGAGTCTTCTGTGTGATTTCAATTACAGTCCAATGCAATTTTGATCATATCAAATATTAGATAAGAACATAAAAGATTAACATAGCTAAAGTATGCTTAGTAAATTACATTCCAAAAAGTGTTCAAAACCCATAGCCCATATTTGATGCATGTTGCTACATATCAGAACTTACCTATTAGCAATTTTTGATAGTTCAACTCTGTATGTGATCAGAGAGAAAATTCGTAATTATCTTCGACCTACTAAAAGAAACAATAAATAACTTATGTTGGATGCTCCATAAAATCATCAATGTTCATTAAAATTTGCTACATGAACACGGTCAAACTCACGAAGAGTAGTCACATCTTCCTCACATATTTTTGCCCCAGCGAGAAGAAGTTGATACGAGGATCAGAACAATGACTACATAAGAAGATTTAGTTAAACACTACAACTTACAAGTCTTATTCAATTAAAGTCTCTTTAAGCAAAGCATTCTAAGAAACTATGAGGAGGAATTGATTACAAATTCAAGAACAAGAAGAATTATATGAACCCAATTTTAAAGAATTTTGTATCAAGTATGCAAATATTATTTAGAAATTTTCAGAATCAAACAAATGTTAATGTTATACACAATATATTTCAATTTTAATGAAATGAATAAAACAAATCATAGGTACTAAAAGAGTAATTAATGATATCTGGATTTCCATATGTTAATTTAATTTGTCTAGATGTATAAAATAGATTACAAGACTTCGGGAGGGACAAAGTTTAGTCCTTTATCAACTTAGCTAAATATGATCCTCTTTAAGAACTCAGTTACACTTCTGTTTAAATTTTGTTTGTTTTATAACTCAAATACGAAGAAAGAAAAATATCAACATGATGAGAGTCTACTGAATTTTATTACCTTTTTTATATAGCAACGCATTTTAGTTTTAAAATAAATACTTTTGAAAATGCTTATCGAGACGGATTTGGAGTCCGGTTGTTACGTCGGCCTCCATCCTTTTACAATAAAAAAAAAAGGAAAGTAAATAAATTAGGGGCAAACACACGACGGATAAGTTTTTTTGACACTTTTAAGAAAGAACTTAATAAAAATATGCAACATGTACATTCCAAAAGTTCCTTAAATAAATAAGAAAAAGTTTAAGAAAATACATTCTTCAAATAAGAAGGAATCAAATATCTCAGTTGCGGTTTGACTTATAAAAGTTGAAAACATCAGTTTAGCTATCAATCTGATCTTCACCTCAAGGCCTAGCAAGTAAGTTTAAAAAGTTGACTTAAATAAATTTAATTTATACATAAGTAATAATTAAATACTGAGCAAATAGCCGCCAAATTGGTGAAAAGTTTACTTACCGAATATATGCTTTGAAGTGTTGGCTTCCAGCCCAAAAAAAAAAAAGTTTTTAAACCCTTAGAAATCCATGACTCAAAACTAAACTAAACGAGAAGAACAAAAGGTGCAAGATCATATAAATAACAAGTCAAGAACATAAATAGAGATAAAGAATAAGGAAAAGAAGTAGAAAAATACTGGAGCGCATAAATAGTTCTAGCCAATGTTTAAGACTTACCTAAAGAGCAACCAACCAAAAGTACATTGATAAACACATCTACAATATTAATATTAAAGCATTTACAATTAAACTATGGAGAAAAATACTTTTTAATGCAAATACAAGATTAAGAGACATATACAAAAGAAGAAAACTTACCTAGCATATATACTTTGAAGGTTGAGATACAAAAGCACAAAAAATAGTGTCCTGAGAAGTAAAAGGAATCGATTAGTAGTAGATTTGAAAGACAACGAAAAAAATACTCATGTTTTCCTTATTTATATAAGAGGTAAAAGAGATGAAGTGTCCTTGTTCATGGAGAATTAGTAGGATCTTAGATATTCAATATAAGTAGAATACAATACTCCTTAAAAAAAAAAAAAAGATCCCGTGAATATTCAAAGAGTTTCATTTTCTTTCAAATAATGAATGTAACTCAACCAATTTATGTCATATATCAATAAGACTATAATGAATTACTTTACCGTTTGAACATTAATTAGCAGTGATTAGATAGTATATATAACTATTAAAGGTAAATATTGTTTCTTGGAATCTACTACAATAAGGAATTCGTTTACGAAAATTAAATAGATTATTTAACTATTAAAGGTAAAAAAAAATATATTTTAACCAAGGACAAGGCTGAGTTGGTGAAGAGAAAAGAATTGAAATGGCGGTGAGAGAATATTTTTGTCAGCGTGTTTTTTAGAGACACATTATAGTAGGAAACAAATAGGAGAAGTTTAATTTTGTCTTCGTTTTTTAAGAGACAGATTATGGTAGGAAACAAATTAGGAGAACTTTGGTAAGTATTTTATGGAACTATAATTAAGTCAATAATTTTAAAACTAAATCAGGTTGGAAAAATCATTAAATATATCAAATTTACAATTTTATCCAACTTAAAACCACTTACGAAGGGTAAAAAAGTCGAGTGACATTTCACTAAGGCCTTCGCGCTTTTATAATAGTATAGATTTTGAACAGCTTAATCAATGTCATATTAATCACCTGAGAATATTTCTGGCTTACAAAGAATATCGAGGTACTAACAAAGATTAACATTACAAAAGAATGTAGTGTGTGTATACACTACTAAAAAATCAGAGTTTTTCGACTACCAGTGTTCGACCGATTTTCGGTCGAACACCTATTTCGACCGAAAATTGGTCGAACACCTATTTCGACCGATTTTCGGTCGAACAGTTAACTTAGTCAAAACTGTTTGGCAAAAATTTTTTTTTGTACCTATCGACCGAATTTGGTCGGTCGACCTGCCCGTTTTATTTTCAGCAGAACCCCTTCTTCCCTCATTTCTATCTTCTTCCCCAAAATCAAAAAATCTCTCTAAACACCCCCCACCAAACGTCTATACCCAAAAACCACCATAACCCACCCCCAAAATAAAAAATCAAATACATTCTACCCTGCTAAACACTACCTATAACAAGAAATTCAAGGGAAATTCTTAATTTTAGGGTTATTTTAATTACTTTGTAAAACTTAAACCCTAACTTTTTAACTCAATTTTTTTGTAGTTTTTAAGCATATAACTAGTGGGGAATCATTAGTAGGTGCTATTGGAGCATAAATCAACCTCGAGGTAAGTTTTTTTTTTTTTTTAATAAATCCGAATTTAATTGTTTTTTAAATTATTTTTTAATTTCGCCCTATAATGTTGCATATGTAGTTAATTTGTTTATTGTAGTTATTGTTGATGTTGAAGCACTGTTTGGTGTTGTTAGCTATTATAAAGTTAGGTTTATGTTGTTTGGGATTGTTGTAGTTGTTGGGGATTGTTGGAATTATTTGGTAGTGTTGTTTGGAATGTGTTGTTGCTTTGGTATTGTTGAGAAGATGAACATGTTATCCTAAAACGAATACGTTTGTTGTTGGTTTTAGTTGCTTTAATAATAGTAATTACAAAAAAGTGGCAAGCTAATATAAAAAATCATACATATTGTTTCTCAATCTTGTAATGTTTGTGTAGATATGGACATTAATCGACGTCGTTTGTGGATGGATAATAGAAATTTTCCCGAGCGGCGGGGGTTGAGGCCTTCGTTTGTAGCGGGTGTTATGGAATTTCTTGATATAGCTCGCAACACAGACGATTATTTAAGGCATGGCAAAATTAGGTGTCCATGTGAAATATACAAATGCGTAACGATACAAGATTTGGAGAATGTCGAGGTACATCTGTATAAGAAGGGGTTTATGCCAAATTACTATGTTTGGTATAATCATGGAGAGCCGTGGGACTTGCAGCAGCAACTTCAAAATCTTAAAAATATTCATGGCGCTAGGAGTTATGGTGAATGATGCTTTTGGGATGTACCCGGCTAATGATCCCCTTCAGCCGGATACATCACAACCAAACATTGAGCACATTCCCAATGTTATGTCTGGTTTTTCTGCGTGTTGCTGAATTTACAGGTGGTGTAGGGCTAATTTCAGATTTTATCTTGCAGGTTTTTACAAGTTTTCGACCGACTTTCGGTCGATAGTTGGTCAAAAAAAATTACCAGCCTTTCGACCGAATTTTGGTCGAAATTTTGTTCGACCGAATTTCGGTCGAAGAACATGTCACTTTAGTCCATGTTCTTCGACCAAAAGTCGGTCGAATGTCGGTCGACGTTCGACCGAATTTCGGTCGAATGGCTATTTTCGACCATATTTGGGTCGACCACCACAATCGGTCGAAAAACACAGTTTTTTTAGTAGTGATATATATACTATACTAGAGAGGTGTTGGCCCGTGCTAAGCCCGGGCCCGAGCTCAATTCAAGAGAATACTAAATTTTTTTAAAAATAATGTGTCACATTCTTGCCAAACAAAACTCTATTAAAACAATATCATATTAGTCGCATAGCGTAACATATATGAAAAATTGTTTGTAACGAAGCAAGCTTACAAAAAAAAAAATATATAAGACACAAATTACTTGATATCAGAAAAATCAAAATGAAATGACATTTTTTCATTTCTGTGAATTATGTGCATATAACTTCATTAGTTACGTTAAGAAATATGTACTTTTTTGTATCTATTAAATACGTACTCATAATTTCATGAAATGATTGTGTTCAGGTTAGTGAACTACTTAATCATGGTGATATATATATATATCTAATTTTGGACAAACTACAAGAAAAACTTATTTATGGACATTATATTTAGTTGTGCTGGTGTTGTAATTAAATATGAAATAAAAATGTTCATGTCATACTTTTTGAAAACTAAAACAACTATAAATAATAGCATTATTTGTGATGATCATGGTAATCGAAGTAAAATAATTACATTTGTATTAACAAAAAGTATGTTATCATCGCATTCACAAAAGTTTTTGTGTGTGCGTGTGTGTACACTTTTTTCAATCTAAAAGACAATATGCAACTTAACGTTTATTTTTCATCAAACTTCCCTATATATTTTAGGGTTCTATTTTTTCTAAATCAACCCACTAAAAATATTGAACCATTTTTCATAATTTGGTAAGCGTATGAAATACAAATTCAAGTGTAGAATCCAATTTGCATAGTTAGAAAATTTTCCTATATCTTGTTTTAAAAAAAAACATCGTACGCTACCCGTTCTTTTTTAAATTCTGCTATAATCCATTTTTTTCATTTAAGTACCTTAAATTTTTATTAGATCAGAATTAATTCACATAAACAAATATAATCCTTTTCTATAAAACTTTCTAATTTAATTTAGAAACCTATTTTGTTTTCCTTTAGATTTCTAGACACGTTAAAACTTTATAGTTTTTGACCTAAGCACAAATTTTGGTGTAAGAAAGAAAGTAGAAATTAATTTATTTACAATTTTAAGATAAAAGTTTGTCAGTGTGAATAAACAATTACACAAAAAGTTAAAATAAGTTTCTAAAGAGCTTCAAATTTTTTCACGCAGACAATATAAGAAGGTGAAAAAAATTTTCTTGGTACAAGACTAAAAGGAAAGCAGGACCGAGGACATCTTGGCTGTCCACGTGGCAAGCCATGATTTAATTCACAAGTCACACTTGGGCATAGAAAAAGCCCTCAGAAGGTGCCTTTATTAACTTGGCTGTTGATGGCAATTGATGTAATTATATACAAAAGCATGGGCAAATATTCCCACTTAAAATTACAATAGTAACACTTGACACTGGGATCATTGTGAGTAGGGGTGTCAATGGTTCGGTTCGGTCGATTATTTGAAAAATTTTGTACCATACCAATTTTTCGGTTATTCTAGCATGCATAACCAAAATGTGAATTTTTCAAACCATCCCAATCATTTCGGTTTCTCTTCGGTTTCGGTACGGTTCGGTTACTTTTCGGTTTTTTTCTTCAAATATTATCTAAAATTACTACACAAACAAAATTGTGGTTTTTGGCATACAAGACAACATTGAAAAATATGTTTCCCTTTTATTACAAAACTCATATATTTCTAGTGATTAAACCAAAATATAAGTTTTTATATCACTTAAGTAAACGATATTAGAGAGAACAATGATATCACATTTAATTGAATATTTGGTGATTGGCGCCCAAAATAATTCACTATAACTTGCGGTAGTGAAGGACTTTGAAATACCAAGTCTCAATATGAAATTATGAGAGAGTGAGTTGAAATGAATTAACAAAAAGCAAAATAATTATTTATATTATTTCGATATTAAGCTCATGTTCATTTATTTTTTTGAAAAAGATATTTGATTACAATATATTGTTCTATACTAAATCAAAGTTCGAAATAAACATAAGTCAGTATGAATTTAAAAAGAATTTAAACCTTCACCTAAAGTGAACAAAATTCACAAGTACGTAAATTGACCATGAAGACTAGCTACAATAAATCTGTTACTTTTGCAAGAGCTAGAGTTAAGGGCATTTGCAATGTGATTCTAGAAAAAAGCACTATACTATTGAAGCATGTTAATTTCAACTTTCAGTTAGCAGCAGCAGCAGCAGCAGCAGCAGCAGCACTATTACAATAGGTTGGAATGTTGGGCATCACTGATTTCATTCTAAAGAGTAAGGGTGAAAAATTTATGCTTTATTTTTTTAGACTTAAGTAAATTATATATAGTTATCCATATAAGTTTCATATATAAAGTATTCTTTTATGCATATAAATGTAGTCGGTTCGGTTCGGTATTTTTTCGGTTTCTTTTTATAGAATAAAAAACCTAACCTAATAATCGGTACAGTTATGACTTTGCATAAGAACCTACGGTTTTATTGTAAAGAACCTAAAATTCGGTTCGGTATGGTTCGGTTCGGTCGGTTATGTCGGTTTTCGAAAAACCATTGACACCCCTAATTGTGAGGGGTTAAGAGGGGGTAGGGAATTGTTGTGAGGACTACAAAACTTGGGGTCTTCTCCTTTATTAATAATAGTAATATAGAAAATTTAGCTGCGAGCAACAATTATCGCTTGTTCTGTCTGATACTTCATGCTTGCCTATTCAATTTCCTTTTCTTATCGTGTCAATGATTGCTTTGAAATCTATGTGAATTATTAGAGTAAACAAAATCCTCAATCATTGATGCGAGAATATAATATACTCTCTCCGCATGTGTATTTGTAAAATGATGGTGACACGATGTCCTAAAATTTCAGAAGCCAATAAGAATATCCAGTCGCTGTTCGAGTCCTTGATAAATTTTGTAGCTTTTGCTGTAACAAGATTAATGGAGATTAACTATTGTCAGAGCTCCCATACACTAAAATATGCCAAAGAAAAATACGAAAATATGGATTCCATTTTATGGTTAATTCTGTTGGACTTTCGTTATTAGTTAATTAAACACTCCATCTTTCATACAAATGCCTTAACGAGTACTCTATAATTGAAAAGGACCCTCTCTATATATGATACATCCTCGTGGTATGTCTAATTCCACTTGTTGCTATATACTCCCTTCGGTCCACTTTATTTGATGTTTTTCATTTTTCGAGAGTCAAGTTGACCAATTTTTGGATTCAAATTGAACTAGATTTAATCAATATTTTAAAATTATAATTTAGATATTAAAAAAGTACACGAAAAGTACTACAAGTTGCAATTCTTGTCATATTAATATGGTGAAGAAATATATCTCAAAATATTGGTTAAAGTTTACATTATTTGATTTTAAAAAAAGGAAAGTGATCAAATAAATATACATGATACATCCTCGTGGTATGTCTATTTCCACTTGTTGCTATATATTATGTTGAGCTCACCAACCCACCGCCATTTTGTTCCATATTCGAGCGGACCCAAACATAAATATACATGTGAAAAGTAGATTTTAGACATAGAATTTTGAAACTACAGCGAGTTCAATGGTAAAAACTTAAAAAAAATGAACTCATCTGAATTCGTCTCTATACATCAAAAGCTGAACTCGTCAAATTTGTTAAATATTTCCCTACCACCTTCAATATATACCTCAAAACCCGCACACCTTACTCTCCAACTTATTGAAGCTAAGACAAAGGAGATGGGTGATCATGATCTTTGGCTACCAACTGCATTCATGGTCCATGGAGCGGACATTTACGTTCATTCATAAAACTCGTCTCTAACTCTCAAACAAATCAACCTCTCATTATTTGTCCAAATAATTGTAGCTTTTGAATGAGTCATATAATCCAAGCACGAGCATGCACATTCCTTCCCCAGTTAAAACCGAACTTGAAGAAAATGTCATGTCCTTCTAAGTTTTCATTGTCATGTAAGCAAGTGCCAAATGGAAATGGGGACCAGGGAGAGATGGGGATGGGCCTGGTGATCTGTACAACAGTACAAGTTAGTATATAAAACGGGCTGAAGCATCACCATCTTCGGGCCTGGGCCCATGAGAGTCATGGGATGGGAGCAATCTTATCACGCTCCCTTTGTTTGTACCTTACCTCAATCATGTGATACCTATACTTTATCTACCGACATTGTTACTTATCAAAGAGCTGTAAGATGTACGCATGCATTCAGTGCTGATTTAATTTAGATGCCAAAAATTGTATGTTATTCTCACTGTTTGCAATGAAATCTCTTTCCGTTTGTATGGTCATTTTAAATTTTACTAGATTCTAATTTTACTCCAACTCATTATTAAAACAAAATTTTACGTGCTTGACCCATAAAAAGAAATCACATGCGGAGCGTGACGGAGATAATTATGCTCCAGATCGCTTTTATTCTGTTCTTTTTTCTACTTCTTCGTCTTCTCTCTGGTTTCTCAGTTGACAGGGGTGGTACATTTTCTTATTATAGTTTTCTAGTGAAGAAAGAGGTGAAGGGACCTCTCAAGTTTGAATAGAAAAAAAGGGGACACCAATTTCTTTTCCTATTTCTTTTATTGTGTTTTCGTCATTAAGGAAATAATTAAGAGGGGGAAGGACTGTTTTGCAAATATTAAAAGTTGACAAGTACACAAGTGGGGTTGACAGGTGGGACAAACACAGCAAACGGGCAAACATATATATACACTCTCTCTCTTTCTGTCAGAGCCCATTTCCCCATTTTCCCCCTTCTAAACTCTTCAACTACACCCCATTTCTCTCTCTTTCAGTTTCGTTTGAAAAAACCAACTGTGGAGCGTCAAATTTTTTCCTTTTTTCTTTGATTCCGTCAAATTTGTGGTGGAACTAAACCCATTGTTGCATATTTCCGTTAATCAAGTTAAAATAGGTAATTTTTCAACTTTTTTAAAGCAAAATCGAGAATATGGTCCGTCTGAAAACCCTTGTTTCATTTTTCTTGTTTGAGTTCATTTTTCTGAGTTTGTGTACAGATTTTCTGGTGCACGTTGGTTTGAAAACCCAGAATACACTGAAAAAAATCGTCTATTCGGTTCCCACGGAAAAATTATGTGTAAACATCTGAAATGTGTGTAAACATATTTGCAAATGTGTACACATCTTTGCAGATGTGTAAACAAAAGATGACTGTATATCTGAAAAAATGGGCATAGATCTGCAAGATCTGTACACATATTCTTGATGTGTACACATATTATTTTATGTGTACACATATATCCTTATGTGTACACATATTCTTGATGTGTGTACATAAAAGAAGTTAAAAAAGGGTTTATTAATTTTACACATATTCTAAATGTGTACACATAAGGTTATATGTGTACACATATAATTTTATGTGTACACGTATTCTTGACGTGTGAACACAAGTAAAAAATGCACTACTATTTTTACACATATTCTTGATGTGTACACATATTGTTATATGTGTACACATATTGTTGTATGTGTACACATATAACAATGAATCTGCACCTTTCCATGTGTAATTCTATTAGATGCTATTTTCATTCAACCTAACTATGTTATTCCTTTTATTTGCTATGTAGATACAATGGTTAGCACACGTCGTGGGGAGGCTAGTGGTATCAGTAGGGGTGGCAAGAGGAAGGCTGATGGAAGAAGCGAGACGTCTGAAAATGCTAGCAAAAGAACTAGAACTGCCAGCGGTAAAGCACGATCAAATGAGGCCCAATCAGAGAGCCAAGCCAGCATAGATATGTGTGCGCCTGTAGATGTTAATCGAATCGTTGAAGAAGTTAATCAACAAGCGGAACTCATAGATAGTGGATCAAAAAATGAGGGCTCTGCAACTCAGGTAGGTGAAAATAAGGAGGGCGATGTAGAATGCAATAAGGGAGAGAAGAATGCAGTGGAGAAAGAAAGTGATAGAGTTACTGGTGACAGAGAAGAAGAGGCTGGTGAAAAAGTTATTAGTGAGGTTACTGTAAAAGAAGGTGATGCTAGTGGAAGGGATGGAGTAGAAGAAGGAGATGTTAGTGGAAGGGATGGAGTACAAGAAGGAGCTGTGAGTGGAAGGGATGGGGTAGAAGAAGGAGCTGCTAGTGGAAGGGATGGGGTAGAAGAAGGAGCTGCTAGTGGAAGGGATGGGGTAGAAGAAGGAGCTGCTAGTGGAAGGGATGGGGTAGAAAAAGATGTCGTTGTTGGTGTTAGTGGAAGGGAAGAAGAAGTAGAAGGTGTTGGTAGTGTTAGTGGAAGGGAAGAAGAAGTAGATGTTGTTGTCAGTGTTGGTGGAAGGGAAGATCGAGTAGAAGGTATTAGTGTTAGTGGAAGGGAACAAGTAGAAGAACAAGAACGTGGAAGACAACAAGAAAGTGGTGAAAGTGGAGAACGTGTTGGTACTGCTTGTGGAGTACAAGAAGAAGGTGGAGAACTTGTTGGTACTGCTGCCGGAGAAAAAGAAAAATTGGCAAAACGTGCTGCCTTGAAAAATTGGAGGTCGTTGTTGAGAAAGATAATACAGGATGATGACAATGCTGAGAAGGAGGTGGATAATGCTGCGAAGGATGCTGAGAACTTGGATAACATTGATGATGATGATGAGGGGGCGGATGAAGAAGAAAGTGTTGGTGTTGGTGCAAAATCAGTAGAGGCAGCCCCAGAAGAGGTATGTGTTTATGTGCAAACATATTAATAACGTGTACACGTATAAATAATGTGTACACATAAGATATATGTGTACACATATAAATAATGTGTACACATTATTTATACGTGTGCACATAAAACTTATGTGTACACAAAGAAATTATGTTTGAAAAAGACTAACTGATCAGTATCTCTTAATCATTTGCAGGTTGAGGAGGGCACAATGACTTTCCATCCTGATATGAATCTCAGGACCTTTATGGAGGAACATGGAGAGTTCACCGTGTCCAAGGTCACACAAAGATCCTCCCTTTCCGGGGATATGAAGAAATTTAGAGAGGCTTTGACTAATCTGGATATGTTGGATGATTTTAAAAGTTCAGTGTTTGGGCACTTGTTGGGTTTGAGCGATAAAGCAATTTTTCCTCCTAAACTAGTCCATGGGCTCCGATTGCGGACCATAAAATGCAAGAAGACAAAGGAGGTATGGGTCAAATTTAATAACCTTCCTGCTCGTTTTGGACTAAAGGAATTTGCATTAATGACGGGACTGTCCTGCCATGATTACCCTAGTGATGTTTTTCTGGATGATGTGAAAGAGAAGGGGCAACCGATGTGGGACACGTTAATCGAGGAGAATGGAGGGTGTTTATAGGCCAGTTGATCCAGCTAAGGAGGCTGTTTTTAATGCATACATGAAGGAGAAAAAAAGGGAAAAACGTCCTTTTCTGGGTCACGAGTACAACTACCTCGACTTCCAAGATGTAATCCGCATGAAGAAGTGGATGGAGAGTCAGGTACACTTTTCTCTATGTACCTTTTTTATGTACACGTATTATTTATGTGTACACATATTTTTTATGTGTAGACATATTATGGTATTTATACACATCAAGAATATGTGTACACAACAAGATTATGTGTACACATTAAAATTATGTGTACACGTAGAGAATATGTGTACGCATAAATTATCATATTGTGATTGTTCTTTATATTAAATACCATCTTACATGCTTATATTCATTTTTTGTTTTATTTTTCCATTATCATACAGCATGTTGATGAAATTTTAAACTTGATGCGAGTAAGGCATAAGGAATTCCACAGGCATTACAACAAGACCGATGTCATCTTGGACATGAACTTCTGTACTAGATTGACTGCTGCGCACCAAGCTTTTATAAAGGATGCTGAAGATCTTGGGGTTTCTTTTGATGAATGTATGAACTTGAAGAAGTGTGAGGAAGGTCTCCTAGATTATGCTTCTGGAAAGCTGCCTTACCCCGGTGGACGCAAGTGGGATGGTGCCAAGAGGATATTTACTGTCCTTAACATTGATAACAGGCATTATCTCACATGTGTCTTCTTGATTGAGCAGGGAAAGATTGAGCTTTATGACTGCAACATGGGAGTTTATAGTGAAGATGCATTAGCTCCATATGTCTTGCCCATTACGATCATGTTCCCCAAGTTCTTGCGTGATTGTGGTAAATTCAAACATTTACCAGAAGCCATCTTGAATGCAGACTTGTGGGGTTATGAACGAGTTCCAGATCTTCCAAGGAACGAAACAGGTACTGCTTGTGGGGGGTATTCACTTATGTTCATGGAGCATCTCTTGACAAACACCCCTATGACGTTGCTGCATGATAGTTCAATGGAAGATATGAGAAAGAAGTGGGCTGTAGACATATTCTACGAGGAAATGGAGCCTTAAGTGGTGTTGGATGAACTAATTTGATTGGTCTGTATGGATAATCTTAATCTTTTTATTTTCGTTGGTCTGTATGGATAATCTTAATCTTTTTTTTTTATTTTAGTTTTTGATGTGGTGGACTAGTATATCGCATGATGTACATGATCTGCTTTCTTTTATTTGCACACCTGTTGTGGATGTGTTGAAATGATAATTATGTGTAGATAATTACTTGTGTAATTTGCACGTCCATAATACACGTCAAACATATGTGTACACGTAATAATTATGTGTAGATAATTACTTGTGTAATTTGCACGTCCATAATACACGTCAAACATATGTGTACACGTAATAAATATGTGTGGATAATTACTAAGTCCAGCATACACGTCGAAAATATGTGTACACGTAAAAAATATGTGTAGGTAATTACTTGTGTGCGGACGGTTATGATTATCAAAAGGCGGATAATTAAACTAGGGCACTTATAAAAATAGCCTAATGCAACCGTTCAATAAACCGTCCATAGCATAAAGATGAAAGGACGCAATCCTTCACATCCTTGCTCTATAAATAGTCAAAAATACTATCTTGACGTCCCACAAGCAAAAACTATTCCAGTATCTATAGCAAAAACAGCAAAGAAATCATGGCAAGACGTCCTATTATAAAGATGGAAGACTTGAAGAAAGATCTTGATGAAATGAAAGAAGCCCTAATTGAAGCAAGAGACCGCCAACTTATGGATATAAGGAGGATTAAAAGGATCTTCGAACTACTCCTAGCACCTTTGGGCAAGTCCTTGAAGGACATCTACTACACTCCACCCAACTCTCCACCTCGCTCCGGCTTTGAAAATTAGAATCTATAATGTTAAGTTCCCTTTTTATTGTGAAATCAGATTAATATGTCTTAATTTTAGTATTTGTGAAGTCTATGATTGTATGTATTTGAATAAATCCTAAAGTATTTGTATTTGTGAAGTCTATGATTATCATGTTTCTATGTTTATAATGATTGAATGTACTCACAACTAACTTTACGTGTACACATACAGTTTATATGTGTACACATATTGTCATATTGATTCTCAAATATCCCAAATCTTGGTTGTTTGATTGCCAAAAATGGTGAATCCACGTTCCTACATTAAAATGGGAGTTATTTGAGTGTTCACACGAGTTCTCATGCATTCCCCATCATTGGAGCATTGGATTCATAAGGATTTGGCCTTATCGTTAGACAGTAGTTGTCATATTGATTCTCAAATATCCCAAATCTTGGTTGTTTGATTGCCAAAAATGGTGAATCCACGTTCCTACATTAAAATGGGAGTTATTTGAGTGTTCACACGAGTTCTCATGCATTCCCCATCATTGGAGCATTGGATTCATAAGGATTTGGCCTTATCGTTAGACAGTAGTTGTCATATTGATTCTCAAATATCCCAAATCTTGGTTGTTTGATTGCCAAAAATGGTGAATCCACGTTCCTACATTAAAATGGGAGTTATTTGAGTGTTCACACGAGTTCTCATGCATTCCCCATCATTGGAGCATTGGATTCATAAGGATTTGGCCTTATCGTTAGACAGTAGTTGTCATATTGATTCTCAAATATCCCAAATCTTGGTTGTTTGATTGCCAAAAATGGTGAATCCACGTTCCTACATTAAAATGGGAGTTATTTGAGTGTTCACACGAGTTCTCATGCATTCCCCATCATTGGAGCATTATCCTTTTGGCTGTTGATAATGATTGAATGTACCCACACATAATAATTACGTGTACACATATTATATTATGTGTACACATATTATTATATGTGTACACGTATTTATTATGTGTACACATATAACGTTTACGTGTACACATAATTAATATGTGTAAAGGACTTTGAATTTTTTTAATTGTAATCTACCCACACATCGGCAAGATGTGTACACGTAATTATTATGTGTACACATATAATATTTACGTGTACACATAATTAATATGTGTAAAGGACTTTGAATTTTTTATTGTAATCTACCCACACATCGGAAAGATGTGTACACGTCAAACGAGATGTGTACACATATTATAAAATGTGTACACATAAGTTATATGTGCACAGTATATTAATTTGTTGAGTGTTTCTATCTATCATGTTTCCATTTTGTTTGTTCGTTTTACGTTGAAGGATAAAGAAAGTAAAGGTAATGTCTGCACAAAAGACATATTAAACAGAAAATAGATATAAAACAAATAGGAACTATAGGTTTATAAATGGTTACAAATACAAGAAATGAACATATATGGTTCTATGAAACAACACTGGGACCTCCGGAATCTACAACCCTCCGCTGCGGACATGTTGTTTTCTTATGGCCAAGTCTCTTGCATATGCCACATCTATTCTTCCTACTTGTGAATGCTTCACCCACCGAAGGCATTCGCTTTGTCCTCCTTCTTCCTCGTGTTATTTTCACAAAAGGCGGCTTTATCTTCCTCTCATAAAGCTCCGGTGGTGCGTTCCACAACTCCTCTGCAATCATTGGATAGATTAAGCCGTCATACGCAAGAATGTATGCATTCGTAGAATAATACCCCGATGTATATTGGTATATCTCGTTCCCAAACTCAAACGCTCCTCCATATCGACATCTTAAGGCTGCCATAGCTTGTTCCTGTACACAGTAATGATGAACCTATCACTGTCTACGTACTTTATGGCCCGGATCCACCACTTGCAGCTCTGATGTACACATCTCACACAAAAAACCTTTTTTGTATTCTTCACTTTCTTGAAACAATAATGCTTCTTCACTGCAGCAAGCTGCAAGGCATTTATTAAGACGCGCTTGTTTTTGAAGGTTAAACCCTTATAAAAATCAGTGCCGTCGTCGTCCCCGTCCCTTTGAACGCTGCAACCTGCTTCTAAACCTCCAACCATAACCGTATTGCTCTCAACTACAGGAGTTGGACTGAATTCCATTTCTTTTTCTTCTTCTTGTTCTTGTTCTTCTTCTTCTTCTTCTTCTAGTTCTACTTCTGCTCCTACTCCTCCACCTCCTTCGTGTGAAGCACCAACATTTCCTTCTTCTTCTCCTTGAGTTGGTGAAATTTTCATATTCAACGGGTCTGGTAGATCCATGTCATCCCATCCACTAGCAGAACAATCATCATGCATCCCATCATTACGCACAGGTTGTTCATTTGAAACCTCTACCGACCTTTCAGCCAAACATACCCTTAAAGTAGGCCTATTTCCAGATCCGTCGACATCGGCAAGGTAAACAAGGAGATCCTCGTCGTTCTTTATTTTACAGGGATGACTCTTTTGCTTTGAACAAATGCTAAGCATGTATGTAATGCAAAGATCATTTGGATCATGACTTCCCCCACATCTGGTAACGATCTTGTTAACCAACTCAGAATACGTAACATCATGGTTCAAAATAACTGGTACCGTCTCCCTTGTCATAGAAATCCACGTGAAACATTCTGGGGTCTCAACCCATTCACCAAGAAAATCAACTGCTAACAGTAGTACACCCATTTATGGTGCAAAAATACCTGGATGCATCAGAAATTGATATGCATTAGAAGCTGAAAACACAATTGAGATGTTTTCACGTATAAAGTAAAAGATGTGTACACATATGTTTTTGACGTGTACACATACTTTGAATGTGAAGTAAGAAAAAGATGCTACGTCGTCTGATGTGTACACGCATATGTTGATGTGTACACATATTTATTATGTGTACACGTCAATATAATATGTGTACACATACTCGTATATTTGATGTGTACGAACAAAAGGATGCAACGTCAGCTGATGTGTACACATTATATATTATGTGTACACATAATATATATGTGTACACATATATTTGATGTGCAGGGTGCATCTTAATATGATGTGCACACATATTATATATGTGTACACATAATCTTCGAATCCGTACACATCAGCTGCCCAGAATTAGCATTTTTTATAAAATGCAGAAACGAAACCCATAGATCACAAAACAAACTGCATTATACAGTGTACAACACATAACACTTACCAGAGCTCCTTTCAAGCGAAAAGTCACAGATCTTCAAGAGGGGTTGAAATCGCGGAAAAGAATATTTGGAAAAAGCTTTTCGATCTGAATTGGAATGGGTTTAAATCGGGTTTGAGATTAAGAAAAACATAAAATACCCTTCAATGGAGCTGTTGATTTGAAGCGAAATTGAAAAAAAGGGGGGGGGGGGGGGGGGGGCTGGCGGGAACCAGCAGCCGCTGGGGTGCTGCAAAAGAAATGGGAAAGGAAGAAGAAGAAGGGAGGAGAGAGAAAGGTAGGTTTTTTGCCTTTTTTGGATATTGAATTATTATATATATGGAGGGCTTTTTTGCACTTAATGAAACTTTGGGGGCTGTTTTAATGAGGGACTATATCTATCACTAAGTAGTGATTAGAGGGGTGTCCCCCTCACCCAATTATTTAGAACTTTGTCCCCTTTTTTTTCTTTTGGGGACTTAAAAGTCCCCCTCACCCAAAGCACCCTAGTTTCTAGAACCTTATTAATTTGAGATGGAGGATTACATTATGGTTTGAATGATTATTGGATAATGGATACTTAAAAGGACAATTCATCATATACGAGTGATTTAACGTTTTTTTTAGCTACCACGAAGCAATAGGACTAATTATGTCGAAACGGTTAAAGATTTTACCAA
The DNA here is from genome assembly GCA_029990175.1 of Petunia secreta. Classification (NCBI taxonomy): domain Eukaryota; kingdom Viridiplantae; phylum Streptophyta; class Magnoliopsida; order Solanales; family Solanaceae; genus Petunia; species Petunia secreta. The sequence continues at coordinate 5,349,143 of JARKIP010000028.1, read as the reverse complement.
CTAGTTTCATTTTCGAGAAGTACCTGATCAGGAAAAGATGTTTAAGAAGAAATGTATACTCCAAGGAGATTTATTTGTGATAAGAATATAATTAATTACTCCATCTGTCCCATTTTATTTGTCGTAGTTTGACTTGACACAAAGTTTAATAAAGATAGGAAGACTTTTAGAACATGTGGTCTAAAATAAGCCAAAGATATTTGTGTGGCTACAAATGAGTCAAAAAGTAAGTTTGGAGTTGAATTGTTTCCAAATTTAGAAATATGACAATTTTTTTGGGACAGATTAATAAGAAAAGTATGACAAACAAAGTGAGATAGAGGGAGTAGTAATGCAACACAAATGTCAAATTTATGGGTATAAGCATATTATGATGGATAAGATTAGGAATAAAATCATATATGTTAAGATGGAAGTGCCTAAGTGGTGGACAAGATACATAAAATGCAGCTGTGTTTGGACACGTAAAACTGAGGAGGAGTACATATGCTCCTGTGAGAAGGTGTCAGAATTGGCAGTGATAATTTTACGGAGAGGTAGAGTTAGACCGAAGAAGAACTGGGTCGAGGCCGTCATTAGGCATGATATGACATACTTCAAGATTACCAGTGATATGACCATATATAGGAAAGCGTGGATGTAGAAGATTATGGTATAAGGTTAGGTAGTAGTTGAGCGGTTTCTGCCATATTAGCAACAGTATTATCGCTATATATACTGTCTCTATCTGATTCTTTGTCTTTATTGCTATTACTGTTTTCATTTTATATTGGATATTCTTTAGTTTTTATGCCAATTTTTTTTCGTGATATGGTATTTTCATCTTATTTTTTAAATGTCTTTAATATATATAATTTTAGCCGAGAATCTACCAAAATCCGCCTCTCCACCTTAGTACGGTAAAGTTAAAGTTTGCATATATTTCACCTTTTTTTAATATTAGTATGTTGTTGGTGGTGTTGATCTTGGATGGAGCGACGTCTTTCATAGGGTGGATTGATTGAATCATTTTGTATGCATACAAACCTCCAAAGTTTTATGGCTAACCACTTTAATTAATTAGTTCAATATGAATAAACTGATGGAAATCTGATTATAATCTCTCCGTGTAAAGTTATTTACACCGTGAAAACAAAATTAAAAAATTCAAGAACAAGAGGTAAGACGAAAATTTAGCAGAAATAAAAGCTAATGGACAAAAAGTCCCCACACGCATGCAAACTATCTATTAAAACCATTCCCTTTCCAATACTAGATCATCATCATCATCATCTCTTTTAACTGTTAATTCTTCCACTTTTTTCTCTTCTTAAATTTTTTTGAATATTAGTTGAGTTTCAGCTCATCTAATTTCATAATCTTGGTACACCTACATACTCAATTCCCATGATATTTTCTTGAAACAAACAAAAAAACATCATGGTATCATGAAAACATTCACATTTTGAGTGCCATAAGAGAAACAAACATCATGGAGATTGCTAGAATTAGACAATTGATGCTTCTTTGGTGTAGAATTAGAACAACCCGTGTTGCTCTTGTGGGTGGTAATCACACCGCTGCCAGGTTTTGCACTCGCTAAATTTCACTTTTTCTTCCAACCGTTGGCTTTTTTCAGTTATTATAGTTGTTGTATTTTTCAAAGCACGTACAACTCTAGGAGCTGTTAGCATTTTTTTCACTGATTAAAGTGATGGATTTGGGACGTGAGTATTGTCCCAAGAAGGGGAAAGGAAAGAGGAATATTAATAATTTTCCGGGGGTTAAATTTGGAATGAATCAAGATGCACTCTTGATTATAAAGTTACCTGATTCGAGGGCTTTAAGGATTATGTCAAGGTCCTTGTTTTTGGCAATGGTTCTTTTAACATTGCCCTCCATTGGGTCTATACTAAAAGGCTCATTCGATGTAATTGATGATTCTTACGTGAATCATGATGAGAGGGACTTTAACATGTTGCGTAATCTTATTCGTGATTTGGCCGATGAAGGCCTTGTTAAAAAGGGTCATAAAGGTGTAATTTTGAGTGATCATTTGGTTGAAGATTTGGATTTGTTGAATGAAAATGTGGTTAATTTGGTTATTGATTCGGATATGGATCAGAAGAAGTCGATTCCAAATGAGTCATTTGATTTTGCAATTGCATCGACTAGTCAATGGAGTAGTAAGTTCATCGATCGTGTGCTTAAAATTGGCGGCATTGTGGTCACTCAATTGAGTAATGATCCTTTAGCTGAGCTTAAAGGTTTAGCAAACTATAGAATTGTCTATATACGACGATTTGATAAGACTATGGTTGGTATGAGGAAAATTGGGATGGTAAATGATGAGCTGAATTCATGTGAAAAGAACATTCTTTGTGGTAGCACACCGGAGGATAAGAAAGCTGCATTGAAAAGATTAGAGGATGTGTTGTTCGAGCCACCAAAAAAGGCAATGGTGAAATCAATTTCAAGGAAGATGAAGTTTCTTCCTGAGTTATTAGGGGATTCACTCGAGAATTACCCGCGAAGAGTTTTCATTTCTGATGAGAAAAATGGGGTAGCTGAATGGTTTCAGAGGAACTACCCTGCAAACGATCAAGATTTTGAGATTTACAACCTGGATGTTGATGTCCATGATTCAGAGGAATCAGAGAAAGGTGTGCATTTTCTTGGGGCAGCTGAATGGTTAAGCAAAAATGTGAAAGAAGAGGACTACGTCGTGATGAAGGCAGAAGCAGAAGTGGTTGAAGAGATGATCAAGAAGAAGACCATTTGTTTGGTGGATGAATTGTTCTTGCACTGCAAAAACCAATTGGAAGATGATGATGGTCAAGAGGGAAATGGAAGCAAGAGGGCTTATTGGCAATGTTTGACATTGTATGGAAAACTAATAGATGAAGGGGTTGCTGTGCATCAATGGTGGAGTTAAGTCTAAAGAATGTGAGACACGCTTGGTTTAGCTTTGCATTTTCTCATTATCTTGTTGTTGTCTTCATTTCATGTATTGTGTAGTCATCAATGGCTTGCCTTTCTTGTTTGAGCCATTGTTAGCTTGACTTCTGTATGTGTATGTTGGCCAATTTTGGCATTGAACAATATTGTGGTGTGAATTATTTCATGTTTTCATTATCTTTCCTTCTTGTGGATCCTATTTTAGGATTAGTTGCATCATTTGGGAATTGGGATCTTTGGAATCTTCATGTTCCAATTGCTACTTGTAATATAATGGAGGGAGAAAGGGAAAAGTAATGGGGTTTAAGTTATATAAAGCAGGGGGCGGATCTAACAGCCTAAAAACGGGTTCGAAAAAACCCAATAACTTTAGCCTAAACCTTGCATTTGTGTTAAAAAAAAATTTAATTTGTATAAATAATCTATGCAGAACCTAGTAAGCATGAAGGTTTATAGTTCATAACCCATAAAGTTAAAATCTTGGATCCACTTCTGTATTATAAAGGGGTGAGAAAAAAAGAAAAGAAAAACGGGAATAAGTAGAAACAATATTATTTTTCAATATAATATCATTAATCAAATATTGAATGGATTAACTAGTACAAGTCTTAGATACAGAAAATCACTACTACATTGTCCAACAATTGCCTCACAGAGCAATCTAATAATAGAAACACAGTTAATTAACAGAAAATAAAGAGGGCCTTCAGCAGGTACATGAAATACAACATAATTGTAAATACTAATTGAGCAACAGTTTCATATCAGTAGAGATAGCACAAGATGGACAAAATAGGCCGACAAATGAAGGAAAGCCAAGTTCACTTTATAAGCATTTCAAGGACTGGTTGTTTGTTCAGGAGGTGGAAATATTGGGAAATTAGGAACAGTGGAATCTGATGGTGTTGTGGGAAATGAAGATGGTGGAAATGGAGGAAAGTTTGGTAAGCCAGGAAAGCCACCAACAGATGGAGTAGTTGGAAAGCCACCAGCAGATGGAGTAGTAGGAAAGCCACCAACAGATGGAGTAGTAGGAAAGCCACCAGCAGATGGAGTAGTAGGCAAAGGGAATGAGGGAAAGCCAGGGAATGCTGATCCCTGCAGTAGACGGCGAGCGGCTCTTGCTTGGCCAATGCATGAAAATGACACAGTTATTATGACAAGAAGAGTCATGATCTTGACAATCTTGGAAGAAAAAGAAGCCATGTTTGCTTTGCAAGAAATATATGCTTGGTTTAATTTGCTTTGTTGAAGTCAAGTATATATTTTGATGTGGTTTTATAGAGGTAGTATTGACTATAGCACATTATGAGCATTCAATTTGTTCACCATCCTATATGGTTGAGAACATGGATCCTAGGGACATAATATTTTCCTCTTTTACTACAAATTTGCAAGTACAGCACAGGTATTGTGTACAGTACCCATCAACTTCGTAGACTTTTTGTTTCTGCTTAAATTTCAATCATGATTCATGATCTTCATGATACTTACTCACTTCATGGACGACTAACCATAACCAGGCATATAAGCTTTACGCATCTTGTTTCATATTCTATGTCATTTTTCCAAATGTTGAAAGAAATCAATCCCGACTCTTGAACTTACGATGATCCTAAAAATCCATTATATTTGTGTGACTATATTTCTTTATAATTTGTGATTTTAAACATGCCGTAGTATTTGTATGTCTATTAAAGCTTATTATTGATGGTAAAACTAAAATAACTGTAATATCAATTATGCAAATATCTCTAGCCATGAAATAAGCTAAGATGAACTCAGACCACTAAAATAGGTTAAAATTAATTCATACCACTAAAAAGAGTAAAGCCACAACATGCATAGTTTGGAGAAGGAATTTAAAAATTACAGCTTATTTTCATGAATCCTTTTGTCTCGTAATTAAATGCTACTAGCTGCCATTGTTCGTAGAGCATTGATGACATTAAATTGGCTCTAACAACAACCAAGTAGGTGAAAGCCAGAATGTAAAGGTTGTCTGAAAAGAACAGATCTAGACTAAAGAAAAGAAAAGGAAAAACTGTGAATTACCTGCAGTCACAAGAAGAAATAAACCTTTCTCTTCTTTGGAGTTTTTTAGGCATTCGACGTTCAAAACTCGTCGGCCTCATTAATTTAATTCGCATCATATATAACACTCTCTATCAAAAAGTTCTTTATTAACAGATTAAGAAACGGAGTTCTCAACCACTAGCTACATCGGAGAGGGATCAAATATTTTAACCTGATGAGTTTAATCTTTAATTAGCACTAAACTCATTATCTCTATAAAATAAAGTGTTCAATCTTATTTTCATTATGGATTATATCATATATATATTTTATTCCATATCAAAAATTTTGAGTTCGAATCAAAATCAAAGTAAAGTACAAAGTTCACCACAGCTTATTGGTGGTGGAAATTAACTCACACAACCTTATAAAGTTGTTTTTCAAGCAGCTCTCGTACATTCAATACAGCTCATGTTCTGAAGCTCAGCGCTTAGCAGGATTAAATATAGGCCAACCACTACCTGCTATCTTAGGATTAAATTTTCTTAATTAAAATCTAAAATTACGTAGTAATGTTTATAGTACTCATTTTCACAAGTATTCTGGTTTATTTACCAACTCTTTGGATAGCTAATAAAGAGTACTTTATTGATAGTACTACTATATATTGGTGGGCACTTAATGAGCTCATCCTTTTCTTATACTGTTTCATCTCCTAACTTTTCGTCTCACGTTACTTTCATTCCAAAAGTAGTCTTGCAATTACGCTTGAGGTAATAAAAATATTACGCTTATTCATTTGGAATGGAAGTCGTATTTGTTTCTTAATTCAAGGGTGAAAAGTGGCAACCAACAGCGACTAGCAAATAATTCATACTTGATAATTGAACGATTTATAACCTAAAGCCCTAAAAAAGGTTTCATTTTATCAAGGCGCAAAATATCAGTAAAGGCATTGAGATAAGTTGTTATTACCATATTCAAAGTAAACCGACATTCTCCCCACCAAGATATTTAAAAGTCAAATGTTGATTTTCCATGTTATGTTACGACAGACAAGTACAGAGTGGACATAACTTAAATGAATACTGTAAGAGTTTAAAGTAAACTCATAAAATAAACGTCAGGTAAGGAAAGGCCATAGACTTGACGTGATCTAAGGTAAATAATGAGCTACATACTGATTGTGAAAGTTAATTTTGAGAAATTTACATCATAGTAACTTTAATTTACGAGAAAATGTCCCTTCCTTAGCATATAGATAATCAGTTTAATAGAAAAAACATACCCTCAGGTGAAGTACTGATGTGTTGATCCAAATACTGGATTTCCAATACTGGATTCACTTCACTGTATTATTGCTAAAATGTGACTTTACATAGACAAATATGCTTACAGAAAAAGTTAAAAAATTACAGTAAAGTGCTAATCAAATGTAGATTAAACCTTAAGAAGGATGAAGAAGATCAAAAAGGTAGTTTCTTTACTATACAAGATATGGAATGTGCTTCTGCAGGTCCTGCAATGACATTCATCCTCGCAGCACTAGACCCCCAAAAGCAAGTACTGGGTTACCACCACCATCGTTCCCTATAAAAATATCGTAAGGGCCCATAGGCGGGAGAATGTCACTGGTGTTTCTACGCCTGTTCCCCGTTGTGTATGTTGTCTGATAAATTGTTTCAGACCCCCCGTAGATAACAGTTTGTTCGACGTATACTGTTCGTGCTTCTTCCTTTGATCGCCTGTAAGCATAACACAGACTAATGACAGCAAACAAAACAAATGCTATAGCTAATAGCCAGGACAGAGTCCAGTAGTACTTATCAAGGCGACTCTCATTCAGGGTATCCTGAAACCAACTTAGTTCATTTCCCCTCTGGCTAACCTTACTCACTATGTACACTATAGCAATGTTGCTTATACATCCTAACCCGTGCATCAAATTGCAGGCACTAAGCATGTATTGGGTAGTTATGGGGTTAAAGTAACTGCTGTAATAGTTTTGAATGCTGCTTCCAAACATCCCGTCTACTGCCCCAAGAAGTAGATACTGTGGAAGCAGCCAGAACACACTCATTGGAATTTTCTCGTCAGTGTCACTTGCTAAACCGCTGCTCTTTACCACAGCTAGTCTCCTTGACTCCACTTTTGCAGCTGTAATTGTGCATAACACCGCCAAAATGATGGATAATGTGACTCCCACTCTAGGAGCTGATGGTCTTGCTTCTGAACCCCATAGCCAATTCACGAATTTGTAATATAGCTTTGGAAATAGTTGTTTAGTTTCTAGTTGGAACCATAGAAAGACAGCTAGAGGAATTCTTAGGTGTCCAACCTTATTGTCCATAGTCTTTGCTTGCTCTAGAAAGTAGGTATATGACAAAGAAGTCATTATTCCACCAAGGATGTATGTCATAGACAGAGGAAATTTGCGAACTACAAATTTAGTCACTTCAATCTCAGCAACGCTGCAAAGTCTCCATCTGTTTCTCAGTTGCTGCTCTAGAGTCTGATCAGGCATAATAATTGCAGCCTTGTCTAGACACCTGAATTGAGTTTTGCACAATAATTTGTGTCAGTACAATTTTGTAACATATATACACTAATCCATGATATACTGCAATTGAGAAAAAAGATGGTGAAGATCCTAGTGCCTTGTGACAACTGAGTTTGTTCGGGATCACCAGTTCACGATGGGCAAGGGTAGAGATGGGTTAGCAGGAATATCTTTAGAACATATGATGGCAAACCAAATAAAGAAACATGAACTGAAACTTGTGATCAGACACAAATGGAGCAAAATATAGACAATAAGAGAGCGAGAGAGGACCTCAAGCCATCGGTGTGAGGCAGATGTACACTAGGGTCAGATCCGTTATATAGCTGTGAGGTATCTGTAGGGAGTCGATAGAATAACTTGGAGATTGACGCTGCAAAGACCCGTAATAAAGTAGTGAGAGGGCTACCTTCTGGTTTAACATTTTTGTAGGTACAAGATCCACTCAAGAATATTAATGCTGCCATTGTGTAACATATTGCAGGGACACCAAACCAAAGTGACCACGGTGATATGTATGAAAATCCCAAAACAGCAGCAGCTTTGAACAGTATCTCCGCAAACTTATGCAGAGACCGGATAGAAGGACTGATAGAATTTTCTTCAAGTTGCTCATGTAGGAAAGAGTTTAAGCTAACTCCTTGACCAGTTGCTCCAAGAGCAACCAGAGTCAACGCTGTGTAGAAGAGTATGTGCTGGCTTTCACCAATGCATTCAGGTTGATAAGCACTGCATGTTCCAGTAGCCTTAGCAAGAACCGGTGGTGTTGACATTGTTAAGAACCCCATGCCCTGCATAAAAGAAACTTTTTAGACTTAATAGAAACTAAATTTACATTTGTACTTCAATTTGGTTATGAGTTCTAAGCATTAAAAAAAGTTGAACAGTTCATATTGATAGATTTCTCTGGTTCAGCAAATTGAGACGTCAAAGTTGAGTTACTATTGTGAATCCTAATTTAGCACAAGAAGAAACTTGGCTACACTAAACAGAAAGCAAGCTTCCATTTGACCCCAATCGGGTAAGAGTTCTAAGCATTAAAGAAGTACATGCGTCCATACTAACAGCTTTCTCTGGCATAATAAGTTCAAACATTAAAGTTCTGGGCATTAAATGTAGAAACAAATATGAATTTAGCCCAAGAAACAAGGTCTCAAGGAAGACTAAGTATGAAATACAGTAGTGGTAGCTCAGTATGGTGAAGAAATACTTGGTCTAATTTAACTCAAACTCAACAGTTCTCACACAATTGCGTATATACGAGGTAACAATTCTTTTCAGCATTGGACATACCTGAGCTCGCAGAACAAGAGGATTGGATCTAATTGTAGAGCCTTATTCAGTTTCTTCAGGTGTCTTGGACAGAAGTGCATCGTATGCATTAGAGGGTCGGGAAATAGATCTTACTAATTGGAAATGTATGCCACAAATTGATGATGTGTTGCATGAGAGACCCACTCTTTTGGATATGGTAAAACAGAAGAAACAGATACATAAACTGCAACAGATAAATATTATACAAATTTTGAAAGATTTAGTCCATTATAAGATGTAACTAGCACATTGGAGAGTCACAAATCTAGAATTCTGGGCGAGCTTCAAGAGAACTGGCTTATATCCAGTTAATTGCTATCCTAACTTTTTATTGGCTTTGAAATTCCTTTGACAATGTATAAGGAGTTGGTGAGTCAACTAATTATAGACAATTCAGCAATAGAAAACAACAAAAAATCATAAACCTGCAAGCATATAGTACTGCAGCAGCTAAAGAAAATATCTCCCCATTAGTTTGTTTTAAGATCTATGGAATGCATTCACTGAGACCAGCAGTGTGCAAGCTATTTAACTCAAGCTAACAGGACAAAAAGCTCGGGACAATTTTTAAATGAGTAAATGTTCCGAAGTACAGAAAGAACAAAGGAATTCAATAATTAAAAAATGATAATGTACCGCACAACAGGCAAAAATAGAACCCAATAGCATCCAATAGTTGCCAAATAAGCCATGAGTTGAAAACATCATGGCTATCTGCAGGACTGTCTGCGAACCAAGGAAGACATTGACAACTGCAGCTGCATCTGTGAGATTGAGCTTCCATACATCTGTCAAGTACACCATCAACATCCACAGAGCATATAGCAAGGGTGCTGTAACCCAACTTATGGCTGCAATAACAAAGAAATTCAGAAATCACATATTAGTATCTCATGAGCTAGAAGGTACGGCCTGCATAAAGTTTCTTCGTATAAACTAAAACAATTTGATGAAATAACTATAACAGTTGGAATTATCCGAAAGCCTTCATGTTTAGTAGCATATTGCCAAAATGTAACGAGTTCAGCATGGAGTGGAATCAAGAAGCTCACAAAAGGAATACTGGAAGTAGGAATAATTACATAAGATTCTGTAAACCATTGTCTCAGAACTTGTATCACCGTGTCAAACAAAAACAGCTAAAGCAGAATGTAGGTCTACTGCATAACAAAACTTGTACAATATATGGAAATTTTGACGAATGTATGTGTGTCTTTGTATGTATGTAAAGGATGTTGGACTGCTGAAGTTTTTAGAGGTGAATGGATGAGTTTTATTGCAATATTCGTAAACTTAACAGTTGACATTCTGCTAACAAACCTACTAAAGTCCAATGGTGGACTTTTCCTCTTGCAGTACAGACAAAGGACAGATGAAGATGCTTCATTTAAGTATACAGAAACAAGATAGTATACTATAGTCATCATATGAAAAGAGGCCATTGACTTGACTCGTTCAACTGCAACTATTATGAATTATCATCATATGTAAGCTAATTCAGCTTAAGCTATACTTGGTTTCTATAACAAGGAAGAATTCTGCCATGCATTTAGTTTCAATCCTATCCATACATTCTTTTCCACAGTCTGAAATTTTGTCATTAAGCAAAATGTCAATGAAACCAAGTATAAAATGTCTCGAAAAAGATGGTTACTTTGGACAATTGGACAGACTACCTTCGGGCAAATCATTAGAGGCATTATCACTTTCTTATCTAGATCACATTGCAATTTGAATTTAGAAAATGCATGATTTTTATTTTACTGTAAAAGAAATGACAAGTTGCATCATGCCGTGATACACAGAAAAACAAAAAAAAAGTCAAATCAGTTACCCAAAAGAAAGGGAACACATGCAAAAGAAAGAGCAACAGTGTATGCCCCAAATAAAGTAATTAAGAAGCGTGTCTTTGTTTAATATCTAGCCATATCCTCTCCTATCTAGCGAAACATTTTTCTTATAATACATCTAGTATGCCATGCGCATTAGCCCGGCCAACTCTCAGCTTAGAACCCATAAAATGGAAAAGGCTCCCTACCAGTAATTTCTCAATTCACATGACTCAAACTCGAGCTTTGATTAAGGGTGGAGGGATCCATCCATCCCCTACGCGCCAAAACATTTTCTTGAACATGGAGGTGGAGTGGAGTTTGACCCAACATCCAGCTTGCATTTTGGATTTCAAAGTTGAACATTCCCAGCACAACTGTTTCATTGTCAGTAAGCATATCATACTCTCAGTTGATATAAAGGACTGGACCTTTGGGAGAATCCCATTGAATTCTAAGCCCTACTCCAACCATCCCAATATGTGACACTGTCCGGATCTTGAAGTCAAACTTCTTAATTTTCGACCATATAGAATCTTTAAGTAGGCACCTAAAAAGCTAATAGAGTACTTTGTTACTCCATTCCAAGAGGGAGGACACAATTGTATTAATCCTTTCCAAAAACAAGCCATACTCTTAGGTGCTGATGGTAAATTGCAGCTGATGTGGTGATGTATTGATACATATCCTACCACTAGGAATTTCAATGGCTTTCAAATACTGGATTCACTTCAATGTTTTATTGCTATACTGTGACTTTACATGGAGGAACATGCTTACAGAAAAAAATTACAGGAAAGTGCAAATCAAATCTTTGTTAAACCTTAGGAAGGATGAAGAAGATCAAAATGGTTGTTTCTTTACGATACAAGATACGGAATGTGCATCATCAGGACCTGCAATGAAATTCATCCTCGCAGCACAAGAGGCCCAATAGCCAGAACTTACCACCACAATCCATTCCCTATGAACACATCATCAGAGCCAAAAAGGAGAAAGCATGCGACTGGTGTTACTGTTACTGCGCATGTTTCCCACTGTTATTGTCATCTCATAAAAAACTTCACCCCCTCTCACGACAGTACTTCGTTCGACGTATACAGTTTGTGCTTCTTCTCTTGATCGCCTGTAAGCACACCACAGACTAATGACAACAAACAAAACAAATGCAATAGCAAAGAGCCAAGACAGAGTCCAGAAATACTTATCAAGTCGGCTCTCATTCAGGGTTTCCTGAAACCAACTTATTTTGTTTCCCTGCTCACTAACTTTACTGACTGTGTACACTATAACAATGTTGCTTATACATCCTAACCCGTGCATCACATTGCAGGCACCGATCATGTATTCGGTGGATTTGGGCTCAAAGTAACTACTATAGTAGCACTGCAAGCTACTTCCAAGCATCCCATCTGCTGTCCCAAGAAGTAGATACTGTGGAAGCAGCCAGAACACACTCATTGGAATTTTTTCGTCAGTCTTGCTTTCTAAACCGCTGCTCTTTGCCACAGCTAGTCTCCTTGACTCCACTTTTGCAGCTGTGATTGTGCATAACACCGCCAAAATGATGGATACTGCAACTCCCACTCTAGAAGCTGATGGTCTTGCTTCTGAACCCCTTAGCCAATTCATGAATTTGTAATATAGCTTTGGAAATAGTTCTTTAGTTTCTAGTTGGAACCATAGAAAGACAGCTAGAGGAATTCTTAGGTGTCCAACCTTATTGTTCATAGTCTTCCCTTGCTCTAGAAAGTAGGTATATGACAAAGTAGTCAATATCCCACCAAGAATGTATGTCATAGACATTGGGAATGTGCGAACTGCAAATTTAGTATATTCAATCTCAGCAACGCTGCAAAGCCTCCATCTATTCCTCACTTGCTGCTCTAGAGTCTGATCAGGCAAAATAATTGCAGCTTTGTCCAGACACCTGAATTGAGTTTTGCACAATATTTTCTGTTATTACAATTTTCTAACATATATACTCTAATCCATGATAGACTGCAAATGAGAAATGACGGTGAGTATACTATTGCCTTGTGACAATTGAGTCTGTTCTAAATTACCAGTTCACAATGGACAAGGGTAGAGATGGTTCGCAGGAAACATCTTTAAAACTAAATTGGCAAACAAAATAAGGAAACATGGACTGAAACTTGATATTCTTCTTAAATCTTAGGCTAACACAAATGGAGAAAATATACAGACGATGAGAGAGCGGAAAGGACCTCAGGCCATTGGTGTGAGGCAGGTTTTGTTCACCACGATCAGATTCATTGTATAGTTGTGAGGCATCTGTAGGCAGTCGATAGAATAATTTGGAGATAGACGCTGCAAAGACCCGTAATGAAATAGTGATAGGGCTACCTTCTGGTTTAACATATTTGTAGGTACAAGATCTACTGAAGAATATTAGTGCTGCCACTGCATAACATATCGCTGGGACACCAAACCAAAGTGACCATGGTGATATGTACGAAAATCCCAAAACAGCAGCAGCTTTGAACAGTTTCAGTGCAAAAGGATGCAGAAACCAGACTGAAGAGCTGTCAGAATTTTCTCCAAGTTGCTCAAATACGAAAGAGGCAAAGATTGCTGCTCCACCAGCTAGCCCAAGAGCAACTAGAACCAACGCTATGTAGAAGAGTATGTGCTGGCTTTCACCAATACATTCAGATTTATAAGCACTGCAAGTTCCAGTAGCCTTTGCAAGGACCGGGGGTGTTGACATTGTTAAAAACCCCATGCCCTACGTAGAAGAAACTTTCAAGACTTAATAGAGAGTCAATTTAATTTCCATATATACTCCAATTTGGGTAAGAGTTTGAAAAATAAAAATGGTTCATGGTTTCATTCTGATAAATTCTCTGGTTTAATAAGTTGCTGTTAAGAAACAAATCTTAATAACTAGCGAACTTCTATTTGACCCCAAGCAGATATGAGTTCTAAGCGTTAAGGAGGTTCATAAATCCATACTGGCAGCTTTCTCTGGTATAGTAAGTTCATGCTTGTGCTACAACTGTTGGAAGCAAATCCAAATTTAGCACAGGAAACAAGGTTTCAAACGATATTTGGTCTAAATGTACTCGAACTCAAAAGTTTTCACACAATATTGTGAATAACAGAGGTATGAATTGAGATTCTTTTATAGCATTGGGCATTATTGAAAGAGAATGCAGGAACTAAATAAATTTAACTATGATAGTGTACCACACAACTGGCGACAACAGAAACCAATAGCACTGGATAGTTGCCGAATAGACCATCAGCGGAAAACAGCATGACTAACTGTAAGATAGTTTGCAAACAAAGGAAGACAGTGACAATTGTAGCTGCATCTGTGAGTTGGAGCTTCCATACATCAGTCAAGTATACCATCAACATCCACAGAGCATATTGCATGGGTATTGAAACCCAACTAATGCCTACAGAAACAAAGAAATTCAAAACCCACATGTTACCATCTCATGGGCGAGAAGAAGGTACAGCCAGCATAACTTTTCTTCATAAAAACTAAAACAAATTGATGAAATCATTATAACAGTTGGAATTATACGAAAGCATTCATGTTTAGTGGCATAATGCCAAAATGTAACAAGTTCAGCATACAATGTAAACATTGGAAGTAGGGATAATTACATAAGATTGTGTAAACCATTGTCTCAAAACTTATATGGCCGCCTCAAATAAAAATGGGTAAAGAAAAATGTAGGTCAAGTGCACAACAAAACCTGCAGAATTATGGAATTTTTGAAGAATGTACATATGTCTGTATGTGTATATAAAGGATGTTTGAGTACTGAAGTTTTAGAGGTGAATAGATGAGTTGTATTGCAATATTCGTTAACTTAATGGTTGACATTCTGCTACCAACCTACCTAAGTCCAAAGGTGGACTTTTTCTCTTGTAGGACAGACAAAAGACAGATAAAGATGCTTCATTTAAGTATGATAAATAAGATTTAGTAGTACTAATGTCATCACATTTACAGAGGCCATAGACTTGACTTGTTCAGCTGCACTTATTTTGAATTATCATCATATGTAAATTAATACAGCTTGAGCTATGCTTGGTTTCTATTTGAAGGAAGAATCCTATCATGCATTTAGTTTCAATCCTATCTATACATTCTTTTCTATTGTCTTAGTTTTTGTCACTAAGCAAAATGTCAATGAAACCAAGTATAAAATGTCTCAAAAACTAGTTTGGACAGAAATAAGAGTACCTTTTGGCAACTCCTTAGAGGCACTTTCTTCTTTAGATCAAGCTACCATTGTACCAGGTGAAGTACATTGCAATTTGAACTAAGAAAATGCATGATTATTATTTTAATCAAAAACAAATAACAAGTTGTACCATGCAGTACGACACACAAAAAACTAAAAAGTCAAATCAATTACCCAAAAAAGAAAAAGGAAGACGCACAAAAGAATGAGCAACAGTATATGCCCCAGATAAAGTATTAAGAAGCATGTCTTTGTCTAATATCTCACCATATCCTTTCTATCTAGGGAAATATTATTTTTTTATATTGTCTGGCCTGACTGATCGGGATTCCAGCTACGTAGCCTATTAAAGGAGGATGTACTTCTTGTTTAAAAATTTATTCATTCACACGCTCGAAATATCTCATCCATCTTTTATCCCGCTACATTCTTTGGTGGTCGAAATATTTCCCTCGAACATGCATGAACGTTGAGAATAAAGATTCCAAGAAAAAACTGAGTTTGAACATTCCCAGCACAAATAATGCTTCATTGTCAGTAATCATATATACCCGATTGAGATCTAAAGGAGAGTTTGATACATCATTTGCATTTCTGAAATTAAATTTCGAAAACAACCAAAAAAGGCCCAATGACCCGACTAATTGGGACGCACGATGTGTAGCCCAACAATGGCATAAGTGTTTCCTACAGGAAATTTCTTCATAACACGAATACGAGAATTCTGGTTAAGAGTTGACATGCCCAGAGGCAAACTTAGGATTTGAGTACGGTGGAAGCACCATTGAATATAACATAAATATGTCAATTACTTAAGGTGCCAAATAATATTTATATCTAAAACCTATGTGTATAAAAATTTTGTTGACATCAACGAGTGTCAGTGCACCCATATTTTTAACATAGGTGTGCCTCTGGACATAGCCCATCCATTTTCCGTGGAGTTCATCATTGTTAAATTTCGAAAACAACCAAAAACACCTCATTTGTAAAAATCACGTTTTGCCTTGAATTGACGAAGTATCTTTTTTAAGAGTATCAAAAGACTCATATCATTATCATCCTACAGAAAAGTAGTTCAGTTTAGAATAAAGTCGTGATGGTAAGAGCAAATTCAGAAATATTAATCAAATTGCAGCGGATTAAATTATACATGCAATGAATTTGGTAAAGAAAAAAAAAGAAGGGAGGTGGCTTTTGACTTTCCTCTTTGGTACATTGCGGCTGTGTCAACATGGAATTTCAGGGAATTGAAGATTATTAAGTTTAATTAACTATAATAATGAGATAAATAATTGAAGGTAAACGTAACTATGTGATGCATTCATTTTAGTAGTATAATATAAATAGCTGATGAGTTACAAATTTTTCCCAATTCATGGGGAACTTTTTGACTTACTTGACGACTTGACAAAATAAACAATGCATATATCACTATGACACTAGTTAACACCCCAAGTCTTTATCCCGTTTAAGCCATTGATAAAATAATTAAGATAATTGAATGAAGTAAAAAAATTGTTGAAGAAAGATATTTTATCCAATTCCTTCTTATTTCATGGAACTTTTGATCTCCACGAAACAAGCTTAATTAGGCCCGACGAAATATTAGAGGAACAAGATTTAAAGTCAAAATTGCATGTGCGTCTATCTTTTGTCGGTTTAAATTAGTAAAAAAATTGACACTATCGAGTTATGTTTACGCATATAGCAGGTAATTCGCCTTATTTTAAAATTATAAATATCACTTTTTTGCGGAGGTTTCCTGAAAAGCTCATTCAATTAATTGCGCTATTATAAATTATTTTTCCTCCTTGAATCCATTCTTCCCATACGACGCTGAAGAAGATGGACGAGATAAACGTGGCTAACGAAGGAAGATAGCAAATAGATGGAGGGAAATAATACAAGTGTCAAAATTATAAATTTAAAACATCAATACAAGTATACACGAAAAGTATATGAAATACAGATCACTGATGAAATAACACGTTACACGCGAACACTACCAAATTAAAAGCAAATGGAGTATATGAAATTCCCGCAACACACTTCAGGGACTGAAATTCCAGTCAAGAAACACTGCATTGTGGAATTTGTGGTTTTTTTTTTAGTTTATTAAATTGAATAGTAGCATTATCAATTAAGGAGTAGTAGGCTTGATAGGAAGCTCACTCTTTGGCGTTGCTGGGATCTCTGGCTTTTTAAGGGGAGGAAACTCGGATTTTGGCTTTGCTGGAACCTCAGGTTTTGGCTCAATTGGTACTCCAGGCTTTGGCACGTTAGGAACCTCAGGCTTTGGCACAATTTGTTTTTCAGGCTTTGGCACAACTGGAGGAAGCTCGGGCTGGCTTTGGTATTACTGGGATCTCAGGCTTTGGGAAAGCTGGTAACTCAGGTTTTGGCACTATTGGTGTTTCAGGCTTTGGAACAGTAGGAACCTCAGGCTTTGGAACTTATGGAAACTCCGGTTTAGGAGTTTCAGGAAGAGGCGTCTCCAGAAGACGATGTGCTGCAATGATTAGCCATTTTTTCCTGCAGATCGCCAGATCCTAGATGCTTAGAAGAATGACTAGATAGAGTTGATGAAATTAATTTGGATATGGCATTGGCTTTCTGTCTGTTGCTATATACAGGGTTACATGCACGCAACAAAGGAGCTAGACTTGAAGATATTGGTTGTTGGTGATGGCCTAATGCGATATGTATAGTTAAACTTCTCATCCATTTGCCTTCCTATATTATCTTGAATTTGTCTTGTGGTAGCTCAAAATTTTAAACTATATACCTAGCTACTATACTGAGAGTCAAAATGTGTCATCATCATATCTAATATGCTGGCACTTTTTAGAACTCTATTCAGTTGCTTCAATTTCCTAGCTAAGAAAACAATCCCGAAATGTCACATTTTACTCTAACGTAATTCATCAAAAGTACCACGTGATTTGGGTTGAGCTTTGACAATTACTCTTCACTAATGGCTCTACAAATTTAAAAAAAAAAAAAAATAGAGACTTCCAGATTTTGCCAAACAAGAAAGCCATAAGTTATAATTTTCTTATCCAGAGCTTTAGAGTTTTTGGATTACTAGTTAATATAAGTATTCCTAGTAGAAAACGAAGTGATTTAGAAACTTTCGACTTGTTCCTATTCTTATGAATCAAACAAAACCAGAATTGAGCAAAAGAGAGACACTTGGAGCTCATTAATGTAAATGTTTCTGCATTACCTGCTTTTCTCTCGTATACATAATGTTGAGAATGATGATGACAGGTTTTAGCTTAGATAAAGATATTCTAAGCATTATTGTTGGACCATTATGTATTAAAGGTTGTGTTGGCTAATAGACTAATATTGTAGTACGTGGAAGGAACTATGTCAAAAGTGATGTACAACCGCCATGACTCATATTAGTTGATTTATTTAATAGTAACAACGAATAACGTTCCGATAAAAGGATGATTTAGCTTTATTGTGCACATAATGATTGAAATATTTATTAAACCATTACATGATATTGTCACGTGTGCCAAGTGGGAGAATGTTAGACGTGGCCCACATGACTTATTGATTTAATAAATAAATAGCTAATTTATTATTGGATATATTTTGAGGAAGTTATTTGGTAACTCCCCATTACCCACGTGATGGAGAGTGGGTATAAGAGAAGCAGTAACTCCCCAAGTCATGGGTCCTTTCTCTCTGCCATTAAAATAAGAATATGTATTCTCCATCTATACCATTCTGAAAAGACAAGAAGGATAAGAGAGAGAAACGAGTTCATAAAATAATTAATGCTTCCACTTCAAGTCAAGAGAACGCTATGACAGGTTCAGGTATGTTTTCTTGAATTACTATTAATGTGTCTGAATGTGAAAATCATATAGTTCCACGAAATTATTGAATGCTACCAATTAATGGCTAAAAAAGAAAAGGAAATTGCGAGTTTACGAGTGCCAATGCAAAAGTCATTAGCGAAATATTATACTCCAGTTAAAGATCACTTCTCGTACTAAATTCTACGTATTGTTGATGGAAAAATATTTACACAATCAACTCTATTATAAAGTAATTACATGTAATAAGTACTATTTAGTGATAGCATAGATTGGTAAATAGAAAAATACTAATAAGTAATCTGCTATAAAAAGTTAAATAACATTTTTGGTGTATAAAATTCATTACATTAAGGGGCCGTTTGGTTTGATCGATTGAAATTTTCACTATGAAATTAGATTTGGAATAAAATTTATCCAGTTATTTGGTTACAGGTATTACCTTATTCCATGTAGACCGAGGAATTATTTATTCCACATTTTATTTCGATTTATTTCGGGATTTTAATCCTGAAATATCCTATTTTTAATCTATGATTATTAAGGAAGCCAACTATGGTAAAAGCTACCTATCTTATTCATCTGTATGCTCGTACAAGTTAACACCTCTGAATTTGCAATCACATGTCATTAATGTCCTTTTCCATATTTGTCGCCTTTGTATTGAATCAATCAAATCAGAAGAGGCCAAAAGAGAGAGACAAATTTAAAAGACGTTTGAAAATAAAAGGGAAAAGGGCTAAATTTGCCCCTGTAGTTTGAGAAATTGGATACGGATACCCTCCATTTAAACTTGAGTCTATGTGTGTCCTCGCCGTTTATGTTTTGGCTTAATATTACCCTCCAGTGGCCCAATATTGCCCTTCATCACAAACGGAAGGAGGATTATGCTTAATTAAGTTCAATTAAGTGTAATTAAGGGCATTTATGTCCCTTACGGATAGCACAGGGGCATATTTGAACCTCTTTCACCGATGTAAAACTGATACACATATGAAACTGCAACAATCGGGCTAGCTAAGACTGTCGTTTGTTTTGTTAGGTATCATGATTGGCAACATTTTACGCTGGCTTGCTGGCCTATCGTGACCCTTCTCCTTTACCCAGGCTTGGGACCGGCAATGTGAGCAAGATTTCACAGGCAGTATCATGATAACATGAATTGAGCTTAAATTGAGTAACATGGTCTATGGGGATTCATATTAACTGAACCTAACTTCGATTTAGGTAAATTCATGGATGAAAGAGATGGTGCGATTAAGAGAAACTCAACAGTGTAAAAGACATTTCAAGTGAAGTGAAACAATTGGAAGATCAAGCTGCTGCTATAATGAAAGCTGGGAGAGCTGAGATTTCTGTTGCATCGAATAAAATGAAGAAGGAAACTCAACTTGAAGTGGAGCAAAAGATTGCTAAAGGAAGGAAGATAATGGAAGCCGAGTTGCAAGAAGCTTTGGCTAGCTTGGACAAACAAAAGGAAATTCTCAGATTGTTGCTCTTAGTGATGAGATTGTCACGAAGGTTCTTCCTGTTAGCAACTGAGTAATTAAATTATTTGCATTTTTTGTTCTTGTTTAATGAAAGTAGCATATAGATGTGAAATACTTTTGCTTTCCTACTTATATTGTGAATATGTACTATTGTATACATCTTGTTTGAGCTCTTCACTTATTGTACCTAATTACTATACACATATAGCAGCCAGAGTTACTGTTTACAGCCCTTACTAATAGACATAGATTATACGCTGATTGTGCACATCTATAAACATATTATACACGGATCATACATATATTCTATATCTGCCGACTATTTGTTAAGTGGTTAGCTTTATTTCTCTTAATTTTGATTGTAATTTACATAAGGTGGTTAGCTTTTGAAAAGTTATGTGAAGTTTTTCAGTGTCAAATCTGACACGACCCGAATTCTCGGTTAGGCCGTGGGGGCACCCGACCACCTCCCCTAAACCTGTCGGGCGAACCCTATTGACTGAATCGATAAAAACGGCACACAATTACCTTGAAAATGAAATTAAACATGACCTTAACAACATCAAATAACTCTCAAGGATAGACGTATATACAAACTGCCTGGACAAAACAACTAACTACCCAGAATACACAAGTTTAAAGGTTTCCAGATCAGACATCTAAGAAGGCCAAAAGATATACACATCTCCCGAAGGGAGCAAAAGTAAGGAGAACTGTAATATCTGAAGTGGGTGGCCGCAATGAACAGGATGGCTCACCGTAGACAGCTGAGAACGTACTACTCCTCAATCACGGCGCGACTGGCTGGGTCCTGGAGCAGAATCTGCCGAACGAAAAGAAAACACAAGGACAAATAGGGGGGGTGAGTCATGAGGACTCAATAAGTGTGAACAAACTAGCAACCTCGAAAAATAGATACACTAGTAAGGGAAACGGAACCAGACAACAATCAACAAATAAGCAGTACACATATAAGCAGAACAGTAGTCATGTACAAAAAATCTACATAATAGTATGAAATGAAATGGAATGAGATGAAATGAAATGATATGAAATGAGATGAAATGAAATGAAATGAAATGGGTCACATGTGCCAAATGAATGGAGCGGAATCCTCCTGCTCCGAGGGCGGAATCCTCCTACCCTCAATATGATGCGATGGAGCGGAATCCTCCTGCTCCGAGGGCGGAATCCTCCTACCCTCAATATGATGCAATGGAGCGGAATCCTCCTGCTCCGAGGGCGGAATCCTCCTACCCTCAATATGATGCAATGATAACCCTTCACCGGCGCGGGACTCTCATCGACAGCCGGGAAGTATATGTCAACTCATAGCCAGGGTACAATGCTCAGATTCCCAATGCAATACCAACAACATGACATAACATATAATATAGAATGTAAATCCAAAGCTAAGGCGTAATGAGTACGCCTATCGGCAGCTACACACGTAAGGAACACGTGGTAGAAAATCCACGAGGCCAGGTGCCTCCAAAGAAATGGATATAAACACTTACCGTATTTCAAAGCTGTCCTGTTACTCAACCACTGCTTTTTCCTTTGTATTAGTTGCCAAACGATCTCTTTCTATTCAATAAGCAGAAAAATTATATCAAATAAAGCTAAAGGCTTCATTCCTTAAGTTTTAGGGTAATCCAGTTAGGAACCTGATACCCTATTCGCATACGCAATACACAGGCCAGGCCTATATACAGGGTTCAAAGTTCCATAACCAAACCCTAAATAAATTACATTTATATGTTGCCCATAACTCACTGAGTATGAATATATAATCATTTTCATCATCGGGGTCCAATTGACCCTTTAAACTATCAATTTACGCCAATAGGGTGATGTCGAATATTCTTATTTTTACCGTAAAAATATATTCAAACACACGTAATAAGCTAAGATAATGAGTTAGCATTATTACCTGAAGATTTGGGGTAGAAATTCCACTATTTTTTCCACTCCTTTTTCCCTTTTTCCTCCTCTCTTTCTAATTTTTACTCTCTGTGCGTTTGAAATGTTTCTGATGAACATGTCGAATTCAATCTGCTAGGGGATTAAATCCCCTAGGCCACCGACCTTGAACTTTGACTTTTTCCTTTTTTTTTTTTTTTTTTTTTTTAATATAAATTCGCTACGACGATTAAAATTAAAATGGAACCCTAGAGAAGTCGAAATGATCCCAACTTTTTCAAGTAAGCTATACAAAATATATGTAACATACCCGCGAAGACGGATCTCAAATCCGACTCCCGAAACTCAAGATGCGAATTTAAAGGAAAAAGGTCAAATTATTTAACTTTCGGTATTTTTGCGGAACTAGCCGAACAATATCGGAATTCACTTTCGAAAGTTTACAAAAATCACAAATAATCATACGAACCTAACGGCGCTTTCGGATTTCGAATCGGAGCTCATTCGGCAAAACCGAACTCGAAAATCTCTTTTTAATATTTATTGCCAATAAAAACTGAAACCTTCTTCCGATCCCTACCAAACGAGGTCTGATTTAACTCAAATTTTACAGACAGGTCCTAATAGACCTTACGAATATTTTAAAATTATCGGCACGCCAATCGGAGTTCTAACTTTCGAAACGACTGACCGAAGTCGTTTCATTCTCCTCCACTTAAACTCTCGTTCGTCCTCGAACGAGCAAGAGTCTAAAATATATTTAACACTTCTAATGAGAATGCTTACCCGAATTTTCAATGACATTTATTACGAAACCAAAATCATATGCAATGATTAGAACTTTTAGGCTTTAAAGATCAAGTTCGAACCTGAATCGTCGAAGAGGTAAGGATACCTCTCATGCATACTGGACTCAAGCTCCCAAGTGTCCTCCTCATGTGGACGATTATTCCATCGCACTCGAACCATCGGAATCTGCTTCGAACGAAGCTTCCGGATATCACGCGCTACTATAGCAACTGGGAACTCCTCGTAAGCCAGATTCACATCTAGCTGAGCAGGGTCTAATTCGATCACTTCGGAAGGATCCCGGATACACTTCCGAAGCATCGACACATGGAAAACTGGGTGAACTGGCATAGAAGCTGGCAAGTCGAGCCGATAAGCTACCTTACCAATACGCTTCTCGATGCGGAAAGGGCCAATGAACCTGGGACTAAGCTTTCCTTTCCTACCAAATCTCTTTACACCGCGCATCGGTGACACTTTCAAAAATACCATGTCCCCGACCTCGAACTCTAACTCTCGGCTCCTCCGGTTCGAATATGAAATCTGCCTACTCTGGGCAGTCCGTAAACGATCTTGAATAACACGAACAACCTCAAGAGTCTGACGAACCATATCTGAACTCATCACCTCGACATCTCGAGACTCAAACCAGCCAATAGGAGAACGACATCGACGACCGTATAAGGCCTCAAATGGAGCCATCTGAATAGAAGACTGATAGCTATTATTGTAAGAGAACTCCGCTAATGCCAAATGATCATCCCAATAACCCCCGAAGTCAAGTGCACAAGCTCTCAACATGTCCTCCAGAACTTGAATAACCCGCTCGGACTGACCATCAGTCTGAGGATGAAATGCTGTACTAAGCTGCACCTGAGTCCCCAACTCTCTCTGAAAAGACTGCCAGAACTGAGAAGTAAACTGGGAACCACGATCTGAGACAATGGATACAGGAGTACCATGCAATCTAACCACCTGCTCAATGAAAATCCGAGCCAGTCTCTGAGCTGAATCAGTAGTCTTGACAGGGATAAAGTGAGCTGATTTAGTCAGTCGGTCGACAATGACCCAGACTGAATCATGGCGCCGCAGGGTCTTTGGCAGACCAACTATAAAATCCATCGTAATGTGCTCCCACTTCCACTCGGGAATGGGTAATGCCTGAGCTAACCCTGCTGGTCTCCGGTGCTCGAACTTAACCTGCTGACAGTTCAAGCAACGAGATACATAATCAAATACATCTTTCTTCATCCCCTTCCACCAGTATAGCTCTCGGAGGTCCTGATACATTTTTGTAATACCAGGATGAATGGAATAACGCGAGCTATGAGCTTCACTGAGCACTGACTGCCTCAAATCCCCAACATCAGGAACACAGAGTCGACCATTAAACCGAAGAATTCCATCTGAATCAAGCTCGAAGGAGGGAACTCCTCCACTTAGGACACGACCACGCAACTCCTGCAGATGAGGATCCTCGAACTGTCTTCCCTTAATCTGATTGACCAAGGAAGACTGAGCTGCAATACAGGCTAAGACTCTACTGGAGTCTGGAAGAAGAAATCTCACGCCAAAGTCGCCAAGGGACTGCAATTCTCGGGCCAATGGTCTCATGTCAGCATAAAGAAAAGCCATGCTGCCCATGGACTTCCTGCTCAAAGCATCTGCTACCACGTTCGCCTTCCCAGGATGATAATGGATAGTGAGATCATAATCTTTAATCAATTCAAGCCATCTCCGCTGTCGGCCGTTAAGATCTTTCTGAGAGAGAAGATACTGCAGACTCTTATGATCTGTATACACCTCACAAGGCTCGCCATAAAGGTAATGCCTCCATATCTTCAAAGCAAAGACCACAGCTGCCAATTCTAAATCGTGAGTCGGATAATTCTTCTCATTCGGCTTCAACTGTCTGGAAGCATAAGCAATTACCTTCCCGTGCTGCATAAGAACACAACCAAGGCCCACACGAGATGCATCACAATAAACTACAAATCCACCGGTACCCGAAGGAAGGGATAACACTGGAGCTGAAGTCAATAAGGCCTTAAGCTTCTGGAAGCTGGCCTCACACTCATCGGACCATCGAAACTGAACCGCCTTCTGCGTCAGGCGAGTCAGGGGAGCTGCAATAGTAGAGAACTTTTCCACAAACCTCCGATAATAACCTGCCAATCCAAGGAAGCTGCGAATCTCCGTAGGAGTGGTAGGACGAGGCCATTTCTGCACTGCTTCAATCTTCTTCGGATCAACCTTGATACCTTCACTAGATACCACGTGACCCAAAAATGCTACAGAATCAAGCCAAAACTCACATTTCGAGAACTTGGCATACAACTTACGATCACGGAGGGTCTGAAGAACCACCCTCAGATGATAATCATGCTCCTTGCGGCTACGAGAATAAATAAGAATATCATCAATGAAGATAATGACAAAGGAATCAAGGAATGGCTTAAACACCCGGTTCATGAGATCCATAAAGGCTGCAGGGGCATTAGTCAGCCCAAAAGACATAACTAGGAACTCATAATGGCCGTAACGAGTCCTAAAAGCAGACTTCGAGATATCTGACTCACGAATCTTTAGCTGATGATAACCAGATCGCAGATCAATCTTCGAAAAGAACTTGGCACCCTGCAACTGATCAAACAAATCATCAATGCGAGGCAAAGGATACTTATTCTTGATGGTGACCTTATTTAGCTGACGATAATCAATACACATCCGCATAGTCCCATCTTTCTTTTTCACAAATAGAACAGGAGCACCCCACGGAGAAATACTCGGCCTGATGAACCCCTTATCAAGCAAATCTTGCAACTGCTCTTTCAGCTCCTTTAACTCTGATGGAGCCATGCGATAAGGAGGGATAGAAATAGGCTGAGTCCCTGGCACAATATCAATTCCAAACTCGATCTCTCGATCAGGAGGAAGTCCTGGCAAATCATCTGGAAACACATCAGGGAACTCCCTAACGACAGGAATAGAATCAAGAGATGGAATCTCCACAGTGGTATCTCGAACCATGGCAAGATACGCTAAACATCCTTTATCCATCATCCGTTTTGCCTTCAGGAAAGAAATAACATGCCCCCTGGGTGGCAAATAAGAACCCTGCCACACCACTGGTGCTGAACAAGGAAGAGACAACTGAAGAGACTTGGCATGACAATCTAATGTGGCATGACACGACGCCAGCCAATCCATGCCAATAATAACATCAAAATCAACCATATCTAGGATTAGAAGATCTACTAGTGTCTCACAACCCCCAAAAGATATGGTACAAGCTGGATAAACTCGATCCACGATGATAATGTCTCCAATAGGAGTAGAAACACAGAATGGATCACGAAGACACATATAATCAACATGGAAACCCGAAGCAAAATAAGGAGATACATACGAATATGTAGATCCTGGATCCACCAAAGAATATGCATCTCGACCACAAACAGATAAAATACCTGTAACAACAGCTGGGGATGCCTCGGCATCCTGCCTGGCCGGCAGTGCATATAGCTGTCTCTGCGGCTGAGCTGAGCCGCTACCCTGACGACCACCTCTGGAGGGACCACTAGGACCACGTCCACGACCTCTACCGGGTGGTGGTGCACCTCTAGCTGGCTGAGACCCTGGAGGGGCACCCTGAGGCTGCTGCTGCATAGGCGCTGGAAGACGAGGGAAAGGGCGGCTACTACCCTGCTGAAGAAGATAAGGGCAATCCTTCTTATGATGCCCTAGATCCTGACAGATAAAGCACCCTGGAGAAAATCTACGCTGATCAAACTGAGACTGATCTCGCGGGCGAAACCCAAACTGACCCTGAGAAGAAGTAGGCGCGTTCTGAGAACCACGCGCTGGAAACTGAGCTGGTCTGACAGGAGGCCTACTCTGCTGCTGATAGCTCCTACCTCCATACGAGGTACTAGAATGCCCTGGACCACGAGATCTCTTACTTTCCCGCTCTAACTCCTCCATCTCCAATCTCTGATAGGCCTCATATCTCCTGGCAATATCAACAGCGACATCAAATAGAGTACCAGCCTCAATCTCACGAGCCATCTGAGACCGCAAATGAGGAGAAAGTCCATCAATAAAACGTCTGACCCTCTCAGAGGGCTCCTGCACAAGATCTGGAGCATAGCTGGACATCTCTGAAAATAAAAGCTCGTACTCCGTGACTGACAGGTTACCCTGTCCAATCCTCTCAAACTGTCTCCTCTTCTCATCCTGTTGACTGCGAGGGAAAAACTTCTCCATGAATCGATGAGAGAACTCACTCCAGGTCAGCTTAGGTAAGCCCTGCCTAGCTGATCGGAGTGCGGTCCACCAAGCTAAAGCTGGACCCTCAAGCTGGAAGGCAGTATAATCAGCTCCATACTGCTCAAGATATCCAAGGGCCTCTAAGATACGCTGACATTGATCAAGAAACTCACGAGGCTTAAGCTTATCTGATTTCTGACCAGAGAACTTCGGAGGATTAAGTCGGGTAAAATAGTGCAACCTTGCCGGATCATCAACCTGACCTGCTACCTGGACTGGCTGACTAGCCTGAACAACCGGAGGTACAACACCCACCACCTCTGGAACATGACCATCTAGAACATAAACTGCTGGGGCTACCTGTGGAGCTGGAATGGGGGCTTCCTGAACCTGAGAACCAATATCTACCGCTGCCTGAGGAATAGGAGTATCTACGACAGCCTGAGGAATAGGAGCATCTACCGCAGCCTGAGGAATATGAGCATCTACGGCAGCCTGAGGAATAGGAGGTCCCTGGGGCATCTGCGTCGCTAGGAATCTCATAAAAGCGTCATGAAGTGCGGGGGGAACAAATAAGCCCTGCTCCCCCTGCCCGGCAAAAGCTGGCACTACCGGAACCTCTACAGCAGGATCAACACGATCCACCATCCTCGCGGCCTGGGCAACTCTACCTCTGCCTCGACCACGACCTCTACCGCGGCCAACACCGCGACCTCGCGGAGCAGCAGGCGTAGGGGCGACCGCTGGCTCCTCCGCCTCTCGCCGAACATTCGCGCGCGTTCTCACCATACTGCGGAAAATTAAAAATATTTAACTTCAGATAAGAAGACACACGCACGACAAGGAAAAAAAAGAAGGGAAACTGCCTAAATGCCATCATAGCCTCTCGTAGATAGGTACGGACGTCTCCGCCCGATCAGCGAGACTCTATTAGACACTGTCATGATCTGGAAAGATTCTAAGCCTGGCTCTGATACCAACTGACACGACCCGAATTCTCGGTTAGGCCGTGCGGGCACCCGACCACCTCCCCTAAACCTGTCGGGCGAACCCTATTGACTGAATCGATAAAAACGGCACACAATTACCTTGAAAATGAAATTAAACATGACCTTAACAACATCAAATAACTCTCAAGGATAGACGTATATACAAACTGCCTGGACAAAACAACTAACTACCCAGAATACACAAGTTTAAAGGTTTCCAGATCAGACATCTAAGAAGGCCAAAAGATATACACATCTCCCGAAGGGAGCAAAAGTAAGGAGAACTGTAATATCTGAAGTGGGTGGCCGCAATGAACAGGATGGCTCACCGTAGACAGCTGAGAACGTACTACTCCTCAATCACGGCGCGACTGGCTGGGTCCTGGAGCAGAATCTGCCGAACGAAAAGAAAACACAAGGACAAATAGGGGGGTGAGTCATGAGGACTCAATAAGTGTGAACAAACTAGCAACCTCGAAAAATAGATACACTAGTAAGGGAAACGGAACCAGACAACAATCAACAAATAAGCAGTACACATATAAGCAGAACAGTAGTCATGTACAAAAAATCTACATAATAGTATGAAATGAAATGGAATGAGATGAAATGAAATGATATGAAATGAGATGAAATGAAATGAAATGAAATGGGTCACATGTGCCAAATGAATGGAGCGGAATCCTCCTGCTCCGAGGGCGGAATCCTCCTACCCTCAATATGATGCGATGGAGCGGAATCCTCCTGCTCCGAGGGCGGAATCCTCCTACCCTCAATATGATGCAATGGAGCGGAATCCTCCTGCTCCGAGGGCGGAATCCTCCTACCCTCAATATGATGCAATGATAACCCTTCACCGGCGCGGGACTCTCATCGACAGCCGGGAAGTATATGTCAACTCATAGCCAGGGTACAATGCTCAGATTCCCAATGCAATACCAACAACATGACATAACATATAATATAGAATGTAAATCCAAAGCTAAGGCGTAATGAGTACGCCTATCGGCAGCTACACACGTAAGGAACACGTGGTAGAAAATCCACGAGGCCAGGTGCCTCCAAAGAAATGGATATAAACACTTACCGTATTTCAAAGCTGTCCTGTTACTCAACCACTGCTTTTTCCTTTGTATTAGTTGCCAAACGATCTCTTTCTATTCAATAAGCAGAAAAATTATATCAAATAAAGCTAAAGGCTTCATTCCTTAAGTTTTAGGGTAATCCAGTTAGGAACCTGATACCCTATTCGCATACGCAATACACAGGCCAGGCCTATATACAGGGTTCAAAGTTCCATAACCAAACCCTAAATAAATTACATTTATATGTTGCCCATAACTCACTGAGTATGAATATATAATCATTTTCATCATCGGGGTCCAATTGACCCTTTAAACTATCAATTTACGCCAATAGGGTGATGTCGAATATTCTTATTTTTACCGTAAAAATATATTCAAACACACGTAATAAGCTAAGATAATGAGTTAGCATTATTACCTGAAGATTTGGGGTAGAAATTCCACTATTTTTTCCACTCCTTTTTCCCTTTTTCCTCCTCTCTTTCTAATTTTTACTCTCTGTGCGTTTGAAATGTTTCTGATGAACATGTCGAATTCAATCTGCTAGGGGATTAAATCCCCTAGGCCACCGACCTTGAACTTTGACTTTTTCCTTTTTTTTTTTTTTTTTTTTTTAATATAAATTCGCTACGACGATTAAAATTAAAATGGAACCCTAGAGAAGTCGAAATGATCCCAACTTTTTCAAGTAAGCTATACAAAATATATGTAACATACCCGCGAAGACGGATCTCAAATCCGACTCCCGAAACTCAAGATGCGAATTTAAAGGAAAAAGGTCAAATTATTTAACTTTCGGTATTTTTGCGGAACTAGCCGAACAATATCGGAATTCACTTTCGAAAGTTTACAAAAATCACAAATAATCATACGAACCTAACGGCGCTTTCGGATTTCGAATCGGAGCTCATTCGGCAAAACCGAACTCGAAAATCTCTTTTTAATATTTATTGCCAATAAAAACTGAAACCTTCTTCCGATCCCTACCAAACGAGGTCTGATTTAACTCAAATTTTACAGACAGGTCCTAATAGACCTTACGAATATTTTAAAATTATCGGCACGCCAATCGGAGTTCTAACTTTCGAAACGACTGACCGAAGTCGTTTCAAAATCTGTGGTTGATTTTCTAATTTGTATGTGTACATTTTGAGGGGTCCTACTACTAGGGAAATAAATTGGAGTTAGAAGCAGTTTAAGAGGAAAAAGGACATGTTGAAGTTAAGCGCATGCTTCAAATCTTGAATATGTTACATCAAGGGTATCTAAAATTTGTAATGTATTTAGAGGAAATCATTGCTGCGAAAGAGATACTTGGATATGTGCTAGCAATTAATAGTCAAATTGACACTTTATTGGATTGTTGCAGTTTCATATGTGTATCAGTTTTACACCGGTGAAAGAGGTTCGAATATGCCCATGTGCTATACGTAAGGGACATAAATGCCCTTAATTACACTTAATTGAGCTTAATTAAGTATAATCCTCCTTCCGTTTGTGATGAAGGGCAATATTGGGCCACTGGAGGGTAATATTGAGCCAAAGCATAAATGGCAAGGGCACACATAGACTCAAGTTTAAACGGAGGGTATCCGTGTCCAATTTCGCAAACCACATGAGTAAATTTGGCCATTTTCCCAAAATAAAATAGTAGTCAAGGCATATTAGGAGGAATAGAGAAAGGTGGAATATGAAAGGAAATTGAATACTAAAGAAATTACAAATAAATGAGATAATAAACACTTGTTGACAAAAATGAAGATGTACTACACATGCAAATTTTATGCATATACGTATGTGTAGCGTATCTTTATTGTACGTACAATGTATGATGTATCATTGTACTGACAATAAAGATATACTACACACACATAATTATAAAAAATAAAATATTAAAAAAGTTCTCCAGCGATCGGTGATGGTGGCCAGAGGCGACAGCCTAAAAGGGACAATTATGGGGTAGCGGCTTTGGGGTAGGCGGCATCTAGCATTTTTTCGACCTTTTATGTATAATATTATGTTTCAGAAAAAAAAAAAAGTATTCATATACTTTGAAAATGGTCTAATATTGCTATTTTTACGTAAAGTGGAATGTTAGTTTGCATAGTTAAATAAATGATCTTGAAATTGTATGCCAACTGCTATCATTAAATGGCGGCCCAAATATAACGTGATCTGCTAAGATTTAGATATGTGAGCCTAATTAGACACATCATAAATATGGTTTTTTATGTGTAGATACTCGGATGTAATTTTGATTTATGACGACCTAAATTTAAATTATATAAATTGTACTCAATTATAAATAGAGTTATGGTTCCTAAATCTAACTGGCGTTTCTAGTCTGATAATTATGTCAGAAGAGGGGGAGTCACCTGCAGCACAGCACTTGTTCAATTTTTATGAACTCAGGTACGGTTCCACAATCTAATTCTATTTGTTAATGATTTGACAATATATATCTTGAAAGATGATAGACTTCATATTAAAGTTTGGTTCTAGCACTCCATATAGCCTTTTGTTTTCAATGTTCTCATCTGCCGCATCTACAGGTGAATAAGCCTTCAGGAAATTACATGTTTAGGATATATTTTTACAATATTCTCATCTGCCGCACCCCAAAATTTATGTATATACGTATATCTAGCATATATTTATTGTATATACAATGTATGATGTATCATTGTATATACAATAAAGATATACTAAATATATATAATTATAAAAAACAAAATATTAAAAAAAATTCCAGCAATCGGCGATGGTAGCCAGAGGTGACAGCTTAAAAGGGACAATCATGGGGTCACAGCTTGGGGGTAGGCGGCATCTAGCATTTTTTCTGCCTTTTACGTATAATATTATGTTTCAGAAAAAAGAAAAAAAGTATTGATATATTTTGAAAATGATCTAATATTGCTATTTTTACGTAAAATGGAATGTTAGTTTGCATAGTTATGTAAATGATTTTGAAATTGTATGCTAAATGCTATCATTAAATGACGGCCCAAATAAAACGTGATCTGCTAAGGTTTAGACGTGTAATCCTAATTAGATACATCATAAACATGTAATTTCCTGAAGGCTTATTTCACATCTAATTCTATTCGTTATTGATTTGATAAAATATATCTTGAAAGATGATGGACTTCATATTAAAGTTTGGTTCTAGCACTCCATATAGCCTTTTGTTTTCAGTATTCTCATCTGCTGCATCTACAGGTGAATAAGCCTTCAGGAAATTACATGTTTAGGATATATTTTTACAAGACCAAAATTGTCCTTAAGTGGATGCATTTTGGATGAATTTCAGATATAAATAACCAATTCATGCTTTTCAATGATATTTAATTTCTGATCCAAAAAATAAATTATGTAAAATAATTAACCAAGGTGGTAGGCTTTTTGAATCATTAATAAACTCAGCATGTACAAAGCAACCAGAAAGAGATAAATATGGTCTAATTAATGAAAATTTTGGAGTAGCTGGATAGATAAAATAGAGACTAGTACTTATTAAATATGAACACACATAATATCATAATTACCACACAAAAGCAAATTAAAGTAGCATTATTGGACACTGTTATCCATTTAACCCGATTAATGGCCAATCGACACACCCACGTCATTTTACACGTCATTTTATTGAAGCAACAATAACAACAACATAACAATAACAACATACCCAATGTATTTTTTAAGTGGAGTCTGAGGAGTGTTTGATATACGCAGACCTTAGGTAAAAATGCTGTTTCCGATAGGCCCTCGACTAGAAAAGAAAACATATTAGAAAACACACTCATTTTATCGAAGATACAACATAAAATTACTCCATCAAGATGAGAGTTCAATTGGTGGCAGAGAGGCAAAGGTGGTTATTGTTGTTTTTTCGTCTTCACGCATGGCAGGATCAGGAGTAAACGTTTCTTTCACTCTCTCAGCAAAGTAGTCATTATATTGGAACTTGCTATATTTTGGCAGCTCCCCCATTTCTTCAGTGAAATGCGGCAATGGTTCTACCCATTTTTCTCCAGTCAAATTGTAGAAAAATACAAATGAGTAGCGGCTTTTTCCCTTAGGCCTCACCACTTGGTGGACAGGGCTGACAAGCTTGTCGTTGGTTAGCACCTGCCAATCCATATATAACAAGTTAGCAAAGATGAAAGCAAAGTGAATTTATAACCCTACTTGTTGAAGCTCTTGTAATTACCTGAAGAACGTCGCATATGTGGAAGACCAAGGCACCCTCAATTGGAGCAACAGGTATCCATTCCCCATCCTTGAGAATTTCGAGACCACCAGCATCATCCTGATATATGATCACAAGAACGGTGGGGTCTTGGTGGGGAGCAACACCGTTATTTCCACCTCCATTTTCTGGGAAGTAATGATAAGTAAACATACCATCTAGACTTCTATCATTGTTGTAATCTTTGAGGAAGTTGGGAGGGAGGCCTAGGGAATCATTTAGTGCGCCCTCCAAGAGCTGGCATGATTCCGTAAATTTAGTAAACAGTTTTTCAATGGCGAACCTGCAGAAACACAATATATTCAGACAAAAAACTACCCTAGTATCGTTTGCAATCTAGTAAGATAAAAAGAAATGAAAACATTCAACATTATATTATTAAAGTATTGTCGTACTGGAGATTTGGTGGATTGGTAGGAATAACATTGGCAGTGGTGCCAGGGGGTAGCATGAACAAAATCTCATTCTTATCAGCTTTGTGCTTGAGGTAACCGTGAGGAAGAGGAAGTGAAGCATTTAACTCAGTGGAAAATTTGAGTTTCTCCTCAACAGGGAGATCAAAGAATTCTTTGCACTGCTCCATTGCTTGGTTAATCAAGTTTACAGGCACCCCATGGTTTACTACTTGAAATAAGCCAAACTCGGAGCAGGCTTGTTTGATCATTTCTGTAACCTTCTTCTTGCCCTCTACTTGATCTGATTCTTCATCTACGAAGAAAGCTGAGAGATCAATTGTAGGGATACTAACTGCACTTGCCATCCTAATTTAATTTGGAAGCACTACTTAATTGTTGATCTTCCTTAATTCTCTTATATCTCTGAACTCTCCTTTTTTGATCGGTTTTATAGTACAGTGTAAGGCTGATCCAGCTGGATTAATTGCACAAATAATTGTAATGTGCTTTGAAGAAAGAGTTGTTTATTAGTCACACGATACTCAGAGCGAGTAAAGAAAGAGTTTCTTCACATGCATGCATGATTAATTGAGGTTCTTTAATTTGTGCAATTATTGGTGTTAACAGTGAATAAATTATATGGCCTTCCAAGAAGCGAAAGAATAAACAGTCAAATTTGTTTAGCCCTTCAAAGATTATCTTATTTTGTTAATGCGACTAATTTTAGAAAGTGGAGCATTCATGGGAATATATTCCATTACCTGTTTTGGGTATAGCCTGTCGTATATAATTCCAGCAATCACGTTTGGATTGTTGAAGATAATAATAAACTAAACAAAAGATGTGATCTCTTTAGGGGTGGAGTTAGCATGTTGGATAAGGTTCAGTGAACCCATAGCTTTAGTCCAAATCATATACTCCCTCCGTTTCAAAAAGAATGAACCTTTGCGGAGTACGAGCCCTAAACTGCCGAGCTTCATGGCTCCACCTATAGTGCTCTTTAACTACCAACTAAGCCATATAAATGATCTTGGTAAAAAGCCCTATCTTTTCTACTACATATTCTCTCTTGGTCTAGCTGTTTGTTAGTCCAAGTATAGAAAGCACATTTCCAAGAGAGTTCACTAAGCAGCAAATTTTGAGAAATCTTTTATATCAGCCATGGTAGCAGGATTACCAAACAGTCTATCATTAGGACAGAGGATAGCTTTAAAGTCCCCATACATTAATCAAGGCTTGCTAGTACTCTGATTTAAACTCTGGAGAGCATATCCCACAAACTTTTCCTTTGCGCCACAGCATTGTACCCATATACAGTAGTAACTTCAAATTCTACTCCACTACACATGTATGTCTTTCACTAGACAATGCATTAATTGAGCTGAACTGTTAAACAGATTGACCTCATAGCTCCTTGTGTTCCAGGTTACACATATTCTGCCAATTCTTGCACAATTATAGTTAGCTAGACTGTAGTACCCCATAATAATAATAAGGGGTATAGCTAAGTAATTAGCCAAAAAAAATAACAAGTGCCAAACGGAATGGACTTTGGCAAAGTCCAAAGTCAAGAAGGAAACTAAACCTAGGGAAACTAAATTTTTTTTGTCATGGTGGTGCTGTCCGGTGATCCATGAAGGAGATACATATCTCCTGTTTGTTAACAGACAAGAATCGGAGGATGCTTGTTTCCTGAAAAAGTCATTCAATTATTTATGGCCGCTATGTATATATATAGGAGTAATTTCTTTTTCCTTCCTTGAAATGCATCGTTCCAGTACAATCCTGTATGCTTTCTTTGTATTTTGTCTAAGGATGGAGGAGATAAATGTGGCTAACGAAGTTAGATATAGCAAGTGACATAAATTACAAATTTATAAAATCAATACAAGTGTACACAAAAAATTATACATGTAATACAGAGATACTGGTGAAATAATACATTGTAAACACAACCAAACTAAAAGGAAATGGATTTACAGAAAGACACAAATTCCTGCAACATGCTTCAGGAGCTGAATTGCCAGTCAAGAAACATTGCATTGTGGTTTCTTTTTAATTTATTAAAATGAGTAGTAGCAATATCAGTTAAGGAGTAGTAAGTTTGGGAAAACAGAGAACTGAACTTTAACTTGACAGGGCATAGCACAATGTTTATATAATTGCTGCGCTGCCGCTGATTCTTTCCTTCTGTGTAGAATGATGGGTTACGTTTTATATGAAAAGGTTTTCACAGTATAATTAAATATGTATATAAATGTATCTAATAATTCTCCAAGAATTGTAAAGGACGAACAGCAATCTTTAGACTTAATTTGCCTCTATCATATATGTTTATGTGCTAGGATAGTTCTGCGAATAATGTTCTATGCTTACAGTATTATAACCTACTCTAGGAGTTTCGCTGCATATCTTGAATAGAGTGATCAAAATAGTTTCAAGAAGCCATCCTGAGGTAAGTAAAATTTTATTTTTATATCTCTTAATTTCTAGTTGTGTGAATTTCTCTATTTAATTCATGTGTTCAAACTATAAATCTGTTGACATCAACACCCACAAACCCATTTCTTTTGCCTTTCCTTTCGAGAAGGAGAGGGCGAAATGTGCACTAGGATGTAAACAACTAACTAAATGTCAAATTTAAATAAGGTTGATTTAAAAGACACCAAAATGTGACAATCCAATGTGCTTTTGTCCTTCTTTTTGGAACATTTTATTCAACATGATGCTTAAATATGCATAAATCCTTTCCAGACTCCTTAGATGAGATTAAAAAAAAGTGGTTGTAGTAATATAATTACGAAAACCGGAGAGGTAAACTATCAGTCTATCAACAAACAATCACTTTGAAATGGGCGGGGAGATGGTTAAAGAATAGGACTTATGCCAAAAGTAACTCCAGAAAGTCACATAAATCATAGTTTTAATAAACTGTATACATTGTACATATACATAATACTCATAGAGTCGTAATGACTGGTGAAACAAGGTATACAATCCAGATAAATACTACAAATGAATTATAAATATTCTACTCTTAGTAGAAAGTATCCAACATGTGATTTGCCAAGTTAACTCCATGTCATAGCCCATGCAGAAAACTTCAGACTGAGATGGCAATCTAAAAAACATCAGCGGGGTACCTCCTAATAGAGAGAACAGTAGCATATAATTTACTCAAGGAGTAGGGGGTTTGTATGGTGGAGAAAGTGAAGGTAAAGGCATCTCTTTTGGTAAGCTTGGGGTGGTTGGAGTTGGTTCAGGCAGTTTTGGGATTTCAGGCTTAGGCATAGCTGGAATTTCTGGCTTCGGTAGCTCTGGGGCTTTTTGCTCTGGTAGCTTAGGGATTTCTGGCTTTGGTAAAGCTGGAACTTCTGGCTTTGGCACAGTTGGTATCTCGGGCTTTGGCATAGTTGGGATCTCAGGTTTTGGCAAGGTTGGTATCTCGAGCTTTGGCACAGTTGGTATCTCGGGCTTAGTCATAGCTGGAGGAACCTCAGTCTTTGGCACTGCTGGGATTTCTGTCTTTTTCAGGGGAGGAAACTCTGATTTTGGCATTGCTGGAATTTCAGGCTTTGATATAGCTGGGATCTCAGGTTTTGGCAAAGTTGGTAATTCAGGCTTTGGCACAGCTGGGATCTCAGGCTTTGGCAATGTTGGTAACTCTGGCTTCGGAACAGCTGGTAGCTCGGGCTTTGGCACAACTGGTACTTCAAGCTTTGGCAAAGCTGGTAACTCAGGCTTTGGAACAGCTGGTAGCTCGGGCTTTGGGACAACTGGTAATTCAGGCTTTGGCATAACAGGAGTTTCAGGTTTTGGAACAGATGGAATTTCAGGCTTTGGTATGGTGGGAAGCTCAGGTTTCGGAATAGTTGGGATCTCAGGCTTTGGGAAGGATGGAACTTTTGGGAATTCTGGTTTAGGAATCTCAGGTAGAGGCGTCTCTAGAAGTCGACGTGCAGTTGCACCAGGTATGTGGCCATGCATGAAGCATAAGTTGAGAAATGCAAGTAGTAAGAGGGAGGATAGGCGGTAATGCTGAGCCATTTTTCTACAGATCCTAGAAGTTTAAAGAAGACGGTGTATAATTACTGAAATTCGGATGTGGTGTATTGTCTGCAAGTCTGTTGCTATATATAGGTTTTACATATGCATGCAAAAGGAAGATTTCAATATTTTGGTTGTTGAGTGAAGGGATATGTTAGTTCAACTTCTCATCCATTTGCCTACCAATATAATCTTGAATATGTCTTCCGGTAGCTCAAATCTAACAATATGTGTACTTAGGTAATAGTCAAAACCTGTCATCATCAAATCTAATGAAGCTTTACGAGTGCCAAAGCAAATGTTATTACCGAAATATTTTATTCCAGCTAAAGATCAATTGTCCTACTAAGTATATATTGTTGGTGTAAAAATATGTACACAATCAAGTCAATTATAAATTGTTGGTGTAAAAATATGTGCACAATCAAGTCAATTATAAGGTAATTACACGTAATTCTATATAATTAGTGGCAGACAGGATTTGTAATCTAGAATAAATAGTAAGTAACCTATAACAAGTTATTTACATTGATGGTATGCATGATTTGTTACGTTAACAGTGTGAATTCAGCTATAGATTCTTCATTTAGAAAAAAAAAAATAAAATAGAACTTACACTGTTACACATTTAAGACTACATGAGAATTAGTGTAAGTCAATACAGTTAATTATCCAAATAACTAAAACAAACTATACGAGCAAAACATTTTAGATTGTACATTCGCTCAGCCTTCCCCTTGACAGGAACAAAGTAGTCCCATTGTTTTTATCTTTGTTTTAGAGCAGGCAAAAACTGCGGTAATTGGATCTTATGTGCATTAGGATGAATGAAACAGAAAAGGCCAACAGACGCATAAGTTTAAATCTTCAGTTTAATGGTTCGAAATACTAAAATGTGAGGGGAAGAGATGTTTTACGCGCTTTGATCTGCTAATTCATCCTTTCGATATTCTTAAAATGAGATTGAAAGCGAGGGGAAAAGAGACAAGAAATTAACGGCGATTGAGCAGCTTCAAAGATGCTTAACATGACTAGGAACAAAATGAAAGTAACTCAAGAAGGTGACACATATCATAACTTTATTACACTGTATAAGAATTACATATAAAATTTCATAAAACATTCATATAATTTAATGACTAGTACTGGAACATGGTACATATAGATCAAATACTACAAATGAATTATATTCTACTCCTAGCAGAAGGCATCCAGTATATCCTGCCAAACTAACTCCATGTCATAGCCCAAAGCAGAAAGCTTCATAGGCACTGTGACAATCTCCAAACATTACTGGGGCACCTTCTA
The DNA here is from genome assembly GCA_029990175.1 of Petunia secreta. NCBI lineage: Eukaryota > Viridiplantae > Streptophyta > Magnoliopsida > Solanales > Solanaceae > Petunia > Petunia secreta. The sequence continues at coordinate 5,309,881 of JARKIP010000028.1, read as the reverse complement.
ATAGAGTGAACAAGATCATGTAATTACTCAAGGAGTAGCGGGTTTGTGTGGTGGAGAAAGTGAAGGAAAGGGTATCTCCTTTGGTTTAGGCAGTTCTGGGATTTCAGGCTTTGGAATAGTAGGAACTTCAGGCTTTGGGATAGCTGGGACTTCTGGCTTTGGTAGCTCTGGAATTTCTGGCTTTGGTATAGCTGGAACTTCTGGCTTTGGCAGCTCTGGGATTTCAGGCTTCGGCATAGGTGGGATCTCAGGCTTTGCAATTGGCGCAATTGGTATCTCGGGCTTTGGTAAAGTTGGTACTTCAGGCTTTGTCATTGTTGGAGGAAGCTCAGTCTTTGGCACGGTTGGGATGTCTGCCTTTTTCATGGGTGGAAACTCGGGTTTTGGCATTGCTGGAATTTCAGGCTTTGGCACATTAGGAATCTCAGGCTTGGGCATAGCAGGAAGCTTGGGCTTTGGCAGAGCTGGGACTTCAAGTTTTGGAAAAGTTGGTAACTCAGGCTTTGGCATAGTTGGGATCTCAGGCTTTGGCTCAGTTGGTAACTCTGGCTTTGGAACAGCTGGTAGCTCGGACTTTGGCACAGCTGGGATCTCAGGCTTCGGCAAAGTTGGTAACTCAGGCTTCTGGACAGCCGGTAGCTCGGGTTTTGGCACAGCTGGTACTTCAGGCTTTGGCGAAGTTGGTACCTCAGGCTTTGGGACAGGTGGTAGCTCTGGCTTTGGCACAGTTGGGATCTCGGGCTTTGGTATGGCTGGAACTTTGGGAAATTCTGGTTTAGGAATCTCAGGGAAGGGTGTCTCTAGAAGGCGACGTGCTGTTGCACCAGTTATGCTGCCATGCACGAAGCATAAGCTGAGAAATGAAAGTAGTAAGATGGAGGAGAGTTGGTAATGCTGAGCCATTTTTCTGCAGATCTTTGAAGCTTAAAGAAGAATGTATGCAGAATCAATGTAGGATGTGGTATTGGCTTTAAGTCTGTTGCTATATATATAGGTTATAAATGCATGCAGCAATGTCTTTAATATTTTGTTTGTTACGTAAGGACCTGTGTAGTTTAACTTCTCATCCACTTGGCGTATGGTCTGGTACCTCAAAAAGTCTATTTGGTTTACCTAATTAACGAAATAGTCTAAAGCTGTCACAAACATATGTATCATGCTGGCAACCAGATAATAATCCCTGTTGATTTTTTTGGAAAGAAAGATGTCCTGGATTCACATTTGCAAATCTTTTTGGTCTCTAACTAATGATCCATGACCTAAGAGGACATTGACATCACTTACATTAAAAATAATAAGGCAATTTATTTTCGTATCGAGCGAAAGGTGTGATGCTTTATTGGTTAATATCACCATTAGAGGATATAATAAGAGGAAATGAACAACAAGAGTTTAATATAATCGAGAATTACTTCACTTATTACATACTAGTGTCTCCGCACATGCGTTGCACGTATATTCTAGGTCTCGTAATACATAGTGTTTGTAAAATAATATCGAGTATTAAAACATAGAAGTATTACCAATTGTGTAACTGAATAACTTTTAGTTACCTGTTAGAAGAGTGAAAGAATAATTTTCTTTGAATTTTTGTTGCAAATGGATGATTAAATTATGCCAAAGAGTAACTTCATGACTGAGTAAAACCTCCCATGTACAGAATGTTTGCCAAGGGAGTCAAGTTTTTCAAAAGAAACATTTCGTATTTGATGTCAACATGAAGCCCAAGTAAGAAACTAAACGTGTCATTATCATTTATTTCTCCAAATATAATGATTAGTAATTTGAGATCAACTAAAATTTTCTTTATTAATCAATCTTCTACATATTTAGGACTCTAACTATATATTAGTATATGACTTTGGCGTCGATTATGATTTTTATTTAGGTAAAATGTATTTTTTCGTATTTGATGTCAACATGAAGCCCAAGTTAGAACTTGAACGTATCATTATTGTGGTAAGTTTGTGTGTTTTTTCCTTTCTATTTCTTCTTTTGATAGATGATAAGCAACTCTTTTACCAAATAGAACTTTGCCTAATAAAGAAGACTTTGAAGTCAACTAAAATATTTACAAATCTAATATTTGGAGTTTGCCTAATAATAGGAATTTGAATTAAAAAACATTGCGTGGTTACTTTTTCATTTCCGAAACTATGGAATGATAACTAAAAAGATTTTGAGAAAATGGCTGTAAAGAAAAACAGTTTGACTTCCCAAACTATATATATAAGCAAACTTAAGATTGTACATTCATTAAACGGACATAGAGGGATTTGCAGTAAATGAAATTTAATACCAACGAATAAACAGAAAATAAGGCAAGTCTCATTCATCAGATTTCTCTAGTATAATGCACATTGAGCATTTTAGTTACTTCATGTGTTCAAATAATCAAATCTATCAATTGGCTAACAAACACAAGCGTTACCGGCCCTTGAGAGGAACAAACTAGTACCATATGTGCATTAGGATGAATGAAACAGAAAGGACAAATGAGCATAAGTTTAAATTTTCAGTTTAATAGTTCAAAGATACACTAAACTGTGAGGTGTATATAATTTTGGAAATGATTTTATACGCGCTTATCCATGCTAATTCATCCATTCCATAGTACTCTTGAACTGAGATTGAAGACAGTGGCAATAGGTTAAAGGAAAACTGAGGGGACCATAGTAGAAATTATCGACGATTGAGCAGCATCAGAGATGGTTAACATGACTAGGAATCAAATCGGAGTAACTCAAGAAACTGAAACAAATCATAACTTTATTACACTGATACATAAAACTCTGATATAATTTAATGACTAGTACTGGAACATGGTACATATAGATCACATACTATAAATAAATTATATTCAACCCCTAGCAGAAGGTATCCAGAATTTCCTGCCACTAACTCTATAGTATGGCCCATGAAGAAAACTTCATAGGCTAAGATGGCAATCTCAAATTAAAACATCACTGAGGTACCTTCTAATAAAGTGAACAAGATCATATAATTACTCAAGGAGTAGTCGGTTTGTGTGGTGGAGAAAGTGAAGGAAAAGGTAGCTCCTTTGGTTTAGGCAGTTCTGGGATTTCAGGTTTTGGCATAGTTGGAATATCAGGCTTTGGGATAGCTGGGACTTCTGGCTGTGGTATAGCTGGAACTTCAGGCTTTGGGATAGCTGGGACTTCTAGCTTTGGTAGCTCTGGAATTTCTGGCTTTGGTATGGCTGGAACTTCTGGCTTTGGCAGCTCTGGGATTTCAGGCTTTGGGAAAGCTGGGATCTCAGGCTTTGCAATTGGCGCAATTGGTATCTCGGGCTTTGGTAAAGTTGGTACCTCAGGCTTTGTCATTGCTGGAGGAAGCTCAGTCTTTGGCACTGTTGGGATTTCTGTCTTTTTCATGGGTGGAAATTCGGGTTTTGGCGTTGCTGGAATTTCAGGCTTTGGCACATTAGGAATCTCAGGCTTGGGCATAGCAGGAAGCTTGGGCTTTGGCACAACTGGGACTTCAAGTTTTGGCAAAGTTGGTAACTCAGGTTTTGGAACAGCAGGAACCTCAGGCTTTGGCATAGTTGGGATCTCAGGCTTTGGCAAAGTTGGTAACTCTGGCTTTGGAACAGCTGGTAGCTCGGGCTTTGGCACAGCTGGGATCTCAGGCTTCGGCAAAGTTGGTAACTCAGGCTTCGGGACAGCTGGTAGCTCGGGTTTTGGCACAGCTGGGATCTCAGGCTTCGGCAAAGTTGGTAACTCAGGCTTCGGGACAGCCGGTAGCTCGGGTTTTGGCACAGCTGGTACTTCAGGCTTTGGCAAAGTTGGTACCTCAGGCTTTGGAATAGCTGGTAGCTCTGGCTTTGGCAATGTCGGTACTTCAGGCTTTGGCATAACAGGAACCTCAGGTTTTGGAACGGCTGGAACTTCAGGCTTTGGTATGGTTGGAAGCTCAGGTTTGGGAATAGTTGGGATCTCAGGCTTTGGCAAGGATGGAACTTTTGGGAATTCTGGTTTAGGAATCTCAGGGAGAGGCGTCTCTAGAAGTCGACGTGCAGATGCACCAGGTATGTGGCCATGCATGAAGCATAAGTTGAGAAATGCAAGAAGTAAGATGGAGGAGAGTTGGTAATGCTGAGCCATTATTTTCTGCAGATGTTAGAAGCTTAAAGAAGAATATATGTAGAATCAATGTAGGATGTGGTATTGGCTTTAACTCTTTTGCTATATATATAGGTTATAAATGCATGCAACAATGTCTTTAAGATTTTGTTTGTTACGTAAGGACCTGTGTAGTTGAACTTCTCAGCCACTTGGCTTATAGTCTGGTACCTCAAAAAGTCTATTTGGTTTACCTAATTAACGAAATAATAGTCTAAAGCTGTCACAAACATATGTGGTATGCTGGCAACCTGATTATAATCCTCCTGTTGATTTTTTTGGAAAGAAAAATGTCCTGGATTCACATTTACGATCTTCAATTTGGTCTCTAACTAATGGATCCATGACTCGAGGATACTGACAGCACTTGAATATTAAACAGAAAGGTGACTAACTATCCTTCGAGCGAATGGTGTGATCTTTTATTGGTTAATATCACCATTAGAGGATATAACAAGAGGAAATTTATGAATATAATCGACAACTACTTCATTTGTTACATAGTACTCATTAGTGCCGTATCAAAACTAGCTATCAGAATTGTAATACTATATCACTTCCTTTCTGTTATTCTCTTCATGCAAAAACAGAGGCAGGCAGGCACTTCAAGCCAAGCGAATCTAAACAGAGGGGAGCAGTTTATCTGAGCATAAACTTACAATTATAGGTGTTAACTTTGCATAATTATTACTTCAGTTAAAATGGTTTAATTCAAACGAAATATTTTAACAGTTTATACCATTTTCTAAGAAATGAAAAATTCTAGCTGAAAAATCTGCATCTCAAATCCAGACTAAAAGACAATTGCATTGCATATAGTTTTGATCACGATATCGAGCAAGGTGAAAATGTGCAAAGACATATTGAGGCAGCTATATAGAAAATAGACAGCAAAAGATTCTTTTTTTATCTGTTAGAATTTGCAAACAGAAATCACAGATCAGTCATATTACATTAAGCCTATTAGCCAACGACAAAACTTAGATATGTATTACAAGTAATCGATAATTTGATACAAAACATAAGCAGGATACTAAAAGGAGCATCAGCTCTAAAGTTTCCAGCTTTTTAATGGCACAAGATTGTCCACTTTATGTTGTTCCCACAATCATGAGTGCACTTCTCAAAAGTCAGTCTATAAAATCACTGTGGCCACCATGAAGTATGAGCTTCCATTCAGCCTTGGTCTTTAATCCATGGGAATGTTGGCAAGTTCACCAAACAAGCAGTGAAGTATGAGCTCCCATTCAGCCTCGGTCTTCAGACTTCAATCCATCAGAATGTGAGCAGGTTCACCAACAAGCAATTTATTGTTTCCTGGAAGTAGAAATATGTATATTGTTCAATATTCAAGAAAAGAAAAAGGAAAAAGGAAAAAGGATACAGGTCATAATTATTGAGGATAAAATCAGATAAATGAAGGTTTACCCTCTCTAACAAGTCAACCTTTTAGATGGGATAGTCACTTGATTCAACATGACATTAGAGCAAGGAAAGAAATTGCGATCCTGCATTGAAGTCTCATCGCTACCCATGATATAAAATATTTCACATATGAGATGATCACAAAATTCAATAGTGTGCTTGAGAATATGCTTGCCTCTCATTAGTTGTATACGAGCTTACAACGATTTTGTAATGCCTTGGGCCACTCCACTCGTTTCCCTAAAGTTTGGGGTTGGAGGTTTTGATTCTTTTGTATGTTATCAGAATCAAAGTTACTCTAGCTGCAGTGTCAGTTATGCAATGAAAAGGTATGGGAAGGCAAGTCTTCTAGAAAAGAAAAAGACAGAAATTCACAAACATCGCAGGAATTTCAAGATCACCCTTTCCTCCAAACTATATTTAGATAGGAAACCTGAACGAATTAGTCTCGACGTAAACAAGGAACAAGACAAGTCATGCAGAATTCACAATGACCAATACTATGATAGTGCTTCGACTGATAAGTTCTTACCTTGTAGGCTGGTAACAGAAATCGTCCATTTTTTGCACAGGGGTCTTACCGAGCTAGGCAGGAAATACCATTTGGTATGACACTGCAATGACGAGCTATGAAACAGACACTGAATTTTGGAAACACTCAAGAAGGCTACTGCTAAGAACAGACGGTAAAACAGTAAAGTAATAGACAACTCAGACATCCGCATTGAAAACGTCAGTACAGCAATTAAGTAACTTCGATAACCTAAACAACGACAGTTAAGGGAAGGAAGAAGAATATGATTGGAACCAGCACTTAGTACAGGAGACACCACTTCTCAGTAAAATCAACACACCTTCCATTACCGCATGAGCAAATATTGCAGCAAGATTTGAAGCAATATTAGTAGTTAAAGGATTGTTTCGCCATTATTTAATTCCATAAAGGTTACAGGAACCTGAAGCTTTATCAAAATAATTACAAACGCTATTGTTCCAAAACAATGTCATACGATTCTAAAGACATAGTATCTAGGAACTATGGAAATAAATACCATCTCTCTGGAAAATGTCCACAAGACTAGAAAGATATGAAAAGGAGACATTCATCCACGAAATCAAGAGTAGACATCGCTCACAAGCAGTATCCCACATCAAGGTGCCTCAATATACTTGACCCACTTTCCTTCGCATCCACCAGAGGCAGATCTAGGATTTTAAGTTTGTGGGTACTAGACAACAACCCTTTTTACTTACTGACTTCAGGTTAGGTTATTTATGCATATTAAGTGAATTTCTTAATACAAATACATGGTTAGAACCAAAGCTACTGGATTCTGCCGAACCGTGACACCATGCTAGATCTGCCCCTGTTATCCACCCATATTCACTGGACCCGTACTTCCGAAAAGAAAAAGTCACCCCTCACCCAAAAAAAGGAAGTAAGAGTTAAGCTGACAAACGTTCCACCAGTTAATACTTTTACATTGATATGAACCCTTTCTGACAAGCCACTGCAGTTTAACAAGCTTAAACTATTCATTCTTTTCAAACCCCGCTCTAACTTAACACACTTTAAATTTTTCTCAGTCTTCACGTTGGCCAAAGAACATCTGTTTTGGGATGGAATAACTATCCAAAAACAAATGTGTCTCCAGAAGACAACAATTTATGACAAAGAAGTTGAAATGAGGAATTGGATTTGGAAACGTTCTTCACATCCAAGCTCATAGCAGCTGTAGCTATGATGCATAGAAAATGCAAACCAACGTAAGCTGAAGAAAAAGGGGCAGGAAGAAAAAAGAAAAGGCTTACATGCAATGCAGCTCTTTTGCTATCCTCACATGCTGGCATTTTGAAGCTGACAACTCAGCTTTAGTACAGTAGACCGAAGTATCTTTAAGAGGCTGATAGTATGGTTTCCAAGAAAGAAAACTGAGCAGAGGAGTGAACTGGAGGTGGCAAATACAATATAACCTTCCACAGTGTATTCTCTTCAAAAACTGGTAGACATGAAAATGCACGATTCCGAGTATTTGCAACTCAGTTTTAACCTCATCTAGTGATGATTGTGGAATATGTCATTCAGCTCGGCCTCATGTTACCAACTTTAATAACTTAGCATGAAAAGAAGAATGGTAAATGAGCAGCAATCAGCTAAATCGCATTCAAGAATTTGGAAAAAAAAAACTGAAAACCACATGTCCATCTCGGACATTGTTTAAAATGCAATGCAGATCGAAAGCAACTAGATTAACTAGCTATTAAGGATCTCATTAGCTTAGAACCTATGTTGCTCGGATCCTCCAAAATGCCGCCGCACCCATGTCGGATCCTCCAAAAATGCATTACTTCAGTTCTGGAGGATCCGACACGCACCCGGCAGCATTTTCAGAGGAGGATCCGAGCAACATAGCTTAGAACTAGCACTAAGAGAGTGCTGAAATATGTACAACAAAAGTTTTATGAGTTGGTCTCCACAAATTCTGAAGGGAACTGACAAAGTTTCACATGCTGTATTGTCTATATACTCCATTTTGCACCAGTTAGATAACAAACATAAATATCCATACTTTTTTTTGCTGATAGGCTCTCATCTGTTTTAGAAAATCTGGCGTTTCTCTCATTCCACACACCCCAGATACTAGCAGGTATTGTTGACCATATCTACTTTCTCTTCTTGCTCAAACCCGTTAAACTCCAGCAAGCCAAATTCTAGTCCTCAGAATTGTCCACTTTACCATTAAGGAATGTGCCACACTTGAGAGGTAGCTGCACAATGCATGAAGGTACAACTATTTCTTCCATTTCCTTCTCACAAAGATAGCACCTGCTGGTGATGTGAAGTCCTCTAATTTTATTTTTTTAATTTTCTTGTGTCCAACAAACCTCATTTGCTGCCAATCACAAGAAATATTGCACCTTGGATGGAGCCTTAGCTCCTAGATCTGTCTCCATGGCCCGTTTTTTTCCTTGAACATTTTTTGTTGTCAAAGCTCTTAAACGATCTCAAACCAAGACTAGTTATTATGTCTGAAGACAAAAGGGGCAAAAACTTACAAAATTGCATGCAACAAACAGGAGTCACTTCTATTTAAATGGACCTTAGCATTTAGCAATCGAGAACACAAATTTTATCCTAATAGATTTAAAAATGATGATGTCATTTTTTACAAAGGAAAAAAGTCAAAACTATATGAATCTCTGCTCCGTAGTGCACTAAATACTCACAATGGCTTAAATCCTGGACTTTTAGCTCCAAACAAGCAACAATGAGACTTACCAGCTATCAATTGCCTGACATAAATAGAAAAGACATAGTTTCAAGAACACAGAGTTCGAGAGACAGTTATACTTTGTGCTGCAAAACTGAACAGAAAACAGGGAAACAAAGGCCCATCTGAGCAACCATTTGATCATTTAAAAGAAAAAACACAAGGACTGAGAGGATAAATGGTTTAAGCTATACAAAAAGAAAGATTGGAGCAATAAGCTGATTATTGCAGCTACTTCAGCTAAAACTAGCAATACATTAGCATTACAATGAGCACATCAAAGCCAATGCCTGAGTAGCTTTTCATCCCTTACTAGAACATACAAAAGACAAAAGCAAGCTACAACTAGAACAAAAGAGTGTCTTACTTCGCTAGGCAGCCTTAACTTTATCATCACCCACAGCATTGAGTATAGGAAGACTGCTTAGGAATTCATCAAGACCTTCAAAAAACTCAATCCCTTCAATGGGCCCATCCTCTCCCGTTCCAGCTCCATTCCCTTGGCCCACCCCAGGTGCAGGAGGCTCTTCAACCTCATTACTGAACTCGACGTTCAAATCCAACTTCCCAACGTCTTTTGCAACCCTCCCAGCTTGCCTTCTCGTGTTACTTGCAACACCTCTCTTGATTGACTGGGATGTCGTAACATTGGGCATTTCTGCACCCCCTTGAGTCGCTGAAACATCTGGCACATTGTCACCAGCATTCACTTCAACATTCTTTCCCTTATCAGATAGATCTATCTTGACTTTCTTCTTCCTACCCCTTCTACTCTTCTGCTTCCCGCTTTTTGCCTTCTTCTTCATCTTATCACTCCTCCAATCCTCATCTGACTCCTCACTCGACTCTGATAATCCCAAAAACACATCATCTTCTATATCATCAATATAAACCCTTGGAGCAGCTGGCTTTGTAACACCTCCATGCTTAATGGGTGAAAATGGTGTCCAGCTCGAAATATTACCTTTATATTTCTTAAAATTCTCCATCGAAAATCCTAAAGGCATAAATCCCCAGCAACAGAAATAAGCTTCTTTTCCCTCTATAATCGGCGGAGGAGAGGCAATCTTTACAGCCTGAAACGCCCTCTTGCATTTTTGACACCTCAAAGTACAGTCCAAATATTCTAAAGCATACTCATACATCACATAACAATAAGGACATGCAGTCCAGAAACTCGGAACTTCAGCACGACTTGTGCTCGATGCACCTACTCCCCCCTGTTTCCCCTGCTGCACATTTTTGTTACTAGTACTAGCAGAACGATTTTGATTGTTCCCAACCAAGCCCTCATTGTTCACATTATTGTTATTAGCACTAACAGAAGGAGTTTGATCATTCCCAAACAAACCCTCAAAATTCACATTTTTACTAGTACTAGCAGAACGATTTTGATTGTTCCCAAACAAGCCCTCATTGTTCACATTATCGTTTCTAGTAGTAGCAGAATGATTCTGATTGTTTCCAAACAAACCCTCATTGTTCACATTACTATTTCTAGTAGTACTAGTAGAGTGATTATACTGATTGTTACCAACAAAACCCTCATTTCTTGATGGAACCTGCTGTTCTACAGAAGCCACTTGCTGTTGTTGTTGCCTTTGGGTCGAGGTCAAGCTCGACCCAAACATAAAAGGCTGTCGTTGTTCTCTCTCCGGACTTAACATAGTAGAGCTAACTACTGGCTGCTGTGTTTGGTTTATGCCCAAAAACGATACCGTCCTGCTTGAAGAACTCACTGGATGATGTGATTGTGGAAAAATCACAGAACTACTAGGCTGTTGTTGCTGATGCTGCATGAACCCAATGGGAGGATTATTATTACCATTAGTATTATGATTACTCGGGGGCGGGGAAGTAACAACAACAGGGTTAAGGTTAACAAAAAACCCAATTTCTTTATCATAAACACTTCTTCTAAAAGCATTAGATAACACAGACCACGCATCAAGTACGAGTCCAAAAGCATGGGTGGCGTAAGGGTAAGTATTCTTCTGAGGGTTTAATAAAAGAGCTAACCGACGATACTGGTTAGCTATAAGCTCAGTATCATTTGTCTGATTAGTAGGGATTTGTAAAATAGCATAATAGTCAACGTGTTGACTGTTGATCCGTTTATCACCGGCGATTAGGGTATCAACTATGGCTAATATTTGGTCAGCGGGTAATAGGGTCGGGTCGGATTCACGTGCTCGGGTTGCAAATGATTTGCTACCCACTAAATCACGGTTTGTTAATAATTTCTCCGCGATTGATAACCACCGTATCGCCTCCGCTCTCGGCGTGTTTCCGGCGCCGTTCATGAAAAATGGATGTTCCATTTTTGGATTTTTGATTTTTTTTTTTCTTTTAGCTAATTGTTCTTGGAAAGAAGAAAATGGAAGTGTAGTAGTAGTAGTACTACATTTGTTGATGAAGAACACTTGAGTTAGATGTAAAATGACTAAAAGGGCACGTGTTTTTGTGTCTTGTATTTTTATTGGAGTCCGATTAATTCGAACTCGTATCGTATAAAACTTATTTCAAAGTAAAATAAGAGTACTTCTTATCGGAATTTTCGAACCTAAAATCTCTAGTGCAGGCGGATCCTATACATTCCACCACTACTAAGACGGTAAAAAGGTAAAGCGGATAGATATTAGTGTTGTAAAACGTGGATTTGGTTGTTGGGGTTTTGTGAAAAATCAGATTTAGGGGATATTTTGTTGGGATTCGTGGAAATGAAAAGTATACAACAAATTTACTGTGTTAAATTAGCACTTGGCATTCATGCAGTTGTTGAGGAAAGTTAGTTGATGAATTTATAAAACTAGGACCTAATTATTGTACTGTAATCTATAATCACTTCAATTTGTAGCTGTTCACACTGGCAGCAAAATAATGGAAAGGAAAAGGACAACTTAATGATTCATTTTAAGTGTGTTTTTACTAATTTAAATAATACTCCCTCAATTTCAATTAATTTTAAAATTATTAATTTACTCTTAATAAAATTATTTATAACTGCATAAATATCTTGAATTTTGTGGGTTTAAATTAAAAGTTACTATATATAACTTATGAAAAATACACTTTCCAACATGTAATGTCATATTATAAGTAAACTGAGAATATTAAAATTAAAAACTTTGTGTTGTATGGTTTGCCTTTCTCCAACTCGAGGAAAGCAGAAAACTTGCGAGTCTACTTATATAGGGAATGTCATACCTCTTCCCATCAATAAAGAGCATCCACCTATGCCATATCAATTTTGGCCAAACATTTTTTATACAACTTAGTACTACTAGTCCAATCATGTGAGAAGGCAAAGGTAGAACTCAGTAGAAGTACACGGTTCGAACATGATTAATTGAAATTTTTATTAAAACATGTGTATTTGGGATACAAACATCATAAATTTTTTGTGTACATATATGAAGAGTTGAATCTCGATAACATAAGAGAATCAATTTTTAAGTGTAGCAATCGAGGCAAACTTAGAATTTGAGTGTGATGGGGACTAAATATTTGTCTTAAACCGTAGGTTTGAATTCTAGTTGTGACCATCTAATTATCAATAAAACTTTCACCTAATCTCCTGTTTATTCCTAATTATCGAGTTGTTTCCTGTTCTTACGAAATTCATTAATTGGAACTTCTGAGAAATTAAAGAGGAAAATTAGCAATAGTGTCATCAATTAATCAAACATGATTTGCAATTAAAAAGTAATGGACCATAAATCATAGTAATGTATACTGGGTTAAGACTAGAAATGCACAGCTGAATCCTGATAATTAAGATGCAGATTATTTGCATTCCTATTTGTAAGTTGTAACATTAGTATAAAGTCATATAGCTAGTAATGTTATGGTTAGTAAATCTGAAACCTTAACCCAGTTTCTTTTTTAAATGTTTCTTGTAGTTGCTATCTTGATTTAGTCAGCTAGAACATTTAATCGATAACCAGTGTCGAGATCTGAGAAAATTAGATGAAGAAGGATCAACATAGAGCTAGAAAAAATTATTGTAAATACTGATAGTTTTGTGATCCTAGCAAGTGTATTAGTTGTTGTTCTCTTGTTTTGGGAGGATGTCTTATCATGTAGTCATTGAAAACTTGATCAGTGGCTAAGCAAGTTTAGGAGGATGAAAAATTAATCATGATACTTCCCAGGGTGGATGTAGGGGGAGTTCCGTAATTCAGCAAAATCCAGTAATTTTGGTCCAAACCCGATATTTATCTTAAGAAATTCATGCAATATGCATAATTTATTAATTTAGAACCCAATGACTTAAAGACACTAAAGTTCCAAACCCCTGAACTTTAAGTCGTTCTGCCTCTGGATACTTCTCGACTCATATACAGCTTGTTCCCTAATGATTTCTAGCATGTCACTTGATGAATGTAGGCATTCCATGTTTTGTTTATCTTTAAAAGTCTCCAGCTTTCTACTCATTTCGTCTAAAGAGATATGTGTGTGCCACAAGAGTTAGATTATTCTGAATGCATCTAATTACGACCTCATAGACAATGATATTTGGATCTATTCCATGCAATAATGTTGTTCAAACATTGAATACATGTACATGCTTATAAATATATTTGGGGAAAGGAAATCAGTATGACATAAACTTATGCACTAAGCTAAAAATATACTATAAGATAGATGTTTGTCGTCTTCTTTTTTCTGCATTTACCTTTTCTGATTCTTCATGTACCAATTGTTTTTCATTCAATTTCATATGCATTGTTCCTTTGGATCATCACTGGCCCTGAGATGGTCCTCCTCAATGGTTCAGGTGGCACATCTACTCTCTCATGATATTCCAAAAACTGGATGACAAAGAGAAAGATTGCGATGAAAATCTTTGAGAAGCTGATACTTTTAAATTGCAACAACATATTGGTGCAAAGATGAATGAATGACTAATAAATTTTACCGTAACCATTTTTCTCAGGAAATCATTCTTCTGGAGAAGCTTTGCATGTAGAGACACCAAATGTGCTTCACGAGCCTTATAATCATCAACATAAAACCAAAAAAAAACACACACAAAACAAATGCCTGTGAGAGGATGTTAAGTATAGATAGTTTAATAAAAAAGGTAGGAGTCTTACCATTTTCATCTCATGTGCTCTAGTTGCAACCACCCTATTCTTGATTTTTTGTTCAGCCATTTTGAGAAGCCTCTGTTCTTCACTCAGGAGGATTCCTCTATACTTCCTTTTCTGCCTCTTTCTACCATTGCTTTTAGCCTTAGTAACATTCTTAGTTTGACCACAGAAGAAGTACCTTATAATAGGGCCGGAGGAGTCACTTGATATGTCATTGGCAAACTGTCCACTCTTACTACCATCACCCTCATAACCCGCCACATTAACGTTACTATAACAGCCAAAAGGATTGCAAGATGATTGCGCGTAACTATTGGTATGTTGCCATGCTCCTGAGACCATTTCCTCAATCATTGTCTCAATTTCTTGTACATCTTCTCCCAATTGATTGATATTGTTGTTGAGCTCTATTGGTGTATCTGTTGTTGGAGGGAGCTGTGTTCTTTCAAACACTTCAAAGTCCTCAGAAAATTGCATAATAGTGGATTGTACATCATTATGAAGATGGTCATAATTTGTAGTAGCATCTATGTTATTATTCTCGAGGAAGTATTTGTCCACGAAATCTCCAGGATCTACATCATCCATAGAGCTATCTTTCTTATAATCCTTAAAAGCTTGGTAGAGCTTGTCAAGTTGCTCATCCATTATCAACCGATCCAAGACATTGTCTTCTTCTTGAACTGGAAGATTCAAGTCCATGTCTATGGAGTGGCCAAATGAACTCTTACTTCTTAGTACTACTAGTTTTTAGCTGCCTAATCTCTGTTCGTATTGAAACAAGAAAAATGAGCCTCGTTTCTCTATAGCAAACAAGGTGTGTGTGGGGAATATATTCTAGCAACTGGTTGTTAAGTACTAGTACTATACTATACCTTTTAATAAATCATTTTTGGCATTCCAAAAAACTTTAAAAGTTCCAAAATGTTCTATGATCTGAATAAATTGTTAGGAGTAATACTTTCAGACATGAACCACTTTGGTGACTACTATGCTTCCCTTTTGCTTTCTTTTCTATGGGTATTAGACAAACACCAAGACTTTCTTTTAACATATACGTCTGATTTGAGACCTCAAACATTTAACCGGATTGGACTAATAATACTAATTTGTACAAATTTCACTAGACAAATCATAACAAATTGATGTAACTTTTTTCTCTATCGAGCAGTTCTATTTTCCACCACTATAATATAGTAAGACAAGTCCAAGTTTACCTTTTGAACTCCAATAATCAGTTGAATCGTCACATAGTATTAGATGGAGGAGATAATTTTAACTGCCTTGGCATATTGAACATTTAATCATCATTATATTCTATGATCAGGTATTTGTTTAAAGCTCTTTAATTTTCAATTCAAGTAGTCAACGGAAGGTGCCAAGAGCCATGAAGTAAAATGCAGATTCAATAAAGGTGATTTGAACATTTTCTATAAGAAAATCATATGAGTTATTGCAATTTCATCCGATTAAACCAAAATTACTGTTATAGCATCCCTATATATTATTTCGTATAACCACATAAACTTTCGACAAATCTAGCACTTGTGTGAAATTCTGATGTGCCTGTCAAAACTTGAATAATTGCGCTATTTTGCACAAATTTTGAAAACATTGGACAAGATTTAAACAACATCATGTCAAGGGGCCATCTACAGAATTTTCTGCAAAGTTCAACAAAATTTAGACAAAAAATTTCACTCCAGTGTCCTCAAAATTTGACTAGTGCTGCCATTTTATCCTTGTTTAAGATGGTTTTAGCAAAATGACCTCTATTTCGTTCAAGTTATGAATATACAAGTACAACATCTAAGAAAAAGGTCAAAGGACAAGTGTTTCTTGGAAGAATTTTGGAAGAGATTGATAGGGCAATTGTTGCCCATGCATCACTTCAAGATGCCTAGGAGAATGTGGGAAGAGATTCAAGGGCAAGTGTTTCCTAACCGAGAGGGGGTCAAAGGTAAGTAGTGCTGCCACTTATGAGAAATGAGTGGAGGATATGGTCATCATTATAAGATTCAAATGGGTATTTATGTCAGGGATTTATTCATTAAATTTAACGGATGTCATTTTTGTTAAACCCCTATTATGTGGTCAAAAAGGCAAACCATTCCCATGGAGTCATAGTTCTGAAATTCTCCCAATTTTAGATGGGTGATTTATATAAGGATTTTTTACATAAAAGTACAACTTTTAGAACTTAATTACCAAACATAGCAACATTTTAGTAAAATTACCCTATATAGAGGAAAACACAAGTTAATTACAAATATAGCAAAAATATAGCAATATTTTCCCATAACATACTAAACCCTTACATTCTTCCTCATATTCCCTCCACAATCACTTTTGCTCCTCCCATTTTCCCCTGTTTCACTTTTACTCCCACCATTTCCCCCAATTTCACTTTTTTCCCATCATTTCCCCCAATTTCAATTTTCATCCCACTATTTCTCCCAATTGCACTTTAAAATTGTATCAATTCCCGTTTCAGACTGTATCAACACAGTTTCAAACAGTATCATAGTGTTTCAATGTCGTTTCAGATTGTATCAGACAGTTTTAAACTGTACTCTCGTTTCAGACGTATCAACTCTGTTTCAGACTGTATCAGACTGTTTTAAATTGTATCAACTCCCGTTTTAGACTGTATCAACCCCCGTTTCAGACTGTATCAACCCCCGTTTCAGACTGTATTATAGTATTTCAATACCGTTTATCTATCTGTTTCAACTCTGTTTCAGACTTTATCAACTCCATTTCAGAATGTATCACATTGTTTTAATACCGTTTCAGCTGTTTTAAATGCATTTTGGACTATATCAACTTCGTTTCAATACCGTTTCAGATTATTTCGTCTCTATTTCAGACTGTATCATAGTATTTTAATGTCTTTTTAGATTGTGTCATATTATTCCAACACCATTTCAAATTGTATCATACTGTTTCAACAACGTTTCAGACTGTATCACAGTGTTTTAATGTCGTTTCATAATGTATCAAACTGTTTGAACACCGTTTCAGACTGTTTCAACTCTGTTTCTAACATGTTTGTTATTAATCTAGCAAAGAAATTGTTCAAAACCAACATTGAACCAAAAATGAACAAACTTTAATTCTAATAGGCACTATGGGAACACATTTGTTACTAATCTAGCAAAGAAATTGTTCAAAACCAATTTCTCTCCAGCCTATGGATAAATATAAATCTGTCACCAGACAAAGTTGTCGGAGAAACGGAAAAAAAGATGAAGAAAAAAGAAGCTGCACTAGCGACCGGAGAAGAAACATTGTCTCCAACACTGCTCTATAACGAAGAAAGGGTGCGACGTGGATACAAAATCGTTGTCGCCGGCTCAGGCAACCAGATCCGTCAGCGACGGGCAGCAACACCACGCGATGGCGGCGCAGAACAAAGACGACTTGAAACAACGACGGGAGATGGCTGACGCCGTGGGGTGATGGTGGTGGAGGTGGAGGTGGGGTGAGGGCGGCGTCAGGGGTGGGGTTATATGTTTGGATCTGAAAAAAAGGGATAGGGGGAAGTGTTTTAGGATTTTTTTTGGAGAGTGGGGGTGTAAGTGTAGTTATCAAAAATGAAATGGCTTGATTTGAAGAAATGTGCTAAAAAAATATTGCTATGTATGGTAAAATTTTAAAAATATTGTTATTTTTGTGTAATTAGGGATGTATATTTGTATATATATGTAAAATCCCTTTATATAAATAGGACACCTTTTTGCACTCTGTCACGAGATTTGACCCCTTAAGGAAAGTCTTACAAATAGTAGCCACATAAAATAGCTTTTAGAGATCACGGCATCACAAACGCCAGGAGCTTCTTTCTGGCGGTTGCCAGCAATTTTTTCCCAACAAGTACTATGGGGATCAAAATTTTCGCAGCAACACCAAAAATGTCTATTTTGCACAAAAACTTCATTTTAGATGAGAAAGGGCCCATGCAAATAAATTCAAACACATATATTGGAGATTTTTATCCTAATTGACGCTTTAGGGATCTATATGACAAAACATATTGACACTTTTAAAAATACAAAACATGGCGGTTCAAATTAATTACAAAAATAGCATTTTTATTCAAAACATAAACGACATATATAAATATATGTACGTGTATATTCATGTATATACAATAATATACACATGATATATTCGTATGTACAATGATATACAAATTGTGCGTACATGTACATACATATATACACAAAACTATTGGAATTTGTGTAGTAATATAAAAAAAATTATTACAATATTTCGTAAAAGTGAGACAATATTGATCTCTTTTGAAAAGTATTTTCGAACTATTGTATATTTTTGTAAATAGCCCTATAGTATCGTGAACTTGGGTCCACTTACGTATATTTCCAGCAATTTGCTTTCTTGTTCCATACATTTATAACTTCATAAGAATCATATAGTATTGTGGTAGTAAGTGTTTTTGCTGTCGTTTTAGTTCTTGTGTCATCAGTCAGCTTGAACATTAAACCGGTGTCACCAACTTTTGTCCTTACCAACCCAACTGTAAAAATATCACTGCACAATAAAATAAACTACATAATATAGTGAGTAATATATTATACAATCTTTATAACCTAGTGATTCGATAAATATTAAATAATTCCTACGCCATAATATATGCGTGACTAATATTCATATTATTAAATTCCACATAACTAATACATGCATTATCAATACCCACATTATTGATATACATATTATTAATACTCACATTACTAATATCTACATTAATAATTAATACCCGTGTAAAAGAAAAGCCAAATCGAACAACCCCTCAATATTATACAATCTTGATAACCTAGTTCACGAAAACCTTATTGCCCATGAAATGAACTCAGGTCTAAATTAAAACGAATATAATCGTTGCTCTTGTTAACACCCCTAGTGAAAAAGGAACAGACAGGTAGCAACTAGCATCAATATAATTCGTGTCAAATTATCATTTTAAATATGGTTAAATAGTTTAATTGGACCTTTTTACTTTTCTCATTAAGATATGTGTCCTTATACTGGAAATCTTAATTATCTTGGTGTACTAAATGGTCCCCTCAAGAAAATAAATTAGAAAAACTCTCAGCTAGATAATGTGGATTTCAATACAATAGTGTCTATTAGTGCAAGTCCACTTGAATACTTTAATTTTGATGAATTGCTTCACAGTTTTTATTCTAGTGATTATTCAAATGAAAGTGCATATACTTGCTAAACACTTCGTGCTCTTTTGCTGAAAAAGTTTATATCTCTCCACTCAAGTTAATTACTTATAAGTTAATTCCTTAACTGTATATTATCTGACACAATGAGAAAATTGGACTGACACAACATTTTGAGAAGGAATTCCCTCGCCAAAAATGCTCTGCTACGAGCCGTATTCCGAGGGACCACTTGCTAGGGAATTCCCTCTCCATCACGCGTTTGGAGAGGAAAGTCCCTCGCCATTCTCCCTCGTTAAACCATTGATTTCTAGTAGTGTTATATAGTATCTAAAATACATCACAGTCTTTACGTTTGCAGTATTACTAACCGAGAAGTAAAAAAAAAACTTGTTTTCGGCAACTCTTCAAATACTAAAAAGCATTGTGATGTAAATTAAATTTGTTTAGTTTTTCATATATTAAACTTTTAAAAGCTTAGTACGTCTCTGTCTTTAAGATTTTGAGGCTCATCGTTTTACTTTTTGAGAGATGGAGTAGTAAGTATAGCAAGTGGCTATGAAGTCGGCTCCATTAATTCAAAGTAAGAAAATGACATGTAAATATATGTAGGGCATGGAGGGGCGTGGTTTGTAAGTAGATTAATCAGAGAATTGAAGGGACCATCGTCACAATACTGTCTGAATATTTGAGATCCTGGCGATATTGGAGGTCAAGTTAGGATTTGAAGTTTTCAATTCCATAATTCTAGAACTTTTAAGTTAGCAGATTCTAAATTAATAAATATACATAAAATATATCAAAATTAGTGATTCGGCCAAACCTCATACTATAATGCTAGCTCCGCCACTGGGTTGGGTGGCTTACTTGATGGCTGAGGCAAATTTATTAAGTATAATAACAAGAGATTTCTAGTTTATTCGAACTTAGGTACTCCTACTTAAAACTACAAGTAACAAAATGAATACTCCTTCTGTTTCATTTTATGTGTCATAGTTTGATTCGGTACAGAGTTTAAGAAATAAAAGAAGAGTTTTGAAATTTGTGGTCTAAAATGAGACATATATATTTGTGTGGTCATAAATCATTTCATTAATGGCAAAACTGTAATTTTGAAGTTAGACTGTTACCAAATTTAGAATGCTGCCATTCTTTTTGGAACAGACTAAAAAGGAAATACTGCCACATAAATTGGAACGAAGGAGTAAAAGAAGTGGGGAGCATGACAGGTACGAGGGTACAATAAAGTCAGAATTTCTGTGTTCCGACACGTCTTACCAGTCAATAGTCATAAGTCACATGTACGGAAAAGTTTCTCCACTTCCACACAACATTTCAGAACTTCTTTACTTTTACTAGGAGTACTTAATTACGAATTAATATGAGCAAACTCTATAATTTCTGGAAAAAAAAAAAAAACATTTTGGGAGTTCGGATAACATCAAGAACATATTCTTGAAGAGCTTTACTTACCGTTTGGATATTGATTTGATGAAATTTGACAAAACTAAATTCAAGAGGTAAAATAATATTTGGAGGTTGAAATTGTAATTAAACTTTGAACATAACTTCCGTCGAAAACAGTTAAGCTTTTTTTCGTAAGAGCAAAAATGATTTTGTTAAAAAGTAAGTCCAAACTAGTTTTTGAAACATCAAAAATATCTTAAAATTTCTTCCTAACTGATCATGCTATAAACAATGTTTCAAATATTAAAGGAAAATTTTTTCATATCCAAACGACTTAATGCTCTATAAACTAAGATAGCAGACACTTGGTTTTGT
The DNA here is from genome assembly GCA_029990175.1 of Petunia secreta. Taxonomy (NCBI): domain Eukaryota; kingdom Viridiplantae; phylum Streptophyta; class Magnoliopsida; order Solanales; family Solanaceae; genus Petunia; species Petunia secreta. The sequence goes on along the minus strand of JARKIP010000028.1, from coordinate 5,288,972 downwards.
AGTCTTTTACGAATGTAATTTTAACTAAATAATAATTTCACAACAGATTGGTAAAAAAAAAAAAAAAAGGTACCTTTAATTTGTAGGGTTTCTTTTTTAATATTCAAGTTGTATGCATAGGAGACCATTTTCTTCAATAGTCTTTATAAGTTTGTCTACTACTCTCTCCGTTCCAATTTATTTGATATCATTTTCTTATTCGTCTGTTCCAAAAAGAATGACAACATTCTAAATTTGGTAACAACTTCAAAATTACAGTTTTGCCATTACTGAAATGATTTACAATCACACAAATATCTTTGCTTTATTTTACAGTACAAGTTTCAAAAATCTTTTTTTATTTCTTAAATTTTGTGTGGAGTCAAACTATGACACATGAAATAGAACGGAGGGAGTAGTAGTTGTATGACATTTTACATGAGTTTGGTAACATACATAAGAAATCTAGGAAAATAATACTAATAGGTCTTAACAGAGGTAATTTATTATTAAATTTGTAAGTGCATTTATGATAGACAAACTGACAAAGCAAGAAGAGAGTCATCCTTTGATCAAGTAACCAAAAAAAGAAAGGGAGTGAAAAATCAAGACTTGGTTTATGATTACCGAATTACTAATAGAGGAAAGTGAAAGAAAATAACTGACTGTTTGGCCATATATGGTATTCCTTAGGAAGGATTTTGGCCATAAAAGGAATATGTGCAATACTGCAATAGCAAAAAGGAAATAATACTAAGTAAAGAAGTGAAAAAGAAAATGAAAGGGATATATATGTAGCTCACTTTCTCATTTATCATCTTCAAAATATTCTCTCTCCATAAATCATTGGTCTAACTATTCCCATATAAATGTTGATTTCCAGAAGAGCTGCACTCTAACCAATTAAATCTCATATCCTAACAGTTAAGGTAATAATTTCAAGATCCATTGTTTCAGCTTTTAGGTTCTTATAAATCTCTATCATTTTCCTTCTTGGTATACATCTTACTACTTCCTATCTCTGATTTTGCAGGAACCTTGTAATTTCTGAATCTCTTCTATTACACTTCTTTGAGCTCCCTTTTCTTGGATTACAGCTTCTTTAATTTTCCTTATCTCTTTTACTTTTTCTAGGGTTAATAGGTCTACAGTGTTAACAAGTTTTTTATTTTTTTAACTCCTTGTCCATGATAAGAGGTACAAACATTCTGAAAAATTCCATTATATTTTATTAATATAAAATAAGGAAATATTCTTGTCTTGACACTGGTCAATTTTATGGAGAAAGAACTAGGTTTCTTAAAGATGTTTTTATTGACTTCACTGCACGTAGATCTTTTAACTTCTTATTATTTTATATATCACCTACTACTTCAATCTTTGACTTTGTGAAATGAAATGGTATTAGGTGAAAATGGTGAGACAAAAGATTCAGATAAAGAAGATTGACAACTTAACAGCAAGGCAAGTGACATTCTCAAAGAGAAGAAGAGGGCTTTTCAAGAAAGCTCAAGAGCTCTCCACTCTTTGTGATGCTGATATTGGACTCATTGTTTTCTCAGCTACTGGAAAACTTTTTGAATATTCAAGCTCCAGGTTAATTTACCTTCTTTCTCCACTTTATTTCAATTTCTTGGTTACGTCCATACGTTGTTAATTAGAGTACAATTTATTGTTCCAATAAACAAAAATCAAACCAATAGTACGTATGATCATGATGTAGTTAAGTTTTATCTCAATCAGTGGGTGGGTTGATTTCCTTTTTGGTTGCAAGTACGTATTGTTCACTAATCAATGAAAAATATGTCTTTTTTGGGGGGTTTAAAAAGGCCCATGACTTGCGTGTCAGATATCTAAGTACTTTTCTTTTGTGTCAGATATATGGAGAGTTCCACACCTTGGAGAAATGATAGTACAAAGCTAGATAAATCTATATATGGTGTTAGATTTTTTCGCTTTACTCCGTTTAAATGCTTCTTTTCTTAAGAAGTACAACTCGTGACTGGAAATTTTCCAGGTTATATTGGTCTGTTAACTTATGTAAAAGAAATAAAGTACTGCATATACTCCATATTAAAGTTTAATTTCCCATCGTATACATTTGATTACCCTACACGTTCCTTTGTCATTTTTACAAAAAATTGTTATCTTTATGAAATTATATGTAATACTCCTAAGAATTTTCTTATAAAACTGTGTTAATGCCTGGTCAGAGATATCATTGTACTTGTATTCGTCATCTTTCAAAGGAGTATTTGCTGTGTATCTTTCGTACATTTTACATTACATAATAAAAGATCAATGGAATAATATCCTTCAAGATAGTGAAGAGGTCCGTACATTCAATTGTGAGACAACTCCTCCTGTATGAACTCATATTTGCTAATGCTGCATGATTATGTTAGCTAAGAAAACACATTGAGAATGCTGAAATCTTGTATAAAATTGAGATTACATTGAGATTACATCACTCCTAATTTAGTTTATGTACACTCGACTATGAATCTTTTTTGTTGTCAGTCACTTCCCTAATCAGGTCTAGTTTGAAGTGTTGGTATTAGAAGCATTGTTGTCACTAATGTGTCACATAATTCAAGATTTTTCTCTAAGATAATCTACGCATAGTCAGTGATAATCTTGTTTAACGATGTCATCTTATGTACATGTAATGACAATTGGTAGGATTCTATGATCAGGAAAAGAAAAACAAAGATGATAAAATAGTTAAGAGGCGCGAGGACAACTGGTAGGAAGATATGTGGTGAGAATTGTGGAGTGAATTATCATGTCCAATGGAGATATAAATTAAATTTCACATTTAATACAAGTAAGGGAATTTGAGAAGAGTCAATATTAATTATACTCTACGGTGAAGATCAATGAGGAGGGTTATAACATCTTATTAAGTTTTTAGAGACATTAATGGAATTATCACTAAGTAAAGTACTTCCTGTTAATCTTAAGAAGACTCTAAATGCAATAGTTTCAATGCGTTTATGGAAGAATCATAGATGCAACTGTAGTTGTTAACTGGTGGATTCTATGAGATCAAAAAAGGGCTGGGCGACTTTTGTGAAAACTCAACCTTAAAAAGAATTATGATCATGTTAACTGAAAATTTCTGAAATTTGTGATGCTGATCATAAAGATGACTTTTGTAAAAATAAAAAGGATGGAGAAGGTAGACCTTGTATATTTAGGGCTAGTTACATACAAAGTACCTTAACTTATAGTAGCATAATTGCAAGAAAATCATCTCTAATCTTTCAGAGTAGATAATTATGCAACTTTCACTTAATTCCCTCAAGATCCATTAAATTAAAGTATTAGGGGAAATTTCAATGGCTCGTGTTTTCTTTTATACTCACTCTTACTTTAATTTTCTGTAATGCAACGTTTTAGATGAAAAATATTCTATTTGCTATTCCAGAACTATCATTTTGAGTTTGTTTTTTGGAATTAATTAGATTTATATGATTTGCATTAATTAAACTATTCAGTTCTCTATTCTGATTTGCATATACTCTAGGGATCTATTAGTGATCTAATTTAATGCACTTTTATTAAGTTGACATGATTTCACTACTCAAATTCTCCCAAATATTGAGAGCAACAACAATTACTACATCTCAATCTTAATTAAATCAGGATTAACTATGTAAACTCAATAACTATATTACACCATTTAAATTTATCTCACACAAATATTACATAAATACAAATAAAAAATCTTAATCATGTTTAATCTTTTTCCTATTTTTCCAACTCTACTCAGCTCTGATACCTACAAACGCTTGCATGTAATCCACACCATAAATAGATGCATGTGTTACCGTGATGCCACCGACCTCACATCTGTCGACAGGCATGTTCAGGTCACCTTAATTAAGTTAATTAGATAATAATTAACTAGAATCAATATTTAAAAGCTTACAGAACTTCACATTTTAAAAGTGTTAGAGAATTTTGTAGGTTAAACTAGTATATAATCTAAGACAAATAGTATCCAGAAGAATTAATGACATAAGATTGACGAGATTCAGCCAAAGCTATGTCATCGGGGCATTTAAAACAAAAAAGAATACAAGAGTATAAAAGATCTCATCTAGTCACGAGCCAACTCCTCCTTAGTGTTAGTGACACACAAATAGCCTGTGCGGCACCCGTAGTCCTACCTGATTACAAGCCAATCTATTGCAATCACAATTTAGAAAGCTTGCCCAGAGGCTTAAGTTTCAATTGTGTCGCCCAAAGGTTTATCCCTTGTGTGCATGTCGTATGCGCAAACTTGGGATTCGGCTAAGGTCGTGTCAGTCCCTCGCCTAAGGACTAAGCATCGCTCCTGCGGGCACAGTGCCAAATGTATCAAGCTTGTCACTTGCCTTGTGCTCTGGCACTTGGTTATGCTTTGCCTGAGTATGAGAACTCTTAAGCCAGTGGCCTTTGTCTTGTGCGTCTTTCATGTGATGCACCACAATGTCTTAGGCATTCCCAAGCATAGTTTTTACAACATACATCCCTCCCAAATAATGCAGTGTCACCCCACGATTACATATCTAGGCCAATGGACCTCCACTTGCAAGGATGAATATGAACCCATGCAAATGCTTATGATAAGTCAACACACGAGGCTCTTAATGATGGCACCTTAAGTACTTAATTGTCTTTATCTTTCCCGAAGACAACATGCGAGGCATTGTCTTTCCCTATGTCAAGCCTTTGGCACTCGTTGAGCACCCATAGCTGGCTCCTGGCCACGCGCCGTTATATAGTTTTCTAACTTGAACAGATATCTTGGGCACTCCTAAGAGATGCCCAAGCAGGCCTTCGAGGATCCTTTCAAGTTTCAAGGCAACTCAGTCGATGCAACATCCCAACGACTCACACGAGGAGGGTTGGTTGGTTATCACCATTCATACCCCCATTATATATGTCTAAAAGAAAAAGCATTGTCCTAGTAGTTGACATGTTTTGTCTCGACAGTTATATTGTCGTTTTTCTCTCAATTTCGATATCTAAATGAGGCGACCTTTGTATATAGCCTTCGTAAGCTTTGATATGCCTTTCTAAAGTTTTGCATAATTACGATAATGCCACTGATCTTTGGCTAAGTCAAGCCCTTAGGTAAACAATCTTTTCATGATCACATATTTGGAATGCACACTTTATAGCATCTTAGGAATAAGGTCTTCAACTGATTTCCCAAGATTCCAACTAAAAGCTAAAAAACTTGTGGTATTGTCACTTTTTGTCCGCACATTGCTCGCACTGCTGACACTCCTTCAGCACACGACTAACACTCATCCGCACGACTGACATTCTTTTAGCCGGCCCGCATTCGTAGTCATGACCCGACACCAAGGTACCAACAAATTAAAGGCGCCGCATGCATTGAGGCCTGAGGGCGTATCTGATGGATTGTGATCTGTACATGATTGTTAAATACCACAAGAAATAACATACATTTAAATCTAGCTAGTTTGATCCCCTAGTGCAGGAGATCTTCCCAAGGATGTATTTTTTTCAGTGTCCGCGAGGACATCGACAAATGGGATCTCATGTACTGCTTATCTTCTTTCACCGTGGGTGTAGGATCAAACTAGATGCTTAAATTTATGTTATTCCTTGTGGTATTTAACATTCATGAATTGATCCCAATCCATTATTACTAATCTAAACATCCACATAAACCCTTTAATTCCTATGGTTGAGAAAGTTCAGTCCTGTTCAAAGGTGATCTTAGATCTCTAGTTTGAAGTTGATTGTCTATTGTTATATAATCTTGCACACAGTATGATGCAACTGATTGAAAAGCACAAGATACACTCAGAAAGGGATATGGATAATCCAGAGCAACTGCAATCTTCTAACCTTCAGGTAATACCATTAATTCTCTCTTACTTCTCAGACATCATTTAATGACAAAGTTTAACCTCCACTTTCAAAGGGATCAGTAGTGGTTCTAACTCTACAATTACTGGAATCTCATCTTATCTGATGGTTTCATAAACTTGAGCATTTCTTATACGAACAGTTCATGAGCAGTTAATAAGAGACCATCATGAGATGTACTACAAGCCCTTGTTTTAGATCTCAATTTCCATCTAACTAACTTACTGACACAAACAAATGTTTAATTTCATATTTCAGTGTCAGAAGAAAACTTATGGAATGCTTAGCAAGGAATTTCTAGAGAAGAATCGAGAGTTGAGGTATTGAGTTGGTATTGTTTTGAGTGATCCAAATTTAATATATGTCTATTGTTGAAAAAGAAACTATATCTTCTATAAAGACGCATCCAATTTTTGCAAGAATATAGATACATGCATTCATTAATTGAATAGATATTCAGTCTTCATTGAAGGACACATCTATTGATGAAAAGATACACATTTTATGTTTCACTCTCTATAAATACCTATTCTAGCACCTAAAATATGAACTTTTGGTATCTTGAAATTTTCATCTTTTCACTCTTCATCATCTTTTCAATCTCTTCAAGAGTCCAATCTCTTCACACAGTCTACTTCCTGTAAAGCAGTTGATAAGATTAAGAGTTTTCCGTGAACTTTTTTCGAGTGGACATTAGAAGACTACTAAGTGGTTCATTGTATTTATGAAATACTCCTAGGACTTTATTTTGTTATTGCACCAGGGTAGTGACAAAAATCTACTCCGAAAACAACTCCTTTGGTAGTGTCTCGAACCAAATTTTCACGCCCAAAACTCTTATTTTTTGTTGTTATTTTTGTGTCCTATTTATTTTGTTATTAAGAGTTCTAAGAATAAGTACTTCCACCTCTAATATTCTCCAACAGTAAGAACCATGGCCAGTAAATATATATATCTACCTTACTGTTGCAAAAGTTTACCTGATTGTAGTAATATCAAAATCTAATGACTTATTTTATATGCTATTAAAAAAGGACTAATTATATATGCTAGGCAAATTAAAGGAGAAGAGCTGCAAGGACTTGGCTTGGAGGAGTTAATGAAATTGGAGAAATTAGTCGAGGGAGGAATAAGTCGTGTCATGAAAATGAAGGTCCTACTTGCTCTCCATCTTCTGTTTTCCTTTTACACTGATGAGATTTACTAGGGCATAGGTTGATTTCCATTAACTTGGGATTTTGTGTGTCTTTTAGGGTGACAAGTTTATGAAAGAGATTAGTTCCCTCAAGAAAAAGGCAAGCATTACTTGAATATTTCTCTACTTTTCAATGGAATTTGTGTCTTTTATTCAATCATGGATTTAGGTTGGTTCTTGGAAAATTATAGGAAACGTGCTAATGTTTGGTAGAACTTTTATCACCTTATAAGTAGCTTTTGATATGCAGGAAGCTCAACTGCAGGAAGAGAATTCACAGCTGAAACAACAATCAGAAGTAAATTAATTAAGTATTGTGCAATGTTTTTTTTTTTTTGGGAAAATAATTCACTTAAATTCTCTCTTAATTCATACTAAATCATTGAATCTCTGGCAGCAGGCAAGATTGAGCCAAAATAATGCAGCTGAGCCAGGACTTTCGTCAAACTCCATTAACTGTCGCAGTTTCGTTTATGGTGATCATCAGGACTACAATGACTCAGATACTAGCCTCAAGTTAGGGTATGTTCAAGTACCGAAAATACTTACCCGTACTCGGTTTCCATAATAAACCATTATAGTTTAATATTAACACTTACAAATTAAAGTGAGAATACGTATTACTTTACTATGCTTAAGAGATAAATGCGTATTTAGAAAATGCATATAATTACTATATGTATAATTTGTCTTCCTTGGTTTACAGTAAATATAGGCATCAAGTTATATGGTTTTCCTTAGAAGTACTATATACGGCTTCTCTTTGGACAATCTTCACGTATCGTACATTCGCTCATTTAATTTGCTGAACCGTTAATTTGCAGGTTGCCTTTTCCTTATTGAGCTTGATATGAGAAATGGAGATATATATAGTTACTCAATCAAGAAAGTGTGATTTTCTGTTGATGCATCATATATATGGTGAAATGTATAAATTGATTAAACCCCAATTGACTAGACCTTTGAAAACTTTGAAATCACTGAGTTATTGATCAGGAATCAAGGGTTTAAGAGTTTAATTGGAGACTAATGTTGTTGACAACAATGTAGATAGCTCGATACTTTCGTTTGATATATATTCATCTTTTTTGTGCTGGAGATGGCTGGTTTGTCAACTGTTTGATGCAGGTTAGTTAAAGTTGAAAATAAATATATATTCTAAAATAAGCTTTTCCTTTATTTAATTTGTGGTCAGAAGTTGAATTATGAATATATCAGCAAATCAATGAATAGATGTCAGATCAAGAATTCTAATGTTCAACGTAACTGCCATAAAAGTGTGGTTAGTACTTATTACTTAATTAGTAGCAAACCTTATGCGTTGCAGTACTAATTTTAATTTGCATTAATTGTTGCAACGTAACTATTGTAAATACATTCTTACAAAATATTTACAATAAGAACACTAAGGGTGGGTACCAAGCATGCTGCACCAATAATGAATTGCTTTGCAGAATCATATCAACTGCCTAGAAAACAATTTAAGGGAATTGACCAATACGTAACTTTTGAAACAATAAGATTCAGAGAATTGGCCATTGGGTAGCTCACTTTTTCTTTAATAATCATATGCTATGTTAAGACTATTGGCCTGATTAATTAGGTTCAAGCTAAGAAAAGTCGTTAGTACTCCCTCCGTTCCAAAATGATTGTCACAGTTCGGATTTCGAGAGTCAAACGAGTTTAGCTTTGACCGTAATATTTTTATATGTCTTTTAAATATTTTGAATTATTAATTATTGTGACTTATAGTACTTTTTATGTAGTTTCTAAATATATAAACATCGTTACAAAAAACTTAAAGATTATATGTTTAAATTCACGGTCAAAATGAACTCGTTTGACTCTCGAAATCCGAACTGATGACAATCATTTTGGAACAGAGGGAGTACTTCCTATCTTAAACTCAGAATCTTATGTTGAACATGGAGGAACCCTCACCCTTAATTATCATCCCACAACAACTATGATATCGTCTTGTATGCTTGCTGTGGCTTCTATATTACAGTTTCATTGTTGGAAATTTTACAGAAGTAGGACACTCAGGCGGCACTCTCACATTTTTGTCTTCCATAAGAAATTTTTTTAAGCTCAATCACCAGATATTAATGAAAATATTCCTGGCAGGTCTTGGCTATAGCTATCCATTTTTGAACTAAAGATGGCACATATCTACAGATCCCCTAGCAGGCTTTAACAATTGAGGCTAAAAATAAAAGAGTTTTTTTATAGGGTAAAAAAATGTGAGGTAGCGCCAAAAAAATATCTATTGGATGCAAATACTTGTTAATTGTTGTTTTCACATTCATAAAAAAAAAAGGATTTTTTACATAAAAGTACAAGTTTTAGAGTTTAATTACCAAACATAGCAATATTTTAGTAAAATTATCCTATATAGAAGAAAACACAAGATAATTACAAATATAGCAAAAACATAGCAATATTTTCCCATAACATATCAAACCCTTACATTTTTCCTTCTATTTCCCCCACTATCACTTTTGCTCCTCCCATTTCCCCTATTTCACTTTTCCTTCCACCATTTCTCCCAATTTCACTTTTACTCTTCTTATTTTCTCCAATTTCACTTTTTCTCATCCATCCTCAATGTATCTCGTTGAATCTCACTATTTCAGCACCGTATCAACTATTTCAGCACTGTATCTAACTATTTAATTGTTGTTTTCACATTCATAAAAAAATAGATATTTTTATGCTAATTGACGCATTAAACAGTTAATTTACAAAAAATACCGACATTATTGAAAAATTATACAACATACCAACATTTACAATATTATCATTTTTCCTTCTCTCTAACTGAAAACCCTAACCTTCCCTATTACTTTCTCTCTCTTCCCTCTCCCTTCCCTCTCACTGATCGGCGGCCCCCTCCAACTATTCCCCGTCGCCGGAGTTCCCTTTATCCCATCTCTGTCGCCGGAGTTTCCCTACTCCCATCCCTGTCGTCACAGCGGCTCGTCGCCGGAGTTCCCCTACCCCTACCCCGGCGCTGTTGCTGCTGTGTTGTTGTTGTTGTGTTGCTGCTGTTACATTGCAGCGTCGGCGATGGCGTTGATCTGCTCAGGTCGCCGGCGCTGCTTTGTTGTTAGGAATTTTTGTGAAAATTTGTTATACAGAGCAGCAGTGATGGTGGATCCGGCGAAGGGGCTGTTCAGATCTCATTTTGTCCCTTTGTTTTTTTTGTTTTTTGAATTTTCCGGTGGTACACGGCGGAACTACGGTGGTTGTGGTGTATGATTGGCGTTTGTGGACTGTATGGAATGTATGTGATGCGTATTTTCATTGTATGTGCGGTGTATGCACTGTATATACAGTAAATATACACCAGACATAAAATGAATATACACTTGTCATACAATAAATACACAACACATAATGATTTGTTTTAGTGTGTATGTCCGGTGAATCAACACATATACACTGTCCATACAGTGTCCATACAAAAAATATACAAACATATAATTAGTGTATGTGTGTGTATCTACTGTTTTTCACTGTCCATACACTGTCCATATACCAGATCTACAAAAAAAAAATTAAAAAAAAAAAAATCCGGTGACTGGCGGCCGGCGGTGACTAGGCGGCGCCTCCGCCTGGGGTGGTAGCAGTGGGGGGGGGGGACAATAGGAAGAAGGAGGAACCCTAATTTATTAGTTTTGTTGATTTTTGTATATAATGTGTAAAAAAATATTGGTATTTTTTGTAAAATGGAATAATGTTGGTATTTTTTGTAATTTTGGTGTTAAGATTGTATATATTTGTAATCTCCCAAAATATATATATATATATATATATATATATATATATATATATATATATATACCCTACATACCACATGACTATCCTAATAGCTAAATTATCAAAAATAACAATACTTTTACTATATTTACAATACATAACAATAGCTTTCAAAAATACCCTACATATCATTTTTTCATTTCACACTCTTCCCCAAACATAAAACCCTAATTGATTCATCTCTCATTCTCTCTCCTCCTCCACCCACCCACACCACCTAGTCGTTGTCCCCCTCCCCTCGCCGGCGACCAGCTCCCATCACCGGTTGCTGCTGTTGTTCGTTATTGTTGCTGTTGTTGTTCGTTATTGCTCTGTGGTGCTGCTGCACCGCAGCGGTAGCGCACCATTTTGCTCATTTTTCCAGCCTCAAGCTCCGATCTGCTCCTTTTTTTTCTTCCTTTTTATATGTATATATATTGGTATGTGTATGTATAAATTTGTATTTATTTATATAACTACGTATATCTTTGTATGTTTTGTATATAAATGTCTATCTGCACTTTTGTATGTGTATGTTTTAGTATATATGTGTATGCTATTTGTATGCTTTATGTATGTGTATGTCTAGAATAAATTTATTTTATAGTTTTTTTTATATCTTTGTATGTTTGTGTATATTTTTTTATATGTTTGTCTATGTTTGGTTATGTATAGTTTCAAAACATTATTTTTTATAATTTTTCAATCTATAAATGTGTAATTTTTTGTGTGTTTCATTTTGTAGATCCAAAGAATTCAAAAAATTCAACAAAATTCGGTGGCGGCAGTGGCGGTCGGCGGCGGCTGTCCGGTGGCCGGAGGTGGCTGGCCTGTGGCTGTGAGTTGTGGCAGCAGCCCCAAGGGCAGTGATGGGTGGAGAAAGTAGGAAGAATGAGATAAAACCCTAAATTTGTAAGTATTTGTTGAAACTTGTATATGCTATGTAAAAAAACTATTGCTACGTTTTGTAGGTTGGTAAAGCATCAATATTTTTTTGTAAATATAGTGTTAGGGTTGTATATTTTTGTAAATCTCCGTATTTTTTATTTTTTTGGGGGGTCAAATTTAAATAGATTTGAAATTCAGTTATTATGGGAAGTTATCGTTAAAGATCCGCTGAAGACCCGTTCTACGAAACCGCCACATGCTCTCCCTCCTTAACATTCCCGCGCTCTTTGCTTTATTTCCATTCTCATTAATTAATAATCCTCTAATCATATTTTTCTCAATCCACATTAACAAATTCAATTAAAGTTAATAAACAGTACGTAGCGATCAAATTATGGATGAAGAATACGACGTGATTGTTCTAGGCACTGGCCTTAAAGAATGCATCCTCAGTGGCCTTCTTTCAGTTGATGGACTCAAAGTACTTACTATTTCATTTCCTCCTTAATTATATTTCTCTTATCACACCGATGAGTGCACCTCGATCGAACTTTATTAGCTTGTGAGGACATAATTAAGTAAATAAAGTTGTGTTCTCTCTATCAGCTTAATCTTTTAGATGCGATGGTCGCACTTTTCAACAGTTGCATGCATTTATATATCTTCTAGTTTAAGTTTCTAGGATATTGCTAGATCCATGCTTGTAGATTTGAGTTTGCATGAATGAGATGTTTGCTAATCTATATTCTTAAGTTGGATTGATTTGTTATTTTCTTTTCGTTATGAGAAGGGAGCATAAGTTAATTTGAGTCCCGCATCGGTCATGGATAAAAATAACTCTTTTTATGTTATTGGGCTCCTCATTTCTTGAGTTAATTTTTCGGGTTGAGTTAGCATTATGTTTAGAGGGACTATCCAATGGATACATATGCAAACTCAGAGCAAGTCTAGATCCTATTCGCTATATATAAGTCTTGCACTGACAACTCTGGTAGTATTTGGGAGATCTTTTGTATGTCTACCAGATTTCAGATCATTGAAATTCATTATTTACTTCATGTCAATGGAGAAAAGTAAATGGTATAGTTGTCGTTGTGACAAATTGTATGCATTCTGTTTATATATTTACTCATCTGCATGTACTTTCTGAATTAGTTATTCAAGAACTTCACATGTAAACTCGGATGGCCTCAGGTACTTCATATGGACAAAAATGACTATTATGGAGGAGAGTCAAGTTCACTCAATCTAATTCAGGTAACCTCTTCACTATGGAACTTAAATATGAACTAACATTTGTCAAAAGCTCTTCGCTCTTCAGTCTTGACTCCTGATTGGGACTTGTCCTATATATTAAACATCGAGTAAATTTGAAATAGACATTGACATAACTTAAATGCCAGTTCCATCTTTAAGCTTGCAGCTAACATCAGCATAACACACCATCTTAAATTTTGTAGCTATGGAAGCGATTTAGGGGAAACGACAAGCCACCAGAAGAGTTAGGTACAAGTAAGGAATACAATGTTGACATGATTCCCAAGGTAAATAGTTCAGTGTCTAACTAATTTTGATTATGTTTTCTTTCCACTGCCTGTTGCCACTTTTTGACATCGGATCCTTGTTTATTCACCTTCCTGATAAGTTAAAAGGATTTAGGCATCTCTACTTGAGTATAAAAATGAATTTAGTTCTCACTTATTTACGTAATTATATGCTCTGTTGGATAATCACTTCTTACAGAAATCAGCTTAAGTTAATACGCATGCAAATAGTATAATGTTAATCTGTTACAGAGACGATCATGAGCTATAATTACATCCAGTTCAAGGAAAGCTGCAACTTTAAGTTAGAGAAAATAAATGAAACTCATAACCTGAGCTAGCAACTATCTCATTTGCAGACAGTTGGTCAGAATGAGCTAGTTTACTGAAGTACTTCCACCAGGGAGAGAGTTTACGATATGCTTAGAAACCTAAGGAATATCGCGTACTTTACTTTGGAGTTTGGAGAACCTAGCAATCTAGCATATTGCAAATTGGAACTTTGATATGTTGACTCTTGCCTGCTGATCATACAAGTTTTGCCAAGAGCTTTGGCATGTTATAAAGGTTATTAATATTGCAGTAGTTATGATATGTAAGAAATTATTTAAAGATAAAGCCATTGCTCAACCTTCTTATGATATGTACGAAATTATTTAAGGATAAAGGTATAGCTCAAACCTTTTCTAGTATCTTGATTCGCAGCGATGTGAAACAGACATGTATATTCAACAGCATTCTACATTTTATAAAAGATTTTGAAGCCAGACACACTGGTCTTGATAAAAATTGGAACCAGAGACACTGGACTTGATAAAAAATCGAAACCAGACACACTAGTGCAATTAGTAGTCTCTTCTTTAGGAAGTTGACAAAACCTCTTCTCTTCCTATTAGTGACAGACTATGATCACCAAAGGGACACGGAATATAGACGTAAAGATAAGATAGTGGGCATGAAAGAGTGCTGTTGTTATCATGAAAACCTCCAAACTGTATCATGCTTAGTTTTGACTACTGGCCATCTATTATATTTTTTAGATCTATCTGAAATGCTTTATAAGTATGGTCTGATGTCCTGTAGTTCGCAATGGCAAATGGTACTTTGGTCCGTGTGCTCATCCACACCGATGTTACCAAGTATTTGAACTTCAAGGCCGTGGATGGTAGTTTTGTCTACAACAAAGGGAAGGTATGTTTGTTGAAGCACTATGGGAGTCAACTTCTGTTTTTACTTTTTTTTTTTTTTTTTTGTAGCAAGCTCTTATTCTGAATTAAACTTCTAAACTGCTATAATTAGATCTACAAAGTTCCAGCAACTGATGTTGAAGCTCTGAAATCCCCATTGATGGGGCTATTTGAAAAGCGCCGAGCTCGGAAGTTTTTCCTTTATGTGCAAGATTTTGAAGAGAGTGATCCCAAAACTCATGAAGGGATGGATTTGAACAAAATCACTGCAAAAGAATTCATTGCGTAATTTTCTTTCCTCCTGTGCTATTGATTTATTACCTGGCTCAAACACAGTGGTGAAGGCTGCACCCCTTGTGAATTACAATTAGAAGCAGTTTCTTCCACTCTTTGGTTAGTTGTTCATAGTAATATTGTTTATTCAGGAAATATGAACTTGAAGATGACACCATCGACTTTATTGGACATGCCTTGGCACTCTATACAGATGATAACTACTTGAACCAGCCAGCTATGGATTTTGTGAAGAGAGTAAAGGTGCCAAAACGTTTGACTTGATCAGTTTAGTATTGCAGAAAAACAATTGTTTTGCTGAAGATATCACTACCAGCTTCTTTTGCTTCTTAACTGTTATGGTGATTGCGAACCTAGTTTAATAGTGGAAATTAATAGAGCATTGATATAAATCCTGTGATCAAAGATGTAGCGTAGACAATGATTAATTTTTTAATTATGAGTGTCCAGTGATAGGTTCATGATAGGTCTTCCATAAAATGTTCTAGTGAATCTATTTGAAATGCCATATGCTAGAAGTATGTTTTGATGATAATACCACACCCGTCATATGAACATTATTATTTTTGCAACTCATAAGTATAAGAAAACCAAATTGTTTGATTACATAAGCTATGCTTTCCTCTTTTTGAGATAGAATTTATATGCTTGGCACTCTGATGATCAATGCTTGAAAAAGGACTCCTTTTTCCTCTCTCTCTTTTAGTATGAATTGAGATGCTTATTTATAACTGTCAACTGTGTTTGAAAAGTTATTCAATGACTACTTCGACTTGGTTTTTAAAGCTATATGCAGAGTCTTTAGCACGCTTTCAAGCAGGATCCCCCTATATTTATCCAATGTATGGACTGGGAGAATTGCCGCAGGTTTGTCTCCTTGGGTATCTTTTGTCATTTATGTTTGAGCAAATCTAAGTAGTTTTCTGTATTTGATTGGTGACCCATTTTCAGGGATTTGCACGTCTGAGTGCAGTTTATGGAGGAACTTACATGCTAAACAAGCCACAGTGCAAGGTAATGATCAAAACCATCTCTAGCTCATTTGGATGCTTAACAATCTGTTTAGCATTCAGAGTGTGGCTCACCAATCTTCCAGTCCCAACATTGAAGTGCTCTTCTCACCTGAAGGAAGAAAACAATTCTAAATGGAATCAAGATTAGCTATCCTCCTGTTGTAATTTTCAGTAGGGCATATAATTGTTATAAGGAACGCTGAGATGATGTGCACTGAGCTGGCTGCTCTACTTCTCATGCTGAAAAAAGCTTCACACTGAGTTAAATTTGACGTGAACACTCAGTTTCTTGACTGCAGGTGGAGTTTGATGATAGTGGAAAAGTTCTTGGTGTGACTTCTGAAGGAGAAACTGCTAAATGCAAGAAAGTTGTTTGTGATCCCTCTTATTTACCTGATAAGGTACCATTTCAAATGACAAATACTAACTAATATGTCCAGGCTTTCTGCACAGTCGTTTTATGGATTAAAAATTTGCTTTAATCATGTGCCTCGCAAAAGAGAATTATATTATTGATTTCTGTCGTCAATTTATTTAATACAAATAAATAATGCAGGTCCAGAAAGTTGGGAAAGTTGCTCGTGCAATTTGTATAATGAGCCATCCGATCCCTAATACTAATGATTCTCATTCAGCCCAGGTCATTCTACCACAGAAACAACTTGGTCGCAAATCAGACATGTATGTTTCCTAGTTTTCCAGATTCTACTGAATTATCATATCACTGTGGTATTGTAATGATGGATGTCTCTGACAGTCCAAGCTTTCTGCTTTTAAAGATAAGAGCACAAAGCATCCTAATTCTGACCTTACTTATATATGCCACTGACTTTAAAATAAGTCCTCTTTTCTCTAAACAATTGTTGAGAATTGATCACTGATTGTTAAATCCTAGATTTTATTAGGCGCCATTTTATTACATATTCAATATACCTGTTCTGCTGTTCTGAGAAATACTGAAAGATGCTTTAGAATGAGTTATCCAACATTCTGGTTACAGGTACCTCTTTTGTTGTTCCTATTTTCACAACGTGGCTCCAAAAGGAAAATATATTGCATTTGTTTCAACAGAAGCTGAAACTGATAACCCTGAGACAGAATTGAAGCCTGGAGTAGACATCCTTGGGCCTGTAGATGAGATTTTGTATGAAACTTATGACAGATTTGTACCTTCAAACGACTCTGCTGATGACAATTGTTTCATATCTAAAGTAAGTTCCAATACTCGCTGCTGTTTCCTTTTGTATTTCTACTACTATTTCTTCTGAAATATAGCCAAATAGATTCAATGTGTTATTACTTGTTAGAACAACTATTTTTTTGTTTCTCCAAAGGAATTAAAAGATATGTTTGTCTAATTCCCCAAATTCTATTGAAAGCATGGGCCATATTGGTTTTATTCAAGTCTGAATACTATGATCTATCTAAACTACAATGCAAGATGTGAAATTGCTGCCACTCAAGAGAGGCATAGTTCCATAATCTAGTAATACCACTTACACGAAAAGATAATTATATAAGATATCTACAGTCCTTTCAACTGTAATTAGACTTACTAGAAGTCCAAGAACTCTAAGGTAGACTTCTTTCCTGCCACACCTATGTCTCTTTATGCATTAGTCAACAGTTCGTTGCTGAAATTTGTTTGCTGATCCATATACCGTGTTTTATGCTTTCTTGCAGAGCTATGATTCAACTACACACTTCGAGTCCACAGTAGTGGATGTGCTAGACATGTATAGCAAGATTACGGGAAAGGTATGCATCTAGTTTGGATTTGGTTATCTTGTGACTTGTGCAGCATTTACAGAATGCATATATCACGTCATGAGGAATGTAAGGTTAAAAATGATGCCTCAGACTAAAGAAAGTCTGCAGACATACTTGGTTATAGAATATGTCTAGTCTTACAGATCAACAGGTGACACACACATATATATGTCAAGCCATGTTGGCGATTAGATACAGCAGCAGTTACTCAACACATAAATTAAGTCATCTCGACTGCTGTAAGGTCTCAAATGGTGCCTTGGACTAAATATGGAAGCAACCTAGCAAAATTAGTGGTGAAAAAAGGGGTTCTAAACTAATTATATCTTTTACCGTTTGACAAATATATCTTCGTTCTTTCGACCTTGTTGTGTTAATGGTTCATAGTATTAAGGAAACAGATCATTGTCATTGTTCCTTAATAGTGAGTAATGAACTTTTGACATTTCGATGCCATATTAGTTTATTCTTTCGTTTTACTTCTGTGTAGGCCGTGGACTTGTCAGTGGACCTGAGTGCTGCAAGTGCTGCTGCAGAAGAATAAGCTCATTATATCAACATCATGATATGCCGCAAGTATAAGCCAATTTTGTATTCATTAAAGAAGATTCAGTGAAGACTCCCTATATTGGAAGGAAAGCACTTGCTGTATATGAGTTAGGTGATGTTGCAGTAGTTGCTTTCTTCAAGATTGTTTCATTCTTCCCTTACCCCGCCAACCCCTCATGAATGCTTATTATTTTCAGTCTTATGGTTGTTACTGTCGTACTGATGTCATTTTATCTTGTAAGAATTTACATACTAATTTTCATTTGGTCAAGGGGATGATGGTGGAACTAGAATTCAAATATAGTAAGCTCCATAAATTTGACGGTATGTCCGCCATATTTCCAACATCATTAAAGGTGTTTGTGGAATTTATGCACTTTAAGAGCCACAATCCACTTTTTTCCTAGTTAAGAATGCACTTTGAATAAATAACTTGAAGACATATGTTAAGATAATAATCGAAAATAATATAGATAATAATTGAAAAATTAACTGATTGAGAAAACATCTCACAAAAATTTAAAATTCTTGTAAATTGTGAAATACCGTAAAAATATAAGGACGTCACACACGCTTGCATCTTTGTAATTGTAAGGCACGAGTTAATTTGGGTCAAAAGATTCAAAAATAGATAAATTACGCTCAGTATCATTGTAGGCAAGTTTTTTTTTTATACATAGCAACATTTTTTTTTAAATACTATCAAACATAGTATAATTAAAAAAATTCTAACTTTCCTCTCCATCTTCTCTCTCTTCCCTCTCCCTTCCTTCTCTCATTGGTCGTCGGTGCCACTGCCCACCACCCCATCCCCCGTTGTTGGAGCTCCCCACCACATCCCTATCGTCGCGGCGTCCTCTTGCCTATCCCCATCGTCGTCAACTCTGCTTTTTCATTATAGTTGGTCATTTTTCACCAGACATGGTCATTTTTTCACCGAATTTGCCGTGTCATCGGCGATGCTGCTGGTGCACGTCAGATTTGTTACAACAAAGTACCAACGATCTTTTTCCGGCGATGATGCCCTGCCAGCGATTGCTGCTTGTTTTTTTTCTTTCTTTCTATTTTTTTAGTTTTTCTGGTTGTACACGGTGAATCTACGGTAGTTGTGGTGTCTGTTTGGTGTTTGTTGACTCTGGAGAATGCATTGCATGTGTATTCTCATTGTATGAGAGGTGTATGCACTAATTTATTGTTCTTTTTCAATTTATGTTTTTTAGGGGGTGTGAAAGACAAAAAAAGTCACATAAATGGGAAATGTAATTTTGATAATTAGCTAGTTTTTGCACCACTTAAAGAGAATCAACCAACTAATTATAAGTTTTTAGAAAAATAATCAAGTAAAAACAAGTATTTTTTTAAAGACAAGCCACAGTACAAATATGAGAATTTAAATAAAACTCTCTGAAATTTAGTTCAAATTTTCTAAAAATTTCGTGGAACTTCATATTTGAAGTCCCAATATTTTATTAATTGGGACTTTTGAACTAAAATGCTAAATTGTATTGAGACTTCACATTTAGGAAGTTCCAATATAAGATACGGATTTTGAAAATTTTAATTCAATATTTCTAAATCTAGTCAGTCTTTTAAATTTTTTAATAAAAAGCTGTCTAATTATTTAGCGCGATGCAAAGAGGCTACCCATTACATTAAAGGGATTTTTACATGGGTTGCCCATAAAAATAAAATAATTATGTTTTTATGCCCATATAAAGTTAGTTTTCACGGAATACCCATCCATCCCATGTTATTTACGCGCTATGCCCATCCATCCCATTTTATTTACATGTATACCCATTCTGCTCAAAATACCCCCAAATCCCTTAAACCCAGCTCCTAAATCAAACTCTGGAGCGTCGTCGCCGCCAACCACCACCTGGCGACTGCGGACCACCATCTTCCGGCAAAAAAATTACCTTTTCCGAGTCGCCTGGCCTATCTCTACCCATTTTTTGCCTCAATTTTCTCAAAAGATAAGCGGATAGACGTAGATCGAAGTTTTGAAGTCAGCCAAAACCCTAACTCCGGCAATCCTTAACTTTTTCCGATCAACTTATACATTAGTGGGTTCATCTCACTCTCCTTTTTACGCTCTTTGACCCGTTTCCCCCCTAAAAATCCCTCAACTTATACATTAATAGAAATTATGACGCCGTGGTGTTTGTTACTGGATGATGTTGTTGTTGTAGCAGTGGTCCAACGACATCGAGGTTGTGATGATGATTTTTGTGATTCCATGGTGGAAAGGTAGCGAAGTTCGTGGTGAAGATGAGACAATTGCTATACGGTAATGAAATAATGGTGGCGAGGTTATTTTGCAGCAACAACGCATTAGCTTGGTGGCGACGTGGTGGTGTTGCAACAACGACGATGATGGAAGCTGCCATAGGTCCGGTATTGCGGAGACACAACAGACCATGGTGATGCAGCGATGATGAAGCAATAGTCGTACCATGCTATTTTGCTCAATGGGTTAGAAGTAAATCCCAGTCATTTTCCTTCATTTCATTTTGGTTATAGTTGTTTAAGTTTAATGTGTTGTTTGTTTGGTTTATACAATATCGAGTTTAGCGTAGGTGCAGGTATATTTTGGCAATAAGAAACATGTAAGTGCTGATTTTGTTTCATGATGATGTTGTAATGAAATGATGTTGGCAAGGCTATTTTGGCAGAGTAGTGTGGTGGTCGTGGTACATTATTGATGGCATCGGACTTGACAGTGGCGATGATGCAAAGGTAAAGTAGTGGTTTGCTGTGGCGACGACAATCTTTTGTTGGGAATGATGAGGGCAACAGCTGCGAGGTAGTGTTCTGTGGTGTCGATGTGATGGTGAAGCTGCAAATACGCAGTGGCAGTGGTGGTGTGAGCTGATCCAAGAGAGGTAGTGGCAAAGATTTGTTCTGGTTTGGCGACGACAGGTTAGAATTATAGAAATACCTCTTCCTCTTTCCCCATGTATTATTTGTTTGATTAAAATTGTTTAGTAATAAAATGTCATTAGTTTGGTGTTAGTATCCGTTTGTACACTTGTGTTAGTATGAAATTGGATTGGTTTAAACTTGGATAGTTTGTAACTTTGTTGTTTGTCTAGTAATAAAAATTAGTTGTCTGTGCGTGCGTGTGCCTGATTAGCAATATCTTTGGTTCATGAGTTTAAGTATGAAATTTGCTATAGTAGTTGTTTTAGTAGTTTAAACTTGTTTACCTGCTTAATCTCTGTTTTCTAGACTGGTGAAGTTGCAGTAGTTTGTTATCTCAGGGAATCACCAGTCAGTTTAGTGTGAACTTTTTTCCTTGGTAAGAATAGAAATGTTCATGTTTCGTTCGTGTTTGTGGGTTAGTTTGTGGTTGGTTTAATTAGTTAGGTTTGAAGAATTTAGTGTAAGCAACAAAAGTTATAAGAGTTGCACTCTTTAAAAAGAGCTTATCAGGTTTGAGGATGCAGGAGGGATTCCATAAAAGCCAAAAAAAGATCAAAGATCTCTGAGTACATTCCACCGCTGCCAACTTAATGAGATGCCTTTACTTCTTGGCATTAGCTTCCTATATTCAACATAAAACTCTTGAATGTCCATCATTATCTTTTTGATAAAGTGCATGTCTATCATTATCTTCCCTCCACACCTCCAAAATTCCTAACTAATGTGATCAACATCGTAGGGATAGTCCGTTTTGGATAACTATCCCTAGAAGGATTGCAAGGTTCAGAAGCATACTCATCCTCTTTTCAAACTTTGTCTGACATTCAGGCACACACAAAACGTACACTAGGTTATGAAAGAATGTTTCTTCTCCCCTTATATTTGTTTTTCTAAGTAAAATAATGTTTTTCAATTTTCTAAGTAATTACAACAAACGAGAAATGTGAACTCTTACTATATTCATTTTTACATTTCATTACGTACTTGAGTTAATGTGTTTCTATGAAATCTATGTAATATATGTCAATGTAAATTTATTTTTCCTACTTTGCACTTACATACTACTGTTAATTTCTATCTAACTTTCTCTTTCATTTTATTTGTAGGAAAAGAGTATTTATACTTGCAAGGAAAACAAGTATGAAAGTTAAAAAGCACAAGAATAGCATTTCAGCGATGAAGAAATCAAAGCACTGGTACCAGCTCCGGCAGCTATAGAAATTGCCATTTTAGTCCAAAAGGAAAATAAAGAAAGCAAATACTAGTAGGAGTAGATTACTGCTTTGGCGCAAGTGTGAAGATACTTTTATTAAGGATTAGGTGCGATGGGTTATAAAATAAGACCAACTAATTGGTAAACGTTGATTGGTTTGGGCATTTCAAGTTTTGTGTATGACTTTAACAAGTGTATCTTGGATGGTTCCTTTGCTATTGATACACACTTCTACTTGTTATTATAAGAATTGAAAGGGATTCACGTTAAAATATTCATTTGGATACAATTATTGTGGTTTTCTCGATCAAGTCAAGTCGCATTTGTCTCATCTTTCATTCCGGTTCCCTTAGTGGCGCTTGACAGATGCTCTCTTTGGCTGTCACGTGTCATGCTTTATTCCTGTAATCATGCTTGAGAGATGTTCTTGTTGGTTTTTATAGCTAAGAAGTGTGTTCGCCTTAGCTTAGATCATGAAGATTATGTGTTTGATGCATCTGGATTGGACAGCTTCTGTTTCATCTTTCCAGTCGATTAGTAGATCTTGGTTTCAACTCTGTTGTGGAGTTTATCATTTATAGGATCCGGTGATAATGAATGTCATAGCATGTAATTTGTTATATGACTTTTGATGTTTACTGTTTTAAGTGGTGTAAGTCAAGCTGTTGAACTGAGCTTTTTTGTTTTTGCCAATCGACTGCAGTTAAGCACAGATTCTGTTGCCACAATTGATAGAGCAATATCTCTTTAAATATTTTTGGTTTGATGATGTCGTTAATGATGACAAATGTTGTTAAGTCCAACATGTTTTCTTCCTTTCCTACTGCACCTTTTGTATGTCACCCATGAACATACCATTTTTTTCCAACATTGTTTGGCTAGCTATTATGCCTGTAGTCTGGTAGAATAAAATTTCCCTTGCAAACATAACTATCACCGCTGAGGTGCAATTAGTTTCTTTTGCCTTCTCAAGGTGAAACTGTAGGATTACTTGCAATACCTTTTGTCTTTGCACAAAAATGTTACAGATAACTTGCTTGGATTAGTTTCAAAGATCTGCACTTCGCTCATCATCCTCCAACCGCCTTAATTGTTATGATGTTCATAGATCACTTTCTTTTGTATACCTTTCTATTATATAATATGCCTTAATAGTATTCTCCTTTACCGGAGATTATTTTATTTTAGTATACCATTCTGGTGAACAGTATACCCAATAGTGTAATACTTTCTTTTGTCCTATAAGATAACATCAATTATCTACTTCTATATACCTTTCTATTATGTAGTATAGCCCGATGCTAATTAAGTTATGGAATAAATTAAAGGGGTATATCATTGAGGTATACACTATACTAAAAGGTATGCAAAATAAAAACTTTTATTTCAATTTTTGATTCTATTAGTCATATCATTTTCTTTGTATATGCATAGTACAATTGAATTTTGGTTTGAATTTTAAGGATGCAATACATATATTAACTTATAGAACAAGTTAAATAAGTATACCATTGGGGTATATTGTATATTAAAAAGGTATACATAAAAAATCTGAATCGAAAATTTAAAGGAAAGATTTTATTTTGTATACCTTTCTAGTACCTAGTATACCCCAATGGTATACTCCTTTAGATTGTCCCACTAGCCTTGGCTGCTCTCACTTAACAGAGTGTCAATAATGTAATGAATAAGTAAGTCAACACTACTCAAATATCAAGAAATTTGTGATCGAAAACAATTCTAGAAAAAATCAAAGTGTTTGTATCTTTTTCTAGCATGCAAGCCTAGTGGCACAAGTTAAATAAGTATACCATTAGGGTATACTATACACTAGAAAGGTATACATAAAAAAATCTGTCCAGTATATCCCAATGGTATACTCCTTTAATTTGTCCCACTAGCCTTGGTTGCTTACACTGAACAGAATATTGAAAGGCTAACATATGTTAGCAATGTAATGAATAAGCTAGTCAACACTACTCAAATATCAAGAAATGTGTAATTGAAACCAATTTTAGAAACAACTCAAAGTGTTTGTATACCTTTCTAGCATGCAATCCTAGTGGTACAAGTTAAATAAATATACCATTTAGGTATACTGTATACTAGAACGGTATACAGAAGAAAATCTGAATAAAAAATTTAAGGAAAAGAATTTTATATTGTATACCCTTCTAGTATCTAGTATACCCTAATAGTATACTCTTTTAATTTGGCCCACTAGCCTTGGCTGCTCTCACTTAACAGAATATTGAAAGACTAACATCAACAATGTAATGAATAAGCAAGTCAACACTACTCAAATATCAAGGCATTTGTGATTGAAAATAATTCTAGAAAAAGCTTAAAGTGTTTGTATACTTACCTAGCAGGCAAGCCTAGTTACACAAGCTAAATAAGTATACTATTCAGGTATACTGTATACTAGAAAGGTATACAGAAGAAAATCCAAATAAAAAATTTAAAGAAAAGATTTTATTTTGTATACCCTTATAGTATCCAGTATACCCCGATGGTATACTCTTTTATTTTTCCCAACAGCCTTGGCTACTCTCACTAAACAAAATATTGAAAGACTAACATATGTCAACAATGTAGTGAATAAGCAAGTCAACACCACTCAAATATCAAGAAATGTATAATTGAAACCAATTTTAGAAACAACTCAAAGTGTTTGTATACCTTTCTAGCATGCAAGCCTAGTGGTACAAGTTAAATAAGTATACCATTGGGGTATACTGTATACTAGGACGGTATACAGAAGAAAATCTGAATAAAAAATTTAAAGAAAAGAATTTTATATTGTATACCTTTCTAGTATCTAGTATATCCCAATAGTATACTCTTTTAATTTGGCCCACTAGCCTTGGCTGCTCTCACTTAACATAATATTGAAAGACTAACATCAACAATGTAATGAATAAGCAAGTCAACACTACTCAAATATCAAGGTATTTGTGATTGAAAATAATTCTAGAAAAAGCTCAAAGTGTTTGTATACTTACCTAGCAGACAAGCCTAGTTACACAAGTTAAATAAGTATACTATTCAGGTATATTGTATACTAGAAAGGTATACAGAAGAAAATCCAAATAAAAAATTTAAAGAAAAGATTTTATTTTGTATACCCTTATAGTATCCAGTATACCCCGATGGTATACTCTTTTAATTTGTCCCACTCGCCTTGGCTACCCTCACTTAACAAAATATTGAAAGACTAGCATATGTCAACAATGTAATGAATAAGCGAGTCAACACCACTCAAATATCAAGAAATGTGTGATTGAAAATATTTCTAGAAAAAGCTCAAAGCGTTTGTATATAACTCATAAAAATGGAACACAACAAAAAATTGAAAACATAAATACTTACTGTTACACAATTAAGGTGGTATACCATTGTTGTATACTGTATACAAAAAGGGTATACAATTTAAAAAAGCACATGGATAAACTAGCTTTATCTAGACTCTAAAATTTTCCCTAATCCTCTCCCATCGTTGCTCTCATTTGAATTCTTGAATTCACTGTTATGTATGCACCACCAGTAGATATTAAAGAGAGACACACACAGAGACCACCTGTGACAAAAAAGGGCAATGATCCACGAATAACACCATCAAACAAGAAACAAATCCAAACACACACACAACCCCCCACTACAAAAGGCAGAAACATAGCACCACACAGATCAAATGTGACCTACAATTTGAAAAAAGAGGATTTGATATAGTGAATTAGCACGTTCAGTTTTTAAAATAATTGATACGATTTGAAAATAATGAAGAATTCTTGGCAATTTCAGTAATAGATTGAAAAATAATAAACAAATCACATGAAATTAGGAGAAAGAGCTGAAGAATAGCGTTGTGGGAAAGAAACAAGGCAAAAATGATGGTAACAGGGGAGAGAGAAGGTGTTTTAAGTGGAATGGGCATACAATGTAAATAAGTAGTGGGCAAAAATGTAATGGGTAATGTGATGTAAATAATTAGGGTTCATTGGGTATTTTTGTAAATGCCCCTACATTAAAATGGGTGTGGCCCAAGTGGAAAGCGGGGCAAAGGGTACCGTTGAAGCAGCTCTTAAAATAACATTAAAACAAGTTTAAACTGAATAGTAATTCACCCAACTATTTCTCCGATCATCATCCATCAAACAAACAAACAATGACAAAGACGAGAAGTAGCACCAGAAACAAAAATCCAAACAAATTTTCCGTATTTGATTTTGGCCGTGACGATGAGCGTATTGAGAAACGTTCTAAAAAATCATTGCAACAATTTTCTAAACCTAACAAATTCGATTCTTCTCCTCTCGATAAGTACTCCTTTCTTAATGTTTGTACGTTTCTACAATTTTTATTTCTAGCAATACATACTTTTGATTTGAACTTATTCTACTTGTTGCTGCTCCTCTTATACTTGTGCAAATCAATAAAAATAATGATCGAGACACTCCAAACATGAATTATTGGCTACGTATCGGTATTTTATGGTTATAGAGAGGTTAAATTCTTCTTTACTGAACAAATATTTGGACTAGGAAGAAAAAAGGCGTATCGGAACAATAATGTATTTGATGCTTTTAGATTTTAAATAGTTCTAGTCTACAGCAGGAAGTAAAGAGGGGAAAATAAAAACAGTTTAAGTTTTGTACACCGTCAGTGTAAAGATTGTTTGCACTATTAGGTCGACTTTTAACCTGTTGTCGCAGGTAATCTACCTTATTTTTAAGATTTTAAATCCTATTTTTAAGGAGGTTTACATGTAGATATCATTTGGCTGACCTGATTGTGTAAACGAATGTTTACATTGATGATATACATAATTTAGATCAAATAAAAGATTGAAAGATAACAAGATAATTGAAAAGAAAAGGAGTAAAAGAAACAACAACATGAAGGTACTGGACGATGAGAATGTACCATGTGCTAATGCGTGGGGTGGTAGACACATTGGCCAAGAGCTTAGGAAATGAGAAACAGAAGTTTGTGCTGTAAGTTATTCTTGTAGCTTCTCCTGGCCAAGTCGCATTACAATACTAGAATTTTTGGATTCAAGTTAATTGAAACATTTCCATGGAACATTTGGTTTGCTTTTTTTCATTTATTCTGCTTGGTTTAACTAAAGGAAGCATATATCTTAAAATGGTGTTAACAGTGTATATGCATTTGAATTTATTGAAGATGAATGTTACTCTTTAGAATCAGTGGAAATATATGTCAATTTGGATTACAGTAGGTTGGAATATGTTCTGCACACACATTGTGGGCTATTAGTTTTTCATTTTTCTTCTTATGACTGTATAAGTACTGATTATTCTATTTAACACATTTTCCTTAGTTTCACGAGGATCAAGGAGTTCAGAAAATGATTTGGTGGCTGAAATCATACAAGTTGATGATAATGATGATGTTGCAGAACAAAGGATGTGGGGTTCAGGTGCCACTGTGGCATCCAGCAATTTAAATTTGAAGCCATCAACGGAGAACTGTCTCGATCATCTTGAGTCGAAATGTGACACTTCTGGGGCCAAATGCAGTTTAACAAGTGTGAAAAAAACTGGATGCTCTATCACTGATGGCAATAGTTTTAGCGGAAGAGTTCCTCTTATTTTTCCTGATGTACCCAACTTTCTCAATTTCTGTATTTCAAAGTTCACGTACTGCTAGCAAATGCTTTATGACTTCCATCCAAAACTTCTGCAGGACGATCCAGTTATTCTAGATTCAGATGATGATACCAAAATTGATTCGTCCAAGACAGCCCGTTATCTGCCAGAACGTCAGGGTTTGTTCAAATTATATCATTTCATATTCTCAATAGTTGCTTATATAAATCCATTGAAGATATGCTGTTTTTATATTTTATTAGGTTCGGTTAACCAACAAGAATTGATGCAGAATCCTAATCTATATGATGCGGTAAGCTTTCCTTCTTTAGTCTTTGCTATGCATGCATAACTTGGAAAATTGGATGATCTTCAGAAGTAAAATGCTGTTAATTCTTGTGTCTGTTGGAGTGAGCCTCTTTGGTTGGTTTGTTTGCTTCATTATAAATTGTGCACCTAAAAGTAACTTTTCTAAGAGTTGGTTCATAGATTACCGATCCTTCCTTCCAGCTGCTGAGTTTCTCAATTTATCTGTTGGAGTTTTTGAACTTTGGGTTAACTGTTGGACAAATTTGACTTTAACTAGTTTAATGAACTTTGACATAGTGCATATTGAGTACCCAGACATGAATCTAGCACACCAATGATGAAAATTCGTTGGTCTTGGGCTTCAAATTGTGTTTCAATAAATACAACTCAAACCCTATTCAAAAAGGGCAGTCCGGTGCACAAAACATCCTACATTTACGCAGGGTCCGGGGAAGGGCCGCACTCCAAGGGTCTTGGAGTGTGATGTACTCCAATACAACTCGAACCCTATTCCTGTATCAGAATTTTCCCCTAATCCATGACATCGTTTAGACCTCAAAATTTTGTTTGAGCTCAATTTAGTAATGTAGCATATGATATCTGTTCCATTCTATGTATGTGCCAAGTCTAAATTGATGTTGGAATAATTAATATCGTTGATGTTGTATCCCTCTGCCTGCCTTGCCCTTTAGCATGAAGTAATGGAGTGGGAGGAGAGCTAGTGAAGCAGAATGAAAAGGAGAGTTGGGCACGGATTTTTCCCTAGTGGTTTTCAAACCTTTTAGAAAGTGAATAGAACACAAATAGTGATGAAATTACTATTGAAGTTTTTCTTCAAAGCTTCACCGTTACCTTTCTCAAAAAAAGAGAAAAAGTTTTTACTTCATAGCTTGCAGATAACTATTGTTTAAACTTCACCTTTCTTTTTGGCATCTTATGCAGGAAAGTTTGGTGGTTGTTGAACCTGATCACATCTTTTATGGAGATACGTTTTACGATGAAAGCTCCACTTTGACCTTTTCTTGCAGTTCCATAAAGTTTGAGGGCTCACCGTCCTTCGGGACGAAGTTGTCATATACACAAGAATGGACTCTTAGTGCTATTCTCTGTATTAACTCTTTATGGTGCAAAAGTGTGAGTTACAGTGCGCCCTTTTCATTTTTGTTTTCCCCATACCAACAAGGTATATCGAGCATTTCTAACTTTGTTGCTAATATTAGTTTGAAACTGTCATTGTGGACCTGCACCTCAAATCCAAGGATGCAGAAGTAGCTAAAACAGATAATGAAATTTCAGGTGTGTGCATTTAATAGAATACTTTCCCATATAATGAGGATATCGTGTTTCCCATTTTTATTACGATTCCCATCATTTGAAGATTATGCTCATGGTTCAAGCTGCAAGTGGAAAAGCTAATTAATGCTTTCCTGCTGGGTTGTATTCTAAAGAACCTCCTTCATCCTGTAAAGGACATGCTCACTTTATTTGGATAAATTGTTAGAAAAAGGTAGGAGAGGAGAATTCTACACTACACATACTTAAAATTTATTATCTGCTGCTCGTACTTGGGATTCTGTTGCATGTCACCGTTTGATGGATCAAACGATGAGACTTGAGTTGGAAACTAAAAATGTTAGATTTCTGAATAATTTAGTTGGGGGAGAATATGGGTAGCTTATTAAGGCTGTCATCCTATAGGTGATTGATCTTTGTTTACATGAAACTCCACCTCTAAATTTACAGGCACTGTTGTGTTAAAGTTTACATTCTTCGACCCTAATTGGTCGAAAACTCAAGAAGCAATTCAGAGGCTGGATGTGATTTACAAAGATAAATGGATTGACAATACAGCGTAAGATACTTCATTGAACAATGTATTGATGGTTCATCTCTCTCTTTTAGATATCCTCTGGTTCTCCTGCTTTTTTTTTGGCAGTGGATGTTGAAGTGTACCTTTTTGTTCTTCTTTATCTTCTTCTATTATCAACCCCCCCCCCCCCCCCCCCCCCCCGGGCAGGCACATATGCAAGGTATTTCTCTCATGGTTTAGTAGATATGTCTAGCTATGCTTGAATGTGAGTCCGTGTACTTTGGTTAGTTCTTCCATTTGATGAAAAAAGTAGGTTCTTTTTTGTCGGACTATCAGAGCAGAAGAAATATTTTCCCCCTTAGAATTTGTGGATTCAGAACAGTCAGAAAATTTCTCCATATTCATTCTCTTGGCTTTCTAGGGCACATTTCTTTGTTGTACAATTGACAATCTAAGCAATGAGAATTAAATGAAACTACTAAAAAGGATGACTTTAAAATCAGCAGTGGATGATTATGATTTAATTTTTTAATCTAAGCAATGATTATGTTGTTTTTTTCTTTCAATCTTGCTGCTATTACCCACCCCCTCCCAATGTGACGGAGCTCTAATATCTTTATATCATTACAATGCCTCCTTATCAGACTTGATTCCACGAGGAGCTATAATCCATTTCGTGAGGAGAATAGCATTTCAGTTTCAAAGCATTATTGTCCAAAGTAAGAGATACTTATCTTTGTTGCCTTTCAATCTGCATCTGACTTGCCAAGCTGACTAAGTTCTAACATTGGCTGGTTGTGGAAATCAAATTGCTTTTGTTTCAATTTGCTACTGATGATTTAAACAGTTACTGGCGTCTGACAGTATGCCTGCCTCTATTTCTATTTCATTTTAAAGTGATCCTGGACTCCAGAAGAGCTTTTTATGTCTTTCTCTTTATTTATAAGTCACTAAAAAGTAAAAACGGTTTTGTGGCGATATTTCTCTTTTGTTGCCAAGAGATTTGATGCAGTTATGAGGTGTGGAGTGCCAGGACGAAACATTACTTATTAGCTAGTTGACATATCTTGGTTTCTAATAGTTTGTATAAAGTTCTAGTGTTAGATATATATTCCTTGGACTTTTCTTTTGGTTTCTGGAACCTTAAATTTGAAGGTTACATTTTCTTACTATTGTTGTTTCTTTTACTTTGGTTATCGTTACTATTTTTGTTGTCAATACTTTTGTTTTCCTTCAGTATTTTCATCTTAGCTTTTTACTCTTCTATTTTCAAACCTGCTTTCAAAAAGCTTTTCTTGGGCCGAGGGTCTATCGGAAACAGACTCTCTACCTCACATAATGTCTCTACCTCACATAATATCTGGGTAAGGTCTGCATACACCCTATCCTTCCCAGATCCCACTTGTGGGATCACACTAGGTATGTTGTGGTAAATGTAAAGGTCAATACCTTTAGGTCACTATTGAAGGGCTATTTGCAAGATCTACTGGAAGTTACATGTCAGCTGCTTGTGAATCTTGATGTTACGCATGCTTCCAACTTAGCTTTAGTAATTTCACATTGTTTGATGCTCAAGTCTTATTTCACCTGACTACAGTTCCAGAGAAAACTTTGAAGAATTTATTTATCCAGAAGGGGATCCAGATGCAGTTTCCATATCTAAGAGGGATGTTGATCTATTACGGCCTAAGACTTTCATCAATGATACCATCATTGATTTTTACATTATGTGAGTTTATATGTACACATTTTTATTGAAACTCTTTGAGTCTTGCTACATTGGTTTGGAATTAAGTTTAGCTAAGCTTCTTATCTGTCTTTCTAAAACTGATTTTTCATTTATGTGAACTTTGCGAGCTGTTCTCTTGAGTATCAATACTGACATCTTGTTACATTGTCAACAGTCATAAAGTGTGATCTACTTTTCTTTGACCACTAATTAAAAGAATCATTTAGTGGCTAAGTGTGTGACTCTAAGGTCAAATGTTTGTTCATTTTGCTTCAGCTACTATTTTAATCAGGAAAGGTCAAAATGTATTGCATGGTAGTCCTATGATTTCATTGCATAGTAGCTGCATCTTGAAACGGAAATGGTTATTGCTGTTGTAGTCACTTCATCTCTCCTGATTATAAATGTTTGCGATTTCTTAAAGGCAACTTGAATCAACTACCCGCATTTGCAGTATACAGGCTCCCTGTTAAACAACTTACTCTCAGATCTTCTATGCAGTCCAGTTCATGCTGTTAACAGCATTACAAGAATTTCTTTTAAGGCTCACACACAGAGATAAAGTTCACTTCATTTGTTCTAGAGTTCCATTCAATTCTTTATGGTTCATTAAAGAACAAGGTTCAATTCATAAAATAATGATTGTTTGCTTGTTTCAATGCTTATTATGGAGGATGTGGTGCGTTTCCTTTACTACGCTATTATGTGGCTCTGATTATTATCTAAGGGTACTGCTTTTCAGTACTCCAAATGTGTAATCTAAAGTTTCAATGATATAAATGTGTATTTAGACCATGTTTATTGAACATTTCACATTTCTGTCCTCTTTTCGGGATGTAGTAAGCTGGATATCTGCCTGGATATTTCTTCAGGTCTATGATTGCAGTTTTCTTGCATTTTGGTTCAGAAATGACATTAAAAAATGTTTTATTTGAAAAACCAAAAATTTTAACTTTTCAAGCCTGATGAAATGAGTGTTTTACTCATTTATTGCATAAGTTCTGCGCTTCCTATACCCTGCACATATTTTTCTTCTACTGTTTATTTCTTTGTGAAACACGGTGAAGGAAAACTCAACTGATGAAATGGATTGCCAGGTATCTTAAGAGCAAAATTAATGCAGAGGAGAAGGATAGGTTCCATTTTTTCAATAGCTTTTTCTTTAGAAAGCTTGCTGATCTGGACAAAGACCCATCTAGAGCATGTGAAGGTAGAGCTGCTTTCCAGCGGGTTCGTAGATGGACTGCGAAAGTTAATATTTTTGGAAAGGATTTCATTTTTATTCCAGTTAACTTCAGGTTAGAAGCAGTTATGGACCCATATCTTATGTTAAGACTTATATGGTACAGTTTTTCACTGTGACCTTTTCTCTGGTGACAGCCTCCACTGGAGTTTGATAGTCATCTGTCACCCTGGCGAGGTTGCTACTTTTAGAGGTATATTCTCCGGCTTATAAGTTTATGTTTCTAGTTAATAGGACTCTTCTTAATTGGAGGATATTTCCAGCAGAGGAAGAAATGGAGAGATCATCTAGGGTACCATGCATCTTGCACATGGACTCAATCAGAGGAAGCCACAAAGGCCTGAAGAATCTTGTAAGAAGGTATATCCATTTTAGAGTTGGTTTGAATCACAAGGTTAAACGGTTATCGATTGAGGAGCAATCATGTAAAATAAATTAACCCTATTCTGCATACATGCAGTTCACCTGTAGCAATGGTTTAGTGGTAACATTTAGTCATTACCATATAACTGAGCATCGCTTGCAAATTTTGATTTATTGAGATCTCTTTACAAGGTAGTGTGTCTAGGAATAGTGAAATTTGTCTAAGATTTTTCTAACAAAGACTAAGATAGCTTCTTGAATGTAATGCAAACAGAGAAATTTTGTGTCATGTGAATGCAGTTACTTATTGGAAGAGTGGAAAGAGAGGCACAAGGAAGTAGCAGAGGATGTTGCAAGGAAGTTCTCAAACCTATTGTTTGTCTGTCGCAAGGTATCACTCAGTTTCCCATCTCTCTATCATGTATGAAATTTTGAAAATGATTTTCCTTCAAAAAGTGCTCTTAATTGACCAAAAGGGAACTTAAGCTTATGGTCAATATAAGCAATGGTTCTCTCTTCTGAAATCTAGTTGTTGCAAAGATATAATGTTTTATGAATATGGACCATACACTAACCTCAAAAGTTAGCTCGTGACATGAGGATTGTTCAAGTCTATATAAGGAGGCTACAACCCATACCCTCAACCAATGTGGGTCACTTTAAAACCACCTCCTGCCACGCCCTAGGTTGGAAATTTTGAGTGTCGGCAACATAACATTGGGGCCTAACATTGAGTAAACCAAGAATATGGATGAGTCTGGATCTGATACCATGTCAAGAAAATGAACCATGGTCCTAACTCAATCTCAGAAGCTAGCTCATGAGATAAGGATTGTACAAGGTCATATAAGGAGATAATAACGGATATCCTCAACCTATGTGGAACACTTTAACAAAATCACACAGATTTAATGTTGTTTATATGTTAATAAGTGTAGTTGTATTATCATCTTCAACCTCTAAGGATGCCCTTTTTGTCTCATAAATACTCTCCTGTGACATTCTGTTAAAGTTATTTGACTTTTTAATACAACACATTTTTTTTTTTTGTGAAAATTTACTACACATCTGATTATTAATTGTGATACCCTGTCTCTTATGAACATCGAGCATAATATTTGATCATTCACGAGTTCCATTGTTGTAGGAGCTATAGTAGAAGTAATGTAAATATCTGTTATACTTATAAGGGCCTTTAACTTTTCAATTTCAATAGAAATATGAAAGTACTTAGTACATTATATTTTCTTTCTGATACTTAATAATCTCTAGAGGTTTTATTTAAAAAAAAAAAAAGAAAAAAGAAGAGAACTACTTGTTATGATTATACTGAAGTAGATTAGTTGTAACTATCGTGTCATTTGTGATTTGAGTTAAATGGAGATTAGAAGCTTTGCTTTACTCGTTGTAATGGTGGTTCTAGAAGAAAAACATAATGTTTTATTGAAAAAACACTAGTTTTGTAGGAATAGTTAATGATCTATGAATTTTTGGAAAGTATCTAGATCTGTGATTTTTCAAAAGATTGCTAATATTTAAGGAAGTCCTAAATTGAAGTAGCATAGAGTGGGACAAATGATAGGATTGATCATTGATAATATTCTAAGTTTATACGATATTTTAAGGAGTTTATTACATAAAATTGCCTTTACGTTTTCATGTCACAATCTTTCATCGCTTGGTCTTGAATATAAAAAACCTTTATTTTTTATGTTTTGAATTATAAGGTGTCTAACTCTATTGCTTGGGATTTAGGAGTAATGGAAGGTACCTTCTTTTTTTGAAAATTTAAAAGATTTTTAGAAAAATATCACTGAAAGTTTGAGCATTCAAAAGATGCCTATATTTAAAAAGTAATCTTTTGCATGGGTGTTGTACAATTTCTATTTTATAGTGGTTATCCATTTACTAACAAGAAGCTAGATTTTGAAGATGCTTTTGATTGCTCTAAATTACCTCTTTTGAACTAATATATATATACATATATATATTTTGTTCTAAGTCAAAGTGCAAAGACATCATAACATGTTGAAAACTTATGTTGGTAATCTCTTTTGCAATAACAACAATAACATACCCGGTATAACTCCACAAGTGGGGTCTGGAGAAGGTGAGGGTGAGGTAATCTCTTTCACAAGTTGATAATCTCTTTTGCACCGTATGGAAAGAAGGAAAGAGCAAAAATAACTTTTGAAGCAATGTGGACTTAGCTAAGAACATAACATAATGGAAGCAAAGGGTCTATATAGTTGATACCTGCTAGTTGTGATAGAGGCTTAGTTGTTAAATTTATATTAGGTCAATTGGGGATTTGGATCGTCCAGTTTTAGGGAACCTTCAATTTGCCTTGTTAGATTTTCCCACATTGGTTGGGGGAATTAGCTACTGTCTCTTTATATGATCATGGATAATGCTCATATCATGATCTAGTTTTGGGGTTTAGTTATTACTCAATGTTGTGCTCTCTTGTTATCATGTTCATGCTCCAGATGTCAACTCCTGCGCATGCGAGGGTGTGTTGGATTGGCCCATAGCTTGAGGGAATTGGTGGTTTTCTCTTTATATGTACCTGGATAATCCTTAGCTCATGAGCTAGTTTTGGGGTTGAGTTAGGTCCAATGGGCATGATACAGTGTAGAGATATAGTGTGTTCATATAGCAGACTAGGTTAGCTTAAAGCATAATAATTGTTGCGAAAACTTAAATTTAGAATAGGGAGGGTTTTTTTTTTATAGTCAAAACCACAGGTTTAAAAGTGTGATAGAGAGAATTTGTGAAGAATTATGTAACTAAATCTCAAGAGTGTGACTGGTCATGTAGATTGTATTTCAAAACATGGAAGAAGTGAGTCCCCTGAAACTCTTGACATTGTGAGAGACTATCAACCTGTAAGATGCTAGTTGTGACTCAATCACCCAACTTGGCAATGAACCCATCTGCTTCAGCCTTGGTGGATGGGATAACCTTGGCTATTTGTGTTTGTGGACTGCGAATTTTGCTTGGTGAAATTGTTAAGGTGCACGCAAGTTAATACAGACACCATGGGTACCCCCACCCCCAACAAAAAAGCCTAGACCATTTTTTTTTTTTTTTTTTATAACGTGTGGTGTCCGGGCCAGCTTACGCGCACCTCGACTAATTCCACCGGATACCGGTCACTTCCCACCAGTACCAGGTAATTCTATCCACCAAGGCTTGGATAGATGAGAATTCTTTTTCATGTATTCAATTTAATACAGACACCATGGGTACCCCCACCCCCAACAAAAAAGCCTAGACCATTTTTTTTTTTTTTTTTTTTATAACGTGTGGTGTCCGGGCCAGCTTACGCGCACCTCGACTAATTCCACCGGATACCGGTCACTTCCCACCAGTACCAGGTAATTCTATCCACCAAGGCTTGGATAGATGAGAATTCTTTTTCATGTATTCAATTTAATATACTTGATAGTACATCGTATTACTTTAACCTTTATGTATCTGCTTTTTCCAAAGTAACCTACATGATCGTTTCAACTAAATTTTGGATCTTATTCTGTGCTTCCAATATAATCATCTGTCCACACTTTTAGCTTTATTCTCCACTGCAAGCACTTGGGCTGTATTAAGGCAACTGATGGAGGAAAAACGCATATTGTTTTAATATTTGTAATTTTTACATTTCAAAATGGTGATTCTTCGGATTTCAAATCCTCGGGCCTATTGAGTGTTAGGGTTCTACAGATTGACTTTTGCTTTCTATGTAGTTGAGAAAAATAACTTATAATCTTTGGTCTGTGTGATGTTGGCTTACACTTATTGGATAAAGGTTTATCTGTTTCTACTATGACAATCCCGTTGCATTTTCACTGCATAACTGAAAGTAGCCTTTTATAGCATTAGTTCAACAGCAAAGTCCTTTTGCTGAGAAAAACTTTGTATACTTTTGAGTTTTGGCATATTTATGTGTACTACTTTATCATTTCTTCTGGTTAGAGCACTAGCTCTTGCACTTCTTTACCATCTCAACTTTTAAACAATTATGACTAGAACACTTTCAACTATGGGGCTTGTGTTATATATTGTACAGTTTTAATTACCCTTTTGGTTAGAATTGGAAACTGCTCTTCGCTACTTCTCCAACTAATTTTGTCCTCCCCAAATTATACAAAAAGTGGAAAAAGACATAAAAAAACAAAGGCGCTTATACACTATAATAAACCAAAGGGAGGTGAAGGAATTCCACATCTTTTAGAGGAGGATTCAATCGGGTACACGGTTGTGAGTCGGCACCCCTGAAAAATGATGTATTACTGGAAGAGACGACGGTTAATATTCTAGAATACTATTAAGGTATTGAACGGCCATATGTACCCTATGGTGTGGCCTAATGGTCAATGAAGTGGGATAAGAACCATGAGGTCTCATTTTCAAATCCTAGTGGAGACAAAAAAACACTAGGTCTTTCTTTCCATCTATCCAATCCTTGGTGGGTAGAGTTACCTGGTACCTGTTGCTGGTGGGAAGTGGCAAGCATCCGGTGGAATTAGTCAAGGTGCGCGTAAGCTGGCCCGGACACCAGTTATTAAAAAAAAAAGTATTGACCGGCCATATTCTTTTTGCAATTGGGTTTTATCATTAAATGTTTATGTTGTAAAGTTTACTGCTGAATCAATTATTTTCCCTATTTGGTCTTTCATCTATTTTCTGAGACTTGGGATGAAATTTTGTTGAATGACAGACGAATGCCTACTGCTTGAAACATACTTTTGAAAACACATACAGTAAATAATCAGTATAATCGATCTTGTTTCATGTCTTTTATAGTAAGACTCCTTCTTACTTCCCTGCTCCTGTTTCTGATTCCAGCTGCC
This sequence comes from Petunia secreta, assembly GCA_029990175.1. Classification (NCBI taxonomy): domain Eukaryota; kingdom Viridiplantae; phylum Streptophyta; class Magnoliopsida; order Solanales; family Solanaceae; genus Petunia; species Petunia secreta. Next base: position 5,250,803 of record JARKIP010000028.1, on the reverse strand, counting down.
ACAGCAGGAAAACTCATTTGATTGTGGCCTTTTCCTGCTCCATTATGTGGAATTTTTTCTGAAGCAGGCTCCACTCAACTTCAACCCCTCCCACATAACTGCGTCATCCAAATTTGTAAGATGTTTCTTCCTTGTTATATATCCTTTTGAATTGAACTGAGAGTTATCATTATATAAGTTGGGGCCTTCTGGTGATGGATATCTTGGACTCGAGAGAGGCTTTTGCTGTTCGTTCTCCTCATCTCACATTAAGTCAGCAAGGTCACCTGCCTCATTGAATACCAAACAAGTTGTTTATGATAGCTTGCTTTTCTGTTTTTCTACCATGAATCTTCATGCATTGAACTCTTTTCTCGAACTTACATCTTTTGTTCCTAGTGCTGCCTCTGTGTTCTGATTATTCGGTACTGATCAGTTTTATTAATTGAGAATTTTTTCCTTTTTTTCCAGTATTAATGCTGTTTATAGGAAGCACATATACAATTTTTAAAGGCTTAGGTATTATTAGGTGTGCAATGAGAGGAAGAGCTTGTGGGTATATAAATTTGGGATCTGGGAAGTACGTGCATCTTAATAACACGTATAAGGTATTTATACCTTTACATACAAAAAATGGTACATGTAAAGTAGAAGTTTAATTTATAAGTGAAATTCATAGATGCCTCCAGAATGTACGAGTAGTGTACATGTTCACTATTTATGGCCCATTTTCTGTGAGCCAAAATCTTTTCTGGCCTAAAACGGTTGACAGAGAGAAAGAGGAACGATTACCTGGCTTTGAGGGCATTAAGATCTGAGGGATTGCTGAAGAAATGGTAATAATCTACAGAGGAGAGAATTGACTTATGGGAACGAATTGGTAATAATCACAGTGAGCTACCAAAGTGAAAGCAATGTGGACAAATTTTGGTGCTCTGCAATTTGAGTTGATACTCTATATATTTGAACTGTTTCCTTGATTAGGTATAAACTAAGGTTGGTAGATCTGAACTGTGTCATGCAGCATTAACTCTACCAGCTACATGTGTGCATTCTTTCTTGGGATCGAATTGCGTTGGGAGTAATGATGTTCCTTTAAAATCTTAGGGGAATTTTAATATACCTGTTTGTAGTATAGTGAAATTAAATGGAGGGGAGCTTACAAGTTCTGATGATCCACTGCGCTTGTCTTTCTTCCCACTATCTAGAACTTCTTTTGTTCTACTCTAATTTTATTGTTGTGAGAAATGCACTTGCTGCCTAATACAGACATGCATGCTGTTGCTGTGGCTACACGATGCCCATTTCTCGAGTTACCATCATACAGACATGCATGCTGTTGCTGTGGCTACACGATGCCCATTTCTCGAGTTACCATCAGTTAACACATTTTCTCTTACTCTTTGATTATTACTTCATCGGGTTCTATGTCTTATAGTAAAAGATGAAGACATTAATCATGGCTCTATCCCTATTCCTGTCTTTCAGTCCGCTGTTTTTATTTATTCATTTATTTATTTGGATTTGTCCGTTTTGTAGAGCTGAGCAACTTATTTTCCTAATCATTTGGTAAACCTTGTCTGACTGTAATAGGAACAATTATCCGAAGTTGATCTTTTCTCGCTAACGTGTGTCTTAAAATGATGCAGTATTTGAGATCATATAATGAGTCTCTACTCTATGTAATTTGTAATTTGCTAACAATATGTAATCATGGCGATATGATACTTGTGAATGGTAGCACAATGTTAGTGAATTTATCTGGGTTTCTAACAATCTTAGCTTGATGCAAAAGACAACAAAAATGTTGTTGGGACATCCAAGGATGGGAAACCATTTTGACAATTACATATGTAATCAACTACTGTTGGGTTGCTGCTATTGTTTCTTGTCTTAATAATTAATGTCCTCCAGGAGCTTTATTTGATAGTTTGGTCGTATTCAATCTTTTCAGCTTGCTGAAGATTGGTTCTCAGCAAAAGATGTTGCCTGCAAACGTGAATATATCAAGAGATTGATCTGTGAGATTACCAAAGATAGAGTTCAGAAGGTTTCTCCAGCTGATATTGATGACAACTATTCTTTACATTGCTTAGAAGAGGAAACTACTAGCATGAACTTTCTTCAGGAAACTTGCAGTGAAAGAGAAGCATGTCATGGTAATGACTTGAGCTCTCATGCCGATGAACTTCTAACTGTGTCTCCTGTGACCAACCTCATTAGGGATTTGAAGAGTACTGCAGTATCAGAAGAGATTTCTAGAGATTTGCCGCTAGTACGAGATTCTGCAAAGCCACTTACTGATGATAATTATCGGCATTATGGACAAAAGGCACCACGGAAGCTATTTAGCAATGTCATGTCACCAATAGAGGTAGTTGATCATATCATCCTGGTGCTCAAGTTTGCTTACTTTTTGTGACACACCAATATACCCTTGAGAAAATTCCTTGACAAAATAGTTGCATGGATAGTTGTTGTCTCCCTTATGTGCGACTCTCATCTTCCAGACAAATATATGTGAAAAAGGACTTATGACAAAAGAAAGTGGCAAGGGCATTAGTTTACCGAACCATATTCTCTTTGGATGTTGGGTGATGAAGGTTAGGGTAATGCAGGGAAAAGGTTGAGAAATTGGAAAAGGGGCCTTGGAAGCAATCAATTTATGTTGTTCCATTTTTGTTCCATATCTCCTGTTTAATTCTGAAGTTTGGGGAATTTTTCTATTTAGCCTAGACTGAAACACATTCTTGACACTGTTCCTGGCTCTTTTCCAGCTTCTTGTCGCATCAAAGCACATCTCTCTGTGTTTAACTTTTGTCTTGTTTTTATAATAATAGGAAGAGGCTACTAGGGAGCACACGTCTTTTTCACCAACCATGAAAGCAGGGAGCCAGTACATCGAAAATATTTCAGCACCACATGCTTCCAGCAGTTCAAAATCAGAGAGCCTCTTTCTTGGAAGACTTTCTAGGAGTCCTGATAGTGAAAAGACAAATCCAGGTTGTCGAAGTAATCCTTGTGGATCTCCAAATTCACTAGAGATACAGGATGAGGAATACGTTAGGGCTGAAGCAGAGGAGGTTTCCAGTCCTGATGCAGCAAAATATGACTCGGCTGAGGATCTAGACGGCTATATTGTTTTGGATTCTCAGGAGGAAGATGAAAACCTCGATTTGAATGGTCTGGCAAATAACTTACCGACAAGGTTAACTATTTCTGCTTTGTGCCATGAGGAGGTTGGCTCCGCTGATATCTATGATTATAAAGTAAAAGAAAAAATACTGTCTTCACAATTAGTAGTGCAGGCTGCAAAGAAGCCACGGCACGTTCCTGAAGTTATAGAGGTGTCCAGTTCTGGAACAGGGAAAAACCAGATTGTGTCTTCTTCAACAAGTGAAGAATTTGCAAGCTGTTTTGTCCAGGATTCAGAGGAGGTCGACTCCAATATTTGTATTGAAGTAAATAGTTTTAAACCATCAACTGGATCGGGTAATGAGCATGTTGCAGGGAAGATGAGACATTTGTTTCGCCGTCGACGAAGTATCAGAAGTTGACCTGCCAGAAGACTTACATGTACAGTGTTCTTTTTTAAATGGGTTTCGAAGAAATAGGTTCAAGTGTAGATAGCGACACTTGCTTTCATTCCTCGTGATTTCTTGGTTATCAAAAAAAAAAAAAAAAAAAAAAAACATCTTTCCTTCAGCTCACCTTTTTGTCCAGGATTATCTATGCATAGGTAATACATGTATATAACACTATTTGGTTGAATATCGGGTGTTTCTGTTCCTTTCTTTAGAAGTACTGGTTGTATTTAAACTTTACCTGGTAATTGAGTTAGCTTCTTAAATTTCTAAATTCATTAAGGATGAAGAAATTTCCAGCCCCACATGTGACAAAGGATGAAAAAATTTCTTGTCGTGGTTGTTTGTGTAAATATATTGCAAGGTTCCTTTGCCGGTTGAGTGAGTTTGGTAACTTTATTTCTCCGTAAATACCTCGTAGGATGTGTTTGGTACAAATGAAAATATGGATTACAATTTTTTGGAAATAAGCGATTTTCTTACTTATTTTAAGTTACTTGATAAGTAGAAAATATTGTTCCAAAAGCATTTATATATAATTTATCCTATCTAAGCAAGCACTATGGGGTGGGGTGGGGTGTTGGGGTAGGGAGTAATCAATCATAATTCTTAGTGAAAAGCCATACGTGGAACTTATTTTCTCTACTTTCCATTAGGCAAGTCATTTTCGTAATTTTTGAAGTAGGTTGTTGGAGGAAGGGAAGAAAAAATGCGTGGAATGCACCGATGGGACGTAATTTCGCTACTTCATATTTGGGAGGTTGTATTCATGTAAGGATCTTGTTAATGTTTTCTAAGATATCTTGAACAACCAAGCATAAAATAATTGGAAGATTTCCTCCGTATCAAACACACCTTATCCGTCCAATTCTCTGCCACATACCCCTCAGTTTCAAATTATTTGTCCTATTTATTTTTACATGCCCCTTAAGAAATCATTAATGAGAAGGGATTATTGACTATTTTACTCTTATTTAATCTTTATTGGTATTTAAATAATTATAATATTAACTAATAAGTGAGATCTTTGTGATCTTCAAGACATTTACTATGGATAAAATAGAAAAAAATATAAAATTTTGCCTTGAAATCATAACTGGACAAATGTTTTGAGACGACTATTTTTAAAAAGAAGGACAAATAATTTGAGATGGAAGAAAGTACCAATTAATGTCAAATGGCATCTTGAGGAGGCCAATTTTCTCCTTTATTATTAAAGTTTAAAATCACGATGAGATGGCTTATTTTAATTTTTTTAAAATTTTACTAGAAAAGTATAAGAGTGGCCACTGAACTACAACCTTCATAAAGCTACCGGGTGAGTACAGTTGCAAGTTATAATTCATATGCATATACTCATTTTTAAAAATAAGCTGCGACATTTTTCTAATGATTCCATTTTCACTAGGTATTCCAATTTTTTTTTTTTTTTCTACGATAAAATAACGGGACTCACGACTTGATTGTGAAGTCTACTATTCAGTTATTTGTTGTTGTATCCACGTGAAACATTAGTATCCTTCATAAATCATGAATTTAGTGCTAAGATATAAACGGGTCCTTTTCTTCTAGATACCTTGTGCTCTATTTTTCCAATTAGAAGGTAAAGACTTCAAATCAAAACAGTCCATTATCTCTTTTTCCAAAAAAGAAAGAAAGAACCGTCGTGATACATTCCTTTTAGCAAATCACAGTTATAGTCTTATAGGAATATTTGAGTCTATATTTTTTACTACTCAAGACTTTAATATACTCCATCCGTTCTAAAATAGTTGTTATAGTTTTACTTAAAGCGGAGTTTAAGAGATGTGGCAAGACTTTTGGAACTTGTGGTCCAAAATAAGTCATACATAAATATGTGGCTATAAAGTATTTCATTAAGGGTAAAGTAGTAGTTTCAACTCAAAAATATTTTCAAATTTAGAATTGTGTCATTCTTTTTTGAACGAACTAATAAGAAAATAGTATCATCCATTTTGGAATGGAAGGAGTATCAGATTGCAAAGAGTAACTCATCATCGTACTAAGATAAAATTTAGTTGTCATAGTCTAAGCTATTATGAGTTACTCTATTTGTTTCACTTTATTGGTCATAGAACTTGGAAATAAATGTAACAAAAGATATGGAGGCTTTTGAAACTAGTGAAATTAAATATTTCATGCGTGGTTATATAACTTTTGAAATTTGTAGTATTAAACATATCGTATCATTGTATAGTTGTAAAAGCTACCTATTTAAAAAGAAAATATAGGAATGCGTCGTTCTTTTTTAACAAACTAGTGTCAAAGAAATACTGCCTAACAAAGTGAAACTTATGGTAATAAATGTTACACTAACATCTTTTCTTATACTCCTTCTGTTCCAAAAAATTTAAGTAATAATGATTATACCACCTTAGACTCACACTTCTATTTAAATGTCAACATGTAATTGTGGCTCCAACCATCTAAAAAATCTCTTCAAACAATATTGAACCTAGTGAATGATGGCAAGAGTCACCAACGTGAACATGCAACTCATGGGCACCTGCAAAAGACCTGCACTTACAAATTTTTCCTCTTTCACCAAGAAATCACTTCTATTTTCAAAAGCCTGCCCCTCAACAGCTAGCATGAAAGCTAAACCACCACTAAATCACTCGGTTATTTCCACAGAACTAATTTTATCTTCAGATCAGATTCCCACAAGGCGTTCAGGGAATTACAAACCTACTGTGTGGGATTTTAAATATATTCAGTCCTTAAACAATGATTATGTGGTAAATGTATTTGTTAATTTAGCACTTAATTATTCTTTTATAATTGTTGATTGTTCTACGCTAAATGGGGTTAATTTACATATAGTTACTGAACTTTACCTAGTAAAACAACAAAGTCACAAAATAAATTTTTTTGTCACATTAAAGTAAGTGAACTTATCAATTATAACGTTAAGTCACACAAATATATTTTGTGAGATCAAAATAACTAACAATTTTTTTTTTTGTTCATTATAATGTGTAAACTTTGTGACTTTATTGTTATGATAGGTCATGTATAACTTTAATTTGACGAAAAATAGATTAGTAACTTTACTGATATATTGAGCAAATATGTGATTTTAATGATGAGCTAAATAAAGTCATATTTAATGTAACAAAATAATTTTTGTAATTGTATTCTACAGTAAATAAAGTTCAATGATCATACGTTAAATTTCCCTTTCAGAAATAGGCCGGTATAGTTTATATAGTTTGTGTATCATTCGGGAAGTACGTAAAAGTTACTTAAATATTCGTGATGACCATTTCCAAATGTGTAATGTAGGGAGAGAAGTATATGGAGCGGTTTTACCAAATAAAGAAGGAAATAAAGAAGATGATGAATAATGTTGAGGGATTAGAAGAATTAGATAAGTTGGAGCTAATTGATAATTTAGAAAGGCTTGGCGTGAGTTACCACTTCAAAGAGGAAATAATGCAAATTTTGAAGAGCATACACCAAAAGAGCCAGGGAGATGTCAATTCAGCCCCAGTGGATTCATTATACTCAGCAGCTTTGAAATTTAGACTCCTACGAGAACATGGTTTTGATATCTCTCAAGGTATGTACTGTTCCTTGACAACCTTAATTCTGGTCTCTGTCATCTTCTTATATTTGGTTTTTTTTTTCTATCATGTATCTAGTACCTTTATTGGAGCCCCAACTAATCCAGATTCATGCCGCGTAAGGCCCATTTTTGAGGAAGCGCTCTCTACCAGAATTTTTTCATTACAAGAACTCGAAACCGAGACCTCTGGATAAGGGTGGAGGGATCCTATCCATCCCACCATAACCTTGGGGGTTATATTTGCTTATTTACTACTCCCTCCGTTCCACTTTAGATGAACTCATTTGACTTTGCACGAAGTTGGATAAAGGAGGGAAGACTTTTGAAACTTGTGATCTAAAATAAGTTATAGATATTTGTATGGCTACGAATCATCTAGGGATGAGTAAAAGTAAAAAAAAAAATTTCCAAATTTAGAAAGAGTTCGTTTTTTTTTAAACAAACTAAAAAGGAAATAGTTTCATCCTTTTTGAAACATAGGGATTACTATAACTTGCCGCCAGGTTACCATACACATCAAATTTTAAACGCTTTTAAAAATATGAAAATAGGAGAAATCAACTTGGCATGCGTTTAAATGTTTAACTTTCTTTTAGATATATTTTGATCATCATTAACTCTCTTTTTCTCGTGTTTTTAGATACATTAAACAATTTCAAGGATGAAGACAGTAATTTCAAGCAAAGTCTTCGTAAAGATATTAAAGGATTGTTGCAACTGTATGAAGCTTCGTTTTACGCTACAGAAACTGAAAATACTTTGAAATTGGCCACAACATTCACAAAATCAGAGCTGAAGAATTATCTTGATCAAAATCAATGTAGTGACGACAATCTAAGAACATTAGTCTGCCATGCATTGGAACTCCCTTTGCATTGGATGATGTTGAGATTAGAGACAAGTTGGTACACTAACATTTATGAGACAATGCCAAACGCTAATCCTCTTCTGGTGGAGCTTGCTAGGTCGGACTTCAACATTGTTCAAGCAACACACCAAGAAGAATTGAAGAATTTATCAAGGTGAGAGTGTATGTGTGCATACGTTAATTACGTACGAGAAGTAGAGATAAAAATGTACTTACTTCGTTCCAATTTATGTGGCAACATTTTTTTTTTTGTCTGTTTCAAAAAGAATGACAACATTCTAAATTTGGTAACAATCTAACTTCAAAATTACAATTTTGTCATTAATGAAATAATTTACAACCATACAAACATTTATGTCTCATTTTAGACCACAAGTTTCAAAAATCTTCATTTATTTTCTAAACTCCGTGCCGAGTCAAACTATGACACATAAAGTGGAACGGAAGGAGTAACATTTTTATGGATGAAAGTTCACATAGCCAACCAACTAAACTATTTTGCTTGGATTTAGTAGGAGTAAATGATTAATTTGGTTAATATATTTCTCATGGTGTATAATATTAATTTTCATGTAATTAACTAAATTAGGTGGTGGAAGAGCACATGCTTAGCAGAGAAGTTGCCATTTTCAAGGGACAGATTGGTGGAGGATTTTTTCTGGACAGTGGGGATAGTATTTGAGCCTCAACACGGTCATTGTCGAACAGTGTTGACAAAGGTCATTGCTTTTATTATAGCTATAGATGATGTTTATGATGTTTATGGCACTCTTGATGAACTAGAAGTCTTCACTGATGCTGTTGAAAGGTTAGTAACTTTACGGAAGCAACTACTATTATATCTGTAATTTTTGTGCATGTAGCTAGTGTAGACATTGGAACTTTATATATTAAGGATTTAACTATATAAAAATAATGTCAAATGATGTGGCTTCAATGTCACATAGAAGTTTAACTAGTAGTAAAAGTTATTAGGACTCTTAATAGTTGTCTTAGCATATTAGGAGTCTTTGGAATATATCTAATGTATACCTGGCATGTATATATTGTATCAGTATAAATAGAACCAACATTGACTCTTAAATTTTTGAGCCATTTACTAAAACCTATCATGGTATCAGATTAGCCACCAAGTGACATATTTTCGACAATTAAAGATGACCTTATTACATTTTTAGTTTGATTGCACGTTGATGAAGTCAACAAATCAACCCAAAATAAATGGCTACTCATTTTGTAATTGTCTATTACGAAATATCCCTTCGGTCCAAATTATTTGATTTTTTGCGCATATTAAAAAAATTACCTTTTTAGCATTAATTAGCAATATAATTGTCTATATTAGCCCTTATTCAAGTTTAAGCTATTATTACTTATTATTTTATTTAAAATTATTTAATAGCAAAGGGTGACATTGTAAAATTGTGTCTTGATTTCCGAAAAGATCAAATATAGTGGAAAAAAAAAAGGCTAGAAAATTAAATAAAATGGACCGGAGGGAGTAATTAATAAGCGGAACATTTAATAAATATACGGTATTTATTACAGTAATTTCAAATATACTTCCATCCATGTTTTAGAAATTAATTGTTTCATTTATACACGTGTTTCCCACAGAAATAGAAGAGAAAAGCTACAACTGCTGAACATCATTTAATTGGTGATAGTGCTCTAATACTATGATGACTATTTCTTAATCGAAATTAAGTGAAGACAGGTTCCCTTAATTACGATTATAATTAAGCAAGTATAACCCCTGCAATAGTTTCTTTATCGTCTCTGACTTGTGTTTATCACGTTGAGATTTAACCTTTTGGTAATTAACATAAACTCAGATGGGATATAAAAGCAATGGACCGTCTTCCAGACTATATGAAAGTATGTTACCTTTCATTCTTCAACACTATCAATGAAATTGCGTATGATATTCTAAAAGAGCAAGGCATCGATGTCCTTCCCTACCTTACAAAGCCAGTAAGATTCATTCTTCTTAGAATCTTATTTCCCTTCGTCTTGCAAATTTAAGGTTCTTACCATTGAATTTATGGGTTCAAAATTTAATATTATACCGTACCACCAATCCATTTTCGTTACTAATTTGAGACATGTTATTAATCAGTGGGCAGATTTATGCAAAGCTTACTTACAAGAAGCAAGATGGTACAACAATGGATATAGGCCAACTCTGGAAGAATACATGGATAATGGATGGATTTCAATTGCAATTCCTGTGATATTAGTCCATGCATACTTCACTGTCACCAAATCAATTACGGAAGAGGCATTGGAATCCTTAAGCAAGTATCCTGACATAATTCGCTGGACTTCAACAATTATCCGTTTTGTTGATGATTTAGGGACATCATCGGTATGCCTTATTTCTCTCATATAAAAAGTATATGACTCCTTTTTTTTTAGATATATAATTGTTTCGCCTTCAAAATAATTAATGTAACACGGATATATATATGTATAGCAAATTCTGTATTACATGTCTCAATTAATCTCCTATATAATTAATTTCAGTATGAATTGAAAAGAGGTGATGTTCCTAAGTCAATTCAGTGTTACATGGAGGAAAAGGGTGCTTCAGAAGAAGAGGCAAGAGAACACATAAATATGTTGTTAAAGAAGACATGGGAACAGATGAACAAAGCTATTGATCAGAGTAAAAACTCAACATTATTTTCTGAAACATTTGTTGGAATTGCAAAGAACTTTGCAAGAACAGGACACTGCGTCTATCAGCATGGAGATGGGCATGGAATTCAAAATTCCCACATTACAAATAACATCTCCAAAATACTTTTTGAGCCTATGAATTCAAAATAATCAAATCTATTGGTTCCCAAGTACTTCTACACCTAATTAAAAGTTCGTTCTCATACAACTTCAGAAGTTTTAGACTTTGGGTCAACAGATGTTAGAATGGAGCTTATTCATTCGTTTTTATGGTTGGAGATTAGGTGTAGCCCCCATCCTTTGTTATATTCTGTTGCTACCATTATATTATCTCATACATGAGCATTATTATAAATAAAATTAAAGAAATCTTAGACATTTACGTTTATTTTTTGTTACTATTACTACGTGTATCTAAACAAGAATCTAATCATGTATTTGTGTGATACTGGTTATGAAAGCAGATTTTTAATTCGAGGTTGTATATGAAAGCTCCTGATTGTAATATCACTATTTCGAAATCGACTAGTTATTCAGTTATTGTCTGAACACAATGGGCTAAATGTGATTTTTACTTTGTACCATCAAAATTGGAAAATGAGGAAAAACCCTATAAAATTCATATATGATAAAGCAGTCATGTTATGTCAAAAGCTACACAGAAAGTATAAAAAATGCATTATAAACTCACAGAATTGCTCAAATTAAGTAAACTAATCCATTACATAATCAACTTAAAAGTACGCTCTTAAAAATAGAATCTCAAAATTAACAAGTCAAGAAATTGGGAGTTGGAACGATAAGTTTCCTATGAAAGACGGAAAAAATGAAATTAGACTTGAAGGTTTTTGTGTGTCGGTGCAAACAAACTTCTTTTTTACAAAATCTTGGTTACATGTACCTATTTCCCTGATGTATACATATCATAAAACGTCCTGTTGAAGAATACAAGCTGATGTGGCAGTGTAGAGCTGACATGGCAGGATTAAGTTAATATCTTAGCTGACTGTGTACATGTTAGTTAGTTAGTGTGAAAATTGTTAAATCCATAGAGAGAGAAAATCTGTAAAATATTGGAGTGAGTACAATTTTCTAACTGCCTTGCTTTCTGACTAAGCTACCCTATATATACAAGCTAAGCTGCTAATAACTAACTATGTCTATGTGGCAGTAACTACCAAAATATCTCAATACAATCTTTACACTGTGAAGTAAAATAAAGGAAAGTTCTGGACTTGTCTATGTGGCAAGCTGAATTAGTGAGCCTTGACTAAGTCAATAGTCCAACGGTCCAACTTGGCATTTGACCACGACACAAGCCATCACCAATTCTCTCAAACCCTAGCAAAAGCGCCGCTTATCCTTTCTCGTCTAATTCCATCTGTGAATCACTGTCAACACCCCCCCTCAAGTTGGAGGGGGAGGAACGAACACCCAACTTGCCCAATAAGTTCCGATGTAGAGGCCCCGAAAGTGGTTTGGTGAAAATATCGGCAAGCTGGCGATGAGAGGGGACAAACGACAAGGAGATGAGACCGGACTGGAACTGTTGTCGGACAAAGTGACAATCAAGTTCCACGTGCTTGGTCCGTTCATGGAAGACGGGGTTTTTGGCGATATGGATCGCAGCTTGACTGTCGGAGTGAAGAGGAACCGGCAGACTGGGAGAAAGGGAAAGGTCATCAAGAAGACGAACCAACCATGTAATTTCTGCAACGACCCGTCGCATGGAGCGATACTCCGCTTCAGCAGAAGAGAGAGACACGGAGGGTTGCTTTTTAGATTTCCACGACACAGGGGAACCACCAAGGCTAATGAAAAAACCACTGATGGAGCGACGAGAGTCAAGACAAGATCCCCAATCGGAATCACAAAAGGCAAGGAGATCCAGGGAAGGCGAGGCAGACATAAAAAGACCCAAGCCTGGATCGTGGAGCAAATAGCGCAGGCAATGAAAAGCAGCATCAAGGTGAGGTTGACGGGGGTCTTGCATGTATTGACTGAGGTGTTGCACGGTAAAGGAGAGATCTGGGCGTGTGTGGGTGAGAAAATTGAGTTTCCCCAGCAGACGACGATAGAGAGACGGATCCGAAAGAGGAGGTCCAGTACCAGCCTGAAGTTTGGAAAGAGGATCCAAAGGAGAAGAGGCAGGTGTGAGACCAAGACAATCAAAATCACCAAGCAACTCAAGTGCAAACTTACGCTGACACAAGATCAGCCCATGTGGTTCACGAAGCACCTCCATGCCCAGGAAATAAGCTAAGTTTCCCAGATCTTTAATTTTAAATTCTGCGTCTAAAAAGGCCTTCAAATCTGTAAGTTCCTGAATATTATTGCCTGTAAGTAAAATGTCGTCGACATAGACTGCCACCAATGAAATAGAGTCACCCTGTCTCTTATAGAAAAGAGAGTAGTCGTTAAGGGAGTGAGTAAACCCCTTAAAGTTGAGAGCTGCTGTCAATCTAGCGTACCATTGACGAGAGGCCTGGCGTAACCCATATAGAGATTTCCGTAGCCGACAAACCAGGTTAGGAGCTGGAGAAGGAAGACCAGCTGGAAATTTCATGTAAACTTCCTCGTGTAGGTCGCCATGTAGAAAGGCGTTGTTAACGTCCAACTGATACAAACCCCAATTCTTTTTGACAGCAATAGCAAGAATACAGCGTATGGTGGTCATTTTGACCACTGGGGAAAACGTCTCCGTAAAGTCAATCCCTTCCCTTTGAGTGTCGCCTCTTATAACAAGGCGAGCCTTCAACCTTTCAACACTACCATCAGATTTTAACTTCACCTTATAGACCCATTTGGAAGGGAGAGCTTTCTTCCCAATAGGTAAAGGAACCACCTCCCAAGTATCATTGGCCTTAAGGGCTTCAAGTTCTTTGTTCATCGCTTCCTGCCAGCCGGGGTGCATTGCTGCCTGGTTATAGGAGGTGGGTTCTTGAATATGGGGAAGAGTGGCTAGAAGGGTCTGGTTAGGAATGGATAGGGCATGGAAAGGAAGTTGTAGAGGGGAAATGGGAGAGAGAAAACAGGCGGAAACATCAGTGAGATGGAGGGCACTACAAATGAAATCACCTAAGTAGGCAGGGGCCTTGGATTCCCTGAGTGATCTGCGCAAGGCAGGTTGCAGACTAGCAAGAGGAGGGGAACCAGTAGGAGGAGATGAGATGTGTACAGGGGAAGGAAAGGGAGAATGAGGAGTAGGTGAGGGAGAGACAGGGCTGTCAGTAGTAGAGTCAGTGGAGTCATAGGAAATAGGAACATCAGGAGGGGGTGAAGAAGGAGAGGTAAGTGGAGACTGGGTAGAAGAGAAAGGGAACACTGTTTCATGGAAAGTAACATTTCTTGAGACAAAAATTTCTTTAGTGGACAAATTCAGCAATTTATAACCCTTCTTACCATGAGGATACCCAATGAAGACGCAAGGAATAGCCCTAGGATCAAGCTTGCCCCTGTGTTGTGATAGAGTAGATGCAAAACATAGGCACCCAAAGCATTTGAGAAAGTCATAAGCAGGTTGTTTGTGAAAAAGGACTTCATAAGGGGATTTGTAGTTAAGCAACTTGGTAGGAAATCTGTTAATGAGAAATGTGGCAGTCAAAAGACATTCACCCCAATAGGAAATAGGTACTTTAGACTGAAACAATAGGGCTCTACAGGTTTCTAGTAGATGTTTGTGTTTTCTTTCAACAATACCATTTTGTTGAGGTGTTGCAACACAACTAGTCTGATGTATTATGCCTTTTGTAGAGAAATAAGCAAGGGCAATGATGCTGGAGCCTAGCTCTAAAGCATTGTCTGATCTAATTCTCTTTACCTTAACTTCAAATTGTCTTTCAACCATAGAGATGAATGATTGTAAAACTGTGAAAGCACTGCCCTTGGTTCCCAATAGATAGGTCCAAGTGCCTCTACTATAGTCATCAACTATGGTGAGGAAATACTTGAACCCATCATGGGTAGGCACCTTATAGGGTCCCCAAGTGTCTATATGAATTAATTCAAATGCATGTGAGGTAGTGCTACTACTATGGGGAAAAGGAAGCTTATGCTGTCTAGCAAGGGGACAAACAACACAAGGAGAATCTGTCTGAGTAAATGCATTAGCAGGCAAGGAAGTAATGTGTCTCATACTGGATAAAGGCATATGTCCCAATCTCACATGCCACAAATTATTACATTGAGTAGAAAGTGAAACATTAGGAAATGTAGCAGAAATACTAGGCATTGTGTCTACTGCTGAACAAGTGTTACTTTTGTACAGGGAAACAGCAGAGGGATGGCAGGAGTGAAGAAGATAAAGTCCAGCTTTTGTCTCACCAAGAACCAGGGGCCTACTCAAAGAAAGGCCCTGCAAACAACATGAAACAGCAGAGAAAGTAAGTGACACACTGAATTGTTTACACAGCTTGTGTACTGATATTAAGTTGTAAGTGAAAGATGGAACTAAGAGGACTTTGTCAAGAGTTAAGTCAGGGTGAATAGTAACCTGACCAACATGAGTAACTAAAACTCTCTGGGAAGTAGGCAGGTTAATGTGAATAGGATTAGGTAGTTTAGTGATGTTAAACATTATGTCACTGTCAAATGTCATGTGCTCTGAAGCACCAGAGTCCAGGATCCAGACATGAGTCTTGGTATGGGAAGGGAAATTAGGAGAATTAGATAGCAATGTACCAGCACAGTTGGCATTGGCATCAAAATCAGAAACTGAAGCAGCCTGTTGTCCAATCTTAACTTGTTGCAAGAGGTCCATTAGCTGTGATATTTGTTCAGGGTGAAAGTTGAACCTCTGTGTCCAGAACTGGTATGCTGAACCTGAGCAGAATTCTCAGTAGAAGTGACTGCATTTCCTTGTATACCTCCAGGAACCCTTCCTGAACCATTATTTTCCTTCATACCAGACTGATTCCTTTTGAGCTTAAGGCAGTAGTCAATTGTGTGTCCAGACTTTTTGCAATAATTGCACCACCATTTGTTCTTGTTGGAAGCTCTGCCAGAGTTGCTACTACTAAAGGAATTGTTGGTATACCTTCCTTGTGACTGATTTGGCCTGTTACCTTGTGCAGCATAGGAGTTCCCAGCATATTGGGAGTAATATCCTCCATGAGCCGCAAAAGAGCTTGAATCAGATGGATGATTACCAGCAATTTGGATGCTCCTTTGCCTTTCCTCTTGTAACAAAAGATGATAGGCTCTATCTACAGTCGGTGGAGGACTCATCATCATAATGTTGCCTCTACAGGTAATGTAGGACTCGTTCAAACCCATTAACAGCTGCACTAGCTTTTGTTTCTCCTCCAAAGCATTATTTTTCTCAATTGCTCCACATTCACATTCACCACATGAGCACACAGCTCTAGCATCAAACAACTCTATCTCATCCCAAATACTTTTCATTTTATTGAAGTATGTTGCAATATTGTTAGGTCCCTGCACTGTTTCAAGTAATTCCTTCTGCAATTCAAAAGATTGTGCCAAATTTGACTGGCCATATCTATCCTCAAGCTGTTTCCATACAATTCTAGCAGAACTGGAGTGAATTACACTAGATTTGATATCCTTCGAAAGGGAATTAGTCAACCAAGCAAAAACCATATCATTGCAACGTATCCAAAGTTTCAAGGTAGGGTCATTATCCCTTGGTTTATTTAAGCTATTGTCGATAAAACCTAGCTTATTCTTAGCAGATAGAGCAACTAACACTGATTTCCTCCATGAACCATAACCAGATCCATCAAAAACAGGCGTAACAAGTGCAGTACCTGGTGAATCTGAAGGATGAACATAATAAGGATGATTGCTGTCGATTTTCTCCATTTGAAGCTGAATTCCTCAGGATCTATATGAAAAACTTGCAGAATTTTATCAAGTGATGTATAGAAATGTCCAGAAATTTCTGGAATTGTATACTGGAACTGTAATTGAATCAAAAAATTGGATCAGATTGAGCAACCTTGCTCTGATACCATGTGAAAATTGTTAAATCCATAGAGAGAGAAAATCTGTAAAATATTGGAGTGAGTACAATTTTCTAACTGCCTTGCTTTCTGACTAAGCTACCCTATATATACAAGCTAAGCTGCTAATAACTAACTATGTCTATGTGGCAGTAACTACCAAAATATCTCAATACAATCTTTACACTGTGAAGTAAAATAAAGGAAAGTTCTGGACTTGTCTATGTGGCAAGCTGAATTAGTGAGCCTTGACTAAGTCAATAGTCCAACGGTCCAACTTGGCATTTGACCACGACACAAGCCATCACCAATTCTCTCAAACCCTAGCAAAAGCGCCGCTTATCCTTTCTCGTCTAATTCCATCTGTGAATCACTGTCAACAGTTAGTTAGAGTAGTTAGTTATTTAGTTAGACATCTTAGCTAGTATAAATAGAAGTGGTTGTTGATCAATATGTAAGATTCATTGAATGATTAATGAGAAGTAGATATTTTCCTCTCTCTAACTTCTCTCTAACAGAATCCTCTCTCTCTCCTTGATTTTAGCTGAGTCTTAGCTTGTTCACTAAGCTACTATATTAGTGTCATGATTGAATGCTAGAATCTGTGATTTTAAACATAAAACTCTATTATTTTTTTCTAATGTTACAAAAAATATGCCATTAAAGGAAAAGAGATTAAACTGAAGTTAATAAATCAATATATAGCAAAAATCACCTTTTGTGATAAATTGAAAAATAGCTTTTAAATTGAAACACTGAAAGAACTCTTTATCCACTTTAATAGGAGTAGCATATTTTACCTTTTAGTCTTTTTAAAAAGAACATATCTATTTATTTAGAAATAATGTTATTATTAAACTTTTATCTTATCTTTAATAAAGATAATTTTTGTCACAAAATTCAAAAGTATATGTTTCTTATGGAACCAAATTGAAGAGAATGTCATTTTAATTCTGTATTTCTCTCAAAATATCTTATCCACCATTCTTAGCATATTTTTCTCTCTTATAATGACTCTTCTAAGCATCAAAACTTTTTCTCTAAGTATTGAAATTTAGTCCAGACATGATTTTAGAAACAACTGAAAAGGGCCAAATTTGCCCCTTTACTATGGCACTGATGTGGCAACCACGTGTCGTCCACCGTGGAGGTCCGTCAAAAATAAGGGTAAAAGCGTGTACTATGGTAACGACAGGGGCATAATTGCACCAAATTTTTAACGGAGGGCAAACGTGACCCCTAAACCATAGTAGAGCGGCAAATTTGGCCCTTTTCCCTTTTTTTTTTTTTTTTTTTTTTTACAAGAATCTTGGTTACTTGTACCTATTTCCCTGATGTACACATCATAAAACGTGCTTTGGTTAGAACCTGTGGTTATCAGATAGGCACGAACAATCTATCAGTGGAGTGGAAGAATTATTCATTTGTAGTAGGACACCACCTTGATAGGGCTATCATCAGCATACGAGTGGCCATTTTTGGTACAAGCTGGACATTAAAAGTGGCTTAGAACCTTATAATTTTATTAGTAAATGTCTGATAACTTAAAAATTTATTGGTTTATAAGTTTTTATGCACTTTAAAAAAAGCCAAAAGTAACTTTCTCAAAAAGTGACTTATAACTCATAAGTGGTTTATAAGCTGCTTAAAATAAGCTTACTCAAACAAGTTTTAAGTATAGATTTTCTTTTTTCCCATTGATATATATATATATATATATTCAAAGGAAAGATTAAATTGAATAATAATGATATGTCCAAGGATCAAATTAAAAATACCTATATTGAAACAATTTATTGAGTTGATTAAGGAAAGTGTATATTTTGGGATATTCAAATGTAATATGAGCCTACTTCAAGTCTAAATGTAAAGATACTAAGAGGGTGTTTGACTAGTTTATAAGCTGGTCAAACTAGCTTATAAATATTTTTTGACTTATCTATACGTTTGGTAAGTATATTAAGTGCTTATAAGCCAAAATAAGTAATAAGCCATAGTTGTTGGTCACCCCTCCAACTTATGGTTTTTCAACTAATAAGCACTTTTAGCATAACCAAGCAATCTACCATTTTATCCATAAGATATTTTATAATGCATGAAATACCATTTTCATAATAACATTTTTAACTCCCTCTTCATTATATATTTGTTATTTCTCATTTTTAATACAAAATACTTTTAAATTTATATTTTCATGAAATAACTCGAGGATATTTTAGTCATTTTAAAAATTATCCTTATCAGTATTTTTTTACCAAACAGTTCATATACTTATAACCAGTTTCAACACTTTTATCCAAACATGTAAATGCTTATTTATAAAATCAACTTCACCACTTAAAAATATTTTTCAGCACTTCGCGTTTATCAGCTATTTTAAATCAACTAACCCAAACAGACTCTAAGCATCAACAATGGATACAATTAATAACTTATCAGCTACTTTAAATCAACTAACCCAAACAAATTCTAAGCATCAACAATTAATAGAATTAGTAAGAGAAATGCGATCTTTACAAAACTAAAAGTGGAAATTAAACATAATATCTACTCCATCTGTCCTAATTTATGTGTCACTATTTTTTTTTTAATCTGTGCCAAAAAGAATGTCATACCCCATATTTGAGTTTACCAAAATGTCCTTATTATGCATTGCCAACTCATTAAATTTAAGGGCTTTATTGTCATTGTCCAAGAAATTCTAACCATTTCATTCCCTGAAAATTTATCCCTTTTACTTCTTTCCTCTTCATTTTCTATTCATATTCGGTGAAGAACAATTTACAAAGATGAGTTCTTTAATAATCAGAGCTTCAACTTCAACTATATAAGATTGTTTAGTACTTCAAATCGTTAGTAAATTTCATTTCAAATAATCAGAGCTTCAACTTCAACTTTATAAGATTGTTTAGTACACTCATGTAGTAGGTTAGCAAAACTCATATATATATATATATATTCTACATCTTTTCAACAAGACTTGTGGTAGAGTAAATGAATTGGACTTAATAACTAATTGCTCGTAAGCCCAACAATAATCTAATAAGGCAACAACTTAATAAAAATAATGTGATTTATGTGAAGTAAACAAGGTTCTCACATCTTTGTATTACTTATGATTTAGTATAATTACTTGCATAAAAGTGTGGATGAATTGTAATTACCACTTCGACTTGTATATGAACATGATATGCTATTGCTCATTATAGGATAATATCATTAATAAGAAAAAGCTTGGCAGATAGCCTGACTAGCCACAAATAAATTTATTTTGCATTATTCTGCTTCTCTTAATGATATGCAAAACATCATACTTATTTTCTAGTACTTGTTGAATTATTAGTATTTCCTCTGTTACATACATGAGCGTTTCAAGTGAGTAAATAAATATTTATGGTCATCTTTATCATTCTTTTATAAGAATAGTTCTCTTCATCATTCTTCTTAGTTCATTGCTATATTGTTTGTAAAAAACTGATAAATCGAACCAAATCGAAATCAAATTGATAATAACCAAATCGATGGTTTTAATTTATTTGGTTTGGTTTGATTTTAAGAATTTATAAATCGAATAAATTGGTTTGGTTATGATTTTGATTAAAAATCAAACCAAACCGTAAACACTCTAGTTGTAGTTGCACGTATAGAGATTTAAAAAAGAATCGATCTGATCCTAAGTCGTAATCATTATAGAATTCCCAAAAATATGTCACAGAACTTTAAGCACGCTTAAAAAACGAGGTAAGAAAAGTGGGGAACAACGGCCGCATTTTCCCTATCTTAAATGAAATGGCAATCATACAACGTTGGAAGCTATCCACAACACCTCCAGCTACTTGTGTTTGCTCGTTGTGGAAAAATAAAGGCATCACTTTCATCAAATTATGGGCCTACCATGGGGGATATTGAATTTATTCATACACAATGATTACGTGGCGAATTTGTTTAGCAATATGCCTTAGCTTCTTTCATAATTGTTCTTGTTATTCATAGATTTGCATATTGTTTTATCATTCAGAAAATACGTGAACTCTCGAGCTGATCTTTAAATCAACGAGTTTGTTTGGAGGAGAAGTATGAGATGTGCATTTTGTCCAATTATTTAATTTCTCATATTTCAGACAATTTTATTCAGAGAAAACATATTATTACTAACTGAAATGCATCTAAGAGTTTAAGTATATGGGTTTTGAACTAGGATCAATTTTGTTTTTCACAGATTATTAATGCGTATTTAATGAATTTCTTACTATAAATAAAAAGTTGTATACGTACTAAAGTTAGAAAGTTATGCCAAAAATATAAATAAAGATCCGACCCTGCTAGCTGGTTGCGAGAGTAATAACTAATAACTCATCTTTATATATAGAAAAATGTTGTCAGCATGTATCAATTCGTAATACTTTATTCGGGGTAGTGACATATCCGAAAAAATGCAGAAATAAGAAATGAATAGTTAATGGAAAATAAAGCCACCAAGTTGGAACTACCAAAATAATGCACACGTATTATAACTATGAGAAAAAAATGCGATTAATTATTCTGATACTTTCTCATCCCGCGATTGTTTTCATAGTCCACGTCTTAATTATTTGAATTAGGTACTCAACAGAAATGAGAAATCATACCCTTCATTCACTTTCTTTTAACAAATTAGCTTCATATTTATTCTTCTGGTGAATTCCATTAATTATCACTTAAGTGTTCAGGGTTTTCGATCTCTATAACAACAAATGGATCGGAACTAAAGACTTATTAGTGAAGTCGACTATTCAATTATTCGTTCATTTATATCCGCGTGAAACATGAGTATATTATGGATTACTATTGTTGATTTTAGTGCTGAGATATTATAAATAGTACTCCACGTCTTTTCCTTGAGATTGTCATCTTATGCTCTCTTTTACCACTAGAAGATAAGACATCAAATCTATAAACAGTCCTCTATAATCCAAAAGAGTGCAAGAAATGTAATTCGTAAAAAACTTGTGGTTGCTAATGAGTAGAGTACTAAGCTCATGGACTATATATTATTAAACGACTCACTCAGATTTGGCAAGTTTACGTGACTGAAAATAGCAATGGCCACAATTATCTCTACATTAATTAGAACACCAACTTTTTGGACTAATTTGCAGGTTCCAAAATCCTGCATGTCTAATGGTCAAGCCCCCATTCGACGTTCTGGAAATTATCAGCCTTCTATTTGGGAGTATAATCATATTCAATCATTGAAGAATCAATATTTAGTAAGTTATTAGCTCTATTAATTAAATCAAATATTTCTTTTCTTCTATTTTAACTCGCTTGCTAAATGCGATGAGTACTAGTTAATTAAGAATATGTATGTATTGTAAATAGATTATTGTAAATAGATTAGTTATGTAAATTGTATAATGGGCCAAGCCCGTTAGGTTTACTTGGTCCCTAAGTTAGGTTTAGGGTTAGGTTCTCTAGGTTTCTTTTGTATAAATAGGGGACTCCCCTCATCAATGAAAGCAAGAGTTTTCACCCAAATATTATTTCTCTCGTGTGAGTGTGTTCGGTTTTACATGGTATCAGAGCCATCGTGAAACTCTTCAAGTAGAAAAGTAATGGAGGCTCCAAAAGGTGATGTTGCAGCCGTACGGAAGACAATCTCGCCGTACGATATCACTTCGAATGATAATCCTGGTTTGATTATCACACAGGTCCAGTTGACCAGTGAAAACTATGAGGAATGGGCGCGGTCGGTTAGAACGGCGCTGCGTGCAAGGAAGAAGTTCGGTTTTGTTGACGGATCGATCAAGATGCCCGATGAAAAGTCGATCGATTATGAGGATTGGTGGACTATCAATTCTCTTCTGGTGTCGTGGATTAGGAATTCGATCGAGCCTACTCTTCGGACCACCATATCGCACATGGAAGTAGCGAAAGATCTGTGGGAGAGTATTCGAGAACGTTTCTCCGTGGGAAACGGACCTCGGATTCAGGAATTAAAAGCGGCTTTGGCCGGTTGTAAGCAAAAGGGATTAACTGTTGCTGCTTACTATGGAAAACTGGCTATGTTGTGGGAAGAACTAGGAAATTGTGATAAGTTCCCAACTTGCTCGTGTGGAAACTGCACGTGCAATCTAACGGTTGCACTGGAGAAAAAAAGGGAAGAAGATAGGGTTCACTTATTCCTTATGGGCCTGGATGAAAGCCTTTATGGAACTGTCCGTTCCAATCTCTTGGCTCAGGAGCCGTTGCCATCGATGAATCAAGTCTACCAAAAGGTAATCCAAGATGAACGGGTCAAAGGGATGGCACGAATTCAGGAAGAACGAGGGGAGGTAACGGCGTTTGCTGCACAACGATCACAGCCGCCGAAGACAGGCTATAAGGAGTGTCACTTGTGTGATCGAGGAGGACATCCTCCGGAACGCTGCTATGAAGTCATTGGCTATCCGGAGGGGTGGGTGCATTATCCGAAGCAAGGCACTTCGAATGGAGGACGTGGTAGAGGAAAAGCTGAAGGCAACAAAGGTGGAAGAGGTCGTGGACATCAACAGTTTGGTTCAAATGCTGGTCGGGGACGTGGCAATAATCGAGCAAATGCTGCTCAAGCTGAGCTCGAGAATGGAGAAAACGGACACATGAGTGTGCCCGGACAGGCTAACCTGTCCGGAATAACAGGTGATCAGTTGCAGATGCTGTTCGATTTGCTGAAAAAGGAAAAGGCAAGCACAAGTGAACCTTCGATCGGTAAGAAAACTCATCCTTCATGGATTATTGACACGGAGGCGTCAAATCACATGACCGGTCAGATAAGTATTTTGGAGAATTTACGAATAATACCAAAGTGTCCGGTAGGTCTACCGAACGGAAGCAGTACGATGGCGACTCAGGAAGGATCCATCAGATTTAACGAAGACATGGTTCTTCACGGAGTGTTATATGTGCCCGAAATGACTTGCAACTTGATTTCTGTGTCTCAATTAATTAATCAAGTTGGTTGCAATGTAAATTTCACTAATGATTTGTGTGTTATGCAGGACCGGGCTACGGGGAAGTTGATTGGAGCGGGTGAACAAAAGAACGGACTCTACTACTTTCGGACGATACCCGTGGTGAAAGTTGTGAAGGTCGATGTGGTGGACTTATGGCATCAAAGGTTGGGACATCCTTCGATGCAAGTAACGAAATCTCTTTCAGTCGTAGAAGATAGTGGGAAAGGTAGCTTAGAAGAAAAAGCATGTGATGTATGC
This sequence comes from Petunia secreta, assembly GCA_029990175.1. NCBI lineage: Eukaryota > Viridiplantae > Streptophyta > Magnoliopsida > Solanales > Solanaceae > Petunia > Petunia secreta. Next base: position 5,226,909 of record JARKIP010000028.1, on the reverse strand, counting down.
CTTAGGGCAAAACAAACTAAAAATGTATTCCCTTCGAGTAATAATAAAGCTGCTGAACCTTTTGATTTAGTTCATTGTGACTTGTGGGGTCCTTATAGAACTGAGTCTTTGTGTGGTGCATCATATTTTTTGACTGTTGTTGATGATTGTTCACGAGGAGTATGGGTTTTCCTGTTAATTGATAAGAAAGAGGTCGGATAAAAATTGAAGGGTTTCTTTGCAATGGTGGAGAGACAATTCAATAAACGGGTTAGTGCGTTCGGAGTGATAATGGAACCGAATTTGTAAGTCTGAAAGGGTATTTTCTCGAACAAGGGATCTTGTTCCAAACTTCGTGTGTGGGGACACCCCAGCAAAACGGTAGAGTTGAGCGGAAACATAGACATATCTTAAACGTGGCACGGGCGCTGCGTTTTCAAGCTAATTTACCAATTGACTTCTGGGGAGAATGTGTGATGACGGCATGTTATTTGATTAACCGGACACCCATTAAGTTGTTGAATGGGAAGACACCTTACGATATCTTGATGGGTGTGACACCGAATTATGATCATTTGAGGGTGTTCGGTTGCTTATGTTATGCTCGCAATCAAGGACGAACAAGTGACAAGTTTGAAAGTAGGAGTCGTCGATGTGTGTTTTTGGGTTATCCAAATGGGAAGAAAGCATGGAAAATGTATGATTTGGAGACAAAGGAGTTTGTGTTCTCGAGGGATGTGGTGTTTTACGAAAAGGAATTTCCATTCGCCTCCAAGGAGACTGATGCCGAAAAACGGACACAAGATACGACTTCTGTCACCGTTGCATTGGAGGAGGAAGAGGAGAGTGTGCAAGGAAGGGGGGGTGTTGAACCCGAAGTCGTGACTCCGGTGAGTGTTGAACCCGAAGTCGTAACTCCGGTGAGTGAACCCGAAGAGGTGACTCCGGAAGCTGAACCTGCGGTTGTCCCCGACGTTGAACCCGAAGAGTTGGGTCGGGGAAAACGAACTAAGAAAGAGAATACCTTGTTGAGAGACTTTGTTACTAATACGGTCCAAAAGATGAGTCACCGGGTATCGTCCTGCGTTCGAAAGTCTGCTTGTTCATCTGTTTCTCAACAACCCTCTGGTAAGCCCTATCCTCTAGCACACTATGTCAATTGTGATAATTTCTCTTCGAAACATGTGAGTTTTCTTGCAGCTATAACGCAAGGACATGAGCCTACCTCCTATTCGGAGGCGGTAAAAAGTGACAAATGGAGAACAGCCATGGGGGAAGAATTGAAGGCATTGGAAGCGAACAGAACCTGGGAGATAGTTCCCTTGCCTACCGGGAAGAAGGCCCTCGGATGTCGATGGGTGTACAAGATAAAGTACAACTCGGATGGAACTATTGAAAGGTACAAAGCAAAGTTGGTGATTTTTGGAAATCATCAAATCGAAGGGGTTGATTATACGGAGACGTTTGCACCGGTTGCAAAGATGGTGACAGTCCGAGTTTTTCTGGCCGTAGCAGCTGCCAAAATTGGGAATTGCATCAGATGGATGTGCACAATGCATTTTTACATGGTGATCTTCACGAGGAAGTATATATGAAATTGCCTCCGGGACATCGCATGACGGGGAGAGGAGCTGTGTGTCGCCTTCGAAAATCATTGTATGGTTTAAAACAAGCTCCCCGATGTTGGTTTGCGAAGTTGTCTGCTGCACTTAAGCAATATGGGTTTCGACAATCATATTCTGATTACTCATTGTTTACGATGAAGAAGGGAAATGTGCATTTAAATGTGCTTGTTTATGTGGATGATCTGATTATATCTGGTAATGATTCGAAGGCAATTCGAATTTTTAAGTTATATCTCTCGAAATGTTTCCATATGAAGGATTTAGGTGCCTTGAAATACTTCTTGGGAGTTGAAGTGGCAAGGGCTCCGAAAGGAATCTTCCTGTGTCAGAGGAAGTATGCATTGGATATCATATCGGAAACAGGCTTGTTGGGGGCAAAACCGGTTGGTACGCCGATAGAACAAAACCATCGCTTGGCACTTGCGTCTGGTCGTTTTATCAAAGATCCTGAACGTTATCTGCGACTGGTTGGAAGATTGATTTACTTGTGTTTTACACGACCGGATTTGTCCTATAGTGTGCATGTGTTGTCGCAATTCATGCAGAGTCCCCGTATTGAGCATATGGAAGCGGCACTCAGGGTTGTTCGATATTTGAAAGGCTGTCCGGGACAAGGCATTGTATTTCATTCTCAGTGTGATCTGAGATTGCACGGGTGGTGTGACTCTGATTGGGCAGGCTGTCCGTTGACACGTCGATCGTTAACAGGTTGGTATGTGTCGTTAGGGGACTCACCGATATCTTGGAGAACGAAGAAGCAACAGATCGTGTCGAGGTCCTCCGCTGAGGCAGAATATAGATCGATGGCGATGACTGTGTGTGAATTGAAGTGGTTGAAAGGAATTTTATGGAATCTTGGAATTGATCACGATTCTCCGATGAATTTGAAGTGTGACAGTCAAGCTGCGTTACATATTGCTCGGAATCCAGTCTTTCACGAACGCACTAAACATATCGAAGTCGACTGTCATTTTGTTCGGAATGAAATCATCGGAGGAGTCATTCGTCCCAGCTATGTGCCTACGACCACGCAACTTGCTGATATTTTTACGAAGGCGCTGGGACGCACCCAGTTCGAATTCTTCCTTAACAAGTTGGGCGTAAGGAACCCTCACGCTCCAACTTGAGGGGGGTATTGTAAATAGATTATTGTAAATAGATTAGTTATGTAAATTGTATAATGGGCCAAGCCCGTTAGGTTTACTTGGTCCCTAAGTTAGGTTTAGGGTTAGGTTCTCTAGGTTTCTTTTGTATAAATAGGGGACTCCCCTCATCAATGAAAGCAAGAGTTTTCATCCAAATATTATTTCTCTCGTGTGAGTGTGTTCGGTTTTACAGTATGGAATATATATGTAGGGCGAGAAATTCATCAGACGCCGTGATGAGCTGAAGATGGAAGTCAAGATTATGCTTAGTGATCGAAATATGAAGCCACTGGACCAGCTGGAGATTATTGATAATTTGCAAAGGCTTGGATTATCTTACCACTTTGAAGATGAAATATACAGCATTCTGCATGAATTCTATGACAAAAATAGCAAAAGAAGCGAAGGAAATTTGTACGCTAAAGCTCTTGAATTTAGGCTCTTGAGACAACACGGATTTAACATTTCACAAGGTTCATTACAGTATCAAGTTTTTCTCTCCTCTTCTTTTGACCTTTAAGTATGAAATTAAATATATTGGTTTGACTAATTTAGAGTCAAGTAGCATATGGTCCAACAAAGGAGCATGAAAAAGCGCTACTGCATAGATAATAGAGTTAATTTTACTGGTGGTCACTCAATTATTGCTTCATTACCAGAAAGTCACTTTTGTTACCTAAAAATCACTTAACTATTGCTTCATTACCACAAAGTCAATTTTGTTTTTTTTGTTACCCAAAAGTCAGTCAACTTTCCTGCGGTATATATCAAAGTCACTCTAGCCGAATTTTACTTAAAACTCACCCGAAAAATGGCGTGACATTATTAATTAAAAATAATATTTCTTAATTATATTAACCATATTTTTTTAACACATTACACTAATTTTATCCAACCCAAGACCCAAACTCATTTTACTACTAATTTAACCAAGCGAGAATTTCACCAATTCTCTTTAATGTCTCCTTGTTTGGCCGCTCATCCACCCTAATAGTCATCACATCATGCTTTCTTGGAGCAATCCTTCTAACACTCATGAAGCTTACATTAACATTCTCCTCAGACAAGATATTTCCAACATTTCCAATCATTCCTGCTAATCAACCTGTCTGCAGAGAATGATATTGCCTTCTAAGCTTACATCCACTTTAAAATATTTAACTTTTGTTAAATGAGGATTTTCATCTCTAACCCTGCGCCACTCTAATCTCTCTAGTATAAAAAATAAGCTCTGGTAAATTTGGACTCCACATTGACAATCTGAACGTGAATGAATTTGAGTGGACTTTCTGGTGAACCATCTAGAAGAATTCTTTCTTTGGCAATGTTTAGTCCCCTCTATTTAACAGTATAAACTAGAAGTATTTTAATGACTTGACACAATCAATTGTAGGATTAAGTAGTGAAATACGTTTGGGTCTTGAGTTGTATAAAATTAATGTAATGGGTTAAAGAACAGGGTTAATATAATTAATAAAAAATATTTTTAATTAATGATGTCACGTCATTTTTTCGGTGACTTTTAAGTAAAATCCGGCTAGAGTGACTTTGGTGTAGACCGGAGGAAAATTGAGTGACTTTTGGGTAACAAAAGAAACAAAAGTGACTTTGTGGTAATGAAGCAATAGTTGAGTGACCACTTGCAAAATTAACTCTAGATAATACAGTATCTAATTTTTCTTTCTTGTTTTTCTCCTTTTTTGGCTTTATGCATCGGATAATTGAAACCTCACTGATCCGACTAATCCAGATTTGTGTAGTGTATTATAGGCCACCAAGGGGAAATTGTTTTCTACGGGTAGTTTTGTCATACTTAAGGCTCGAATCATATTGTACTAAACAATATTTCTTTTTTTGTTGCAGAAATATTTGATGGTTATTTTAATGGAACTCATTATACTGAGGATTCAAAGGGGATGTTATATTTGTATGAAGCTTCTTTTCTTGCTAGAGAAGGTGAGATTGAGTTGGAGTTAAAAAGAGAAATGATAGCTAAATACCTAAAAGAGTATATGGAAAATCAAAATTATATGGATCAAAATCTGGCTGAATTAGGGAACCATGCTATGGAGTTTCCATTGCATTGGAGGATGCTGAGATTAGAGGCAAGATGGTTCATCAACTTTTACAAGAAAAGAACAGACATGATTCCTTTCTTGCTTGAGCTGGCTACTCTTGACTTCAACATTGTTCAAGCAGCTCATATTGAAGACCTAAAATATGTGGCAAGGTAATTACAGAACTGAAACTCAAATTCATATTTTGCAATTTTTTCCAAGGCGTTTGGACAATATTATAAAATAAACATCGATTTGCAAATAATATTCTAGTTGAAAGTAAAAATAAGATATGTCCAAATGGAATGGTAGTCATTTGCTTGAAAATTTTAAATATATGGATTTTTCATTATTAGGTTTAATTCATTACTTGTGAACCAATAGGTGGTGGAAGGAAACATGCTTAGCAGAGAATCTGCCATTTGCTAGGGATAGGTTGGTGGAGAATTTTTTCTGGACCATTGGAGTAAATTTCCTTCCTCAATATGGATATGCCAGAAGAATTTTCACAAAAGTAAATGCATTAATAACCTCAATAGATGATGTATATGATGTTTTTGGTACTCTGGATGAACTACAACTCTTCACTGACGCCATTCAAAGGTAATACTAAGTAACCTAGTAGTTCTAATTGATGAAATTGTTAGTATTTAATAATACATAATTGCCAGCTAATAGCTTGTCATAACATTTTTAGATGGAACATCAACGAGATGGAGAAACTCCCAGAAACCATGAAAATATGTTATTCTGCACTCGACAAGTTTATTAAAGAAGTGGCTTGTGATGCTTTTGAAGAGCAAGGCATTTTCATTGAACCTTATCTAAGAAATGCGGTAACTTTATCTTTTCTTTTCCAGAATATGCTTCCTTCTTTTTTATATATGTAATACTCCTTACTTTGTGAGTTTTTTTTTTTTTTTTTTTTTTTTTTTTTTTTTTTTTTTTTTTTAACACAAATACTATATGTATTTTTTTTTTTTTTTTAATAGAATCCTCCTCGAGAGGGAGGGGGGTTAGGCAGACCCCTACCTGTATATATATACACCCAGGAACATTACAATAAGTCTGATGGAGGCAAAAAGCAAACCAACAGAGGAAGTGAGAAGCTTCTGCTCACTTCTTTACAAAGAGGGGGCATACAAAAAATAAGGGGGAGAGGGTTGCTCTCTAATTCTAGTTAACCTTACTTTGTGAGTCAATGTTAATACTAATGCACGAAACAAAATTTTCAGTGGACAGATTTGTGCAAATCATACTTAATAGAAGCAAAGTGGTACCATAGCCAGTATATTCCAACCATGGAAGAATACATGGACAATGCCTGGATTTCGATCTCAGCTCCAGTAATATTAGTACATGGATATTTCCTCGTCGCTAACCCTATAAACAAGGAGGCTTTGCATTACTTAGAGAATTACCATGACATAATTCGTTGGTCAGCCTTGATCTTGCGGCTCGCGAATGATTTAGGAACATCATCGGTATGGAAAAAATCATTTCTCTATATACGTACCATCTAACTATCTTACTTTCCATATTGTTACCTGTTTTCATTCCATTGTGTGATGCAGGATGAGTTGAAAAGGGGTGATGTACCCAAATCAATACAATGTTACATGAACGAAACTAGAGCTTCAGAAGAAGAAGCTCGACAACATATTATGCATTTGATAAGCGAGACGTGGAAGAAATTGAACGAAGCTCAAACAGCAGCGCATCCCTTCCCTGAGATATTCATTAGGAGTGCTGTGAACCTAGCAAGGATGGCACAATGCATGTACCAACATGGTGATGGCCATGGTGGAAATAATTCTGAGACTAAAACTCGCATCATGGCATTAGTCTTTGAATCAATTCCTCCAGCTCAAAGTCCCTTTACTACATAGTCTCTTCTGCAGAAACTAGCAGCCCCTATGGTTAATTGCTAAGGTAAATCCAGGAGCCTGAGTCGATGGATTCGAAATGCATGTTACACAAAGCATTATCAAAAAGAAAATTACATTGCTCTCTTATCTATAGAAAGTTTTACCTTGAGCCTAATCTCATATAGAGTAGGGCTCGGAAAGAAAATAACACCTCATCAACAAATAGCCTATTGTAATTTTTGAGTCAAGGTGAATGAAATTTTTTTTCCACTACCCTGAAAACTATAAATCATACGAAACCTCTGTCTATTGAACTAATAAGTTCAAATGCCAATTTTCATACGGCAATGACGTTCATTCCAACTGAATAAATTCGGAAGCTGTTCCATTAATGAGAATATATAAGGACGAATTGAATACAAGACTGGGGCTACATTGTTGCTCGTAACACAGCTGATGTCTTAACACATACCTTTCCTTCTATGTTGGGACTGCTAAAAATATTCAAAAAATATTCAAATCTTCATTGTGTGTCGCTTTTGGATGAACCTGGTTTTTTTAGAGAACTTGTGCCATTGTTCTTTGTTTTTTTCAAATGAAGCAGAATTCTGAACAAACTCGGAGAGTCCTTGCCTCAAAGCCCCTAGATTTACACCTTTGGCAACCAAAATGCTTGTTACACCCATTTTTCGAAATATGTACGCAGACCTTACCCACCAAGATGGAAAGGCGGTTAAGCTTACGTTCAAGAATTGGGTTATTTAAGCAACAAGAAATAAAACGGGCGATGAACTAATCAACAGGTTAAACGATGATGTTAAAGTACGAGTACGATCTAATGTTGATTCTAACAGTCTATTGGCAGCAATGGTTAAGCAAGATAGCAATGAACAAACAATGGAAAACAAAGAATAAGTAAACAAAGCGGTAATGCCCGTGTTCCGTGGAGAGAGATGTGTATTTCCCAAAAAATATATCAGGTTTTACAATTAGATTTATATTTAGTTGAGTCTTAGGCGACCGTTTTATATCTCAATTTGATCGTTTGATAGATAGTTTACGTGAATGAATTAATCGACCTCAAGAGTTTGATGCAGACGTAATTCTAAAATCGATGTCAAGTAGATTCGATATCAAGTGAATTCGACGTCAATTAAATCCGATGTCAGGCAAGGATATAAATGCTGTCTAACAAGTTTGAACTAAATGAATGGACAGTGATATACGATGAAGTGACTTCGTTTTATCAAGATGCGCAATTATCCGAACATGATTATGATACTCGAATCAATGAAAATATCAGCAACACGATGACAACTAAGTGAAATGAATAAACGTGAAACGATAACGAATAAACAAACGTAATCGACAACAGATCCGATGAACAAATCAAATAGTCGCCAAATGAGTGACGATAACAGATTGCCCCAATTAAACACAGATTAAAAGATGTTGCGATCAAGATAGATGCAGATCTAAACGAAGCAAGCAACAATTAAATAATCAAAGCAGTAAAGGCTTATTGTATTTGATGGGTCGATGGATGTTGCTTCAATGGAAAGAACAGATCTCCCTCCACGTTTGAACCAAATCACGATCGAAGCTTTAAATACAATGATGATCTTTGACGTAGCAAATGAACAAAGGTAAACGACACTGTTGAATATTTTCTTAACAAGAGAGTAATGGTTTGAGGAGTAGAGTAATATTTTGCCCAGATGAATGTCCCCAAAATAGAAGATGAAACAGTATTTATAGGCTGACAATGAGCCTTTTCCAACCCTAGAAGGATTCTTCCTTTCCCACGTCTCTTTCTCCACAACTGTCCACGTCCCTTCAAATACGCTAAGTCGGTTCCGATAAAAGTGGGATAAGTTCATTAAAGCTTATCCGCTAAAGCCAGCGCTTTCGTGGTCATCTTATCAAGTTGTTGAAGCGAACCAACCGGCAAATTCCCTCGAAAGCAATAACCAAACCCGAACACACCATCTTCGTTTGAAGAACGAAAATCGACCAATACAGATAGTCCCCCCACTTGCGAAGTCCTGTGATCGTAACACTTCGCAAGTGGCTTGAAAGTTAAAGCGGGAAAACACGTGGCTCGCTCGTGTCCCTTCATTTTGAAACGCCAACTGTCGCTTCCACTTCAAATCACTGCGCGTGTCAGAGATCGTGCGGACGGCGGTTTTCGCCAATTCCCAAGATCATGATGACTTTTCCTCTATAAATACCAGCTCCATTTTGATTTCACGATTTTTACGTCTCTTGCAACTCTCAATCTCTCACTTTCTTCAAACCCTTCAAAACATCTTTAGTAACTTGCGTTGATCAATCTTGGTTACCCATTCTATTTTGTTCACTCATCTTTAACTTATTAATGTCTTCTCACAACATGACTGATATTGAAAATGTTCCCTCCGCCGCCGTTGCCGCCACGGCACCCGCCATGGCGCCACCGCAGGCTGTAACGTTATAAGTAGAAATGGGAAAATCAAATGAAATAAAGATAAAATTTAATTAAGGAAATTCATAATCAATTCTCAGCTGCTGGTACAAAACCCTAGAATAACTATATATAATACTCAGCTAGCCTCTAAGCTTGACACGTGTCCCTCCCTCTTCCAAACAGTAAAACAAGATTCTTAGGGGTGTAATTCGACAATAGTGAAACTTAAAATACTGAAATGGATAACTTAAAAGACAAAGCACTATAATAGAAATACTAAGTTACTACTTTGACCATTGATACAACCAAGGTTACTGATCTTCTTCGTCATTCTTGACATTCCATCCTCCTTCAGAACATTGATGAATATCAATGTTTAAATTCTGGAAACTGTGAACACAAGAATGAATAATCCTCCCACGTTGCCTCTTCTTCTGAAAGATTGGCCCATTGAAGCAACACTTGTGCTACAGCTCGATTCCCCCTTTTTATCATTCTTCTATCTAAAATGGCAATGGGTTCTGCTAAAATTCGACCGTCATTAGCACAATAAGGGGGATCTCTGGAGACGAAGACCTTATCCCCCACCTTCTTCTTCAATTGAGACACGTGGAACACTGGGTGAATTTTCGACCCATCAGGTAATTTTAGTTCATATGCCACAGGGCCTACCTTCTTGACGATCTGATATGGTCCAAAGAATTTCGCAGAAAGTTTCAAGTTCTTTCGAATTGCTACAGAAGATTGGAGATAAGGTTGGAGCTTTAGAAATACCCAATCGCCTTCCTCAAAATTCCTTTCACTTCTTTTCTTGTCGGCAAATTGTTTCATTCTGTTTTGTGCTTGATTCAGGTTGTCCTTGAGCACTTTGTTCAGTAGCTGACGCTCTTGCAACAATTGATCAACGGAATCAACCTTTCCTTGACCCACCAATTCAAACGTTGGTTGTGGAGCATCATACCCATAAAGGGCCTTGAAAGGTGACATCTTTAAGGCACTGTGATAACAAGAATTATACCAAAATTCAGCTTGAGCTAGCCAACGGCTCCAGTCTTTGGGTTTGTGTCCTGTCATGCAGCGAAGGTAATTTTCAAGGCATCGATTCAGTCTCTCCGATTGACCATCGGTTTGGGGGTGATAGGCTGAGCTGGGTTTGAGTTGTACCCCCAATCCCTTGAATAATTCCCTCCAAAAGTTGCTCACAAAAATGGGATCCCTATCAGACACAATAGAGGATGGCACCCCATGGAGTTTACAAATGTTATCTAAGAATAGTTGTGCGATTTGTGGGGCTGTATATGGGTGAGTGAGGGCAAAGAAATGTGCAAACTTTGAAAATCTATCAATTACTACTAAGATTGCATCTTTGCCATGAGATTTTGGAAGACCTCCAATAAAGTCCATGGCAATATGTTCCCATGCTCTAGTAGGAATTGGGAGTGGTTGTAAAAGTTCGGGGTAAGGAACAGTTTCATCCTTATTTCGTTGACATATTTCACACTCCCTGATCATTTCCTTGACTTCCTGAAGTAAACTTGGCCAATAAAACAACTCTCTGATGCGTTGTTGTGTGGCCAATACCCCTGAGTGACCTCCCCAAGGAGATGCATGAAACTCCAAAAGGAGCTGTTCCCTCAACTTCCCATTAGCACCAACCCACACTCTGCCCTGGTGTCTCAATATCCCTTGGTGGTATTTGACTCCTGGAATTGAGTCAGGATCAACACTCACTTGAGTGATCTTTTCTTGCACTTGTGGGTCGTTATCATAGCTACTTATCACTTCATTAATCCACTTGGGCTGTACCACGCTAATGCCCAGACAATCAGCATCCTCAAATCTTCTCGACAAGGCATCAGCAGCTACGTTTTCACTTCCCTTCCTGTAGTGAATCTCATAGCTAAGCCCTAACAGCTTCGTGATCCCTTTGTTTTGCAATGATGTTGTGATTCTTTGATCTTTTAGGAATTGTAGACTAAAATGATCTGTCTGAATGACAAAATGGTTAGGTTGCAAGTAATGTTTCCACCGATCTACTGCAAACAATAAGGCTATCAACTCTTTTTCATAAGTTGATAAACCTAAGTGTTTGGTACTCAAGGCCTGACTGAGATACGCTAGAGGCCTGCCCTCTTGCATTAAAACAGCCCCCACTCCTCTTCCACTAGCATCTACTTCTACCACGAATGGTTTTGAGAAGTTTGGTAGAGCTAGCACCGGGGCTCCCACCATGGCCTGTTTAAGTTCCTCGGAAGCTTGGCTTGCCTCATCATTCCATTGAAAACTACCCTTCCTAAGCAGATTTGTCAATGGCTTGCTAATTGTAGCATAGTTCCTAATAAACCTTCTATAGTATCCGGTAAGCCCCAAAAATCCTCTTAGTTCTTTAACTGATCTTGGCTGCTCCCATGCCACCATAGCCTCAATCTTTCCTTCATCAGTACTCACTCCTTCATTTGAGATTATATGGCCCAAGTACTCTACTTTTTGTTGACCAAAACTGCATTTCGATCTCTTAGCAAACAGCTGATTATTTACCAACAACTTAAACACAATCTGTAAATGAGCAACATGATCCTCTAGGCAGCCACTATAAACTAAAATGTCATCAAAGAAAACGAGGACAAACCTTCTAAGATAAGGTCCAAAGATTTTGTTCATTAATGCTTGGAATGTTGCCGGGGCATTGGTAAGCCCAAATGGCATGACACGAAACTCCCACAAGCCATGATGTGTCCTAAATGCTGTTTTGTATTCATCCCCCTCTCTCATACGGATTTGATGATACCCCGAACGCAAATCAATCTTAGAAAAATACTTGGCTCCACAAAGCTCATCCAGTAAGTCCTCTACCACCGGGATGGGATACTTGTTTTTTACCGTGACTTCATTCAATTTACGGTAGTCAACACACAATCTCCAACTTGAATCCTTCTTTTTCACCAAGAGAACAGGTGATGCAAAGGGCGATACACTAGTGGTAACTGTTTTTGCCTTCAGCATTTCAGCAACAATATTTTCAATTGCATTCTTCTGGTCAAAAGAGTACCTATAAGGTCTCAGGTTAATGGGTTTAGCATCAGGGATTAATTGTATGGAGTGGTCGTGGGATCTGTTGGGGGGAAGGGTTTTGGGCTCTTCGAACAACACAGTAAATTGACTCAATAGTTCCACTATCGGGTCTGGAATGGTTTCAGTTTGGGCCTGGTTATTAAGGACCATCAATTGGGCTATATAATTGCATTGACCTTTCCCAAGCAATTTGGACACCTTTCTTGAATCCACCAAGGAGATTGAATTCGGCTCTGTGTCTCCCATCAAATGAATGATTTGAGAGTCTTTGACAAAGGATATGCCCAGTGGTCGAGTATGCAACACAACAGGAGATACCATGTCTAACCAATCCATGCCGAGAACCATGTCACATCCCCCAACTTTGAGTAAGTGTAAATCAAAACAAAAAGCTTCCTCCTGCATCGACCAAGCAAAATCTTTACACCACATGTCGCAACAAATTCGTTGGCCATTTGCCACCTTGACTGTCATAGGAGTGCTCAATGGTTCAGTCTTGCATGTCAACACTTTGGCAATGGCTGGGTCCAAAAAGCTATGGGTTGACCCGCTGTCAATTAGAATTAATAGCTTTTTCTTTTTGGCCCAACCAATCAATTTAATTGTAGCTGGAGCCTTGTTGAGGCCCATTAGCACATTAAGGGAAACCTCTGCCTGCTCCTGAGTGAGCTCATTTGGATCGAATTCCTCCTCTAGCAACACTTCATGTGTCTCAGTGAACACTTCCCCCTCCATTGCATTCAATGTCTTTGCCTTACACTGATGGCCTGGATGATATTTCTCGTGGCATTTAAAACAGAGGTTCTTCTCGCGGCACATCTCATAAGTCAAATTACGAGCAATTGGAACCTTAGCATTTAGAACATTTGGAGCTCTATTAACCCCACCACTGCCCATTGGTTTGTGGATTAACGAACCAAACTTTTGGGTTACTTTTTGCAATACTTGGTTATATAGAGAACCAAATGAACTTTCAAATCTTTTGGCACACCCATAGGCTTCCAGTAGTGTTTTAGGATCCGCTTGTTCTACTAACGGCATTATATCACTTTTAAGACCCCCAATGAAACATTTAATGAAGTAAGACTCATCTAAGGTAGAATTAGACAACACAATGAGACATCGTAATTCCTCAAATCGTCTTTGGTAAGATTCAACGTCAGACACTTGGTCCAATCGGTTAAATTCCTTAACAATTTGAATTGGTCTATTGTCCCCAAACCTCAAACACACATCGACACAAAAAACATCCCAAGTCACACGTCCCTTTTTATCCTTCACATAACTAGCAAACCAGTTGTCCACATAATCATTGAAATGTATTGCCACGTAAGTCATTTTAGCATCATCATTGACCTGGTATAACTCAAAGAATTTCTCACACCTCCTTATCCAACTACGAGGGTTCTTTTCTTCAAAATCAGGAAATGGAAGTTTGGGGGGTGGTAAACGTAGGTGAGTCCCAAACGAATCAGGCCCAAACTGACCAGTTGCAGGCCAGCCCACCATGCCCTGATTAAAAGACCCAAAGGGTAGAAAAGGAATTTGTGGGTACTGGGTCCAATATTGTTGTGGGCAATTCTGGGCATTTTGTTGTGGGTAAGATTGATGTGAAACAGAGGAGTTAAGCTCAAATTGAGGACTAGGATTTGCATAAGGTATGTGGGTGGTGGGTGTTGTGGTAGTTTGGGTGGGTGCAGGGTTAGGTCTAAACCCCAATGCGGATGGGTTTAACTGCGATGTAGGTGAGACTCCGGATAGACGGGTCGGGTACTGTGTTGGGGTACTAGGATACGATTGATTTTGTTGGTGTGGGGATCCAACACGTGGAACGGGTTGCGACGTCGAAGCACCAAGTCTGGTGTTTCCTGCTATGGAAGATTGATCCATCGCCGCTGCCGGTGATAAGTTCACGGCGTATTGGGGGGTTGGCGGCGGTGGTTCAGGTTTCTTTAAATTTTGACTAGCAGTGAAATCCTCTTGGAAGCGTTGGAATGATTCGGCAAGTTTGATGACTGTGTTCTCAAATCCTGTCTGTCTTTCATCAATTCTTTCAAATTTTTTGTTTGTCTCTTCCGTTAAGCTTAGGATCTGGGATTCTAATTTCTTAAAATTCTCCTCCATGTTCGTGGTGTTTTTCTGTTTGTCCACCATGTTTGCCAAGATCAGCAGCTCTGATACCAAATGTAACGTTATAAGTAGAAATGGGAAAATCAAATGAAATAAAGATAAAATTTAATTAAGGAAATTCATAATCAATTCTCAGCTGCTGGTACAAAACCCTAGAATAACTATATATAATACTCAGCTAGCCTCTAAGCTTGACACGTGTCCCTCCCTCTTCCAAACAGTAAAACAAGATTCTTAGGGGTGTAATTCGACAATAGTGAAACTTAAAATACTGAAATGGATAACTTAAAAGACAAAGCACTATAATAGAAATACTAAGTTACTACTTTGACCATTGATACAACCAAGGTTACTGATCTTCTTCGTCATTCTTGACACAGGCCATGGCAGTTACAGACAAAAGAGGGAAGAAAAGGGAGAGGAAGCCCAAAGATTTTGGGCCAGAAAAACTCTACACCGATATTCTCCCGAAGAAGTTCACTTACGATGATGACTGCAAGGTTAGTACTCAAAACGACGTTCAACTGGCCAAGAAGAAAAATATTCCAGTAGACTCAGTTTTTTGTGCCGTTACCGAGGAGTCAATACCACGGATTAGGGAAGATTGTGGTTGGAAAGAGGGTGAGATCGACGTAGTGTGCCCTCCAAGGAGATCGACTCTGACCACCTTTTACGGGGGTCACTCTGCCGTTTTGACATACCCTTTTACGATCGGGTTTACTTTGCCGATCGACCCAATGATCGAGGAATTCTGTCGCATGTACAAGGTGTGTTTGGCGCAGATTTCTCCGATGGTATGGCGCTTGGTCGCCATGTATCGATGGATTGGCAAGAAGGTGGGGGTGGAGGTGACACTTAGGCATATCCTTCACTTGTATTCCCCTCGAGTTTACAAGGCGGGCATCATTACCGTGCAAAAGCGAGGTAGTCGAGCCTTAATTTCCGATAACGATGACGACCTTAGGGCGTGGGATCAACGCTTCGTTTACATCCCCACAGAGCAGCTTGTGGCCCCAGGGGCTGAACGTCTTCCGGTTGGGTGGAACCGAACACGTAAGTTTGTAATTTCAATTGGTTTTATGTTCTTCCACGCTCTTACTCTCTTGTATGTGCAGCCAGCAAAGTTTTGTTTGAACTGGTTCCCGACATCGTTGACTGGCTGAAGAAGGTTCTGAAGGAGACCACCAACGATCAAAGGGCATGGAAGCCGATCGCGGCTCTTTTACAAGTGAAGGCAAAAAATCATGGTAAGTTCAGTTTTGCCTTTGATCATACCGTGCCTTTTGTTATATTTTAACAGATCGCCATCGACAGGTATCACTGGTGCTGGTGCTGGGCCGGTTGAAGACGTGATTGTCGAGGAGGAGGAAGAGGTTAGGGAGGAGAACGTAAGTGGAACTCCTCCAAAAAAGAAGAAGAAAACCTCTTACCAAGACCTTAGGGCAAGGCTGCTTGTTAAGAGCGCTCCGCAGGGAGCTGGCTCGTCGGCTGATCCCAAGCCGATCGAGCAGATTGTTAAGGGGGCCGTTTCAGCGGTTGAAGCGGCAAAAGCCTCCGAAGGGGGAACTCTCGTTCGGATTCCCTCCGGGGAAGATGAGGAATCTGGGTCTGAGCAACCGTTGGAACGGCCGAAAAGGCCAATGAAAGAGAGAATGCTTGAAGTGGCTGAGCAGCTCAAGGCGGCCGAGGAGTACGACCGGGTTAATGTAGGCGATTTCAGTGGTGATGGGCGGCCCATCCTTCCTCCGATAGCGGAGGAGGACTTGATCGACGTCACTTCTGGTTCGGGGGGAAAAGAGATGATCACTACCCCAACCCTTGGGATGTTGTCTGCCGGGGGCGTCGATGGTGCCCCTTCGAGCGATATACCGAGGGAAAGGGATCCCAGGAAGGGTAAGCTCCCCCTTGATCGTCCCACGACAACAACGAGGTCGAAGCACACGGAAAGCTCTGGCTCGTCTTTCTACGCATCGGATCATGAAGAGCCTATCGTTCGCCTTCCTCGATACGAGGAAGCCGCTGCGTTTGCAGCTTACAAAAGAGCCAAGGCTGCGGGGGAGGCTAACACCCGATCACTGGCTATAACTATCCCCGGAGAAGTTGATCTGCTCAGATGCCCAAAGCATCTTGCCAATTACTTTTTTGATGTGATGGGGCCGATGGAAAAGGCTCGATTGAATTGTTACAGCGATGTGAGCTTGTCCTCCCAAATCGCTTTTAGTGCTTTCCGGGTAACGCTTCCTTCTAGTTTCTGTTAGTTTGAACCTTTTCTACTTTTTACCTTATGGGATCGTTTTGTTTCTTATTTTCAGAACACAATCATGGCCATCGAGTCAGCCGATCGGATTCGCCAGCTCGAAGCCGAAATAGCTCATCTGAACGAGAGAGTTGCTCTCCTTGCTTCTGCCGGTGATGGGTGGCATAATAACTTGAAGATTTTGAAAGTAAAGTATTCTGAGCTTGAAGCTGAATCAGCTAAAAAGGCCACCGCCCATGCTCTTCGAGAATCAGAGCTGGAATCCCAAGTTCGAGCTTTGAACGACCAGCTCGGTCAGCTTGAGAGTAGCATGGGTGACAAGTGTTCCAAACTGGAAGCTGAGTCGAAGACCAAAGAGTCGGAAATAATTCGTTTGAACGAAGAGCTTCGTACTCTAAGAGGTTCTTACGACGATCTGACGGCTCAGAACAATGCTTGGTCGGAGAGAAACTCGCTTCTTCAGAAAGAGTTGATTACTCAAAGGCATTCGATGGAGAGTGACTTCGAAGACAGGAGGGAGCTCATTTTAGCGGAGTCGAGGCGGGACTTGCTGAGGGAGATGACTGAGCGTGAAGTCGATGTGGCTAAGGAGCTTGAAGAGGCGATACAAGTTGTGAGAATGACTCGTGAGGCACTTGGCCTCTCTCCAGATTCTTCCGATGAGGGATCAGATGGAGATGAGTGAACTCGTTTTCAACTTTTTGTTTTTGACGTATTGTAATGAAGTCATGTACATATTTCTTATCAATGGAAAGTTCGTTGTTTTTATCGTTGTATTGCTTTCCGAAGATAGTTTGATGTATCTGTTCGAAAATTTTGAAGTTTATAACGATGTTCGTCAAATGAAATGATTGGGGCCCAATGTTTTAGTGCGTAGCAAAGAATGACGTCTCATTTTCACGTAATGCACTCTTCGAACATTTTCATGAGTTCGGAATGAAGAATTTAACACTTGGTGAACAACTTAGATGTAAAATCTGATTAAAATTTGGAACGATCTCTGAAATCGAACAAATGTAAAGAATGCGTATAACCAGTGTTGTATTATTGAAGTAGACCGCTAATGGGTCTTTGATACATTCGGGATCGTATGATTCGATCGATTACAAGATGTAGCCGTAAGGCACAGACATTGATCACTTTTGGATCGTTTACATGAAACTGATGACGCTTGACTTCAAACGAGCCGCCAATTCGGATGACTTGGAGCTTTTGCCGAAGTTTGAGCGAGTCCCCAGTTCGAGTGAACGTTGGAACTTCTGTCGAATTTTGAACGAGTCCCCAGTTCGAGTGAACGTTGGAACTTTTGTCGAATTTTGAACGAGTCCCCAGTTCGAGTGAACGTTGGAACTTCTGTCGAATTCGAACGAGTCCCCAGTATCTGCCGATGACCCTTATGCTACCTTCATCCCCCCCAGTGTTTGGGTGCGAAAAATGAGTAGGCGAACACTGGTCCTTCGACTTCGTTACCTGAAACAGAATCATTGGGAGACCAAAACCAAGAAACTCGTTATAGATGAAGACCACGTTAGAGTGTTCGTCAGATTTATCGACCCCGATCGGAGCGTTTTGAGCTCGAGTGTTCGCGGGTGATGTTTGTCATCATTCGACTCCAACTATGCCTATCATCTAAAAATGTTAGTACCAAATAATAAAAGCATCTTCCGATGGAGGAATAATAAAAAACTGCGAAGTGGAAATAAAGGGTGAAGATTGATACCGCAGAACCTCAAAAATAGTATTTCTTCAGTTGTGTGACGTTCCAATTGAAGTCTACCGGTTTGGAGTCCATTGTTTCGAGTTGGTATGAACCTTTTCCGATCACTGCCTTGACGCGGAAAGGTCCCTCCCAATTTGCTCCTAGCTTCCCTTCGTTGGGTTCATCCTTCTTTGGTCTTTTGATTTTTAGCACATAATCACCTACATTAAAAGATCGATACCTGAGTTTTTTGTTGAGGTAGTTTTCTGCCCTTTGCTTTTGTGCTTGTATCCGAACAAATGCCATATCCCTTTTTGCTTCGACCAGGTTCAGATCTACCAGCATGGTTTCTTTGTTAGCTTCTTCGGTGGAGTGGGCGAACCGAAGGCTGGGCTCCCCCACTTCTACCGGTATCAGCGCTTCTGTTCCGTAGACAAGTGAGAACGGTGTCTCCCCGGTACTGTGTTTTACCGTTGTCCGATGAGCCCACAGTGCTCCGGGGAGTTCGTTCGGCCAGTTGCCCTTTGAAACATCCATCCTTTTCTTCAAGTACTCGAGTATTGTTTTGTTGGAAGATTCAGCCTGTCCATTTGCGCTGGGGTGATAAGGTGTTGATGCAATTCGCTTGATCCCCCACTTTTCGAAGAAGGCTGTGATTCGTTTTCCCACGAACTGCTTACCATTGTCGCATGTGATCTCTTTCGGGATCCCAAAACGACAAATGATATTCTGATGAATGAATTTGATAATTTCCTGTTCACGAATTTTAGCCAAGGCAATAGCTTCCACCCATTTAGAGAAATAATCTGTGAGAATTAAAATAAACTTTACCCCACCGGGCGCTGTTGGAAGCGGCCCGACCAAGTCCATTCCCCACTTCATAAATGGCCACGGTGACGTGACCGAATGAAGTGGTTCTGCCTGTTGATGTATGAGATTTCCAAATCGTTGGCACTTGTCACATTTGCGGACGAATTCCTTGGCATCATCTGCGATCGTTGGCCAATAGTACCCAGCTCTTATGATCTTTCGAACCAATGACTTGCTGCCGGAATGATTGCCGCATTCGCCTTCGTGAACTTCTTTCAGCACATAATTTGTTCTATCTGGCCCAACACACTTTGCCAAAGGGCCGCCAAACATTTTCCTGTAGAGTTGATTTTCAAGGAGGCAATATCTTGCTGCTTTGGCTTTAAGTGATCGGGCAGACTTCTTGTCATCGGGAACAGTACCTGCCTGCAAGTAGGACAAATATTTGCTTCTCCAATCCCAAGTTCGATTAACATTGTTTACCTCTTTAATGCTCCGACATAATGGAGATTCGAACAAGTGAACCACGGTCTCATCGAGTTTTTCATCGATGGCTGCTGCCGATGCAAGGTTTTCTAAAGCGTCTGCTTCGATGTTTTCTTCCCTTGGTATCTGGGCTATTTTCCACTCCTGAAAAGAAGTTAGAAAATTTTGTACCTTTTCGAGCAGCTGTTGCATCCTTGGTATCTGGGCTATTTTCCACTCCTGATTGTCCAGTTGGGAATCACTTTTGATATCTATTCGTTCGATTTTCAAATCCTTTGCGATCTTTAAACCTGCAGCGAGGGCCTCATATTCGGCCTCGTTGTTAGTTTTTGCGTGTAATTTGATCGCGTACCTGAGCTTTTCACCCGAAGGCGCAATCAATAGAATTCCGAGGCCAGTTCCTTTGACGTTGGAAGCTCCATCGGTGTACATTACCCAGATCCCGGGGTCTGGATCTCTCATCATCAACTCTTCCTTCTTTGCCTCCGGTAAAATATTAGCGCTGAAGTCCGCTACAAAATCAGCTAAAACTTGAGATTTTATGGCGGTACGAGGCTGGTAAGTGATATCAAACTCACTCAGCTCGACCGCCCATTTCATTAATCGACCAGAGAGATCTGGCCGATGTAAAATATTTCGCAATGGGAACGTAGTTATTACAGATATTGAATGACATTGGAAATAAGGCCTTAATTTGCGTGCAGCAGTGACTAGTGCAAGTGCTAGTTTTTCTAGATGTGGGTACCTTGTTTCGGCATCTAACAGTGTTTTACTAACATAGTAGATAGGAAATTGGTTACCTCCATCTTCGCGAACGAGGACAGCACTTACAGCGACATCGGAAACAGCCAAATAGACCAGCAGCATTTCTCCTTCAATTGGTTTTGACAGAAGCGGTGGATTTGAAAGGTACTGCTTCAGTTCCCGAAGAGCTCTTTTGCATTCTGGTGTCCATTCGAAACCTTTGCTCTTTCTCAATACTGAAAAGAACTTGTGACACCGTTCAGATGACCTCGAGATGAACCTGCTGAGATAGGCTACTCGACCGGTCAGCTGTTGAACTTCTTTCTCCGTTGTCAGGTTCTCAGGGATATTTTCGATCGCCTTGATCTTGTCTGGATTTGCTTCGATTCCTCTTTGCGATACGATGAATCCCAAGAACTTACCGGATCCAACCCCGAACGCACATTTCTCTGGATTCAATCTCATGTTGAATTGTCTTAGTATTGTAAAAGTTTCTTCCAAATGACTCAGATGATTTCCCTTCTCAAGAGATTTGACCAACATGTCATCGATATAGACTTCCATGGTTTTCCCGATCAAATTTTTGAACATAGTAGTGACCAGACGCTGATAAGTAGCGCCGGCATTCTTTAGGCCAAAAGGCATGACCGTGTAGCAATAAGTCCCCATGTCTGTAATAAACGATGTCTTCTCCTGATCTGATGGGTCCATCGATATTTGATTATAGCCTGAATAGGCATCCAAAAAACTCAGCATCTCGTGGCCCGCCGTCGAATCGATCAATCTATCGATGTGAGGCAGTGGGAACGAATCTTTTGGGCAAGCTTTGTTGAGATCGGTATAGTCGACGCATACCCTCCATTTGCCATTTTTCTTAGGTACTACGACCGTGTTCGCAAGCCATTCTGGATATTTTACTTCTTTAATGAACCCATTTGCTAACAGCCTTTCCACCTCATCATTGATTACCTTCCTTCGGAAACCTCCATTTGGTCGTTTCTTTTGCTTCACCGGTCGATGTTTCGGGTCGACATTTAACTTGTGCGTGGCGACTTTTGGATCGATTCCCACCATATCTGCATGGGACCAAGCAAAACAATCAGAGTTGTCCTTGAGGAAGGATACGATTTTTGCTTTTACGTCGATGTCCAATTCAGCTCCAACATAAACTTTCCGATCAGGATTATCATCGAACAATGTTACTTCCTCAAGTTCTTCTATCGTAGAGTCTCCAGCTTCTTGTCTATGCGGTTCTTTCACACATGGTGGAACCTGTGCGAAGTCGCCTTCGACTTCGGATTCCGGTAGCTGCGTTTGATCGCACAACAGAGCCGAAGTGAAGCTTTCGTTCACGGGTCCCACTAGCTTACATGGTGAAACCTGTGCGAAGTCGCCTTCGACTTCGGATTCCGGTAGCTGCGTTTGATCGCACGACGGAGCCGAAGTGAAGCTTCCGGCCACAGGATCCACTAGCTGTGATTGCTACAATCGGAAGCCTTCCTTGACAGCTACTGAGTAACAGTCTCGTGAAGCCTGTTGCTCGCCTCTGATTTCGCGAATTCCCCATGGGGTAGGGAACTTCACAACTTGATGTAAAGTCGATGGAACTGCTCCCATAGCATGGATCCATGGTCGACCCAAAATCACGTTATATGCCATTTCGCCCTTCATCACCTGAAACGACGTCTCACTCTCCACTCCTTCTGCATAGGTTTTGATTGTAATCTCCCCAACGGTCACCTCACTTGAATTGTTGAATCCTGACAGGACCGTTGAGCGAGGCACAATCTTATCGCTCAACTGCAATTGTTCAACCACCCTTGCATGTATGATGTTAACCGAACTGCCAGCATCGATTAGCACTCTTTTCACATCGGCGTCATCGATCCTTGTTGTTACTACAAGTGCATCATGATGGGGATGAATCCTTCCATCGAAATCGGAATCCCCGAACACGATTTCATCGGTCATGTCATCGCGTGTTCGTTTGTCTCGTGTGAAAGAGACCTTTGCATATTTCTTCGTAGTGTAGGTTACCCCACAAACACCATCTCCTCCGGTAATAACATTCACCGTTTTCCTGGGAGCAGGAGGTTTTGGTGGTTCATCATCTTTCTTCCTATTGAAATTGTTTCGTCCTCTCTCAGTCAAAAATTCGACCAAGTGACCCTTTTCAAGCAAGCTGGCCACTTCATACCTCAGCGCCTTACATTCTTCCGTTGTATGGCCGAAATCATGGTGAAATGCACACCACAGAGTTTCGTCCCTAGTATTTGGTCTTGACTTTATGCGACCTGGGAATTTCACAACTTTGTCACCCATCCCTTTCAAGTGATTCACCAGATTTGGTGTCGATATGCAAAAATTGTATTCCGTTACTTTTGGAGGCAGTGGTCGATCTTTTGGAACCGAGGATGTGTTTGGCTGGGCTTTCTTTGATTGATTTCTGGAGCTACCAGCTTCGTGGTTGTTGCTCCCCATTCGATGGAAACTGTAGGGCCCCCATCGTTGGTCCCTGTAGTCTCTTCTGTCATTATCAACCCTCCTTGCCGGCCGGTCATAATGATAATTATTTCGGGCTAGCTGCAATTCTTCCTCTTCAGCCCTGATCCTTGTCTCGCACTCGAGGTACAATACATCGAAAGTCCATGCATCAATTTCCCTAAGACGATCTTTCAGTTTCCATGCCTCAATTGAATCAGTGCGCAAGTTGTTAGCAAAGGTCAAACATGCCCACCTTTCTTCGAGATTTGGTATAAGAATTTTCTCATCGTTAAATCTTTTTAGAAACTGCTTGATAGTTTCCCCGGGTCGCTGCCTTACGTTCAAGATGTCTTCGACCCTTGGTGCTATCTTTTTTGCTCCCGTATGTGAACGAATGAATTTCGCTGACATGTCATCGAAACTTAGTATTTCGTTTTCGGGCAGCTGTAAATACCATTTCAGCGCTGCCCCCTTCAATGTCTCACAAAACTTTTTAAGGCTGACCGAATTGATCTCCTCCGAGGTCAAGTCATTTGCCTGAACCGCAACCGAAAACATATCAATGTGATCCCTTGGATCTGTGGTTCCATCGTATCTCAAGCTTTCTGGTAATTTGAAAGTCTTTGGTATAGGTAGTGGGGCTGCACTTGCTGGAAAAGGACGTTTTGAGATTGATTTTGTAATGCCTTTGTCAGCCAATTTCGGAACGCCTGGCAATTTCTCCATAAATGACTTGATTTCGTTGAACTTCTTATCGATGTTATCATTCATCATGGTCTGCATCGTTGCCATCATTCTTACTTCTGCTGTGACCGATGCCGGAGCTCCCATGGCTTCGGCGGCTGTACCCGATCCCCCTGATCCGACCCCTGCTGCAAGTCCCCCTGTTACGGCGCCCTGAGGAACCGAAGTCGGAATGCTTGCTGGAGGTGTGATCGGAGGGGTAGGTACCTTACTTCCGATAGAATTAGATAGTGCCTTCAACTGCTCTTGTATCATTTCGAACTGAGCATCATGCCGCTTCAGATACGCAAACAGTGCCGCGTTTGCGCTTCCAGAATCAGTTTCGACTGCAGGCTCTTCGCCTGAACGCCGCGCTTGGCGCGCGTTCAACTGTGAACCAGCAGGAATGTTGTCGTGAGTTGGATCCTGCTCGTTGTTGGTAGATTCATCGACCGCTTCAACACGGGCCGGAACATGAACCCCGTCATTGGGATTGAGTAGCTGTTGACCGTTCAAAGCGTCAATGTTGCGTTCATCTGCCATTTCAGGACAAGAAAGCAAACGTAAGTAGTATCAAGCGGTTCAAATTTCGGAATAAATCGATTGCCTAGACCCCACGGTGGGCGCCAAACTGTATTTCCCAAAAAATATATCAGGTTTTACAATTAGATTTATATTTAGTTGAGTCTTAGGCGACCGTTTTATATCTCAATTTGATCGTTTGATAGATAGTTTACGTGAATGAATTAATCGACCTCAAGAGTTTGATGCAGACGTAATTCTAAAATCGATGTCAAGTAGATTCGATATCAAGTGAATTCGACGTCAATTAAATCCGATGTCAGGCAAGGATATAAATGCTGTCTAACAAGTTTGAACTAAATGAATGGACAGTGATATACGATGAAGTGACTTCGTTTTATCAAGATGCGCAATTATCCGAACATGATTATGATACTCGAATCAATGAAAATATCAGCAACACGATGACAACTAAGTGAAATGAATAAACGTGAAACGATAACGAATAAACAAACGTAATCGACAACAGATCCGATGAACAAATCAAATAGTCGCCAAATGAGTGACGATAACAGATTGCCCCAATTAAACACAGATTAAAAGATGTTGCGATCAAGATAGATGCAGATCTAAACGAAGCAAGCAACAATTAAATAATCAAAGCAGTAAAGGCTTATTGTATTTGATGGGTCGATGGATGTTGCTTCAATGGAAAGAACAGATCTCCCTCCACGTTTGAACCAAATCACGATCGAAGCTTTAAATACAATGATGATCTTTGACGTAGCAAATGAACAAAGGTAAACGACACTGTTGAATATTTTCTTAACAAGAGAGTAATGGTTTGAGGAGTAGAGTAATATTTTGCCCAGATGAATGTCCCCAAAATAGAAGATGAAACAGTATTTATAGGCTGACAATGAGCCTTTTCCAACCCTAGAAGGATTCTTCCTTTCCCACGTCTCTTTCTCCACAACTGTCCACGTCCCTTCAAATACGCTAAGTCGGTTCCGATAAAAGTGGGATAAGTTCATTAAAGCTTATCCGCTAAAGCCAGCGCTTTCGTGGTCATCTTATCAAGTTGTTGAAGCGAACCAACCGGCAAATTCCCTCGAAAGCAATAACCAAACCCGAACACACCATCTTCGTTTGAAGAACGAAAATCGACCAATACAAGATGATCCTCTTCTCCTCCAAAACAAAGCCAAGCTTTACAGCGTTACGATATGAAAATGAAGACAAATGGCGTTTAGTGACTACTAAAAGAGAGTAATTGAATGCTTAAGTAGGGTTGATTGCTCAATAATAGTGTAAACTGTACATAATGGGGAAGGGGTCTTATTTATAGTTTAAAGACTCCTAAACCTAGCTAGAATCCGCTTTCCACACGTTTTTCCATCATCAGCTGACATGCTTATTTTCGCCTAACGTCTGCCCTAGAATATCGGGATTTGGTTGGTCGTGTATCTAATCCAACAGCTTGTTCTCTTGTGCTCGGCTGTCTAGCCTCCAGTCGATGCCTTCTAACGGGTGGTCACTCTCAACTGTTGGCTGCTCCATACAAGTTCCTTGCTGATCTGTCTCCGAGTTTTACTATGAGCTTTTCACGTCATCGGACACGTGAGTGTCCGGACGAAATTCGACCAATACAGAATTTCTAATTACAAATAAAAAGTTTGAGCTAAAGTTCATATTTGATTACCAGATAATGCAAACCTTTATCTATGAGAAATAAATACGATTATTCTTATACTTTCATCCCACCATTTTTGTGGTCCGCGTTTTACTCAAATTAGGTGCTTGATCAAGGGAGAAGTATTTTGATGAGCAATAACATTAAGTTGTAACAAGTGCGAATGTGCGTTTATTTACGGAGGGGACTAAATTAAAACCTCCATAAACTACTATATGAGAGAGAAATCATACCCTAGTTTATACTAATTGTGAAGGGGAGCCTTTGAACAACAGGTAAAGTTGTTTTCGTGTAATCTATAGGTCATGAGTTCAAATATTGGAAGCCCTAGGGGTGGAACCCTTCACCGAACACTGCATGAACACGAGATGCTTTGTGCATGCATTTCTTTACTTTATGTAGTAGCTAGTTGCATTACGATATAATGCATTCACTTTCTTTTAACAAATTAGCTTCGTATTTATACTTCTCATTAGGGGTGTTCATGATTTGGATAAAAACCGAACCAAATCGAAAACCGAACCGAACCGATAAAAAAAACCGACATTTTGTTGGATATGGTTTGGTATGGTTTTGAATTTTCAATAACCGAAAATATTTGGTTTGGTTTGGTTTTAAGGAAAAAAATCGAAGAATTAACCAAACCAAACCGACAATTATAAATATCAATTATAATTATATACATTAATAAATTAATATTTTTTTTAAACTTTTAAGTATTTTATATATTTTCAAATTAGAATGATAGTTTATAAGTTATACTACACTAAATACAAATGGAAATGGGCCTAAGCCTAACTAGTAACTACAAAGTATTCATACCACCAAGTGATGTGGTGTAGCAGATGGGGCCACTCCTCTCTTAACCAAAGGTCTCGGATTCGAGTCCTGGGTATGAAAAATCACTGGTAGGGAGCGCTTCCCCCCGAATGGGGCCCTACGCGGCGCGAATCCAGATTAGTCGGGGCCCCAATGAGGGTACCAGACACCGGGTGGAAAACCAAAAAGAAAAAACTACAAAATAGTCATAGTGTCGAGTCTGTGACCCATTTAGTAACCCTTTATCCAACCCAAAAATATCTCATGAGAACTAATTCCTTGACCATGGATTTTGTAGATCCTTCAAGATTTAGGCTTACTCACGACACATCATTTGTCAGAGCACATACTAGTTTCTGGACCAGGATTCGAATCTTCTTTTATACTCAATGAGATATTTATTACTTTTTTCTAGAAAGATACTTAGATGAGATATTGTGTGAGTTTTGTTATAAGGAACTCTTGATGCTCAAGGAGCATCATTCAACCCAATTCCCTATGAATTCTGTCAAGAAGTAAGACGAGGTTCAGTTGCATGCTGCCCGAGGACATGAAAATCATAGAGAAAATTGCTCAGCTCCCCACAAAATTAGATTGTCTGGACTGGAGTAAACGTGACAGTCTTGGAGAACCCGCACCTTTGGCGGTCTGAAGAATCAAGTCCAACAATTAATGGTGAACTAAACCTTAGCAGTTAGTAGTAAGTTGTTGTATGATTTGCAATTTGGCACACTACTGCTACTTTTTACGTTGAAGCCATAATTTATGCACACTTATCTATCCCATGTTGTAATCAGTATTCAACAATATTCCAGCTAGTCAATGATCAATTCTATATACAAATAAATACTATAATAGATCCAACAGTCATTGTGATTTGTAAAAAAAAAAAAAAAAAAAACCGAATAACCTAACCAAATCGATGGATATGAATTTTATTTGGTTTGGTTTGGTTTTAAAATTTTAAAAACCGAATATAATGATTTGGTTATGGCTTTAATCAATAACCACCCAAACCAAACCAAACCGTGAACAACCCTACTTCGGATGAATTCCATAAATTCTCACTTAAGTAAAGATTTTTTTTTCTCTATAACAATTAAATGGAATTCAGAACTTATTTGTGATGTCGGCTATTCAATTATTCGTTCATATTCGCGTGACACATGATTATTATGGATTAGTCGATTAATTAATACTCCCACGTCTTTTCCTTGAGATTGTGATCTTATATATGCTCGCTTTTTCCCAACAGAAGTAAGACATCAAATCTTCAATCTGTCACTTTCACTTGAAAATAGTACAAGAAATATACACTTTTCAGTCAAAAAAAGGATGACACTATTTTCTTATTAGTTAATTCTAAAAAAAAAAATGACACAATTTTGAATTTTGAAAACAATTTATCTTCAAACTTATCATTTTTTCCTTAATGAGATATTTTATAGCGGCACATGTATTATGACTTATTTTAGACAACAAGTTACAAAACTCTCACTTATTTCTTAAACCATGATCCAAAGTCAAACTATATCATTTTTTAAGAACTAGTCTCTGGATACGTGCATTGCACGTGTAGCCATACAAATGAAAAACAAACTTACGTGTGTACATGATATCAAGAGACCATGTTTGAGTTATCAAGAAATTTAAAGAAAATTTACAACTCAAAAATGATAAATATTGATAGTACTAATCTAACTTAATAAATGAAATAATTAAAACAGTCTTAAAAAAAAGCTAACTCAAATAGATATAATTGCAACTAAGAAATATAGAAAAAGTGTCAAGGAAATTTTATCAAAATAACATATGTTATTTTGACAATCCGACTATTATTAGGACGGTAAAAACAAATATCGTTATTTATTGTTTTGGATATTTGGCTATTCACCTGCTCTGATTGCGAATATTGCCCCTAACTTAATTTCTTATATTATGTTACAACTTTTGTAATATGTTACATCCCACTTGATCTTGTCTTTTTGTACTAAACACTTTTGTAAAGTTTTCTAAATCTTGTCCGTTCTTTTTTTC
This sequence comes from Petunia secreta, assembly GCA_029990175.1. NCBI lineage: Eukaryota > Viridiplantae > Streptophyta > Magnoliopsida > Solanales > Solanaceae > Petunia > Petunia secreta. The sequence goes on along the minus strand of JARKIP010000028.1, from coordinate 5,198,313 downwards.
TGCACCATCCCTTAAAACATATGATTCACAAAAGTATACCATGAATAGATGAAATAGTACCTTATTTATTAGAAGATTTTGCCTTTTCTAGAAAAAAATCCAAACCTAAGGAAAAGTGAATAAGAAAAACAAACAAAACATAAATCTGAATTGATCAAACCAAAACCAACTCGATAAAGGACACTATCAACTACAGTAAAATGAGCAATTTCAAACTGAACAGTAAATATGAGTATACTATTTGCAAGAAACACTATGCCCTCGTGAAAAAAGGAACAACTTCAGTCTCATAGAATTAATTGCATGACTACTTTAACTTCAGGTACATAAATATATCGAATAAACTGACGTAAGTATGGATAGCTTAAAAAAAGGGAGAGATCGATCATAAGTAGAATAGAGGCATTTGTCAAAATATTATGATCAATTATTTTTGTTGACAAAATAGTTACATCTCACAATTAAAGTAACACATCAATATATTTTTGCAAATATCATATTTATCACCCATATTTTTGACCTAACTCTACATTCGTTATCATCGAATTTAATCATTATCATATTTACTTTCCCGCTATTCTTTTTGTATCTATTATTACCAAGATATAACAAAAAATTATAAGAACGATCATGAAGGATAAATTAAAGAACACAAAGATATGTATGAAGGAAGGGGGTGTCGTAGTTTGAACTGGTGATAGAACAATATAATCTATTGTAATGAGGGCACTATATGATGAGTTTACTAAGAATACCTGAGTATATTGGAAGATTGATCTGAAATAATCTTTATTCATTAGATGAATAAAATGTTTTGATTTATCAGCAATATTCTATAATATTTGAATTAGAATCAAGCCTTGTTAGATCTCCATATATTCGTGGCCAATTGAGCAGTTAAAACCCCTCCAATCCATAATCTGCAAGTTGTAATGTACAATTTTCATCATCAAAAGCAAAACTGAAAAGACTAAAAATATATAGTAGAAAACATTTCACTACAATGTAACCAGCTAAATGACGAGGTCCAAAGTGCATAGGAATTGTCTGCTCGTTCTTGTCAAATTCTAATATAGTTTAAGATATCGTCCCACAGAGATTGGGTATTCTATGCTACGGACTTGCAGTATTTTAATTACTATTTGAGAGAATCAAATTGATGAAAAGTGAGTTTTTAATTTAAATTTACTTAAACTAAAAGAAAGAACTTCCGGAAGATTTCAAATTTAAAAAGAGTTGGGAATCGTTGAATTCACTTGGTAATACTTATAATAAATATCTCAGTTTTGACATGTATTTCTCTTAAGAATAATTGCTTATTGCTAATTCAATTATATTTTTCTCACTAAAAAATAATCAATTAATAACACTCCGTGAGGTTATGCATATTAATCAAATTATAACTAGTGACGATTAAACCGAAATATTTTTCTTGCCTGAATTGTGCTAAAAAGTAGTAAAAACTTCGTGAGAATATTTTTACGGAAAATCAATAATCTTACCTACAACAATTCCTCCGTGAGAATTAAAACTGAGGTAAACAAGATTACGGACTTGGAAAAATAGTTTTTACTCTACTATTTTATTCGTCATTTATCATACATTAATTTTGCTCCGTGAGAATTACAAAATTAATATAACAATAACCTGGAGATAAAATAGAGGGATGTGAAAATATTGATTAAGTGAAAACTATAATTCTAGCACAGTATTAAAATTTGATTAGAAAGTTTCAGGCCAAGCATGTATTAAAACTGAGATAAGTATTATAAATAATACCGAGTTTCATCAACTATCCCAACAAAAGAGATTACTCCATTATGGAGTAAGAATAACTTTAAAAATATAAAGACTATGAAGAAAGTAGTATTTCTTCTAAAAAGATGAAAACTACACAAACTTTAAAAGAGAGAAAGAAAGGGAAAGCAAGAGAAATCTTGCAAGTGAATTGATATCTTTCTTACAAACTTTGGCCATCTATTTATAGATGAAACCATAAGCTTAAGGCTTCCAAAGATGCCTAGGTAAGGTGAAATTAATGAGTTCTTCATAGATGCAAAGGTGAGTTGAAGAGAGAAGATTTCTTCCGTCTTGCTCTTTGTTCTTCAGCGTATAAAAATCACGGACATGACTATCAGTGTTATAGTCGCACTATGAATAGTGAAAGCATCAATGATTTTTCCCTTATTTTTATTCACTTTGAATATCTTCTTCTTCCTGCAAAATATGTTAGAAAATATGCGAGAGATGGATATATTTATTCACGTTTTATTTAAAATACTTAATATTTAACTATAAAAATATATCAATAAATTATATCCATCACTAAACAATCAATCAGAAATAATATTGATCAATGTGTAGTCATTATCAACGGACTACTATAAATTACTTTATACTTTCCAATTTACATGATATTAATTATGAGATTAAAGTGACTAACAACGGAAAGCCAGAAAGATGAAGATTAAAGTGGATACAAGAAAAAAGCTCAAATCATGTCTCTCTTATCAACAAACAAGCAGGGAAACGATATGCCCGATTCGAAACCACCATAATATATGGAATTTACTATTTAAATAGAATTATTTGATCATTGAAAGGCATTTACCAAGACAAGTCAAATTTTAATCAAATTACCAAATTAAAAACAAAAAAGAACATCTAAAAAATGCCTAGAAACATGAAATTCAAAGTTGAAATTAGGAAAGAGTTAGCTATATAGGGAGAAACCAATACCAACAAATACAAGGAGAAAAATTACACGAAAAGATTGTTATGACAGTAATCTACGGATACCAAATAAACCAACATAAGTAAGGTCTAAGGAAAGAAGTAAGCCAGAACCTTACTACAATATTAGCAGTCCAGTATACCACGTAAATAAGCCACGATATATAAAGCATGCATCAAAGATAAAATAAGAAACCCACGGCAGTGAGGAAAAAAAGAAAAGAAATAAAACTTCATCTATATATACTCATAACAAAAAATTCCAACGCGAATTTATTCGAAAGTACCCTGTGAATGAAAATACAAAACATAGAGCAATAAAGAGAATTTAGAATAATATATAATGAAAAAAATAATAAATACCTAGAAGCAAATATTCTATACTGAAAAAAAAAAGGAATATCACTTCTACAAGCGGCAAAAATAAAGACAATCCATATCATCCAAAGTAATACTACTTAAAAACAGCGGCATACAATGATAAAATTAATAGAGGTTTTCAAGTTGACGACATAAAAAGAGTAAATAATAGTAATACAGTTAAAACAATAAGAAAATATGCATAATTTATTATACGTTGTAATAGATGCAATATGCATGCAATTAATCGTGCAGTGCTCAAGCAATCAGCTTATGAGCCAATTTAACTTCATGTGATGGTAAGAGGATGTTAGACTTCTTGTCCATGTCAAATTAGTTTAGATAAAGAACTTGGTAAATAGGACACGACTCTTAATTGTATTAGACGACCATACAAATTCAAATCAAGAAAAGCTTTTTAGCGTTATAGTTTTTCAAAAATTAGCTTATTAAATAAATTATTTAACTTAAGTAATTACTATTTTATCCAACTTAAAACCACTTATAAAGGGTAAAAAAGTCGAGTGACATTTCACTAAGGTCTTCGTGCTTTTATAATAGTATAGATGGATAAAGTAATTTGAAAGCTAAATAGAAGTGATAGCTAAGTGCTAAGCTCGTACCCTATTAAACGACTGTCTCAGATATGGCTAGTTGACATGACTGAAAATGGCAATGGCCACAATTATCTCTGCATCAATTACTAGAAAACCAATATTAATTTGTCCTATACAGGTTCCAAAATCCTGCATGTCTAATGCTCAAGCCCCCATTCGACGATCTGGAAATTATCAGCCTTCTATTTGGGAGTATAGTCATATTCAATCATTGAAGAATCAATATTCAGTAAGTTATTATACAAGGGAAAAATTGCAGGGAACAGAGAAGTAGGCGGCCAGCCTAGTAGAGTGGCCAGCCTAGTAGAGTAGACGGTCCGCACAGGCGGGGCTCCAAATTTTCCAACTCTCTGGATCTCTAGTAGGAGCTTCGCCTCTATAAAGTAGGTGGGGCGCCTCTTCTTGGTTCAACTTCCACCAACTCTCTGAAGTTGGTTTAGGCGAGGCGCTTCTTCTTGATGTCTTTTCTTTTACACTTTGGCTCTAATTCTTGCTCTGAAGAATCAATCTTCAACTAGTATTCATGTGAATTCATTATAACATGAAACTAAGCAATTCACGACGTTAATAACACTAAATATTGCTTTTGGATTCAAAAACGAAAGCACAAAATAGTCTTTATATTGGTAAAATACCAACTTATCATATTTCCTAAAATATAATTTCAAGTTTTATCATTAAGTTTACATTAGAATTAGGCTATTTAAGCAACAAGAAAATAAAACGGACGATGAACTAATCAACAGATTAAACGATGATGTTAAAGTATGAGTACGATCTAATGTTGATTCTAACAGCCTAATCGGATAAAACCAAGGCATCAATGGTTAAGCAAGATAGAAATGAACAAACGATGGAAAATAAAGAATAAGTAAATAAAGCGGTAAATCTTATTGATATCGTCAAATGTCAGTACTGTTCCATTGAGAGAGATTGTCCTCGTCTCCTCCAAAACAAAACCAAGCTTTACAGCGTAACGATGCGATATGAAAATGAAGACAATAATGGCATTTAGTGACTGCTAAAAGAGAGTAATTGAATGCTTAAGTAGGGTTGACTGCTCAGTAATAGTGTAAATGGTACATAATGGGGAAGGAGTCTTATTTATAGGCTAAAAACTCCTAAACCTAGCTAAAGTCCACTTTCCACACGTTTCTCCATCATTAGCTGACATGCTTATCTTCGCCTAACGGCTATCCTAAAATATTGGGATTTGGTTGGTCGTGCTTATCTAATCCAACAGCTTGTTCTCTTGTGCTCGGCTCTCTAGCCTCCGGTCGATGCCTTCTAACGGGCCATCACTCTCAAATATTGGTTGCTCCGTACAAGTTCCTTGTTGACCTGTCTCCAAATTTTACATTAAGCTTTTCACGTTATCGAAAGCGTGTTATATAGTACCCGGACGAAATTCGGCCAATACAGAACTTCTAATCACAAATAAAAAGTCTGAGCTAAAGTTCATAAGTTATGCCGAATAATAAAATCCTCCAGTGCTGGTTGCAAGATAGTAATTCATCTTCATAGAATGCTGTCGGCACCAATCCGTAATATATTTTATTCGGGCTAGTGACATATCCCCAAAAAAATGCAGAAATAAGAAATGAATAGTTATTGGAAAATAAAAAACCACTAAGATAATGAACTACGTACCAAATAATGCAAACCTTTATCTATTAGAAATAAATACGATTATCCATAAAAAATAAATACGAGTATTCTTATACTTTCGTCCCACCATTATTTTGTGGTCCGCATTTTATTTAAATTAGGTGCTCAATCAATGGAGAAGTATTTTGATGAGCAATAACATTAAGTTGCAACAAGTACGAATGTGCATTTATTTACGAAGGGGACTAAATTAATAGTTGCAAAAGAAAGTTTTGGAGCAACAGGTAAAGTTGTCTTCATGTGAACCTTAGAAACAGTCATTGATGTTTGCATCAAGTTAGGCTGCCTACATCACATCCTTAAAGGTGGGGTCCTTGCTCGGATCCTGCATGAACACGGGATACTTTGTGCATAGGACTTTCTTTTACTTTATACTAGCTAGTTGCATATTACGATAATGCATTCACTTTCTTTTAACAAATTAGCTTCTTATTTATGCTTCTGATGAATTCCATAAATTCTCTCTTAAGTACTCAAACTTTTTTTTCTCTATTCAATTATTCGTTCATATTCGCGTGACACATGAGTATTATGGATTAGTCGATTAATTAATACTCCCACGTCTTTTCCCAGCAGAAGTAGGACATCAAATCTTCAATCTGTCACTTTCACTTCAAAATATTGCAAGAAATGTATATTTTTCGTTTTATGTAAGATGATATTATTTTTTTTATTAATCAATTTTGAAAAAATGACATAATTTTAAATTTGAAAACAATTTATCTTCAAACTTACCGCTTTTCCCTTAATGAGATGTTTTCTTATGACTTATTTTAAACAATAAATTTTAAAATTGTTATTTCATTTTTTAAATTCCAATCCAAGTCAAACTATGTCATTTTCTTTGTGGGATGGAGGATGTAATTTGAAAGCTAAATAGAAGTGGTAGCTAAGTAAGTGACTGAGCTCGTACCCTATTTAACGACTGTCTCAGATATGGCTAGTTGACATGACTGAAAATGGCAATGGCCACAATTATCTCTGCATCAATTATTAGAAAACCACTATTAATTTGTCCTCTACGGGTTCCAAAATCCTGCATGTCTAATGCTCAAGCCCCCATTCGACGATCTGGAAATTATCAGCCTTCTTTTTGGGAGTATAATCATATTCAGTCATTGAAGAATCAATATTCAGTAAGTTACTTATTAGCTCTATTAATTAAATCAACTATTTCTTTTCTTCTTTTTTTACTCACTTGCTAAATACGATGAGTACTAGTTAATTGAGAATATGTATGGAATAGGGCGAGAAATTCATCAGACGCCGTGATGAGCTGAAGATGGAAGTCAAGATTATGCTTAGTGATCGAAACATGAAGCCACTGGACCAGTTGGAGATTATTGATAAATTGCAAAGGCTTGGATTATCTTACCACTTTGAAGATGAAATATACAGCATTCTGAATGACTTCTCTGACAAAAATAGCAAAAGAAGCGAAGGAAATTTGTACGCTAAAGCTCTTGAATTTAGGCTCTTGAGACAACACGGATTTAATATTTCACAAGGTTCATTATAGTATCCAGTTTTTCTCTCCTCTTTCTTTTTACTTTTACGAATGAAATTAAAGCTATTGATTTGACTAATTCAGACACGTGTAGCATATGGTTCAACAAAGGAGCGCCACGCTCCAGCTGGAATATACAATACTTATCTAATTTTTCTCTCTATTTCTTTTTACTTTTTGACTTTATGCATCTGATATTTGAAAGCTTAGTGATCCGACTAACTCAAATTAGTGTATTGCATTATGGGCAACATAGGGAAAGTACTTTCTAGTTTCTACCGCTAGTTTCCTCATACGTTAGGCTCAAATCATATAATACTAAATAATAAATTATTTTTGGTTGCAGAAATATTTGATGGTTATTTTAACGGAACTCATTATACTGAGGATTCAAATGGGATGTTATATTTGTATGAAGCTTCTTTTCTTGCTAGAGAAGGTGAGATTGAGTTGGAATTAAAAAGAGAAATGATAGCTAAATACCTAAAAGAGTATATGGAAAATCAAAATTATATGGATCAAAATCTGGCTGAATTAGTGAACCATGCTATGGAGTTTCCATTGCATTGGAGGATGTTGAGATTAGAGGCAAGATGGTTCATCAACTTTTACAAGAAAAGAACAGACATGATTCCTTTCTTGCTTGAGCTGGCTACTCTTGACTTCAACATTGTTCAAGCAGCTCATATTGAAGACCTAAAATATGTGGCAAGGTACTTAGTACAGTAATTATTACTGAACTGAAACTCAAATTCATATTTGCAACTTTTTCCAACAAAACATTTGGACAATATTTGGTTGTCGTTCAAACTAAAAAATAGTCCATACTACTCCATTTGCAGGTTGCTGTGTTCTGATATGAAATTTATTTGAAAAACACATTTAAGTCTTGTACGCGAAATTAGAATTATTAATTCACTTGAAATGCATGCATGAATACAAGTCTTACAAACTCAAATTGGCTATTTCAGCTTGAAGTTAAATTGTACCAACAACGAACATTGATTTGCAAATGATATTCTAGTTGAAATTTAGAATAATATATGTCCAAATGTAATGCTAATTATTTGCTAGAAATTTCCAAAATATGTAGCTTTCTCATTCATTATTAAGTTTACTTCAGTACATTTGAACCAATAGGTGGTGGAAGGAAACATGCTTAGCAGAGAATCTGCCATTTGCTAGGGATAGGTTGGTGGAGAATTATTTTTGGACCATTGGAGTAAATTTCCTTCCTCAATATGGATACTTCAGAAGAATTTCCACCAAAGTAAATGCTTTAGTAACCATAATAGATGATGTATATGATGTTTTTGGTACTCTGGATGAACTACAACTCTTCACTGATGCCATTCAAAGGTAATTAATACCTAGTATTTTTTCAATCGTCAATAACAATGTTAAAAGTTTGTTACTGTATAACATAATTAACTTTTGTATACCTTGTCGTAACATTTTCAGATGGAACATCAACGAGATGGAGGAACTGCCAGAAACTATGAAGATATGTTATTTTGCACTTGACAACTTTATTAAAGAAGTGGCTTGTGATGCTTTTGATGAGCAAGGCATTTTCATTGTACCATATCTAAGAAATGCGGTAACATTTTTATTTGTTTAATAAGTAATTCTGTTTTTGACACGACCTTCATGTATAGGCTTGATTCTTCTTCTTTCTTTTTTTCTTTTTGAGAACTGAGTCGAAGACATCTGCATGCTTCGGTACCTTGTTATCGAAAACACACTTTGTTTAATCATGTATATGACATAGGTAATATTACGTTGTGAGTCAATGTTAATACTAATGCATGAAACTTATCAGTGGACAGATTTGTGCAAATCATACTTAAGAGAAGCAAAGTGGTACCATAGCCAGTATATTCCAACCATGGAAGAATACATGGACAATGCCTGGATTTCGATCTCAGCTCCAGTAATATTAGTACATGGATATTTCCTCGTCGCTAACCCTATAAACAAGGAGGCTTTGCATTACTTAGAGAATTACCATGACATAATTCGTTGGTCAGCCTTGATTTTGCGGCTCGCGAATGATTTAGGAACATCATCGGTACGTTCGATACAAAAATCTCACTCATTTCTTTTCTGAATTCAACCTATATGAACTGACAATCGAAAATAGTCTGTTACTTATTTTATTTTCCGGATTGCCAATTCACTTGAATATATGCACAAGTTATCTGCTTTTTTTCCGTTGTGTAATGCAGGAAGAGTTGAAAAGGGGTGACGTACCCAAATCAATACAATGTTACATGAACGAAACTAAAGCTTCAGAAGAAGAGGCTCGACAACATATTACGCATTTGATAAGCGAGACGTGGAAGAAATTGAACGAAGCTGATCAAACAGCAGCACATCCCTTCCCTAAGATATTTGTTAGGATTGCTATGAACCTAGCAAGAATGGCACAATGCATGTACCAACATGGTGATGGCCATGGTGGTAATAATTCCGAGACTAAAAATCGTATCATGGCATTACTCTTCGAATCAATTCCACCAGCTTGAAGTCCCTTTACCGCATACATTCTTCAGAAGAAAAAAGACTCCCCTGTGGTTAACTGGGAAGGCAAATCCAGGATCTTGAGTCAGTGGGTTCGAAATGCATGTTACACTATGCATTATCAAAAAGGATATTACATAGCTCTTCTATCGAACCTCGTAAGACTATAGAAAGTTTTACCTTTATCCTAATGTCATTTTTAATATTAGGGTTCAGAAAGAAAGTTACAGGTCATCAATAAATAGCCTCTTTCTAATTTTTGAGCCTAGGTGAATGAAAATGGTTTTCCAATATGCAGAATACTGTAAAATTCATACAGCAATAACGTCGTTCATATGAACAGAACAACTTCGGAAGCTGCTCCTTTAATGAGCATATGTAAGGACCAATTGATACAAGACTTGGGCCACGTTCTTGACTGCTAATGCAGCTGATGTCCCAACAATTTTTTTGTTTGAACAGAAAAGCATATAATAATATAAAAATCAGCTGATGTCCCAACAATTACCTTTTTCTGCTCGGGACTGCTAAATTGTCAGTGTCTCCCTTGGATGAACCTGGTTCCTTAGAGAATTTGCGCCATCGTTCTTTATTCTTTTCCAATGAAGCAGAATTCTGAACAAACTCGGAGAGTCCTTGTCTCAAAGCTCCTAGATTTACCCCTTTGCCAACCAAAATGCTTGTGACACCCATTTTCGAAACCTGAAAAATACTGTTAGGATCTCTTGCATTTGCATGCAGTGACTACTTTGATTTAGACGAACAAGTGATACTTTTTGTCAACTGAAATGCATGATACAATTGGAAGAGAGTAATTACCGCCTGTATGTTTCGATTTTCATCGTCAAAAAACAGCATCTCATTATAGGGCACCTCTGTCTTGCGGTTGATTTTCTGGAAGTGTTCTGTCTTGTGTGTCCAACTGGAGAATATCTCCTGTAGCATGGAGCATTCAGCATGATGGCCACACACTCTAAGCAGCATCAGAACAAATAAATGACTGTAGAGGACCTAGTTATGGATGCGAGCATTTTAAAGCCCACTTATGAGGGATGCAGATCTTAGATTATTGTGCATTGTGACAAAACAAAGTCAACTAATTATCTTTCTGCCCACACCACCACCACTCCTAACAAACAATGGAGAATCAATAATGGAGAAGAATCTGAACTTCAGCTTCCAACTCCATGTCAAATGCTAAACCAAACAAGAAATTTCAGCTGATACTTAGAAGGTGAGAAATACTATATGTTCTGAGCTTTACAGGTCACAATTGAAGGCTTTGAGCTTTAAAGGAAGTACACAGGCTCATGCAATGTTGGTAATTTAAGCATAATTTGTATAGAAGATGAATAAGCATAATGCTAGATACAGAAGTAAGCTACAATAAAAATAGTTTACTACAAATGGAAAACAGCAAAAATACGATTGTGTTAGAAATGAATTTTGTTCCAAAGGAAAGAGAGGCAAAACGACCTGGTTCAAATATTAGCGATGTGTAGTAATTTCTCCACAACCAGCTTTTGAAAAACTCCGAAAGAACAAGCAGAAGTTTCAAATTCCATGATAGAGAATGCAACAAGTTTGACATACAAAATGCATTATCATCTAAGCTAAATTTGAGAGATCTACGAGTTCAAAAAACAAATTTTTTGCTTTATTAAAACCTTTCTTATCTTTCAGTAAAGTATAAAATCTATTAATGTGATGGCAATAACCGCTCGTATACAAGTAGTATACCAACTTGTATACCAAAAGTAGAAACTACAAAACTATGATTTTCTACAAACAACACCCACGCTTCTATACATAAAGGAACTTCACCAAAAGGAAATAAGGGATAAGAGGCTACTCCGCAATCGCATAAGCAACTCACCTGAGCTACAAACATTGATTTAATTCCCAATTTTTTAAGGAAAGTGTTAGCTATATCAGGAGTGGGTGATCTAGAGGCAATAGCAACATTGACTCCCTTTTCCTTTAAGGCATCTAAGATACCTTTTGCCTGAGGATACATCGATGGGTTTTCATTCTTGGACCGGCACTCACTGAAAGATAATTGGGAGAATAATATAATTACTCAAACCATAATAATTGGAATAGGGGATAAATTTTAAAGGAGGTACCAATAAAAGGGCCAGAGGGTGTAATCGAGATCGAATACGACAAGACGTGGGAGAAGTTGAAACATTCCCATTATCTCCATTGCCTCGTTCTTCACCTTTTCGTCTCCCATCTCTCCCCGCTTCTACGCTTCCCTGCCGCCAACTCCCTTTTTCCCGTTCTTATTTCATCCATTACGACGTCGTTTCTCGCTTAGACTTTGTAAATATTTGCCATTTATTAGTCGTGTGTGTTTTTTTAAAAAAATTTCCGCCCCGATACATTCATTTGAGTCGACTAATCCGATGCGCGCCATGTAAGACCTATTTCTGAGAAAGCGTTTCCTACTAGAAATTTTTCATTCCCAAATCTCGAACTCGAGGGTTATGATTAAGGGTAGAGGAATCATATTCATCTCACTACGATTATTGGTGGTTATTATTGGTCATGATAAAGTCTAGTTGCTAAGTTAAGTTTGAAAATATTTAAGTCAAAATTACAGTTGATACATCAAAAACTAAACAAGTTATAATGGCATCTTCTACTCTTCGTTTGGGGATAATGTATGATATTAACAAATTGAAAACCCAAATATTGATTGGCAATTTGTTTGATTTACACTTGTTCTTATCTCCTCTCTAATGTTTTACTTTACCACGATGCATCTCTAAGTTGCCACAGGATTTTACTTCAGGTTGCGTTATATGTTATGCAGGAGATATTATATAAGGTCAGCTGGGTGGAAATAGAAATTCAGCTAGTCAAACACCATTAAAAAACAAAAGACAAGACATCCAGTCTTTTAAGCCAACAAAATAATAAGTTAAAAATCCTGCTCCAACACTAAAACAATATACTAGCAGGTGGTCTATTTAATTGTCTAGAACTAACAAGGGATAGACAACCATCTGGTTTATGACAATAACTGTTGATAGGAAAGTGGTCTTCATAACTGTACAGATCTCCGATACATATAGATCAAGGAAAATTTTCAATCTCAAATATGTAGAAACACACAATTATCAAATTTGTTGGTTTGAGCTCTCCTTGTCAAGCTTTCTCCTCAACTTTGAACAGTGGGTTTGCCGTTACCATACTCTCGGTTCTTCCTTCTCAAGCCCTCTGTTGTATCAACAGTGCTTCAAGCTCCTCTCTACGACGCTCCAACTCCTGTAATTGAAATGATTAATATGATTTCAGGAATAGAGTATAGGAGATAAACAGCTGAGGCAATGTCACCCACAACAGTAATTGGAGCAGGTCAAGAAACAATAGCTCAATTCAAATTCTAAAGAAGCAGTTTAAGTTGTAAGTGGGGAATGGGGAAAAGAGATTCTTTTGGCCCTTGACTAGGCGACATTTGCAAAATTGGCTGCAAGTATATACCATTTAATTCTTTACTACAGAAAACATCTGAACCAAATCCACTTTCATCCAGTTGTAAGCTTAATCAAGATATGGTTACAAGAAGGAGGTTCATGACTGATCTGGCCGTCTCTCCATCTTTTCTCCTTTCATATTGGCTCAAAAAGAGAGCTTTTTTGATGTACTAGAATCTGATCTGTAAGTTGCTTTAACTAAAGTAGGTGATGCAGAGTGAGTTAATGGGGTTCTACGGGCTGAATATTTTGGAAGGTTGGATGGTAGACATGTAAAAGAAAGTGATGATGAGTAGCACCAACAGAAAACCAGAGAAGACAAAACTAAGAACAAATTTAGAGAGCAAGAAGCATGCAAGGCCTGGAGAAGCATCACATATTTAGACTCTCCCTCTGGCATTCATCTTGAGGTTACTGCCAACCTAACAAGAGGGTTAACTACATATCATCGAATACCTCCAGATCATTAATCGCTTGCTCCCTGGAGACTTCTTTCGCCTGGCGAGCACGTTTGATAACACCAAAGCACAATATTCCCTACAAGTAACATAAATCAAGAAAAAACATAAGTAAAAGTAAAATGTGTCATATGGTACCCCAAAACAATTCAACAAGATGGACACTATAGCAGGTATGCAGCCAGGAGCAGGATAATTGAATTTAAATAGTGCCACAGAGTGCAGATACTCAAACAAAAGGCTGAAATCTTTCAGAGCGCCATATATATAATGGAGACCAAGTAAACACACTTAAGGTTTACATGGGCATGCAAACAAATGATGTGTAAGACCATCTAGCAGAGTATTAGTTCACATAGCTAATTGACAGGTGTGTGTACTCCTCTCATTATTCTATTGTCTGAAGCAAAAGGAAATCTCTTACAGATATTGATATCACCCGCCTCTACATGAGGTGGGTAGGGATCAAGAGTATCAAGGCCAGGCACATCATACTCCTCACTGATTGTGCTATATCAAATACAAGCTACAACTATGTGGACCCTGGCAGACAAGTAATTGCCATAGCAGCCTGATGATTTCCTGAACTTACTGATATAATGTAAATTGCACCACAGGTAAGAAGCAAGTAGCAAGCAATGTTCCGGAGTAGAATGAGCTCACTCTGCCCATAATCTTCAGGGTAAGCTCTGGTCATCACTGCAACACTAGAACAAACCCAGAGAGAGGCGAATATGAGTTTCATTGGAAAACCAACTGTTCTGTTAGGTCTATTTCAAGGCCAAAGGTCTTACTTACAAGATCTGTAGCATGCCCTTTCCAGCGGAAAACTCCAACACCTACACGAAGTCATTGAGAGTTCATATCAGTACTACATGGGCTTTTACTTATTGTCAAAAGTATTGGATCAAAACGTACATGCGGCCAAGTTTAGTACTTGATAACATATGGTACATTTCCAGTTGTGCTATGAGAAGAAAATGCTGGAACATGAAAAATTAAGTCATCTGGATTTATTAACTTTAATGTAACACTATAATGATTATTGCTACAACTGGTAATGAAAAGAGTAGAGGAAGGCAAAAATAGCATAATACAAGTGGCCAAATGCTTACAGAGATGGAATAAGGCTGAGAATGAGTTTGAGCATATAAAGGAAAGAAAAAGCACCTCTTTTTGCTGCAGCAGAACAAAACAATTGCATCTTAACTGTTGCTAATTACTTTGACAAAGCAGGGATATTTGGTCATGGTCAGCGTACATCCTAGTGCTCCTTATTTTTTATTTTTTTTTTTTATGACAAGGGAACCCGCAGCCGCTACCCTTTTGGGTGCGCTCTGGGTAAACCCCGCTCCTGATGCAATAGCCTGCAAACCACACAGGAAAGGTAAACCGCACTAGGCAAGCCCTGTGCGACAGGCTCAAACTGAGAAGGCTGTTGGCAAGGGGGCTTGAACCCAAGTCTCTCATGTGGGAAACCACTTGTTGAACCAACTCAGCTACCCTTGCGGGTCCTAGTGCTCCTTATTTTTTATGGCACGTTTTCCTTTTTTTTTTTTTTGATGAAGTAATATTTACATGTTTTCCCTAAATATTAGCTCAATATTGTTCACGTATCTATCTAAATAAAGAGTATGGCACTTCCAATATTATAAGGCCAAAAAGGATTCATCTTTAAACTTCCCAATCTCCAAGTAATGCATAGCATTTGCAATTGTTAGCTATCTTTCTTTATGTTAGATAAACTAGAAATGACATTCTTGCTTAATTAATCCCTGTCAAACCATAGACTTGATATCAACCTTTTCTTTCGATAGGGCGTATTGTATACTCCAATTCGACAGTTAACTTCCGGATAGGAAGATTGACGAGATGGCAAAGAAGAGACAGTCTTATAATTTTACATGTGCAGTTTGGCAGTGGTTTAACTCTGTCTCCGTATGGGAGACTGAGCTTCTGGATAACTACGAGTCAGAACAAATTGGATTATCAAAAACAAAACTATTACTTATGCCCAGTTCATGAACAAATTAAGGAAAGAGCAAAAACAATTCAGAGTTAGTCAACTTTTTCTGATTAGTCACAAGATTTTCCTAACAATGGAACAAAGCTAACGCCTAGCAGATCTCTCTCAACCTTAAGAGAAAAAGAGCAAACTGAAAGTACCTAACTTGAACTCATATTTTTCCTTTTTCTCTTTCGTGAGTATTGGTAGCAATGCCAATTGCCTGTGGCTTCCTGTGACTATATGATGATTATTTTTCGCTATTATGCACCTGTTGTTTTAGTCACTCAGTTCTGTCATCAAAACGTAGTAGTCCTAATTGATGTTAGCAAAGCAGCATTCACAAAATAATTACATCCCCCCGCCCCTAAAATCGCATTCATTTCCTGAATCATTAATGCTTTATTTTGTGAATAAACAGTTCCAATTACAACACGCATCAAACGCAAACATATGTCCAATTGATCACAATGTCAGCAAATAAAAGAACAAAAACTAGTAAGATTTAACACAAACCTTCCAAAACTTGATGAAAAATTCCCACTCAGTCTCAGCAACAACAACAATAACCGCAATCGCGACAGCATAACAGCGAAAAATTCCATCAAACACCTATACATTGTTCCATAATAATTATCGACATTTTACAAATACACAGTATATATAGAGTAAAGAAACAAATTATTATAAGCACTAAAGAAAATGGGAGAAAGGGCTTACGTCATATCCATTCTTAAAGGATCTTACAGCAGAGTAAACATTAACAGCAATGCAAAGAATAGCAGCTAATGCAGTAACAAACCCGAAGATTCTACAAGTAACCAGAAACGTATCGGGTCTGCGTTGGACCCGGGTCGGTGAAATTGAACGATCGTTATTAATTCTCTGTGTCTGTGAGCTTACTTCTCCTTCACCTTGTCTCTCCATTTTTCTTTTAATTGTTTCTAAACTTTTAATTAAACTGCAAGCATGTTAATAAATGGGATGTGCTTTGTTTGCTTTATGTGTGGTGTGTGTTGGGTTTGTTCCAGAATGAGCATATTAGGCGCGGCGGGTAATTTCAGGTGGGGTTTTGAATCTTACTGCTTCTTCAGGTTCTTCACCTGCTCGTCAAGAGTTCCTTGTGACTAACACGTGTCAGTGGTGTAGCCTTTGGGAACTGATATTGGCCTTGAGTGAGGTTATTTAGTTACACACGAATTCATAATGCGGGTATTGGTTATGTAAAGAGATTAAATAAAGTAAAGATTGTCCGACATTAATTATTTGATGTTTAATCAATTGATATATTTAAATAATTGTTTATTGTTAAAACAAATTACAGAAAAATAATCCTACCCTTATGAGGGTTAGTTTTGTCATTTTAGAATTTTAATACACGTATTGCTAATATCCGTATTATTATTCCACATTGTTTCATTATTTTATACATGTATTACTAAGAAGGATGCGCAAAACCAAACCAAACAATGTATTACTAGTTATGCTAAGTTTTACGCAAATATCCAATCACCAACAAAATAATGTAGTAGTACTTTCTACTCAATTAGTATTGAATTTAGCTAGCGTTTGAACATAGATTTGGTTAAAACTTGGGAATTTGAGTTTTTGGAGTTGAAAAATAATTTTTGGAACTTGAAGTTGTGTTTGGACATATAGAATTTACTTGAAAAAATAGTTGAAGTTTTGTAAGTAGTTTTTCAAATTTTTCAAAAACAGCATTTGAGCACTTTTTGAGTTTTTGGGACTTTTTGGGAGAAGTTTTGATGAAATAGCATAAACAAACAGTTGTTCTCCCAAAAACTCCCAAAAAATATTCCAAAAACTATAAACAAACGGAGGCTCAATGTGGGTATTAGCTTATCCAAGTGCCCAACCAAACGACGGAATTGCATATTGTTTTTGACAGAATAACCACAAAAGCAGTTATTATTACACAACTCGGCAGTAATTACAAGTTGCTATGTTGTAAGAATAACTGTATCAAAATTTTCCATTACCCGTTCCAACCCAATTGAATTTATCTGCACATACCATATTGTCAGAAATATAATGAGATAAATAGTTTAATTTTGATGGATCAAGAAAAGGAGCTACAGATCTTAACAACTGATATCGTTAGTGAAAATGACCCATTATTCTCAAATACCAAACTCATTTTTTTACAACCAAAAAAAAAAAAAAGTCTATCGTCAATATTATGTATTATACTTGAAATTACAATTTATGTATTGATATTTGATAGTGCAAGAATAATTAGATACTGTATGAAGTTAAGACAATCTCAATTAAAGTGACAATATAAATGATCAGTACTAATATGAAATAATGTTTAATTTGTCAAAAAGAAAACTTTACATTATCATTGGATATAAAGATTTAATTCTTTTACCACTTATGAGTTGCAACAATTTGGTTATGAACTTGGATCCTACTGTAATTCCTAACGTACAAAACCAACAAGAAAAGATCTTTTACAGATGGAAATGAGAGAAAAAGAAAATGAATAAAATGGGCAATTAAAACGTGGCCACAACTTTGATACTATGATAAATGTAAAAAGATTCAGTATTTAGACATCTGAATAAACAGCCACCATGAATAATAATAATATCAGAAAGAAACATTAATAAAAAAGACAGAAACAAGAAAAAATAACAAATAAAAACTCAGAACTTTGGTAAATAGCCTTGTAGGCCTGTAGGTGGGTGGGTGGCATTGGCAATTTGTATTCTTGCAATTGGCTTTGTCCAACGTCAGAAAAATCAACATCCTTATCCCAATTTTTTTATTTTTATTTTAATCACTCTGCTTTTTCAATATTTTTCTATCTTCTTCTTCTTCATCATCTTCATCTATTTTCTATATAATATCTGAATTTTTTTTTTAAAAAAAAACGTAATCTTTTTTCATATTATCAATGGCGTCGATAGCTCCGCCGCCGACATTTGATGTAAACCCACACAAATTCAACTTTTCTAAAAACCCTAAATTCACCTCTCGATTGAACCGTTCCTTTACTTCTCAACCTTTTACTACTTCTAGGGTTTCCGGTTCTTCATTCTGCTGCCGTTGCCGGACCGGTACCGGAGATGGCGATACAGCTGAACCGTCGCCTTCTTCTAGCTCGTGGAGATGGGACTTGGCGTTTCAGGATGTTGTTAGGAATGTGATGAAGAAGTTCGATGATTACATGAATAGCTCGAAAGGCAGTGAGGTTGTTAGTGCTGAGAAGGAAATGTGTGGGGATGTTAGTGATGAATGGGATTGGGAACGGTGGAAAATGCATTTTACTGAAGTTGAGGAAGAAGAACGCTTGGTTTCGGTTTTAAAGGTACAATCTTTATTTATAATTACATTTGTGCGTGTTTATTGTATTAATTAGAAGTCATTTTCTAGTGTTTGATTGATGTTAAGAATAGGCAGAGTTGTTTAATTGGACACGGAGTTTAAGAATTCAATGAATACTTTTGAAATTCGAGGTTTCAAATAAGCCATAATGTGGCTAGAAATCAGCTCGTTAAGAGTAAGGTAAGAATTTAAAGTTGAATTGTTACTAAATATAGAAAGGTGTCAATTTTTTTGGGATTGATTAAAAAGGAAAGAGTGTCACATGAAGTACTGTTTTCATGATATTTTTGAGTATTGAAAGTTGAGATCGGTTTATGTTGATTGAAGCATTTGACAATGTAGTAAAGGTCAGGATATTTATAAAGGACAAATAAAACTCTCTCTTTTTGATAGAACATATTTTCATATGGAGAAAATCTTTTGCTGCACAACTCAAGTTAACCAGACATGGAAACATGAATTCATCGAGAAGTAGTTTCCACCTTACCAAATACACCTGTACGGTTTTTATTCTTTATTTGTTTTCTTTTTTGTTATTCTTAGGTTGGGGGACGGCCACGGGGGGTGGTCTGATGAAGGTTTAGGTTGGTAGTCTATGATGATTTATTAGGTTGTACGAGGCAGATGGTGAAATGAGTTTCATCTTCATGTTTATAGTAGTGAAGATTTCATTCTGTAAGTGAATAACTGCTAATGCATCCATGCCACATGAGTTGATTTTGACCATGGTCTAACAATCAGCATCTAAGATGTATAATGGGCATGTTTTTTGGATTGTCAAATTATTCGTTGATGCTATTGGTGATTGTAAAGGTCAATACTTTGAAGCCATTCAGGGTCTATCTGAATGAAGCCCATAGTGATTTTTCATAATCTGTGTGACGCATTGAGAGGTATCACTCAAGTAAGGCCTAACATGATATGCAGTCATACAAGCCTAGATTAGAAATGATTATTTCTGTTAGAGGGTTTGAAGCACAATAGAGAATAAAACGAGAGAAAGTTGCCTGATATGGTTTGGTCATGTCCTACCAGACCTCCAAATAAACAGGTCCTTAGGTGGTGTGACACCATGATGATTAAATGGTAGCGGACAGTAGACCTAAAAGCTCATTCATGGAGGTTTAAAGAAATTCCTTTAATCTCTCAAATGCAAACTCAGCTAAAACATAATACAGGAGAAGTTAATTATATGCATAGGAAATAACAATTAGTTGGCATTAAGACTTAGATTGTTAACTCTCATATCAGGTCTAGTATCTGCAGGAGTTTGATTAGAGACTATATTTCAGTTTAGGGAGGAGTGTGAGATTTTAATTAGCTTTTCATCAAAAGACCGAGAAGGATAAGTGTGACTGTGAGGTCTATAGAACCCTAATTTTCTTTAGAAACAAATTATATTGTATTGGAATGGCATGAGTCCAAGTAAAGCGGAATGAGTATAGCGGATTCATAAACCTGACCCCAACTAATTGAGGATTAAATTGTTGATTTTGTTGATCGATTGCTCCCAAGGAATAGTTGAAAGGGTCATGGGAAGTCCTTTGTGAATCTAAATGGTTCCTGTGGTGAATCCCATCTCAAACTAAAAAGGTTCTTCACAATTCACTGTGCATTTTGTTGTAAGGTTTTGTTTAGCTTGTCACATCTTGCCATCACATCTTGCTCTCGACTTGTTTGGACATGCTACAAGAGACCTATATTTGATCACAAGCATAAACATTTATGCTGAATCACAATACACTTTCATTGTTACTGTTCTAATAAATATGTTATTTCACCAGTCACAGTTGGCTCAAGCTATTAGTAGAGAAGATTATGAACATGCTGCTAGACTCAAGGTCGCAATTGCTGCTGCAGCTACTAAGGACATCGTTGGAAGAGTGATGTCCCATCTAAATGTAAGATTTGTACAACCATTTTAGAATGAATCAGTCGTATCATCTTCCTTTGCGTTTTCAAAAACATAACATAAATACGTATATGTGTGTGTTTTCCTTTTCCTTCTTGATTGTTTAGTCAGAGGTTATTAATTAAATTGATTTAGACCCACTGATCGGAAAAAACTATTGAGTTGATCACGTGACTGGATGTTAGATGCTTTCGCAACTTAAAAGGAATACCATGTGTTGTATTATGTTTCGACAGTAAATGGTGAAACGAACTGTGGTTTGTTGTTTCTAAACCCAACATGTCTTAGTAACTTTCTTTATCTTGACCTTTAAACATCACTTACTCGTAAGTTGTAATGAAAGCAGTCGAGGTATGGCTAATGATAAGAATTTGAGATTTAGGAATCCTCGGTCTTGAATTTCATTCAAACATAAAATAAGGAAATAGGAATTGTTAATTCTTAATGATGATAAGAATTTAGAATTAATACATAAAAGCTAAGTCACTCATTGGTCAGTACACAAATGTTAGTCCCAGGTTCGAGTTGTGGGTTTCTATCAAAAGCTCAATCTATGCCTCCATTATGTTCTTGTTCATCTTACTGTATTTTATTTCACTGTTCATTGCTGCTTACCTTCTGGCGTAAAATGCAGAAAGCTGTAGAGGAAGAGCGCTACAGAGATGCAATATTTATGCGTGATTATGCTGGTACAGGATTGGTAAGTGTAGTGTCAATAGAGGATTCTGAACTTATGGTGTCTTGACTTGCAGTTGCTCGCTTTCAACATTGCGGGTATGGCCATATGGAGCTGTTTGCTTGCTATAAAAAATGCTGTTTTTGTCTGTTTCTTCAGTGTTTCATGTGCTCTACGCATTTGTATTATTCATTCACATAAACTTCCTTCCCAACTGCATGTATGTCTATGTATCTTTTCAACATGCAGTCTCTTGAAAGTCTACTTCCTTGGGCTATCCCAGCATTGGTGTTGAGTTTGCTAGCAGGGTTTCTTGAGAGTATGTGATTAATTTATTTTATGTTGTGGCACTTTGGAAATTCTAGCTTGTTAACACTGTTTGTTATCTATATGTAGGTTGGTTGGTGGGCTGGAACTTCTGAAGATGTTACTGATCCATATGGCCGCATTGTCCGCATAAGTGCTGAGCATGGAAGATATGTGGCGAGAAGTTACAGTCCACGGTACACTTTTAGGTTTCTGCTGGGGCTTGTTCGGGTCTGATACTTAGCAGATGGAACTTGTACAATTATCTTTATTAAAAAATATAGAAGAAAGGTGTCTGCACAGTAACTGCCTTATCTCTGTTTTTCCCCTTGGGATTAACGAAGTATACCATCATCTATCCTCTATGGACACGTCTCATAGTTCCTCCATTTTTTTATTGGAGCAGGGTCAGTCAAGAATGTTAATATAAAATAAAAGGGTAAAGTAGATGCAGAAGTACAAATGTAAATTGAAGAAATAAAAAGTATAGTAAATGAAACAAACAAAATATGAAAGGTAGGATGCTCACCTCAGTGAGATGAAAGGAAATCTAGAAGCTGAATATCTGCAGTTCCTTCCATCAACTCTTTCCTACAGAAATGAAAGAAGAGGCTTTTGAGGCAAATTGTTTCACTGTATGAACAGCTTCTGCTTTATCCTTAAAACACCTATCATTTCTCTTCCAAAATTGACCAAAATCACTGCATGTTATAGTTTTCCGACCCCGTCCATTGAAACTTCTGTATAGCCTTTTGCCTTGTCATAAGTTAAGCAGGGCTGAATCGATTCCGGTGTAAATCACTGAATTCCACAAATCACAAAATTCACCTGATATCTTGACCCACTGTACACTGTACGAGAAGATGATTTAGTGAATGTCTCCTGCCCCGATGGGGGTAGTGTGTATGATCTCGGCAGTTTATGTATTTAAGTGGTGCCAGTTTGACATTGATGCTAGATAAATTCCTACTCGTATTGACCGCATCAAGAAAAAAAAATATTCGAAGTGTTGAGCAGTTCTGCACTGAGTATTGCAGGTGGTGGTTGCATTTTTGTTGTGCTTCATTACTGCTAGTTGTGTAGGCCTGTTGCTTGTATTTTTGTTACGAGTAAAAGTAAACAAGAACCTTAACTTCATTTGGGTATGTTGTTTACTGTGTTTATGTGTTCCTCTAACAGCCAGCTTGCTTCGGCCGTTGAAGGTGCCCCTCTCTTTGAAATATTTCTTACAGTGGATGATAAAGGCGTATACAGGCAACAGGTATTTTTCAAGCTCGCATTCTTTTTTGACTTATTGACATCTTCCATAGATGCTGTAACTAGGAAGATACTTACTGTCTTGGTTCATGATCTGTCAGTATCTCTAGATGGGAGCTTATGATCCAATGATAAGAGTTAATAGTCAGATTGTGATGAAATGTTAGAATAAATGCTTGGGATATTGATTAAAAAAATATTGAATGCTTGGGGTGAAACCCAACTAGAGCAAATGGATATTGAGGATTCATATAGCCTGCCTCAACTACTTTGGAATTGAAGTGTAGTTCTTGTTTTTCTTTTAGTTAACATCATGCTGCAATTTATGGATGAAATGTATTGCAAGATTAGTAGTGACATAAATCTCTCCAATCTCCATAGAATATTATTGCTTTGACGTTGTTATGGGCCTGGGAAAGAGAAGATTGCTCAGGGTGTGAACTATTCTCCACATATAGGCCTGCAAAGGTCATGGATGGTCTGGCAGCTCTGTAAGATTTTCTTTTTTGGGTTGAAGATGTTGCATTAGACAAAAAGAATGGAAAGAACTCTGTGCCCCGTTTCTGTTAGTCTGAACCAGAATGTCCTTAAATATGCACTTTTTGTTAGCATGGTCGAAATCTGAACTTACGAGTTCAATGAAAGATGATTTTGGTTCTGCCTTTACTATAGAAGTCCTTTTCCTTTCAATAATAATTAAAAGATCTTTGTGATCCACATGTTTTCAGGCTGTTTACTTAAAGAGAAAGCCAGTTCAGCAAGATTTACCTATTCCTTCTTCAAAGTTACCTGGTGCCGCCAGTAACTTGGACACTCTCAGTCCCACTGAAAACAAAAGTGATATGTTTGATAAAATCTCAGATGCTGAGGAAGATGGTGAAGATAGGGATGATGATTCTGGTTTTCAGAATGCATTGAGAGACATGATTCCCGGGGTACAGGTCAAGGTTTTAAAAGTGACAGCACCAGGGAAGGTAGATAGAGATATAATATCAAAGGTTATTGAGCAAATAATGGATGAGGAAGATGATGATGAAGAAAAGGACTTTGATTTAGACAGTGTGGACGATGAAGATGAAATTAAGGTTGAAAGAGATGGAGAACAGAATGTGATTGAATTGGATACAGACAGTGGGGTTAGTGATGGTGAAGAGCAGAGCCAAATTGCGGTTAGGGTGGTTGTTGGTAGTCTTATGCAAAATAATTCGATCGGTATACAACCTAAAGACCTGCTTCGGGTACCGGCTAGGCTAGAGAAGAAGGATCACCTGTCATTTACTTTCACTATAGAAGATGAGAACAAACACAATTCTTCTGGCAGTGCACAATCTCCCCCAAATAAAAAGGCTAGGCTTCAAGGTCAACGTAGCTTGGATAATGTGATGGTTGATCTTGCGAAGTTCATTGGCAAGGGGAAAATACCCATGAAGGTCAGAATTCTTTTATCTTGTCATTCAAGTTATTTAGTTTATATTCATCTCTTAATAGTTCTCCTGAAACTTGCAGGTCCTAAAAGATGTGGGGGAGTTGATCAGCCTCACTCTTAATCAGGCACGAAATCGTCAACCATTGTCAAAATCAACCACCTTTAGCCGCATTGAGATTCCAGCATCTCGAGACCCACTAAATGGTGATCATCTTTGATATGTTTCTCGCCTTTTAACTTTTATTTTTTAAAAGATATGATTCTTGTCTTTGGTTCTTTTGCTGTTTAGACTGCTGATTCTCTATTTTCTAGTAAATATTTGCTTGTTCAACCTGGGAAGCATCATTATTTTTTCACCCACTCTCTTTCTTAAGTCGGTTAATCATTTACAATTTTTATCAGGATTATATATCGGTGCCCATGGTTTATACACTTCAGAAGTTATCCACCTTAGGCGAAGATTTGGGCAGTGGAAAGAAGAAGGTAGCCCTAAGGAGTCTTCACGTTTAGAGTTCTACGAGTATGTTGAAGCTGTAAAATTAACCGGAGATTCTTATGTGCCGGCTGGTCAGGTACGTCACTTTGAATCCACAAGTTGTACTTATTATCTAACCTACAGATCTCGGTATCTGTCTGGTATAGACTAGGGACAGAAAGGATAAGCTGGAAATAAAAGCATGTGTGATATCTATGCCCAAGTCGATTAGGTGTTCTTTTGATCCTTTGAGCATGGAAGAGTTTACTATTGCTTAATAGTCATTCTAGTTAAACAGAATGTGACTTATAAGTTGATGGAAAGAGGGAATATGATGATTAAGTGTTGATATAGGAGTATTAGGTGCACTGAATAAATATGTATAAAACTCCTCTTATCTTATTTGAATGTTTACATTTATATGCTAAAGCTTTTCGCAGACATAACAGTAGAATTTTGATTAATCCCCATCTGAAGTAATCATCTGAGATGAGACTTAAGTGATTAAGATAATTGGTAGACCCAAATCATCTGTAAATATCATGGCATAATGGTTGTGTTCCATGAGGTCATCGCGGTGATCCTTGTATTATTAACATGTTTGGGAGGTTGAGCTACTGTTAAAAGCTGGGAAATAGTTTCCAAAGACCCCTACAACCCTACAGGGACAACATCTCATGGTTTGTCTAAAGATTCAATCTAGTGCCTTTCTTTTATGCTTTGACTTATGAAAAAGTTGTGTGGGCTAGATCGGTTTGTGAACCTGATTCCTTTGAATAAAATACCCTGTTCATTCTGCATGAACAGTATGTTATTTACATGGGAATGGAATATATAATATATAACTCAATATTCTATTTTTATATAACCGTTTTCCTTTTTTTTTAGAGGCATGGGTTAAATATGAATGAAGATCCAGCCATCTAGGCCATCATAACAGTAATTTTTTATACAACTATACTTATGGTTTATTACTGATAATCACATCAGATCCTTTTTTGAGTAAGGTAACATAATCACATCAGATCCTTTTAGCTGCTAACTTGTTTGATACTTGTTGGTTCTGGCCTCTGTCCACAGTTCGTGTGTTAAGGTCGGGCAGTACAGGAAGAGTTGATTCTTTTCCACGTCATTAGTGTTCTACGGTGTCTCTTATCATGCATCTGTGCATTTTAGTTAGTATATTTGTGAAACTTTTCTTGCTTTGCTTTTGAAAATAGGGAGGAGAGTGCTATGGGGTGCCTGCAACCGTTAATGCCTTTCTTTCTGATATGCAGATAGCATTCCGTGCAAGAATTGGGAAAAAATATCAACTTCCACATAAAGGGATCATTCCAGAAGAATTTGGTGTGGTAGGTGATTCCTGTGATTTCAAATTGTCTAATAATATTTCTTGCCATTAATTGTTTTCTCCAGCATTCTTTTTGGTGCATAAGTTATTCTTGATGGCTCTGGATTTATGACATGTTGGTCAATCTCACATCTAGGCCATTGTTTTCATTATTGCCGATGCAGATTGCTCGATACAGGGGACAGGGCAGGCTGGCAGAGCCTGGTTTTAGAAAACCCCGGTGGGTTGATGGTGAACTGGTTGTCCTAGATGGGAAGGTTTGGAGCTCTCTATATAATGGTGTCTTCTTTGTCTTTTGTTATATTGCTTTCTACACGAAAATTCATTTCTCTCAACTTACTTCCTGTTGAATTTTGCAGTACATTAAGGGAGGGCCTGTGGTGGGTTTTGTCTACTGGGCCCCTGAATATCATTTCTTAGTATTCTTTCATCGGCTTAGGCTGCAGGAGTGAACATTTCTGTACATACAGTTTGTGGCTGTTTTGTTCCTAGGCTGCAGTGTTCTATGTAGGTATGCTCGTTCGCACTCCCAAATTGGCTCTAATTTAATACACACACATGTACTAAAAGAATATGAAACTTCATGTGAAGATAAGCTTTACCGAGAAAAGGGGCTTGATAGTCACCAGGCTGTATTTTCCCAGTCTGCATATTTTGGAGAATTTAAACCACCCCCTTCTTTTTTTACCAGGAGAAGGGCTGGTAGATTTGAGGCTGTTTTTGAGGAACTTGTATGATTAATCTACCTCACTTTGATGTCTAATCTGATGCTTGCGTTTCTTTTCATTTGCAGTCTACGTGGTAATTATTGCCACGAAGCCTTGTCCATTTGAGCTGAAAAGAAGACTTCAAGACTGTGTTTAAATGTGAAGTTTTTGACGACTGACAGTTATCAGTGCCCAGCATGTATAATTTGTATGGAACCGACCGGCAATTTTTGACTTGATAACCCCCAAAATTTCTCTGGTATATCAAATGGTCAGGCCTTCTAGTCATATCTTGGGCACTTGGCTTGTACATATGCTCCTTTTGTTGTTATACTTTTTTTTACCTCTTTTTGTATTATTCTTGTCCTTCCCCTCTGGTGGGCTTATCTGTACTACTGTGTTGCTAGCACCTCAAAATATCTTTAAAATTTCATTCTATCAAGTAGAATTCGAAATTAATGGTGTACTGGCTATCTGTTGAAATTACTGCTTGTTGGAATTGCTTTTTGCGATCGAAAGAGTTCTTATGAATAGCTGGATATCTTGGGAGCTTGTATCATGTAGCCATACATGATTGATCTCATCTGTAATGGCTGTTTTTAGATCTTCCGAAATCTGAATGATTGTAATTTCCTCTGACGGATAATTAGACAATCCCAGAGTTAGGCTCGTTCATACAGTAACATGTTTTACGCATCCTGTAAGGTTCCTATGCTTGGACAAAGCAATTTAGACCCCTTAATAATGAAATGGAGATAATGGGGTTTTAAGATTAACGACGGGGTTGCTTCTTTAACCCTCAAAGTCTGCAACGCTTTTGTGCTACTTGAAAAACAAAATAAAAAAATATCCTGCCCTATGATTGTGTTCTCAAATATCCCTTACAAGACCATTATTGCATTAACGAAGAAAAGAATTAAATGGTGAACTACTATAACCCTCGTTCATGCACAGCATTTCTACTTTTAGATTTTGCTGGACAAACATTGCCGGTCCATAAATTATATGGGCGACCAGAGTAAACTTGGTGTTCTTGCATTGATCTAGTGGAAAGAGCACATCCATTTATTATTTCCATATGTACGTACATGCCTATATATTGTAGAGTTATAGTACAATAGAAACTACAGGAGCGCATAAACCATAAGCATCTGCTGCATTTTCTTTCAATATTACAGGTGGCTTACTTGAAGCTGTTGAAAGAGACTTCTCTAGCTAGTTTGGCACCCCTTCCCTTGGCAATATATGCATTAGCTTCTGCATGCCGGAAACAGCAAATTAAAGTTAACCAAGATAACATCAAATTCTTGACTAGTGCTCATATGAACGCAGAAAAGTTATAAATCACCTGAGGATGTGGTAAAATGCCTTTTGTTCACTTAAAAGGAGCGCAGTTAGTTGATGTTCACTAATTAAATGAACATGGATATGGAACTTGTAAGATGTTTTAGAGAGAGAACAAATACAACTTGAATTTTGTTGCTCTTCACTTAATCGACAAATACATTAGAACCGTCCTCAAACGAATCGATGTAACTTATATTGTAACATATACTTATATATTAAGTAGTACATTTCAAGTTACTAGTCCACCTTTTCATGAGTGATTATATGTATTTTGTCATTTAAATAATTTGATATTAAAAAAAGTTCACTTAACATTGTTAGTACTTCGTATATAAACATTATACTCAAGCAATATGTTATATGATGCATACCAGTAGCGTACGCAGGATTTTTCTTAAGCAGTGTCACTTCCTTATACACACATAAAAAATTAAAAATTAAAAAAAGAACCTCTAGCCACTATGGAACAACATTAAGACCAGACCCAAGAATTATATTTTAGGGAGAAACCTACTTTAAGGATAGTATAAATTTTTGTTGTCTCAAGATTATTTTAGTTTTATAAGCTTAATGGTTTATTTTAACGTTTTTAGGGAGAGGTCAATGGTTCAAGACTAATGACCTATATTTTTATAGCAAAAAGAGGCAACCAGATATAAAAAGAAATAAAACAAAATTGTAAACACTACAATTAATGAGTCTCGAACCCCCGACCCATATAATAACGTGATGCACTTAATCAAATCAGCCAAAAACTCTTAGCACAAGTAGTGTCCTTTAATTATACATGTATGTGTTTATAATTTTTTACGTTGCTAATTCACATAATTAGTAAAATTTTCCAATCAAGGGGCGTCACGTGACACCCCTAGGCACTAGGTAGTTACGCCCCTGATGCATACGCGTAAATATAATGGTGAATGTTAGTAGCAAAAAATGAGGTTGGGTTTAACTTTTGTTCACTAATGATATAAAAATTGACATTATCATATCATTTGAAAAGGTAATACAAGTATTGTTTGTCAAAGAAAAGTAAAATTAAAAGATAAAGACAACTATTACCATAGGTTAAAATAGCACTTGTGAAAATAATGACATGGTCAGTAAAATACAAAACAAAACAAAACAAAACAAAACAAAAGAGCATACAGACCAGTAATTTGGCTAGGTGGCGGCATCCCATTGATTCTTATTGCCCAAGCAAAAACAACTTAGGATTTTCTTCTTTTGATTCTCTTTACATTATCCCCTGTTCAATCCAATTCTCCTAAAAATAATTTATAAAATTCACTTGGCAATCTTTTATAGGAGAAAAAGACTAAATAGAGGTTGTATGTGTAAATCTAAAATATTTAGTATTATAAAGGAAAATAATTCTGGAAGTCTGTGAAGTCCCGATTAACTAACCAAATCTGATTTCTTCTATCTTGTTTAATATAGCATTATAGTATCTTGTTTGAGACATCAAATAAATTGTTTCCAAATATTTTCATTTATAAGAATTATAAACAAGATCAATAAGCAATTTTCATTTCGAATAAATTAGAGAATTGGTATGAAAAGTCATGCTAAATAGGCTGACATTGGCACTTCGGGATTTGTCATTCTTGTACAACATTCTGCTTAATAAAGTAGTTAAAGACTTAAAGTAGATTAGCATTTAATAATATGTACATGTATGTGTCAATAATTTTAAATTTAACAAGTAATGATGTTTTAACTTTTTTTTTAATGATTATGATAATAATTATTCTTTAAATGATGTGATAGTATACGAATTATGTTAATAATTGGTATATAAGAATTCAACTCACAAGATTATACTATGATGCATGTAAATATAATACAGTAGTAGGAATATGAGCAATAAAAGACAAGTCTGGGATTTAACTTTTATAAACTGACAATATAAGTTTTTACAACATTAAATCACCTAAAATTAATTATAACCAATGTATATGAATAAGTAAGATTAATAATCTGAAAAAATATAAAAGACATTACATAAGTACTATATTACTGCTATAAGTTAAAAATACAGTGATATGGTATTATCTACACATTGACATTGTAGTTAAATGCAAAACAAAAGAGAAATACTCCCATAAAGTTAAAAATGTCCACTCGTATACGCAGATAGTTGTACACTGCCAACTTAATTTTTCATGTAAAGCACCTACATACCTAGTCTCATTTCCTGAAAAATTCTAGCACTAGCTCTGAGTTTTGGTCAATCATGGTAATATATGTTTATCTATTGCTTCTTCAAGTGTATTTAATTTTATGTACGTTTAGAAGTAGTATTTAAGTTAACATTTATAGTCGGTTTAAATATGTTAAGATCTTTATTTTTCACATTGAATACAATTCAATAAATTAAAATCTAAAACCCACCAAAATAAAATAAAGCATAACAAAAAAAATTTGTCAGCACAAAATAAATTTATTTCGTTTTTCGGTATAAGTCTCACCTAATAGAACAATGCATGAACGTATGAAGATCAGTATAATTTCATACTCAAGTTGGAAGAAGATTTTTGTAAACTTAAGTCCCGCCTCACTTGGCTCCAAAATGGCGATACCAATACAAAGTTTTTCCATATGTCAGCACTTCATCGTCGCCGTAAAAATCGTATTCATGCGCTAAAGGACTCTTGGACATTGGATAGTTGATAAATATTCTCTTGCCACTCATATCCTTACCTTTTATTCCACTTTATATACAACTGATCACACCTGCTCTAGGTTGGCTAAACTCCAACCTTCTTACAATTTCCTCAGTTCAGTAAATAAAGACGCTCTAATTCTCCCCTTGACAAATGCTGAAATTATAAAGGTTTTGCATTCTTTTAAACCATATAAATTACATGGTCCAGATGGCCTTCACCCTTACTTCTATCAACAATATTGGTCATTTGTCAAACAATCAGTCCTGGACTTTTGCCATCAAGTCTTTACACACTACACAATTCCTCCAGAAATTAACAAAACTTATTTATGTCTAATTCCTAAAATAAGAAACACAACTTCTATCACCAACTATAAGCCAATTGGTCTCTGTAACGCCATATATAAACTAATTACAAAGATCATTGTTAATCGTTTCAAACCTTTTATAAATGATCTTATTCACCCAGCTCAATCTGCTTTTAATTTCAGTCTGCTCGTGCGCCACTGACGATGCTATCATTGTTTAGGAACTATTGACGTATTTTAAAAAAGCTAAAACTAAATGTGCTAATATGCTTATCAAAACTAGATCTCCAAAAAGCTTTTGGCCGATTAGAAAGGGATTTTATTCGTCAAACTCTCCATTATTTTAATTTTTCATCTTCCTTCATAAAGTTAATTATGTCATGCATTTCCACTTCTCAGATGGCCATTCTAATTAATGGAAGTCCAACTACTTATTTTATGCCTACTTATTCTCTGTATGAAAATTTTATCGCGTCAAATTACTATGGCTTGGTTTCCAAGAAATCACAACCTTCCGCGGCAGATCTAGACCCGAAGTTCGGGTGAAATTCCAATTCCAATTCCGGCGAACTTCACATTTTCCGATCAATTTATACCTTCACAGGTTTGTTTCAATTTCCGTCTCTCCCCCGCTATTTGGTTTTCCCAAAATTCCCCCTTGTTGAAATTGATATGTTGATGTGTGGGGGGTTGTCTTGGCTTGGCGTAATGGTAAGAATATGATGTCGTTGTGATGGCTCGACGATGGCGTTGGTGCTGTCCTAATGGTGTCGTTGTGATGGCCGGCGACGGCGATACAGCTGAACCGTCGCCTTCTTCTAGCTCGTGGAGATGGGACTTGGCGTTTCAGGATGCTGTTAGGAATGTGATGAAGAAGTTCGATGATTACATGAATAGCTCGAAAGGCGGTGAGGTTGTTAGTGCTGAGAAGGAAATGTGTGGGGATGTTAGTGATGAATGGGATTGGGAACGGTGGAAAATGCATTTTACTGAAGTTGAGGAAGAAGAACGCTTGGTTTCGGTTTTAAAGGTACAATCTTTGTTTATAATTACGTTTTGCATGCTTATTGTATTAATTAGAAGTCATTTTCTAGTGTTTGATTGATGTTAAGAATAGGCGGAGGCGTTTAACTGGGCACGGAATTTAAGAAATAAATGAATAGTTTTGAAATTTGTGGTTTTCAATAAGTATATTGTGGCTAGGAATCAGCTCATTAAGAGTAAATTGTGAAGGTTAAAGTTGAACTGTTACTAAATATAGAAATATCACTTTTTTGGGACTGGTTAAACATGAAAGAGCGTCACGTGAATTGAGATGGGGGACGAGTTGTATTTGTAAAGGTCAAAAGAGTATTGTTTTCATTTTATTTTTTAGTCCTAAAAAGTTGATATCGGTTTATGTTGATTGAAGCAATTGATAGTGTCGTAAAGGTTAGGATATTATGAAGGAAAATGGTACTCTCTCTTTTCGGTAGAATGTATTTTCATATGGAGACAACCTTCTGCAAAACTCAAGCTAACCAGACATGGAAACCTGATTTCATCGAAAAATATTTTCCACCTTACCAAATACACCTGTACAGTTTTTATTCTTTATTTGTTTTCTTTTTTGTTATTCTTAGGTCGGGTTGGGGTGTTGGTCTGATGAAGGTCTAGATTGGTAGTCTAGGATGATTTATTAGGTTGTATGAGGCAGATGGTGAAATGAGTTTCATCTTCATGTTTATAGTAGTTAAGATTTCATGCTGTAAGTGAATAGCAGCTAATGCATTCACACCACGTGACTTGATTTTGACCATGATCCAACAAACAGCCTTTAAGATGTATTATTGGGCATGCTTTTTGGATTGTCAAACTATTGTCGATGCTATTGGTGATTGTAAAGGTGAATACTCTTAAGTCTTTCAGGGTCTATTAGAATGAAGCCCATAGTGATTTTTCATAATCTATGTGACGCATTGAGAGGTGTCACTCAAGTAAAGCTTAACATGATGTGCAGTCAAACAAACCTAGATTAGAAATGCTTTTCTTTGTTAGACGGTTTCAAGCACAATAGAGAATAAAACGAGACAAAGTTGCCCAATATAGTTTGGTCATGTCCTACCAGACCTCCAAATAAACAGGTCCTTAGCAAGTGTGACATCATGATGATAAATGGTAGGGGACAATAGACCTAAATGCTCATTGATGGAGGTTTCAAAATTTCTGTAATCTCTCAAATGCAAACTCAGCTAAAAACAGAATACAGGAGAAGTTAATTATATGCATAGGAAATAACAATTAGTTGGCATTAAGACTTAGATTGTTAACTCTCATATCAGGTCTTGTATCTGCAGGAGTTTGATTAGAGACTATATTTCATTATAGGGAGGAGTGTGAGATTTTAATTAGCTTTTCATCAAAAGATCAAAAAAGAAAACAAGGAGAAGGATAAGTGTGACTGTGAGGTCTATAGAACCCTAACTTTGCTTTAGAAACAAATTATATTGTATTGGATAAAGCGGAATGGGTATAGCGGATTCATAAACCTGACCCCAACTAATTGAGGATTAAATTGTTGATTTTGTTGATCGATTGCTCCCAAGGAATAGTTGAAAGGGTCATGGGAAGTCCTTTGTGAATCTAAATGGTTCCTGTGGTGAATCCCATCTCAAACTAAAAAGGTTCTTCACAATTCACTTTGCATTTTGTTGTAAGGTTTTGTTTAGCTTGTAATATCCCATCGCATCTTGCTGTCGACTTGTTTGGACATGCTACAACAGACCTATATTTGATCACAAGCATAAACATTTATGCTGAATCACAATACACTTTAATTGTTACTGTTCTAATAAAGATGTTATTTCACCAGTCACAGTTGGCTCAAGCTATTAGTAGAGAAGATTATGAACATGCTGCTAGACTCAAGGTCGCAATTGCTGCTGCAGCTACTAAGGACATCGTTGGAAGAGTGATGTCCCATCTAAATGTAAGATTTGTACAACCATTTTAGAATGAATCAGTCGTATCATCTTCCTTTGCATTTTCAAAAACATAACATACATACGTATATGTGTGTGTTTTCCTTTTCCTTCTTGATTGTTTAGTCAGAGGTTATTAATTAAATTGATTTAGACCTACTGATCGGAAAAAACTATTTTGAGACTATATTTCAGTTTAGGGAGGAGTGTGAGATTTTAATTAGCTTTTCATCAAAAGACCGAGAAGGATAAGTGTGACTGTGAGGTCTATAGAACCCTAATTTTCTTTAGAAACAAATTATATTGTATTGGAATGGCATGAGTCCAAGTAAAGCGGAATGAGTATAGCGGATTCATAAACCTGACCCCAACTAATTGAGGATTAAATTGTTGATTTTGTTGATCGATTGCTCCCAAGGAATAGTTGAAAGGGTCATGGGAAGTCCTTTGTGAATCTAAATGGTTCCTGTGGTGAATCCCATCTCAAACTAAAAAGGTTCTTCACAATTCACTGTGCATTTTGTTGTAAGGTTTTGTTTAGCTTGTCACATCTTGCCATCACATCTTGCTCTCGACTTGTTTGGACATGCTACAAGAGACCTATATTTGATCACAAGCATAAACATTTATGCTGAATCACAATACACTTTCATTGTTACTGTTCTAATAAATATGTTATTTCACCAGTCACAGTTGGCTCAAGCTATTAGTAGAGAAGATTATGAACATGCTGCTAGACTCAAGGTCGCAATTGCTGCTGCAGCTACTAAGGACATCGTTGGAAGAGTGATGTCCCATCTAAATGTAAGATTTGTACAACCATTTTAGAATGAATCAGTCGTATCATCTTCCTTTGCGTTTTCAAAAACATAACATAAATACGTATATGTGTGTGTTTTCCTTTTCCTTCTTGATTGTTTAGTCAGAGGTTATTAATTAAATTGATTTAGACCCACTGATCGGAAAAAACTATTGAGTTGATCACGTGACTGGATGTTAGATGCTTTCGCAACTTAAAAGGAATACCATGTGTTGTATTATGTTTCGACAGTAAATGGTGAAACGAACTGTGGTTTGTTGTTTCTAAACCCAACATGTCTTAGTAACTTTGTTTATCTTGACCGTTAAACATCACTTACTCGTAAGTTGTAATGAAAGCAGTCGAGGTATGGCTAATGATAAGAATTTGAGATTTAGGAATCCTCGGTCTTGAATTTCAGTCAAACATAAAATAAGGAAATAGGAATTTTTAATTCTTAATGTTGATAAGAATTTAGAATTAATAAATAAAAGCTAAGTCACTCATTGGTCAGTACACAAATGTTAGTCGCAGGTTCGAGTTATGGGTTTCTATTGAAAGCTCAATCTATGCCTCCATGATGTTCTTGTTCGTCTTGCTGTATTTTATTTCACTGTTCATTGCTGCTTACCTTCTGGCCTCAAATGCAGAAAGCTTTAGAGGAAGAGCGCTACAGAGATGCAATATTTATGCGTGATTATGCTGGTACAGGATTGGTAAGTGTAGTGTCAATAGAGGTTACTGAACTTATGGTGTCTTGACTTGCAGTTGCTTGCTTTCAACATTTTTCTTGCGGGTATGGCCATATGGAGCTGTTTGCTTGCTATAAAAAATGCTGTTTTTGTCTGTTTCTTCAGTGTTTCATGTGCTCTACGCATTTGTATTATTCATTCACATAAACTTCCTTCCCAACTGCATGTATGTCTATGTATCTTTTCGACATGCAGTCTCTTGAAAGTCTTTTGACTAATAGCTACTCCAACTTCCTTGGGCTATGCCAGCATTAGTGTTGAGTTTGCTAGCAGGGTTTCTTGAGAGTATGTGATTAATTTATTTTATGTTGTGGCACTTTGGAAATTCTAGCTTGTTAACATGGTTTGTTATCTATATGTAGGTTGGTTGGTGGGCAGGAACTTCTGAAGATGTTACTGATCCATATGGCCGCATTGTCCGCATAAGTGCTGAGCATGGAAGATATGTGGCGAGAAGTTACAGTCCACGGTACACTTTTAGGTTTCTGCTGGGGTTTGTTCGAACTTAGCAGATGGAACTTGTACAATTATCTTTATCAAAAAATATAGAAGAAAGGTGTTTGCACACTAACTGCCTTATTTCTGTTTTTTCCCTTGGGATTAACGAAGTATACCATCATCTAGTTCCTCTATGGACACGTCTCATAGTTCCTCCATTTTTTTATTGGAGCAGGGTCTGTCAAGAATGTTAATATATAATAAAAGGGTAAAATAGATGCTGAAGTACAAATGTAAAATGAAGAAATAAAAAGTAAAGTAAACGAAATAAACAAAATATGAAAGGTAGGATGCTCACCTCAGTGAGATGAAAG
Organism: Petunia secreta; assembly: GCA_029990175.1. NCBI lineage: Eukaryota > Viridiplantae > Streptophyta > Magnoliopsida > Solanales > Solanaceae > Petunia > Petunia secreta. The sequence goes on along the minus strand of JARKIP010000028.1, from coordinate 5,161,853 downwards.
GAAATCTAGAAGCTGAAAATCTGCAGTTCCTTCCATCAACTCTTTCTTACAGAAATGAAAGAAGAGGCTTTTGAGGCAAATTGCTTTACTCTATGAACAGCTTCTGCTTTATCCTTAAAACACCTATTTCTTCCAAAATTGACCAAAATCACTACATGCCATAGTTTTCCGACCCCGTCCATTGAAACTTCTGTATAACCTTTTGCCTTGTCATAAGTTAAGAAGGGCTGAATCGATTCCGGTGTAAATCACTGAATTCCACAAATCACAAAATTCACCTGATATCTTGACCCACTGTACATTGTATGAGAAGATGATTTAGTGAATGTCTCCTGCCCTCATCGGGGGTAGTGTGTATGATCTCTGCAGTTTATGTATTTAAGTGGTGCCAGTTTGACATTGATGCTAGATAAATTCCTACAGGGGACAAGGCAGGCTGGCAGAGCCTGGTTTTAGAAATCCCCGATGGGTTGATGGTGAACTGGTTATCCTAGATGGGAAGGTTTGGAGTTCTCTATATAATGGTGTCTTCTTTGTCTTTTGTTTTATTGCTTTCTACACGAAAATTCATTTCTCTCAGCTTATTTACTTCCTGTTGAATTTTGCAGTACATTAAGGGAGGGCCTGTGGTGGGTTTTGTCTACTGGGCCCCTGAATATCATTTCTTAGTTTTCTTTCATCGACTTAGGCTGCAGGAGTGAACATTTCTGTACATACAGTTTGTGGCTGTTTTGTTCCTAGGCTGCAGTGTTCTATGTAGGTATTCTCATTCGCACTCCCAAATTGGCTCTAATTTAACACACACATGTACGAAAAGAACATGAATCTTCATCTGAATATAAGTTTTACCGAGAAAAGAAGGGGCTTGATAGTCGCCAGGCTATGTTTTTCCAGTCTGCATATTTTGGAGCATTAAACCACCCCCTTCTTTTTTACCAGGGTAAGGGCTGGTAGATATGAGGCTGTTTTTGAGGAACTTGTATGATTGATCCTACCTCACTTTGATGTCTAATCTGATGCTTGTATCTCTTCTCATTTGCAGTCAACGTGATATTTATTACCACGAAGCCTTGTCAGTTTGAGCTGAAGAGAAGACTCAAGACTTTGTTTGTCTTGGACAACTGACTGTTATTAGTGCCCAGCATTATGCATGACATTTGTATGGAACCAACCAGCAATTTTTGACTTGATAACCCCCAAAATATTATAGGAGTAGTAATATAACTGTCCGATTAGGAAAGGAAAATCATATATGTATAAACATCTTAATTTAAAATCAGGTTTAGCATTTGCAACCACAACTTTTGACAGATCTTTTGCCATTGCTCCATGCATCCATAATGCAGTGCAGATAAGGAATATGGTTAAACACATTAAGCAAATTAAAATTTATTTATGTGAATTACGTTCACGTGTTTAGAAATGCAAGAAAACTAAAATAAATTACACCCTTTATATAGTCAAACTTCTCAAATAATAATACACTGAAAAAACTGCTATAATTGTAAATCAGTAACGTTTTTATTAACAGCCCGAGATGGTACGCTAGATAGTCATTAATATCTACGGGATAAGCTATTGATTTTATATATTTAATTCAAAATACTGATTACTACTTTAATTCATTGTTAAACCTAATGGATATGCATAACTAATTATATGCGTGATGTAACATGTATAGAGCGAGATGCCTAGCTCCTCTTACTTCACAAGATTCTCCATAATCCGTTAACCTATCTCTTGCTGATTTCTTTTCTTGAAACCTGTCCAATATAAATCTCATTTCGGGATTTTTTTCTTGTGACCCTTTAAACCTCGTTGTTCAGCAACATAGTTTAAACCCTCCCCTTGAATAATGAAGCTGTTATCTTCACAACTGTAACTATCATAGCCTCTTGAATTTGGCAATGGAGAAAAAGGCAGATTCACTAAGCTAGTAGGTACTTCTTTAGCCCTTTGTTTTACAACAGAACATTCACATTCTGAATTTAACCTCATCAACTGAGAACCATGTAAGGACGAGCTAAAGAAACTCCTATCAACACCAACATCATCATCAATTCCACAGTATCGACGAATATCCTCGTTGCTACTAGGCCTACTATTCATATTACTACTAAACAAGTTATCATAATCAACTTGCTCCTTGTTGTACATAGTAATAAGATTGTTGCTACTTCCTATTGAATCACACAATGCTTGTGACCCTTGATAATCACAAAACCAGGAACACTATGTCCTGTTCCATTGCAAAACTGATCATTAAATCCAACTTTTTCATCAAGATTCATACCATAAAACCTCTGAGACAAGTCCATATCAACAAGATTATCAAAATTTTGACCATTAAACATATGTCCTGAACTAATAGTATCAAAATTTTGACCATCATGATTCATATTTTGATTCAATACATTCCAAGAATTCAACAAATTATCAGCATACAAACCAGAAAATGAACTAGAACCACCTTGATCATACCAATAATTCAAACACGACAAGTCTCTTTTCATCATCATTAGCATTTCTTGATCATGACCTTTCATTTTACCTTCACCCACCATTCCTCTATACATCATAACAAGTTGTTAACAAGACAAAAAGACCAACAAACTATATATATTATAATATTAAATACAGTACTTTTAATAACTGTAAAATCAAGATTCTTAATAACTATGACACCTAGACAAATACATTCATAATATTTGGACACTAAACATATACAAGAACATGTTTGGTGGTACTACAAAAGTTTGTTTTTAAGGTTGTACTAAGTAAATTAGTAATATTACATAGGTAAATAAATTTTTTTGAGATGTTGGGATTTTTGAAAAAAAAAAGGAGATAGATGGGTATTTGGTAATGTTGTTGTTTGTTATGGTAGTGTTCATGCCATAAAAATGAAGACACTAATAAAATGTTGCACTATTTGTAGTTGTTATGTTCTGTTAGTACACACTAACTTACACACACACACTGATGTGCCAGTAAAAGAGAGAGAAGGGTGGCTCTGAGTCTGACAAAAAAATAAAATTCAGTAACAAGAAGGCAAAAAGGAATTTTTTTTTATTTTTTTTTTGATTGATGGTGATTGTTGAGAAATTAGATATAAACGGGATTTATACTCTATAACTAGTTTTAGTAGTATTGCTTAAGCAAGATTTGGTTTTTCAGTTTAATACTATGTTTAAGAGCCTAGTCTAAAGGCTATTAAACTGATCACATTTTAATTTTTATAACCGACTTACTAAATTTTCTCTTGTTAAGTGAATGTACTAACATGTCCCTAATTAGCAGTTAAATATGTGATAATTAATTGTCTAGCAAAATATAGGAGTAATAGATTTGGAAGTATATTATATTGGTATGTTATAAAAGATCTAGTTATCTATTAATGGTTTATTAAGAAAATTTTACTTGTAACGGCACGGTGTTTGTGGGGATGAATAGAATCTGTTAACAAAAACTACGCTAAGAGAATAAGCTAAATACATAATATTAAATATCGGTTTATATTTCTTGTCTAATATAATCAAGAGGAATTCTTCGATTAACTTTTGATAAACATGATAAATTACAGATCTGATACAAAATGAACAAATATGACTGATATTTCGGTCAAATGGACACCAACATTTAGCTGTTGCTATCTAGTGATTCTAGCTAGATCTTACAACTTCAAGTCGCTTAATAGATCCTAATAATAGGTAAGATTTAGAGCTCATTTGGCCAAGCTCTTAAAATCAGCTTATTTTGATAAGTGGCTAAAAATATTTTTTTAAAAAGTGTTTTGCGAGATAAGCAATTTGTGTTTGGCTAAATTTTAAGGAAGTATTTTTGTTATTAATTTGTGTTTGACCAACATTTAAAAAAAATACCAAATTACGTAAATGGATATATAATAATATTAATTTGATTAAATATGGAAGTTTGAAATGTGTATTCTTTCTCTCAAATATCAAAAGCACTTATTTTTTCAAGAAGCTACTTTTTTAACTACTTCCCCACAATAGAAAAACAGCTTCTGTTGTCACTTAAAAGTGCAGTACTTATTTTTCCTGGAAGGTTGGTCAAACACTCCAAAATTTTAAAATAAGTATTTTTTGAAAAAAATAATCATTTTTGGCTCCCTAGAAGCTTGGTCAAACAGGCTTTTAATTAGGATATATATCAAAATTTCTTTCAATTTATGTGACATACTTTGATTGGCCACGAAATTTGAGGAAGAAATGAATACTTTTTAAATATGTGGTCTTAAATATGACATGATACTTATATGGTTATAAAACTTTTGAAACTTGTGCGCACAAATATGCCACAACACTTATGTGGCCATAATCTTTTCATTAATGATAAAATAAGAATTGTCATTCTTTTTGTAATGGCATACGAAGCAAATGGTGTCAAATAAACTAAAAAAGAAAAAGAAAGGCAAGAAGTATGGTCGACGGATGATAACCTCTCCATTTTATGCCATAACCAGATGTGTTGAGTTCGAGATCTGCGTTTTATCTTTTAATGGGTCTGATGTGAACTTTAGTTAGTCGAACCAGACAGTCTGAATAACATATGGTTACCAAAAATGTATTAAAAATTTATTAATCTGCTTTACAATTGTATCTTTATAAAACTTTATAAGTATCACCTCTCTTGAGGATGTCAGAACCACATGTTTAATAGTTATACAACATTCTCATTTCGAGTTTAAATGATTAACGTAAAATCATTGTATTTTCTAATGCTGACGGATAAATTGAAAATGTTTGATTATCTAAAATGTTAGACTACTTGAATGGAGACGTTTTATCTTCCAATTGAATTCACGTAACAAAATTTCCTAGTACTAATTAAAACAAACCCGAAATAATGAATAAAAAGTTGTAGTGAAAGAATAATCATACTATACTAAAAGAGCCAATCACTTTAGCAAAATGTAAAAGACTTTTTTGCCCCCTAGCAAACTTTCTTTCAAATATTCTTTTGTGTACATAAAGGTAAATACACAGTCAAACAAATTAAATATAACAACAAATATAAATACACCTCTATAAAAGTTAAAACAAACAAATTAAATAAATTAAACAATAAAGGTAAAATTTACAAAAAGATAAACATTCCAATTGCAATGAACCGGAGAAATCCATTTAACATTAATGAACAATAACACCCATTTAACAACAGTCCTTTGAACTACCAGAAACTTACTATGGTTGCGTCTTTACATTTCCAAAGTAAACACTTGATTCATGCACTACTTTATTTCTAGATCTAGATGATTTTAGGTGTAACTCTTGCCTTATAAATACAAATGCTATAAAACCACTTTCATTCACTAAAGCACTCACTGTTTTTTCTTAGAGTTTCTACCTATTGATAACAAAATTCAGATTTTAGCAAGTAGTGTATTTTTGTTGTTGTATACTGCTTGCTCCAGACTTTTACCAACGAAAGATGAATTGGAAGATCTATACTAGCTAGATTCTCTCCTATTTAGTTAAGTTATATTTCTAATAATCTGGTTTTATTTTGTTGTGTTATCATTTCCTCTATGGTATTTCCATCATTCCATGTAGATGGATGGAGATAATCGAGCAATCGAAGAATTCTCAACATTGACTAATGAATTAGACATTTATCGCAACCGCGTTCTTTACATGTATTCGATTTGAGGTTATTGTCTGGTTTGTTTTGTTGATTTATTGTATCATTTTGTTTTCTTTTCTCCTTAGTTATCAAATTTAGTTACTCCATAATTTTATATGTACTCTTTTCTTTGCATCTATTTACAAAATTTATCCCGAATAAGAATGAATTGTGGCTGATATCGTGCTAATTTAACTTTGTGTCATTGGTATACTATGTCTATATGTTTTCACTACAAAGCATTTGACAATTAAGGTGAATAGATTTTGCTCTCTTTCCCCAACTTTTTTCAGGATCTTAAGTCTGAGTTATGACCTCTAACCAATAACTTCATGCTCATTGATTCACTCAAATATTTTTCTTTTAACGTATATTTTATAGCTTAAACACATGTTTAGAATATTTAGAAAAGGTTTGAAAAATTACTTTTAATGATAAGGGCTACACGCGCGATGCGCGTGCCAAGAACTAGTTCTAATTAAAGCTCTTTTTATCTAAATCTTTTTGTCAAACACAAAACTATTGAAAGAACAAGGGATTTTCACTACTATTCATTAATGAGGTAGCAAAGCAGACAAAACAAGAAAAAGGACACTAGCTGATTATCGGAGCAGTAGCCGTAGGGCAGTTATTAGTTCAGAACGTGTCTCTCAAACAAAAAACAGAAATTAAAAATAAAGGAAAAAACAAAACAAAACCAAAAAGAAGGCTTGAAATTTGACACCTAACATGTTTTCCCATTTTTAAGGTTTAACATTAATATAATGATGGTATAAAACTCTTAACACAACCATATAAATTGATAAATTATTTATTTATAAACTAAGTTAAATATATTAGGTTAAAGATTATTCTATTTTTTGCTTAAGTATCTAGTGTTTAGAACACACTAATTCGACTGATTATGATCTCTACTGCGTAAAGCCTACTAAACAAGAATGTTTACATCATGAATTTCTCCTTTTCAGCATCCCAACTAAAACTATCTAGCTAGAAATGGAGGGATTCTACTGATTTATATACAGGGGATTAGGGATACATAAAACTTAATGATGTATAATACAATATGTTAAATTAGTGTATATAAGAAATTATTTTTCAAATTGGCCAATGTCTGTTTGAGCAAACATCTTTACTTGAGTACAAAGCAATAATTAATATAATCCACCTGACACAGGCCCACTAATGTGTACAGCAACTACCTGTAATTTTTATGCACAGTATGGCAGTATCATAGTACTAATTGGTGCGTACAAAGGCTGCGAAACATTAAATACGTGGAGGGGATTTTTGTCTTCTCTAACACCAATTCAAATAGGAGTACTATTTTTCATTTCTTCTGGCAGCTAATTTTGTATAGCATTATTATTTGCTCGAAACCTCAATTTTATTTTCAAATACATATTTATAATATTTACCATGTATTATATATATATATATATATATATATATATATATATATATATATATATATATATATATATATATATATTATTTTTTTCTTTCTAAAAGAATATGCCATTTATACTTACATGTATTGGTCGGATGTTGTCCGATCACATATGCGACACGTAGTCAGCAACGTGGCAAGATGGGAGCGAATATTGAAGACAACATAAAATGAGATCGGAGGAAGATAGCAACGATCGATAGAGTTTGATCGATTCAATTGAATCGTGATCAGAAGACTTCGAAGACAGTTGCCATATCAGATAAGGATGGTTGATCTTATCCCGCTTTTGTTGGACCGTATTCAATGGAGTCTGTTAGACGCGGGCAACTACAACTACATGACTGATGGAGAAACGTGTGAGAATGGAGTCCTCCTAGGGTTGGACTCTCTACACTTCTCATCCTATAAATAATCCCCTATCCTTCATTTCTATACTTACGTTCTACTGAACAAAGTAAACCCCCTTTATTTTATTGCTATATCATCATTATCATTCACACCACCATTACGCCGCCACCATTGTAATCAGTGTACTTGTGCAATCGCTGCTTAGATCAACTCTGGAAGGAGGATTCTTCTCTTTCAACGGAGCACAAGCCTTCAATCAATCAATACAATAAGCTTTATTGCTTTTATTTATTTATTCGCTATTTGTTCAATTGTTTACGTGCCATTTCGATTTCTTGTTGTGTTTATTTATCGTCGCTAATCTTGTTGATTGCTTACCATTGCTCTGATCGCAACATTGATTAACAAGATTACTGGGTTCTTAAGTCATATTTTCATCATTTTAATCAAGTAAATAATCATTTCATTCGTATTATCCTGCTCATTTATCGTTATTGTCATCGCAATTCTATAAAAATATTTTTCATCGAATTCTAGTTTAAGTCATCTGCTCAATACGAAGTCAGTTGATAATTAAATACGTGTTCGATAAATCAATACCTATCAGTTTTGTTCGTAGTTTACTTGTTCGGAATTAGTAAGAATCAATCGTTCGCAGTCAATTACGTGCATTATTGTAATCGATAAACTTGCCACTCATCTTCGTTTGTTTTGTTATATCTTTGCCCTCGAATCAAGTTTGTTATTTTGTATATTGTCTAGTTCGTAGTCATTTGTGCCATCGAATCTGTAATCTGCATATCGACATAGACAAAGTATTCGTTAAATCGATCACCTGTTAACGTAAAACTGCTTATCTATCGATCGAATCAAGATAAGCAAGATTGTAATACCTTAAATAAATTTTTGGGATATACTCCCTCCGTCCCAAATTAGTTGACGCTTTAGCAAGATTTATTTGTCCCAAATTAGTTGACGCTTTAGGATTTCGAGACTAAAATTGTTAATCTTTTCCAACTGCACCCTTAATAATTCAAAAAATTCTCAACAAAATTTAATAGTCAAACATTTAATAGGGGTAACATAGTAAAATGATACTCTGTTTAATGATTTTCTTAATGGACGTGAAAGAGCTAAAAACACAGCTAATTTGAGACGGAGAGAGTATATTACAAATAGATATAGGAAATCATGTGCACAATAGGTTAAAATTCTATTAAAAAAAAACAAAATACGAATACAGAATTTGTTACAGCACTGGCAAATACTCCACTACCCCAACCCACCAACAAATCATCATATAGTACTGCATGTACGTAGTATCATCCAGCTATATAAATGCTACTAGTCCTGCCCATTTTTTTGTGTTTTTCCAAAGTTTCTATTTTAATTCATGCAAAAGATGGCATCACAAGAGGAAAAGGAGCTTACTGATGCTGGTTTGCGTATGTTTCTAGTTTTTCTCTCTTTTTTGCTTTGTGTTTATGATTTAATATACAAGAGCTAAAAAGAATAACGTTGAAACTTACTGTATAAGATTTATTTTGTAAAGATGTAGAAACAAGTGCATCCAGATATAATGGGAATAATAAATATAAACTTGCTGGGAATCACTGTGTGTGTATGTGTAGAAAAGAGTTGACCAAGTTTTACTTGAAAAAAACCTTTTGGATAAGTTTCTTTTACCTAAATAACATAACCTAGATTCATTTTCTTATTTTTCTTTAATTCTTGTTTGAAACTGAAGTTACGATACATGTATGTATGGAATTTGTTCACGATTAGTATATGTTAAGGTTGAAGTTTCGACTTTTCTTCAGTCTCCTTTTTTTTTTTAAGTATTCACTGTTAACGTTAATAAAAGTAGTGTCAGCATAAAGTTTGATCTTTAGGCTGTCTGTGGAATAAATACGTTTGAGCTTGCATGAAATGTTACTTGTGTGTTTGACTAGAACGAACTATGTTTAAAGTTTATGTTGAATATTAATTCTTTGTTCTTATAATTCCAACTATGGAAACTATTAAAAAGTTCAAGCTTTCTTCCTTTTATGTATTTTCCGAGTATTAGCATCTTGTGTTAGACTTGAATGAACCCTTCCTTTGTATACTCTTGCTCTTCTCATTTAGATAAAATACTTTAAGCACTATCCTTCTCTCTGGTGTGTAAAGCCTAAAACCTTGTCCTGATTATGTTAAAAAGTTCTTTGTTTGCCAATAGAATATGCTATTGTGGTGTAAAGCTCGGATTTTTAATGTTATGTATTTGATGAAAATCTGCTTAAGCTTAACCCTTTTCAAAATTAGCTAAAAAGAGAAGTTAACAAATAAAGCTCTAATCTTGTGATGTTTTAAGAATGTAGTTGGATTTTTGTTTACCCAAATAAAGATTGAATCTTGGAAAACTTTTGACTCAGATACCATTTTTCAAGTATAAATTTCCTATGTTAAGTCATTGATGCTTAAGAATTGAGAAAATGACACTTTTTTTTTGTTTTTTTTTTTTAAATAAAGTTTGTATCAGTTATTACTATCGAAATTGAATGTTTTGAGCTTTATTAAATTATAATTTTTGTGTTGGAGTTGCAATTGAAGATTCCTTTTGTCATAAAGCAGTGTGGGTTCTTCTTGTTAGGAAATGGTCAAGTGGGTAATTCTCCTATAGAAGCTTAAAGTTTGTACTAGTAAAGTAGGAATGGCTGCAGCTTAGTCAGTTTTGTTTCATTGAAGGTTGGGTGCTAGACTATAAGCTTCTTTACCTAATTATATATTTGCCTTGGTTTAGCTATGTCTGTGCATCTCAGTGTGAAGAGATATACCCTTGAAGAAATTAAAAGTTGTACCGATGATTTTTCAATAGCGAATAAAATAGAGTTGAAGTGTTGGGAGACCGTGTACAAGGGTATGGTTGATGGGAAAAAAGTTGCTGTGAGGATTGATATGCATAGTGATGATGATGTTTACTCCAAATGGAAGGTAACTACATATACTGTACTAGCTTATTTTAGTTTTTTTTTTTTTAACCCTAAATCTCAATAATTTAGCTTATTTCTTTTTTAGGAAGAGATTGAACACCTCTCCAAATTAATGAATCAAGGTGTGAATGTGATTGAATTGTTGGGTGTGTGTCGCACCACTCATAGGCTTTTTGTAGTCTATCCTCTTTACGAGAGGGGCGATTTAGAGGAAAACATACAAGGTAATATTCATCTTAATTATACCATTTTATACTTGAATATATATTGGTCTCTTATTGTCATCTTGACTATTTAAACTTGTATCTCCCAGATTTAAATTGGGAAATGGCCAAGAACATTTTGATCAAAATTGCAAAAGTTTTAAAGAAAGTGCATGAATCTGAATTAACCTTTTGGGGCTTCAAGGCTACTGATATCCTACTTGATGAGGTAAAAATATTTTTGAATAATATATTTGGTTTTAGAAAATAATAGACTTTGGAAATTAATTATTGTGTAATGTTAACAGGATTCCAATCCTATATGGACTAATTCCCTTCGAGCCACGCTGAAGTCAGAGAAGATTTATGAGAAGGAAGACAATTTCAAAGGACTTGAGGGATATGTGGAGGATTATCAAAATATAGGTATATTAGCTAAATTTTTGACGTGTCAGCAAAGAATAACCTAGGTGTTGTCGGTTGTGTAAAGTTCAGTTGGATACAACTTTTGTCTCCTCTCCCGTCTCTATGGGTCCCAACCATTGCCATTTCTCTCACCCCTACTGTATCATTTTTTTTTCATAGGAGAGGAGGCAAGTTTAGAAGAAGCTTATGGTTATGTTGGTGGAGAGTTTTGTGACATCTACAGTATGGGAATTTTGATGCTTCAAATTTTACTAAAGGAGAAGGAGATTTTCAAAGACAAAGTGGAGAAAAAGACTGGTTTTTCAAGCTGCTTGTCTTTGACAGAGGAGCAACAGGAACATATTGGAGAACATGCTAAGCTCTTGACGGGAGAATATGTCGTACATTCTCATTACATAGAGAATGGATGCGATGTTGAGGTTGCCAAAAGAGCCCTTAATCTCGCCATTGAATGTCTTCATGAAAAAGGGTCAAAGCGTCCGCAGCCCGATGAATTGGTTGCTAAGCTGAGTGAGATATTCAAGTCTGCCTAGTTAATTTTTAATTAGAATACTGTGAGGAAAAGTTTACAAATTTCCTGCTCTACCTGGACTATGTTTTGAATTAGAGTTATGCTCTGTTTGAACTTCGTTTTCTAATTTTTAAAGCTTTTCGGGATGTTCTGTAGTTTTTAGTATTCGGTTGATAAGAAATTAATGGAGAATTCGTGGAAGTGAATTGTTTAGAGGTTTTATTAGTATTGAGAGTGCAACTCGTAGTAATCCATTAAAGAATGACTTTAGTTATCAAACTTCTTGTCGATCGGCTTTATGATTGGTGATACCCAAGTGAACTTTAATCTTTTATATTGACTGAAACTGTACAATGAGTCACCGTACTGTTGTTTCTCTCTTTCATATGTTTGTCATTCGCCCTTAAAACTATATTTTGAATGCAAAGATAAGTTTTGAATCCATTTTGTGAATACAAAGTTGGTTCTTAAATTTAATACACTAACAGGTCGTTTGGTTGAGATAGAGTTTACGCGGGTATTAGTAATGTATGTATTAGTATGTGGGTATTAATAATGCGAGTATTAGTAATGCGGGTATTAATAATGTGGGTATTAGTAATGTGGGTATTAGTTATAGGAATTATTTCTTGAATCATTAATATATTACAAATTAATATACAATGTTATAATTTAAAATATTTAGTTACTCTTTAAATATAATTTAAAATTATCTTTATTATTATGAGGGTTAATATTGTCATTTTAAATTTTAATACCTACATTGTTAATTCCCACATTATTATTCCACCTTCTACCCCGCATAAAATAATACATAGATTTCCTCATTAAGTTATGTATTATATCTTAAAGTCTAACCAAACATTGTACTATTTTTATGCAAGTATTAAAATTCCACCCAAAGCAACCAAACATGATAATAATTTAGTGTGGATTTTAGTACATGTATTAAGCCTTTATATACCCAACCAAACGACCCCTAACTAGTTTAACATCTAAACCGTATTATTATACATGTAAAAACCAAACGCTAAAAAAGAATTTCGGTAAACAAGTCCTAAAGTAGAAAGACTACGGAATTGGAATTTTGATGGGCTCAAAAAATAACTTGGACATAGTACTTATTCTATCATAGAATTTTGAATTACATGTCCATCTCCTACTAGTTTTGATGATAACAAACCAACATATTAGTAAAATAAACTTTACCTGTAGTAAATCTATTTTTTGGACAAGGTTGTTCATTGGAGAAACAAGGAAGAAGACATGGATGTAAAAATTACATGCAAGCTGTCAAACAAAGGAGTAAAAGAAAGGTCGATCCATGAAGTATCAAGATCTGCCCAAAGTTTCAAGATCACTAAGGGATTCCATATTCAGAGGGATCAGCAAGGGATTGCAACTATGCCATTTCTACTTTAGAGCTGCTTCACTCCTGGAACAGAGAAGGCACGAACAAATTATCCAAAAGAAAATCCAGCCTGTGGTTGGTGGATGTTGTGGAAAGAAAGAAATACTATAGATGTTTTGAAGGAAATGCTAACTCAAAAAAGAAGGTGAAAGTTGACTGTTTAGTTTTATTAGCTTCTTGATGTAATATGAAACCTTGTAAATGCTGTGGAAACCTTGATGCACAAATAGACAGGTACATTTTGCTTTTTGATCTACTTAAATACGGAGTACCAAAGAATTTTTTATATGCTTTCAATGCTTATTCCACATCTTCACGGTAAGACTCCTACTTATAGCAAATTATAACACCATACCAGTTGTTTAAGCCGCTCAATCTTTCGGTTCAGTTTTTCTCCTCTAAATCTATTTATGCCGCCAATCTTGCATCAATTTTTTACCTAATTATTTTGTAATTTTGCCATCTCCACTTATAATTTGCATTGTATGTTTGCTATTTTTAGTTCGCTATAGGCAATAGTAAAGCAGGTTCCCGTTGGTGTTTTGCACATGCACAAATGCTCTCTTGTAAGTTTGTAATTTTGTACAATTTAATTCGGTCAATACCCAAGTGTGTGTATCTAATTATTTTTAAAGATGGGTTTCATGGGCAACCAACCGGAGGGAGAAAGAATTGTCGTTGCGTCATCAATAGATGGAGTTGACATCGACATCAAACAATTTGATACAAATATAGTTTAAAGTCAAAGTGTGTGTTGAATTATGTTTGTCCCATCAGTAGCTACATAAAATTAAATTTCATGTGATTTAGATAGATCCTAACTGATGTTTAGATGACGTTTACTATATGCTGCCAAGGAAAAGAAAAAAGAGATAGAGTACCTGATATGAAGCTAAGAACTATGAAAAGTAAAATAAAATACGACTACGATTGATTCAGAGACAAAGGTCATACCGACAATGAGAACCTAAAATGAAAGAATTTAAGGTCACGGCAGGTATAACATGTAGTTAAGTCGTGAGAAGGTATAATCTTGATTTTTGATTCTTCAGCTAATCATTCAATTTAAATGTAAGCTTATAAATGAATTTACCTTTAGTTTGAAGTCAATATCACTATAAGTTGTTTGTCAATCTGATTTTGAAGATGAGAAATATTTAGCTTTAGTTCTGTAAGATAGTCAACAAATTAAAAAGAGGCTATGACTGTCTCGACGTTAATCAATCGTACCATCTATTTCTAGCGAGTATATCTCAAAAACATCAGTTGCAAAATCATGAAATCTAGAATTATTTATAACTTTTCAAACCACATCAATTTTTTGCATCTTCTATTCAATTCTAAGAGGGCCTGGGCGTCATTGTTCTTCCAAGGATCTCAAACATGTACACTTTCTATCTTCTCTAACAATTTAATTGCTATCTTCCCCATTTAATTGTTTGCTAGGTATTCAATTTATTTGTTGTTTTGTGATGGCATGTTGCATATTCCTCCATAGCAAAGTGCACGGGCAGTCGACATTTGATTTTTGTCTTGATTTATTCAGTTCTTGTGGTTGTATATGAAGCTGTGAAGAATGCATTGACTTATTCATTAGAGAGACTTAGAATACAGTTTGTAAAGTAGCTATTGAGTTTCAACTTCAATTATTATTTGTTTGAACACTAGGCTTGTCAATTTGTGTCACTATATGATCTCTTTCTTCATGTTTCAAATCGTCAATTTACTTGAGATTGATTTTCTGATGAAAATTTTCTCATGACATCAACTCTTAGCTTACAATATTCCTTCAGTGATAGTATTATAGATATGCTTATACATTGTGTTGAAATGTTCAGGACTAATCAATTTTTTTTTCCCGTAAAATGGACTAAGATATGTAGAATCCCCTTTATACTCTAATTCATATTTTAGTTTATATGCGCCTTTAGTTATAGAATTAAGTGTTTAACTCTAATCATATGTAGTAGCTTATGTTATAAATCATGCATATAAGTCTTGCTAAATTATTAGAGATAGGCTTAATTACCGATGTTAGATTACTGTATTGGAATATTAATCCTTCTGCCTATTTAACAATTTGTGTGGTCGCCTAAAGAATCAAACAAAAAACTCATCCAAGACAGGAATGAACTACGTACTAGATAATATTCGCAATGCACTACTTCAAGACTACTGTATACTGTCAATCGGGCCAAGACCGGCCCGGACCGGCCTGTTAAGAGTTGGCTCACCGGTCTCGATACGACCGGATTTTTTTTTCAATAATTTTAAGTCCGGCTCGGCCCTAGCCCGTTAAGCACCGGTCCAGTCCGGTCCAGTTTTGTTTTTCTTTTTTCTTTTTCATATTTTAGCTAAACCTATCACTTTGTACTTGCAATTGGAAGGACATATAATCCTATATAAAAAGAGAATGGAATGTGAAAGCAGTAATGAAAGGATCAAAATATCTTGCAACGAGCCAAAGCTAGTTGTTTTTAGGATAGGAAGCAACCTCACCCCTCCCCTGTGGGTTCACCCCTGAGTCTAATGCGTAGCGAATCACATAGATAAGCCCCTACCTGCCAGCGCGCGGATGGATTAGAAGATCTACGTGACCAAATTTTCCTGTTAAAAAGAAGATCTCTCTTCTTCTTCATTCTCAAGAGGAATGCATTTTTTTGTGTCTATCTTCTTTATCTTCTGATCGGATCGCCTGGCTTCTTTTAAGCCCTACTTGAAAGGCTTGCTTTCTTAAAAAATGCTTTCTTTAAAGGATCAAAATATCTTGAAAATCATATATTTTGACTTATTGATGGAAACCAAGTTTAATCACTATCTTAATTTGATGCAGTACTCATGAAGTAAAAGATCACTATTATTATTCTAAGTAAGTACTATCTCATCATTACTATAATATGCCTCAATTTCTCTTACAACCAAGAAGATCAGTTGTATAAAATAATTAATTAATATATATTCTTGATTTTTACTACTTGGTCTAACTTATTGACTGCTGCTTAGCTATGAAAAAATTAGTAAATGAATATGTTCATTCGTTGTACCTAATGAAGCTAAAAATATCTTTGATATTGCTGCATATTGAGGGATTCTAAAAAGGACTAAATGCTACATTAGATTTTGTCTGATTCTTGATAAAAGCATGTCTCAATTTTCCTCGACATATAATATAATTTTTCTATTAAAAAATCAGTCGGATCCGGTCCACCGATGGGCTAAAGACCGGTCTTTTACCGGTCCGGGCTAACCGGTCTTTTTTCTTAAGCCCGGCTCGGCCCGCAACCCGCTTCCTCCTTGTCTCGGACCGTTTATAATGACCCGTTCCGGTCTGGTCCGGTACCGGGCTAGCCCGGTCTGATAGACAGGTATTCATTTTATTAGTAGAATTGCATCATTCAAGAAATGTTGCAACTTTTGATAGAAACTGTTGGTTGATTTGAAGGTTAATTAACTATTAAAATCTTGATTCATCTTGTCATATCTGCTAGAGATTACTTCGAACAAGGATTCCTTTTGTTTTCTTCCTTTGCTTTCTTTCAAGAAAGTTAGATGTAGTAGTAGTTTATGTTTCAAGGGTATTGACAGTCGGAAGTTGATTCGTATGAGCAGAGAAGAAAATCTACGATCTTAGATTACTACAAAGGCAAGCAACTAATATGGATGACCTGCCTGCATCACCAATGAAAGTAAAAATACTGGCTCTGATGGTAATGGCATTGGACTTCCAATACAATCCGATGGTAATGGAAGCCACCACTAATCCTAAATAACGATGTTCTATTAAAGTTAATTGATATGATTTGTCCCAAATATTTGTTTCATTGGTTCTTTCATGGTTCTAGAGTATGTTACTATCTTAGAGATGGATATCCAATGAAATGTACTCCTCCTATCAAATAGTCTAAGAAACCCTTATTCCTTTAACTGTTAGTCAAGTCAAAATACCTAGATTTTGCTTTTGGGTTCACTGCCTTCTCTATTTCCTTTTAGCATCCTCCATTTCCATTTTATTGATTATTTTAACCTAAGGTGTTAGAATGTATCTAATCGAAATTTGATTGTTATTCTTCTCGTAGCTAGGTTAAGACGACCTGTAATCATCTTGATCACGACAAACAAATTATCGGATGATTAAATGTTATGAAGTTAGTAATCAGAAATAAAAGAAAAATAAAAAGAGTCCAGCAGGAATCGGTAGAGGAAAGAAGCTGATAACAGAAATAACAAACAAGACACGTGGACGGCTATGATCACAAGGGATTAATGAGGCGGAAGGGCCACGATTATGCTGAGTTGGACGCGGTAGTTAGCCTGTAACTAACTATTGGAAAGGAGAGAGGGAATAACTGAATTTCGATCACTTCTTCTTTCTCAGATTCTCTCCCTTCTCTCTAGATTCTCTCTTCCGTATTCTCTTTCTACTTCAGTTCCTTGAACTCCATTAATGGAGCTTGTACCAGTTTGTATTGTTGATTGAATCGATTGTCGTATTAATAAAGTTCCTTTTGAGTTTTTATCAAGTTGTTGAAGAATCTGTTAATCTAGGCCATAACAATTGGTATCAGAGCCTAAAACAAAGCTTCAGTTGTGCCAAGGTCGACAATGGCAGAAGGAACCAGAATGAAGTCTGTGGATGAGAAATTAGCCAAGCATGATGAGGTGTTAGCAGGTATCCAAGGAACCTTGGAATCATAATAGGGAAACTGGAACCCTAGAACAGGCAGTGGAGAATCACGACAACAATGGGGGTGGATTGCTTCCAAGTCCAGTTCAAGAAAATGGGGGTAATCAACTATTAGGACAAAGGGTGGGTGGAAATCAACCAGTAGAGCACAGAATGAGCAGAGGATTTGCAGGTTTGCAACTACTTCCCCCTAAGCTTAATTTTCCTCATTTTGAGGGTAAAGAACCCAAGGTTTGGGTTATGAAATATGAAAGGTACTTTCAACTGTACAAGATACCTGAAAGTCAAATGCTAGAAGCAGCAGTACTACACCTAGATGGAAAAGCAGAATCCTGGTATCATTCATTTTTATTGAGTAATGGTGTAGTTTATTGGTCCACCTTTAAGGAAGAAATTTGTGTTAGATTTGGGGAAAACCCTCTAGAAGATATAGTAGAAGAATTGAAACAGACCACATCTTTAGAGGCATACTTGACTAAGTTTTAAGAAATGAGGGCTGAGATGATAATTAGAAACCCTGCATTGAATGAGGCTCATTTTCTGTCACATTTTGTGGGTGGACTGAAGAGGGAGATCAAATATGCAATTAAGCTGTTTAAACCAAAAACCTTGAAAGATGCTGTAGAACAGGCTAGAATGCAAGAAATGGCTATTGGAATATCTAAAGAAAAGGAGAGTGCCAAAACTTACAACAACATGAATGTCCAGAATAACTTCAAGAAACCATTCAACCAGACTATGAGGTCTAACCCCATCATATTAAGCCAGGAAACTTATGATTACAGGAGAGCAAACCATCTGTGTTACAAATGTGGAGACAAATATACACCAGGGCACCATTGTAGGCTCAAACATCTCTACTGCATAGTAGGTGGTCAGTGGGTAGATGAACAGGAGAAGATTGACATACTGCAGGAGGCTTCAGAAATAGAAGAGGGGATGGAGGAAGAAGTGCAAGAAGCTGTATGCTTAAATGCTCTACTAGGAAGTAACAATAAGGTTAACACTATTAAAGTTAAAGGGGTAGCTAAGAAGAAACATCTGACTATACTCATTGACACTGGCAGTACACACAGTTTCATTAATGCTCATACTGTTAAAGAGGCTGGTTATAATACAGCTTATTGCTGCCCCATCAGAGTTACAGTTGCAGATGGCAACAACATGCTCATTCTTGTTGTGCTAATTTTTCCTGGGTAATGCAAAGCATGAAGTTTAATGATGACCTCATGATAAGTCAACTAGAAGGTTGTGACATGATTTTGGGGGCTGATTGGATGAAGAACCATAACCCTGTAACTTTTGACTTTGTCAAAAATAGAGTAATGTCTATCAAAAAAGAAAGAAGGTGGTGTTGCAAGGGATGAATGAAAATACTGAGCTAAGTATGATCAGTGGTAGTGCCATGAGTAAGTTGATCAGAAAGGGCCAAACCTTAGTGGCTCATTTGTTTATGATCAGCACTGATGTAGTAAGCCCAAACACCTGCTGTAAGCCTTTTGAACAATTGCTGAAGGAGTTTGATGATATATTTCAGGAACCAAAAACATTGTCCCCTACCAGATCCTTTGATCACAACATTCCACTAGTACCAGGAGCCAATCCAGTCAGCCTAAGGCCTTATAGATATAATCATTTCCAAAAGGATGAAATGGATAAGCAAGTAGCTTCAATGCTACAACAAGGGATCATTCAGCATAGTCAGTCACCATTTTCTTCCCCAGCACTTTTGGTGAAGAAGAAAGATGGAATATAGAGGTTCTGTGTGGATTACAGGGGTCTTAAAAACATCACTATTAAGGATAAATACCCCCATTCCAATAGTGGATGATTTACTTGATGAACTGCATGGCTCAACATTATTTTCCAAAATAAACTTGAGAGCTGGTTACCATCAGATCAGGATGAAAGCTGAGGATGTGTTCAAAACAGCCTTCAGAACTCACATTGGTCATTATGAGTTCAAAGTGATGCCTTTTGGCCTCACTAATGCACCAGCAACTTTCCAAGCTTTAATGAATCAGGTATTCCAGTCATTCTTGAGAAGATTTGTACTAGTTCTTTGATGATATACAGGTATACGGCAAGAGCTTAGAAGATCATCTACAACATTTACAAGCTGTATTTCAAACATTGAGAAGGAATACTCTATGGGGCAAGAAATCTAAGTGTGCATTTGGACAACCTGCAGTAGAGTACTTGGGGCATATCATATCAGCAGAAGGGGTGTCTACTGAGCCTTCTAAGGTTCAGGCCATGATAGATTTGCCAGTGCCTACTAACGACAGGGCATTGAGGGGATTTTTGGGTTTGACAGGGTACTACAGGAAGTATGTAGCTGGGTATGGGAGAATTAGTAAACCACTGTGAACTCTTCAAGAAGAATGGGTTTCACTAGACTGAAGAAGCTAACACTGCATTTCAGGCTCTCAAACAGGCTATAGCTACTACTCCAGTTCTTGCCCTACCTAATTTTGAAGAGGAGTTTATTGTAGAGACTTATGCATGCCACACTGGTATGGGTGCAGTACTGATGCAACAAGATAGGCCAATTGCCTATTTCAGTAAAGTTTTGGCTCCTAAACATTGGGGAAAGTCTATATATGAAAAGGAGTACATGGCCTTATTGAATGCAATTGATAAGTGGAAGCATTATCTCCAGTTCAAGCATTTCATAATCAGGACAGATCATCACAACCTGAAATTCCTATTAGAGCAAAGAGTCACCTCAGCTATTCAGCAAAAAGGTTTGACTAAATTGCTGGGCTTAGATTATGAGATCCAGTACAAGAAAGGGGTTGAAAACAAGGTTGCAGATGCTCTTTCAAGGAGGCATGACAAGGAGACAGGAAACACTGATCATACCAAGGATGCTAGCTTACCGATGATCACCACAAGTGTTCCAAGGTGGATGGAAGAGGTTCAATCAAGCTATATTGGTGACACTATAGTAGAAGAACTTATACTTTAATTGTCTGTGGATGTCCAGGGGCCTAAGCTATATCAGTACTCAGCTGGGATTCTCAAGAAGAGAGGTAAGGTGTATATAGGTACTGCTGGAGAGCTAAGACTACAACTACTGAGGAATTTTCATGAATCTGCAATTGGTGGCCATTCTGGCCAACAAGCTATCTTCAAGAGGTTGTCTCAAGTTTTTTATTGGCCTGGCATGAGACAAATGGTCAATGAATATGTCACAGCGTGTGACACTTGTCAAAGACACAAGGATGAACATTTTCAGTACCCAGGACTTCTACAACCCTTGCCTATACCTGATCAATCTTGGAGACACATCAGCATGGATTTTATAGAAGGACTTCCCAAATCCAGAACTAAGGATGTCATTTATGTTGTGGTGGACAGACTAACCAAATATGCCCATTTCATAGCACTGTCTCACCCATATGCAGCCCTCAAGGTGGCTCAGGTGTTCTTCAAAAGAGTACATTCCTTACATGGCTTGCCTGAATCTATAATATTAGACATAGACAAAATCTTTCTTAGCCACTTCTGGAAAGAACTGTTCAAGTTAGTGGGCACTAGGCTGCTTTACAGTAGTGCCTATTATCCACAAACTGATGGCCAGACAGAAAGAGTCAATAGATGCTTGGAAACCTATATCAGATATATGACTTCTAGCAGGCCAACTCAGTGGAAACAATGGCTTCCTGCAGCTGAGTGGTGGTACAACTCAAATTTTCACTTAGGCCTACAATGTACCCCCTTTGAAGTACTGTATGGGTTTTCACCACCACAATTAGCCTTGGGTCCCATGCTAGAGACTGTAGTACCAGCTGCTGAAGATTTTGTACTGGCTAGACAATAGATGCAACAACTTTTAAAGGACAACCTGTCTAAGGCTCAAGAAAAGATGAAACACTATGGTGATAAGAGAAGGTCTGAAAGAGAGTTTAAGATTGGTGATTGGGTGTTTCTTAAGCTGCAATCCTACAGACATACGACAATGGCATTAAGGAAGAATTTAAAGCTAAGTTCAAAGTACTATGGGCCCTACAAGATCTTAGCAAGGATTGGTTCAGTTGCATACAGATTAGAACAACCAGCCACTTCCAAAGTACACCCAGTGTTCCATGTATCATTACTAAAGAAGAAACTGGGTAAACATGTGATCTCTCAGTCTTCATTACCTGAGACTTATAACGAAGGCCAATTCTTGGCTCAACCAGTGGCTATATTGCAAAGACAATTGGTGAAAAGAGACAACAAGGCTGTTGTAAAGGTTCTAGTTCAGTGGTTAAATTTACCACCTGAAGATGCGACTTGGGAAGACTATGACTTCATCAAAGCTCAGTTTCCAGAGTTTATTTCTCATCCTTGAGGACAAGGATCATTTGATGGCGTGGGAATTTTTATGAAGTTAGTAATCAGAAATAAAAAAAGAATAAAAAGAGTCCAACAGGAATCGATAGAGGAAAGAAGTTGATAACGGAAATAACAAACAAGACACGTGGACGGCTACGATCATAAGGGATTAATGAGGCGAAAGGGCCACGATTATGCTGAGCTGGACGCGGTAGTTAGCCTATAACTAACTATTGGAAAGGAGAGAGGGAATAACTGAATTTTGATCACTTCTTCTTCTTTCTCATATTCTCTTCCTTATTCTCTTTCTACTTCAGTTCCTTGAACTCTATTAATGGAGCTTGTACCAGTTTGTATTGTTGATTGAATCGATTGTCGTATTAATAGAGTTCCTTTTAGTTTTTATCAAGTTGTTGAAGAATCTGTTAATCTAGGCCATAACATTAAATTTGATTATTTTACATAAAATTTTATTTATTCTTTCATATACAATTGTTTACTCAAATCTAAATTCTTGCCTTATGTTTTAAAGTGAAGAATATTCATTCTCTGCCAATCAGTAATAACCTCAACTAAAAGTCTAAATAAAAGAGTAGAAGTATAAAAAATAATGCAATGCCGTATGTATTTTTTCAATTAGTTGACTTGGCATACAATTTCATTAGGATTTATTCTTTTGTTGAGTTAATTAAATAGGATAATTTTTTTTTAAGAATTGCACTTTTAATTAGTTATTTATTATTTAATGACTCAAACGCAAGTTTTGATATTTTTATGCGAGTTTTAAAATGTTTTTACTTATTGATAATGTTTAATGACTCAAACACAATTTTTGAAATTATCTACGTAAGTTGAAAGGAAATAGAGATTAGAGATGTAATATGGGAAGGTAAAACGAACCCCGAAAGAAAGGAAAAGTTCCTCATTAGGGCTTCATGATTGCATTCTTCAATTAATGTAATAGAACCAGCAGCCTCCTTTGGAGAGGAAAAAAGAAATAAAGTTCAGTGGACCTCGAGGATGAAACGCAGAGACTCATGCCATGAGTATGACTGCTGGAATATGCTGCCTAGTTTTTTCTTTGATAAAGAGGATATGCTGCCCAGTTTTCAACTCACGTAAGTAAATTTTTGTTAGAACCAATAGGAAAATTGATGAGAGATCACACGCCCTTAATGAATCCAAAAGTCTTGGCTTTGAACCTTGTGAACAGAGAAACTCCTAGCAAGAAGCATTATCCCCTTAATTAAGTTTGGCACATAACAGAAACACACAATTCAGATTGAGGGTTAATTGCATGTAATCTTCGTGAGTACAATTTACAAACCCTAATGCCCAAACTTGTTGCTTTTATCGTCACGAGTTAACTGGACATTCGTGGTGCACCATGTTCTCAGACAATAAGAAAATGACTAAATATTATTCTTAATTAAGATGATCATAAGAATTTTGTCATTTTAAGGGTCGGTTAGGTTAATTTGATCACTTTTATATGTGTATCTAACAATTTTAGATTCTTATTGATTTATGATTCGAGGGAATAAATAGAGCTACTGATATTTTGCATATGTTATTATTCACGGCATTTTTGTTGGCCAGAAATCAGCAAATAAACTCCTTGTAATGTATGTACTTGATTATGTACTTTTCAGTGGCCAAGTAATTTTCGTATTTTGGTTCAAGGCTTGTGCTAAAAGATTCCTTTTAGCTACTTGTTTACCGTTGATCCAATCTATAGCTTGCTAGTTAGTGTAACCACACAGTTTTCTTGAGATGGGGACTGGAGTAGGGGAGAAATAAGAAGCACCACTTCTTTAATTTATCCTTTAAATTCTTTGTATTACATCTCAACGCACTTGTGGAGATTTGTTTGATTCATATATTTCTACGTAAACTGATTAATAGTGCAGGAGGGGGTAGACTAGAAGACGAGGACAATTTTGATGCTGTATTTGAAGCCATGAACGGATCTAGCAAATTATTAGATCTCCCAGGAGACACTGTAATGGCTATTCTCTTAGCATTACCAGTCAAGACACTTTTGCGTTTTAAATGCGTATGTCGGTCCTGGAATGCCTTAATCCTCTCCCTTCCCTTCATCAACATGCATCACAATAAAGCCAAGCACAGTAGCTTCATATGGTTCCGCAATGACCTAACAAATAACTGCACCTCAGTATCTGAAGATGGAATTTTTACCAATCCACAGTTACCTCCTCCTACTCTTGGTTTAAGATCTAGGCACAATGTTGTGGCAGCCGCTTGTCGAGGCATGATATGTTTTTCTTCTTTATTGTGCCCTAACTCAGCAGTGGTGTGGAACATTGCTACAAGAGAGTTCAGGATTTTCCATGGCATCGGACGAGATATAAATAGCTCTTATTTCAGCATGGGTACAGGTTTTACCTTCCTTCCCATCAGCAACAACTACAAGTTGGTTAGGGTCATAATGTATGCGAATCATGCATACATTAAAATCACCAAGTGGAATAGACATAGTATTAGTATCCCCGCAAAGGAAATGGAGACGGCTTTTCCATACAGGGTCAACCCATGGCCGCATAGTGTGAATGCAAATGAAGCTATTCATTGGTTAGGTAGGTCTGTTGGAGGAGGGCCGCCGATTGTAATTGCCTTTGATATGGTTGAGGATAAATTTAGAGAGATATCAACACCGTTATTTTATCAAGACCATCCATTTAGACCGTTCCACCAGAAGCTTGCACTACTCAACGAAAGTACACTAGCCATTTTTGATTCTTCAAAGTCTTCCACAGGTTTGTGTTATTATATCATGTTACTTCACATTTGGACTCTCCATGACTATCGAGGTGCTTCAGAATCTTGGGCTAAGCAATTCACAATCGAAGCCCCCGACCTGCTGCAGCCAATTGGTTTCTGGCTTAATGGTGAAGTAGTCTTCTCTATTCAGGGACCAAAACTGCGTTTGTACGATACCCACACCAATCAAATTAAAGATTTTCCACTCGATATTCCCACTAACTCGTATTCGTCAATCATCCATTACAAGGAGAGCCTTGTTCCACTCACCCACATGAATAAGATGACAAACAAATGTTCTTCTTATTGCCCTTTTGATGCTCGGTTTAGCGACGACAAATAGTTTCACTACACAGAGAATACCAGGTATATATCATCATTTCTACATATATAAGAGTGTGATGTGGTGCCATGTGGAGTCTTTGGCAAGATTTATCACTTTTGGCCTATTTTCATCCTTTCTTCTTTTGACTTCTCTCTCCTTTTTCTTCGTTTGTTTAATAGCTGGAAATTCATCTCTTTCAATTTTATCTAATTAATTATACTTATCTTGTTATAATTGTGGTCTATAGTTAAATTCCAAATGTTGCCTCGTTAAATTTCTAGATAATTGCACATTCAATGACTTTTTCTTTTTTCTTGCTTATTCATGCATACATAATCCACATTCCACGTTCTGAACATTTATCTAAGTACTTTTTTTTTTCTTTTCTATTCGTAGAGACGACCCCAGCAAGGCGTAAAGGAGATGGAGCATAGGAAGTAGGTGATACTTCCTATTATGTGAATCATCAAGTGATAAAGCTTCAAGTGATAAAGCTTCCATACAGAGTTCTGTTGAAGATTCAATAGTGGTTTGGTTATCCAGTAACCAAGAACTCATTCATATATATTTCTCTATTTTTGACATCTTTGAATGTGATTTATCTGCTCTACTTTATTTCATCCGTTTGGCTTGTGTGGTTGCACCCCTGACAGGAATTCGTTGGTGTTAAGCATTTGTTTTTTAAATAGGATATGTGTTCACTAAGAATTCTGCTGTTAGCAATGTGTTTAGTTAACTTTATCCTTTATTCGTGTTTTGTAGATTATCATATATTAAATTGTAGATTATCATAACGTTGCCTATTTTATTCTGCCCAAAAGGAACTGTGGCTAGTATTTCAGAGAGGCCGGCCACAACGAAGTGCTTAATTTTGCCTTCTTCAAACAGCAGTGGTTGTAAATTGGGACGTGGAAATGGGACGGCTTATCAGACCAACGACTCTGACATCATATTATAGTTGACAAATTTTTTCTTCGTCTATAACACTAGTGACTAAACAGCAAATAAATATCATTGATGAGATGTGCTTCAAATCTGTTTTTACTTTTAACAAGGAAAAAGTTACATAGTCTTACTCATTGATCAAATGTCAACTGCTTAGCCTTGATCGACACATATCAAGGTATGCTCCTTAGTTTAACAAATTAAGGTAAATAAGTTGAACTAAGCTTTTCTTCCTTATTGTTTTTTGCTAAAAATTTGCATACTTGGCGAAACTAAAAGGTTAATAGAAAAAAGGTAACAAGAGATGAAACATGAAACAAAAAGGATAAAGAAGATCGATGCGGAAACATTGTCATTTTCCTTCATTCCTCTGTTTCTTCTGAACTACTCGTACTGAAGACTAAAACAGGAGAAATATTAAGGCAGAATAGGCAAATTGACACTCGTACTTGCACACTTTTCTATTCCCGGCCCCCAAACTCTATCAGTTTTCATCTGAGCACCTCAACTCAACCAAAAGATATATTTTAAACACTTTTGGCTTTGCGTGATTTTCACTTGCTATGACGTGGATGACACATCAGTTCCATGTCAATAAATTACTCCATGTCATCATCATCTTCCTCTTTCTTCCATGTCATTATCATCTTTCCTTGTTCTTTTTTAGCACTTATTCTTGATTAACAAATTAACAAAAAAATTTACAACAAAAAATTACATCTTCCCTCTAACAAAAGGAAGACCCACTTTTTTCAAACTCCACTATATGCGGATAATACCTTAAAGAAGTTTATTTTATTCTTGGAACGCTAAGAATACAAAAAAAAAAATTATAGTCTCATTAGATTAGAATCAAACCCATATATCTTCAAGATCATAAAATTATAGGAGGAAAATCTCCAATCCAAAATCCCACCAAAAATGACAAATTTTGATGAATGTTAGGCAATACACCACCAATGGTAGTCAACCATTAGCCATTGTAACAGAACCAACAACTTGTTAAATTCCTCGTTCCTTGCTCCAAGTTGTATATGCCATCGAATAATCCTACTCTTCGTATTATCCCTCGCTGCATTTCCAATCCAAACAGCTCAATGTATAGGAACTGTATATGCCTTCGAACTCTTGTTCAGAACTTCTTGCATGTGGTATGCTTTTCCAGGACATTGTTGTATAATCACCTTATAACTGCTTCTTTATTGGGAAGCAAACTAGAAATTAAATATTCCAAAATCAAAACCAAACTAGAAATTAAATAAAAGAAAATCAAAAAGGTACTAGAAATAAAAATGATTCGGCAGCAAGATTGTTACACCCCGTACGTCTAAATTGACGTATATCATTATAATATCATGTTAAGAATGATTTAAGTGAGTTTAAAGTAATAATGACCATATATGATGTTTATATGTTGAATATAAAGTTTGGGAAAAATCAGATTTAAGTTGTGGAAAAACCGACTAAGGAATTGCCTTGTAACGGAGCTTTTTCAGCAATTAATTTCATGTGTTATATGAAGTCTTTTGGGGACATATCATATACCAAATTGAAGGTCTTGGAGTGTAGTTTCCAACACTTTTAACGGTTTGCTCATATAACTTATAGATAAAAAGATATGAGCGTCAGAAGTCAGACCAGAAAAAGGGACATAAGCGCAAAAGAGGGCTAGAAATGAAATGTTTTTATTATAAAAGAGAAATTTCTCTCTCTCTCTCGACATTTCCAGTAAACCCACGGTATAAACAGTGGTTTCCTCAGTTTGAATCCATTTTTTTTTATTTTGAAGAAAGAACATCAATTTTGACACGAAACGGAAGACGGATTGCGTCAAAACGCTCTACGCGATTAGGGTAACATTATGCTACCTTCAATTTCTTCTATAGTTTGAGTTTTAGAATTACTTCATGGCTAAGTAAAGTACCTAAATATTGTATTATAGCTTGTTTAAGCTTTGGGAGGTGTGGAATTCAAAGGAAACGAAGTTTAGAAGCTAGAAACATCAAAGGTATGTAAGGCTAAACCTTTCTTTTGGCAAGGCATGTATCTTTTAGATTTCGAAGCTTTTATTAGTTTCAAACTTAGTTTTTCTTGTGAGAAACTTGTATGGTACCAAGTAAACCTTGTATATACTTAATTTGGTACTAAAATCCAAGGTGAAAGACGTCCAAATCAGAAAGGCAAAACGTTTCAAAATCTGGAAAATTGTTTTGAACTTTGGACAGTTGTTAGTATATTGATCATAACTCCTTATACAAAATTGATATTAAGATGATTTAAGAATCTCCAGAATCCTAATACATATATCTATAACTTTCATGAAGACCATGAGGTCTATAACTTTTATCTGCACCCTCAAAACTATGATGCAATACAGGACGCTGGTACTGTCTAGAAATTCTGTACATCCATGGAATTGTTACGCCACTCTCATCTTGTTATCCAGTTAATTTGTTTATGTTATCAGTTTATCCGGGTATCCATTCCCGCGTATAGTATAGCGCTGGTTCTGTTTTGCGTATCATCCAGTTTCAGTGGAAACTCTGCCGAAATTTTTATAAAAATCAAAGAGTTAGACAAATTCTAAGTTTCAGGTTGTGTCTACAATTCCATCCAGAGTTTTCTTATCATTCCTTTGAGTCCATATATATTGTTGCCACATGTGTTATGCCTCATACATGCTTATGCTTATATTGTGATCATGTTATGTGTGATTTGGAGTCCCCCATAGAGGCTGGACATTGGACACACAGTCCGGTCGCGTGTGATACTACCCGTCTGGGGGATACAGCCCCTCTGGTTCAGGCGGGAGTTGAAACACCTAGTGTGACCGGGTGTCATTCACACACTCTGACCAGAGAGACTAGATATTACTGGCTGGGGGGGATATAGCCCATAACACCCACCAGGTCTGCTATATATGGGTATATAGCCACAGTATGCACTGCATGATTATACATGAGGCTAGTTCCAGTTTTCAGTTACCTGATTTGGGGGGATACAGCCCATAACGCCAGACAGGTACTAGTTCAGATGTTCAGTTACCTGATTTGGGGGGATATAGCCCATAACACCAGACAGGTACCAGTTCAGATAACAGTTCAGTTTTAGTTCAGTTGACAGTTATCGGTTCTCAGTTATCAGCCACCAGTTCTTAGCGTCAGTATCAGTTGACAGTTATCAGTTCTCAGTTATCAGCCACCAGTTCTTAGCGTCAGTATCAGTTGACAGTTATCAGTTCCAGTTTCTAGTAACCAGCTATCAGTCATATTACAGTTATTTATCAGTATAGTTCAGCTCAGTCTTCAGTTCCAGATTCAGCTAGACTTCTGTTTATATTCAGATCATGTTTAGTACGTTCTTTAGATTTCCAGCTATATTGCTATGCTCCAGCTCATATTTACATATTTATATTCCAGCCTTACAGTTTCATTCAGCTATGATATATTATATGCTCATGCCTTACATACTTGGTACATATCGTACTCACGCCCTTTTCTGGGGCGCTGCGTTTCATGCCGCGCAGGTGCAGATAGATCAACGCTTGGACCATGTTAGTAGGCCATCTATCAGCTATTGGAGTCACTCCGCTTACTCCCGGAGTTACTTATCTTTGGGTATGTGTACAGTCAGCCAGCTTGGGTATGTCGGGGCCTTGTCCCGTCCTTTGTATATTCAGTTCATCACTCTTAGAGGCCTGTAGATATGTCCCTGTGTGGTTCAGTCAGTATGTTATGTATGTCAGCTTATGTTAGCCTTGTCAGCTTTTTGCATTGCATAATTCTCATCAGTTAGGTTTATGCTTATTCTGTTTATCAGTTATAATGGTTAGCATATTATCAGTAGGATTAGTGATGATCGACACTTAGTGTTGGTCATCCGTCGCGGCCCTAAGTTGGGTCGTGACAAAAGTGGTATCAGAGCAGTTCAGTCCTAGGGTGTCTACAGGCCGTGTCTAGTAGAGTCTTGTTTAGGAGTATGTTGCGCGCCATACTTTTGAACAGGAGGCTACAAGGCACTTCAGGACAGTTGTCTTTCCTTCTTCTCTAGATCGTGCGATAGAGCCATGATTATAGAATTCAGCCCTCTAACAATAGTAATTTCAGCAAAGCGATGCCGCCAAAGAAACTAACAGCTGCCCAGAAGGGCAAGGTTATTGCCGGCCAGGGTATTAGTAGAGTGCCACCTAAGGTGGATGAGAGTGAGGAGTCCAGACCTGAGGCTCCATCCGAGGCCTCACAGATCCTATCAGTTCAGGGTAATATTAGAGGTACTGCAGCTACTATACCTCCACCTTCTCAGCCTGATAGTCAGGGGCAGGAAATGAGGGATGCCATCAGATTATCGACCAGTGTTGTAGTTGCTCAGACTAGACAACACAGTGCAGATGCCCAGGGAGATGTTGGATCCAAGATCAATGATTTTATCAGGCTAGAGCCTACAGTCTTTACTGGATCCCGTACAGGAGAAGACCCTCAGGATTTTCTATTGAGGATAGCCAGAGTGTTGAGGGTTATGCACGTGTCAGACACGGAGTCAGTAGAGTTGGCTGCATTCAGATTGCATGACCTAGCAGCAGGGTGGTATCAGACATGGGAGCTATCTAGAGGGTCAGATGTTACTCCGGCGACTTGGAAGGAATTCTCAGATGCCTTCCTTTATCAGTATATGCCTATAGAGACATAAGGAGCCCGTGCTAATCAGTTCCTGACCTTGAGACAGGGAATTTTGAGTGTAGAAGAGTATAATAATTGCTTTAATTCTTTAGCATGGTTTACCCCTACGGTGGTAGTGAGTATAGAGGATAGAATTCATAGGTATATATATATATAGTGGGACTAGCTCCACACCTAGTGAACGAGCGTATGACAGTTGCTATGCAGTCATGTATGAACATAACATTCAGGCATTTGCTTTGTTACTTGAGGAGAGGAAGCAAAAGGAGCTAACCCTATGATAGAGGCGGTGGCTAGAGTTGCTGAAGGACTATGACATGGATATTCTTTATCATCCGGGTAAAGCGAACGTTGTTGCTGATTCCCTTAGTCGCAAACCTATGGGTAGTCTATCTTATTTACAACCAGAGAAAATAAAGTTAGCTCATACACTCTACCAGTTGGCCAGCATGGATGTCAGACTAATAGATTCAGAGGACGCAAGAGTTACAGTTCAGAACGCAACCACTACTTGCCTAGTGACATAAGTAAAGCAGCGCCAGTATGAGGATCCAGTTCTAGTTCAATACAGGCAAATAGCCAGAAGAAAACCAAAATTATTATATAGGTTACTAGTGACGGGGTTCTTATATATAAAGATAGACTTTGTGTTCCTGATGTTGCAGATTTATGTGGACAGATTATGACAGATGCACATTATTCCAGATACACTGCTCATCCTAATTCGACTAAGGTTTACCATGATCTTAAGCAGATTTATTGTTGAGACGAAATGAAGCGTGACATAGCAGAATTTGTGGCTCAGTGTGCTAACTGCCAGCAGGTTAAGGTCGAGCATCAAAAACCTAGTGGCTTGTTACAGAAAGTCGAGATTCCATCATAGAAATGGGAAGCAGTGAATATGGACTTCATTACAGGCTTTCCCGTATGCGGAGCAGATATGACTCTATTTGGGTTATAGTTGACAGGCTTACTAAATGAGCTCATTTCTTTCCTGTTAGAACTACATATACAGCAGAGGATTATGCCAGACTTTATATCAGAGAGATAGTGCGCCTACATGGTATTCCAGTATTTATTATTTCAGACGGGGGCGCACCAGTTTACAGCTAATTTCTATAGATCGTTCCAGACAGGTTTAGGGACACAGGTGTATCTGAGTACAGTATTTCATCCATAGACAGACAGGCTGAGCGGTCCATTCAGACATTAGAAAATATGCTCAGAGCTTACGTGTTAGATTTTAGAGGCAGCTGGAATGGTCACCTACTGTTGATAGAGTTTGCATATAATAATAGCTATCATTCTAGCATACAGATGGTGCCATATGAAGCTTTGTATGGGCACAAATGCAGGTTTTCTATATGATGGTTCAAGGTTGGCGAGTCTCAATTGATAGGTCCAGACTTAATCCAACAAGTAATTGATAAAGTCAAGTTGATCAGGGAAATATTATTAGCAACGCAGAGCAGACAGAAGCCCTATGCAGATAATCGACGTCGAGATTTAGAATTTCATATTGGCGATTAGGTATTCCTGAAAGTATCACCTATGAAAGGCGTTATGAGATTTGGAAAGAAGGGAAAGCTTAGCCCTAGATTTATTAGTCCATATCAGATTATCAGGCAAGTTGGGCGTGTAGTCTACGAGTTAGACCTTCAAGCAGACCTTCAGGAGGTACATCCAGTATTCCATGTTTCCATGCTCAAAAAATGTGTCAGAGATCCTTCTAGAGTTGTACCAGTAGAGGATGTACAGATTACAGAACAGTTGACTAATAAGGAGGTGCCAGTTGCAATTTAAAGAGGCAGATTCGTCGAGTAAAGATGAAAGACATTCCTTTAGTTAAGATGCTATATCAAAGCAATAATATAGAAGAAATAACTTGGGAAGCTGAAAATGACATGAGGGCCAAATATACACATCTCTTCATTACTTTGAGTATGTAACAGATCGTTGCTTAATGCTTCTACATACTTCATTTAACATTCGAGGACGAATGTTCCTAACGGGGGAATATTGTTACACCCCGTACGTCTAAATTGACGTATATCATTATAATATCATGTTAAGAATGATTTAAGTGAGTTTAAAGTAATAATATGACCATATATGATGTTTATATGTTGAATATAAAGTTTGGGAAAAATCAGATTTAAGTTGTGGAAAAACCGACTAAGGAATTGCCTTGTAACGGAGCTTTTTCAGCAATTAATTTCATGTGTTATATGAAGTCTTTTGGGGACATATCATATACCAAATTGAAGGTCTTGGAGTGTAGTTTCCAACACTTTTAACGGTTTGCTCATATAACTTATAGATAAAAAGATATGAGCGTCAGAAGTCAGACCAGAAAAAGGGACATAAGCGCAAAAGAGGGCTAGAAATGAAATGTTTTTATTATAAAAGAGAAATTTCTCTCTCTCTCTCGACATTTCCAGTAAACCCACGGTATAAACAGTGGTTTCCTCAGTTTGAATCCATTTTTTTTGATTTTGAAGAAAGAACATCAATTTTGACACGAAACGGAAGACGGATTGCGTCAAAACGCTCTACGCGATTAGGGTAACATTATGCTACCTTCAATTTCTTCTATAGTTTGAGTTTTAGAATTACTTCATGGCTAAGTAAAGTACCTAAATATTGTATTATAGCTTGTTTAAGCTTTGGGAGGTGTGGAATTCAAAGGAAACGAAGTTTAGAAGCTAGAAACATCAAAGGTATGTAAGGCTAAACCTTTCTTTTGGCAAGGCATGTATCTTTTAGATTTCGAAGCTTTTATTAGTTTCAAACTTAGTTTTTCTTGTGAGAAACTTGTATGGTACCAAGTAAACCTTGTATATACTTAATTTGGTACTAAAATCCAAGGTGAAAGACGTCCAAATCAGAAAGGCAAAACGTTTCAAAATCTGGAAAATTGTTTTGAACTTTGGACAGTTGTTAGTATATTGATCATAACTCCTTATACAAAATTGATATTAAGATGATTTAAGAATCTCCAGAATCCTAATACATATATCTATAACTTTCATGAAGACCATGAGGTCTATAACTTTTATCTGCACCCTCAAAACTATGATGCAATACAGGACGCTGGTACTGTCTAGAAATTCTGTACATCCATGGAATTGTTACGCCACTCTCATCTTGTTATCCAGTTAATTTGTTTATGTTATCAGTTTATCCGGGTATCCATTCCCGCGTATAGTATAGCGCTGGTTCTGTTTTGCGTATCATCCAGTTTCAGTGGAAACTCTGCCGAAATTTTTATAAAAATCAAAGAGTTAGACAAATTCTAAGTTTCAGGTTGTGTCTACAATTCCATCCAGAGTTTTCTTATCATTCCTTTGAGTCCATATATATTGTTGCCACATGTGTTATGCCTCATACATGCTTATGCTTATATTGTGATCATGTTATGTGTGATTTGGAGTCCCCCATAGAGGCTGGACATTGGACACACAGTCCGGTCGCGTGTGATACTACCCGTCTGGGGGATACAGCCCCTCTGGTTCAGGCGGGAGTTGAAACACCTAGTGTGACCGGGTGTCATTCACACACTCTGACCAGAGAGACTAGATATTACTGGCTGGGGGGGATATAGCCCATAACACCCACCAGGTCTGCTATATATGGGTATATAGCCACAGTATGCACTGCATGATTATACATGAGGCTAGTTCCAGTTTTCAGTTACCTGATTTGGGGGGATACAGCCCATAACGCCAGACAGGTACTAGTTCAGATGTTCAGTTACCTGATTTGGGGGGATATAGCCCATAACACCAGACAGGTACCAGTTCAGATAACAGTTCAGTTTTAGTTCAGTTGACAGTTATCGGTTCTCAGTTATCAGCCACCAGTTCTTAGCGTCAGTATCAGTTGACAGTTATCAGTTCTCAGTTATCAGCCACCAGTTCTTAGCGTCAGTATCAGTTGACAGTTATCAGTTCCAGTTTCTAGTAACCAGCTATCAGTCATATTACAGTTATTTATCAGTATAGTTCAGCTCAGTCTTCAGTTCCAGATTCAGCTAGACTTCTGTTTATATTCAGATCATGTTTAGTACGTTCTTTAGATTTCCAGCTATATTGCTATGCTCCAGCTCATATTTACATATTTATATTCCAGCCTTACAGTTTCATTCAGCTATGATATATTATATGCTCATGCCTTACATACTTGGTACATATCGTACTCACGCCCTTTTCTGGGGCGCTGCGTTTCATGCCGCGCAGGTGCAGATAGATCAACGCTTGGACCATGTTAGTAGGCCATCTATCAGCTATTGGAGTCACTCCGCTTACTCCCGGAGTTACTTATCTTTGGGTATGTGTACAGTCAGCCAGCTTGGGTATGTCGGGGCCTTGTCCCGTCCTTTGTATATTCAGTTCATCACTCTTAGAGGCCTGTAGATATGTCCCTGTGTGGTTCAGTCAGTATGTTATGTATGTCAGCTTATGTTAGCCTTGTCAGCTTTTTGCATTGCATAATTCTCATCAGTTAGGTTTATGCTTATTCTGTTTATCAGTTATAATGGTTAGCATATTATCAGTAGGATTAGTGATGATCGACACTTAGTGTTGGTCATCCGTCGCGGCCCTAAGTTGGGTCGTGACAAAGATATTCAAGAACAACAGAGAGATAAATAGGTAAACCAGAACCAAGACACTGAGCATAACACCCTTTTTCGGATACCAAGCAATATGACCAACAAGGAATTGAAGACCCGCTTATTGTGACTTGGATACTGATTTTGGAGCTTTGGTTTCCTCGACACCCTACACTTCTCTTCTCAGCTACCGAACTCATGTTTGATGAATAAAGATTTTGACAGGGATGAAAATTTGAAATGAAAATTTGGGAAAATACAAGAATTGGGTGGGTTATGGGTCGGGAAACTGGGTGGTTTTCCATTTTCTTCAAACTTTTTGTCTTTTTTTTTTTCAAATTTATTTCTTTTATTTTAATTTTTTCCTTTTGTAAACAAAAAATCAAGAATCACGCTCCACATACGCGTGGTACTCACACTTTTTGTGGTGTTCAACCATATTAATGCCACATAAGGCTGGTCAATGGTCGAAGGGGTTTAAAATGGGAATTTCGAGCATGTCTGAGTGTCTAGATGAAAATTCATATAGTTTGAGGGCCGGGAATAGAAAAATGTACAAGTTCAAGTGTCTATTTGCCTATTCTGCCAAATATTAAAGGTGTAGTAATGTAACTGTCCGATTAGGAAAGGAAAATCATATATGTATACACATCTTTATTTAATTTAAAATCAAATTTAGCATTTGCAACCACAAACAGATCTTTTGCCATTGCTCCATGCATCCATAATGCAGTGCAGATAAGGAATATGGTTAAACACATTAAGCGAATTAAAATTTATTTATGTGAATTACGTTCACGTGTTTAGAAATGCAAGAAAACTAAAATAACTTACACCCTTTATATAATCAAACTTCTCAAATAATAATACACTGAAAAAACTGCTATAATTGTAAATTCAGTAACGTTTTTATTAGCAGCCCGAGATGGTACGCTAGATAGTCATTAATATCTACCGGGATAAGCTATTGATTTTAAATATTTAATTCAAATCACCACTTCTAATTCTGATTACTACTTTAGTTCATTGTTAAATCTAATAGATATGCATGACTAATTATATACTATTAGTTATGCATGATGTAACACTAATTCCGTGCGCGCGCACATGTATAGAGCGAGATGCACACTCTTTTTCTAATACTAGCTATAAAGCCTTACGTCTGAATCATATCGAAAAAATTAATTTTGTGAATGATGTGTGAGACTTCTTTTTATCTCACAAATGAGTGGATCCAATTTTTGTGGATCCAAAAGTGTAAGAAATTGCATTCACTTTTTTTTTTTTGGAACTCTCGTCTCGTGGACGATAATATATATATATATATATACCCAAAAACATTACAAATCATTATGTTGGAGGCAGAAAGCAAACCAACTTGAGGAAGTTGGTCTCACTTCAACATAGGAGTAGAGGGTCACTCTCTAGTTACATATATAAGCTCTCAAAAAAGGGGAGGAGAACAAATGTCCGCAGATTCAACATTTGTTCTCACCAACCTTAGCCTATTCCTGTTTTACATTGTCTAATTCTAAAGTTGCCAATGCCAACCTTATCCATTTTGTAAGCTCCAATGAGGTTCCGTGTGACACCCCAGCTAATAAATGTCTCACATCGGCATAACACAGGAGTGATTCTGGATATTTAAGTAAGCATGCTTTAGACCCTAGTGACGCGTACCCAAAGCGAACAATATCACTAGTAGGCTGGGCTGTTACAGATGGTATCAGAGTCACTCTGTGTCAGCCTTGTCGATGCAGGACAGAGTAAAGTGTTGAGTCTAGGCGAATCCCGGGTATGCGGGGCAAACCTCAGCGAGGACGCTGAGTCCATAAAAGGGGGTGTATATGACAGTACCCCAGCTAATAAATGTCCCACATCGGCATAACACATGAGTGATCCTGGATATTTAAGTAAGCATGCTTTAGACCCTAGTGACGCGTTTTAAAGCCGTGCAGGCCTAGGCCCAAAGAGGATAATATCACTAGCGGGCTGGGCTGTTACATTCCGCACATCTTGGAAAATATAGTTTTGTCCCATTTTTTAGCCTTCTTTAGCAAGTACATCAGCCACTGTGTTGGCTTCTCTATAGCAATGAATGATCTTTCCTTTGAGCTCTCTTCATACAATTAGAATCCAAAGCTCTAGTTTTGTAATCCAAAGTTCTAGTTTCCAGGAGGGATTCATCTTACCAGAGACCATATCAACATTCAATTTAGAATCCATCTTAAGTATAATCCATGTGATACCATTTGAAATACTAAGGCTCAAACCAATAATTGCAGCTTGAATTTATGCTATGTTATTACTGCAGAAATTGAGAGCTTCAACAAAGGCTATCACCAAATTTTCTCTAGAGTCTCATATGATTCCACCAGCTCTAGCCTTGCCTTCCTTCGACATGGAACTACCATCTGTGTTTAGCTTGTACAATAAGA
Organism: Petunia secreta; assembly: GCA_029990175.1. Lineage (NCBI taxonomy): Eukaryota > Viridiplantae > Streptophyta > Magnoliopsida > Solanales > Solanaceae > Petunia > Petunia secreta. The sequence continues at coordinate 5,124,099 of JARKIP010000028.1, read as the reverse complement.
GCGAAGGTTTGTTCCAAAGCACTGGTAGACTATAATACTAGGCTTGAATTGATCAGCAAAAATACAAATATCTTTCCAGTTGGACTCTAAGGTAATCTGATTAAACTGCCTGTGGATGTTGATCTTAATGTTGAATATCACCTTCATGAATCATTCTACCTATAGAGATAGATCTTTGCCCATATCTTGAAGCACTTCTCATCTTTCAAATTTTCCACGTAATATAAAGAGGGATGAATTTAAACAGGTTGGCTTGTAACTTGTTAGACGTCTTATGGATTCACCTATTTGTGATACAAAAATAAACCTTTCACAAGTCACAACTGGTGTGAGTTGTGTGAGGTACACTAAAAAAAACTTCTTTAACCAATGTTATAATAGTGATCCAATATCTTGAATGGGAGATTAGCTTACGCATGGTTGGTTTTCAAAGTGCAACATTAAATTTCTCTCTTCACGGGAAATGAATTTGTTACTACTACTTAATAATTGTATGATTTTATGCACCCAAACCCCCCTCCCCAACCCCACCCCGCTCCCTTCTTTCCCTGCCCTATATTGTTACAATAATAAAAGAATCACATTGAAAGATAGAAATTTGGACAACCTCAGTATTATTGTCTTAATTTTCCAAGTATCGATTTAGATGAATAGCTGACTATTTTGGATGTAAAAGTTTAAATTTTATTTAACTAGACAAGCTCTTTAAATTTTCCAACAGTCATATGATTTCTTAGGAAGACCTAAATCCACTCACCCAATTCAACTCTCTCACCGAGTATTGAGTCCAAACAAGCGTGAGAAATCATTTTCCTTCAACTTTTTTTCCGAGGAACAGTTGATTCCTAGAAATATTTTGAAATATTTTCCTGGCAAATGACCTCCCTCGCCGCTCTCTCTCTATTCCTCAGTTTACTTTGTGATTCCAACGTCATTTTTTTCTCTAGGGACTAATTATTCACAAATCATTAGTGTCTTTTTCAAGAAAGAAAATTCAAAATAACTTTTGTCCCAAAGTAGTGTCTTGACATAGTTAACTTCAAATACTAATTAAATAAGTTATTTTTGTTAGATTAACGGTATTATGACAATGTGGAATTAGTAATACACTATTAGATCAAATAATACGATAATACCTAATAAATAAATGAAAATTTACAATGTGTGACTTGGTGGGGATCGTAATCACAAAACGCAGTGGCATTTTTCTTACTCCTCATCCTCCTCCTCCTCCTTTATCTTCTCATCCTTTTACTCCTCATCGCTCTCCTCCTCCTTCCTTACCCTTTTATCTTCCTCCTCCTCCACCGGGCCCTCTTATTTATATGGTGGTTATGGTGTTTTTGTTGGTGATTCTGAGGGTGGAAGGAATGCACGTGAGTGTATATTCCTTGGTTGTAATGTATACATACGATAAATATGCAAAATATATGCAATGATATATAATAATTGTATAAATATGTTTGTTATATATCTTAATTTATCATTGTAAATATAATGTATGTACTATGTACCAACATACATACAATAATGATACAATAGACGTACAATGTATATACCATGATATACGATAATTGTACAGTTGTATACAATAGAGATACACTTGATCTACAAGTATATATAGTAACATATAGTTCAATATCGGTAAGGATTTTAATTGTAAAGAAGAAGAAAGAAAAGAGAAATGATTGCTAGCGACAATGGCCAGAAATGGAAGAATGTGACAGTGAACACAACCAGAAATTAAAGGTTTTGCGACTGCCAATTTTGGACCAAAACCAGTGTTCGAAGGTTCCAGACTGAATCGATCAGAATTTCTTTTTGAATAAGTTAATTTATTTTTAAATTTTTTCGAACCGAATCGGCCGGTTGTTTTTCTTCTCATTTTTCCCCAAAATATGAAAAGCTTAACTGTTTTTTTCCAAATTTTTAATATTCCATCTATAAAGGTGGGGGAGTAGTCAATCGACGGCGGTGGAGCAGTACTCCTGTCAATTAGGCCAATTTTCAGCCATCAATTTTTTTCTGCCCCCAAATTGAGTTTTTGCTCATTCATTTGGGAATGTAAAGCTCTTTTGTTGATATTGTGTTAGTATTTTATTTTTTAGTTTTCTTTGTTGAAGGATGATGGTATGAATATTAAATATGAATTAATGGTGATTTTGGTGAATATTGTGGTGTAATATTTCATTGTAATAGTAAAGTGTATTTTGACAAGGAATGATGTTTCATCTTAATTAAATTAAAGACATTAATAAACTCCACATTACTTAGTTTGGTGCTAAGTTAAGAAAATAAAAAAGATTCTAAAATATTGATATTGACAAAGTTACTTACCAAATAGCATACTATTCTAAAAGAGCCAATCCCTATAGCAAAAAGTAAACGACCATTTTGCCCTTCAAAAACTAAATAATACCTTTGATTTTAGTATATACAAGTTTAGCTATAGGGTTAGTCTTGAAAATTTGAATTATGTCTTGGGATTTTCATAGAACTATTAAGATACATGTATTTGTAATATTCAGAGTATACAAGTTCAACTTTTTTATTAAGATTCATGTATCACTTTCAACAAGTAACTTTTACAAATGCAATATTTTTCATAAAATACAAATGTTCAAAGTGTTCTATGATTAATGCGAAAAAATGAGTTTTACATCTAAGATTTACTCTACACTTCCTTTTTCACGTGTCCTATTGTCATGCCGTTAAGTCTATCTCTCCTCTTAATTAATATCTACATTCAACACAATGCATACTTCAATCTTTTTGCTTAAGAGTACTTATTTACATCATCAATAGCCTTTTGTGCTATCATCTTCTATTTCTTTAGTTTTTTTCAATCTAGAGAAAGATGACCTTTCCATGCGGGACTACAAGAGATGCTTGCCATCATCGGGATGGAGAGTGGCAATTGGCTTAATTCTACTGAGGTAACTTTAATCTCTTCGCATTATTTGCTTTCCTTTTGGTCCATATTAGATTCTCATGGTTTGAAATAATTTTGCACGTGATAGGTAGAAAATAATAAGTTAGTAGCATATAACTTCGACATGTTAGACAATATAATTAGACATTTATTAGCAGTATATAACTTTGACATGTTAGACAATATAATTAGACATTTATCTGTCTATTCAACTACTTTCTACCCTTCATGACAATCTAGAAGTACATTCATATCACGAGTTAAAAATTTATCTTCATTTTATCATGGTTTCTGATAGCAATATCTCTATTTAGGTGCATACACTTGCGCTTGTATTATTTTTAGAAAAGTTTAGCTATGACAATGCATTATGAAATCTTTTTTTCAAGTAAACATATAACATTCAGAAGCCACTGTCGATCGAAAAATTGATGGACTGCTCAAATAATAGTCATCAACATATACTCGTTTATAACTCAAACACATTTTATGGTAATATTTATGTATATTAAAAAGTTATTTTATTTATATCTATGGGCCTCACGCGCGTGGCGCGTACCCAAAGACTAGTTAACTAAAATAAGTAGAAGTTGATATGAATAGCATATCCCAACAAGTAGAAATATAGGGAGAATATTAGGTTCTTTTTATCTTCCAAACTGCTAAAGTTCGAATATTTTTAACCCTTTGTTTAGAATAATTTTACAAAATGAGAAAGTATGAAACTTTCGTAGCATAAAGTAAGCAAATTAACTAGTATCACAATTAAATGATAATTTAATAGACATAGCTATAAGAAATAATATAGCTACACAACTTAAAATATCTTATTTTGTAAATTAATTTGAATGAAATAAATTATTTCTAAATATCTATTTTGTAATCTTTGATTCTATTTCATTTGATTCTGAAATATTGGAGTTTTAATTGCTCCAACTTATTATAGATAAGTAAACAGTTTATACATTTCAAAGAAATAGATATAAAGTTGCACATAAAAGATAATCCTAGGGTACATATTACTTAGTAATATAAAAGTAATAGCTAAATTATACATAACTATGATATAATACTAATAATACTAGTAAGTTGTATAATTACCTAATCTTTTTCAAATTGCTAGTGTTTCATGATAAATTATTGTCTTTATAGTTGAAAATTAATATGTATCTCAATTTTTTAAAAACTTATAATTTCTGTATAAATATGAAATATAGAAATCGTAGTTGGATGTATAATAGAAATAAGTTTGGGTGGCGGGGGATGAGGCCTGAATTTGCAAAAGGTGTTGATGAATTTCTTGAAAAGACAAAAAACATTTGATGAATTTATAAGGCATGAGCTGACTAAGTGTCCTTGTGAGAAATGCAATTGCATAAAAGCACACAATTTGGTAGATGTTGAACTACATCTTTTCAAGAAGGGTTTCATTCCAAATTATTTTGTGTGGATTTGTCATGGAGAGTCTGATGATGGGAGCGGTGATGTAAATTTTTAAAATGATTATGGCAGTGAGAGTGGTCGGTTTGTGGGGCATAATTTTGATTTTTATCGAATAAATGAAATGGTTAATAATATTTTTTGGATGTAGCCAGAGAAGTCACCCCAACCCGGTACATCCTAACCAACTGTTAAGCATGTTTCCAATGATAAGACAAAGCACTTTTGATATGAAAATTAAAGACACAAAATTAAAAAGAACAAGAATTAAAGCAAGACCCAATTGATTAGAGAAAGATTAAGGAATTAAATTAGGGGAAATAGCTTAATCACCCCCTAATGACCTAAATAAAAGAACCTATGCTAATTGATCCTTAATTAGTTAAAGCTAATTGCAAATCAAGGATGATTAATGTGCTTAAACAAACAAGCTTAGCCAAATTCCTCACTTTGTCAAATGTCATCAAAAACTAAGTAAACTAATGACAATAGTAGTTTATATAGTGTGGCACATTTGCCTTAATTATCCCTTAACAATGGGCCTTCAAGTCATTAGCTGAAAATGAGCTTTCTGATCCTCGTCTCAGCGCGTTCGCGCAGGAACGGGCGTTATTGTGTTGAGCAATAAATCATAGCCTCGCGATCGCGGTTATGATCTCGTGATCGCGCAGGCGAAGGCTTTCAACCAGCCTCTTGCGCAATCGCGTATGTGGACGCGCGATCGCGCTTCTCTGCTTTCTCCTCTTCCGCGATCGCGTCTGGCTTCTCGCGATCGCGTAGGTCTTATTTTTGCCCTATCGCGATCGCGTCTGTGCACTCGTGATCGCGATGAGTATTTTCAAATTCTGAGGCAGTGAGTATGCAGAATTGCCCTGAAACCTTCAACACTTGCTCAAGCAGCTCTAGTTGTGCGAACATAGCCTGCAGCTGTTGCAACTCCCGTGCTTGGCTCCTTGTGAAGGGCTTAGCTTTCAATTCGCCTCTGACCATCAAATGAAATATGAATAACCCGTCCTCCTCTCTTTGAGAAGGGGGCAGGAAGCCACCGGATCGGTCGCTCAAGACCTTTGGTCTTTATCCGGACCCGATGAAAAAAATGGGATCACTTCTTATGGACTCGTTGAGAATGATTCTGATCTAGTTCATGGCCTATTAGAAGTAGAAGGCGCTCTGGTGGGATCTTCACGGACAGAAAAAGATTGCAGTCAGTTTGATGGCCAAAAATTATAGAGGAGCAGGATCCGAAGCGGTGGCTGCTACAAGAATAGAATATTCCAAAGCATTCGCTTCTGAAATAATTTGAACTAATTGTGCCACAGTTGAGCTTTTCTGTCCAATCGCTACATAGACACAATACAATGTCTCACTCTCAGAGGTGGCCCCTTAACCTAATTAATCAGCCCCGGGGGAGAATGATGATTGAGATGTATTGCGGCCTTCTCCTGTTCATCAACTCGAACCTCATTCTTCTGCAGTTGATGTTACGGATTAGCCTCACTCTTCAGGCCAGCAGCTTTGCTCAGCATTTTCTGCCGATTGTCAGCCTGTTCAGCTGACCTCAGAGGATTCCTGTCACCCGTAAACTGCTTTTCTTTCCTACGTAATTTCCCAGTGAAGAAGCGGGAGTTGATATGATCTTCTTTACCTAACTGCCCGGGAAAGACATCATAATTAGGAATTGAATCAATGGGCATAGTAATTTCATCATCGGGATTATCTCAAATAGACCCAAAGGTAAGCAATAAAGACTACAAAGACTCAAATATCCCATAAATCTAAATAAAGTAGGGACTTCAAAGCTTGACTAACAAGCGAGAAAGTTGACTTTGAGAAAGAAAAGGGGCGCCCTAGCTGCAATAAAAAAACAGCGCTAACGAGCAAGAAAGGGCCCCTTACTATAGATAGGGAAAGATATCATGAGTTGTATAAAAAGGAAACTTTTTACAATGCGGGGGTCCTGTCCCTTGGACGACTTGAGTAATGGGGGAATGGCAACTGGACCCGAATTCCAAACCTTTTCTCTCAAGTATACCCATTACCAAAAAATATACGTCACTTTGGGACACATGCGCATAGCCGCCGCGCGTGGCTAAAAGTAAAGCAAAAAAAAGAGCTCAAACTCTTTCTTTTTTTTTAGTTCCACTGAGAAAGTCTTTTCTTATAAAAGACGCCACTCTACGAGGGAAGATGCAGATAAAAGGCCAATAGCCTGATGTCAGCTTCTACGGCATAAAGTTCAATCAGAAGCCTAGAAGAAAGACTGTACCTACCAATCCAATAAGCAGATATAGTAGAAGAGAAGTCTCGGAACAAGGTTGACTGAGACTGCCAACTGCAAGAGAAGAGAGAAAGCAAGCCGGAAACTTCTAACTTCATTACCGGACAGAATGCTTTCCTCTGATTCCTGGAATGAGAGTGAGCTTGCTTCTTCAATGCCGTAGTCTTAGTCTAGGAATGCGCTAGTAAACTGTAGAGAAATCACTGGAAATGAGAGAGATGTGAGTGTCAATCATTCTGTCAGCATGCTCAAAGAGTGCTTTCCATAATATGGAGAAGGACTTGTTTGTGTATTGGGTTGCATCACTCTCCCCGTCTTGAGAAGAATCCGTCCACGAATCCGCTTGTTCTTCGACTTTAAAGGGAGACAAGTCACACACGTTGAAGGTGTTGTGTACTAAGTAATTGCTTGGCAAGTCCACCTTGTATGCGTTGTCATTGAGGCGTTCAAGGACTTGGAAGGGGTCATCGCCTCTAGGCATCAATTTTCTCGTCCGCTTGTTTGGAAACCTATCCTTCCGGAAATGAACCACACCCAATCATCGGGCTCAACGATAACCTTCTTCCTTCATTTGTTTGCTCGTTTGGCAACTTCTTAATTTTTCTTCTCGAGTTGTTTCCTTACTTCCTCATGAAGTTGCTTCATCTCTTGAGCTCTCACCTTGGCATCTAAGCTTAAGACAATGTCACTAGACAAAGGCGTAAGATCCAAGGGGGTAAGGGGATTAAAACCATACACAACCTCGAAAGGTGTCATGCAAGTAGATGTGTGCATGGTCCTATTATAAGCAAATTCAATCAAAGGTAGATGTTCTTCTCAAGAAGCTAGTTTCCCCTTAACCATTGCTCTAAGCATGGCACCCAAGGTTCAATTGACAAACCTCGGTTTGGCCATCGGTTTGGGGGTGGCAAGAAGTGGAGAACAATAACTTAGTACCAAGCCTCCCCCAAAGTTCCTTCCAAAAATGACTAAGGAACTTGGGATCCCTATCACTAACAATAGTTTGGGGGACCCCATGCAATTTAAACACATGTTCAACAAAAAAAATTGGCTGAGATGCATCATCAACCTTATGACATGGAATGAAATGAGCGATTTTAGAAAATCTATCAACGACCACAAAAATGCTAATCTTTTCCCCTTTTGGTCCTAGGCAATCCAAGGACAAAATCCATAGAAATATCAAGACATGGACCTAAGGGAATGGGGAGGGGTAGTACAAACCATGTGGAAGTAACTTTGACTTGGCTTGCCTACACTCCAAGCATTGGCCACACACCCTCACAACATCCACCCTCATCTTGGGCCAATAGAATTGCTCCTTAAGAATCTCCATGGTCTTACACGCTCCAAAATACCCCCCCCCCCCATTAGTCCCCCACTATGTGCCTCTCTCACTAGCAACTCCCTCCAAGATGAACTAGGCACACACAACTTCCCATTCCTAAACAAGAAGTCATCGAACTTGTGAAACCTCTTTTTCACCACATCACCACTAAGTTCCTTCTCACCACACATTAGATTGATTTTTCTACCCCTTTCCTCCACTTCACAATTAGCATAAAGTTCTCCAAACTCCGGATCATTAACATACATCTCCTTCATACTTTCAAAACCCATGAGTTTGGACCCCAAGGTATTCAACAACAATTGCCTTCTTGATTGAAGCACAAACTTTCTTGACAAGGCATCCGCCATCACATTCTCTTTCCCCTTTTTGTAATGGATGACATAAGGAAAGGTTTCTAGAACCTCCACCCATTTGGCATGCCTCACATTCAATTTCTCTTGGGATTTGAGGTGCTTTAAGAATTGGTGGTCGGTTCTAATGACAAATTCTTTGGACAAAAGGTAATATTACCAATGAGCCAATGCCCTCACCAAGGCATACAACTCTTTCTCATGAGTGGAGTATTTAGTGGCTGCCCCCTTGAGTTTTTCACTAAAGTAGGCAATAGGTTTTTGATCTTGCATCAACACGGCTCCAATCCCTACCCCACTAGCATCACACTCAATCTAAAGGTTTTATCAAAGTTTGGCAATTGAATAAGATGTATGGAACTAAGGACTTCCTTCAATTTTGTAAAAGCCTCTTCTTGCTCTTTTCCCCACACAAACGCCTTATCCTTCCTTATCACTTCGGTCAATGGTGCGGCTATAGTGCTAAACCCCCTCACAAGCCTCCTATAAAAGCTAGCCAACCCATGAAAACTTCTCACATCACCAATGCTTTTAGGAGTGGGTCAATCTCTAATGGCCTCCACTTTAGCCTCATCTACTTCCACACCATTTGCACTTACCACAAAACCAAGGAAAATAACTTTATCAACACAAAAAGAACACTTTTTCAAATTAGCAAAAAATTATTCTTTTCTCAAAACATCAAACACTTGTTTCAAATGATTAGCATGCTCATCAATGGATTTTCTATAGATAAGAATATCATCAAAGTAAACTACAACAAATTTTCCAATGAAAGATTTGAGCACATGATTCATTAACCTCATGAAGGTTGAAGAAGAATTGGATAAGCCAAAAGGCATGACAAGCCACTCATAAAGACCAAAGTTAGTCTTAAAGGCCGTCTTCCACTCATCACCCGATTTCATCTGGATTTGGTGGTATCCACTCCTCAAATCAATTTTAGAGAACACACAAGATCCACATAACTCATCAAGCATATCATCTAACCTAGGAATAGGATGACGATACTTTACCGTGATCTTGTTGATGGCTCTACAATCCACACAGATGCGCTAAGTCCCATCTTTCTTTGGCACTAGGATGACCGGGACCGCACATGGGCTCAAGCTTTCTTGCACAAGTCCTCTCCCAAGTAACTCCTCCACTTGCTTTTAGAGTTCTTTGGTAGCCTCCGGTTTGCTTCTATAAGCGGCCTTGTTGGGCAATTGGGAGCCCGGAACAAGGTCAATTTGATGCTCAATGCCTCTTAGTGGTGGCAATCAACTAGGCAACTCCTCAGGGAAGATGTCTTCATAACCTTGCAAAAGAGAAAAAAAGAACTAGGCAAAGAAGGGGTTAGTTCATTAGTAAGCAAAACATGGTCCTTGTGTATGAGGAGAATCATGGGTACTCCTTCCTCCACATCTTTCAAATACTCTTTCCTAGACAAGAACAAGCTCACTCACTCTTTTGTTTCCTCACTCTTTTGTGTGACAACTTCTACTCTCCCATCCTCCACAACTCGCTCTTTCTTTTCTTTCTCTCTTTTAAAATTCAACTCCCTCATCTTCCTATAACCCTCACTCACTTGTGCCGGGGTCAATGGGTTGAGAAAAAACTTCCGACCCCCACTTCCAAGGCATATTTGTTAGTTTTGTCATCATACCTTGCCAAAGTAGTCATATTGCCAAGGCCTACCAAACAAGATATGACAAGCTTGCATAGGAACCACATCAAATAAAAGCTCATCATGGTAGTTCCCAATCTTGAATTTAATCAAGGCTTACTTGGTCACCTTTAGCTCACCACACTCATTCAACCATTGGAGCTTGTAAGATTGTGGACGCTTTCTAGTGGGTAGTTTGAGTTGCTCAATCAAAGTGGTGCTCACCACATTGACACAACTACCACTATCAATAATTAGAGAGCAAGCAGTTCCTTGAACCTTACAATATGCATAGAACAAATTCTCCCTTTGACTCGACTCCTCCTTCACTTGCACCCTCATTATTTTTCTCACTACAAGAGTAGCATATACATCATCTAATTGTTCACCTATCAACGGCTCCTCAAAATCATCATCACATAGCATACCCTTATCTATCTCTTCATCATCACTACCACCCGTTTCATAGCCCCCATCACCCAAAGAAATAATAGTTCTCCTATTTGGACAATCTCTCATCATGTGGCCTCGGCCATTACACTTATAACATTGAATGTGAGACAAGCTTTTAAGTTTAGCTTTGTTACCTCCCACCTTTTGCTTTTCTTTGGGCTTGGTTCTTTCGAAGTTGCCTTTGAACTCTCGCTTGGGCTCCTTAGCTTTGTCCCATGGGGTATAGGCCTTCACATTATCCTTTCCTTTGTTCCAAGTGGAAGGGATATTTTTGGTCTTGTAAGACTTATCTAATTTGATCCCTTTCTCCACCTTGAGAGTTGCTGCATCATACAAGCTTTCACATCGGTTCAAGTCCATGGGAGAAGAGATCTCCCTATTCAAACCTCCACAAAACTTTGGTATGAGAGACCGATCACAATCTTGCACGTTGGCTCTTGTCCTAGTCTTCTCAAATTCATCAAAATACTCTGTCACGCCTTTGGTTCCTTGCCTCAAATTGTAGAACTTTTTGATCAATTCATCCTCATAGTTTAGAGGTAGGAACCGAGCCTCCATTATGGTTTTCAAAGCCGCCCAACCCCCATTGGCAATGAGCCTTTGTATTTCTCTTTGCCCTATTTTGGACTCCTACCAAGTAGAAGCATAGTTTTCAAATTGGGTGATAGCATACTTCACCTTTGTAGCCTCTTGGACATTGTTGGTTTGAAAGATCCTTTCCATCTTGACCACCCACTCAAAATACTCCCCCCGGTCACTCTCTCCTTGGAAAATAGGTAGGTTGATCTTGATAGTATTCAACCCCCTATCATCCTCATGATGTCTCCGTTGCCCACCATAACCCTCGTAGTCATAGTAGTCCCCATCACGATCCACTCTCCCTTGGTAACCTCCCCCGAATCAACCACCTCGACCCTTAGCTCCCCCTTGTTATGCATCCCCCGGAAAGTTAAAGGGGTCATTGTCATAGTTCTCATATGCATGAAAAGACTCATCTTCAAGTGGCCTTGGAGTGTCATCCCTCGGTTGTTCATTTCTTGGAAGTTAATGAATGGGATCCCTTGCTTGTGGAGTGACGTTTGGAGAATAAGTATCTTGGACTACCATGTGAGAGTAGCGATCATTAGCCCGAGAGATTCGGCTAGGTCCATCTCCCCGCACCCCCACGGTTGGAAGTGTGTCATCCACTTGTTTACCCATTTCCCGAAGCTTTTCCTTTCGAGTTAGCTCATCAGTTGTCTCCTTCAGCCTATCAAACTTGTCTTGCATTGAGCTAACACTTTCCATAAAGGCTTGCATCATGGTTTTAAGTTCCATGTCCGCCTCGACTCCCTTTTGAGCCATTATACCTACAAACAATTAAACAAACAAAGTTAGTAGAAAGAGTCATCACCGAGTCGCTCCCTAAGTGTTTACACTCAAATAGATGTCACTCAATTCACTCGTGTTTGCGCTCAACAATTGGCTTTTACTCGCTCTAATACTCTCACCACACTTGCCTTTTTCCACTCTTGGCTATTTCAAGTTCGTTCTTCGCACACTAAATCTGACTTGACAATCAAACTCAAACTAATTCGGGATCGAAAGGAATTGTTGTGACAAGAAACAGACAATTGAAACTAGGACAAACTTTAGGAAAGTTTAAAAAAAGGGAAGAAAGAAAGGCACGAATCGGATTCGGAATTGGATGAAATTTTGTTTGTGATCTAGAAACTCACTGTTCTTGATGCTGAAATTGGGTTCCGGTTGATTAGAAACTGTTACGGGGCTGTTGTGAACAATCTGTCTAAGAAACTGTTATTCGTAAAATTATTGTTCAGTGCGATCGCGTGATTACGTCGTGTTCGCGAAGGCTTTTCTGGTGGTACTGGCGCGATTGTGTAGGACAGTTCCGATCGCGTAGGCCTTTTAATTATTGGCATGCGCGATAGCGCTGGATGTTGCGTGATCGCGTAAGCTTCTAGGCTTGAAGCAGAACCCGATTTTCAAACCCCACTTTTCAACTTGAATCTTCACAAACCACCATATTTTTGCTCCAAATTTGAGATTTATAATCTTTGTTGGTCCGTGAACAAACTCCAGTTGTTGAATCTTCAAATCAACAACCAATTTTTAAAATCCCCAATTTCTTGATGAAGAACCCTAATTTTTCAATCTTCAAATCAGCACCCCAATCATTGTTGTTTGTTCAATTCCTTTTTGGAGTAGTTTCTAGACACCACTATCTTCAGTTGGTGGCAAAAATTTCACCCAAAAGAAACCTCAACCTAAGACTCATATCTTTGGATTTTTGATTTTTTTTGATTTTTTTGGTAATTTGAGCAACAAATTCGGGTTAGTGATTGTTAGAACAAACACTAATTCAGCTCTGATACCAGATGATACGAAAATCAAAGACACAAAATTAAAAGAACAAGAATTATAGCAAGACCCAATTGATTAGAGAAAGATTAAGGAAGTAAATAAGGGAAAATAGCCTAATCACCTCCTTAATGACCTAAACAAAAGAACATATACTAATCGATCCTCAATCAGTTAAAGCTAATTGTAAATAAAGGATTATTAATGTGCTTAAGCAAACAAGCTTAGCCAAATTCCTCACTTTGTCAAATGTCATCAAAAACTAAGTAAGCTAATGACAATATTAGTTTATATAGTGTGACACATTTGCCTTAATTACCCCTTAACAATGGGCCTTCAAGTCATTAGCTGAAAATGGGCTTTCTGATCCTCGTCTCAGCGCGTTCGCGCAGGAACGGGCGCTATCGCGCTAAGCAATAAATCATAGCCTCGCGATCGCGGCTATGGTCTCGCGATCGCGCAGGCGAAGGCTTTCAACCAACCTCTTGCGCGTCCGCGTCTGTGGACGCGTAATCGTGCTTCTCTGCTTTCTCCTCTTCCACGATCGCATCTGGCTTCTCGCGATCGCGTAGGTCTTCTATTTGGCCTTTCGCGATCGCGTCTGTGCACTCGCGATCGCGATGAGCATTTTAAAATTTTGAGGCAGTGAGTATGCAGAATTGCCCTGAAACCTCCAACACTTGCTCAAGCAGCTCCAGTTGTGCAAACATAGCTTGAAGCTGTTGCAACTCCCGTGCTTGGCTCCTTGTGAAGGGCTTGTTTGTGCATTGGGTTGCATCAACTTTCTATAAACGGTTGGAGGAAGCTAGTCGTCCACTAGAAGCTAAGTTGTCAGTTGTTGTTAGATTGCTAAGTATTAAATTTGATTTTAGTGTATCTAAAGCAGCCATGGATTCCATTATTGAGCTTACGAATGAACTTAATCTGACTAGCGTGAAATTATCAATTGACTATTACTACGCTATGAACATGGTTTTCACATTAGGGCTTTCTTTGGAGAGAATTCATTATTGTGTCAACAGTTGCATGTTATTCTATAAGGATGAGGTATAACTAGAAAATTGTAAATTTTGTGGAGAGAAGGTCCACAAAAAGAAGAAGGTCCCTGTTAAGGCGATAGATTACTTACCCCTTATACATAGGTTAAAGAGGTTGTATGCTTCAATGAGCTTTGTTCCTCATATGAGATGGCACCATGAGCATACAAAATAGTCTGGCATTGTAAGTCAACTGTCAGATGGTGAGGCATGAAAATATTTTGATAGGATGTATCCGGCATTTGCTAGTGAACCAAGAAACATCAGGTTGGGTATATTTTCAGATAGGCTCAAGACTTTGATCATTGGGGCAACAAAGAGTTTTCCCTCCCACGTGAGACTTTATGACGAAATGTCATAACCTATAATAAACTGACACCGTAATGAGTGTAATGACACAATAAGTGTTAATTCAACTTTAATACATATTGAATTACTATGTTTTTAGAGTAATATGAATTATAGTCCTTTAAACTATTTTTAATACATCTGTTTGACAATATTAATCTATTTTGTTCATATTTGATTTGTTCTAAGAGTCATCTTTAGAGATATCGTTATCAGATTTATTTTCCCATAACCATTATAGATTTGTTTTTTTTTTTTTTACTTTTGTGGAATCATTTGATGTTTCTTCTGCATCCTATTCTTGCTGGCCTGTATTTGTCACTCCGTGTAATCTTTCACCAAAAATATGTACGGAAATTCTATATCTATTTCTGAATTACATTATCTCGGGTCCACATAACCGAAAGCCTCGATGGATGTATTTTTTAAGCCTTTTATTGATGAGTTAAAGTTATTGTGGCATGAAGGTATGAAAACTTATGATATATCAACAAAATAGAACTTCCAACTGCATGCTTCTTTGATGTGGATTATAAATAACTTTTCAGCTTATAGAATGTTGTCTGGGTGGTCTACTGCTTGCAAGTTCTCTTGACCTTGTTGTATGGAAGACACAAAAGCAATTCACTTTGACAAATGACGCTAAGAACACATGGTTGGGCTGTCACCATCGTTTCTTGTCAATGGATTATCTGTTTAGGAATAACACTAGTGTATTTTTGAAGAATCAAACTGATTTTGATGAGCCTGCACGAAGGTTGACCGGACGAGAAATTCGGGATAGGGTTATGTGTATCCAAAGGTAACTGAGGAACGACCATCTAAACAACCTAATTATGGTGTTGAGCATAATTGGACTAAAAATAACATCTTCTGGGAGTTTGCCTTATTAGAAAAATAATTAGATCCCATACATATTGGAAAGAATTTTTTTTAGACTGTCAAATACCGCGATAGATGTCAAGAACAAGACTGTTTTGGCAGTCGAAAAACACATAATTTCTGGTAGTAGAATGGTTGGGGCTGCGGTAAAAGGGGTGGTGGGGGGCCGCAATGGGAAGGTTTTTAAAACCTTTTATTTATGTTTATTATGTCTTGAACGAAAAATACATATGTTGGGTTTGAAATGGTTGTTGTGGGGGTGAATTGCAGAACTATGACATCATTAGCATTGATTACTTTTTTGACCCCCCATAACAGTAGTTTATCAAAAATAGCCTCTAATTGGTTTAATGAATATAGTTCAGATGGAATATCCCTATAAATCTTATAATGAAGTATGTATCTCCACCCTCCCTTTCTCCATATGTATTGACTAAGGGGTAGCACTTGCATTTGACCCCTATTTATTAGGCAACACTTGCCCTTGAATCTCAAATTTCATTGGATAAAGTATTGGGTGGACAACACTTGCCCCTTCAAATCTCTTCGCGCATTCTCCCAGATAACTTGAAGTGTTGCCTATATAACACTTGCCACTTGACTTCTTCCTAACTACTAAGAAATAACACTTGCCAATTGATAACTTGAAGTGTTGCATACATACAAAGGAGATACTATTTTACTAAATCATATTAAATGGAGATGAACTCTCAGAACCTATTAATTTTTGGGACACTGGGTGAACACTTTTGAAATGCGAAGGATCACATCACCAACATAGGACACTAAAAAGTCCACGATTCATAATCTAAATAATAAATAACTTTTATGAGAATTGAAAACTTTTGGACCCGATATAGAAGTTCTAAGCACTTTTTTAATGGTAATAGATTTTTTTTAATACTTTTCATTAAGGGTGTTTTGTCTTTTCAATACCTGAACAGTACCATTTCCTCTCACGTTGAGCAGCACCGTCGAATCCTCTTTCCGATCACTAGATCTTTGAACTCGATCATGGTGGTTCTAGTATAGAACAACAGAGCCATGGTGGTTTTGGAAGAGAACGTCGCTGCATACGTTGGAGGAGGAGTCGTTGCCGCTCTTGATGAAGAATCTCAGTAGAGAAAATGAAGGATTTTTATTTGCGCTCTTCATTTCCTTATTTTCGATGTCTTCTCTTTGTTTCCTAATTTGTGATGCCTTCAATTTACGCCGACTCGGACTATGTAGGTGATGATGACGTGGTTGTTCTCTTCACCGAATTTTTTGGAGTTTTCATAGCGATGCTGCAAGTCCAAGTTTAGTTTTTTTGTATAAAAACTTTTGTTTAGTCTAGTAAAGTCTGAGCAATTTTATGAAAGTAATGTCAGTTTTGACTCATTTGTTTGTAAACCGTAGATAATATTTAATCCACATTATGAATAAATGATGATAGATTGATCTAGTTATGTTTTTCTGTGAATGTTTGTATATGATCAAAGTGATGACGATTTGGTATCATCTATTTATAAAATACACAAAATAATTTGGCTCACTGATATTTACATGCAGTCGGATTGTCTTCACTTTATGTTTACATATATTTTTTGTGAATAAATAAAGTGAGGACAATATGGCCTCATTTATATGCAAAATGTATGTAGTATTTTTGCTCATTGTATGACTCAGTACGACCGAATTGACGTTACTTCTAAATATAAACACTTGAAATTATTTTTTGGTGGATGTGTGAAGTAAGGCTTATTCTTTATAAAAACTGAGATAATTTTTGGTTCAATATATGCATAAACACATACGGATTGACATTGTTTCTACTTTGTAAGTGATCACGCCCAACTACGCCCTATAAAAAGAGACTAAACGGTCGCAATAAATATAGCTCGATACTAAAAGTCCCGAGGTCGAATCCCACAAAGAACACTCGAAATCTAGTTGTTATTATAACTAAATTTACCTATCAACTAACTTCTAAGTTTGTATTTTATGATAGTTTTAATGTAACAACTAATTAACAATAAAGTAAATAGCAAAGTAGTAATAAATAGATTAATTCAAGGGATGTAAACCTAGGATTGATCTACCCAACTATGTGTTAGAATAATGCTTTAACAAATTCAACTTGGTTCTTCCTATTGAACACTTGCTCCAAGTTCACAACTATTCACTCCCGTATAATAATTGTAACTTTCACTAACTAATTTCCTAATTAATTAATGTATACGTAGGACTACAAGTATGGTTCACAATTATGGTCAATGGTCACAAATCACCTTATCGACAATCTAAGTAATGCCTTGGTTTTAGGTTGAAATATTGCTAAGTGTGTAGCACTAACTCATGAATCTATCCCTAGACACACAAGAATAAACGATACAATCAATTGGGGGCCCTTCCAATCAATAGCAAGCAAAACATAAACACTTAGATAGGAAGAATTCACAAGTTTCATTCATTAAACTAAATATTCATAACACATAAGTATAGGAATGGTTCAATCAAACTTAGAATGAGTGATTTAGCCACTCATAGTCATAATCAAGTTAATTGAAATAACTATAAACATGTAAATCTATACAAAAGATGATGGTGGATGAGAAAAAAACTTGAATCTTGATCTTCTCTCTTTCTTGCCTCTTTTGGGTGTAAAATTAGCCAAAAGTTCAGTATAATTGAGTTCCAAGGTGTATTTATAGTGTAGGACCCGAGTTAGGACGAAAACACCCTCGGAATAACTGATAAAATTTGAATTGTGCACATAGAGGGGCGCACGACGTGCTGCACTATGTGCACCCTGGTGTTTTCCACAATTTTCTACTTTTTCGTCCGTTCTTCGCTCGTTCGACCCTCATGCTTCTACTTAGACTTCAAAATTCTTATTTTCACAAAATTTTGCTCCACAAACACCTCATATCATCAACATAATTCCTACAACATAAAACACATCAAATGAGAGAAATTCGGTTCAAAGTGCTAACAAATATAATAAATAAAAGCATAAATACGAGGCGGAAGTATAGGAAATATAGTAACATCTAGCTCTGTATCAGTAGGGAGCAATGGATTTTTGTAATTACATTTCATTAAAGTGCGCTGACATTTTCATAAGGGATTTTACACTAAAAGACAAGTAACACACGAAAATTAACAAAAACGGCCCCTATTTGGGAATCTTACCCAAAATATCACATTTTTCCGCAAGTTTATACAAATTTATACATATGTATTGTATAAATTTGTATAAATGTGTATATGCGAGTGTATAAATCTGTATAAGTTTTCAGATTTCTTTAGTATTAAGGATGTTTATATGAATTTTTACTTTTTTGTGTATATTTTTCTATTTCGTTCATTGCCTACGCATTGATCTATGTATATTCATGTATAATTTATTTTTTTTGGGGGGGGGGGGGGGGAGATTTGTGTGTATAAACTTGTCCAAAGCAATGATATAGACAAAATCAACAACATCACTGCAGTGAAATACAAAAAAGTAACGACACCATCGGTGGGGGAGGGTGTCTGCAGGCAGCTCAGTGGTAGGGGAAGGGGAGATTTGGTAGCTAGGATTTTTTATTTTGAAAGAGTACTTAAATTTGTAATTTTAGGAATTGGTTCTATGCATGGAAAAAAATATGGCCTGTTGTTTGTAATTTTGAGTAGTGGGCTGCCTATTTCTGAAAGTTTTCTTTTTTATAATTACAACTTCATTAAAGTGCGGTGACATTTTTACAATTACTGAAAATGATCAAAATTTTTAAGACCACTTTTAAAGTTGTTAGACTTCAACAACACCCTCATTTTTAAGTAAATTTTTTACGTAGGAGCCACTTTTGACTGTGTTAGTCAAGCAGTTCGTTGAAAAGTGGCCAAATCCGGAGAAGTCCCAGTATAAAATACTGAGATTTTGAACATGTTAGTTTTTTTTATACTGGGACTTTAAATATAAAACTCTGATTTTCCTGAAACTTTGAACAAAACTCCAAATTTTTTTACTGGAGTTTATTCAAAGTCTCAGGTATTTATACTATGGCTAGTCTTGGTGTTGTTTTAACGTCAAGAGGATGTAAGTGTGCGGAGAGGTAGTTTAGACATTTCTCAATAAATTGTAAAATGGTAGATGAAACTCACGTAGGGCGTCGATATTCATCAAAATTTCACCATTGTTTACCTATTTGATAAATTATGCCAATAATATTTGTTATATGACGAAAAATAGAAATATGTGTTCTAGAAGCTTTACCTAAATTCTGATTGTAAGATACATATACAAAGTAAGGTTTCCATTTTTAGGCATAAGGGCCAACTAGCCCCTTGTAATTGCCCGATTTCACCATAATCATACTTGAACTTAGCGAAGTGCCAAGTAGCCTCTTATATTCTTCCAAAACCTGTCTTTTAAACGCTTCTCCGCTGATGTGTCAAGTAGCTTGCATATGTGGCAAATTAGCATGTAAAACACGACTTTAAGAGAGTCGAATAAAAAAAAGGTCTTCCAACTGCTAGTTTTTGCTCTTTTTAAGAGATTTCATTACCAAAATAAAATGGGCCATGTTTCCTTTATTTTTTGCTTCTTATTCCTTAGTTTTCTTTCTCCTTTATTCATTACTCTTTTCTTAGTCTTCCTTACTCTATTCCTTACTCCTAATTGATTCACCCAAAATATTCCAAGATTCTTGTTAATTGATTAAAAATCTTAATTTATAATAATAAATGTTTATCAATTAAAACCCCTAATTTCTAAATATAGACTGCCTATGTGTTCTTTAGTCAATTAAAAATCCTAATTTTAAGAACAAATCACAAAATAACAATTGATTAAAAAGAATGGGTTAAAACTCTTACCTCACAAATCATGAAAGATGGTCAAAATCCTTAACAATTTGAGTCAAATTTGAAGGACGAAGCCATAATCTATTGTTAATCGGTAAAAATAATCGTTTTTTTTTTTGGTTATTCCAAAGGTTAAACAAAGGGGTGGGTGTGGTTTTGGTTAACCAACGGGTAAATAATGGGGTGTGATTTTGTGTCTCTTTCGCTTTTGCCTTCTCCTTTTTATTCTCCTTTTTGTTTAAAAAAAGATTACTTGGCAAATGATATGGCCTACCATATGATGTGGCTGCCACGTAGGTCGCGTTTGTGCATCACACTTACATACAATGGTTTAAAAGACTGGTTTTGGACGAGTATAAGGCTTCATTTGTTTGCACTTAATGGAGGTCTGAATCTGAATAATTTAGATAACCACTCATTAAGTGCATTTGTTTTTTATTCTTAAAAAGTTCTTAATAGACTTTATTAACTCTTAATAAATAAGATCTTTAACCATGTCTTTATACCATACAAACTCTTAAAAGTGATATAGCTTCTTTTTCGGAAATCTTCTCACTCCTCTCTTTCTCTCTCCAACTACCAAAGCCAAAAGTATAAAATATACATCAAAACTTTTACTGAAAATTTTAGAATTGGAATTTACTAACGTGAATCCTTTTCCTAATCATATTTTTCATCTTCAAATTTGGAGTTTAACAAGATCCATTTCAAAATATTATTTGAGAAGAATAGAAGCAAAAAATAGAAGTAGGCGTAATTCAGATTCAAATGTTGAAAACAAACAGTCTTAATTAGTTAGTATTCAGTTCTAGATATCATATCTTAATATTCAGATGTGTATTCAGGTTCAGGCGTCTTAATCTTAATAAAAACAAATGGCCCCTAAGAGGCTTCTTGACACTTAGCTAAGTACAAATGTGATTATAGCAAACTGGACAAATATAAGGGGTTAGTTGACCTTTCTGGTTCATTTTTAAGCTAGGCTAAGAATTTTAAAAAGTTGAATAATATAATTAAGTTTTAACCCCTTCCTCACTCTTTAACTTTTTTATTTTTTATTTATTTTCAAAACCCATAGACATGGTATATAGTTGTAGTATACTAATGAATTTTAGTCCCGGTACAATTCCAAAATTTGTTCTTTGGTTTCTTGGCCAGTAAGAGAACCAATTTCTTTAAATTTAACTCTCAAATCAAATTAGGGTTAGACAAAATTATTCAAACACTAAATTAAATCAAATTCCCGATGGCGGAAGAAACAGCACCACCGTCAACCACCAGCAATGGGGCGGCGCCGTCATTAGGTCATTCAGTAATACCAGTAGTGAATAAACTACAAGACATATTTGCACAATTAGGAAGTGAATCTAAAATAGAATTGCCACAAGTAGCAGTTGTAGGGAGTCAAAGTAGTGGTAAATCAAGTGTACTTGAAGCACTTGTAGGTCGTGATTTTTTACCTAGAGGTTCTGATATTTGTACTAGGCGTCCGCTTGTTCTACAGCTCCTTCAAACTAGTGGTGATGACGAGGAATGGGGAGAGTTTTTGCACCTTCCTGGCAAGCGTTTCTTCGATTTCAATCAAATTCGTCGCGAGATTCAGGTATTGTTATGGAATTCGAGTCGTTGCATCGTTCAATGTAGGTTGATTTTTAAATTATTTTGGTATTATGTATGCATTGATCAAGCGCGGTAGTAGTGAGTTTGATTAAATAACAAATATTATATTTGGAAGAGTAATTTAGGTTATAGTGATCATTAGAAGATAGCTTAATAGAGTTACCCGGTATCTTTGCTGGTAGCAGGTACCCGATTGAATTAGTCGAGGGGCACACGAGCTGGTCCGATACCATGGTTATGAAAAAAACATATATAGTTGATAAGATATAAGCTTGTGTGATCGTTATAAGATAGTTTAACACAGATACCCAGTACTTTAGGTACCTTGTCGAATTAGTTGAGGTACAGACAAGCTGGTGCGAACACTTCAGTTATAAAAAAAAAATATATATTGATACGACATAAACCTATGTTATATTGATCATTATAAGATAGTTTATAGATAGGACATAAGTTGTTTTAACCCCTGACCTTCTTAAGCATGATTGCAGGTTTGTATAATGTTATGATTATGATGTGTATTGTTCTGGTTAACACACGTGTTAATTCTTTTTGCTGAGCTCATTTATCTATTCAATTGTGGAGAACACCTATGTATTTCTAATGACTGAATTATTGTGTATTGCTATGAAGTGGGCTTGAATAATGTGGAGGGATGGAGGGAATGTCAACTTCTACTAGGTTTTAAATGATGCACAGTTGATTGATTGGTCGATCGATCCACTCCTTAAGTGTTCCTCATGTTTAAATTGTCATCCTAACTTTATGATGACATTATTTGTTTGAAGTTAGTGTACACGAGTCGTAAGGATTACTCTTCTTAAATTCTAGAACAGTGTGTAGGCATCTTGCAAGTACATTATTCCCACTAGTTTAGTGGTTACATACGGTACATTCCTCTTTCTTTTGCATAGACTTCACTTTGGTCATTACGTTATGTAGTTGAAGAGCTGGCTCAATCTTAATTACCTTTTAAAGGGATACTACTTTCTCCCGTTGTAAGAGTTAAAAGATCTATATGGTAAGCTGTATACCAAAGATAGTGGTTCCCTGTGGGCAAGGTGAAATAGTTAGGGATTGATTTCTAGGGTTATCTGCTGTTTGTGCGGATGTTATGGTTAAATGCTTAATAGATTGACTATGGATTATGATGTGGAAATATTTGCTATCCAGTACGAAGGATCGCATTAGGGAAGGCACTCAACATGATAAATTTCAGTTATTGTTCATGCCCCTCATATTAAAAAAATCAGTTATTGTTCATGTGAGTTCTTCTCCTTGGAATTTCTGTAATTCTTTCTCTTTGCTAATTGCGAGTCCTTTGTCATTGGCTTCAGGCCGAGACAGACCGGGAAGCCGGAGAAAATAAAGGTGTCTCAGACAAGCAGATACGTTTGAAAATTTTCTCACCGAATGTTCTTGATATTACTCTAGTGGATTTGCCTGGCATAACAAAGGTGCCTGTTGGTGATCAGCCGTCTGATATTGAAGCTCGAATAAGAACAATGATAATGTCATATATTAAGCTCCCAAGCTGCTTAATATTGGCCGTAACACCTGCTAATTCAGACTTGGCCAACTCAGACGCTCTTCAGATTGCTGGGAATGCTGACCCTGACGGTATGTTGCGACAATATATTCTAAGTCAGGGAGTTTAGTTGTTCAGGTTCAGTCTTATATGAGAATTTCTTCTTGCAGGTTATCGAACCATTGGAGTCATCTCAAAGGTCTGAAAAAAAGAAAATGAAGTTCATCTTTGCGTTGATTATATCACTTCATTAGTAATTGTTTCCAAACAGTTGTTTTTCCTTTGTTTCTGCAGTTAGACATCATGGATAGGGGTACTGATGCTCGTAACTTCTTACTTGGAAAAGTGATTCCCCTTCGCCTTGGTTATGTCGGCGTAGTGAATCGTAGCCAGGAGGTAATACATCCAACTACACATTTGGTGGAAAACATAGTTTATATCATTTTTTTTTAGCTAATTTGAACCTTTCATATTTATGTTTTGGAGTTTCATTTGCTTATCATTTTCTTTTTGAACCTTTTTTTCTATAGAAATATAATAGGGGTAAAGCCAAAACAGTAGAAACTGTCCACTTCCGTTAGGAAACTTACAGTCTTTATGGTTTTTGGGAGGGTCCTCTAGCAATTTATCTTTTCCTGGCTGTGGTTTTATTTATCAATGTGCATTTTTCGCTCTTACTAAATTTTAACTGACACCTTCAGCACTATGTGGTTTTGAGCATTTTTTTTTGGGGGTTATTTTGCACAACAAAAGCTTCAGCTATAGGAGCACCACATTTGCTTCTCTAACTTGATTCAATAATATCACACTTCTAGCCTTTTCAATTTGACCCTAATGGCCTAGCCAAATTCAATGACGTGTGGTGGATTGCATATTTACCTTCATTGTCTGAAGCATGGAATGCAATTTAGTTCTTATTTTCTTTTTTAGTCTCTTGGCTGCTAAATTTGTATTGGGCTGCTAGCTTTTTAATTTCGTATGTGTGATTTTCCTTTTGAACACTCAATTAACTTCTCTTATTGAATACCACAAGCCCATGCTCATTTTTGAATCATTAAATAATGCAATTATATTTGAGGATAATTAAAAGCACTAACAGAGTGGTACAACAAAGTAATCCAAGGAAGAAAGACATAATTATTGAAGCATCTAAAATCAAACCTATGATGGATCAATAGAAGCAATAAGCTGTGTAAAGCGAGATTTTTAGAAGATGTAGTATTTTTACTACATTGTAGACTCGTTTAATGATAGAACAAGGACACACTTTTGCTTTCTGAGTTCTGATACTGTTACCTTAAAAGCAAATAGAAATAAAAATAGCGACAATAAAATGTTCAAGCTTTGTCATTCCCCTCTGCACTCTCTCCTTTTTGTGCCAAAAGCAATAAGTCTGAGCCGTTATAACAGTCTATAATATGCCTCTAAAGGACAGATGAATGAATAGAAAGTTATAGCCATTGAACACTAAAAGGGATCAGAACGAGTGTCTGGATTAAATGCAACTTTATGGTAATGAAAAAACTTGGAAACTCTTAATTTTTTTTATAAATGCTGAAGATCCTAGCCAGCCAGCGCCTGATATACAACAAATCTACTTCGTGTACTGTGTATAGTAATCTGGAGTTCTTAGTAGTTATAAGTGCAGGGTAACAAGATCTTGTTCACCAGCGTAGATTTGTGATATATGAGCAACGATATTTGATACACCTTTTTAGTAGCCTACTAGCCTTAGCTTGACGGTATCATGTTTATGCATCAGTGCATATATTATATGTTTGTATATAGTTGCTTTGTAAGATTTAATTGTTATAGCTGAACTGTTAAAACAGGATATTATGATGAACCGAAGTATTAAGGATGCACTTGTTGCTGAGGAGAAGTTTTTCCGGAGCCGTCCTGTATGTTTCTACCATCTCTTATTTTTAGTTGATTTCATGTCTATATCCTTAAATTTCTCCTGTTTTGTCTGTTTTTTCTTGAAGGTATATAGTGATCTTGCTGATCGTTGTGGTGTACCTCAATTGGCAAAAAAGTTGAACCAGGTAATCTGTGCTAGTCGAAGTCGCAGTGATTCTTCTTCTGTTGGGTTGTCACATTCCACTCTTTACGTCCGTGTAGAACCGAATATTTTTAAAACGTGGGAACCACAGTATGGTGACAACTTATATTTTCCAGTTACATTGTCAAAATATCTCCTAAAATCATTTAAAAGCTTATCGATTTCATGCTCTTTTATTTTTTTTTTTTTTTGAGTTTTAAAATGTAATTGACATGTTGAGTTAAAAAAAAGGGGCAAACAGTCATTTTGAGAAATCACCTTGAAATACTTTTAGACATACTAGTCCTGTCACTGGGGATTGTAAAACAAAAATGTTCTTTTTTTTTTTTCTTTTTACACAGTAACCATGATATTTTATGGCAGAGGAGAATTATAGGATAATATTTTAGACATGTGTGTAGCCTGAGTTTTACCTCCTTTTTGTTTTTTTCCCCCTGTATGTGTGATCAGGGATTTACCAACAGCTTATTTTATCTTGAAAACAAGCTCGTAACCTGGATTCTCTTTCTGTATGACAAATTCGACTTGCATATTGCTAGTAATACCTTCCTTGTGATTGCTATTGTTTCTCTAGAGTTATATTTCTAAAGATGTGTTAGCCCGTCTTTTATATTATCTTGCATCTTTTACTTGCATTTGGTGCAAAAGATACCTTTTGCCTATTGATATTTTCCACAACAAGACAATGGGCTCTCCCCCACCTTTTCAAGCTCTAAAGGAAATGGAAATTTCGCATGCCTGGTGTTTGTTTCCAGTTGTGGTATGGGACGTATTGTTGCCTTAAAATTCAAACATTAACGTGGCTAGGTTTAGTTTTGCGTGGAGATCAAGAATATGTCACAAAGCACCATTCAAAAAAAAAAAAAAAGAATATGTCACAAAGCAACTTGAATTTCTTGTTTAGTGCAGATTCTGGTGCAACACATCAAAGCAGTTCTTCCAGGATTGAAATCACGCATTAATGCTGCACTTATGTCTGTCTCGAAGGAGCATGCTAGCTATGGGGAGATCACAGAGTCAAAGGTTACTGCTTTTTGTCTTTCCAATGCTTAACTAGGCACTGGCTTGAATTTATGTGGAGTTTGTTGTCATATTACTAGCAATTGTTGATGAGTCCTGGAGTATTTCTTTCTGGTAGATTAATTTTAGCTGAAATAGCTAGTGTTTCTGAATCATTCATTGACATTATATTGCTAATCCGTTGATCTAGGCTGGTATGGGAGCTCTCGTTCTGAACATTCTTTCCAAGTACAGTGAAGGTAACGTGGCCTAAACCTTGGGGAATAATAGTGTTCTGTTTGATTCTGTTTCTTATCTCTAAAGTTGGTTTCTAGTTTAAAATATCACGCAAAGTAACCATTTATACTTCCCAACCTCTCATTAACAGTGTGTCTTCTTCCTTTACCTTTTTCCCATGGACGTGAACAGCATTCTCTTCAATGATTGAAGGAAAAAATGAAGAAATGTCAACTTCTGAGCTGTCCGGTGGAGCAAGAATTCTTTACATTTTCCAGAACATATTTGTGAAGAGTTTGGAGGTCCACATCTTTCATATTTACTTTTGAAATGCCTTCTTCTGTTATTCTTTTTCTGCTCAGAGAGTTTAAATTCATCTAAAAACTTGTTAATGTATGTACATAGATGAGGTTGATGCTATTTGTTGTCAATATATAGATTATAGCTAGTATGTATGCTTTTGTTGGTACCATTTCTGGATGGGCTTATAATGCTTTTGTTGGCCATGAAATTTTTCCTCAGGATGTGGTCTTCATAAGCTGTTGTCAATAGTTAATATTTGTCATTTGTCCAATTAAATCGGGCTTCATCCACAAACATAATTGCATAACTAAAGCTTGCCTTCTACTTTTAATGATCCTCTATCAACTAGCTCTTTCTGTCAATGAACCTTAAATAATTAAATTATGGGAGTCCTCATCTGCTGTGCAAGAAACTTCAATCTTCAAGTCTTTAAATGATGCGAACAACAGACACAAGAATACTTCAGTAACTTTGCAGAATTAGTATGTAAATGACTATAGTTGGGAGGTTATTCCCAGGTTTAGTTGTTTATTGACTTTCATCAGATCTCCATCTTGTGCAGGAAGTTGACCCTTGTGAAGATTTAACCAATGATGACATCCGAACTGCTATTCAAAATGCAACGGGTCCCAAATCTGCATTGTTTGTGCCAGAAGTAAGTCCAAACTATTAACACCTCCCTTCGAATTGATGTTGCTTTTGAGCCAATGGTTCAGTGCTTTCTCTAAAATCTTCTGTAATATTTATGACATTTGGTTAATTGCATTTCAATTAATGTGCAAATATTTAGGTCCCATTTGAAGTTCTCATCCGAAGGCAAATAGCTCGTCTAATGGAGCCGAGTTTTCAGTGTGCAAGATTTATATATGATGAGCTGATAAAAGTACACCAATGTTGACTACCTTTGTTTTTTTGTAAATGCATTCTTATAATTACTGTTTTGACTCTGAATGATTCCTTCATAGATGAGCCATCGTTGTAAGGTCAACGAGTTGCAACGGTTTCCAATTTTGAGGAAGCGCATAGATGAGGTTACAGGAAATGTTTTGCGTGAAGGATTGGAACCTGCAGAACAAATGATTGAAAACATTATTGAGATGGAGGTATGCGAAGATGTTGGGTGCTTTGTTTGATTTCGCGTATACCTAATACAATACATACATATATAGTATAATATACACACACATACATACAAACAACAACATCAGCATACCCAGTCTACTCCCCCAAGTGGGGTCTTGGGAGGGTAGGGCGTACACAGAGTTTACCCCTACCTTGAATAAGGTGTAGGCTGTTTTTGATAGACCCTCGCCTCAAGTAAAATCATTTTTGAAAATAGGTTTGAAAAATACCAAAGTTGAAAGGTAATGGTCTCAGAATATTTATATATATATATACACCTCTTTACTCAAAAAAATATATGCACACCTGTTTGCACTCTGTGATCAAGTTTATTGACTTGAATGATTACCGTCAACTACAATATGAAGCAGTCCTTTTCTTACAGACATAATCAAAATTTAGTGATTGCCATGTTGCTTGCAGTTCTAGTGAACTAATGGTCTCAGGGTCCTATGTTCATCTGATATCTTAGATAAAGATAAGCTCATTTCATAATTGCCAAAAGCATCTTGCTCTAAAAGTTTGTGAAATGCTTTCACAATTCACTAAATTTTTATGAATCTTTTGCTCTTTAAATTTGTAGTTTGCTTCAACTTACTTTTTCTGTTGCAGATGGATTACATCAATACTTCACATCCAAATTTTATTGGTGGGCATAAAGCTATGGAGATTGCATCACAGCAGGTCAAGTCATCTAAGATTGCTGCACCTGTTCCCGGGCTGAAAGTAAATGCTTTATTTGCTGTTTCACGTACTTTTGCAATGGTCTTGAAAATCATGTCGTATTAATAATAATCTTTTGTTTGTTTTGTTGCTACTCAGGATGGAGCAGAGTTAGAAAAAGTTCCAACCTCTGAAAGAAGTCTAAAGTCGCGTGCTATCCTTGCCAGACCTGTTGGTGGTTTTGTCGCTGATCAGGTTTGCTTTTTCTGCTTCATCTCCATGCTTGATTTCTTCCTTGTTTTCCAGCTGGACATCATACATAGTTTTCAAGTTTTAAGCAGTAAAAACATGAGTTATTTGCGTTGATTAGTGTTCCTTTTTTCGTACTTTTTTTCCCTCTGAAAACAGGTTGTTCGGCCTGCTTCAGAAGTTGAGAAGGCCACAACATCAGGTGTGTTTCCATCCGGTAATACATGATATGTTCATTCATGCCACATGTTTGTTACAGAGCATACACCAGCTTTCTAGTTAATTATAAGTTTTTCTTAATTAAAAAAGGTAATGAGTATCTTATACAAGGATTCTAACCATATGCAAATATGGCTTTACCCAAAAGTGCTTCTATATGTAAGTTATGGCACTCTTAGTTCTTTTGCACCATGAGCTTCTCTGTTGCTGCATCAACTCATTTAATTTTTGTGGACTAGAGAAAATATTTTTGCTGGTTCTTATTGCGAAAGCCATAGCTGACATATTTCTGTATCAGGATCAAATGTTGTTTCAAGTTGGGGGATATCATCAATATTTGGTGGCTCTGACAATCGTCCACCTGTGAAAGACAATTTCATTAGCAAGCCATTCAGTGATCCTATCCAGAGCTTGGATCATGATTTTTCAATGATCCACTTGAGAGAGGTATGTGTTCTGAAGGCCCTTTTGTGCGATTACTGTATGGATTAAGTTGATGATAAAATCAAATGTAACATTTCTATACGAATTGCTTGAAGCCCCCCAGTGTTTTGAGGCCTTCAGAAACTCATTCGGGTGAGGAGACTGTTGAAATTGCTGTCACAAAGCTGTTATTGAGGTCTTACTATGACATTGTCAGGAAGAACATTGAGGACTCAGTACCTAAAGCAATCATGTATTTTCTGGTAATTATGAATAGAGATGACTTGATTTTTACTGATTTAATGATGTGATGTTTTTGACATGTACATGGTGTCCTTTCAATGGACTTGTGCTTAGGGGATCTTCTATTTCTATCTAGCATCATGAAGGATGTGTTCTTTGTTTGGATTAAATGATAATAAAAGTTCTTTTCATCTCCTTATCAAAAAAAGGTTATTTTCATCTCATCTCATTCTCACATCTCCTAGTTAAGGGTGTTCTCTTTCAGCCTGATTTTTCAGCACTGTTAGAATCTGACTATGGAATAAAAGTAATATGCCAACATGCCATTTTACAACCTGGGTACAGAATGGATAAAATAAACATGGTAATCTGTTTCCTTTATGTGGGATAAACTGGGTATGTTGTTGTTGTTGTTTTAATTTGTTTTCTTTATATTCCAAAAGTGCATGGGATCATAGTACTGTTTGGTTTTGTGCTAACCATTAAGAGGCTAAGTTTTATCTTAGAAACATTGTCTTCTTTATTTTTTCTTTAGCTAACATCTAATTTCTCTTATGTACTGATCAGTCAAGTTCCAATCAGGTAGTTATTTCTTTAGTTGCTGCTTCAGTGAAAAATGTGAACTTTATTTTGGTCTGGTGATATTCTTTATAGTTGGAATTGTTGACTACCTTTTGTTGATACAGCTTTTCTAAATAGAGCCAATGTGAGGAAAAAGTATTGGGTGTCTGTTCTTGACGTAGCTTTTTTAGACTCATGGTGTCTGTTTTCTATTAATAAGGCTTTTTATACAATTTTCATTATTGATTCACATTTCTTTTTTATTGACAAATGGTGTTAATCGGTTCTTCAGGTAAATCAGACCAAAAGAAGTCTCCACAATGTGTTTATCGAGAAACTTTACAGGTATTGGAAATGGGATTTTTCCCCTCTTAAAGACTAAACTTATATATCTGGAACTGCCAAATAGTGGCTCATTGATGATCGATTCTTCATTGTGCTTCTTAGCTGCATGAATATTTTTATTTTCTTTAGCTACTTGCTACTTGTATGTTGTTTCTAGCCCCTGGCAGCTTATCCAATTCAAAATGCTTTGGTTTTTGCATGTATTTGTGATTCTTATCAATGGTGCTTCCTATTTCGTGCAGAGACAACCTCCTTGAAGAACTGCTGCAAGAACCTGATGAGATAACCATGAAGAGAAAACGTACACGTGAGACTCTTCGTCTTCTTCAGCAAGCTTTCAAGGTCAATCTTCACCAATTTTACTCCTGATTCTATTTGCATGTATTACATTTCAAGGCTCACTAAGCTCTGATAGAATGTTTAATGTCTTGACAAGTTCCATGTCATTTTAGGCTTTGTTTCGAAACTAAGCAAAGAAATCTGTTTCAGTTTGGGGAGATATATGACGGCATGAAATCGTAACTGCACTTGTGCATTTTTTCATGATCATTCTACTTGTGAAAATATTTCTGGAAAACACTATTGGTCATTGTACTCCTTGTGAAACCGTTGTAAGGAGGTCCTAATGGGCGGCAATTCTTTAAGATGTTCTGTTTTTCATATGTAATGACTTTTGCTTTTGGAGAGTACATGTCAGCTGATGTCTTTGGTTTTGCAGACATTGGAGGAGTTACCACTTGAAGCTGAGACAGTTGAAAGGGGTTACAGCTTGGGTACTGATCCAACAGGCCTCCCAAAGATTAATGGGCTTCCAACATCATCAGTGTACAACACTACAAGCAGTGGCTCAACTGATTCATATACAGCTTCTCCAAGGAACCCTAGGTCACGCAGATCATCCCACCATTCAGGTGAACTACAGTCACCAATGTTTGGTGGTGCAAATTCAAATGGTGGTGGGCGTAATTTTGGTGTTTAACCAACAGTTGGTGTGTAGGAGATTCGGAAAATGCTGGGGATGATCATTCATCAGTGTATTCATTGATCTTTCCAGCACCATCGCATGCAAGGCCTCTTTGCCACTGGTGTAGTTGAGAGCTACTATTCTTTATAATCGGCAATGTTTGCTTAGCTGACCACTATTTGCTCACCCACACATTTTTTCTATTTATTAACCAAGTATAATTGCAGTTTTCGTAGAAGCTACAGGATAAAAAAAATTATAGGGAGTTTTCTTCTTAGCATGAGGCTAGTTTTGTTGCCTTTTGTTTTGATATGTGGCAAGTGTATCTAGCCTTCCAAATTTTGTGTAATCCTTGATTTGCTCACAGTTTTATCCAACCTGCTGATAGGAAATATCATCGCTTGTTTATAGTATGCCTTTATTCTTGTATTTTTCGCACAAAGATTCTTTTTTTTATGGAGGTTGGTGTAGTTCGAGTCTTAACTATTCGCAGATGATAAAGTGCCTGTACTTCTGTGGTCAGAGTTATAAAATGTACGTGCGGATTTATGGCAGAAACTTTAAATGTAAGAAATCCATATTTTGGGGATTTCAAGAGAATTAGGTTCGTTTCAACCTGATCCAACTGTTCTGGAATTTGGGCAGGACTAAAATCGAACGTCTGTAGGAACTAGGAAGTCGAACAGGAGTAGGCTGACTCCGCCGCGAAATCTTTCAACGTTGTTGGTTTTCAGAAATTTAATTCTCATTCGTGAGTGCTTTTATATTGTAGTTGAAAAATTAAGTTAATATCCCAGATTTGCTCTAAGTTGACTGCTAAAGTTATCATGGCACACCTGACAAGGTTAATTGCTGACTTTTAGTAATGATTATCACAATAACTAGTATTTAGAACTCGATGTGCGATAAATATTGGAAAATTTCAACCTAAGAACAAGAAAATATGGATGCAGCTGCAAAAGCATTTTCAATGGAAACTGCCTCTAGTAGAAGAAAATGTGTATGAACCATGGCCGGGCAGTCGAAGCTCAAGAGCATTGTAGTATTGGAAGTGCAATTTCTTTGATGAAATATGCCTAGCTGGCCGGATTCACGGTTTAGATTCAATTAGAAATATACATAGATTATACACGATTCTACATATATTATACAAAGATTTTACATATATCATACAATGTTATTTTTTATTTAAGCGGTTGGGTGAGCAACTACTTAGGTTAATTTTTCAATTAAAGTTAGGTTAATTTCTCAATTAATGTTACATATTTTCTCTTACTGTTGGCTTCAATCTTGCCGTGCCATTTTTCCAAGGGGAATTGGCTCTGCTCAAGAAAAAAAGAACTACAATCTGACACTCAATTGTGTGTATTGAGAGAGAACATCCACCTATTTTACAATCTTGGGCTTGTTTGGAAAGCCACCATGTAACTAGGTATAATTATACAGCTTGACGAATTTGTTAGACGTAATTACTTGGTCACCAGGGAATTCGGTGTAATATCCTTGTATTCATAATCCCATCACTGATATGGCATCCAGTGTGCTGTTTTACAGGAACTAAGCTGCTAATGTAATATTACCCCTTCGGTAGTCAAGTATGTGTGGTGTAGATAGATGTTCCATTGGCACTTAACAGCAATAATGTAGTTTCTTATCAGCAATTCCAATGTTTACAGTATAGCCTCTCAACTTGTTATTTGGGAAAATTACAGATGTGGTAAAAGCCAACACTATGTGCCCATGAACTATACGGGACTAGCAATTCGTTTTCACCTAAGGTTTGCATGACAAAGTGTTATGTGTAATCAATCTGTTCTTTACTGAGAAAATATTACTCCATACCTTGGATCATTTGCTTAAATAAAGACAAAGAATAAAGTGATATTATCACAATACTACTTTTCATTACCCTTCTGAAACTCTGGCCCTTTAATGTGCTGAATGAACTGATCTATGTAACTATCATGGAGCCTGTGGTCGCTAAAAATGTTCTGTACTTTAGCTGCTCTTGATCTCAGCTTTTCTCCCTCCTCACTATTCATCACCAATCTTATTGATTTGGCTACCATGTCCTTGGAGAAGGAACCATCTTCATTCCTTGGAACTTCATGGCCTATCTCTTTTTCCACTAACAACTTTGCATTGAGTCCTTGATCAGCAACCATGGGAATGAGAATCAGACGGTGCCCAAAGCTAAGAGCTTCTATAATGGTACCCCAACCAGAATGGAAAAGGCATCCTCCAATGGAAGGATGAGCTAGTATATCTTGTTGGGGTGCCCAACCAAGACTAACGATGCCCTGGTTCGATATTCGCGAGAGAAAACCTGTAGGTAATACTTCTTGATACTCTACCCCTTCTGGTTTCCTCAAAATCCATAGGAAGGGTAGCTCTGAAAGCTCAAGTGCATAAGCCAACTCATGGATTTGCTTAATTGGCATCTTATACTCACTTCCAAAGCCAACAAATACCACAGACTTGGGATTTTGTTTATCCAACCATCTAAAAATATGAGACCATCCTTCATCTGTTTCTGGGTGAGTCCTAGTTTCGAGTGCTGGTGGAAGTATGCCAATAGGGAAAACTGGTCTTTGATAGAGATCCTCAACTAGAGTTACATATTTCTCTTCAAACTCATTGCAACTTCTCAGCACAACAAATTTACATCCCTCAACGATTTTGGCTATACGTTGGCCACTGGATACACCAGATGCATCAGGACAGTGAGTGTTTCGCATCATTGTTGGTGCATAATCAGGCCTGTGGGCTACCAGAGAATGGAAGTTGACCCAAGGTGGAGGATGTACAAAATGTTCAGGGCTGGTACGTAAGGTTCCACCTTTAAGTTCAACTGGTGGTCCGAGGTAAGACAATGTTGAGGCTGTGTACACACTAAAGAAGGCAGTGGACACACCATATTTAGCAGCAACTTCTGGTATCCAATATGGAGCAAAGTCTATCAGTATCAAGTTTGGCAAATTCTCTTGCAGCATCTCTTCGAACGGTGATGCTAATTTGTCATATGCCTTTTTCAAGTATTGTATTTCCTCTGGCTGAAGGTCGACGGTGGCCTCACAATTCTCTGGCAGGCCATCTACTGATGGTAATGGTATCTCAAGCAGCTTTATTCTATCTGCTAAACTTGGAGGAAGAGGAGGCAATCTTTGCAGGTTTTTTGGGGTGGAAACAAAGGAAATGTGTATCCCTTTTGCTGCCAATTTCTTTGATAATTCAAGGAACGGTAGCATGTGGCCAAAGGCTAACCATGGGAACACCATCACATGGTAGTTCTTAGTGGTCATGGCGATCTTATTGAAGGACAAGCTAGTTGGTACAAGCAGAAAACTGCAATGTGATTAATATTTGGCAATATAGCTAGGATAATGTCCTTCACTACTTGATAATCTCTTTGCTTTGGACTATAAGTGGTAAGATTGTATTTTTATACTGAATCTTCTGAATTTTTATGTTCACAATCTTTAAGTGCTCCGCTATTTCAGCAGGTTAGTTTCTGGAAGTTGATATAGTTCTTTACGCACTTCAAGCTTTCCTGATTCAGATTGCTCATTTTTGTTTCCCATTGGAGCAATCGATAAAGTTATCTCAGTATGACCTATAGATCACGGGTTCGAACGGTGAAAACAACTATTAATGCTTGCATTGGCGTAAGTTGTGTGCGTCCACCTTTTAGTGTGCGGTCCTTCTCTGAACCCTGCGTGAATGCGAGATGCTTTGTTCACCGAGCTATTTTTTTTAAATCAGCAGAGACATATGAAGAATTTTAATGTAATGTTTCGAAATGATTAATATTCTTGCGCCTGACACATTCAACATTTTTAGTTTTTCATTTTCAAACTTATATATCATAGTAAAACCCATAGTTTATCTTAAATTATAATTTCAATATCACCTGACTTATTTATCAACATTTTATATAAAATTTATCTGAAATGAATAAAATTCGACGAATAAACTGTCAAAGATGTTCGAGGAATAGCGATTCAAATTTTTTAAATAAAAATTCATTTATAAAACTGCCAAATGTTTTTGGGTAGCAAAGATTATCCTCTCCCTCAAAGGTAGATCTCTGTATAAAGACAAGTAATAAATCAGCTTTATAACTCGTCTTGTTATTAGTAGATGATATGTACGTAATTAATTACTTCAATGGTATACAAGTAATCCTTTCTCTTAGAACAACAAACAATGTCTAGGTTAATCCTTTCATGTCAGACTAATTAGCTATAAATTTAAAAAATCTCTAAAATAAGTAAAGGAAACACTAATGCCAAATTGAAAAGAAACTACATATGTCCTATTTTACGTGGAGTACAATTTTAAATTTTATAGGTCAAACTTTTTTTTTTATTTCAATTATATATGTCTTTTAAATATATTTCAATAACAATCTTTAAAAACACCGTCTAAGTCAATGGCTCGTTTGGTAGGAGGGTAAGAGATTATAATCTCGAGATTATATATATTATTCCCATGTTTAGTAGGAAGTTTCATTTCGGGATTATCAATTTTTAGATTATTTATCCCACAATTTGAGTAACTATTTTTATTCCAGAGGAGAGGTGGGATTAACAATCCAAAGATTACATATTCATACCGAACAACAGGGTCGTCTGATAACCGAGATAATAATTATAATCCTGTGATAGAATTTGAGATTGTCCTTATCCATGTTTGGTCAGAAGTATTAGTTAGTACTAATCCAAAATTTATATTAAAAATATAGAATTAGCTATCCCACATGCGATGTGAGATTAACAATCCTGAGATTAATATAACTTCCTTTGCTACCAAATGACCACTCCTTCCCTAAATTGTGAATGAAGGCGGGATACTTTAAGCACCGAACTAGTGATAGTTTTGTCCCGGCATCTAAAAAAATAAAAAAAACTAAAAATAAATTGCAATAAAAGTTGAAGTCAATATCCAACAAAAGTCCACCAATCAGTCCAATAAAATAGACTATACTTTATAAACACACAGGTCTCTACTCAACTCTTATCAACTATACTTCACTAATGCTCGAACCCAACCTCGTCGCCGCCGCCTCCTCCTCCACGGCCGCCGCCGACTCACTTCCACCACAACAACCACCACCGCCACAGAGGCGCGTGGTGTTCCGTCTCCTCTGCCATGCTTCTCGAGTCGGAGGACTCATCGGAAAATCAGGCTCAATCATAAGACAACTTCAACAAGACACGTCAGCGAAGATTCACGTTGACGTCAACACACCTAACTCCGACCACCACCGCCTCATCGTCGTCGTCGCCTCGGCTTTAAAAAACAAAAAGATAAGGCTAGTGGGACCCACAGCTGAAAATGAGTGTGATGAAATTGAAGTTTCAGCTGCACAAGAAGCACTAGTTAGGGTTTTTGAGAGAATTATTGAAGTGACTAATGGTGGGGTGGTATTGGGTGTGGTGTCGTGTAGGTTATTAGTTAAAGGGAATCAAGTAGGTGCTTTGATGGGTAAAGGTGGCAAAGTAATTGATGCAATTAGGAAAGAAAATGGATGTAGGATTAAAGTATTGACTTCCGAAAAGTTGCCTTCTTGTGCTTCGCCCAACGACGAAATTGTTGAGGTAATATTTGATTGTTTTTACATATTGTTTCGTATCGTATTGTATTGTATTGTATTGTATTGTATTGTATTGTATCGTATTGTTTCTGTGAATACAAGTTTGGATAAAATGTATTGTTTCCTGTAGAGACGAAGGAATGTAGGCTATACATGGTAAAGTTATAATAGAAAAAATAGGGTAAAGAGTAACAAACTATTCAAACAAGCGTAAGACTTGATAGCATTGGTTTTTAGTTATCATATCAGGAGAACGGACGATCCAATTGGCTAGATGTTTTATAGAATGACAAAGTAGGATCACATTTGCAGTTAGTTTCCTTTGTTTCCTATTTTCAAGAGTCCTTAAGTTTTACTTGTTTAAGCTAATAGCATAAGGTGAATTATTTATAGTTACTTTGCCCACACGGCTTTGGTCTAGTAATAAGAGTGCTACTTGTGATGTGCGGGTTAGGTGAACGTCACATGCTTGAATCCTGTGGCAGTCTTGTTTAAGAAGGGTAGAGGGGTGGCCCCATAATCCACCAAGTTTTGAACCTTGCACCATTGGCCTTAGGGGATTTTACGGCTTAAAAAAATTACTACTTGTAATTGATTGTATATGCATGATTTGAAGTATATTGGCTTGTTATTAATGTCACACGATTTCCTTATGATGTTTTTAGAGCTTGTTTTTGAGGTATATGAGGAAGTAATATCAACATTGTGTATCACGACCTTTAGCAATAAATAAAAAAAACAACATTTTGTATCTTGCATCTCGTGCATATAATGCCCTTTAAGCTATTGTTTAGTGAAGCTTCTCTTAGTACTTATTATCTCTTTTGTTTGTAATAATGTTTGTCGTATTGATTTTTTATTTATTAGAAAGTGTTTAACCTAAACTGCTTAGAAAAGCAAAGTGATTCACTTTGAAGATTGTCATGTCTGACAGGGTTTATTTGTCTCATAGTTTAGTTTATCTCATTTTAACTTTCCTCCAAGTGCTTTATCTGGGATTTTGGATAAGAAATATTGATTGTTATTAATTTTACTTAATTCTACTTACTTTTCTGTTATTGCAGACAGTAGCAAAACTAATACTGGATTAAATGATATTTTATTCCAGGGTGAGCGTATTATTGCAAATAAATCTTCATCCTTCTGAACCAAATACAAGTCTTACCTTTTAATATGACCAAACTGAAATATCCAACAGTCAAGGTGCGCGAGAGCTTGTGCGGGTATCGCTCATATGATAAAATAAATGAAAAGAAATCCAATACTAAATAAAGTAATTCAGTTAATGTTAATCGCTTTATTGCAATGCACGTCTTGCATTATAATCCATGTAAAACTTGTCTGCAAACTAAAAAATTTGTATTACCAAGTTATACAATGACATGTCCTTTAAAAGAGTGTATTTTTTTTCACTCTTTTCTTTTCACCCTTCCATTTTGAAGAATCAAGTTGTCAATTTGAAATAGTGCGATTCACCAGGAAGGCTGATTTTAGCTTGATGTGGATCTGCAGAAGCGTTAATGGTGAAGTCTAAAGGCTTGTGAAATTTCGGTGGAGCTACTCCTTCAGAATTATCTTACTTTTACATGTTGTAATTTCCTACTGTCATGAGTCATGACCCCAGCTTTTTACAGCAATTATATACGCCGGAGGAGAGTAGCCTGACCCTCAGTGAAAGTGTTAAATGCATTTTAATCTTCCAAAAGCATTGAGCAAAAACTTAACCTTGTAGCTCTGCGTCTCTGCACAATTCTACCAAAGGAAATCTGTTTTATAATTGCAATTTCTTTAACAAAATAATAGCGGCACAACGAATATGACAGAAGATATCTGATATGTGAATTCGTGGTTAATGGCAGATAGAAGGGGACATTCTGGCTGTTAAGAAAGCACTTGTTGCTGTCAGTTGCCGCCTTCAAGATTGTTTTCCTGTTGAAAGGACTAGAACGGTTGAGGATGTGCCACTTGAGGCAGATTCAGAGCGGACTTTGCCTGCTCGACAAGTTGATCTACCTGCGCAAAGAAGTTCAATGTCGCAGCCAATGACTACAAGCTCTTTCCCAGGTGCCTCGGGATGCCGTCCTGTGTCACTAGATGCTGACAAGTTTTCCAACATTGAATCAAGAATACCATTACAAGAGGTTGTTTTCAGGATTCTCTGCCCAAATGATAAGGTTGGGGCAATAATCGGCAAGGGTGGAGCAATTGTTAGGACTCTTCAGAATGACAGCGGTGCATCCATTGCTGTTGGTCCAAATGTTGTTGAGTGCAATGAGCGAATGATAACTATTACAGCATTAGAGGTTAGTCGGGTAGTCCTTTCGTTTTGGGTATTTCTTTTAATCTGTAGTATGCTTGTCAAGTGATTTAGTCTTCTTCTTTTCTAGAACCTAGAATTACGGAAATCTCCAGCACAAACTGCTGTTGTTCTTGTTTTTGATCGGATTCTCGACACTGGCTCTGGGATGAATTCAGGCACAAGATCGCTTATTACAGTTCGCCTTGTGGTGGCAACCAACCAAGTTGGTTGTTTATTGGGGAAGGGAGGCGCAATCATTTCAGAAATCAGGAAGGAGACTGGTACGAGCATACGAATATTTAGAGGTGACCAAGTCCCTAAGTGTGTGTTGGAGAATGATGAAGTTGTACAGGTGAGATTGTTCATCCTTTAGCCTGGCTTCTTCGGATTTTTAGAGGTACTTTTGTTAATGTAACAAATATCTGAAGTAACTCCTTTACATAAGATTCCTGTATTTATAGAAGATTGTCCGTGTTTGCAAAAAATCATTTCTTGTTGTAAGTTTTCTAATTTTTTGGTATACTTCTTGTATACGGTAACCTTATTGCCCTACATTATAAAATTTATCATTTTATGAAGAAAAAAGTAGTACTTTGTCGACAAAGTTATCATAATAACACATTTTTCGTCATAGTTCATCTAGGTTTGACTCACACCATACTGAAAATGGTCCGACTCGTATCAACAGTAGTGATTAAATTACATGACCTAAGTGTCAATTGTCTATATAGACACTCAAATTTTAGATCTCCTAGTCATGCACAGCAGTCTTGTCTGTTTTGCTTGAATGATGTTCCATTAGCGTAATTCTTTAGAATGGTGTTCTTTTATGCAAATGAGTTGAACTAAGCTAGTTATTAATTCCATTGATATATGGTGTATCTGGCCAAATATTCAGGACTTCACTGGTCTGAACTGGTGTATTACATTTGGTGTTATATATCAGATGCAAAAAAATGTTAGGACGATGCCCTTTTTAGGTTGCAACAATATATAACTTCGTAGTGAACTTTCCTTAAATTTCTCGGGAAAAGGGAAAAAGAACCTGAGGCTGGTTAATACTGTCAATTTTGGTACTTCTCCTTTATATTTGAGTTGAGTGGTTGGAAAAGCTAACATCAATATATCAGTTTGGTGCTTAGTAGACACTGTCAAGATCATCATGTCTAACAAAATTTTCTTTGTTAATCTTTTAACTGGTGATTGCTGTTCTTTTTCTTCTTCTGTTTTTTTTTTTTTCCCCCTGAAAACCAAGAGATCTCCAAGAACCAGTGGCTCTCACAGTTCGAAACTCAACAGATAATGTTTCCGCTCCTCTACCTTTCTCCACTCAATTACTAGGCTTATGTCTACAACAAAGTCGAACTCGTGACATGTGCCTAACCTACACATCACAAACTGAGCTCTTATCATTAGTCCAAAGCCCTAGCGATCGCTGTGCGTATGTTATGTGTATAAACATTCAAAACATGGTTTAGTAGAATAAAGAGAGAAAATACTCAAGGAAGCAATATTTGGTGTTTAAGAAGCTCTGGAAAAAAAGTATGTACTCAGAAAAAAATTCTCAAAAGAAAGTTCTGCATTTTCGCAAATTTAGGCTATTTGGTTGTTGGAATATGAACTACCGTTCAAGAGAATCTGTTGTATATTTTTGGTTAAAATTGTGCATGTTTACCTATCAAAAAAGAGAAGGTTTACAGATTTACAGAAGCATTCTGTAAAGCTATTTAAAAAAAAAAACAAGTTCCTAATTTTTCTATTTTTCTTCATAAAGTAATGGAGGGAGAGTACCGATATATTCCTTTTCTTTTGGAATTTATCTCCATTCATTAAATTATTTTAAAATTATCAGACACTTTCTTTTACGCAAAAGTGGGTTTTTGGACCTATTCAAATCAATATTTAGAAAATCAGATCATTTTTGTTCCAGAGTTGCACTGAGTTTGTATTGTTTAGATTGCAGGTGAGTTTGTAAATGTACAAGATGCTTTACGGAATGTAACTGGTCGCTTGCGTGATAACCTCTTGGCAGCAAAGATGTCAAATGGTGTTGTCAGCAGAAACAGTTCTCCTTTGCCATCTGAAAGCAGTCCCTCTGGCCAAATGAGGGAACCTCCTTTTGGATTTCATCGGTCTAGTGGTGCCTCACATGGTAACAATCAACATTCTGTGTTAACACGGTCTTTTGATAACCTTGTAATTTCCAACAACAAAGATCATCCCCCATCACCAGGGCTGAGGTCATCGCAGGTGAAATGCTGAACGTTTAATTTTTTCTTTAATTTTGATACACCTTCAATAACTTACATTTGCTCATTTCCGGTTGCTTTGTCTATTAGACGCGACCTGGAGTAAACCAAAGAGGTGCTTTTGATGTCAGCAAAGGATCTAATTCAGTTAAAGGCGGCATAGAACTTGGATGGTTGGTGTCTTGCTCTACTTCACAAACACTTAATACATTTATCTTTTGGCAGAACGCCATTATGAGGGTGGACTCCCCGTAATATGATGTTTATGAGTATTTACTTTGCCTTGATTGTCTAAGTGGTTATTGTAGAGTTGAATAAGAGTCTAAAATTATGTCGAATGCCCAGCAGAAAGTTTTTGGTTATATTCATCAGCTCTGTTGCATTTTTCTATTGCTTGCAGTGGAAGCAGATCTGCCATTGTGACCAATACTACTGTGGAGATCATGATTCCTGAAAATGTTACCAGCTCTGTGTATGGGGAGAATGGGAGCAACTTGGCTCGTCTAAGACAAGTATGTTAGCATTTTCCCTTTTCTAATTGGTCTACTGGGAAGTGCATAGGATAGTTCAAAACTCTACCTTGGCACCTAGTTTAAGAAACTTGAGAAAGCATTAAACCGATGGATTATGTTAAAGTCCTTTTCTATTGTATCTCCTTCCTTTTCTCCTCTGGTGTTTAATCTTTCCGCTGCTCGAAATCAGATTTCAGGAGCAAAGGTCGTGGTACACGAGCCCCGTTCTGGAACAACTGACAGGACTATTGTTATCTCCGGGACGCCGGATGAAACACAGGCTGCTCAGAGCCTCCTTCAAGCATTCATACTAGCTGGATCACCCTGAACTTATCAAAGAGCTTCCAATTTTGTTAACTGGACTAGTATAGTTAGATCTCTATCAACAGCGAATGAAATTTTTGTCACGCAGTCATTTATTCATAAGATATTTTGTATACTGTGTTATGCGATGACTCGAGGTTTGTTGTTAAGCTAGGAGATTAAAAGACTGGTTAGTAGTTTTAGGTGGTTCACTGGAAATACCTTAGGAAATAAGAAAATCTTTGTCGCAGCTCATAAAAGACTAGTATACATTTAAGTGTTTAACATGCGCAAGAAGTTATTCTTTCATTTGAAAGGGGATTAGTTGGTATATTTATTTGCTTGTATCTCATGTTTGATGGTATGGTTTGAGTTGACATGTTTTAGATTTTCATGTTCGCATAAAATGTGAAGTTTGCTCTCTTTTCAAGGTTCGATTCAATTATATTTGACTGATTATGTTTGATCGAAGAAGGCAATTAGCATGAAAATTCTTAGAAGTGTCTCTAACATAAAATAGATATATTGTTCCTTATTTATGATATATAGACCTTTAACCTTAAGTATTCTACTTTTAATAGCCATTACTATTAATTTAACACTTACCTAATTAAACGCCTATTTTTGTGGGATTGATGGGTAATTCCAGATTTTATCGTCCATATCCAGTTAATAAAACACTGAAGCTTTAATAGCCATTACTATTAATTTAACACTTACCTAATTAAACGCCTATTTTTGTGGGATTGATGGGTAATTCCAGATTTTATCGTCCATATCCAGTTAATAAAACACTGAAGCCTTAAATGTGTTTGTTTATGGGGAGATGATTGACCATTTACCTTATCTTTCCACATTAACTATTATCTCCTAAATATATACAAAATTACCATCCCTGATTATCTACTAAGTCTAGTTTAATTTTATTCATTCAACTAACCCTTTAAACGTTACATTCCCCCGTCCCAATCCTTCTTTCTCCATTTTTATCGTCTTTTTTTATGCTTTCAAGAAATTGTTCACCTCTAAACAATCTTACCTGCTATGTTCAAGACTGTGAATTTGTATGCTAAAATCTTCTCCTTATCTATAGATCGTCTAATTTTTTTTGCTAATCTAGTCTTTTCTTTTTCAAAGTTTTGTATATGTTTTATAAGATGAAAGAAAGGCAGGAATTTATTTAGATTATGAAGAAGTAACCGTCTGGAAATTAGAATTCTCTTACACAGTTCCTTTTTTTTTAAGCTATCGTTTCTATCAAATTTTTCTTGAAGTGTTTTGTATTTTTTCTAGTGTATACAACTTATATCTAATGTATATGCAATATTAATAATGTAATTGTT
Organism: Petunia secreta; assembly: GCA_029990175.1. NCBI lineage: Eukaryota > Viridiplantae > Streptophyta > Magnoliopsida > Solanales > Solanaceae > Petunia > Petunia secreta. The sequence continues at coordinate 5,080,349 of JARKIP010000028.1, read as the reverse complement.
AAAATTATTTGTATGTATACATTATGCATTTTATATGCATGCATGGGTGTCTCATATTCATATATATTTTATGCATATCAAATGTAATACAACTTATATTTCTCTCCTTGGATGTATATTTCTCTATTAGATTCCAAATTTTTGTTTATTTTTTATTATTACTCTCCTTGGATGTATATTTCTCTACGTATATTTTTGTGTGTATATTTTGTAAAAGTAATGGTATAAAATTTTGGGGATAAAAATAAATCTGGTGAAGCAAAAAAGTAACTCATGTGAAGAAATAAAAATTACGGTGAAATCCTAGCGATTTTCTATTTTTTTGCTACTAGCGGCTGGCGGCCGGCGACGGTGAGAGGTGGCAGTCGGCAGAGCAATGTTGGGGGAGGGGAAATGGCGACTAGAGTTTGTATATGAAAAGAGAGGACAATTTTCAAAAAGAGTCGATGTGCTATATAAATATGTAATAGAAAAATTGGGCTATTTTTTTGTAATTTCCTAATTTCACGTAGCAATTTTTTAAAAGAACCCTAGTTTTTGGCAATACGCATCTCATGGCTAACTTTTGTTAGGTCCAGGGTCTATTTTGGTAACAATTTTAGAAGGTTATTTGTGTGACAGATCTTTTTCCCTTTCTAACTGGTTGCATGTTGTATGATTTGTGATGGCACCAAAAATTAGAATGTATCTGTCTGCTCAAGAACCTCGTTTATAAAAATACAATTATTTTGTACTCAAAATCCATCAACCACATGATTGAATTTAACTAAAAAGAAATAAAGCTAAAAGATAACACACATATTTTGAAATGCACGTACGGTGAGACATGTAAATTCTTGAAAATGAATGACTAATCCCATATCATGACAATAGCAATAACCCCAACTCCTAGTAGCACAGCTAAAAACTTGAAGAATGGAGTGTCAAAATAACATTTGTCCTGTGGTTTAAAACCTTTTGCTATAAGGTGATTGATAGCCACATAAATGAAAACTCCACATGCAAGTCCCATTGAAATGGCATAAGTCCAGTCTGCAGTATGGCCTTCACTTGTAGCATCAATGGCAATTCCTATTCCTACCCCTATAGGGCTTGAAATAGCAAAAGCAAAGGAGTAAGCACAAGTAAGTAGAAATGGCCTCTTGGGTATCAGTCTTAGAAGTGCAATTCCCATCGCAACGGCAGCAAATATCTTGTGCAATGAAATTGTCCACAGATTTCTCCATGCTTCTCCCTTTGTAGCTGAACCAATTGGACGAATGAAAATTAGGGGGTTATGAGGGGGCGACATGGTCTGTGGGAGATTCAACTGATTTCTCTTTTTTGGAAAATACCACTGAGAGCAAATAGGATTAAAACCAGAAAATTTGATATACAAAAATTGTTGAATTTTCATGACATCAGAGAAATTTCTATCTCTATAGCAAATGCATGTGCCTCAAAATTGCTTTAGATTGTAGGTTCAATGAGTCTTGCATAATGTGAATCCTCTTCTATCACAAAATTTCGAACTCCGCCACGGGGGCTTATGGTCCATAGATGCTCATTATCAAAGTTGATCACTACGAGTACGTAAAAATGTGTATGTGGATTTACAAAAGCAAATATCTATGTAAAACTAGAGAAGGTAAAAGCAAAACCCTATGCTTTTATCTGTCTTTTCTTTCCTGAAACACGTTCCTTAGATATTCTAAGCTAGTAGCTACAATGTCTACCATAATGTTACATGTATGATTAATGCTCCATATTTGGTTTCTCAAAAGAGCTGTTAATTGAGAAATGAGCTGACGATATAACCTTGATATACAACAGGATTCTTTCCGAGCAACAATGGGTTGATTTAAAATCTCCTCTACTCGAGTAATGTTTAACGTAATTTGGGTTTGCAAACTGAAAAGGATAAGCTTCTAATTTCCAAAATCGTCTCCTCTTAGCTAAACGTAAGTTGTTTTTTCTTTCATTTTCCTGGAAAATTATTAACGATTAAGAGGACAAATACCACAAACTCTTCGCTTGGCTCGTCATACTCCCTCCCACATTGCGAGAAAGTAAAGTTCATACTAGCAATTACTAAAGCAAGATACTGAAAACTAACATCATATATACTAGTAAATAGTTGTTTTACCTGCTACTCCAACGGCAATGCCTTCAAAAATCGAGTGGAAACACAAAGCAAGAATGAGAAGTAATGTGTCCCCAAGTGAAGTTGTCTTGAGAAAAGGATTTGCTTCCCCATCCGTGGTATGTCCCTCCTCAACCATATTAGACTGATGATCACTTGATTCAATATTACGCTTTGTCACAAACATAATAATGCAATCACTAAACATTGTGAGAAGGTAACCTGAAGATGCCAACATGAAGGAAAAAGGGTACTCTTTCTCTGTAAGGGTACCAAATACTGATGCTGAATCACTCAAGAAATGCATGAGAGAAGTCCCTAGAAAAACACCACCAGCAAATTGAGTCCCTAACAAGAGAAAGCTCTCGTTCCATCGATAAAAATAAGGGGAAACCCCACCAGCAAATGTGCTCACAAAGAGTATGATCAAGCAATAAACTTTGACTAGAATCAGGTCTCTTGCACGCAAATTAGTATTTTCATTAGTATCTTCATCTGAATCATGATCAGTGCCACCATGACCATTGATTGTGAAAATTTGCAAGGACAGGAACAGGACTATAGTTATTAGAGAAGTTATTGACTTCTTGGTTGAAGTCATATTGTTAGCCTTTCCTCTTGTTATTTTCTTATGTTATGAAAATTAGTTATGTTAGTTATTGTATATAAAGAAGGTAGGATTAGACTGAGAATTGATAGTATTTTTGCAGTACATATTTGACTTTGGATGAGATTGTACTACAAATAGGTTTGTACAAAATTGCTTATTGGCCGGCTTCTTAGGAGTTGACAATTCCATGGAAATTATTGTAAATTACATTTAATAAAACTATAATAGAGAAATGTGGTGAACAGAAACTCCAATGCACTTAGATGTTTTAAAAATTGGAAGTCGGATTATATCCCAATGAAAATAATTGTACAAATTATGAGTTGTTTATCTCAAATCTAAAGTACCTAGTTGAATTTTGCAGCAAAGATGGAAACTCACTCAGTCGATCCTTATTTATTCTTTGCTAATTATGAGTTGTTTATCTCAAATCTAAAGTACCTAGTTGAATTTTGCAGCAAAGATGGAAACTCACTCAGTCGATCCTTATTTATTCTTTGCTAGGATAAATCACCGAATGCCATATAAGCCCCTAGAGGCATTGCCAAGCCTACCCAAAATCAAATTGCCATAGACTTGACTAAGCTGTAAAAACATGATTTAGAAGTTGTGGTATCTAAATCAGATTAAGAAAGTAGCTTATGAGATGTAATTCTGATTTTATCTCTATTCGTTTTCCACACATAGGTCATGTACTGTAATATATACTAGTCCAAACACTTATCAACAAACATAGAACAAGTTCATTTGATTCATTAACGATTACAAGGATAGAAAGATAATAGTGAATAAGATAGAAGGGAAAGGATACAGACTCAGAGAAGAACAATATAGAGAGGGAAGAACAGAAAGAGAAGATAGAGGAAGACCCGAAGAAGGGGAGATAGGAGAGGTAAGGGTTCACAACATCATAGCTAAATTTCTCTTCTACTATTCTATCTATATTTAACTATTTGTCTAACCCGGGTCCCAAAGATAGTTTGCTAAATTTTCCAATATACCCTCCAAGATGCTATTTTCAGTCATAACATTACTCCCGTCCTCAATAAGAACCTTGCCCTCAAGGTTCGAGTAGAGAATTGTTAGGGAAAGAGAAACATTCTCGTAAACTGAAACATACTCCTTTGCCGCAATATCAATGACGAGTGGTGTGCTGATAGTTTCCAAACCAAAATGCACCAGTGGTTCTCCTTTTTGCTTTTCAAGCCAGAGCATACTTCCTACAGATTTAAAATCTATTGTCCCATTACTTGTAATCAAGGTAAATAGCTTGCAATCAGCGTAGGTAGCTTGAGGCCATTCGTTCTCTTCAATATCATATCCATCCATCAAGATAGGCCCACAATCTTGTAACCTTCTAATGAACTCAAACAAACTTACACATTTATGAAATTCTGGTTCAAAACTAATATGCTCCAAGAGCATACGTGACAACTTTCTGCGTGTTAGCCTTGTTCTACTGGATCTGTTTGCATCAGGCCACTCGCAAACTTTAATCCTATTTGCAGAATCTGGTGCATGAGTTTGCCTTGGCAAAAGCATGAATGGAAGGAGCTGCATGGTTACCACCTCGTCATAAACAACATGGTCTTCATGGCTGGTGTTTCCATCCTCGAAATTAAAATGGATTGCATTGTAAAGTACTTTTACATAAGATTTATCCTCCGCGAACACCTTGGAATTAGTTTGGTGCCAACTGTCATCGGGCAACTCGTCCCCCACGGAGTCCCTGTCCTTTAAATCGCAGCGCTTCTTGCGCTTAGCAGTATCCCACAATTTCTCCACATCCAGTTTCGAAACCAATTTGCCACCAGCCCTAAAAACTTGAGTAGGCACCTGAATTATTGCAATTGCAGTAGTCCTATCACAAGCACCGTCCTCTTTGTTTCCCACCTCTAAGTCAGTCATAACTTCAGAAAACGTGTGAAACCCATCTAGTTCTAGCGCTAAAACAGATCTATTATCTCTCAGTAGATTACCACCCAAAAAAGAATATAGCACCCAATTCACCAGCCATGTTAACACTGAACTAGTTAGAGATTGTTCATGTTGCATTACACATTCCAAACTGGAACCAGATTGCTCCATCTGCACCTTATGAAGTAAATCAGCCTTGGTTTGGAGGTCTTTGCAGCTCATTTTCAAGTGCATATATAGAAGCACAACCTTACAAGCCTGAGGACACTTGGCAACCCCAGCAACACATCGTACAAGTAGACTGTACCTTGTAAAATACCCCATCCAATAATCATGAACAAGGTCGTTGTTAATGTGCTTGTTCATATTTTGAAACCAAGGATGAGCATACTTGTAACTAAACCAAATGGATGTAGGAGCTCAAAATCCATTAGTTGGCTATGCGTGTCTAAATCAAGCACTTGTAGCATTACAGAGAAGGTATAGAACAGAAAAGCCACCACTTGTTCGGAGTATATGTCCAACATAACAATCAAGTTCCAGTCAAGTATATTACTAAAGACGCATCGCGCACTGTCCAACCAACTACTTTCAAAATAATTATGTTGCAAACGAGCGCCAGGATCAAAAGGAAAACTGATCCCACAAGATTCATCTAAGTACCTAGGAGCAAGGATACAATCTTCTTTACAAGAAGCCTCAGGAAATCCAGATTTTGCCTTCACAGAGATAGCCGGATCCATTCCGCCAAATTGCGTGTCGATATGTCCTCCAAAATCCCAAGGAATGAGTGTTATTTCTTTTTGCCCCGTATCAACCCAAAAATGTAAACCGAAAGCATGACGATGCGACACCATATTTCGATTAGGCAAACGAGTTTCTGCAACAATTTCTCTAGCCGATAGTTCGTGAAACACCTGGTATGCTAACTTCATGTCAAGCCTAATATCATAATCATCCAGAACAACAAACACGCGATCACCATAACACAAGACATAAACACCAGGTATATTTGCAACCAGAGAGTTGTTAAAATTGGAAGAATCAGAGGACACCCAACAAATCACATGACCATGAGAAACAAGAGATAACTCTTCATGAACAAAATGCCTAATGCACTGAATTTCAGTTAGCTGAGTACTTTCAACGAACACCGCAGGAAAATTAATGGCAGCTACTCGAGTGGATAGAGGAATAGACTCACTGGGATCAAATGGATGTTGTGTGAATAAATTCGAATGAATCAATCTGATCCCAGGCAAAACCAAGATGTCACACATTCCCCCTAGTAATTTGATCATGTCATGTTCAACCATGGTTTCCTCGGGTCTTTGAGAATAATGATTAAACACCTTGCTCACATAAGTGATGGAGTTGGCTGCATTTCCATATGTTATCACATTAACTTCTCTATTGTTTGGAGTAGGTTGAGGCCGTGCAAGCTCGTGTGAAAGAAGCATAGGTGGAATTTGACACAGCTCGCTGAACATAGCTCGTTCAGGATTTTCATCGAGCACTTGGTCCTCCAAATCAAAGTCCATATTAGAAGTCAGGACTATTGCATTTGATTGCGTATCAACGAAAACTTTGGAGCAAAAGCTTAGTGGCATTTCGTCGAACACATGAGCTTCGGGCTTATGGGGAACAACAGAATCCATTCTCATTGAATTCTCAACTTTCAAGTCAGCTTCCTTATCGGGTATTTCAACGAACACCTTGCTGGAGTAGGTATTTAAATGCTCATGTCCATCAATTTGGTTTTCCAGTGAGGTATTCAAAGCTAAAATCTCAGTAGCATCAGATTGCACAAACTCCACTACGTCGGGCTTGTGGTTGGTTTGTTGGGATTTTTCATCGAACACTTTGTCCTCGTCTGATGAGTCAGACTCAGTAGCCGAGGTGAACGCTGTATCAGCTGATTGTGCATTGGTTAACGTATTGGAACATGATGCCAATGAGTTTTCAAGTTTGGCAGCGGACGATGAAACTTTGGCGCATTGTCGAATGATACGAGCATTATTTTCCAGCATCTCAAAGTTATTCTCCAACATCTTAATCATCAAATCCTGGATGGCGCTGAGGTGATAGTTGATCATGGGAGAAGAATAGAAGTCCATGTGGAGTCCGAATCGATAAAAGCACCAATGTAATATATACTAGTCCAAACACTTATCAACAAACATAGAACAAGTTCATTTGATTCATTAACGATTACAAGGATAGAAAGATAATAGTGAATAAGATAGAAGGGAAAGGATACAGACTCAGAAAAGAACAATATAGAGAGGGAAGAACAGAAAGAAAAGATAGAGGAAGACTCGAAGGGGAGATAGGAGAGTTAAGGGTTGACAACATCATAGCTAAATTTTTCTTCTACTATTCTATCTATATTTAATTATTTGTCTAACCCGGGTCCTAAAGATAATTTGCTAAATTTTCCAATATACCCTCCAAGATGCTATTTCAGTCATAACATGTACATAGAGTTTGACACCAAAATATTGAATTCCGCCCAACACAAGAAGTTTTTTGAATCCGTCCCATTAAGTTGGATTGGTCTTAAAACGCAGTAATAGCCTATTTGGGTGTTATTTGGTTGAAGCTGGAAAAATAGTAGTATCTAAAATTAGAATTGGAAGAAAAAAGACATAATTTCGTTCGGACATGAATATCAATTGGAAAAAAAAAATGTACAAAAACCATTATTTGGCTTTGCTTGTCGTCAAAGAGATTCTTCAATATTTCTAATGACTGAATTATTCAATTGTGGAGAACACCTATGTATTTCTAATGACTGAATTATTGAGTATTGCTATGAAGTGGGCTTGAATAAAGTGGAGGGATAGAGGGAATGTCAACTTCTACTAGGTTTTAAATGATGCACAGTTGATTGATTGGTCGATCGATCCACTCCTTAAGTGTTCCTCATGTTTAAATTGTCATCCTAACTTTATGTTGACATTATTTGTTTGAAGTTAGTGTACACGAGTCGTAAGGATTACTCTTCTTAAATTGTAGAACAGTGTGTTGGCATCTTGCTAGTACATTATTCCCACTAGTTTAGTGGTTACATACGGTACATTCCTCTTTCTTTTGCATAGACTTCACTTTGGTCATAACGTTATGTAGTTGAAGAGCTGGCTCAATCTTAGTTACCTTTTAAAGGGATACTAGTAGTTTTCTCCTGTTGTAAGAGTTAAAAGATCTATATGGTAAGCTGTATGCCAAAGATAGTGGTTCCCTGTGGGTAAGGTGAAATAGTTAGGGATTGATTTCTAGGGTTGTCTGCTTGTTTGTGCGGATGTTATGGTTAAATGCTTAATAGATTGACTATGGATTATGATGTGGAAATATTTGCTATCCAGTACGAAGGATTGCATTAGGGAAGGCACTCAACATGATAAATTTCAGTTATTGTTCATGCCCCTCATATTAAAAAAAAATCAGTTATTGTTCATGTGAGTTCTTCTCCTTGGAATTTCCGTAATTCTTTCTCTTTGCTAATCGCGAGTCCTTTGTCATTGGCTTCAGACCGAGACAGACCGGGAAGCTGGAGAAAATAAAGGTGTCTCAGACAAGCAGATACGTTTGAAAATTTTCTCACCGAATGTTCTTGATATTACTCTAGTGGATTTGCCTGGCATAACAAAGGTGCCTGTTGGGGATCAGCCGTCTGATATTGAAGCTCGAATAAGAACAATGATAATGTCATATATTAAGCTCCCAAGCTGCTTAATATTGGCCGTAACACCTGCTAATTCAGACTTGGCCAACTCAGACGCTCTTCAGATTGCTGGGAATGCTGACCCTGACGGTATGTTGCAACAATATATTCTAAGTCAGGGAGTTTAGTTGTTCAGGTCCAGTCTTATATGAGAATTTCTTCTTGCAGGTTATCGAACCATTGGAGTCATCTCAAAGGTCTGAAAAAAAGAAATTGAAGTTCATCTTTGCGTTGATTATATCACTTCATTAGTATTTGTTTCCAAACAGTTGTTTTTCCTTTGTTTCTGCAGTTAGACATCATGGATAGGGGTACTGATGCTCGTAACTTCTTACTTGGAAAAGTGATTCCCCTTCGCCTTGGTTGTGTCGGCGTAGTGAATCGTAGCCAGGAGGTAATACATCCAACTACACATTTGGTGGAAAACATAGTTTATATCATGTTTTATTTGGCTAATTTGAACCTTTCATATTTTTGTTTTGGAGTTTCATTTGCTTATCATTTTCTTTTTGAACCTTCTTTTCTATAGAAATATAATAGGGGTAAAGCCAAAACAGTAGAAACTGTCCACTTCCGTTAGGAAACTTACAGTCTTTATGGTTTTTGGGAGGATCCTCTAGCAATTTATCTTTTCCTGGCTGTGATTTATCAATGTGCATTTTTCGCTCTTACTAAATTTTAACTGACACCTTCAGCACTATGTGGGTTTGAGCATTTTTTTTTGGGGTTATTTTGCACAACAAAAGCTTCAGCTATAGGAGTACCACATTTGCTTCTCTAACTTGATTCAATAATATCACACTTCTAGCCTTTTCAATTTGACCCTAATGGCCTAGCCAAATTCAATGACGTGTGGTGGATTGCATATTTACCTTCATTGTCTGAAGCATGGAATGCAATTTAGTTCTTATTTTCTTTTTTAGTCTCTTGGCTGCTAAATTTGTATTGGGCTGCTAGCTTTTTAATTTCGTATGTGTGATTTTCCTTTTGAACACACAATTAACTTCTCTTATTGAATACCACAAGCCCTTGCTCATATTTGAATCATTAAATAATGCAATTATATTTGAGGATAATTAAAAGCACTAACAGAGTGGTACAATAAAAAAATCCAAGGAAGAAAGACATAATATTATTGAAGCATCTAAAATCAAACCTATGATGGATCAATAGAAGCAATAAGCTGTGTAAAGCGAGATTTTTAGAAGATGTAGTATTTTTACTACATTGTAGACTCGTTTAATGATAGAACAAGGACACACTTTTGCTTTCTGAGTTCTGATACTGTTACCTTAAAAGCAAATAGAAATAAAAATAGCGACAATAAAATGTTCAAGCTTTGTCATTCCCCTCTGCACTCTCTCCTTTTTGTGCCAAAAGCAATAAGTCTGAGCCGTTATAACAGTCTATAATATGCCTCTAAAGGACAGATGAATGAATAGAAAGTTATAGCCATTGAATTGTGGAGAACACCTATGTATTTCTAATGACTGAATTATTGAGTATTGCTATGAAGTGGGCTTGAATAAAGTGGAGGGATAGAGGGAATGTCAACTTCTACTAGGTTTTAAATGATGCACAGTTGATTGATTGGTCGATCGATCCACTCCTTAAGTGTTCCTCATGTTTAAATTGTCATCCTAACTTTATGTTGACATTATTTGTTTGAAGTTAGTGTACACGAGTCGTAAGGATTACTCTTCTTAAATAGTGGCTTGTTATTAATGTCACACGATTTCCTTATGATGTTTTTAGAGCTTGTTTTTGAGGTATATGAGGAAGTAATATCAACATTGTGTATCACGACCTTTAGCAATAAATAAAAAAAACAACATTTTGTATCGTGCATCTCGTGCATATAATGCCCTTTAAGCTATTGTTTAGTGAAGCTTCTCTTAGTACTTATTATCTCTTTTGTTTGTAATAATGTTTGTCGTATTGATTTTTTATTTATTAGAAAGTGTTTAACCTAAACTGCTTAGAAAAGCAAAGTGATTCACTTTGAAGATTGTCATGTCTGACAGGGTTTATTTGTCTCATAGTTTAGTTTATCTCATTTTAACTTTCCTCCAAGTGCTTTATTTGGGATTTTGGATAAGAAATATTGATTGTTATTAATTTTACTTAATTCTACTTACTTTTCTGTTATTGCAGACAGTAGCAAAACTAATACTGGATTAAATGATATTTTATTCCAGGTTGAGCGTATTATTGCAAATAAATCTTCATCCTTCTGAACCAAATACAAGTCTTACCTTTTAATATGACCAAACTAGAATATCCAACAGTCAAGGTGCGCGAGAGCTTGTGCGGGTATCGCTCATATGATAAAATAAATGAAAAGAAGTCCAATACTAAATAAAGTAATTCAGTTAATTGTTAATCGCTTTATTGCAATGCACGTCTTGCATTATAATCCATGTAAAACTTGTCTGCAAACTAAAAAATTTGTATTACCAAGTCATACAATGACATGTCCTTTAAAAGAGTGTATTTTTTTTCACTCTTTTCTTTTCACCCTTCCATTTTGAAGAATCAAGTTGTCAATTTGAAATAGTGCGATTCACCAGGAAGGCTGATTTTAGCTTGATGTGGATCTGCAGAAGCGTTAATGGTGAAGTCTAAAGGCTTGTGAAATTTCGGTGGAGCTACTCCTTCAGAATTATCTTACTTTTACATGTTGTAATTTCCTACTGTCATGAGTCATGACCCCAGCTTTTTACAGCAATTATATACGCCGGAGGAGAGTAGCCTGACCCTCAGTGAAAGTGTTAAATGCATTTTAATCTTCCAAAAGCATTGAGCAAAAACTTAACCTTGTAGCTCTGCGTCTCTGCACAATTCTACCAAAGGAAATCTGTTTTATAATTGCAATTTCTTTAACTAAATAATAGCGGCACAACGAATATGACAGAAGATATCTGATATGTGAATTCGTGGTTAATGGCAGATAGAAGGGGACATTCTGGTTGTTAAGAAAGCACTTGTTGCTGTCAGTTGCCGCCTTCAAGATTGTTTTCCTGTTGAAAGGACTAGAACGGTTGAGGATGTGCCACTTGAGGCAGATTCAGAGCGGACTTTGCCTGCTCGACAAGTTGATCTACCTGCGCAAAGAAGTTCAATGTCGCAGCCAATGACTACAAGCTCTTTCCCAGGTGCCTCGGGATGCCGTCCTGTGTCACTAGATGCTGACAAGTTTTCCAACATTGAATCAAGAATACCATTACAAGAGGTTGTTTTCAGGATTCTCTGCCCAAATGATAAGGTTGGGGCAATAATCGGCAAGGGTGGAGCAATTGTTAGGACTCTTCAGAATGACAGCGGTGCATCCATTGCTGTTGGTCCAAATGTTGTTGAGTGCAATGAGCGAATGATAACTATTACAGCATTAGAGGTTAGTCGGGTAGTCCTTTCGTTTTGGGTATTTCTTTTAATCTGTAGTATGCTTGTCAAGTGATTTAGTCTTCTTCTTTTCTAGAACCTAGAATTACGGAAATCTCCAGCACAAACTGCTGTTGTTCTTGTTTTTGATCGGATTCTCGACACTGGCTCTAGGATGAATTCAGGCGCAAGATCGCTTATTACAGTTCGCCTTGTGGTGGCAACCAACCAAGTTGGTTGTTTATTGGGGAAGGGAGGCGCAATCATTTCAGAAATCAGGAAGGAGACTGGTACGAGCATACGAATATTTAGAGGTGACCAAGTCCTAAGTGTGTGTTGGAGAATGATGAAGTTGTACAGGTGAGATTGTTCATCCTTTAGCCTGGTTTCTTCGGATTTTTAGAGGTACTTTTGTTAATGTAACAAATATCTGAAGTAACTCCTTTACATAAGATTCCTGTATTTATAGAAGATTGTCCGTGTTTGCAAAAAATCATTTCTTGTTGTAAGTTTTCTAATTTTTTGGTATACTTCTTGTATACGGTAACCTTATTGCCCTACATTATAAAATTTATCATTTTATGAAGAAAAAAGTAGTACTTTGTAGACAAAGTTATCATAATAACACATTTTTCGTCATAGTTCATCTAGGTTTGACTCACACCATACTGAAAATGGCCCGACTCGTATCAACAGTAGTGATTAAATTACATGACCTAAGTGTCAATTGTCTAGACACTCAAATTTTAGATCTCCTAGTCATGCACAGCAGTCTTGTCTGTTTTGCTTGAATGATGTTCCATTAGCGTAATTCTTTAGAATGGTGTTCTTTTATGCAAATGAGTTGAACTAAGCTAGTTATTAATTCCATTGATATATGGTGTATCTGGCCAAATATTCAGGACTTCACTGGTCTGAACTGGTGTATTACATTTGGTGTTACATATCAGATGCAAAAAAATGTTAGGACGATGCCCTTTTTAGGTTGCAACAATATATAACTTCGTAGTGAACTTTCCTTAAATTTCTCGGGAAAAGGGAAAAAGAACCTGAGGCTGGTTAATACTGTCAATTTTGGTACTTCTCCTTTATATTTGAGTTGAGTGGTTGGAAAAGCTAACATCAATATATCAGTTTGGTGCTTAGTAGACACTGTCAAGATCATCATGTCTAACAAAATTTTCTTTGTTAATCTTTTAACTGGTGATTGCTGTTCTTTTTCTTCTTCTGTTTTTTTCTTTTTTCCCCTGAAAACCAAGAGATCTCCAAGAACCAGTGGCTCTCACAGTTCGAAACTCGACAAATAATGTTTCCGCTCCTCTACCTTTCTCCACTCAATTACTAGGCTTATGTCTACAACAAAGTCGAACTCGTGACATGTGCCTAACCTACACATCACAAACTGAGCTCTTATCATTAGTCCAAAGCCCTAGCGATCGCTGTGCGTATGTTATGTGTATAAACATTCAAAACATGGTTTAGTAGAATAAAGAGAGAAAATACTCAAGGAAGCAATATTTGGTGTTTAAGAAGCTCTGGAAAAAAAGTATGTACTCAGAAAAAATTCTCAAAAGAAAGTTCTGCATTTTCGCAAATTTAGGCTATTTGGTTGTTGGAATATGAACTACCGTTCAAGAGAATCTGTTGTATATTTTTGGTTAAAATTGTGCATGTTTACCTATCAAAAAAGAGAAGGTTTACAGATTGACAGTGTGCTTCTGTAAAGCTATTTAAAAAAAAAAAACAAGTTCCTAATTTTTCTGTTTTTCTTCATAAAGTAATGGAGGGAGAGTACCGATATATTCCTTTTCTTTTGGAATTTATCTCCATTCATTAAATTATTTTAAAATTATCAGACACTTTCTTTTACGCAAAAGTGGGTTTTTGGACCTATTCAAATCAATATTTAGAAAATCAGATCATTTTTGTTCCAGAGTTGCACTGAGTTTGTATTGTTTAGATTGCAGGTGAGTTTGTAAATGTACAAGATGCTTTACGGAATGTAACTGGTCGCTTGCGTGATAACCTCTTGGCAGCAAAGATGTCAAATGGTGTTGTCAGCAGAAACAGTTCTCCTTTGCCATCTGAAAGCAGTCCCTCTGGCCAAATGAGGGAACCTCCTTTTGGATTTCATCGGTCTAGTGGTGCCTCACATGGTAACAATCAACATTCTGTGTTAACACGGTCTTTTGATAACCTTGTAATTTCCAACAACAAAGATCATCCCCCATCACCAGGGCTGAGGTCATCGCAGGTGAAATGCTGAACGTTTAATTTTTTCTTTAATTTTGATACACCTTCAATAACTTACATTTGCTCATTTCCGGTTGCTTTGTCTATTAGACGCGACCTGGAGTAAACCAAAGAGGTGCTTTTGATGTCAGCAAAGGATCTAATTCAATTAAAGGCGGCATAGAACTTGGATGGTTGGTGTCTTGCTCTACTTCACAAACACTTAATACAATTATCTTTTGGCAGAACGCCATTATGAGGGTGGACTCCCCGTAATATGATGTTTATGAGTATTTACTTTGCCTTGATTGTCTAAGTGGTTATTGTAGAGTTGAATAAGAATCTAAAATTATGTCGAATGCCCAGCAGAAAGTTTTTGGTTATATTCATCAGCTCTGTTGCATTTTTCTATTGCTTGCAGTGGGAGCAGATCTGCCATTGTGACCAATACTACTGTGGAGATCATGATTCCTGAAAATGTTACCAGCTCTGTGTATGGGGAGAATGGGAGCAACTTGGCTCGTCTAAGACAAGTATGTTAGCATTTTCCCTTTTCTAATTGGTCTACTGGGAAGTGCATAGGATAGTTCAAAACTCTACCTTGGCACCTAGTTTAAGAAACTTGAGAAAGCATTAAACCGATGGATTATGTTAAAGTCCTTTTCTATTGTATCTTCTTCCTTTTCTCCTCTGGTGTTTAATCTTTCCGCTGCTCGAAATCAGATTTCAGGAGCAAAGGTCGTGGTACACGAGCCCCGTTCTGGAACAACTGACAGGACTATTGTTATCTCCGGGACGCCGGATGAAACACAGGCTGCTCAGAGCCTCCTTCAAGCATTCATACTAGCTGGATCACCCTGAACTTATCAAAGAGCTTCCAATTTTGTAAACTGGACTAGTATAGTTAGATCTCTATCAACAGCGAATGAAATTTTTGTCACGCAGTCATTTATTCATAAGATATTTTGTATACTGTGCTATGCGATGACTCGAGGTTTGTTGTTAAGCTAGGAGATTAAAAGACTGGTTAGTAGTTTTAGGTGGTTCACTGGAAATACCTTAGGAAATAAGAAAATCTTTGTCGCAGCTCATAAAAGACTAGTATACATTTAAATGTGTTCAACATGCGCAAGAAGTTATTCTTTCATTTGAAAGTGGATTAGTTGATATATTTATTTGCTTGTATCTCATGTTTGGTGGTATGGTTTGAGTTGACATGTTTTAGATTTTCATGTTCGCATAAAATGTGAAGTTTGCTCTCTTTTCAAGGTTCGATTCAATTATATTCACTACTAAAAAAAGCTGAATCTGCGACCACCACCATGCGACCGATTTTCGGTCTCCACAGTTGTGCGACCGATTTTCGGTCGCACATTCAACGAAAAAAGGTGGCGACCGAAAATCGGTCGCACATCTGTCACAGAAAAATTAGTCACAGCTATGCGACCGACAATCGGTCGCATGTCGGTCGCACAACTGTAACTAAAAACGGGGCAGAAACCTTTTCTTCCCCATTTCAAAAATCCCAAAACCCCCCAAATCCCTAAAAACCGAACCCCCCCCCCCCCCCCACCCCATAATCAAAAACCCACCATTATAAACCCTATATAACTTTAAATTACTACTCCATTACCTCCTACATAACATTTAACACAATCTCAACCTACAAATCCAAGGTAAATTTCATTTTTTAGTAATTTGTGTTATTTTTTTAAAAACTCATATAATGACTTTTTAATTCACTTTTTTTTGTAGTTATTGGGTGGATAGCACATTGGTAACTCATACTTTCTTGCCATTGGATCCAATACAAAGTAGAGGTAATTTTTTTTTTTTTTTGGTTTAATAATCCGAATTTAATTATATATATATATTTATAAATAATGGAGAGCCTATATATATTGTTTACATGTTAGTTGTTAGTTATAATTAGTTTATTCTATATAATGTGATGTATAATAAGTTGTTTTGGGTTGATGAACTTTAAATATAGGGTTGTGATGTTTGTGATTAATTATGGTGATTGTTGGGATATGTTGGAAATTGTTTGGTAGAGTTGTTTGCAATGTGTTGATGTCTTGTCCTGGGTTGTGGCAATTGGAATACTTGTTATGCATTTAAAGTTAGGGTAAATTGTATGCGTTTTGTATTGCATTCAACTTACTAGATAATATGGAATTCAAACGGATCAATGGATATTCAAAAAAAGGCTAGGATTATTAAAAATTGGTACCAACTAATTTGAATGTTTCAACAGGTATGGACAAGTTTTGCCCTAAAGTTTTTAGCAGAAGGCCTGGCAAGAGACCTGTGGGCGAGAGTTCAGCTTCTGCGGGTGGTGACAGTCAACAATCACAGGTCCCGCATTCGCTGCCTACTGATGCCCCACCTGGCTATGATCCAGCTTTTTTCAGGCCCCCTGGCCCATATCAGGTACCACTTATTACCCCGTCTCAGTTGCCTCCTGATTGGCAATGGACATTCCCTACCGTTGATTATACTGAGACACAGGTCCCTCCCACACAGGGCGATCCCTCCCAGGCTGATGACAGTGAGACTCAGCCCCCTGAATTCCCCCTAGATAGTTGTGACGACCCACCGAGTCAGCAGGAGCTCATGCTGTATGATCCCCATTCGCCTTATTACATTGGTGAGCCTGGCGCTCGGCTAGAAGGCAGAATGATTATTTACCCCGAGGCGGATAAAGGGTAAGCTACCTAATTTCTTAAGTTCTTGTCGATTAAATGATTAGTTCCTATTTTATTTGCTAGTATTATGAATAACTCTTGTTAATTTTTTTTTTTGTAGCTTTTGCCCAAGCGATGAGTCCACCAAAGTACTGACTGCGTGCATGAGAGCGCACTGGAACCAGCCTTGGCGAACATGGAGCGATGTGCCCCAGCAAGTAAAGAAGCAGATATTGGTAGATTTTGAGGTGACACATATGCATTTGGTTTAAAACTAATTGTAGTTTTCTAAACCATGAACATGTTTAAAGAAATTATTTTGATACTCTTTCAGGGCAAATGTATCTGGCATCAGGGGCTGGATTATAACATTCGCAGCATCTTCCCAAAGAAATGTGCTGCGCTATTCAAGCAAACCCTTTACAATGCGCGGCATAGAGGTATAAGGCCCGGCTTCCTCCAAGGCCCTCAGTGGGCGGAGCTGGATGAATATTGGCACACGCCCGAGTTCGAGGCGAAGAGCGAGAAAGGAAAGGCTGCGCGAGCGTCGGATAAGGGTGGATCGCTCCATACAGGTGGCTCAATTAGCGCGGCTACACAAAAGATGCGCTTGGTACAGTATATTTAATTGTTTGATTATTTACTTGAACAGTTGTTTTTTGTCTAACATATTATGTTTTTTAATTTGTAGGAAAAGAAAGAAAAGCGCACTATTCCTGTGCTCGAGCTGCACAAGATCAGGCATACAAAGGGTGGCAAGAAGGGCGGTGGAGAGTGGGTCGAGCCCCGCGCAAAAGAGGCATGGGTAAGTTTGTAAAATTCGATCTTTAGTCGCCTCAATCCTTCAACGTTTAGTCTTTCTATTAACATCATTACTATATTTATGTTATTCAGGAAAAGGCTACAAAGGCCGTGGAAGACTGGACATCGACCCAAGCATCGGACGCAGGAAGCAGCACCCCGGCTCCATTGACGTTCGAGAAAGAAAAGCAAATATGGGTCGATACTGTTGGAGGGGTTAAGAAGGGGTATGCTTATGGTCTTGGATCGTTATATGCTCCGGATAAGCATAATTCTCGCTTTTTGGGCTCTTCAGCTACTTCTTCTCCGGCGAGCTCCGTTGATCCTGCTGAGATGGCTCAAATGAGAGAGCAGATCGCACAGCTGTCGAGGGTAAACCAAGAAACGCATGACATGATCAGAAAGCTCCTTGCCAAAAAGGAGAAGAAGAAATCGAGAAGAAAGCATAAGAGCAAGCATCGCCGCAGCTCCTCTTCCTCTTCCTCTTCCGAGTCCGGGTCTAGCTCAGCCTCGCCCGAGCCCCAGTAGTCTTTTAAATGTTTGTGAAGTTGTATTGTTAACAATTTTAGAATATAACTAATGGTGTATGGATGTTTTTGAAATGATTGGATGTTTTTGAAATGTTTGGATTGCTGTTTTATTGCTGTCCAGGTGCTGGTTTTTGCTGTTGCGATGTGCCTGATTGCAGGATTTTTATTGCAGGTTTTTACAGGTTTGGCGACCGATTTTCGGTCGCATAGCGGTCACAACTGAGACCACGTATGCGACTGATTTTCGGTCGCACATTCTGTGCGACCGAATTTCGGTCGCATACTTGGTCACCATTAATTCCCACAAATGAGACCAAGTATGCGACCGAAAATCGGTCGCACTAGGATGTGCGACCGATTTTCGGTCGCATACTTGGTCACTGTATGTGAGCTATTGTGCGATCGAAATTCGGTCGCATGGTGGTCGAAGTAGCGACCGATTTTCGGTCGCAGGGCTATTTGCTACCATTAATATTCCGACTACCCGTATCGGTCGCCGATCGGTCGACCTGGCGACCGATGTGCGACCGATTTGGTGGTCGCAGATTCAGTTTTTTTTAGTAGTGATTTGACTGATTATGTTTGGTCGAAGAAGGCAATTAGCATGAAAATTCTAGTCGTAAAAAGAAAAGAAGAACCCGAATTTAGCTAGGGTGAAAACTCAACTAGTTAGAAAGGAGATATGGTTGAATGTTCCATGTTTCTGGATTTCAAATTGTGAGACACATATTAAAAGGTTATTTTGCCGTGGGGGCCATGTGGTTTTGGTTTATCTGGGGCGACAATACGCACTACTACACTGCCTTGCTCGCACACTTTCAGAGTCAGCTGAGTTTTTCATTAAACCAACTCCCATAACAAAAAAAAGTTTCAGCTTTTTCCCTCAAAAGGCTCTGCCATATTTCAGTTTTTTGTTTATCTTTGTTTGTGGTATGAATAAGTTAGATAGCTTGGAGTGTGGATGTGTACAGATAGTTCATGTCTAGACATTTATGTGTGAATATTTTTGAACTTTACTTGCTTTTGCAGCCCTGGTAATGTTTGGGTACCTTTCTGACTCTAGTATTTTTTGAATTTGACAACCCCAACAACGCTTAACTTTTTTATGCAAATTAATCAGTAAGAAAATGTTACTCATATTATTTTGCTTTATTTCGTTATACGATTGGAAACTTACCGTTGAAAAAAATCAAAAAAAGAAAACCAAACTTGTGTATGAGTTGATACACATCTCTAAATGGAAAGGTATATTGGACATATTTTTTATTTTTCTATCCGTCAATCACATCTGAAATTTCACTATCTTAAATTACTATGCATTACCTATGAAGGGCATTTCTGCACGTATTATTTTGTTCTATATAGTAGCAAAAAGATAAAAGAGATTTCTTGATGATGATTGTGATTAGCCTTATTATTTTATAAAACAAACGTGAGGCCAAAGAAACACTTTTAGACACTTCAATTAGATTATCCATGTTAATTACTAATAACGTAATAATATAAGCTAAGGGATTATTTATAGTCTCCAAATTGTGAAACATACCGCGTACGAAATATATATAAAGAGAGTATTTTTTGTAATAATATAAGCTAAGGGATCATTTATAGTCTACAAATTGTGAAATATACCGGGTACGGAATATATATAAAGAGAGTATATTCTGTGGCATGCATAAGGAGCAGTTGGCAGGGATCTATTTGTGTGTAATAGGTCTGCCTGCACCCCCTATTTCTTCCCCTCCTCTCCTCACCCCCTCCAAATTCATCTGTTTACTTTTTGTCCTTTTTGCTGCAAAAATTTTTTTGTTGTTAATGCAGTGAGCACAAGCACTACTCTACCAAATTAAACGAACCTTTTTTTCTCTCTCTAAATCTCACTAAATATTTTTTTCTTGGTCTTTCAAATAAACCCAATTTGTTTTTTTTTAAAAAAAAAAAATTTAACTAATAAGCGTACATATGCTTTCTTTTTCAGCTTCTTATGTTTAGATATTTTTACTTCAAGTTTCTGATATGTCTTTTTCTATCTCTAAAAACATTTATTTGCTAATTACCATTTGCTGTTAGTTTATATACTTATTTGTTTGTTAAGGAAATTTTCACTATCATTTTATATTTCTATTTAAGGGCTGTGTCCAGACCAATTTGATTTAGCTTCCCAAATTTTAAATATATAGTAAGAAGAGACAAAAAGTGAAACATATAGAATAGTGAGTATAAATTCAGCCAAAGAATATTCTGTGACAGATACAAGGTTGGGGATGTTTGCCTATCTATTTTTATGTGCATGGAAATTATTGCTAATTCACCCACCCCCTCCATAACACGCAACACACATAACACAAGCACTTTGTTTAATGGGTTAAGAGAAAACGCAAAATACGCAATCATGCTCGAACAGGTCACCACTCACAAATGCCAAAAATAAATATTACTAATAAATAATAATATTATTTCGGTTTTAGAACTTTATCAATCAATGGGACCAACAACAACATACCCAGTGTATACCATAAGTGGGGAATAAGACTATTTGACGGAAACATCAAATGTTGCGTCATTAAAAGTGCTCAAATATATTAGCTTCTCGCTTGAGTGATATTTTGATTGAATAATCTTTCAATAGAAAAATAATAATTTTGTAAGAGAAATAATAAAAGATATATAATTTTTTCTAATACAAACTAAAGAAAAATTATTTTTCACCTATTTTTAGTAGTTTTCCGTGACTATTAAGATAATGCAGTCAGCAATCTAAGTCTAACATGTAAAGATATTATATGATTCTAAAGAATAAAGTTCAAAACAAAGTATTCCACGATACTTTTTAATTAAGCTTAGCATTAGCTAGGGTGGCAACAGGGCGGGTTTTACTCTACGCGGGGCGGGGCAGGTTAAAGCCATTTGCGGGGAGGGTGGGTTGGGACAAATTTTTTTAAAATTTTGGCGGGGCGGGACGGATTGCGGGTTTATTTAATTTTTTTTTTACAAATCCTTCTAGAACCCGTTTTAAAATATTTATAACTAGTCAATTTAATTATGTTATGTACTTTATCACTTTTACATTATATATAAAAGACTTAATTTTATAACAAACTTATGCATATGGGTATGTATAAAATCTATCATTAAAATAATAAAATTATTGCCCAAACTACTATGATAATTTACCTAAGATAAAGTGATTAATACTTGAGAAAGTCGTTAATTAATTCATAAAATTAACAAAAAAAAAATAAAAATAATATAGCGGGCGGGGCGGGACAGGGCGGGTTGAGAAGTGGCAAAAATGCTATGCGGGGCGGGGCGGGTTTAACTTTTGCGGGTTAAGATTCAACCCGCCCCGCACCGCTGCCATCTCTAGCATTAGCTATGGAGTTGGAGGACATGGAAGCACCAAATTAAGAATATCAGTATTATTACTAATAATAATAATAATAATAATAATAATAATAATAATAATATTCCTTCCGTCCCATTTTGTTTGTCATAGTTCGGATTTCGATAGTCAAACGAGTCTATCTTTGACCGTAATTTTTATATATTTCTTTTAAATATTTTGAGTTTTAATTTATTGTCACTTATAGTATTTTTTATATAGTTTTCAAATATGTAAATTTTATTTTAAAAAAATTAAAGATTTTATATTCTAATCTACTGACTCTTGAAATAATAATTATGATTTAAAAAAATGGGACGGAAGGAGTAGTATTGAGGTTGATTAAATATGTAAATGAGACAAACAGAGTAAAATTACGACTATGCCCTTCTGTTACACTCTCCTTAATAGTTGCTATTGCTGCTGGTACTAGTACGTACTCAGTGCTAGCTAGCTCCCAAAAAAAAAAAATGTTTGTGTTGAATTTCATGATGCAGAGAAGAGGGCTCATGGCACCACAACCAAGATTGAGAGATCATTTTGCAGCTTTACGCCAAAGAGTTTGGGTTTTGCTCGTAACAGCTTATGTTTTTGTTGGCCTTACGCTCACTCGAGAACATATAGCAGAACATGTGATAATGAAAGCGGCAGAAAAAATCGTTGTATATACCGTGTCAACGGCTTGGTCATGGTCAACACAAAAGGTTCTAACTCAACTACTCTAACTTGATACGTTGTTTGTTGTTGTTGTTGTAGTATGTGGATAACACTTGGTATGTTGTTATGTTTCCAAAAATGTTTTTCTTTAGCCGAGGTTCTATCGAAAATAGCCTCTCCACTATAGTGGGGGTAAGGTTTGCGTACATCTCACCCTTTCCAGACTCCACCTTGGTGGGATATCATTAGGTATGGTCGATAGAACTTCATAGGAAAATCGAGGCAGCTCTTAATCAGTTGTGCAATGCAAAAGAGGTCTCAAAGTGGATTTTATGCAGAAAACAAAAGTTGTTTATCTTGTGCATGTTTGATTGTTTAGCTTGAAAGGTTTCGAACCAAATTTCAACATTAATACTCCAACAAAGACTTGCTATTGTCCAACTTTTCGTTAAAAAAGTGATAGTAATACCACTGCTCTCTGCTTGGTTGATTATTTTCAAACAGAAATCTATGAAACTATTTTAGTATCTGATCCGGGAGGTGGTAATTTTGATGTACCAATCACTGAAGACAGAGATGGTGCCCTTAAGGCAACCTTGTCCTCTCTAATTGTGATCTAGATGAGCTCGCCACAGAAACAAACATAACAAGGTTCATGATAATCATTGGTGTGCTTCAATGAACCATATAACTGGCACTAGTGTTGCTAGCGCGTGTGGTACTACTGGTTTCTTGTGGATATGCAATAGGACATGCCAACTAGTGGCCTTTTCCCCCTTAGAAGTCGGTATCACTACAACTAGTATAAGAACGTCTTTGCTTGTGGGATTTTATGACTCGAACCTTAAAGACATGGTTCTCATTGGGGATCTGGTATTGTTATGAATCAACCTACACCCAATGGAACTAGCTGAGAAGAGCTATTGGGCTGAGGGGTAGTAATTGGGCTAGGAAGCCTTCTCCAAAGTTAATTTGGGATCCAGACTAGTGGGCTCGTAAAAGAAATACAAATTGGTGCAAGCATGAACTGAAAAAAGGGACAAAGATTCAGCAAATAGGGATTATGCCAATTATGTATTGCCTTGGCAAAGTCTGTTATCCTCTCACCCCCAATTCTTCTAAGTCTCCTCACCACATTCTTCTAACTTATCATCTCCTTTCCCTCTCTATCCTTAGTTACTTGGTTATCTTAGTTTTCCATTGTGGTTCCGCAATTTGAACTGCAGAGTTGGCTGCTTGAATTTTTTAACCGAATTGTAGAGTTCTGCAATTTGAATTGTTGAGTTGGCTGCAATTCAGTCTTACTTGTATAGTTAAATGTTGGCTACAGTTACAGTATGTTGTTGTGGTTTTCTTAACTTGTGTTGTTCTTAATTTTTCCCAAATGATAGGAGATCTCTGGTGGGGTGTTACTGGATCATGAAGCTTTTGGAATAGAATATAAGAAGATGATGGCAGATTTTAAGGTTTTTGTATATGAACCAGTGGACAATTTTTATGGGAGGGGAGACACTTTTTTAAAGAATCTCATGGAGTCTCCCTTTCGGACTCTAGATCCATTAAAGGCCAACTTGTACATCGTTGATTTCCCATTTGACAGGCTGTTTTCGTTGGCGAAAAGCGATGAATATGCCTATGAACGGGTAAAGAAATACATTGATGTATTCATGGAGTCATCCCCGTATTGGGGAACTACGCTGGGAGCAAATCATGTCTTTCTAGGCTGCTTTGATAAAGGAATTGAAGTCACCAAACTGGTGCCAATGTTGTCCTATCCTTCGATTCGTTTTTTCTGCTCCTCAAGCCCTGATTATAATCCACAGAGGGATGTGTTAGTTCCCAAGTTCGTTCCAGTTCACTGGACTCAATGGGGAGGTCGTTTAGAAGACAAGTAAGTTCTTTAATTTTCATGTATGTTTCTCCTGCTAGTTTTACTTAATTGTGAGTTGACTGTAACAAATAAACCTGCCAATAAGGAGGATACAAGGCAGACTATGGGCATCAGCAAAGATGAAGTGCTAAGAGTGTTGGAACTAAACAACCAAATAAACAGTTATCTGGATATGTGTAAGAACATCAGGGGTGATGTGGATTAGAAAATGGATGCACTAGACTAGGAGAAGTGGTTAATATAAGTGTTCAGGGAATATGTTACTAGTACGTTTTAGGCTTAGTTGTTGCTATTTTGGCATTTCTCTCTCATCTCATACTCTGCTTCTGTTTTCCCATCTCCTTCTTAATTTCCTCTTCTCCTGTTGCAATTGTTATTCAATTTCCTTGTAATTCCTCTATTAGTATTAACAGATATATGTTCCTTAGTTATACTATTATGTTGTATTGGTTACACTGACTAATTATTTGTGCAGAAAAATACTGGGCTTTTTATCTGGAAACAGGAGTACTAAAGCAGCAGAAGGATTGTTCTCTGTGTTAGGGAGTGATCTCATTGACATTCAATCCGTAGATATTGGCAGGGCAAAGTTCTGTTTTTTCACCGCTGGGCCTTCGGGGCATGTTTCTACCCCCCGAATAGTGGAAGCAATATACTATGGCTGTGTTCCCGGTAAACAACCCCTACCCCCTTTCTCCATCTACTATAATGCTGGTTTGTCAAAGTTTGCAGTGCATGCATGTCAGTTTTGTGCTTCTCCACGTTTTTCTTGTTTCATCCAGTCATCTTGTTGGCTGTTGCCATTGTAATCCAACTGCTGGAAAGTTCTTGCTTCTAAGACTTACCACCAGCTGATTTACTAGTGTAGGGATGACACAACAAGATTAATAAAGCTGGTATCTCTTTATGGTCATTAGGTGATTGATGCAAGTCTATGCCCCGCATTCTTCAATGTCACTGCATATTTTGCTTATAAATTAACAAGTCAAAGGGTCACTTATAACAGAGGCCTTTGTGCGAGATTGGACAAATATAATATTTCATTATAAAGCTTCGTGTTGACATGAGCTAGTGGAGTTAAAATTTCGAAGTTATTGGGTGTCTGTAATGAGAGAATCTTGAATAGCCTGGAATATTTCTATATCATGTTTCTGACGATGCTGATATTCATTTATGGTGCTAGTGGACAAAGGTAGCAATTTATAGGAAAGCACAATAAGTCATGGAAAGTCTTCACAATGTAAAAGGAAAATCCAGCCTATTAGATGTGCGGTGGTGTGTCTTTCTGAAACTTTTGAACAGTTGTGAGGTGCTCATTGGGTATTAATATTCAAATATATATGTACTAATGCATGAATTCTTTAGCTTCTATTAGGCGTAGAGGGATATGGTCCGTACTCCATTTTGCTCCTTCCTTTGAAGATCTGCTTGCTAAGAACCTGAAAATTCCATGTGACGTCCTGGTATAGTGGGCTATTCGCCCTGCTGGGTTTGGGTTAATTGCCATGTGAGATTATTTGAAGGAACCTATTAGTTATTCTTCGCTGTTGTATGTAAAGTCGCTATTGCCAGTCTGGTTGAAGTAGATAAGTTTTAACCTGTTTGTACCAGTACCCCATCAAGTTGCAAGAGATAGTTTGAGTACTGGTGGGCTTTGTGAAGGTAAATGCTAGATGTCTGTAAACTGACAAAGATAGAGTGAAATAGGAAAATTTATTCTACACATTTGCTCTGTTTGTATACTTTTTGATATTCTGCAGAAGTGAAGTGCTGAGGTTTGTCAATTTAGGTGGTACGTTTGCGGTATCTTGTAAATTAGGTGTAGTCAACCTACAGTAATGGTAATCTGCAAGATAGAGTGGTAACCTGTTAGTAATTAAATTATATTGATAGTGTAAAACATTTTACAATGTGTTTGCATATTATCAAAGCCTCTTATGTTTTCACATATTGTCGAAACCTCTATGATTTTGGTATAGATTTAAGTAGCTTTCTTCTACAAACGAGTAGTGTCATGTCATCTGTCCAGTAGTTTTTCTTTCTTTTGTATTTTACTGTTCGTGCCTATTTTTTTGTGGTTGTCTTGGTGACGTCATACCTCATTTCGATGACTATTCCCTTGGTACAACACCTTTTCCTGGCGACTATTCCATCATCTTTTTGGTGACGGTTTCTACGGAATTGCGTTTCTCGGTGGCAGGTTCTACATCTTTTGCCTTTCTCAATGTTCTGACCATTCTTCTACCTACTTTTTAAGGAAAACAATCCCTTTGAACATTGTTGTTATAGCTCTGAGAAAAGTGTCTTCCTTTGTTTTTCTTGCTATCTGAGATTGGACGCCGAGTTCCTACTCGACATAGAGATTCCTGTTACTATTTAGGCCATGCCCTCTTCACTTCTTCTCCTTAGTACTATCAGAATTTGGGTATTGAATTCCTCCTTCATACATTAAAATTCTTGTCATTGTTTCGAGAAAGTCTTATTCGCTTCTTGTTCATCATGCTATCAGAGTTAATTTTCAAGTTCATCCTTTGGTCACTGAATATCCAATTAATTCTCTACAAACAAAGCATTCTTTTTCTCCTCAAACTCTCAATCACAACGTTACCTGGTTAGACTAATTATACGGCAACAAGGAGGAGAAAAGCTAATTTTATACTATTTTCATGTTTCTATTTATGAATTCAAGTTGTTTCATCACCTAGAATTTGAGGGGTCTGTCTAAAGTCAGGAAAATTAATAATATTATGTGTCCATAAAATATTTTGTATGCTATATTCTTGTCACTTCCTTTATTTCAGGAAATTGAACTATTCTTCATATGTGCAGTGATAGTTAAATCTGGAAATGAAGAATTTCCGTTCAGTAGCATACTTGCATGGGACAAGTTTTCAGTTATACTGAATGAATCGAATCTTGAGACGATAAAGGAGATTGTTAAGTCTAAAAAGAAGTCCAAGGAACTGTATAACAATTTGATGAAGGTACTGAAAACAAGAAGAAAAATTGACTCTTAACTTTTTCTTGCTTTATTCCAGTGGGAAATCCTTAAGTGAACTGAAAAATGATGCAGGTGCAAAAACACTTTAGATGGAATATACCGCCCACTGAACAAGATGCTTTCCACATAACAATGTTCGAGTTATGGAAGCGCAGCGAATTATTGAACTACTGGTATCCACATATGCTCTAGTGTTGTTATTCACTGCAGTACACGTAGTACATACTGAAAGGATGGAAGCAGAGTAAATGTTTACATACGAGAAGTCTCAGTTATATACAATACTCGTTAATGTCAAACATTTTAGTCTTTTCTGTATTATGTAGGCATACATTTTAGTCTTTTCTGTATTATGTAGGCATAGGCTTTATCCTAATATGTACTTGCTATTTCTCCCTCTTCACTATTCATCACCAATCTTCTTGAGTTGGCTACTGTGTCCTTGCAGAAGGAACCATCTTCCTTCCTTGGAACTTCATGGCCTTGAGTTGGCCTAGGTCAATGCAGGACTCAGCTCTGCATTGAGTCCTGCCCAAAGCTAATAACTTTTATAGTGGTACCCCAACCGGAGTGGAAAAGGCATCCTCCAATTGAAGGATGCACTAGGTAATACCCCATCTGGTTTCCTCAAAATTCGTAAGAAGGATAGCTCCGAAAGCTCAAGTGCACAAGCCAACTCATGGATTTTCTTAATAGGCATCTTATACTCACTTCCAAAGCCAACAGATACCACTGACTTGGAACTTTGCGTCCAGCCATCTAGAAATATGAAAGCATTCTGAATCTGTTTCTGGGTGAGTCCCAGTTCTGAGTGTTGGTGGAAGTACGTCAATTTGTAAAACTGGTCTCCGATAGAGATCCTCTATTACATTAACGTAAATCCTTCAAACTCATTGCAACTTCTCAGTAGTACAAATTACATCCCTCCACGATTTTGGCTATACGTTGGCCACTGGACTGGACACACCAGATGCTTCAGGACAGTGAGTGTTGCGCAACATTGTTTGTGCATAATAAGGCCACAGGCAACCAGAGAATGGAAGTTGAACCAAGGTGGAGAATGTACAAAATATTCGGGGCTGGTACGTAAGGTCCAATTTTTAAGTTCAACAGGTGGTCCCAGGTAAGCTAACATTTGAGGCTGTGTACACACTAAAGAAGGCAGTGGACACACCATACTTAGCAGCTATTTCTGGCATCCAGAAAGGAGCAAAGTCGATTAGTATCAACTTTGGCAAATTCTCTTGCACCAACTCTTCGAATGATGATGCTAATTGTCGTATGCCTTTTTCAAGTATTATAGTTCCTAGGGTTGAAGTTTAACTGTGGCCTCACAATCCTCCGGCAGGCCATCTACCGATGGCAATGGGATCTCCAGCAGCTTTATTCTATCTGCTAAATGTAGAGGAACAGGGGGCAATCGCAGCAGGTTCTTTGGGGTGGAAACAAAGGAAATGGGTATCCCCTTTTGCTGCTAGTTTCTTTGAAAATTCACTGCAGCATGTGACCAAATGCTAACCATGGGAAACATCATCACATGTAGGT
Source organism: Petunia secreta (assembly GCA_029990175.1). Taxonomy (NCBI): domain Eukaryota; kingdom Viridiplantae; phylum Streptophyta; class Magnoliopsida; order Solanales; family Solanaceae; genus Petunia; species Petunia secreta. The sequence goes on along the minus strand of JARKIP010000028.1, from coordinate 5,051,869 downwards.
TTTAGCCATGGCGATCCTTTTGAAGGACAAGCTAGCTGTTAGTAGAAAGCTGCCAATACGATAATTTGGCACCTTAATAGGATAATGTCCTTGATTTACTTGACCTTTAAATACAAAGGAGAGACCAATAACATGCTTCACATGATAATATCTTTGACCAGGAGTCAGGACTGCTCAAGTTATGAAGTGTCGGTCTTTTGAGTCTCATATGTACAATCTTTAAGTGTCCCGCTATTTCAGCAGGTTAGTTTCTGCAAATTGATGTGATTAGTAGTTCCTTGCGCACTTTTATGTTTGGTTCAGATTGTTCATTTTTGTTTCTTAGATTAGAAGCTTCAAGGAATTAGTTCACGATAGCTTAATACCTTCTTTCTTGCTTCCCTTTCGTGTTTGGAGCATCGATCAAAGCACTTTGATTGCTCTTACAAGTAAATTCACAAAAGAGTTCCCATATGTATGATTATGTGGTGCTTGGTTACCAAAAACGTCCAAGGAAAATATATTTTCCATCAGAAGAGGGAAATGACGTCCATTGTTTAGTAGTGAAAAACTCTCCTTCATGAATATCTCAACTCCTACTGTGCGTTACTTGCTTCAAACCACCTTTAGACATTATTATCAACCTTTAACACTTAAAATTTCATAAAAAGGAATAATGCAAATCACGATATGATTGACGACACTATTTTCAGTCTTTAAGAAATATTTTACTGTACTTGGAAAAACTAACTTTTAATCGCTAATCAAATGCTGACATTTTCTTTTAAGTGTTTTCCCAAATTACATTTTCCATTCATACCAAGCACATAACTTTTACTTTTAACATGTCCTTCGATAAATGTGATCAAGTAAAACTTGTCCAATCTTGTGTAACCAACCACACGTTAACATCCGTATATGTGTGTGTGACACCCTTCTTGTCAATAATTGGACTTTAGCAACCCAATATACACATTGTTGGGTTTATAGGCTTATAGTTATAGCTATTCTATAAAGCATACCCTTCACTATTGTGTATCATTTCGTTCTCCTGTAACAAATCTCCTTTCGACTTTATTCTTCTAATCTTGGTCTGATATAAGTGCATTCATAACGCCTAGACCATTAAGTTGGAGTGAGTTGCAAAAATGAACAATCCAAATCCAAATTGTTGAGGTAACATAACAATTCTAAGTGCCATCTGTTTGATCCCTATCTTCATTAGTACTATCTTGATTTCATAATTTGTATGTTAGACTATTTTCAGTCGGACATTCCGTCAAGCAAGACTAGTGATTTACTCCCTCCGTCCTATTTTATTTGTCATAGCTTGACTTGGCCCAAAGTTTAATAAAGATAGGAAGACTTTAGAACTTGTGGTCTAAAATGAGACTAAGATGTTTGTGTGGCTACAAATGAGTCAAAAAGTAAGTTTAGAGTTGAATTGTTTTCAAATTTAGAAATATGACAATCTTTTTTGACAGACTAATAAAGAAAGTATGACAAATAAAATGGGACAGAGGGAGTAATTAGTATTTGACTTAAGTGTCAGTTGTCTCTTTTGAAGCTCAAATTTTAGCTCCCTTAGTCACGCATACTTGCATAGAGATCTTCTCTATTCCATTTGTTCAGTTCTTTAGAATGGTGTTCTTTGAGTGCAATTGAGTGGTATCAACTAGTAGTTATTAAGTCAACTGATATGGTATCTGACCGAAAAATTCAGGGTTGCACTGGTCTGAACTGATGCATTACTTCGAGTGGTAATACTCAATCTCAAAATGTTAGGACAATGCACTTTTTAGGTTGCACAATATATAACTTTGTCGTGAGCTTTCCTTAAATTTCTTTGTGAATGGGAAAAAGAACCTCAGGCTGGTTAATACTGGCATCTATCTTTTTTTATCTTTTATATTTGCTTTCCGATGGAGATTGCTCTTCTTGCATGTGTATAACATGGTTGAGTAGAATAAAGAGATTAAATTACTCAACGAAGCAATATCCAGTGTTTAAGAAATTGTACAACTTGCAAATTTAGCTATTTGGTTATTGGAATATGAAGTACCCTTCAAAAGAATGTTTTTCTTCATTTCTGGTTAAAACTGTTGTTGTTCTGGTGAAAACTGTGCAGGTTTACGTGTCAAAAGGTTTTAAGTTTCAAGTGTGCTCCTGAAAAAGTTATAAGTTTCTGTTATTGCCTGCTGGTAGTGCTGTGATATAAGTATATTCATTACGCCTAGATCTTTAAGTAGGAGTGAGTTAGTTGCAAAAGAGTTGGCTTTTCCTGTTGTTGAAATAGTAGCTACTTATTTTTAGTTCTGTGTGAGGAGACTTCCCCAATAAAACACCATTACATGCTAAGCTAATAGGATTTCTGTGGAATGATATCCAGCTAGTTGATAAGCATAACATATGCACCAAAGTGTTTGGAGAGTATGTGAAAATGTTGTCTAGTAGGAGCGTAAAACTACAAGAACATACCATATACATGTCATCATAAAATATTTGTATTACCTATAACAGAAAACATATACATGGCCAAAGTGCTTGTCTATAAAAATGAGGGAGTGAAATGTCATGATTGAAAATATGAATAAAGCTATGGACAGGCTCGCTTATAATTTGATTGTGAGGCTTTTCTTTTCCATTCTTCTACAGATGTAGACATGTGGCATTAGTTCAAAATCCACTCCTATGATGTGTCGTGGAACACCTGGAAGCTCTCTTTGTAATGCATGTGGACTCAGCTGAGCCAAAAAGGTTAGTATTGAATTGAAATTTCTACTCATTTATGGTTTTTATTTGGATGTTAAAAGCTATAATTAACGCCTCTCGATTTTTTCTCCATGATCAATATTATTTTTATTAGTTCCAACCACTTCACATTTTATTGATCGAGTGGATAACAATGTGTTCCCTGAGCTTTACTGGAGAACACTACTTTATTTTATGAACTAGATTAGGGAAGAAGTGATTTTATGAAACTAGTATACGGTATGACCATATCCTAAGCTGAAAATAAAAAACTATTTTTTTATCCTTAAATTTCTATCCAAACAGATAGAGTGACCCTTACCATAACCTAGGGTTCAATACTATAAAAGCAAGTACAGTATCTGTCTGGTAGTGCTGTGATTTGAACTCGTGACGTGTGCCTAAGTCACACATCACGAGCTGAGCTCTTACCACTAGACCAAAGCCCTTGAGATTGTTGTTCTGGCGTGTGTATAAACAATTCAAAACATGGTTTAGTGGAATAAAGAGAGGAAAATACTAACAGAGCATTTTTTGGTGTTTAAGAAGTTCTACAATCTTACAAATTTAAGCTATTTGGTTATTGGAGTATGAACTACTGTTCAAAAGAGTTATTTCCCCATTTCTGGTGAAACTTCTGCATGTTTACCTATCAAAAAAGAAAACTTCTAAAGATTGGAAGTGCGCTCCTGGAAGCTATAAAAAGAAAAAGAAGCAAGCTCCTAAATTTCTGTTTTACTTCAATCGTATTGGACGGAGAGTACAATATGTTTCTTTTTCCTTTTGGAATTTATATCCTTTCACTAGTAGATTATCTGAAAATTATCAGAAACTTTTTTTCACACGTGTGAGATTTCGGACTTATTCAAATCGATATTTAGGAAAGCAGAATATTTTTGTGTTAGAGTTGCACTGAGTTTGAATTGTTTAGATTGCAGGCGAATTTGTAAATGTACGAGATGCTGTACGAAATGTCACTGGTTGTTTGCTGATAACCTCTGGGCAGCAAAGGCGTTAAATGGTGTTGTCAGCAGAAACAGTTCTCCTTTGGCATCTGAAAGTAGTACTAGTCCCTCTGGCCAAATGAAGGAATCTCCTTTTGGATTTGATCGGCCTAGTGGTGTCTCACATGGTAACAATCAGAATACTGTGTTAACACGATCTTTTGATAATCCTGTATTTTCCGATAACACAGATCCCATCACCAGGGCTGTGGTCATAGCAGGTGAACTGCTGAACAATGAACGCTAAGTTTTTCTTCAATTTTGATACACCTTTATTAATCGCTTCCGGTTGCTTTGGCTATTAGACACGACCTGGAGTAAACCAAAGAGGTATTTTTGATGTCAGCAACGGATCTAATTCAGTTAAATGCGGCATAGAACTTGGAACTTACTCTACTTCGCATGCACTTAATACATTTATCCTCTTACAGAACGTAATTGTGAGGGTCGACTCTTAATATGATGTTTATGAACATTTACTTTGCCTTGACTGTCCAAATGATCATTATAGAGTTGAATATAAGAGTATCTAACATTATCTCGAAGACCAAGTAGAAACTTCTTGGTTATATTCATCAGCTTTGTTGCATTGTTCTATTGCTTGCAGTGGAAACAGATCTGCGATTGTGACAAATACTACTGTGGAGATCATGATTTCTGAAAATGTTATCAGCTCTGTGTATGGGGAGAATGGGAGCAACTTGGCTCGTCTAAGACAGGTAAATTAGCATTTTCCTTCTACTAATTGGTGCTGGGAAGTGCATAAGATAGTTCAAAAGTCTACCTTGACTTCTAGTTGAAGATTGAAAAAGCAATAATGCTGAATCATGTAAACTCCTATTTCTCTTGTATTGTATCTCCTTCCTTTTTCCTCCGGTGTTTAATCTTTCTGCTGCACGAAATCAGATTTCAGGGGCAAACGTCATGGTACACGAGCCCCGTACTGGAAAACTGGCATGGTTTTTGTAATCTCCGGGACACAAGATGAAACACAGGCTCCCCATAGCCTCCTTCAAGAATTAATACTAACTGGATCACCATGAACTTATTAAGGTATTTAAGGAGCTCCAATTTTGTATACTGAACTAGTAGATCTCTGGCAACAGCAATGTAATTTTTTGTCACGTAGTCATTGATTCATAACATATTTTGTGTGCTATATTATGCGATTGACTCGAGGTATATTGTTGGCTAGGAGACTAAAGACGCAGGTTATATAGTTTTAGGTAATTCACTGGAAATACCTTAGGAAATAAGAAATTCTTTGTTGATGAACCTCATGGTATATCCTGTTGACAATGCATTAACATTTGCGCAAGAATTTATTCTTTATTAATATGAAAGGTATTACTAAGTTAGACTTTTTCTTTTTTCTGCTTGTATCTTCTGTTTACTAGTACTAGTATAGTTTGAGTTGACGTTATCATAACGTGTGTATTTTGCTCTCTCCCTTAAAGTTCAATTCGAATGTATTTTAAAATTTATGTTTGCTCAAAACTCAAAAGTAGTACTCCCTAGTTTAGCATGATTTTTTTTTTCATTATTTAGCATGAAAATTTCAAGTCGTTCAAAATGATAAAAAGAAACACGTAATTTAGCATGAAAATTTCAAGTCGTTAAAGATGAACGTAATTTAGCATGAGAATCCAACGGATCTCTTTATTGGAATTTCATATTGTGAATAACATTAATACCCCAACTTAGGGTAACCATTAAGGGTCGTTTGGCTTGCGGAATTTTAAAAAAAAATGAAAAGATATTCTACAAATTCAAAATTATAATTCTATATGTGATAGAATAATACCATAAATTTAATATAAAAATTGTCTCAATTTTATTCCACCAACCAAACATATGATAAATATAGTCTGAAGTTTATTCCCGAAATTATTAATCCAATAACAACAACCAAACTACCTCTAAAAATTCAGATTTTATAACCGTCATCACAATAATCTTTTAGACAATAATAATGTAATAAAACAAAATTCCTCTAGAGATTAGAAGAAGCCTACGTCAGTCACAACAGAATATGGAATAGATATAGAACCATCCTATAAACATGCCAGGAACAAAAAAATAAAATTATGGAAACAAAGTACTAATAAATCTTTTACTAAATATTTATAGAAGTAAATATAATAATAATTATTATTATTAATTATTATTATTATTATTATTATAAAAGGTACTAATGTACAGTGTAAAATTGGAATATCAAATGGGTCAAACCTAAGTAGTGTCAATTTTTTCGATTTGACTTGTTTTATCAGCAAGGCTCCTAAGTATTTTAAGTATTTTAGTAGTAGTGAGCATTTGTTTAGAAAAAAAACATGAATTTAATTGAGATACGAGTTTATTCAGTGTAATAATTTACAAAATCTTTGTTTCTCATGGAGGCAGCTGGTACTGGTTGTGGAGCTTACGATCAGGTTTTACTGTCGTTTCAAGGCGAAATTTATGTTTTCGATGCCGTTTCACCTGAAAAGGTTGGTGGCCTTCTTTTAAATTGACATTTTACATAATCTTAATTAGTAGCTAATTAAACAAACTTTGAGTTACAGGTTCAGGCTGTATTGTTGTTATTAGGAGAATCCCAAGTACCTGCTACTACTGACTATGTGCGTCCCCCACAAAGCCCACAGGCTACAGGTGACTTTCCTGATAGATTGAATCGACCTGCTAGTCGTAAAAGGATTCGTTATAGTGTGCGCCAGGAAGCTGCTAGGAGGTAATTAAGCTCCATCTTTTGACTTCCCCATAAATCACCATTACATGAATGCTAGTACGATTTTTGTCGAATGTGCTAATATTCATCAATGCGATATATTGATATGCACCGAAATGTTTGCAACATATGTGAAAAATGCTATCTAATAGAAGAAGAAAAATACTCTTAACATACCATATACATGCCATCGACAATAATATAAATACATTCCCTAGAAAAGCCATATATATGATCAAAGTGCTTGTCTCAAAAAGTGAGGGAGTGAAGGTGTCATGATTGACAATATGGATAAAGCTATGGGGCAGGCTCGCTTATTAAAAGGAGAAAAATAGACTTTTGTCATAGAGTACACCTGAGGTGCACACACTTTTTCATATCTAAGGCTACTCGTTGCTTCAATGTGAATATGACATTTCTTCATGCCCTGACTGGCTGGACACTGGACAAAGTTTCTATTAACAAAGTTCTCACTTGTTCTTTTCCTTTAGGTCTGTGCTTAACAAATGTTAGTTACAGCATTTCCTTAAGGAATACACAGCACCCTATAAAATTTCTATTATGATGGAACAATACTGCAATGGGGTGACGCGGAATTATAACGGGATACTTGTGGTGAAAACTGCCCTATACTGGGTGGGGTGTAGTAATCTTTAAATATTGACCTAACCTCCTGCTAGACAGGCCTTATATTCCATGGATGCAAACGTCTCTCAGCCTTGCTGACTTGACAGCACACGCCACGGCTGGCTCTACAGTAGTGCATCATAATACAAAACCTGGAACATTGCTCCTTTGGCATAAATGATGGAGAACACATGATATAATAGAGCACTAAAATTATTTTTCTGTATGATTGTTCAGTGGAACTTGGGAGGAGCCTGATTGCATCTTAGAATTTAACATTTCCTTGGAAGTACTTTACGTCTCGTGACTGTTCTCCACTTAGTGCCTGTAGGATTGATTCATTTGTTCAGTAAATTTATTGAGCTAGTTTTTGTAATATATAGCGTATTGAACAGATAGGATATTCTACTGGCTCTTCTCTCCTAATTCCTATATCATGCATCAGTAACTGACTGGGGCATATATTAGTTTTAGAAAGCCTCCTCTGACCTATTCAAGTGGAGCAACTGTTGCTAAAGGATGTCTATAGTGACATCTGAGAATGCAAGTTATGCAGCTATCCTGGATAATACGTTAGTTCTTTCTCTAGTTAATGGGACTTACTTTGTGTTTCCTATTTCTTTCTTGTACTTCTCGAGGGAGGTTATTGGATCCTGTTAAGTTTTTCTAAGTTTTAAATTTCAGTCCTTGTTTTTTGTTATAGGTGAGGTTAAAATTTTATATTTGTGTCAGCATTAAGAGTGTGCTATCATGTACAACAAAAGAAGTTCTCACAGATTGTGTAGAGAACTAATGAAGTCAATCATGGTCTCATCATCTTGAGTATTATGTACATTTGCCATGTTGCTCCAAAAAGAAAGTGAAGTAACAGTGTAACTTAAGACAATTAACATTCTCCTTTTTGTCATAAAAAATTCTGCAGTTTCTCTCTCTCTCCAGATGACCACCAAATTGTTGCTAGAATTGTATTCCATACTCTTGAATGAATGCCCCTTAGCCCCCTCTTGTGCAAGCTATGTAGGAGCTCAAGTTCACCTATAGGCATTGTCCATTTTACACCCAAAATGCTAAAATAACACGTCCCGCAATTGTGCAGTAATTTTGCAATGCAGAAATAGATGGTTTGTGTCCTCTGGTCGCTCTTTACACGGAGCATCTACTGCAAATTTGCATCCCTCTTCTTTGCAGATTAGATTGGGTCAGACATGCATTTTTGTCTACTAACCAGGTGAAGAACTGAACTTTGTAAGGGGCAGAACTTTGCCAAACTTTTCTCTAAGGCCAAAATGGTGGCCTGCAAATTGTGCAAAAGTTGGCATGATTCGGCTCCTTGTTATATTTTCATCATGCTGTTTTAGCAGGCGCACGTAGGAGTTTTCATAAGTTGTGTTGGTAAGCGAGCAATTTTTTTAGATTTAGGCCAATAGGTTTAGTTCGTCTTTACTTGGTAGGAATCTTTGCTTGACATCTATTGTTTCAAGAAATATAATAAAAAAACTTAAAGAAAAGGTTTAAAAACACGCCAACAGAGGGGTTCAAACTTCAGATCTCTGGGTAAACACTCAAGCAGTTCACCAACGAGCTTGCAAGACCTGTTGATTCATGTGGTGTCATTTGCTACATTTTTTTTGAGAAAGGTAACAATAAAGTTGTGTCATTTGATACATTTATACGCATATTATTGTTATATATACATATTTAGCAAAACTTTTCTATCCAGTGGTGTCGAATGCACCACTATGGTCAATTTAAATCCGCCCCTGGGTTTTAGTTGAAGTTTCTAAAAAATGATTATGGTTTAATCGAAGGCTTTTTCATGATTCATGTTCTGCATCACACCTGATATGTGCTATGTTTCAGAATGCAGCGTGAGAAGGGTCGGTTTACATCTTCCAAGCCAGTATCTGATGAAGCAGGTTCCTCTTCTGCAGATTGGAATGAAGGGTCTGGTCAAGAAGAGAAGGAAACATTGTGAGTGTCCAACTTCTGTAGTAGCTTAGTTTTAAATGAATTATAATATAATTCCCACTCATACACATTTCCTAATCAAGGAGCCAGCCAAAAAATGACTTTTCCAACTTTGTTCCCTTAGTGACTCGAACACCCCAACCTCATGGTTGGAGGTTGGGGCTCTTACCTCTAGGATTTTCCCTTCCTTCTCTGTTGTTTAGTTGTTCAGTTTTATGTCATTGAATTCGATGTTGATCTCTTTAGATCAGGATTGAACTTTACATGATGTCAAAGTTCATAGGTTACTTATCACTATCACATAAAATATGCTTGACATATCTCTGACCTCATTTTTGTCAATTTAATTCTGAAATTTCTCTCTCCCATTCCTCGGTAGATGTAGACATTGCGGCATTAGTTCGAAATCCACTCCCCAGATGCGTTGTGGACCAGCTGGCCCAAGGTCTCTTTGTAATGCATGTGGGCTTGTGTGGGCCAAAAAGGTTAGTATTGAGTTGAAATTTCTGCTCATCTATGGTCTTTGATTGGATACTAACATCCATGATCAATATTATTTTTTATTAGTTCCTACCCGTTCACATTTTTATTGGCCAAGGGGATAAAATGAGTTTCCTGACCTTTTCTGGATGACATTACTTGATTTTATGAAACTGGATTAGGGAGGAAGGTGTCAAGATGATTATTTTTTCAATAACTGATATATGAAGCGTCTATTTAACTTTTGCCTATCATCTGGAATTCATTATACATGAGTTGCATGGCTGTTTATATGATTTAATTAATTAATTTCTATTTAAGATAATGATTTTGGTGAAATGTTACAAGATGTATAAGCAGACAATTCTAAACGAAAATATGTTTCTCTAACAAAAGCATCCAGGGTACGATATGGTCCAACACTTACAGGAAAAAAAAAAGGTCGCGCAAGTGTATTGTTGATTACCACATCGGTAGGCTAAGGGGAACTTGGAACTATTTATATGGTTTGGGAAATCCTCCTCCCTTTGAGCTAGCTTTTCGGATTAAGTTAGGCCCAAGGTCCATTTCTTATCATGGTATCCGAGCCAGGCCCAGCTCAGTTCAATGTTTACCGATGTTGTGTCCCCATCTTATATTGTCACACCAGATGTTCATTCCTGGGTGTGCCAGGGGTTTTGAGTACCACATCGGTGGGCTAGGGGAAATTTGGACTCTTTACATGGCTTGGGGAATCCTCCTCCCTTTGAGCTAGCTTTTGGGGTTAAGGCCACAGTCCAGTTCTAATCAATAAAAAGATTTTTATCTCCTTGAAATGCCTTCCTATCATTTATGCTACTGTCTACATGAGAGCCAACAGAGTCACATCCCCTGCTCTATTTCTTAGCGTCCTCCTCCTGAATTTTCACCTTGATAGCATGTTTCTACCTATCCCTTTCAGCACCTGTTGAAGTCCAAACGGATTCCTCAATTAACACCATCACTTGTGTGCAAATCAGAGGGTTTAGCAGCAAATGATTGGCATCCGCTCCCGCCTTTTACAAATTAGTGATAAGTGATGTAGATTCTCCCTCTTTCTCTCAAACCCTCTGTTGTTAGAATGTCTCCTTATATACCTTTCCATATGAAGAAACAGTCATTTCATGGTTCAAAAGTGGGAAAAGTTCATACTCTCTCTTTTTAAGTAGCCTGATGCAGTGAGATGTGGCTGTCAAGACACCTCCTTCTGTTCTCCATGTTCTTCTCGTATGTGCTTGTTCTTTTACAAAAATGTGAGTGTTGAATACAATGGATAATGCCTGGCAATTTGAAGCAAGCTGTCGTGTCTAGGGGCTGAAGCTGAGGAAAGAGCACAAGTAGATCCAGAAAACCTTCCGTTTGTGTATAATTTTTTATTATTGAGAAATCCCCAAGGACCAATGCACTATTCAAAATTCGGTGGATGATGGGCCCTCACTCTACCCTTATCCACTGAAATGCCAAGCTTTTGTCTATGGTAGGGTTCAAATACTTCGTGTATAATTTGTACAGATTGTTAGAAAGAAACTAGGGGTTGAATCAACCAATTTAACTCTTGCTAAGTATCAGTGCATTTAGATTCTGAAGTTTTGTGGTACTTCACGAAATACAAAGTAGTTGTTGAAATGAAGAAGTGACATTGGAGTGTAATGTGATAGAAGGACGTCTACCAAAGTGAGTGGTAAGTTTTATAGAACAGTTGTAAGATATGGGAGAGAATGTTGGACTGCCAAAGTTCAACACATCCACAAGATGAGTGTCGTGGAGATGCAGATGCTAAGATGGAAATGGATGTACCGTTAGAGAAACTTTGAAATGATCACATTCACGAGTAGGTTCAAGTAGCACACGTCGAGGATAAATGAGAGAATGCCGATTCACTATAACTCTCTGTTAGCTCGCCTTGGGCTTTTGGTATTGATTTTTCTGATGGGTGACGAGTTAGTAGCCCCAAGATGTCTTTTTTACATTAGTATCTGATAAAGTGTATGAAACACGATTCTTTTGGGTTTTAACATCACATTGCTCTTCACTTTAGTTAAAGGAAAATTCAATCTCAACATTAAACAGTTTCTCATTTGCAATTTGTTATATGGTCTCAATGAGTGGGAATGATGCGCCTTAGATCTATCTCTGCAGGGAATTTTAAGAGATCTAACTGAAGTTCCAAGCCCTGGAGCTCAGGATCAAACTGTGAAATCTGGTGAACAGGTACATGCTCTCCACTTCGTTTTTGACATAAATTATACTGTTTTGACTGTGGGAGAGGGGGCTTGGATGGGTGTGGAAGGACCTTCAACTTAATTCATCCGTAGGTTAATAGATTTTGTAGAATATATCACAAAAAAAGGTTACTTGATGTTGTTTACTTACTAAACTTAAATGTCTCCGTTTTACAATTTCCCTCATTAGAGCGATGATGAACCTAATGGCTCGGATGCTATGGCTGCTGCTCCTACCATCATTCAGGACGGTGAAAACTCACTGGTGAGTGCTGACAGTATTATCTGCTCAATTTCTTATATTCGGGTTTTCAGTTTTTAATATTCTTTTCTTTTATTATCAGTATTCTGTTTTCATATGGCAATCACCTGGAAGTACATTTTTTAATACTTATAGTTGTTATTCTTCATACCTTTTTCCTTTTTGGCAATTGAACTTGTACGAGTCTTTGTACATAGTGGTATGTTTGCTTCTCCTGCCCATAAGATGGGAAATAAAAACTAACATTTTGCATTTTTGTCATTCATATAAGGCTGTTGTTTTGGATGATTTAATCCATACATGGTGTTGAGGAAATAATTAGGTAAATAAAGTGCTCTCTCTATCCGCTTAAGCTTTTAGATGAGATGGTTACACACTTCAACATGATATCAGAGCCAGGTTCAGCCCAATTATTTGTTTACCGATGTGGGACATTCAACACCCCCCCCCCCACACACACACACAACACACCCCGCGCTCATTCTGAAGTTATTATTCTCCCATATTCATTTTTGTTTGCACTCTTACAAATTTAAGTAATGGAAGTCTATATCAGAGCAATGAAATTTGACATAGTGCACCTACGAACAGCTAGCTTTCGTACATTTTCTTCAATATAACATCTGTTAGCTTGCCCTTTAGGCTTTTGGTAGTAATCCTTATGATATGGGACAAATTTAGTAGCCGCAACATGTCTTTTTTACATTAAAGCCTCTCCACCTTGGTGGGGGTAAGGTGTGCGTACATCTTACCCACCCCAAACCCCACTTGTGGGATAACACTGGGTATGTTGTTGTTAGAATATCTGATAATGTTCATGAAACACGATTCTTTTGGCATTGAATATCACATTGCTCTTCACTTCCATTGTCAAGTTTAAAAGAAAAAATTCAATCTCGAGATGCAGCAGTCATTTCCTTCATTTGCAATTTGCTAAATGGTTTTGATGAGTGAGAATGATGCTTTACTCCTCTTAGATCTCTCTCTGCAGGGAAGTTTAACAGGTCTTTCTAAAGTTCCTACTCCTGGAGCTCACAATCAAAGTGTGAAATCTGGTGAAAAGGTATACTCTCCTCTTCTCTTTGGACAAAAACAAACGTTTTGAGCTGTGGAGGGGGTTCAATGGGTGTGGAAGGACCTTCAAAGCTATTCATGTTTAGTTTAATTTAGATTTGTTACCCAAAAAAAAAAAGGAAAAGACGGTTACTTGAAGTTGTAGTTTGTATACTAAAATTCAATCTCCGTTTTTGCAATTTCCCCCACTAGAGCAATGATGAACCTAATGACTCGGACACTTTGGCTGCTGCTACTATCAGCACTCCATACGGTGACAACCCAGTGGTGGCTGCTGAGCGGTAAGGGAAAATCCTTCTTTGCAATAAGTATGGTAGCAATTAAACCTGTAGTGAAATGAATAATTGAGATTCATATGTGTGCTATGAGCTATCCGCCTAACCTAGATTTTACATAGTAAAATGTTGTATCTTAAAATAGCTTTTCGTTGGTATATGACTACAGATTTAAAAGAGCAGAGCATTGATCATACATCTAATTTTCTGAGCTTGCTTAAGAAAGAATTGCTTACTTTCCTTTGCTTTTAGCTCATTTTGTTTCTCAAAAGTTCACATAATCTGATTTAATTGCATCCTATTTTGGAAATCTGCATCTGATACGGGCTTTTCCTTCCCCTCTATGGTTCATCGAGCGAGTTGGCGGTCTATAAAAGATTATTCATTAGTGGAGAGAATTATGAGTTGCTGATGGACACTTCAAATGAAGCCATGACCTATTAGCCACCGGACCTTTGTTCAAAATGTGGCGCAAAGCATGTAACTGAGCACCTAAATCAAAAATCTTTGTCGGAAAACATGAAGTTTTGCACCATTCTCCTCTTCTTTTTTCTTCTCTTCCTGATTCAAACTCTTTTTTTCGTCATCTTTGACCATTCAAATTCAACTGTAGAACGAGCTTTATTGTTCCAACTCAATGCAGTTTACTTATACACATTTTTGTTCCCAGAATTTTGAGAAGGCTTCAATCTTTGCTGATGATGATAAGTGCCCCGAACTTTGCAGAAAATTTTTATTCACATGCGCTGTCAGGTGGTCAAAATTCAAGTAATCCGAAGCCTCTCACTGTATTTTTGTTCTTTTAAGTGGTGTTGATGAAGCATTTGAGATTGTAAATTTGTGTGTTCTGCAGTTACTTCCCAGGATATGCCTAAGAATGACTCAGTGGTTTGATGGAGGAAAGAAGAAAAATCAAGAAGAAGCTTCTCTTTCTGCGGCATTGTGGTCACCGGAACACTTTCTTGTGGCGGGCGTCCTTTTTATAAGAAAAACTTTATGTCCAACTGGAAATGGACTAAAGAGACATTTACCTCCATCTTTCCATTGGTTGAAAAGCCTACGGGGGGAGGGGGGTAAAATTGGTGTGCGGGTAAGTTTCCTACTGGCTTATGCGGCTGGGTTTTACTCTATGGCCATGGCAGTGTGAAAATAGTGATCACTTTTTCTTGGGGAAGAAAGGGTGAGCTCAATTTGGTGGTCTTCGGTGAGAGTTCTCAAGGTGGTGTTGGATTTTAGGAAGATGAGAAGCTGCCACAAATATGGTTGGTGTTGGATTTTATGAAGGTGAAGAAGAAAAAATGATGCCATTTCTTTTTTTTAATTTATTGGTTTGTCCTTTATTTCATTGGCTTCTTTCCCACATCAGACTCATCGATTACATGCATCTTACCTCATGGCATCCGTTGAGGTATTCAAATGAAATTTTTTGCATATTTAAGGGTCGTCTATGCATCCAACCTCGAAATCAAAATGAAACATGAAAGCACAAGTATTAGAATTCTCCTCCATTAGCATAGCGATACATGTGTAAATCAAAAGGAATGTTTAGACATCCAAAACGAGGACTGTCATAAGTTTAACACTGAATGATCAGACAAGGAGAAAGGGAATTGTACGGCCCTTCAATTGTGTTAAAAGCTTTCACCTGTACACGTTACAAGGTATCAGGGGCTCGTCGTTTGAATAGCCCATAGCAGCTAAATGCATGAGTAACAAATTTTTGAAGGTCGAAAGTTTGTTGATGTCGGAGTTCATATACTAGTGATGCAATCACTATTTTCATCTTTTTTACTTCTTGTGCTTCCTTCCATTGAAATTGTCCTCAATCATATAAGGACCAAGGATGCATGTCAGCCCACAATGCATCACTGTCATAATCTATACAAAAATTCTATATGTTCCTTCATCAACTTGAGATTCATGATCTCCCAAAAAAAAAAAAAAGGATAGTAAAAAATTCGGTAAAAACATTAAAAAAAACCATCGAAAGCCAAATCTGAAAAGCACCAAGCAGTACATCAATTCAAGAACCTTTTACAACTTGCCAATTGATCTGAGATCGGCATCTTAGACAAGCTCTCATGCAGAGGTAGAGTTTGGCAATCTAAAGGCTCAAAACAAGAATCTCATGGGTTTTTCAGACGAACCATTTGATTTCCACATCAATATTACCAAATAATTATAATATATAAACACATTTGCAAATAATCAGCAACAAAAGGAAAGCATGAGAAGAGAGGATCGCTATAAAATAGTAGTTTTGAATAAGACAGTTGCAAGAAATTTGTAGATTCAAAATCAGAGGTCCGCATCATGCATGTGAACGCAGATCAACTCTCAAATAATTTACCAACTGATACCAGCAACTGACCACAAAATTAAAAACAAAACGATTTGACACGTTTTATTTTCATCCAAGAAAAGAAAAAAAAAATATGGCACACTCAATAAGCCTCCAGAATTGGGAGATAGCAGGCAGCAAGATCTTCCTCATAGTTGTCATTTGTATATCCAAAGACCAGACTGGTGTAACTGGAAAGGTAAACTAGTCCGCCTAACATGCATGTGTTTGCTTACTGTCCCTCTCACATGAAATCATAATCATCATAATCAGCATAGGCATTTACCACTGCCTCATCATCTGCCCGATCAACATGTATCTGCTTCTTCTTTGCACCTGTAAGGAAAAAGTCATAATCCTGCCAATAGACCTCACAGTTATCATAGACAGGAGTAGGCACAGCATTACGCCATTACCTGTCTTCTTTTTACTCGCATTGGCTTCCTTCTCTGCTTTAATCTTCTCATTTGCAATTGCAGTAACAGAAGAGGCAATTTCTTTAGCATCTTGCCCTTTCAACGAGGTCATTGACAATCTCATAACAGCCTTGAGCAACCCAATATAATGGTAGCTTTTCTGAAAAAATGTGGATCATTTAATGCCAAGTAAAAGTTAAGCCCCACCGGTCAAGAAATCAGAAAAGACTCGTGAGATTAAACTTGCCAAACCTCATATGGTCGAAGCTTATGAGAAATCAACTCAGCATACTCCAAGAAATCACTCTCACTTTTGGGGATGAAATTATCAAGAGTCTTGTCATCACCACCTTTTTTAGCAAATAATTCTGCTGTGGACTTATAATCAGCTTCTTCTACAAGCCTGTAAACGAGAGATAAGAAAGGAATCTGAATAACTCCTGAGGTGCTTATGACAGACAACTGAAATAAACCACATTGTGTCATCGTGTTCACCAGGAAACCAAAAAATTACAGATAAGGAACACATCACAACACCTCAATCAGATTGGAAGTTAAACTAATCAAGTACAACCCACCTGACTTGCTTACAGATAAATTACTCCTTTACCTGTCACCCTCCTACATATTTTCATCTATACTTGAATGTTTGTGTTGGCATGACACCAACTTTTCAGCTAAGTTACTCATCCTCTATTTCTCAATTAAAACCTACTCCACATGAGACATGAATGGAGAAATAAGTGAGAACTAGAATGAAAGTTCCTAACCTTTGCTGGCGAAGTTTTTCCGCTACCGGATCTAGGGGCTCCTCCTTGGTATGAACTTCAACTTCTTTGCCTTTCTTTTCAGTAGCTTTTGCAGCAGACTTCTTGGGGACCTTCTCGGCAGGAGGTTCTGATTTTGGTGCCTGGTATAATACACCATACCTTAAATTAATTAGACCAAGAAGTAGGGTATTTCAGCAGAGAAGGTACTTGAAAAAGGAGACATATCCCAACAAATGAAAACCAGCATGATCAGAGAGCACGAAGAGAAAAAGGTGGTGAACTGAATATAATCCTGCAGAAAGAATTAAGGATAATATAATAGTCCAGCGAAGGCATTACCCTACTCATTCTTTTATAAATAACTGATGAAACAGATATCAACAGGTCATGAAACAACATTGCTTTCCACCATTCTCCATGGATTAATAACCTTCCAATCACATACAATGAAAGCCTTTAATATCTCATTCTTCTAGATAATTTGAAATGAAGAAAGAACTCAGAGGCAGAGGAGTCCCTATGATTACAATGCAGAAATAGCTTTAACAAACTCAAAGCAGTCTTATGATTACAATGCTAAAATAGCTTTTTAAGACTCTAAGAAGTCTTATTTACACAACTGAAATAGCTTTTTACCAATAGTCTTGCGTTCTGTTCTGTTTTAACAACTGCATTAATATCTTGATCAGACATTTACAAGTCTGAGATAAATAGACACAAAGTGTGGGTTTCTAGTCTGTGAACTCATATGCAAACATGAATGCCAGTCCCCATGGGTTTCCTGCATCTGCAGCAAATAATGGCATGGTACAGAAACATCTAAACCTGTGGTATGCAGTTCAATGAATGAATTAGGAATGTTTTAGTTGACTCCACAAAAGGGTCTATCACATGACATGATCCTTGGTCAAATAGCATATCATCATATTATACATAGCTTTACTCCATTTTTGTCGTATGATAACCAAGTAATATGTGCATGTAATAACCTACTAAAAACAAATGGAATTTTCACCTAGTTCGCAAAGCATCTGATCCATTACAGAAGTAGACAAGATCCAAAAGAGGCCAGAACGTTACATCACATTTCTAGGTTAGCATGCAAGCATGCCAAGATATCTCATCAGGTTCAATAACCATTAAACTGAATGTTGCACCTACTAATGCTGGAGTGAATTAGATATATCAACTCTATCAAGCAAAATACAGAACTACAACCCACAGATGCAGCAACAAAACCATCAGAATCTACTTGAATAATTCTTTGATAAGTTAACCGAATAAATATTCTCAACCCAAAAGAAAATTTTCTTATCTTCAAAACACAAAGAGACACACAGACATACCCCAACAGGCAAAGAACTGCATTATTAGAACAAGACAGTTCAACTAGATAATTCTTTTTCTTCTCTTTTTTTTTTTTTTTTTTGGATGATGAATAGTGCAAGTGTGTTCACAGACAGTAAAGGAAACCAAAATTTGTCAACCATACCGGGACAGGCTCCTCTTCATCTTCCCAAGATTCTTTTACATCATTATCATCTGCATCTTCATCATCCCACTTACTCTTTGGTAGCTCCTTCTTGAGAAGATCTGGAACTGGTACATCCTCTGAAACAAAATATGCAAGTTAGACTATCGTGTATACTGCAATGATAAGGCTTAAAACAAAAAGATTTTGTTAAGTTAAACGAAACATAGAATTCACTAATAAACGGGAAATCAGTAAACATCAGCAATATGGTAGTATCACAGACTAAAACTTCAGAGGTATAAGGTTGAGGGCAGTTATATTACTTTTTCTGCATGCATAATAGGATATGTAGATGGACAGGAATCTGAGTCTTTTCAGAAAGTTAAATGAATCAAATCCTCAACTCCCTAGAATGCACTGGGACTTGAACATGCAAATTCTCCAAGTATTAAGACATAAAGTTATAACTTCCATGCAAATACTCAATCATTTGACTATAGTTATTAATTTCTTTGATGGAAGCAGCTATCTGTACTCTGTAGGCAGTATGCTGAATACATATTCACGTGACCAGTGAGGGCAAGTATAGTAGACTCTGCACAGACATCCAGAAGCAAGTAAAATGTAAAACTCTTACAACAATAGAGACAGCTATAGCAGTTTACAATTGATTAGAGCAATAAATTCTAAGTTAACTATTTGTTTGGCAATGCATAAATGAGGTCGAAACAGAATTGTATGTGTTGAACTACGAAGCTGGAAGAAAGAAAGTTATCGAGTCCATGTGTCCTGCATTTCTACCTGGGTACATTCCAAGAACCTAGGCTATCTTCAAGCCATAACACGCCAGTTAGTTGCTTTCGCCAAAAAGGACACTTTGAATCCGTTAGGTAATGTTCTATGCTAAGTCTACATGGATTCAAAAAAAATTAATATGTCCCCATTTACATTAACAACACCACCATCACCCAAGGAGAAAGTAAAATAAAAGCATTTGCTCTATATTGCAGACCTAGTTGGACTAAGGTTTGACATAGCTATAGGAACTTTCTGGAAAAAACTGCACAATTCAAACGCCTAGCATCTCACAGCATCACGATCACTATAGTACAACTCTAATACAAATGCTAGTAGGACTGAAATCACACGACTAGTATCCAACATAGTGCCTGTATCTTCCATGAAATTACACAAGCTACAGTGAGAAATACTTAGCATCTTCAGATTAGACTACTCCATGTCAACCACTAGTTGGAGCTGGAGACATATATAATGGCACGGAATACTTTGTATAATAGTATTAGAACACAGCGGCCACTGGTTGAACTGCATCAATGGGAAGGAAAATATAACACCAGCCAGACGTCATACTTTTATTATATTCTTTTAAACGGACACCAGCAGCAACTCATGCTATCTTTTCAAGTAAGAACTCACAAAAGGACAGACAGAACTGCCCCATAATCAAAGTTACACAGAAGGCCCAATAATAATAGTCCGTGATGAAACCAAAAATGTCACAAAGAAATGGAATATAGAGCAATAATGTTTCAGGTTTTCCCGTTAAAAACAACAAATACTATTTACCAAAAAATAGTATAGTTTGTTTCCTAATAAAGTAAGAAATATAGAAGTAATTGATTTAGCTTCTTAATGAAAGGAAATCATGAAAGCTTGAGAAACATCAACATTACCCCAATCCTCCATCTCTAGACGATTCTCTTCAGTTCACGAAAACTTACAAATTTGAGTATCTGCATAAGCAGTGGAGAAAAGCTCAGTCAGTTTCAAGAGAAACCAAAATATCAGCAAAAGGAGGAATTTTATATTGATGTTCAATCAAATCATTGTATAAAGTTTAGTTAACAACTTGAAATAGTTCAATTTGTGATAAGGAACTCCAAGATGAATGGAGCAAACCACATAATCCACAAGTTCTCCATTAATGTAATTCCATGCAGACTTAGCAAAATCCAAAACGCAATGGAAGAAAAAGTATCCATAAACATCATTGTTCTAGCCACACTTACACTAGGTCTAGTGCTCGAGAGGACCCCGTTAAAGAGTCCGATGGGCACTGTAGGACAGTGTAGGGATATGTGGAAGATTTATAGAATCCAATAAATTATTTGATTAGTGAAAGGATACCGGAGCTGAATAGATATGAGCCAACCCAACTAGTTTGGGATTGAGGCATAGTGATTTTAATTTTGGTTGATAACCAAGAAATCCTCGAGGGGCAATGCCCCACGTGTTCGAAAGCACACAGCTACATGTCAATTTCTCATTTAGGCGTTCACTGATTCCGATTGGGCAGGCTCGCTAGATGATAGGAAGCCAACTGGTGGTTATGCTATGATTCTTGGCAGTGTTTGTCTCTTGGTCCTCTGATTGACCTCCAGTTTTGCAGACAAATTATATTTGACATAACGAAGCTACTGGATTTGTAGGCATGCAAAACGAAGTTCCATAGCCCTAAAGGTATGGTCAGTGGATAATAGGCTAGCCCCTCTACCCTTGTCCACTTAAATATCCGGCTTTTGTTTGTTACAAGGTTTGAACCTGTGGTGTGCGTAACCCACACATCACAAGCTTACCACTATACCGAAGCCCGGGGGCGTCATCTCATTCCAATACTATACAAATACAATTAAAAAAAATAATACAAGTTCCCTATATTTCAGAAGTATAAATCTTTTAAAGGCTAAATCATTCCCAAAACATTCAATCAACCATAGAATATCGATAATGATGAATTCGGCAGTGACTTAGCAAATACGTTAAGAAAAGAGGGTGTTTGCTTAATCTATTTTTTGTGTTTTACTTTGTTATGGATTAACTGTGAATTGAGAGAGGACATCAATAGTTTTTTCTGCTTCGCTGTAAACCTATAGGATGACATCTACAAAGAGTACTCATAAAGATTAACGGAAATTTACTTCTGCAAGGTATTGGTTGACATCAGATTCTACGGAAGGTGAGAATAATATTAAGTATTGTGTTGATTCTGAATAATTAAACACTAGTTTGACATCACTCAACTATGAAAAATTGTTAGAGTCCACCAAATCATCGAGAGTTCTACAAGGACCCTAAAGGACTACGGTTCGAGAATCATTCAAAGAGGTAAATTCCAATACTTTAACTTGTTGAGATTGCTATTGTTCGAGTACTTTGAGATTTCTAAGTTTTCAAACTGATAAAGTTATGGGTGAATCTGGAGGAAGCCATTAATGGCAAATTTATAGAACTTTAAAAAGAGACTGCAAGTTTGGTTGTAATAACTCAAAAGGTTGATTATTGTAGTTCCAAACACCACAAAGGAATGTCTATGAACTAGAGTAAATTTGAAAACTCAATCAAAATATGGGATACCATCTAGAATGGATGTATTGATTTGACAAGGAAATTAGTTCAATTACGGGTAATTGAACTAGCTAGACATGTGTTGATGGTTTGGCTAATGTGTTCAAACATAGTGGTCCAAAGACATGCTTTCCAGCTAAATTTCACATTAAGAAGCTAACAGATTTATGAAGCTATAAACTGAGCTCACAAGCTCCAAACAAGAGAGACTAACTCACTATGTCAAACATACTACACAGGTTAAAACTCAAGAAAAGATTACCAAATCTTTAAACTCCCCTCAAAACATCACAAGAAAACCCTATAGACCTAGATGGATTAATAAATTCCAGCCTATTAAAATGAATCAAAATCTCTTTACTAATGCAAACTAACAGTCAATATCTTCATACAATAAATTTTAAAAAAATCTACCTAAAGACTAAGTCCAACTTTCCATTAACAGGCTAAAGATTAAACTTTTTTGACAAACTCTGACTAACAAACTCAATAACAAGATACTAAACTCCATTCATAAAGCGGAAAATTGACTTTAACTGCTAGTACTCTCAAAAGAGACGGCTTATATATTGAGAATTTTGAACTAGACTCGTTCAATATTTGATTTTAAGGTAAATTTTGAACTAGACTCGTTCAATATTTGATTTTTATACCTTAAAGAAGCGATTTTTATTGATCATACCGAACAGAATACCAAACTTATGCTCAGACCAGAATCATGAATTAGACTCAAAGACAATCTTTCTTCTTTTAGGAAAACTAGGTTAAAACCCATAAATACACTAAAAATTCAAACATACTCGAATAGGTGAAACAGCTTATTCTTTCAACAACATTACCAATTGTTAACTCAACAGAAAGATTACAAGTTTTATACTATGTTCACATATATCTAAAGACAACAAGTAGAAAAAAAAAATTTATAAAAATAATAATATAATAATAAGACAAGCCATAGGTTAGGTTCAGCAAGTGATTTCCCACATGGGAAACTTGGGTTCAAACACCTTGCCAACAGCCTTGGTAGTTTTATCTATGGCACGGGGCTTGCCTAGTACGGGTTATTGCATCACGAGCAGGGTTTACCAGAAGAGTAGCGGCTGTGGTTCCCTTGTTATCAAGAAAAAAAGAAAGACAAGGATTAGGTCTAACCTTGCTTAGATCTGGAAATCCAAGTCGAGCCAAGTATGAAACAACACGATACCAAAGCGGAATCAAACCCGAATGCTATTTTTACCAAACAACTGAAGAAAGCAGAGAATATATTTTGCTAGGGATTTTCTCAGCCGCCCTCTAAACAGAATACCTCGTTATATCTATTTTATTTTATATTATATTATTACTATTACTACTATATACAGTAATTATATATAAGTGGCACGCTCTAAAGTAATTTATATTATTACTATTACTACTATATACAGTAATTATATATAAGTGGCACGCTCTAAAGTAATTTACGAAAATACCCACATGTGGGATTTGGGGAGGTTGAGATGTACGCAGACCTTACCCTCACCAAAATGGAAATGTTGTTTCCGATAGACCCTCGACTAGAGAAAAACCTTTCAGAAGACACGCGTGAAAACAAGTTGTTTGCAATCAAGATTAAAATAGCATGCTAAAGAGAAAAATGAACTCACACATAATCAAAATACACAAGATAAACAGTAGCCGTAAATACGGTGCCTAAGATGGAGCTAATCCATATAGCGCATTATCAAGACAATCAACCATTATCTAACCTTCTACCCTGATCGCCGACCTCCACATCCTCCTATCTAGGATTATGTCTTCGGTGATCTAGTGTTGGGCCATGTCTTGTCTTATCTCCTCAACCCAATTCTTCTTCGGTCTACCTCTACCTCTCCATAGACCTAACACTGCCAGCCTCTCACACCTCCTAACTGGGGCATCTGCACTTCTCCTCTGCACATGACCGAACTATCTTAGCCTCGTTTCCCGCATCTTGTCTGCCACTGGTGCCACGCCCACATTCTCACGGTAACTTCATTCTTAATCTTGTCTATCCTGGTATGACCGCACATCCACCTAAGCATTCTCATTTATGCTACGCTTATCTTCTGGATGTGTGAGTTCTTGACTGGCCAACACTCTGTCCCATACAACATAACTGTCCTAACAACTGTTTTGTAAAAATTGCCTTTGAGGCTATGAGGAACATTTTTGTCGCATAGTACACCGGAGGCGAGTCTCCACTTCATCCAATCCACTCCTATCCGGTGTGCGATGTCTTCATCAATTTCTCCATTAGCTTGGAGGATCGAGCCGAGATGGGCAACTAGCCCCTTATGTCCGATTTTGCCATTTTAATACTTGTAGTTAGTAAGTGTTATCTGAACACTCCTACTCGTCCAAAACTATTTTAAACTTTCTCCGTTGATGTATCAAGTTGTGTGAGCATGTGGCAAAAGATTGTGTAACACACGCCTCTGAGGGAGTGGTATCAAAAAACCATCCTTGCAACATCTATTTTATGCTCTTTTTAAGAGCTTTCATTTCACAACATAATTTGGTCATTTTTCATTTGTTTTCTTCTTCTACTTCTTCTTCTTCTTTAGTTTTCTTTAATTTGGCCAAGATTCCCATTAATAAACCGGCAACAATGGTAGACAAAAATATTGATTTAAACTAACATACAAAAAAAAAATCTAAAAAAATAATGATTATTTGTGCGTTAATACGTTAAAAATCCCTAATTCATAAACGAAACACAAAATAACAAAACCCTTTTTCACAAACCTAAATCTTTGACTTAAAGTTCTTAATCGTTAATTTGCTGAACAATTAAGTCATAATCGAAGGAATCTCGTTGGTTAATCGTAAAAGATAAAAAGTTTTTGGAGTGGGTTAATCGAGGGGTTTGAATAAATGTAAAAGGAGGTCGTTTGTTTTTTCCGTATGCTTTTAATTATCCCTTTTCTTTAATTCACAATAAAATACGTGGCAAGCATTGTGGGCCAAACATCCGACGTAAGTGCGATATGGGCGGCATTTTTGCAACACGCATAATAACACAATGGTTTAAAGTATAGACTTTGTCCAACGCTTATTACGATGTAGTACTTCCATCCAAATACGTAAAAACTTATTTATTAAAATCAGTTTAAATACCTAAATAATCTGCTTTCCATTTAAAGAAGAAAGGGTAAATTACGCTAAACATCCCTATACTATCACTCAGTTTCAAGCACACCCTCATGTATTTCAAAATTCAACACTTACTATCTCTACACTATCGAAATCCTATACAAAGATTAACACAGTTAGTAATCAGTTAAAACCTTTTATTTTCTTTTAATATATGGACAAAATGCTCCTACCGCACTCCCATCCATAGAAACATACTCTTTACGAATAGAATTTGGATTTGGATTATTTCTTTTAATATATGAGCAAAGCATTTGAATTTTTATCTCTTCACGAATAGAATTTGAATTTGTTTTTTTTTATATGTGGACAAAACATTTAGATTTTTATGGGTGGGAGTGCGATATGGGCATCTTTGTCCATATATTAAAAGAAAATAAAAGGTTTTAATGAGTTACTAACAATGTTAATCTTTGAGTAGGATTTCGATAGTATAGAAATAATAAGTGTTAGATTTTGAATTAGAGGGGTGGTGCTTGAAACTGAGTGATAGTATATTGGTGTTTAGTGTAATTTTATCCAAGAAGAAATTATGCAGTACTTTTTATCTATTTTATAAATAATATGTTTTATATAATATAGTATATAACAGTAAAATATCAGTATTTACCAGTATTATTTTCACACATAAAAAATTAATCAATACTCCACTACTAGTAGAAGATGTGGAGCGAGTAAATGGGAGAGAGGAAATAATCATAGAGCTAAACATCATGTACGGACGGGATAGAATGAACGCTGCAGCACTTCACCACCAGATCGACGACGACGACGACGACGATGATGACGTCACTGTCGCCGGAGACACCGTTGGAAGGGAGTCGATTGACAACCCTACCCCTTACCATCACCAGCACCACTCTCATTCTCACGCGCTTCACAACGGTTCCATGGAAGCTACAATGAACGGCGTGGAAAGCAACGCGTTGTATTGTCCACCTTCAGAAATTGTTGCAGCTGGTAGTGGAGCTTCTGATCAACTTACGCTGTCGTTTCAAGGCGAAGTTTATGTTTTCGATGCCGTTTCACCTGAAAAGGTAGGTTCCCTTCTTTTTATTTATTTATTTATTTATTTATCTTGCTTGTCTTTGTTTACTCTACTGTCTACAAGTTGTCATTTGCTTTTAGGGTAAATTGAGCGAATTATTAGGGAAAAAAATTAGGGTATTTGTGTATATGGCCGAAAGTTGTGTATAACAAAGCCCTAGTATAGTGGAGTATATTGTAAATTGACTTCAGGGGAAACAGATTTGTCTGTTCAACTTAAACTATCTCCAAGTTCTTGCCTTACTTTCACATGATTAACTTTTGAGGCCGTACTGCTCGTTATGCGTGTTTCTTTTAGTATATGCATGTGGTAGTGGAGTTTGATTTCAACTTAGTGTTGATTTTTACAATCTTATTAATAGGCAACATTTTGTCTTTTGTGTTTATCGAGTTTCAGGTTCAGGCGGTGCTGTTGTTGTTAGGGGGATACGAAGTACCTGCTGGCATCCCTACTGTCAGTGTGGCTGCCCAAAGTCAGAGGGTATTTATCTTGATCTCTGGCTTATGATTCCTTTACCATTCTGCTGGTTTTTAATCAGTTTTGCTATCTGCTCTGCAATGTCCACAGGCTTCAGGTGACTTTTCTGGAAGAGTGAATCTACCACAAAGAGCTGCTTCTTTGAATCGTTTTAGGGAGAAGAGGAAAGAACGGTGTTTCGATAAAAAGATACGGTATACTGTGCGGAAGGAAGTTGCAATGAGGTAATAAAGCTGCACTTTTTGGTGCATGATCTTTTCTTGCCTGCTTGATTGAATCATGTTTAGAACTGGTGGAGATAAAATGCAAATCGGATGTGTTGTGATTGATGTACACCATCTGTCATCACCAATCCTCTATGCTCTGACAATAGGTTTGACTAATTGAGCTTGACCTTCTATAGTTTGACTATAAGAGAGGGAAGGACATTTGTGAAGTGTTAATACATTTTTTCCCTCTGGCTCTTGATGCCAGTATAATGGATATTGTACGACATTCATGATAGGAATATGAGCTGTCCACATGGTCATACGCACAGACGTGGTCATATATGCAAGTCAAGTCTTCAGCATACTTGTATGTAGTGTCTTCAACTCTCCTCTGTCAGTGCTTGCTTTGTATACCTGTTATTATAAGTTCCGGTTATTAGCTGCTGATAGTGCTGTGTAATGCTGCTCTTTAAGTTGGAGTGAGCAAGTTTCGGTAGAGTTGGCTGTCCTTTTTTTGTTCTATTACCGAGAAATCCTTCCATTTGAAACTCGGGGGATAATGGGCTTGCGCTTCTCCTCTACCCTTTTCCACTTAAATACCAGGCTTTTGTGTGTGGCCAGGTTTGGACCCATGGCGTGTGACTAACTCACACATCACCCGATGTGCTCTTACCACTAGCCCAAAACCTTGGGGCCAGGTGGCTGTCTGTGGAATTGTTGGTTTAGTTCTTTTGTATGGAAGGGCTTTGCCATATACCAAAACTACATGAATCCTACTAGATTTTTGTGGAATGGATATCAAGCTAGTTGATAACCATAACGTACGCACTATGATGTTAGGAAAATATAAGAAATGCTATCTAGTGGAAGAGTAAAATACAAGAACATGCAATATACTTCGTTTCCGTGGGCAATGTGCTAGCCCATATTCCAAAAAAAGTGCTAGCCCAAAACGCGTGGGATTGAAGGTCATGACTGAAATGTGAGTAAAACTATGGGCAGCAAAAGGAGAAACTTGAATACTTTTTTCTTTTTGGTTGGTAGGAGAATTGTAGTCACATATGGTAGAATACACCTGAGGTGCACACATTTCTTAATGCCTTGACTGGCTTGGAACAGTTGCTATGGAATTAAATTCTCGCATCCCCTTTCCCTTAGGTTTGTGCACAAGAAAAGGTTAGATATATCATTTAAGTTGTAGGCAGCACCATTACCTATCAAAAAAAGCAGTAGGCAGCGCCATATAAAATATCTATAGTGAGGAAATGGTAGTGCAATGTGTTAAAGTGGAAATATAATGGCATAATTGTGGTGAAACTTTCTTATAAGGGGGCTGGTGTAATAGTCTTGAAGGCATGAGATGTAACCTTCTACTAAGCAAGCCTTGCATTCCATGGATGCAGATGTTCCACAATCTTGCTGACTTCTGAGCATGTGGTACAGCTGACACTAAAGTAGTGCGCTTCACCATATTAAAACCTGCAGCATTATCCTTTTGGAATATGATGTTAAACTTGAGCATAAAAATGGAGATCACATTATAATGGAGCACCAAGGATGTGTTTTTAGTGGCAGGATTGTCTGCTGCAACTAGGAAGGTGCCTGATGGCATTTTAGAATTTCCTTGGCAGTGCTTTAGGTTTTGTGACTGTTCTCCACTTAATGTCTGTAGGTTCGTTCATTCATGTCTCCTGTCACGCAATAGGTTTTGTGAATATGAAACTTGGTGAGTAGATTTATTGAGCTTGTTTTCGTAAATGTAGGATATTGAACTGGATGAATATTATACTGGCTCTTCTCTCATGTAGGCTGTATCCATGCGTCAATCTTTAACTGGGGCATACATTATTTTTAAGAAACCCAGTGTTGTGAAAAGTGGTCGTTTCATAGCTTTAAGCAATGAAGCAAAGTGAGGCGAGGCTATAGGATGTAAGTTTAATGACTATTGCTAAAGGATTATATACTGACATCTGAGAATGCAAATTGTGAAGGTATCATTGGATGCTTTGTCAGTCCTTTCTAGATTTATATTGTGCTTCTTTTTTCTTTCTCCATACTTCTTAAGGGAGGAGGTTATGAGGTCCTGTTATGTTTTCTGAAGTTTTAAATTTCAGTTCTTCTCTATATTTCCATCATTCTTCTTTTTGTTGAAGTTTCTACAAATTGATTATGGTTCAAACTTAGGCTTTTCCTTTGTTCATGTTCAATTGTCTCATTTGATCTGTGTTGTGCTTTCAGGATGCAACGCAAGAAGGGCCAGTTTACATCTTCGAAGTCAATATCTGATGAAGCAGGTTCATCTACTGCAGATTGGAATGAAGGCTCTGGTCAAGAAGAGCAGGAAACATCGTGAGCGTCCAATCTCTGTACTTCTGTATAGTTTCTTTCTTTTTCAGCTTTTCTTATGTTTCCCACACCCACAACCACAAGTTCACTCTATGAGGGAGCCAACATGTCATTTCCCACTTTGTTCCCTTAGTGACTCAAACACCGCATCTCAGGGTTGGAGGTGGAGGCCTTACTGCTAGGCTATACCTCTCTTCTCTGTATTTCTGTTACCGTGTTTCCTCATTGCATGTGATGTAACTCTCGCTGGTCCATTGTACATCAGAGGATTGAACATTACATGGTGTCGAGGCTCAGAAGTTATTGATCACATTAATTAATCTTGACATCTCTCTCAAAGAAGTGTTTCTTTTCCGTTTCTCAACAGATGTAGACATTGCGGTATTAGTTCGAAGTCCACTCCTATGATGCGTCGTGGACCAGCTGGCCCAAGGTCTCTTTGTAATGCTTGTGGGCTCAAGTGGGCCAATAAGGTTAGTATTCAGTTAAAATTTTTACTCTTTTTAATGGGTTTTAATTGGATATTATTAGGAATACATGCCTCTAGAAGTTTGATGTATGATCAACATTATTCTTTCATTAGTTCCCCTCTCACATTCTTTTGGATTGAGGGGAAAAGAATGAGTTCCCTTTCTCGAGAACATTAGTTGTTACTTGATTGTACGTTACTACAGTATGGTGGATAGTGATTATGTTTGCAATAACTGATATGTGATGTGACTGTGAGCTTCTCCTATTGTCTGGCAATCATTAAACATTGCAACATGGCTGAAAAATCAGTTGCATGCCTGCTTTATTTATTAACTATTTATTTATAAGGTCATGATACAAGATGTATAAGTAGAAGAATTCTACCAATTTATATGGTTTTCTCTAAAGAGCATCCTAGGATATCATATGTGCTCCAAAAGTTATGATAAAGAAGGTTCCATTCAAGTGTACAAGAATAGTTTTATCTCCTTGAAATGCTTTTCTATTACTTTTGCTAATATTGTCCACATGTTTATACTTATCCTTGTCAACAGATCACATCGTGCTCCATTTTTTTAGTTTCCCTTTCTAAACTTCACTTTAGTAGCATGTTTATACTTATCCTTGCAACATCCGCTGGAGTCCAATCATATTCCTCCGTAAGCAGCATAATCCGTTTGATCCCCCGTTGGGAATGAAATTATGCTCCCTGTCCCCCTTTTCACAGAAAATGGAGAGATGAATTGATATATTTATTGAATCGTCGGGACTGACGGGGCTCGAACCCGCAGCTTCCGTAAATTGGATAGTGTGGCAGCAAATAATTAGCAAGCTGTCCTGCCTTCTTGTGCATGAGCGCCGGGTGATGTAGATTAATTAACACTCTTCCTCCAAAATCCTCTGCTGTTAAGAGTGGCTCCTTATATGTTTTTTTTTTTTTTTTTTTTTTTTTAAATTTTTTATAGTGCTTATTGGTAAAGGTATTCTATTAATGTGCATCAGAGTGCTGCAATCACTTAATTAGAGATTACACAATAGGGTAACGTGGTGTTACGGGTCCCCCAATCCCCCATTTGGATTCCACAATTATTTGTTATTAATCAGTATTCAGTTTTTGTCCGTTGTAATAACAACTACTCTGTCATCGGAAAACTATACCATTCCAAAGTAGGTGCATGTTCAAACAAGCATTGGTCTGTCCTATTTTGTCTCATTTATTTGGTATTAGGAGATTATAAGTACATGTTTGAACACCCCCCCGCTCACCCCCTACCAAAGAATAAAAACAGAAAAAAGGGGGGGAAAATATAAAGAAGTGTTGGGTTCTTATATTTCTGCTGCAGTGGTTAAAAATTTACTTAATTTCAGTCAAAATTTGTTCATGTCCTTCGTTAACACAAATATTTCTCAATCTGATCCTTGAGAGAAAGGTCATTCTTCTTGTGGTGCACAGGTAGTATGTAGGATTTGACTGCACATGCAATCGTTATTATTTTTTGTGGATAGTTTACACACTCAGCTTCAGGTTCTTAATGTGATTACTCGTTGGGTACCTTTTGAGATTGTAACTTCAGGTATGACAAGTGGCATAGAGAAGGTTGAAATATCAAAAACAGGCTATGTCGATTTGAAAGCACAAAGGAAATCATGTAGTAATTACATACTGCATAGACTTTCTGCAAGAAAAGTTGACTAGATTATTTATCACCAAGAACTCCTTCACTGTTTCAAGAACCATTTTTTGAGAAGGAAGAAAAAAAAACTCCTTTACTGTTTCAAGAACCATTTAGAGCCCGTTTGGGTTTGCTGATTTATAGTGACTGATAAGTATTAAGTGCTGAAAAGCACTTTTAGGTGTTGAAGCTGATTTTATAAATAAACAGTTACGTGTTTGGATGGAAGTGCTGAATCTGGCAGTAAGCAGTTGGTGTGTTTGGTAAAAAAAGTGTTGATAAGCACTTTTCCTATTAAATTGACTTTAATACCCTGAAGGTTATTTATACTAATCAAGACATAACTATTGCAAGATTTTAAATTTTAGATTACTCCAAATATGTGAAGCACGTTGTAGTCTTGAAACAATTCAACACTAGCCCTAAAGGATAATCTCTTGGGAGGAATTAAAGATTCCAATGTTTGTCAATGAAATGTTTATCATAAAGCCCAGCACTAGTTCTTCCAATGAAGCTAATTCCACAACCACCACAATACTCTCAATCTGAAACAATGACTTTTGACGTGTACATTGCTCGTGCCAACATGAGTTGCTGGGTTTTGAGAGAAACGTAGAAGGTTGAGGGTGAAGTGATGGAAAGGGTCAGGGGTTTTATTTCAGTTAGGATAGTTCAGGGATTACCTAATAATAATATTAGGGATATAATAGTCAAAAAGTTGGTCAAACCAAAAGTGCTTATAAGCTAAAAATTAATAAGTTGGGGGAGACCAACTTATGGCTTGGCTTATTTTGGCTTATAAGCACTTGACTTATAAGCACTTTTAATTTTACCAAATACGGAGATGAGCGTAAAAGTGCTTATAAGCTGGTTTGACCAGCTTATAAGCTTAGCGCCAAACACCCTCTTAGTCCAAAGGTTTCTTGAAAATTTGCAGTCAGTCTTAGCTGCTCACTTTTTATTATTCTTGTGTGCAGCTTTTAATGTTCTTTTAAAAAAAAAAAAAATCAGTAGTAAGTTTTAATGTTCTTGGAGTTGCTCTTTTTAAAGATACCTTTGGCTCACTCACCATGGGTTGTGACTCTTGCTCTATACCTCAAGAACATTAAGCTCCTTGTTTGGCATTTTTGTCCTTGTAACTTTGTTATCTATCCCGACTGTAAGAAACAAGAACCTTTCTATGTAGTTGAATAAAATTATACCTGCAATAAAATTCTCTTCACCCTCATTCTCAGTATATAGAAAACTTTCAGTCTCTGCATTCAACTTTCATTTCCTTCATTTGCAATTGGTTGAATGGTTTCGTGAGTGGGAATGCTGCTTTACTCCCCTTAGATCTATCTCTGCAGGGAATTTTAAGAGATCTTTCTAAAGTTCCAACTCCTGGAGCTCAGGATCAAATTGCAAAATCGGGTGAACAGGTACACTCTTCACTTCATGGTGTAGAAGGGACCTTCAACACGATTCATCCTTAGGTTTATTGATTTTGTAGAACTTATTAAAAGAAAGAGTCAATTGTTGTTTATGTACACTCTGACAATTTTCCCTGCTAGACCAATAGTGAACCCAATGGCTCGGAGGCCATGGCTGCTACTGCTATCATCCATGCAGGCGGAGACAACACAGTGGTGACTGCGGAACGGTGAAGGAAATCCTTTGTTATAATTGTTGTCGCAGTTAAAAAGTTGGAAGGGAGATGAATAATTGAGATTCATCTTTGTATTATCCGCCAAACTTTAGATTGTACATAGTAAAATATTGTACTCTTAGGCCAACGCACCCAACATTGTTGCTGAAAATTTTAGTGTTTTATTCTGGTGTTCAAATATAATTTCAATCTGGAATTTGTATCACAAATCAACACACTTTAGTAAGCATGAAAGCATGTTAACTAGTTTTTCTTCCGTATACTGACTACAAATGTCGAAGAGCAGAACTTGGGATCATGCATCTGATTCTTCTTCGAATTTTACCCATGTACCATGTATATGGCCTACTCGAGAAAACGTAGTCTCATAACTCCACTTAGATCAATAATGATGATCATATCAACAAGACAATCAACCTATTCAAGCAAAAAAAGTTTGGCCAATAATTTTGAAATTATACAAATTTTGATTTCGTAACATTAATCTTCATTGTGGCTTACCATATTATTGTTCATGCCTGATATGTAGACACAATACTTTTTATACACATACATCTAGTAAAGAAAATTTGTACTGTTAGGAACCATCCAACTTAGGTTTCATCTTTTGATAACCATACTACTTCCGTTGAGGACAAAAAATAAGGTTTCTCGCAGATCTCAAGTGACTGTTGCTCCCTCCTCTCTGTGCTCCTGAATTAGTCAGTGCAGTATTGTATCTCGATTTGCCAGGGAGCTAAAGCATTGAAAGAGGCCAGCCTGTCATAAAACAAAGCCCACTCAATCACATCAAATTACATGTTTATAAGTTGTGAAGATTAGCATTTACTTTGGAGTTTCATAGTAACAATTTATAAGTTGATTGCAAGTCTGATTGCACATAAATTTTGAACTCTGACGAAATTACGATATCCCAAATCTATCATTGACGACCTAAAAGCCAAACATTATTTTCCTTTCCTTTTATTGAAGTATATCCTATCATTATTTGTGAAGTATCCTATCATTATTGAACTTCTTGGAGTTACGTTTGTCTCACGCTTGCACCAATTGAAGTCCAAGTAGGAGTAGAAGTCCTTTCCTCATAATATATCAGTACAAAATCTTTCATGCTTGTAGTTACTACAAAGTGGTGGGGATCTGTTAAGAAGTGAGTAGTGATATCGCTAACATCATGGATATAGAAAACCAGAGGGAAGAGGAAAAGTTTGCAAATCGTGTCGAGGACGAGGACAAGGATTCCTTTTACTTGGAAATGTGTGGAAACAATCACGAGGACAAGGACAAGGACAAGGACAAGGACGAGGACGAGGACGAGGACAAAGATTCCTTTTACTTGGAAATATGTGGAAACAATCACGAGGAAAAGGAAAAGGAAAAGGAAAAGGATGAGGACGAGGACAAAATTTCCGTTTTTCTCCGTTACTGGGACATGCCTAGTAAAATGCACGAGGAAGAGCTTGGAACTTGTAGAAGACATCCCTTCATTCGCCTAATTGAAGGCTGGCTTAATCGTTGCTTCGTGGTGGCATTCTTGATCGGAATGGCTTCTCAGTACCCAACGTTAATTCATTTGTCTTTTGAGTACCTCATATGTTGTGTTATAGGATTCATTTTATCCCGCCTCAGAGACTGTTGCGTCGAAAAATGTGGTGATAGAGCAGACTTGCATCTCCAGCAATACAAGGAGCCTCTTCTTATTAGTTATAGTAGCAGCAGTATTTTTACTTCTCATGTTTAGTTCAATTCAAGCACTACTTTTAGTACTCATGTTTAGTTTAATTCATCAATCTTGTCCGTTAGCCTACAGATGAACAAATGTTGAAATTTTGTTTTGAGTTGATTTCAGAGATATCTTGGCTTCGCAACAACTATTCTCCATTTTTGATTTTCAATTTTATTGTTCATCCTCAAACTTGAAAGTTATTGAAAAACGTCCTGTATACTCGCAGTCACAGATTTAAGATTTTATTTCCTTTTACACAATCCATAAACCTTTCAAGCTCAATTACCATTCACCAAGCAAACTCATCGTACCTCTAGCAGCTTGGATTAACTTCCCCTAGAGCTGTTAATGTCGCATCTGCAGAAATCTGAGGCCCATGTATTAGTTAAATCTTAAAATTTGGGAGGAGTCTATTTGAAGTATTTCAAAAACTGAGTTTACAAACTCCGGTCTTGCACCTTCTCCAAATGAGGGGTTGAGGCTGTGGTGTTGACTGCTGAGTCTTGCAATAGTATTGAGGTTCATTTAGCTTAAGGCATGGTGATTGCGCGACAGAATGACATTTCTTATGTGCACATCTCCATGATCTAAAAACACCAGCAGAACTGTTGAGCTGAATGTTTTGAAGAATGACAAACGAATGACCTAGTGGTTCTGGATAAGAACTTGGTCCTTATGAAAGAGCTGAATGTTTTGAAGAATGACAAACGAATGACCTAGTGGTTCTGGATAAGAACTTGGTCCTTATGAAATAGGGCACGACTAATCGAAAAGATTATGGAATGTAAATCCTTGCAGAACTAGGAATAGTTGGCGCGTGAATTATTATGCATCCTATAATTCATCCTATACTTTTATCGAAAATAATAACAAGAACAATTTAACTATGTATCTTATTCGAATTTAATTAAAAGGCTAAGTTCCAATATAAGTTTGTTCGAAGAAGGATAGACTTTTTTGAATTTGAATTAGAAGCTAAAATTTAGATAAAGCTTTAAACTAGACTTGCAAGATTGAACTCTTAACCTTGAATAAACATACCATTTTTCCAAAGTTTGAATTGCATATTCACTATCTTGATTGATTAAAAGTTAAATTTGAAATCCAATTAAGACATTGTGTAAATCTTCGTTTTCTTTCTCTTTAGTAAGTGGGTTATTTATCCCTTTTTATGATCATGGTTTAGAGAAATAGTGACTAGGTAGGAAGAAGTGGTCAAGAGCTAGCATTAAATTAAATGTATTAACAACAACAAGCGAAGTCCATTTTATTATTTGTATTTACTATTTAATTTTTTCTTAGTCATATGCTGTGGTAGTCTTGGCCTTGGTTTTTTTTACACAACGAGGCTGTCTGGGTATTTGAGACTAATATTGTACTATAAGATGGCTTATATCTAATCATATTCCTTCGATATTTCCTTCTAGATTAGAGATAAATAAATTATTGGTTTTATTTAGCAATGTTTAATTGTTTACTTACTATTTGAAAACATAGTTTTCTACTTTTCTTTCGACTCATTATTGTTGGAATATGTCAGAGAGTGGATAAGACTACTAAAATGAATACATATCAAATACAATAACATCATGATACTGAAAAATAAATCATACGTAAAATTTGAAAAATAAGCACGTAAATCTCAAATTTTAACAGAAAAATATAGATAGATAATCCAATTTATGTTGAAGATAGGAAGATAATTTTTTCCACACTAAATTAAAATCAAATGTGTGTCTAAAGTTTTAAATGATAAAGCTAAAAAGATAAAAGTAATCTACATTATTTACATTCAATTAGAGTTATTAAAGCACCCACAACTACGTTTAAAGAAAAGGGGAAAAAACATGTCATGGTAACTCTCTTATCTTATGTGACATACTCAATGTCATATCATTACTTTGGTAAAATGTTATGTTATTTGTCTAAATGTTGATAACTCTAAACTAGAATGACCTTGAAAACCATTTGGTAATTAGTCCCTTTTTTTTCGTGTAACTTGATAAGTAGTCCTACTTCAATTATAAGGATCCCAAAACAAAGAAATATTATAAGTATCAATCTTTTGTTGGAAACCTTGCTCTTGCTATATTCAAATGATTTGAAAATTTTCATGAAGAATACATATATAAAAGATACCATGATGTACACTTTACAAATTAAAAAGGGTTACACATTAAAACAAATAGATTTAATATGGTCAATTTGGTAATGACTAAAACTAATACTAGTGATAATTAAAAGCCAAACATAATTTTCCTTCTGTTTTATTGAAATATATCCTATTATTATTTTGGGAGAGTTACATTTCAAATAAAAACGTTTATTGTGAAGTATCCTATTATTATTGAACTTCTTGAAGCGCGAATTACGTTTGTCTTACGCTTGCACCAATTGAAGTCCAAGTAGGAGTAGAAGTCCTTTCCGCATATAATATAATATATCAGTACAAAATCTTTCATGCTTGTAATTACTATCAAATGTTAAGAAGTGAGTATTGATATCGCTAACATCATGGATATAGAAGACCAGAGGGAAGAGGAAAAGGTTGCAAATCGTGTTGGACTCAAGGAAGAGAAAGAGGACGATGACAAGGCCAAGGACAAGGTTTCCTTTTTACTTATTGGAAATGTGTACAAACAATCACAAGGAAAGGACAAAGATGACGATGAGGACATGCCTAGAAAATTACACGAGGAAGAGCTTGATCCCTACATTCGCGAAATTGTAGGTTTCATTTATCGTTGCTTCCAGATGGTAATCTTGATCGGAATGACTGTTGACTACCCAATGTTATTTGCTTTTTATCTTATGTCACTCATATTTGATGTTATACGATTCATTTGCTCCCGTCTCAAATTGAGTTGCTACAAAAAGCGTGGTGAGGGAGCAGACTTGTATCTCCAGCAATACAAGGAGCCTCTTCTTAGTTAGTCATAGTAGCAGTAGTATTTTTAGTTCTCATGTTTAGTTTAATTCATCAATCTTGTCCGTTAGCCTACAGATGAACAAATGTTGAAATTTTCTTTTGAGTTGATTTTAGAGATATCTTGGGTTCGTAACAACGGAGTAATTTTCATTGTGGTTTACAATATTATTGTTTATGACTGATGTGTAGATACAGTGTAGCGTGTGCTAGGAAGCAAAAAAATATATACACATACGTGTAGTATAGAAAATTTGAACACTTTTAGAGAACCATCCAACTTGAGTTCCATCTTTTGATAACCATCCCCTCTGTACTCCTGAATTAGTCAGGTGCAGTATTATATCTCGATTTGCCATGGAGCTAAAGCATTGAAAAAGGCCACTTTGTCTTATAACAAAGGCCAAATACAGTCAGTTCTTCAGATTCTTAATAAGTATTTTACCGTGTTTTGATTATTATGGTTCTGAATAAAAAAACTCTAGTATGGGAAGAAACTATAGCGGAAAATAATTGCTTATAAGATGAAATAAAAGAAGTGTCAAATCTAGTTTTCACTTGTCTATGTTGTATAACCATAAAACTCAACGAAGGCAATTCTTTTATTACATGACTATATTTTTGCAAACTCAAACTTGAAATTTTTTGAAAAATGTCATGTATACTCACAGTCACAGATTTATTTCCTTTTACACAATCCATAAACCTTTCATGCTCAATTACCATTTACCAAGCAAACTCATCGTACCTCCAGCAGCTTGGATAAACTTTCCCTAGAGCTGTTAATGTCGCTTCTGCAGAAATCTGAGGCCCATGTATTAGTTAAATCTTAAAATTTGGGAGGAGTCTGTTTGAAATTTTTCAAAAACTGAGTTTACAAACTCAGGTATTGCAGATTTTCAAACAAACACCATTATCATCTCTAGAATACCAGCCAATTGTTAGTTCTATAACCAGTGCAGCCCTTTATATGCCACCTATTGCCAGCACCTTCTCCAAATGAGGGGTTGAGTCTCTGGTGCTGACTGCTGAGTCTTGCAATAGTATTGAGGTTCATTAGCTTAAGCCATGGTGATTGCGCGACAGAATGACACTTCTTGGGTGCACATCTCCATGATCTAAAAGCACCAGCAGAACCTATGGATTCTGCAATGGAATAACATTTAAGGGATGCACTTGCTTTCTGGAGAAAATTGACTAGCTTTTCAGGAGATTTTGCTATGATTCAGCATAAGCAAATTCTTCTTTAGTTATTGAACATTTCTGTTCCCTCCTATATTTTACAGCTAGCTATGGAGGATGCTTGAAAAGAACGAAGGACCGACTCTGGAGCTTGCCTGACGCTCCAGAAAAAAAAGCATTTATAATCTTAGCTTTCTAGTTCCAGTGGCTAAAGATAAGCATAAGCAATATACTAAACAGCACTAGAGTGACTATATTACACTACAGGACAGATGCTGACACTGTCAAGGAGTCGAATTTTGAAAATCACATCACACAACATTCTGATGAGTAACGAGTTCAGTAGAACAAAATGGATAAGCATTACAAGAAACATAACAGGCTAGGGAGTTGGAAGAAGCACCAGAATTCAGCATTGTAATAGGGTGTTCCATGTTAGACTAGTATGAACAGAAACATGCTAATTGGCTAATACTGTGGCAGCCTGGCAGGAGAACTAAAGAGAGAGAACTATTGTATGGCCACCTCCAGACAATTGATGGAAAGCTTCTCATCTGAAAGGAAGAGTGAGAAAAGATAAAGAGCGTTGCTTTACTTTAAAAGCAAAAGAATCACTGCAAATGTTGACCTCAGCTTAGATAATG
This sequence comes from Petunia secreta, assembly GCA_029990175.1. NCBI lineage: Eukaryota > Viridiplantae > Streptophyta > Magnoliopsida > Solanales > Solanaceae > Petunia > Petunia secreta. The sequence goes on along the minus strand of JARKIP010000028.1, from coordinate 5,012,593 downwards.
AGCTGCTTCAGAAATTTAGAGAAGTTGGTCAACCACAATCACCATTGAGAATTTGAGATGTAGATAAGAAAAAGAAGCCAAGAGGTAACAAGAGAGAAGTAGTTTTAGCACTTAGCATTGGAAAAAGGACTTGGAGAGTGCACTAATATCTACCTGATGAGTACTTGTCAATCATGACATGACAATGGGAGGGAGGAATACTATGTTTGCTTAGTTACAATCTCAAGGTCCCTCGTTTAGCATATGACACTTTCAAATGCAGCCAGCCAACAGTAATTCAAACAAAATATACAGTTAAGTTCTTTCAAGGGTTAAGGTGCTCTACAGATACATGAGTTCATCATGTGGCAATCTTCAAGACTAGGTAAAGATATCACGTGTTTATTCTTGTGAACAGCATAATTGCTATTAAGAACAGCCTAAGGCGAAAAATTTACATGTAAAAGAGATATTCTCCAAGATTCTCCAAGAGTAACTCCAAAATGCATGAAAGAGGACCAAAGGCATTATATGTCATAACCAGGGTTTACTTTCTGCTGAACATCCCCGTAACTCTGTAATTCATCTATATCCTCAGGACTACCCAAAAATAGAGGCAGTCGCTGATGTAGCTTGACAGGCTGAATCGATAAAATTCTGTGTTTACCATCTGAACCTTTACCTCCAGCATTTTCCACTAAGAAACTCAGGGGATTTGCTTCATAAACAAGACGGAGGTGGCCCCTTGGATTCATCGCCACTCCACCATATAAAAGTGTCCTATGAAAATCAGCCACTAGAGAACATATATATCGAGCCGAATACTTCTTTGGATGTTTTCCCTTCCCTTGTCTTATGGTGTCAATATATTGCCTTAAACCTTCAGGCCAGTCAAAATACCGAGCATCATTAACTGAATAAATTTGCCCTGTCATAAGATAGTCACAACGTAATTATCACTTCAGTATATGTACTACAAAATGGATAAGGAGGAAGAAAGTTGAGAAATCGCAATACCTCGAGGAGGAATGCAGATGTTAGGATGTGTCACGAGGAAATCTCCAGTTGTATGATCCAATGTGAATGCATGTGTTCCAGAACCAAAACTGGCACAAAGTATAGTGGCTGATGAATAGAGAACATAAGCTGCAGCAACAAGCCTTGCTCCACTCTGGAGGCAGTTCAGCGAAGCCTTTTCCTCAACTGGAAGATGATCAATTTCCACAAGACGCCTGTAAATCCCAAATATTGTTCCTGTGGGTATTGATGCATCAATATTTCGGGAACCATCTAAAGGGTCCATAACAACCACAAATGGGCCATCATCATTTATCCACACAGGATCGTCATCTTCTTCTGAGGCCACAACAGCAACTTTTCCCGAATTTTGAAGAGAAGACAAAATAATCTCATTCTGAACAAACACAGACACACACAAAAAAAAAGGACTTTAGAACATGGGACTATTCTTGGTTATACATACATAAAATACCTGAGAAGACACATGTATCATAAGCCTCAAACGAAATTGTGGATTGAGAATGGTCATGTAAAGCTCCAAAAGGTTTAAAAGTAAAAACGTGTGGCATTGCCAGCTAAAAGATTAACACACATACACAAAGAGAGGGATATAACATCTATAGCTCTTACTATTGCATTATAATGTCTCGCTAATTTCACTAAAAGATCATCGATCAATTGCCATAATTGCATATAACATAGTGCAAATATCATCGATCAATCAACTATCCTTAAATTCCAAACTAGTTAGAGTCGGCTATATGAAACTATATACTCCTACATTCCACTCTATTCAGTCCATTTCATTCTAAAAAAAAATAAGTTACCCTCTAGGCAACACCAGGTACTCTAAAACTACACTATAGCAACATAAACTCATTGATCACGAAATATTAAAGTGTAACATCAAGAAAATATGCTGACAATCAAATAAACAAAGTTGGATAAACACACACCGAGACTAAATCAAGAGGCTTAGGCTTATCTCTATCAGAAGAAGTCCCAATATTTCCAACACCAACATTGTTGCTAAGACTAGAATTAAAAGGGGAAGCAACAAGTGCAGCAATTTTCTTGCAGGCATATTCTAAGTGACCAAATAACAACACTAAGTCATCACCCACATCAGCCCCTCCTTTTCCCATATACTCCATTAGTGTACTAACCCCACTATTTACTGAATTACTTTTACTGCCAATTGCACTTGGTGAATTAAGGACTCTAGAAAATGGAAAAGAAGTCATATTTTTAGCAGGGAAAGGTGCAAGATTGTATCTTTGAGATAAAATTGAAGGGGTTGGTGATGAAAGTTGAATTCTTGGTGGAAAATTTAGGGAAAATATGGTTGATGATAGCATTTTTATGCTCTATGGGTAGTACTTTGTCATATGAGCAAATGATGAATGGTACTTTTTTGTATTTTTCATCATTTATTTATCCCCAGATCTTTTCCTTTTTAATTCTTTTTTCAGTACAAATTGTTTTGCCTTATTTTTCCCTTCCCTTTGTATTTGTCATAATAAGATTTCAAGTATGTACAAATCGATAAAGATATTAAAATGATTAAATTCATATCGAAAAATAAATGTTTGGTCCTTATAATCATGGGCGAAGCAAAGTTTTGTAATTGTGTTCGACCTAATCCAATAACTTTAGTTCAAATTTTATATTTGTCTTCAAAAATTTATTTAAATATAAATAAATTATTAATTTAGAAATCAATAATTTAAAATGACTAATATAGTGAACCCACGGATTCCGGCTCCACCTTGGCTTAGAACATAAGTAGTAATCACCATTTGGCTCAAACGAATTCAATTAAAATTGAATCATTTTTGCAAAAATAACGGGATACGGTGATCTCCAGTGTACTAGGGGTCCTGATTTTGTTCCATCAATCAATCGCATTTATTGAAAAAATCGTCATAATTATGTAGCAGAATCCCCAATGGAAACCATATAGTACTAAGTATAGTATTAATCATTCTTCAGCATAACTCATGAAAACATATCATGCCATGCAGGTGCTTTTCTGGTGAGTATATATTAGAATTGCACTGTGTTTTTATTTTAAATTATAGGGGTTCGGAATGCTATTGAACACACAGACTATTTGAGTTTAAATTTTAATATTTGTACCTGTCTAGTAGAAGGTTTCGAAGATAGTTGAGAACAAGTTCTAGCATGGGGTCTTAGAGAGCCCTCTGTTATTATTGTCATTTTTATATTTTATCATATTTTAGAAGATAGCTGAGAACATGCATGGTACTGTTGTTTCACTTATCCTGGGTAGATATAGCATATTTGTGACATTGCTTTCTATCTTTACCGTGCTATTATCCCTTTTCTTTTACAAACCCGTTTATAAAACTATTTCATGAGCCGAGGGGTCTATCGGAAACAATCTCTCTATTTCATTCGAAGTCGGGCAAGGTCTTTGTACACTCATATCCCACAAGTAGGGGGGTATGTTGTTGTTGTACATATCTAGTATATTTTCAATGCATGTACACGGTTTGAGCCAAAAGCTACTGGGTATGGCAAATCCGCGCTACTCCCCGTCTGTGAATTAAACTACTGGAGTACCTAGAAGATACTGCAATACGACCTTTTCTTACCTCTTTACAGGATGCTTCAACTTGCCTTGCCTACGAAAGAATGATCTTCTCGACTTCACATCTGAGGACCTCAGTCTGTTTACGGATCAACTTTCTCAGGATAATCTTATTGAAACCACCCCGTTTGGGGAGCTCTATCGTGCGAAAATGTCTCGTCGTGAAACTACAGAGGATGTTGCTGTCAAGATTATGGATTCCTGCTTCCATTTGGTAGTTGTCTCTGTGTGTGTGTCCACTCCCCATTGTCTTGCTTCCATACGGAGTAATTGTTTTCTTTGTTCGTGTAGAGAGAACTGGAATTTTGGCAAGATCCCACAATCAGGGGCTACCCCAAATTAGCAAAAGTGATTGGATGTTGTCGCGAGGGTAAAAATGCGGGCATTGTTTATGATCTAAATCCAAACGACACCTTGCTTAACTTGATTACTCGAGGTACATTCATCTGTCTTCAACTTTTATGCAGATTCAACTTATGTTGAAAATTTCCTGAAGTTAAATAAATAATTTTATTTGGGTCCAAACCAAGGCAATAGTTAGTCATTTGAGCAAAGTATCTGTAGTCAATTATAGGCCAAAATAGTTATAAGCAGACTACAATACCGGCGGAGAATCTGTTTATCTGAAAATGAATAAACAAATTAATGTACTTTTATCCTGTGCTTGTTCAGATGACTTCAAATGGCTGCAAAGGGTTAACACTGCCCTTGCACTAGCTAGCTGATGTCTATCATGCAATTTTCATGCTGTATATAAAACAATTGTTTATATATTAAATTTTCATGCTGATATCTATAATGCAATTTTCTAAACCATTTCTATTCTTCCTCTTTCCTTTAGGGTATGGCCTTTTTCTGTTGTTGTTGTTGATCTGCTGCTAATTGTTTTGTGCAATTGATGTAAATAGTTTTGTTCACTTCATCCAGTCTCTGCAAGCTTAAGGGAAAGGATTGTAGGGAAACAACGGGAAAAATAATAACAATAATAATAACAACAACAATAATAATAATGTATGACGAAAATATTATTGAATATAAAACAAGTAAAAGGATATAGTTAATATCTCAAAAGGTACGATGCTTTGAGTCGTGCTGGGCACTGTCCTAAGAAACTATTTCAGTAATTTGAAATGTTTCCCCAGGATAAAACAAGTCTTCCTCTATTTATATTTAGAAGGAACAGGAATCAACAAAATTATATAATGTACCCAGCAAGTCTAAGGTGGAGGTGGCCAAAGGAAAAGAGTTATGCTAATATTTGTGGCTATATAATAAGATAGTGGCTAATAGTGGCTAATGGTGAAAAGTGGCTGAATATACTGGCTAAACAGAGAGAAGGTTGGGCGGCTGTGAAGTGATTCTTTGATGTCTGAAATGGCCTCTATTTATAGGGAAGTTTGCATGGGAGCATCCTTTGCATGGATGACAAGTGTGTTGCTAAATTAGTCACTTGTCAAGATATTTTTGACACTTCTCAAAAATTTGAAAAACAATGTGCTATTATCCATTGTATTTGAAAAATCAATGTGCCAAGATTAACACATGTTATACCTCCACACCATTTGTCAAATTTAGCTTGCATGGATGACATTTGTAGTTATCTTTTGAAATATATAATAACTTCCTTACAAGGATGAGGTTGTTTTCTGTACATAATAATCTCCTTTTTGGTGCATGATCCATCAAATCTTACTTTGCAAAAAATTGTGGTGCTTTATTTTGGACCTGGAAAAAGAAATGGTGCTGCTTTCTTTTGCAGTCAGTCCATTTGGTTGTTATTTCTGTCTGTCCTCTCAGAGCATGTGTTGTTTTGCGCATTTCATGATTGTAAAATATGTGCAGGTGCGTGGCCTGTCAAATCTGATGTATACGCATTTGAAGTGTTGCTCTTAAATCTTATGAGCAAAAGAGTTACGGACAAGAAGAACGTCAAAGAAACTCTTGTTGGTAGGTGGGCCTTGAAAGAGTACCAGCCTGGGCGTTCACTTGTCGACACAAGTCTTCAGAATGATCCTAACTTTGATTCTCGTGATGGACCTGTAATGACTGATCTTGCAAGGCAGAGTATAGATGATAAACAAGTGAATCGTCCACTAATGAAAAAAGTAGTTAAACGGCTGGAGGCTTTACTGTAAGGATTTGTGGCCTTCATGACCACATTAAAGTTCCTCATTTGTTAACCCCTTTTAGGATCATATTAAAGTTCTGCATTTGTTACCCCCATTTCCTACCCATTATCCCCACATAAATTACCTCACTAACTATTATTTATTTCTATGATCATTATGTGGGAGTTACACTATGTCATGTAACTCTTGTAACCTATGTAACTCCTGAAGGCAGAAAGGTTATGGATTTTAATGGAGGAAGATAAAGAGCCAAATGTCTTGATGATGGGAAGAGACAATTGACAGTATAAATAGAAGGCTCTTGGTCCCTCTCTCCACTCAGACAAACACACACAAAAGGTTCTAGCTTGTAAGCTCCCATCGCCTTGCAAGCATAAGTGTAAAGAATAAGGAGAGGGAAGACTAAGGTGCTAGTTTTTAATCTTTGTTTCTACACTCCATGGCTCAAGGTATGTTTTCTTGGATTATGTTCACACGACATGAAACTATTTTATATAGATAAAGGTACAAGTATACACTCTTGTAAGATTTTGCTTCCGCATAAATGAAAGTGTATCTTGTTTATTTGATGTGAATTATAACATAGCCAAGATCCTTCACAACATTTTCTAACATTTACATGTTGTACAACAGTAATGGCGAGGCATGCAGAGAAGAAACGAGTTCCTTCCAGAGATATTAATGCGATTGATCTTCTTTCGTTCCAGTTAATGCACAGTAATTCATGTACAGTTATTTGAGGTAGTTTATTACAATGGATTGTAAATGCTAGTGAGCTACTTTGCAAGTCTACATTATGCATTTAAGGTTTTGTTTCAATATATTTAGAGTTCAATTGTCATATCCAATTTGTGTGTGCTTTTTTTTCGCATACTAGCTCTTCTGACAAGCCAGGATCTTAACTCCCCTGCTGTCCACTCTTTGCGTTGTAGTGAATGCTACAATTTTCTCTTTAGTTTAACTATGCGAGGGGCTAGAAAAGTTCTGCTTTGATGCACACAGCTGTAAGAAACAAAGCGTGCATGCTATAATCCACTTGAGTTGCACATGAATCATCATCTTCTGAAAGTCGAATCTGCGTTAGTTTTTCTTTTTTCTAATGAAAATTAAAGTAGCCGTGCTGTTAATTTCTGCAAATTCTGTGATTACAAGGATCAATTCTTACATACACACGAGAATCTGTATTGTTCTATAAGAAATCAAGCTAAGAGGAAGGGAGAAGTAGAGAGGATTTTACTTCATTTATGTGCAAAGTGCAATTCATTGATGAGAGGGAGCACATGTACTTCGCTCACATCGAGTGTCCAACAACTTTTTACCTCTTAATTTTCAGTATCTATCAAACAGCTCCCTCTATGTCTATTTCTGATACTCCCTCTCAAGCAGTTGAGTGGAAGACACACTCCCAACTTGGATAACAATGTATGATGTTATGCACTTCTTGTAAGCAAATCTGCTAACGCCATCTTTGTAGGAATGTATTGCAATTAACCCAAGTTCAATTTTCCCCTCATAAAATGAGAGTCTATTTCCGTGTGCTTTGTTCTTTCATAAAAGATAAGATTTGTTGCTATAACATTGCAGCTTCCTGTCACAATGCAACTTTATTGGCCGTATGAATGGAACATTCGGTGCCTTAAACAATCTAACCGCCTATATTACCTTAGAAACTGCAGCCGTGAAGGTTCTATATTTAGCTTTAGCTGGACATTTCCCCACTATCTGCTACTTTTTTTGACTTATGGTATATCAGTGATTATCCTAACTTGACAATGTACCTTTCACCCTGTGCTTGACCTTCTTGTGTTGGGACATGCTGCCTAATCAAAGTCACTTGTAAATATTTATTCATTCTATTGATCCTTTCTTCAAGGGAATTCCCACTCCAGTCGAAACCATAACATACTTCACAACTCTCAATATTTCTTCAAGATGTGACTGTTCTGGTATCGGCATAATTGACTTAGGACTGCTAAGCAAATATCAAGTCTTGTGCTGGTCAAGCAAAGATAGCTTTGCATCTTCAATCTGACCAACATGCTGATCATAGCCCACAGTGGTGAATCTATGATTGAGTTCAGGTGGTGGGCTTACTGGTCTTACACCACTTAAACCAACTTCAAAAATTAACTCAAGAACATACTTTCTTCGGTTCAATAGTAGATAGTATCCTCTGTTGAGATCTCATGACCTCTATTACAACGAAGTACCTCAATTGCCAAGTCTACTTTAAACTTGCTGTGCAAAGCTCTTTTTGCCTCATTCACTAGCTCTCTACTGCTTTCAGTTATAACTTATAAGTAGATCATCCACATAAAACAAGTATACTCACTATACTCTTACCATTTTGTTAGATAAAACGAAACTGATCAGAGGCACCAGTGGCGGACCTAGGATTTTAAGGTAATTGATGCTCTTGGAAAGAAAAATAGCATCAATTGGAAGAAAAACAAAATCTTGTTTAAAGTGAGACTTGATATTCAGTCAAGAGGCCTCTTTATCACAATCCTTGCACTTTCAACCAAAGCACACAGTCACTCTTTCTGTCCATGGGTGCTGACTGTTTATTTATATAAGGTTTAATTATTATCTCTGAAAAAATAAAGATTATGCGAGGAAAGTAATGGGTGTTCAGATACACACGGTGGCCTACATGGATCCGAGATTGATAGGTCCTTTGAGGAGAACCAACATCTATTAAAGCATCAGTAAGTTTAATATTTCATTGTCGTGATGCCCGTGTAAGGCCATACAAGGATTTGAACAACCTACATACCTTATATTCCGCAATGTTTGTTAAATCCTTGAGACAATTCCATGTAGACTTACTCATAGATATCTACTTGTACGCATTGTTCAAATCTATCTTAAACGAGGTCCAACCTTTTGAAGCAGCCACACTAATGATTGTCTTGAACTGCCACTATTTTTGCAATTCATGAGAAGGTCTCATGATAGTCTAGACCTTTTTGTTGAGCGTAACCCTTAGATACAAACCTTGTGTTAAACCTCTCGGCCTCACCATTAGGTTTGTGCTTGATCTTATACACTCATTTTGATCATATGGCCTGCTTTCCTTTTGGCAAATCAATTATTTCCTTGTTATTCTCCTCAAGTGCAATCATTTCCTGCTGCATGGAGTCAACTCATCTACTGTATTGGGATGATTCTCTGAAGAACTTAGGTTCAACAAGTGCTGAAAAAACTCCAAGATATGACTGGTATGGAGTTGACAAATGCTCATATGAGACGTTGTTAGAGATAGTATAATCACTACCACTAAAAGTTCTTCTTGGAAGTGATATAATCCTAGAGTGGCTAATCCTCTAGTACATCTTCTGGTTTCAACAGTTGAGCTACTTGATGGCATAATGTCTATCGATCCGGTCTCTTCTGTATGAGGGACCTCATTTTGAATATATTGTTCTAGATCTCCTAAGCAGCTTTCTGAGTGAACATTTCAGTATTGTTCTCAGCATTTTGCAAATTATAGGTGGTGATATCGTAGAAGTCACAATAGATTCTTACAATTGGCTTATCAAATTCTTCATTCATTATTGTGTAGGAACATATCCTCAACATCTTCTTTCAACTCATAAAAAGGGAAAACATTTTCTCTAGAACTAACATCTCTGCTAATAAAAATGGTCTTGGTGTCCAGATCATGGAGCCTGTATTCCTTTTTTGTCTCTGAATAACTCATAAATGCAGTCCTTCTTGCTCTTACTGTAAACTTGCTTCATATAGGCAGAGTATTTGCATAACATAGACAACCAAACACCCTTAGATGCTTGATTTGAGCTAGTTTCCCATGCAATAATTTGTAGGGTGTTTTTGCTCCTAAGACTACTGTTGGTAATTTATAAATCATGTACACTGCAGTCTTAACATAGTCTCTCCTCAACCTGTTTGGCGTTGAACCTTGAAAAATTAATTAAGGCTCTAGCCACTTCCAGAATATAACTCTGCCTGTGTGACCTTTCGATCCTAAGTCCGGGTAAAGGAGGAGGAATGGTTACGGTAGGTCAGATCAGGAAGCTAGCGTAAAACTTTGCCAATTATGATGAATCCTCATACTATATATAAATGTCGTCAGGATGTGCCCACCTAGGCACGCATTATCGGCACCCAGTGTGATGAAAATAAGCAAGGGGTTCCATCACGTTGCCGCCTAGGTGTGAGAGAGTATGAGCAAGGGTCTTAATTCACACATGGATGGATGTGCCATATTAGCTACCGCCTGGTCGTGGTGCAATTAAAATATGAAAGATTTTTCACATCATGGACGGGTGGTTTAAGAAGCCAATCAAGAGTGTTAGATTCGGGTAGGTACGTAGATGGAACATAGGCGCTTTGAGAAGCGAAAGTCGACGAAATTAGTAGATACACCAAAAAGAATGAGATCGTTCATGTTTCATGAGATTAAATGGACCGGGCAAAAGGCTGGAGAGGTTGATAACACGAGTTGTAGGAATTATATTAGAGGCTGGACTTTCAAAGTAAAATGAGTTGTGGATAGAATTATTGCATCAAATATTGTATGTATGGGAAAAAGAGACCATTGATGTTGTTAGAGCCTATGCTCCGCAAATAGGACTAGATGCAGGAGCTAAAGCTAAGTTTTACAAGGATATGGACACCTTAAGTGTTCCAAGAGACCAGCAAATATTTGATTTCAAGAGAAACTATAACCACCACGTACACAACATAGGTTCGTGGTTTCTTGATGTAAAGTTTAAGAGTAGAGTGAGAATTCCCGTATACCTTCGAAGGAAGACGGCTCACAATCAATCGTGAATTTGGTGATGGACTCTAAAGTACGCTAACTTTTTAGTGTTTCAAATAAGTATATGGTAAAAGGGAGCTTGAGACATGAGGGAAACGCAAGAAAATGACAAGTTGTTTTTTTAAAATTATCAACTGATCAGGTATTAAATGTATCTACTTCACAATGCATTATTTTTTGGCCTTGTGAGCTTAATCGAAATCAGCGCTGAGTATAATACAGTGGATGATTATGATCAATTTGTGCATGTTGGGTTTACGTCATGGCTGAACTCTCTCAACCTTCAACAGTCGATCCAATCCTAGCCTTGCTACTCTGCTAACATATTAAATATGTGATTACAAGGATCAATCCGAAATACACAAGAGTATATGAGATGTTCCAGAAGAATTTAAGCTAAGAGGAAGGGAGTAGTAGCAGCGAGAGAATCTGTAAATGTTCCAGTTGTGTAGCATTAGCTTTACTTTTGCAAAACTTCTCTAAAATCGTCGCAAAGACGCAAACTTCTGTCAACGAGGGAATTGCACATATAGCTATTTCTTTGGGCTATTATTTAGAAATTAGCTAGTATTTCTGTTATGATTTATTGAACTACTGAACAAATTTAATTTCAGGAGATAGTGCTATGAAGTTTTGAACTGAAAAAATGAACAGCAAGATATAGTGGTCGAAATTTTCGGAACCGGCTCATCTCCATTATACCTCCCATCCATTTCGTCAAGTGCACAATTGGATGAGTTACATGTGTCTTTTTTTATATTTAAAGGTATAGATTATATTAACTTAACCAATATTCTCACCATGATTAAGTTTCTACTTTATGTAAGAAGAAGATACTCCCCCACTAATTTTGATAACCATTAATATCCTTAATTAATTATATATGTTATATCCAATACTGAAATTATTATTCATTGAATAAGTTAAGATTTGGAAAAGAAAAAAAAAAAAGACACAGCTTTTTACAGTATGATCAAAATAATCATTTCAAGGTTCCGCAAATACTAGTGTGTAGTTGTTTTTGATATAAAATAAAATATCATACAAAAGTACTAAAGTTTCGTTGAAAAAATATAAAGGGAAATAGGAGTGTACGTTTTACAAAGTGATAGAAACTTTTGATCAAGAATGTGCCAGTAAATTTATATAAATGTAAAATGTAATATTTTCATGGTTTTGAAAGATGCCTTTATGATAGATAAATAAATAAGAACTTGCAAAGTCAAATGAGATTAAAAAAAAATTAATTCATATATAAATTAAACTAATACTACAGTTTTTATGAAAAATTAAAAGGAAAAAACAAAATGAGTGACTTATTTGTGGTTATTCATCATCTCAATTACTGGAACGACTCTAAAACTTTTGGCTATAAAAATATTATAACAAAATTAAGGATATTAATTAGTAACTACCAAAATTTTTGTAGAATATCTTTTTCTTGCCAGAAATAAAGATTGTTTTTTCAAACTTATCAACTTAACCATGGCTAGAATAATGATTAAGTTAATGTAATCTAGACCTTTAAAAATTAATCAAAACACATGTCATTCATCTAATTATGCATTTGACGAAATGGAGAGAAAATGTAATGGAGAGAAGCCAAATCAGAAATTTTCGTCTCAACAGTTAATGCGACACCTCTTCGTCGCTAGCCATAAAACTTAGATACCATCATAGTACTTGGACCTGTGCTTCGTTTCGTAATTAATACTCTTCCCGTACCAAATTTATGTGAGTATATTTTATTTTTAAATATCCAACAGAATAATCAAATTTCAAATTTTGAAATAATAAAACTTACTATTCTATGATTTATTTCGATTTATTTCCATACAAAAACAAATAACTTTATTTTAGATCATAAATTTTAATTTTTTTAATTTTATTATACTTTATACTAAATCAAAATAGCCGGAACTATTTCGACCCGTTTCCCCATTTTCTTTCCGAATCTCGCATATGAAATTAAATTGTTCTAATTAAAGGGAGGTAAAATAACTTGTGTAGAATAGTATATAATATAGTAGGGAAATTTTGATGCGTAGTTTGTTTTTGGACGCGCTAAATGAGTTTTATCTACTGTTTCAAAATTAATTGAGAAATAGCCAAACATAAACTTACGCTCCATTAGCGTTGGAAATCGCCCCAGACTAGTCTCGATATTTTATACTGGGACTTTGAACTAACATGTTCAAAGATCCCATTATTTTATATCGGACTGAAGCTTTATACACACACACACACACACACACATATATATATATATATATATATATATATATATATATATATATATATATATATATATTCTCATAACAAAATAATAGGACTTTGAACTATTATGTTCAAAGGTTCCATTATTTTATATTGGGGTTAGTTTACTGAAGCTTTATATGAAGTTATGTTCAAAGTTGTCTCGAAATGGCTATTTCTCAGCGAATTTGTTTTTCACGACTACAGATCAATTAACCGCGCCAAACAGATTGTATGCGAAATTTCTATACAGGGACAGAATAGTAATAACAAAATAACCCGGTTGTCTTTTCATATGTTGGGAAGAAAGTGAAACCCCTTTATTTTAATCTTTAGTAAATTGTCTGTTGAGCAAAATCATGCGCTGCCCGAGCTTCGCTGGTGTGTATGTTTATATTACTATTTTTCTGAATCGCATTTTTTGTTTTGTTGGAATATATGAAAATTATGCGATTAGCTCTTTCTTGGTATCCCACTTTCCATAAGTGAAATAGTTACGGTTATGTTGTTCCGTACGGTTAAGATGAAATTAAAATCAGGAAAATTGGCGTTTTATATATGTAAGACCTAGGTAATAAAACCACCATCTTCTTCAGAAAATTAAAATCATGCCTTCTGAAGCTGATTTATTGATTTACCTTCATATTTTCGTTGTATATTTGACGTGCCTTTCTATCTATTTCAATTTCAAGGGATTTTTAACTTGCCTTGCATACGGAAAGATACGGAAAATGATGTAGTTTTATTCACCTACGCGGAGCTGAGTGAGTTTACGGGTCAATTTAGTCCTGATAATCTTATTGGAGTGTCCCAATATGGTAAGCTCTTCCGTGGTAAGATGCCCATGCAAGATGAAACCACCAAGGATGTTGCTGTCAAGATTTTGATTGCTTCTGGGTATTTTACTAACAATAATGACCTATTGAGATTGGAGGTTTGTTTCTCTCTCTCTTTGTGTGTGTGTGTGTGTACGCAAAAAAGTGATTCTTTCTCGTTTACGCTAAAAATGTTTTGTGCTGGTAGGACGAATTGAAATTTTTGCAAGATCCAAGGATTAGGGGCAATCCGAACTTAGTCAAATTGATTGGATATTGTCGTGACGATAAAATTCTGGCTGTTGTGTACGATCTTTATGCGTGCGACACCTTGTTTAAGTTGATCATTCGAGGTAACCCTCTGCTCTCATAAATTTATCTTTATTGATTTAATTTTCATATTCTACCAATGCATTTCCTGTTGCTATTTTACTAGTCCACTTAGTAGAGTATCTGTAGTCACTACAAGGCTGGAATAGCTGTACCATAATACAATATGGGTTTTTTTTTTTTTTGGTGGGGGGGGGGGGGGGGGGGGGGGACTGGGGAGAGACATTTGGAAAAAAAATCTATCTTAAAAAAAGAGGATGATACATGCATACAACAATATTACGTTTTCAAGTTTCCTTGTTCAGATGACTTCAAATGGCTGATGAGAGTTAAGGTTGCCCTTGCATTGGCTCGCTTTCTGAATTTTTTGCATTCTCGGAAGTCATGGTACATAATTCGCAACATTAATCCAGAGCACATAGTGCTCGACCAGGTACGTGTGCAAATACTTTTCGTCGTTCCATTGTAGTATGCAGAGTTCCTGGTCATGTGTTCCATTGTTATTTTGTTCTGTTTTCACCTGTATTTCTAATTTTTTGGTAGATGTGAGTTTCATTCAGTATTACATGAATGAGTGAAAATATTTCGATCTTCCTCTCCAGGATTTCAATCCATTTTTGTTTGATTTCGGTATGATAGTGGGAAGAGTTCTGGAGAAGACAGTCAATAATCGTGAAGTTGGAACTTTTGGCTACGTTGATCCCGTGGTTGCTCGAGCTGGTACTAATACCTAATTTCAATCTTTGTTTCAATCAACTAAAGCAGTAGTAAATCAGCCGTTTTTTCATTATAGTCACGTGATGGTGGAGCTAATATGCTCTTGTTGAGGTGCTGCTCAATTTTATTAAATTTTAGAAATTTATTAAAGATATTTCTCATTAAATCTTCTGGAGCTTTCGTCCTGATAAGTTCATCTAGCTCAATGGTGCTGACGCCTAGTGAATGCAAAAGAAAGAACAAGAGTTACTGACAAGAAATGGTGCTGCTTTCTTTTGCAGTCGGTCCATTTCGTTGTTATTTCTCTCTTTTCCCCGACTCTCATTGCATATGTTCTTTTGCGCATTTCATGGTTGTAAAATATGTGCAGGTGTGTGGTCTGTCAAATCTGATGTTTACGCATTTGGTGTTTTGCTCTTAAATCTTATGAGCAAAAGAGTTACGGACAAGAAGAACGTTAAAGACACTCATGTTGGTTCATGGGCCTTGAGAGAATACCAGCATGGCCGGACACTTGTCCACCCAAGTTTTCAGGATGATCCGAACTTTGATTCTCGTGATGGACTTAAAATGACAGATCTTGCAAGGCAGTGTATAGATGATAAACAAGGGAATCGTCCAGTAATGAAAAAAGTTGTTAAATGTCTGGAGGCTTTACATGTTGTACAACAGTACGGCGAGGCATGGGAAGAAGAAGTGAGCTCCTTCCAGAGACGTTAATGTGATTCATCATCTTCCATTCCAGTTATTGCACAGTAATGCATGTACTAGATCAAGTGTTTGAGGTAGTTTATTACTATGGATTGCAAAATTCACCCTTCACTTTTAGTGGAAATGCTAGTGAGCTACTTTGCTAAAGTGTATGCTAGGCGCTAGCCTTATTACCAGCTTACAATTGATAGCAGGCATTTAAGGTTGTTTACAATATTTTTAGATTTCAATTGTCATATTTGTGTGTACTTTTTTTCCACATATATGCTACCGGATGTTAACACAATACAAGCCACAGGATCTTCCACTCCTTGTGTTGTGAATGCTACAATTTTTTCCTTAATTTAGCTACAATTTTCTTGTCCTCCTTTCGCCTGCTCCTTTTCGTTTGTTCCTTTTGCTTCCCTTTTGTATTTTTATTTTTCCTAGCTTTATATAGTACTCCCTCCGTTCCAATTTATGTGGCGGTGTTTGACTTGGCACGGAGTTTAAGAAATAGAAGTTGACTTTGTAAATGTTCAAATTTACCTTTGAAAAAGTAAGAGAGAGAAGATTGTAGTAATCAAATAGTTGTTTGTGGCTTTTAAAGTAAGTAGGGCCCAATAAGGATAAAATAGAGATAATGCATTAAATAGTTGACAAATAAGGGAATGTGACATTCTTTTTGGGACAGACAAAAAAGGAAAGTGTGACACATAAATTGGGATAGAGGGAGTACTTTTTATATGCTTCATAGTTTCAATAACCTCAAGACCGCCTATGTTTTCTTCCTTTTCTTTTTATTTCCTTTTGTTTAATATATCTCTTTTCTTCTACCATTGCAGGAGTACCTTATTTCACGAGCTAACTTATTTTTATTTTTGGTGATGATTTAGTTAATATATGTTTTTTCTTATTCTTCAATGCGACATTAATTTATACAAACTAAGAATAATTCAATCAATATATTCCGTGGCTTTTGAATATTCAGTGGCTTGATTATACTAGACCTTTTGAATTTTGAATTTTATAGATTGAATTTTTGAAATTTTTGTTGTGCAAAGATCGTCAATAAACCTAACATTTAAAATAAATTTGTTGGGTCGAGATTACTGAAGTTAAATTAATCTAGTCAAAGAATGAATAGAGTAATTATTTTGCTGTTTTAACAAATTTCTAATTGTATGCACTATGATTTTTATTTTTCTTTCTTTTTTCGTTTGCAAATTTTTTCGTAATATAATGTAAAAGCGTGAAAAAATGTAAATTGAACTAAACTGAAGTGCTTGAAAAAAAAACAGAACTTACTTTGTCTATTGCGTATATAAAACTAATCAACTTAGTCGAACTAACAAATATCATATCGAGCTGACCCATCCATCCTATTTGGTCGTTGTGACTAATGACAAATATAAAGAGTGGCACCCGCTACCTTAAAATCCTGGATCCGCTCTTGTCAAGGGTAAATTAGAAAAAATATAGCCAATTTTATCTTGAATTGCTAAAAGGACAAGTAAACTTAGAATTTGACTTTGGTGAATTTGGACAAATAAACATAAACGGAGGGAGTATATATTTATGAGATATTTCAGTTTATTTAAATTGAATCTTATTCCATATCTTTTTGCGCTGTAAGTGAAATCTGAGGTGTGCTTCGAGAGTCTGGCGGGAATCGGCTATTGAGTTTTGGTAGCAGCATAGCACCTACTCACGCGATCCATGGAGTACTCATGGCACCTTTTCAAGGTCTCCAACTAGCTCAACACAGAGGCGTACACAGAACATTTTATTAGTGGTGTCGAAATTTAAATAAAGAACAAAAAAATAAATTACTATAAATAAATTCAAGTTTTCAATTAATTTTCATTATCGCCTAATTGGTTTAGGTTAGTTGTTAGTACTTATATAGGATTATTACATTACAGTAAACATATCCATTTAGCTAAAAATAGTGGAAATAAAAATAGTCAATGTAGGAGATTGATCTCTAGACCTCAAAGTCAAATTAGTAGATCTTCCACCAGCTCACCTGTTGATTCTTTTGCTTAAACAATTTCATCCTTTTAATTATAACCAAATTTTCTGTATTTGTTTATTAGAATTATATACATATTTAGTAAATATTTTCGATCCAGGGGTGTCGGACGACACCGATATGGTGTGTGTAAATCCGCCCCTGGCTCAACATCGACGAATGCAACCTTCATATATCAGCATTGATGCCTTTGTCATATTATCCACACCTCTTCGTCCTTATTTCTAATTGCAAATTCTTGCTCCACGGGCTAGTTGATTCTACAATATCACATGCACCGGATGGTTGATGCACACGATGACGGTGCACGAGAAGGTTATAACATAGTCATGCCTTTTGAAGGATCTCTGGATATTGTAGGCCGTCCTTTACGACAATATTCTTCGAATATGTAATAGTTAGGCATCCCCAATGTATCAAGAAACCTTTAGTGTTGAAGAAAGCCAATCCCAGTCTTCTTTATGTGGTTATGTATCAACTCTTATGAAGCAAGATAAAGAGAATAAAAGAGTACAATAACAACAGTGAATATGAGGACGGAGAGAAACACTGAAGTTCATCAATGTGCAATAATTAACAAATGTACTGCACGTTTGCGCATTGATGAACTAACAACGAATCCAGATTTTACTTTTCCTTTCGACCTTTTCCAATCTTAGACGTGTACATGTCGACTTTTTTTGGTGATTCTGGAATTGCGATTATTTTTATACTCTCTTCTTAGATGTCAAATAAAAAATGCGATGAGGAAATATGCATTTAGGTCCCTGATAAACAGGATTCTTCCTTTAGTACATATGCATGTATCTCTATGTTGTTACAATGTGTATTTCTATTCTTCCTATCATTGGATATGCTTTAAGAATATTTATATTTTTCATATTCTATCAGGATTCAGGTATATTGACATGTTGCATTTTTCCAGATGTGGTGATTAGCAGGACTGTGTCGAGTGTTGTGACAACTTCCCATTTACTAAAGATGATGAGAAGATCTTAGTGGGAAAAAGGAGTACCAAAGAAAGTTCAAATTCCTTAACAACCTGCTATGTTCAGTCATATCTTAGAAGAATGAAGTTTTGTAGCAATTGATGGAAAATTTTACAAATGACTCTGTTAATGATATGCATGAGAGGTAATTCTGCATTTCATTTGATATATTTGTCTAACAACAAACATTATCCCTTTATTGATTCATCTGAAAATACTTACCTCATTATAGCATGATTTGAATATAACTCAAATAGTCTACTTCTCTAAAATAGTCTAAAATCATCATTTTGTGCAAATCTCCCTATACTATTGTGTCAATAATAGGGGTGGGCACAAACCGAAAAAACTGACCGAACCGAAATTTTTTTTAATTCGATTTTCGGTTTTTCAGTTTTTGGTTTGGATTTGGTTTTACATTTTAAAAATTTTGGTTTTACGGTTTGGTTTTGATTTGGGGTGGAACTAAACCGAAAACCGAATTATATATATATATATATATATATATATATATATATATATTAAATTTCACAACTTTTCTTATATATCTAGTCAGTAGTCCAGGCAACCAGGCCTAATATAGACCTTCTAATTTTGTCAACTAAAATGTACAAGCCCATAATAACATCCCTAGTCCAATAAGCAATAAGCTTAGTATGTACTTACCAGTACTTAATATCATGGATCTAAGTGTTTAATATTTTAGTTTGCACCAGTACGTACTAAGTTCGATTGTCATGTCATTAATCTGAACTACTGCAAGATATGTTTAGCTAAATTATTTTTATTTTCAACTACTAACTTTGTTGTTTCTGTTGTACTTATTCTTCTTCGCGCATACAATTGAAAAATACTGAGCATGCCATATTAGTTTATATGTGAAAACCGAACTATTAAACCGATTTAAACCGAACCGAATTCTTAAAAATCGAACCAAACCAAATTAATTTTGATTTGATTTTGGTTCCTATTATTACCAAACCGAAAACCCAAAAATTAAACCGAAATGTCCTAAACCGAACTGAATCGACCGAACACCCACCCCTGGTCATTAACCAACGAGAGAATTGCAACTATTTCTTTGGGCTATTATTTAGGAATTAACCAGTACTTGTATTGTCCTTAAATTTTGAACTAACAACATTAATTTCAGGACATAGCAGCATGAAATTTTTAGTCATGACATAGTGGCTAAAAACGTAGATGCAACCCTTAGAGTGACTACCTGGTGGCATTTCCACTTAACCGTCGGGCAAAGCGAATGTCACTTTTGGGCAAAGTGCACGAATAGCCACTTTTGCCACTGTTATTGAATTTCATGCCACTTTTTTATGATTGTACAAAAATAGTCACTTTTTAGAACTTAATCCTTGTGGGCTGAACTTCATAACACCACGGTTGAAGTTCAACTTCAACCCACACTATGAAGTTCTGCCCACAAGGATTGAAATTCCAAAAAGTGACTATTTTTACACTACCAAGAAAAAGGTGGCCAGAAACTAAATAGCAATGGCAAAAATGACAAAAATGACCTCTGGACGAAATTTTTACAGTACTTTTAGGATGGATTATTGCACTGTGCGGCTCATTTTGAAGTCACTCTTTAACTTTATCCTTGTGTAAATTTATCTTAAATATTTACTTGAATGATTCCTTTTAATTTTCAGAAACTTACACAGCCCACTAAGCTATCAAGACAATCCCAAATAAAGTTTATTTGTCCAGATGCCCATTTTCGGAATGAACCAAGATCAATGAGATATTTTGATCACTAGCCATTTTTGGACGCGCTCATTGGGGACTATCTACCGTTTCCAATTTCATTGAAGAATAGTCAAAAATTCGCGCGCACACTTAAGCTCCATTAGTGTTGGAAAAATACCCCAGACTTGTTCAAAGCCCAAGTATTTTATTATGGACTTTATATATAAAGCTTCAGTCCCATAACAAAATGTTGGAGCTTTGAACAAGTTTTGTTCACAGCCCCAGTATTTTGTTATGCGACTGAAGCTTTATACAAAGTCCCATAATAAAATGCTGGAGCCTTGAACGAAACTTGTTCAAAGCCCCAGTATTTTATATTGGGGTTAGTTTACTGAAGCTTCCCAGTATAAATACTGGGATTTGTCCGAAGGTAGCTATTTCTCAGCGAATTTGTTTTTGACGACTACAAATCAATTAACGCGCGCCAAACAGACCTCTGCACGAAATTTTTACAGATACATCCTACACAAATTGGGTTGGGATTGATAGTTTATGGACTATCCATAACTAGGCTCAACTCTAAGTAATACTATTGGTTTGGATGTCCGTCCACAAAGAGATTCTTTCTATAATGTAACAAAATAAAGATTTGCAGGGGGTAGTTCAATAAGGTGAGGGACCTAAAACCAAACTTATGCAATAATTATTTTTTAGTAATTTCATCTATACTTTAATTAATTTAAAGTTCAATTTTTTAATTCTTTTGTGTGGCGAAATTATAAGTTTTTAATTAATTTTTTTAATGAAAAGATAGGGTTGATCTCACAATCACCTATATGGTGAAGATCGGTAATGTGGTAAATTTACGGATTTTTATCATTTCTTCTATGAAAATTTCAAGTTTTGCATAGTAAAATGTTACCTAATATTTCATAACTCTAAATTAAACTAATATATGTTTATATATATATATATATATATATATATATATCAATACAATTTTTTACTGTTACAACCAACGTAATGTATTGAAACAGATGATTAACAATTTATTCATTTAAAAGAAAATCTTATAAATATATAAAGGTTCGAGAGGCCTCTGCTTTTGGGCAAAAAAGATAAGCCTGGAATTTCTTATCTAAATTGTGAGATCGAATTATCTTCTATCCTTGAAAATATATTTGTTTACACATCTTTCATTGTCTATACCAAAACTAACTCAAAATCATGTCAAAATAATGTTGTCTTTAGGCTAACTGAAAATCATATCTAATTAATATTTTTCTTTAGGCTAACTCAACATGAGAATCTCAAAAATAAACAAAGTCAATTTTTTAACCGAAAACATGTGAAATGCTACTTCCAAGATCATGTGCCAACCTCCAACTTCCATCAAAATTTTGACAATTTGGCGTCACTTCAAATCTGATCAAGTATGTTTATTAATTGATCCACTATTATGAACATATAGGAAATGCTAAATAATTTATTATCAATTTCAAGTTAAAATTTCTCACCTTTATAGTTAGACAATAGATCTCCAATGGACAACAAAGGCATCACAATGTAGAACTTTCCTGGCGTCGAGCACTGATCACAGCCAAAAGTACACCTTAAAGGTAATATGTCGGATGCAAATATATTGGAAAGTATACCAAGTTGATTTCCACAAGAAACTAGTGATGTTTCAAGTGAGAGATTGCAAATAGCGAGTTGAGTTTAATTAGTCTTTAGTCCTAGGAATAATGTCGTTTTGAAATAGTTGCTATTGTTAAAGCTAAAGCTAACAACTAAACTAATGCGAGTTGTGTAATTCAATAAAAGGGAACCTTGGGGCATAAACGACTATAGTGGTTTTCATCCAATGGGTAAGGAAGTTTTACTTACTTATAATGGGTGTGAATATGGTCGAGTCAATCTAATGTAACCCTAGAATTCACCAGGCCTAAGAGGGATCTACCTCGCTACGCTCGCCAAGCTATAGCTTGGCGCATAAAGTACTAACTCATTGACCCAAGAAAAGAGGATCTATCCCTAGTGTAACCTCTTTTAGATAAGTCGGGTTATTTTAGCCAACAAGACTCAAATTCTTGTTAGCTCTATTATCATAATTAAGCCAATTAAGCTCGCCAGAGTCTTTAATTAGTTAAATAGGCATGTAACCTAGTGTCATAATCACTAAGGTTAAGAAGGTAAAGCGATAGAAAACTAGACAATCAAACCCAATATATAATAAGTAAATCTAAGAGTAACCCATTGAATTTTAACCACCATAGCATGCTTACACTTATAGTTATGAGTTTAGCTACTCATACTAGGAGCTTGGATCGAAGGCATATAATGGAATAGGAAATAGATAGGAATCATGTATTTAATTAATGAAATACAAGTGTTTGATGCATACAATTGGGAAAATCTTATTGCATGCTCATCAAGTCTTGCCCAAAGTAGAATATACTAAAAGTAGAAATAGAATAATAATAAAACCCTAGCCTTTTCTATTTTTACTAGATACAATTTTTTAATGACAAGACAGCCCAAAGCTGGGCGGTCGTCCTTTGTTACGTGGGCTGACTTCATCTCTATTATTGTAGGCTGAGGCTGAGCACATCTTCATGTAGATGGCGGCATGTTCTTCAATTTTTTAGATTTAGGAGGCATGTCCCTTGAATAGGAGCATGTTCTTTATCTTTCCAGATATAGACAGCCCGTCCCTTGAATAAACGATCACTCGTTCATCAGAGGTGGGCCATCCTGAGGTCACTCGTTCATCAGAGGTGGGTCATCCTGAGGTTAAGGTGGGCCTCATATTTTGAGCTCCAAATTTTCATGCTCATTGTTTTGGGCCAAAGGTGACCATCCTAGCTTTGTGGGCGGAGTGCCCTATCATACTGCAGCTACCTTCAACACTTTGCTCTTTTAGTTCCAATCTTCTTTCAGTAGCAGTTGTAACCTAAAACTAAGCATATTGTGACATTAATCACATAAAACAATGCTTTTGGATCCAAAAATAAAAGTAAAAGGTAGTCTGTAAGTTGGTATTTACCAACTTATCAAGCACACCCCAATAAGGGAGATGATATTGGGGTGATCAAACCTAGATAGCATTTTTTGTTTCCTCGAGTGGATGACCTAACTTTATCATCTTATTGGTGCTCGCTTTAATTCTGTCCTTCGTCCGACAGAGCCTGTGCTTGTGGAGGGAATCTGTCCTTTATAAATGACACACTGTCCTTTTTGACCAACAGTGTTACTTTGTGATAAGACCGTTGGTGAACTCCATTATTTGGTCTATGTAAAAATCTCATGTGCCGGAACTAAAATTTTCAAAACACAAGTGTTAGGAACTTTCAAGTAGTTCTTGAAAGGACAAATATTACAGAAGTCAAGTTTTTAACATAATGCAATCTTTGTATCTTTACTAGATACTCCTTTTGTCCATATTTATGTGACGTATTTTTCTTTTTGGTGAATCCCAAAAATAATGACACATTTTTATATTTATTAACAATTTAATTTTAAACAAAAAATTCAAAAAATAACAACATACCCAGTACTATCTAACAAGTGGGGTCTAGTAAGGGTGAGATGTACGTAGACCTTACTCCCACCCAGGTACAGAGATTGTTTCTGATAAACTCTCGGCTTAAGAAAAATATTTTTGAAAATATGGTTGAATAGAGATTACAAGATAAATTGTCATGGTATTCAAAAGATCCCTTCTTTCTTAAACTTTGTGTCTAGTCAACCACCTGCATATAAATTAGAATAGACGGAGTATAAGCCAATAGGATTTGATCTTTTTCTTGTAATTTCGTGACCACAGCTTTTCTCCATTAAAACAGGTTTTATCTTCAAACGTGAAAAAGTATTTTGACAAGCATTTTCATATAATAATATTATTACCATATATTCCTGGTCAAGAACCTTACATTGTGCTTTGATATTCTCATTTGGATCTTGTTGATTCACATCTTCCACCTCCTCTATTTCACACGTGTTTACCACCTTCTCTTCTATCTCACTCATCCTTACAATAAAGAAATATTATAACCCTACGAATAAGTCAGCTGAGAAACTAATGTCTCTTTTACTTCTCTAGAGGCATAATCTAAATACACCCTGGACAATACATTTTTACCTGGTGGATTCACATTCACTTCTTCCATTTCCTCTGATTCAGTCATGTCTACCAAGCCCACATGTTCAATCATGTCTATACATCAAAATAAGAAACATTTCCTGATGAAGCTTAACACACCGTCATTCACAAAATGGACATCTTCATTTACCTCAATTCAAACAAACATAACCTTGGGATACGCCAACAACATTTTGACGTTTTGTGGGATTTCATCCAAACAAAAGAACTAGACTATCAAATATTTGTCGCTAATGCATAGTTGGGACTTGGGAGCATTGACATTCATTGCTCGCATATTTGCAGCAAAAAAGAAATGAAGACCAGCAAAAAATTGTTGCTTTTGTTGTATATTGGTGCAAAATGTGTCTACTCATGTACTAGAAATATCCGACGATAACGTTATCTCATTTTCATTTTTTTAAATCTATTTTTTCAGCTCCTCTCTACTTCTGTTCTCTACACAGATTTTTTTATTGTTCCTTTGCCACATTGCTAATAACTTTTCACTACAAATCAAAAGGCTACTTAGGATATCCGTAATTTAGAAAAATAATCGCTCTGTCTCGGAAGTGAAACTAAGGTTAATACTAAGGTTACTTAAGATATTCAAGATTTAAAAAATACCAATGTCTGATAGATAAAATTAAGGTTAAAATCTTACTGACATTCTCCAACTAGTCATACGGAGCCCTGACCTTCTAGTTCTAGAACGTGCAAATGCACTGGGAAATGCCAACCTTCAGTGTGATTCTAGTCAATAAAGCAGATATGACAAAGCTCTAGTGAGACAAAGCTAAACAGACTTCAAGGTTAATCAAGGCAAAATCTCACCATCTTGTAGCAACTAAGGCAACGATTCTATCTAGCATTATAGCAAATAACACTAGATAAGGTTAGATTTTACCAGTACACATCAAATGCTCTTGTGGTAGGTTCTTGATGCCCAATTTGCACAGCATCTTCCTTATGTATACTTGCTTCATTTCAGACAATAAAAAGAAACAACACTTGCTTGCGGGAGTGCCAAGCAGTGCGTTAAATTGATCCCTCATCTGTTTTATTTGTGCAATCGTTGCCTGCGCTGGAATGAAGTCTTCAGATTCATAATATTCACCCACAACACCAGTTTTTCGCCATGAAAGCTCCACCTCCAAGCCAAATACCAAATCGCCATTGAGAGGCTCCTGAACAATTTTCACTTTTTATATCTTAGCCAACAAAGAAAAACTGAAAACCCTACAACTAAAATTAACGTATTATTATATATATAAGGTTATCAAAAAATACATTTTCCTTGTACACGTAAATTTTTCACTCCCATTAACAGCCCACTGATGATTTATGCTAGGGTTGCACATGGGCTGGTTGGATCAATTATCTGCGGATTAAAATAGGTTAGATTAATAAATGGGTCATGATCTAATCCGCTCAAAGATAATTTGGGCCAAAATTAGTTGAGTTAAGATGGGTTAAATTACGAGTTAAAACCCAATCCGCCCAAGTTTAAAGTTAATTTAAAACTGAATGGAAACTTATTTAATGACCAGCTACTAAAACTAATTAGTTTTCTTTGATCGACTGTTAATTGCCCTATGTATTTCATAAATAACCAAAATATACAAAGTGAGAGACATCAAATTGCACACTCCTATTTTTTATTATAATATTCATTAACTTATAATAAATAAATAAATAAATGTATTACAACACTAAATTTTCATAGATATTAAACAAAATTGGAAGAATTATTGCTTGGTTGCAACAGTTTCCCAAAAGCTATACTCTATCAAAGAATAACAACATAAAAATCTACAAGGAATGCTCATTTCAACCACTAATGATATTGTAAAAGTTAAGAAAAGGAAGAAAGTCCATCAGCTTTTCAAGGTCTACCAAATATAAGAAAGTTTGAGTTTTTTGTTTCTTTCAAAGTTGAACATTGGAGTATTTCAATGCTCAACTCACGGGTTGACTGGCCCAAATTGACCCATCTAAAATATTTCTAAGTTTTGATTAGTACCCAAATTGACCTAATAAGAAAAAATATCATTGACTCAACCCCTATAAGGCTATAATTCTGAGTGGGTTGGGTAAGTTATATGTGTTTTTGTCAAAATTGCAATCCCTAATTTTTAAAACCTCATCCTTTGAGACTTTTCTTCTTAGCCATGTAGAATTGTTTTTCTTTTTTTTTACCTGCACAACACAGCTTATAAAGTTAGAAAATTATATACTAAAACTTTTTATAAGATAATGTTTGTATTTTACACTTGTTGGATTTTGAAAAATATAAAACCTAAAATATAAAGTACACATCAAATGGATTTTACCAGTACACATCAAATGGCTCTTGTGGTAGGTTCTTGATGCCCAATTTGCCCAGCATCTTCCTTATGTATATTTGCTTCATTTCGGACAATAAAAAGAAACAACACTTGCTTTGAAGCAGGAGTGCGTTAAATTGATCCCTCATCTGTTTTATTTGTGCAATCGTTGCCTGCGCTGGAATGAAGTCTTCAGATTCATAATATTCACCCACAACACCAGTTTTTCGCCATGAAAGCTCCACCTCCAAGCCAAATACCAAATCGCCATTGAGAGGCTCCTGAACAATTTCCACTTTTTATATACTGAAAATCCTACAACTAAAATTAACGTATTATTATTTATATAAGGTTATCAAAAAATACCTTTTCCTTCTACACGTAAATTTTTCACTCCCATTAACAGCCCACCGATGATTTGTGCTAGGGTTGCACATGGGCTGGTTGGATCAATTTTGTGCGGATTAAAATAGGTTAGATTAATAAATGCGTCATGACCTAATCCGCTCAAAGATAATTTGGGCCAAAATTGGTTGAGTTAAGATGAGTTAAATTACGAGTTAAAACCCAATCCACCCAAGTTTAAAGTTAATTTAAAATTGAATGGAAACTTATTTAATGACCAGCTACTAAAACTAATTAGTTTTCTTTGATCTACTGTTAGTTGCCATATGTATTTCATAAATAACCAAAATATACAAAGTGAGAGACATCAAATTGCACACTCATATTTTTTATTATAATATTCATTAACTTATAATAAATAAATAAATAAATGTATTACAACACTAAATTTTCATAGATATTAAACAAAATTGGAAGAATTATTGCTTGGTTGCAACAGTTTCCCAAAAGCTATACTCTATCAAAGAATAACAACATAAAAATCTACCAGGAATGCTCATTTCAACCACTAATGATATTGCAAAAGTTAAGACAAGCTTAGGAGAAAGCCCATCAGCTTTTCAAGGTCTACCAAATATAAGAAAGTTTGACTTTTTTGTTTCTTTCAAAGCTGAACATTGGAGTATTTCAATGCTCAACTCACGGGTTGACTGACCCAAATTGACCCATCTAAAATATTTCTAAGTTTGGATTAGTACCCAAATTGACCTAGTAAGAAAAAATATCATTGACTCAACCCCTATAAGGCTATAATTCTGAGTGGGTTGGGTAGGTTATATGGGTTTTTGTCAAAATTGCGATCCCTAATTTCTGAAACCTGATCCTTTGAGACTTTTCTTCTTAGCCATGTAGAATTGTTTTTCTTTTTTTTTTTCCTGCACAACACAGCTTATAAAGTTAGAAAATTCTATACTAAAACTTTTTATAAGATAATGTTTGTATTTTACACTTGTTGGATTTTGAAAAATATAAAACCTAAAATATAAAGTATAGAGATAGTTTGATTTATATCATATTTTATTTCAATGAATGCAGATTTCTTTTTTAAGGACAAGCGTGAAGAAGTGAAGGATCTCAATTATTCGGAAAAAGGTATTTTATTAATAGAATTAAAGAGAGAAATTTGGATCATTTGATCAATCATTCATAAACTCTTTGTTTGGATCATTGTTACCCATTGTATTGTATTGTATTGTATTGTATTGTATTGTTATTATGATTACAATGTTTGTTTTGGTTGTTACTTTAATTTCGTTGTATTGTATTGTTAAGTTCCGTTGTTACCTAACAATGAAAAGACCCACTTTTTGTTATAACCGATTTGGTGGTTTTGCATTGTTACGCTTTTACACTTTCCCATCATGTCCTTAATTATAACCTTATAATCCTATTTTACCCTCTACCCTATTTTCTTATTTAAATACACCCATGTTATTTTGACCTCATCTCCCTTCTTCTCAAAATACAGTACGTTTCCTGCCTCTCTTATTACTTTGTACGTTCCCCGCCTCTTCATATTCATAAGCCATCTTATTGTGTGATTACATTAAACGTTTTATCTTAATTTATTTAATGTATAATTCTTAATTTCATTAATTACAGAGCAAAAACGTGAAACTTGAGTTAGTAGATTTCATTAATTACAAGCCATATGTTTTTTTTAATACAAAATATATGATGAAACTTTTGTTAATAACTATTATTTAGATAATATGATTGCTTGCATGTCGTTATGGAGTATTATTTTTATCTAAATTATTAATAGTGTGAACTTATTGTTATGTTTAATATTATTAACTTACTTTTTTTATTATTTTCATTATAATTTGCATGAATATATTTACAAAGTATAGTTGGTGATAAACTAGTAAATAAAAACTGTCTCAAATTATATTAAAAAAAATTTGTTACTTAATCTAATATTTAGAACAACTAAGGGTATATTAGTAAATTTATTAGTTACAGTACAATACAATACAATCAAAACAAACAATAACAATGTTATTAAACAACGGAAAATAATACAATCAATTCAAACGTTGTTTTTATAATACCGTACGATACAATACAATACAATACAATACAAAATAATACATTATGAAACAATAGGTAACAACGATCCAAACAGAGTGTTAAACTCGCCAAAAGAATAATAGGCAGCAACACCCCTATTTACTAGAAATAGAAAACCTATTCCAATTAGAAATATTACTAAACTAAACATCAATCAACTAAACTACCAAATACCAAATCCTAAACCATTTAGGAATATTACTCTTGGTTTAGTTCCTACATAGTCTCATTTTAACCAAGATTTTCAAATTTGACCATGTCATGAGTAATATAAAGTCTTTTCGAACTCAACCATCTCAATATTTTCATCAATTTCCTAAAATATGTAGCATCGACAAAATCACGAGTGTCATATGTTCCTCAAAGTTTTTCGCTTTGTCGTTTTCAAAGTTTCAAATTTTCCTCAACTTGAAATTATTAACAATAGGGCTTTCCATAAGACGGTCTATTTTTTCAATCAATTTATATTTGGTCTTTTAAGTTGATTATACTCTAATTATATTTTTTGTGAGATTAAATATTTCATCTCCGATGAACAATTTCTCATGTTTCTTAAAATGTGTAATCTCATCCAATGAGAATAGCATTATCAATACCCATAATCATGACTAACGAATTGGTTGCAAACCCTTTATTATTTCAACCTCATCTTGGGTTACTAAAAAAAATTGAAAATAGCAACGGTTGGATTTGGTCGCTAAATTGTCTAATTACGTTGCTAAACACGATATTTTTCGCTATTTTCCTTTTTCTATCGCGGGTCCGTCGCTAATATTGCTGTAGCTAATATTCCTTTTTCTCAATGTTATATTATGCTATTTTTTGCTATGTTTTGTAATTACCTTTTCCGTATCTTTATATTGGATAAATTTGCTAAACTATTGCTATATTTTGTAAATAACTTTTCAAAAGTATATTTTTCTATAAAAATTCTTGTTATTTGTCTGCACTTTCGATAATGACCAAAACAGAAATAAGATGAAGTAGAAAAATTCCAAGCCAACAGTATACACTGCCTGTCCTTAATAAATCTAATCTCCTCACAGTTACCCAAGGTTTGTGGATTAATTTCTCCCAGGATAGAATGGAATTATCCTCACTGTGATAGCGGTAATTCAAATCACAGTGAACAACGAACTCAAATAATGGTAGCAAATCACACTGACTCAAAACTTACTTTTGTTTTGAAACCAAATGCAAAAGATAATGAGAGAGAGAGAGAGTATGAAATTTTTGGATGATCAAAATGAGGCAAAATGCCTCTCTATTTATAGCCACAAGATTTGGAGTGAAAAGGCATGAAGGTGTCTTTTGGTGAAATGGCTGTTCATGAAAGGCAGCCTTCAAGGTGGCTGTTCAATGAAAAGGTACCTTTTCATTGGTGAAGTAGCTGTTCATGAAAGGCAGCCTTCAAAGTGGCTGTTCAATGAAAGCACCCATTCATTTGGAATAACGTTACAGCAGCCCACCTTTGGAATATTTGCATAAATAGTCCATTTTTTAATTTCGTTACGAAACCGGCTTCATATCAAATATTAATATTTATTTCATTTCCCATTCACACCAATTTACCTTCCTTCCAAACCCAACAATCCCCCACATGAATGGGGAATGGCTATATGAAGAAAAACATGCAGAAAACTATGTGATTTGCAAGTAAGAATTAATTGCATCTGGATAAGTGGGTTTCCCTTTGAACTTTCCGTAGTGAACATATATCGGATATACTCGGTCAATCGGTAGATTTGATATCTTTGAACCGTGAACTTTGGTGTATACCTAGACAACATATGTCACACAATTAATCCTTGACCATTTTTTGTTCTCATTGTTGTGTTCGTTTCAGCCATGAACATCGCCTGGTTCATGAGTGCGTAGAGAATTGGCCTTACAGAATTCTCCTTGAAGCGGCTTCCACTTCACACTCACATAGGTGATTTCTAAACGTGTAATCCCGTAGATCTACACTATTTGACAAACCCCGTATCAAATTTAGATAATCATTAAAAAACGTCTTTAACGTTTTATCCTTGGTACTGAACATTGTCTTATTACGAGAATGGGTTGAGTTGTTTGACAATGTTGGAGCGGTCGTACATAACTTTGTTTGAGCTCCTTGAACCTAGATCTTGGGATCTCCAGTCTTCTAGGTAGAGTTACCGCCATGACGACTTGTCCTCGGCCATAATCCCATTCTCTTCAATGACCTCAACTCCCTCTCTAGTTAGGCCTTTTGTTAGCGGATCCGATACATTATCACTTGACCTTACAATGTCAATATTGATAATCTCCTAGCGAGTAGTTGTCAAACGGTTTTATGTCTTCGTTGTATGTAACGATTTTCCGTTATACATATTGCTCCCAACCCTTCCTATTGACGCTTGACTATTGCAATATATGCAAACTGCTGTCAACGGCTAGAGCCAAAATTGAATATCTTCCAAAATTTTGGAGCCCTTCAGTTTTTTTCATCGTTTAATATAGCATCACCATCAATAGCTTGGAATGGTTGCATCAGTTTTGGCCACAACCTTTTAATATTTAATATATTTCTCAACCATTTTCGTATTGCTATTTACTTGATGCCTAAATTATAGAACCTTCAATCATTATATAAATCCAAATAAATATGAATTTTATAATTATCATTGGTTGGTTCACCGCATAAATCCAATTTGATATGGATTTTATCACTAATACTAATAGTTGATTTACCGCTTTATAGACCAATGTATTAATACATCTGGCATGTCTATACAAACGTTATCTTTCAACCGACACATCTTTTTATGAAACAATCACAACCCTTTTAGTGACACCCTTTCATAAAACGAAATACAACCAGCTTTCTGTAAAAACACGTGTCCAACCTTCGAAATTGGTAGTTTCACCAACTAGTCGCTCTAAAATAGCGTAAGTTATGAATTCACAAAACTACCATATCAATATCCAATAAGAAATCGTAGGGTCAAAACAATCATAAATTGCCCCCACATTTCAAATATTTCATGTGTCTTTTCTATTATTCATAATAGAAAATACCACCATAATTAATATTTTTGATGCCAAGATGAAACATCGAACTGTCAAAATACATTCGATTTTGTTTCACTTTCTTCTCAATTTATTGTTCTAATGTGCACATTTTAGGCACCATGTTAAATTCAAACACCCCCACATTTTAAAATATTTTGATGTACCTTTTCAGTAAGTAACCAACCATCAAAAGTGTCACAGGGTGCTAGTAGTAAGCGTTGAGACTTCTCTCGCATCTCCACCAGAAGAGAGAAAATTGAACATAAAGTTCATCGACGCAAAAACCCAAGTGTATGTTTTATATTCACATCACAATGACGTCTTAATGAATCAGAAAAACAAATTCTCCACCTAAATATATTTATTTCTATTGTCGGTTTATCATGACAGACCAAGTCTTGCACATTTGGATCAAGAAAATATTGTTTCTTCTCAACTGGTGGCTTAAGATTGACTTCTTTCTTTACTTAGTGGTACAGTACCAAAATTACTTTTAGCCACTCAAGTTACGAAGTGAAGAAGAAAGAAAAATCATTAACATTGCTATAGATTTGGCAACAGCCAAACACCACAAATAAATGGAAATATCCAATCACCACCACATGAGTGCCAAAAAAAAATGTTTTAACTAATCTCCAGTTTACATTTTATGTGGCCTCACCCGTTTGTCCAAACCATGCATTGTTCAAACTACCACTGTCTTTTGACAATAAAAACAACTGATTTCTGGCAAAGATTCCGGCCACAGCCAGTCGACAATAATGACCAGACAATTTTTTTTTTTCTTTTTCAACTATCACAACAAATAATGAATATTATTGGTGAAGCAAAATAAGAGAAGCCACAATGTAAGACATTGCATTATGCATGTGGCGATAAAGCACTGTAATGGAGATGATAAGCAAGAATTTAAAAAGATAACCTTCTTCAAATCTTGCCATGTTGTTAGGTATCTTTCTTAAAGGAATTAGTAACTACTGACGTGCTCACCTTGGCTTTGCCAATAATTGGATTATCACATGTCTGGCCACCACTATTAATATACCAAACTTGATTCTAACCAAAAAATGGATAATAAAAGGTAAAAGAAGAATTTATATTTTCCTTGCATTGTAATAGCACGCTAATTAAGATCACTACCAGAATTTGGCAATATATGTGATCCCATTACCAAAAAAAAATTGAACTTTTCAATCTTTTATGTGTTGATGTAGGTGTAAGAATCCCAAGTGATTCTCATCCAAATTTTCAGCAGTCTACCGACTCTAGGATGTAATAATGCATTTTCCATGTAAAGGTCTGCTTCATCGTTTTACCATGTACCAGAAAAATGAACATAATTTCATTCTGAAATTTCATTTCTTTGTTAGTCATCCGAACACAGCGAAGATTTTAGATCAAACCAAATTTAAAAGTACAGTGAAGATTTTATATCTTCAAACTGATTTAACGTACAGTGAAGTTTTTATATCTTCAAACTGCAAATAACAATATAAATATTTTAATAATCCGGAAGTTTTTAATCTTCTGAACGGATTAAGCACACAATAATTTTAATAATCCGTTGAAGTATTTAAATCTTCAAAAACGGAATATTAAATTTGGAGTAGAAAATCTTTTCAGATTTTAGTCTCCACAACAGTTTGGAGTAGAAAATCTTTTCAGATTTTAGTCTCCACAAACAGCCTATTATCGATTAGCAGACCAAAATACAAATTAGATTTCTTAAGATTGTTATTTGTCTGCACTTTCGATAATGACCAAAACAGAAATAAGATGAAGTAGAAAAATTCCAAGCCAACAGTATACACTGTCTGTCCTTAAGAAATCTAATCTCCTCACAGTTACCCAAGGTTTGTGGATTAATTTCTCCCAGGATAGAATG
Source organism: Petunia secreta (assembly GCA_029990175.1). Lineage (NCBI taxonomy): Eukaryota > Viridiplantae > Streptophyta > Magnoliopsida > Solanales > Solanaceae > Petunia > Petunia secreta. The sequence continues at coordinate 4,978,662 of JARKIP010000028.1, read as the reverse complement.
GAATTATCCTCACTGTGATAGCGGTAATTCAAATCACAGTGAACAACGAACTCAAATAATGGTAGCAAATCACACTGACTCAAAACTTACTTTTGTTTTGAAACCAAATGCAAAAGATAATGAGAGAGAGAGAGAGAGTATGAAATTTTTGGATGATCAAAATGAGGCAAAATGCCTCTCTATTTATAGCCACAAGATTTGGAGTGAAAAGGCATGTGTCTTTTGGTGAAATAGCTGTTCATGAAAGGCAGCCTTCAAGGTGGCTGTTCAATGAAAAGGTACCTTTTCATTGGTGAAGTAGCTGTTCATGAAAGGCAACCTTCAAAGTGGCTGTTCAATGAAAGCTCCCATTCATTTGGAATAACGTTACAGCAGCCCACCTTTGGAATATTTGCATAAATAGTCTATTTTTTAATTTCGTTACGAAACCGGCTTCATATCAAATATTAATATTTATTTCATTTCCCATTCACACCAATTTACCTTCCTTCCAAACCCAACAATTTGTACCAACGCATTGTTTATCGCATTGAGAAAATAATTAGCAGCTATAAGTCGATTCAAGTGACACATATACTTCAATTAACCGGAGACTCAATGGACAATGGTAATCCAATAAGCTTGTATTGGGATGTTTAATCCCTTGACCTCACAAGCCTCAATTTGGTCGACCTCATTCATAACGTCAAACATTATTATGCAGGTCACATTTAAACAAGTACACTGTAGGTGACTAAACTAGTTAGCCGCAAGATTGAGAAAGTCAAACCAGAAAGTTGTGATTTTCCTATGCCAATTATAATTCGCATCATAATTCTAAAGCAGAGAGTTCTGAAATTTATCCTTGTGCAAATTTATCTTAAATACTTAATTGAATGATTCTTTTTCATTTTCAAAACTTATATGGCCCACTAAGCTATCAAGAAGATCCCAAAGAAGAGATAGTTCGGCCAAGTTTAGTTTAGGGTTCTTTACATAAATAGCAGCCCATATGAAAATATTTACTATTCTTTAGCCCTTATTTTTGGTAGCCACAACATTGCACTAAAATAATAATAAAAAAATTCTAGTGTTAATAATTATATACTAATACTATTTTTCTTAAATAAAAGATATATATCAATGCTAAAAAAATAAAATATATATCACCTAAAAAGAAGAATTTGCATAATACTATTTTTTATTTTTTATATTTTAGTCGTCATATTTAATATTTGCATAAACAAAACACATATCACCTAAAAATAATAATAAAAAATACTAAAATAAATAAATATTAAATATACACCATATTCAAATAGTGATATATTATATTAAAATAGTAAATATTGATATTAGTATTTATTTATTAGATATTTAATATATATTACATATCGTATATTTAATATTTAATCACTTAATAATTTAACATATGTATTTAATATTTATTGAATTATTATTTTATATATGTATGATATTTTAATATTTATTTGATATACAATATATGTATGATATTTATATTTTATATATTTTATTAGATATTTCTAAAAATATTAACATTTTATATATTAATATTTATTAGATATCAATATAATTTTAATATTATTTATTTGATATACGATATATGTATGATATCTATATTTGTTTTATTACATATTGTGTATTTAATATTTAATCACTTAATATTTTAATATATTGTGTATGTAATATTTATTTAATTAGAATTTATATATTAATATTAATATCTAATTAATATTTATACATTAACATATTGTGTATGTAATATTTATTTAGTTACTAAATGTATCAAAAATTTAGATATTATTTAATATTTCAAATTGTGGTTAATCCCTAAATACAATGGATAAATATTTTTTATGAAATACAGTTAATAATATATAAATAAATATTCTTACGTAATCCTAAAATACTTGCATATCTAATATTTTAATATTTTAACATATTATTGTCTATGTCGTGTTTATTGTACATAAAAAAATAGTAAAGAACCCTACACAAATAGTACATAAACAATATCATGTATTTAATATTTATTAATTAAATGTACAATATCTAATATCATACATATCGTGTATTTAAATAATTAATCTGTTAATTTTTTAAAATATTATGTATGTATTGTTTATATATTACTAATATTTTTTTTATATGTACACACATGGGGAGGATTTAAATCGTTAAAAAGTTGATTTTGCGCTAAATATAGTATATAGACGATTTTAGGCGTCAAAACACAATTAACAAATTCATTATGATCTCTACATAAATACACAATTATTTTTTAAATATAATAACACAATATTATGAATAAGATTATAAATATTAGAAAAATAAATAAAATATGCTCTATATGTGTGTGTGTAATATACTGAATCATTATTATATTATAACTATTAAAAATAATTCTTAAAATATTCATTTTGTACTTTTAAAATATAAACATAAATAAATATGCAATGAGAAAGGAAATATAAAAGAGTTGAATTTGATAGTTATGAAAATATTATATGTTCTTATGCATACTAACTAATGGAAAGAAAATATTTTATTAACTAGCAGTAGAAAAAAATAATAAAGAGATTTTAAAAAATAATAATAATATACTCCTATAATAAATCATGTCTTTAATTCTTAAAACAACATTAACAAATATGAGATCAGCATTAACTAAACCCTTAAATTAAGGGATAAATTTTTTTATTATTTATAAAATAGGTGAATTAATTGATAAATTAATTAATGGTTAGAGAAAGAAAGGGAGTGAAAAGTGGGGCTAGGATCAGTAAATAAGTATTACTCATGTGCTTATTGAGTAATTTTCTCTTTAGTGTATTGGGGTTTTTACATAAATAGCTAGATTTTAAAATTTAATTACTTAATACTAGCAGTCTTTTTAATATCCATTAGAATAGCAGGATAAGAATCACAATATTAGCATATCCATCTATAATCCTAGAATCTCGCCCAAATTTAACCAATTCTTTCCCTAAAAATCAGGTAGTATATCTTTAGCCAAAAAACGTGGTTTTTAGTTTATATTTCTTTTCAATTCAAAATACTTATTCTAAATTTGAAATAAATATAAACTAAAAGTACATATTATATAAGTTAAAAATTACTCTACATGGGCGTCATATATGTATTATGAATTGAAAACATAAACTAAAATACATGTTGTGTAAGTTAAAATATTCCTTATACATCATATATGTATTTTGAATTGAGAATAAATACAAATTAAAATATATTTATTATAAGTTAGAAATACCCTAAATGTACATTATTGTTTATGTATTTCGAATTGAGAATGAATATGAACTAAAAAATACATGGTATATAAGTTGAAAATATACATTGTATATCTATTTCGAATTGAGAATGAATGTGAACAAAAAACTACATAGTATATAAGTTAAAAATACCTAAAATATACATTGTATATGTATTTTGAATTGAAAATAAATATACAATAAAAATGCATGGTATATTTATAAGGTAAAAATACCCTAAATATACATTGTATATGTATTTTGAATTGAAAATAAATATACATTAAAAATACATGGTATATTTATAAGTAAAAAATACCTTAAATATACATTGTATATGTATTTTGAATTGAATAGATGTGATTTAACATACATCTGAGAACATCTTATTCAATATTGTATGGGCCTAAATCGTTTTTAGGTACACAAATCGAATTTGGATTCGAATATAAGCAAATCTTCGTATCAAAGCGATAAATAATGCACGAAATAGATGAAAAATGCGTACAATAACTTGGTTTCAATATATGGACGTTCAGTACAAATTTGGGCAGAGTTTCGGTATATATTTCTGGATCCCTATTACATAAAATGAGATACTATTTATAGGTACAAGCTTTGCCCACGATCTCCACTATCTGCTACCATGTTGTCCACGATCTTGGTGTGTAGTGGCTGAGTTAGTGGGGTGAAGTAGTGGGCTGCAAAGCCGTTTGAACCGAGGGGATCCACCGAGGTGAGAGTTGACGACCTCGGTGTCGAGGCCCCGTTGCTTGACCGAGGTGAAGGTTACCGAAGCTCAGCTCACGGCTCGCCTTCGGTGCCCACTCCTCGGTTTCAAGGCTTTGGCGATTCGCTTAGCCGCCTCGGCGACTGATTAGCCGCGACGTGCTCGGTCGTTGAGACTTGCGTGACCGGGGCAAATCGCCGTGGGTCGATTTTTACCCAATACAGATAGTCCCCCCACTCCTCGGTTGCCTACCGAGGGGACCGAGGAGTGGAATGACGTTTTAGCGGGAAAGCGACGTGGCTCAACCCTATCCAAGCGTTTCAAAATTTTTGTCAACGGTTCGCGTCCCATCAGGTCTCTTCTCAATGACACGTGGCGCTCATCCGTGGTTTGACCGAACCGTCGCGCCGAAATTTTTGTTTTCTCCAACGTCTCAATGATGACGCTGACGTCACTTCCTTTTCAAATTCCATACCTATAAAAGGGGAGATCCGCCAAGCTGCCTATTCATTTGTTTCAGAGCAATCAACAGTGAACACTTACGAATTTCTTCAAACTTCTTTCAATCTTCTAACCTTAAAGAGAAATTTCCAATTTCGAATTCGCCACCATGTCTACCACCATTTCTAGGCAAGATTCCAGCGACTCAGGTGAGAGAGTGCGAGTTCTGCCTCCGACCGCCGCTGCTGTCAGTGGCGATGCCGCCGCTGCTACGCCGGTGACTACCACGGCCGTGGCGGAGGGTGGTGAAGTATCCTCAGGTGTTGGAGGCGTGAAGCGCCGTAAGATGAGAGCTATGCGCCAGCTGGCGGCGGAGGAGGAGGCTGCCTCAGGCGAGGATGACGTCGTGCTGGACGACGCCGCCCTACGCAGCTTCAGCGACGCTCTCCTTAGAGATGATGATGATGGAGGGGATGGTGAGGGAATTGGTACCGAGGACGTTGACGCCGAGGGTAGAGGCACCGAAGCCATAGATGTTGCCGAGGGGGGATCCACGGGACCGTCTATTCCCCTCGAGCAGGAGCTTGAGCCACACCAAATCATTCCCTCCCATTTTGATAACTCCAAGGACCTAAAACTACAGGCTCGGACGGCTGAGCAGGAGGGGAAGCACAGAAATGTTCCCGTGAACACTACCCCAACTCTCATTACTCAGGCTCACACTGAACGAGTTCGGAGGGAGTGTCAATTCGCCGCCGAGGTCAAAGTCGTTATCCCCGACCCAACAAGCAGGGTATGCCACGAGATCGAGGGTATGTCCTTTGCTTATACTTATCCATTCACCATCGGTTTCACTCTCCCCGTACACAAGGTCATCGACGACTTTTGCCGGGCTTACAATTTGTGTCTGGCCCAACTTGGCCCCGGTGTCTGGAGAGTCGTTCAATGCATGGACTGGCTAAGCAAGAAAGCGAAGGTGGACTTCACCTTTCAGCATCTTATCTCCCTCTATTACCCATACTTCCATAAAGCCGGGGTGGTAGCGCTCAACAACCGGGGTAAATTTGCTCTTCTTCACAAGAGTGAGGATCACGGGGACCGAGGCTGGAGTGAGCGGTTCATCTTGCTGGAGACCAAGGTCTTGTCCACCGAGCCTGATTTTCCCGAGCGGTGGAATAACACGCGTAAGCACATCGCTTTTGTCATTTTTTCTCCTCGGTAGTTTGCCAATATTAACTGACTTTGCTATTTCTTTAGCCAACAAGGTTGACATCGTGCCCCCGGCGGGCTTGACCGAGTGGGTGAAGGCGATGACCAACGCTCGCACGCGCCCCGAGAGGACGTGGATGAACATGGCTGCCGAATTTGGTTGGCAGTGCAAGAGGCATGGTGAGTTTTGATAGTGTCCTAGTAATGGTTAATTTTGGGAATTTTCTGATTTTCCCCTCCCTCGGTGTCAGGTTTTCCAAATCGTGCCGCTAACACCAAGAAGAGCAAGAAGAAGAAGGAAGAAAAGAAGAGAAATGATGAAGAGACCGAGTCTGACGATGATCTGGCTGCGGTAGCCGGGGAGTATAAAGGATTGAAGGCTTCCAAGTCTTCAAAAATCCCCAAGGGAGCCCCCGATCAAGGGACTTCCAAAGGTAAACGTTTATCCTCAGTACGCGTTGTTAAGCGTCGTTTCCTTTCTATCCCAATGTTAAAATTTTCTCTTCGCTTTTAGGTGTGAAGCGAAAGAGGGCTACGTCGAAGAAGTCGTCCCGTTCGGTAGTTCCTCGTACCGAAGCGGAGACACTTCGCCAGCCCGAAGCGGTGGTTGAAAAGCGCCGAGGGCTGGTGGACGAGCCTGAAGATAAGGCAGCCGACGAGGCTTGGTCCCGAGGAGATGTCGCTGTCGTTGATCTTGAAGGCCAAGAGTTTGAGCCTGATGCAGCTGCGGAGAAAGCCAAAGGTAAGGCTAAAGTTGCCGAAGCTGGAACCGCTGCATTCTTTGGAGATGCTGGCTCTGGGTCGATGAGAGCGCATTCCGAACCTGCGAGGATTTCTTCCTCGGTGGGAACTTATCGGAAACTCGAGGTGCCTACGTCTTCAAATCTTCTTGGGTGCACCCCCGAGGATCTCCTCAGGCTTACGCCCCTGCTGGGGCCAATCGAGGATAGGCTTATGCAGGAGTTTACCTCGGGTCAATTATACAGCACCTTGGCCTCCAATGCAGTAAGGGTAAGTTTCGTCATATTAGAAGCTCTTAGGAGACCAAAATCTTTTAACTTGCAACTTTGCCTTCGGGTTATTTTTGACTTCGGTTTGTTTGGCCTTTGCTCAGACTTTCATCCTTTCTTTGAAAGCCATAGAGGTTGAGTCCTCGAGGACCGCTGAGGTTCGGCGCGTGGCCCGCTTGTGGGATCAGCAAAAGGATAAATTCAATGCTCAGATAGCTTTGCTGAAAGCTGATTTAGCCAAGTCCCAGGCCGATTTATGCGAAGCTGAGGCGAACTCCGAAGCCAAGATTAAGATCCTCGGTGATGATTTTGAAGCCGAACGCTCGAGACTTGGAGAGGAAGTCGCGAGGCTGAGCGATGAGCTGTCAAGAACCAAAGCCGAGGCGGTTAACATGGCCAAAAAGCACCAAGATCAGCTGAGAGATCATCTGCTTCACATTAAGAAGCTAGAGGGCGAAACTTCCAAGCTTTCAGCCAAGGACGATCAGATTGCTGCCTTGAAAGATGAAATTGCGGCCCGAAAAGATAAAGCTGCACTCAAGGTGAAAAGGGCCGAGCTCGATAAGCGGTGGGCCATCATCAAGTCTCGATTAAGGTTGCTCAAGCGGTGTCGCGCCGGGGAGCTTAACCTTGATGAAGAGATTGAGAAGGCCGAAGCTAAAGCAGCCGAAGCCCAAGCTATCATAGAGGATCTTCCTTCGAGTGAGGCCTCGAGCGGCGATGATGAAGATGAAGAAGATGAAGAGGCCGAAGAGGGTTCCGGGGACGAAGGTGGTTCTCCTGAGGCCTGAATTATTTTTAGCACTTACTTTTTTTCAAGCCTTCGGGCTTTTGTGTTTGTACTTTCGACCTTCGGGTCGTTTTTGGAATGTATATACTTAGCCTTCGGGCTTTTAGTAAGAAAGAAGTATTTGCATCCTTATTCTGTGTAATGGCCTTTTAAGCATGTCGAACACTTTGATGCAAACTTTACTTTAATCTTGCAAGATTTAGATAGAATTTGACCGGTGCGAACCTAGGACGACGTCTCGTCCTCGGGTCGATGCATTACGCGGCCTTCAAATGTAAGATTTAAACAGATAAAAAGTGGGTGCAACCGAAGTGATTCTTATTGATATCAACGAGCCAAAAGGCTGCGTACATAAAACCAAGCCGAAACGGACCTTGGGTAAAATTTCGAAATAAAAGCAAACTGACAAAAAACGCCGCTACCGGGCTAATTTACAATGTACTAAATCTAGTCCCCGGGCGTTAGTCCCCGGTTGTCGGATAGATAAGCTTGGGTTGGGAGGCTCGATGCGGACCTCGATATCAACCCCCTCTCACTCCCCCCCAGTGTTCGGTTGTGAATCTTGATGAAGATCCGAGCACTGGAATCGGTTCGGTTCGCTTCCTGAAAAGGTCAAGCAAAAAGGCGGAACGGGGGGTAAGTTTAGTACATTTTCTGTTAATGCCATGGGAGCGGGGTTCGGCTCGGGGCTGTTTGATTTAAAGGAGTTTGAAGATATTTACCTCGACTAGAAGTAGTACCGCTTCAAGTTGGAAACATTCCAATTTAATGGTTCAGGCTCTCCTTGCAAACTTTCGATTTGATAAGAACCTTTCCCAACAATTGCTTTGACCCTGTAGGGTCCTTCCCAATTTGCAACGAGCTTTCCTCCGTTTTCTTCTTTGGTTGATTGCTTCACGGTTTTCAGCACATAATCCCCGACCTTGAAGTCCCTGAATTTAGCCTTTCTGTTGAGATATGCTTCAATCTGTCTCTTTTGAGCAACCAGCCGAACCAAAGCCAATTCCCTCTTCTCCTCGAGCAGATCCAACTCAATGCGCATTGCTTCCTGATTTGCGTCCTCGGTCGTATGGGCATACCGAAGGCTTGGTTCGCCCACCTCTACGGGAATAAGAGAGTCCATGCCATACGCCAAAGAGAAAGGAGTCTCCCCGGTGCTGCTCTTTTCAGTCGTTCGCATGGCCCACAGAACCCCGTGCAACTCCTCGGGCCAAGGACCCTTTTTCTCATCGAGCCTTTTCTTGAGATTCTCAATTATAATCCTGTTTGAAGACTCAGCTTGGCCATTGGCGCTTGGATGATAAGGAGTCGAAGCTATTCTCTTGATACCCCACTGCTTGAAGAAGTTGGTGATAGCAGTCCCCATGAATTGTTTGCCATTGTCGCAAGCAATTTCTCTTGGGACCCCGAACCTGTAGATGATGTTTTTTCTGATGAAGTCGATTACTTGCTTTTGCTTGACTTCGGTAAGAGCCGCTGCTTCCACCCATTTGGTGAAGTAATCAGTCAACACCAGGATGAAACGAACACCACCCTTTCCCTTGGGCAATGGTCCAACAACGTCCATTCCCCATTTCATGAAGGGCCATGGCGACACCACCGAGTGAAGAGGCTCGGCCTGTTGGTGGATTAGCCGCCCATGGCGTTGGCACTTGTCACATTTTTGTATAAAATCCCTCACATCGGTACTAATAGTGGGCCAGTAATACCCAGCTCTTAATAGCTTTCGTACCAAAGATTTTGCCCCCGAGTGGTTGCCACACTCACCTTCATGCACTTCTGCCATCACGTATCTTGCTTCATCGGGGCCCAGACATTTGGCCATCGGGCCGCAATACAACCTCTTGTATAGATTGCCTTCGATCAGGTGATACGAGGTAGCTTGGGTCCTCAGCTTCTTCGCTTCTTTCTTATCTTGGGGGACAGTCCCCGAGTCGAAATAGGAGATGAACTTACTTCGCCAATCCCACCGGTTGTCCACCGAATTGACTTGCAGCTTCATCTCTCTCATCTGTGCAGATAGTAGCCGAACCATTGAGTCAGTCCCCGAGTGGTCTTCATCAATAGCCGAACCCAGATTCGCCAAGGCATCAGCCTCGGTGTTCTCCTCCCGAGGTACTTGTTTAACTTGCCATTCTTGGAATTGGCTCAAGATCCTTTGTGCCCGATCTAGGTATAACTGCATTCTGGGCTCGCGAGCCATGTAATCACCGAGGACTTGGTTCACCACTAACTGAGAATCACATCTCAATTCGATTCTTTCAACCCCCATTTCTTTGGCCAACTCTAAACCCGCTAAAGCCGCCTCATATTCTGCCTCGTTGTTGGTTACTTTTTTTAATCGAACCGAGTGTCTGATTTTCTCCCCGGTGGGTGCTCTTAAGACTATGCCCAGCCCCGAACCTTTGGAGTTAGTTGCTCCATCGGTATAGAGTACCCATAAGCCCGGAGTTGTTCCTTTAGCTTCGGCGTTTTCTCTTTCAGCCTCGGGTAAGATTCCAACGCTAAAATCTGCCACGAAGTCCGCCAAGACTTGGGATTTAATGGCGTTCCGAGGCTGATAGGTGATATCATATTCGCTTAACTCTACCGCCCATTTTGATAATCTTCCCGACAACTCTGGCTTATGCAAAATATTTCTCAAGGGGAAGGTTGAAACTACGGCTATTGGATGACATTGAAAATAAGGCCGCAATTTCCGAGCGGTAACAAGTAAAGCAAGAGCTAGTTTTTCCAGATGTGGATACCTGGTCTCAGCATCGAGGAGTGTCTTGCTCACATAGTAAATGGGCTGCTGCTTCCCGTCTTCTTCTCGAACCAGCACAACACTTACTGATACCTCGGACACTGCTAAATAGACTAGCAATGTTTCACCTTCTTTTGGCTTGGCAAGCAACGGTGCGTTAGCCAAATACTGTTTCAAGTCCTTCAACGCTTGCTCGCACTCCGGTGTCCATTCGAAGTGAGTGTTTTTTCTCAAAACGGAGAAGAATTTGTGGCATCGCTCTGAGGACCTTGAGATGAAACGACTCAAGGCAGCGACTCGGCCAGTCAAGCGTTGGACTTCTTTCACCCCGGTGAGCTTTTCGGGGATTTCTTCGATAGCTTTGATTTTGTCAGGATTAGCTTCGATGCCCCGTTCGGAGACGATGAATCCCAAGAATTTGCCAGACCCAACGCCGAAGGCGCACTTTTCAGGATTCAGTTTCATGCCATATTGTCTCAACACGGCGAAGGCCTCCCTTAGATGATTCAAGTGATCCTCCATTTGGATCGACTTGATGAGCATGTCGTCTATGTAAACTTCCATAGATTTTCCAATATAATCCTTGAACATGCGACATACTAGTCTTTGATAAGTTGCCCCGGTGTTTTTGAGGCCGAAGGGCATGACCTTGTAACAGAATGTACCTCGGTCAGTGATGAACGAGGTTTTTTCTTCGTCCTCAGGGTCCATGAGGATTTGATTGTAGCCCGAATACGCATCCAAGAAAGTTAATAGTTTGTGTCCAGCCGTGGAGTCTATTAACCTGTCAATTTGTGGCAACGGGTAAGAATCTTTGGGGCAAGCTTTATTCAGGTCGGTGTAGTCTACACACATTCTCCACTTGCCATTTTTCTTCGGCACAACTACCACATTTGCCAGCCATTCGGGGTATTTCACTTCCCTGATGAAACCATTTTCTTGCAGCCTCGTGGTCTCATCTTCAATCGCCTTCTTTTTCACCCCGGCGTGAGGTCTCTTCTTTTGTTTCACCGGGGTGAATCTTGGGTCTACATTCAGCTTGTGAGTCATGATCTCCGGATCGATACCTGTCATGTCTGAATGAGCCCAAGCGAAACAGTCATAGTTGGACCTTAAAACTTCCATAATTGCGTCTTTCGACTTCGGGTCCAATTCCGAGCCGATGTGCACCTTCCTTTCTGGGAACTCTTTCAGTAGAGTGAAAGAGTTCAGCTCTTCAACGGTGGAATCCTCGGCTTTTTGCTTCCGAGGCTCTTGCACGCATGCCGGGATCTTTTCAATTTCATCTTGGAGGCTCGCCTCGCTTGACCCCGGTTGCGTTGGTTGCTATTTTTTGGGCCCGCTCGGGGCGACTCCACTCCTCAGTGCAACCGAGTAGCATTCCCTCGCTACTCGCTGCTCCCCCTTAATTGACCGAACCCCCCAAGGCGTTGGGAATTTGATCACTTGGTGTAAAGTGGAAGGAACAGCTTCCATGGAGTGGATCCATGGCCGCCCGAGGATTACATTATAGGCCAGGTCCTCGGGCATCACTTGAAACAGTGTCTCCTTGGTGACACCCTCAGCGAATGTCTTCAGCGTGATTTCACCCAACGTCTTCTCCGTTGAGTTGTTAAAACCAGCCAACACTGTTGATTTGGGAACGATTTCCCCTTTTAGCCACATTTGCTTCACCGCCCCGTAGCTGATGATGTTTACCGAGCTACCGGGGTCAATCAGCACTCTCTTGATGTCGGCGTTGTTAATTCTTAGCATGATGACTAGAGCATCGTGATGGGGGAACATCATCCCAGCACAATCATCCTCATCGAACACGATATCCTTGCCCGAGCCTCCAACTCGGGTCCTTTTCTCCATGGTGATGGAGAGCTTAGCAAACTTTTTAGCTGCGGCAAAGTTCACGCCGTTTACTTCGGATCCCCCGGTGATGACGTTAACTACTCTCTCCGGGGGTGGAGGCCGAGGTGGTTGCCCATCCCCCCGGTTCTTTGAAAAATTGTCTTTTCCCTTATCAGTGAGAAATTGGGCCAAGACTCCTTTTTTCAGTAGGTGCGCTACCTCGAGGCGCAAAGCTTTGCAGTCCTCGGTTCTGTGACCATAATCTGCATGAAACTCGCAATGCAGATTCTGATCCCTTTTGTCTGCCGGGGTTCTCATGTCTTTGGGAACTCTAACCCCGGCTGTCCCCTTAACGACGTCGACCAGCTCAGAGGTCGATATGTTAAAATTATAATCTTGGATCCGGGGGAGATCCTTTCTTGGGACCGAAGCGGAGCTCGAGGGATTCCTTTGGTTCACATTGGTTTGAACCTTCCCTCCTAGCCTTTGGCTTACGTGAGACGCCGGGTATGAGTTACCGGGGTTGTTTCCCAATCTTTGAGTAACATGTTGCCTCGGCGAAGTATAAGGTTCATACCTCCCTTTAAAATTATTTCGTGGCGCCTCGGCGCGGTTTGACATATCACCTCGGTTTTGATAACCTCAGTTTTTGAACTCCGCCTCCTCCAATCTGATTTTGGAGTAAGCTCTTCTATGCAGGTCCTCCCACGTCAGGACCTGATATTGTTGCAACTCTTTCCGCAATTCGGCAGCGGCATTAGAATTGCGACCGTTGATACCTTTTTCAAAGGCCATGATAGCCAAGGTATCATCCATTCGAGGCAATTCCATACGTTCAGCATGGAATCGCTCAAGGAACTCTTTAAGTGGCTCACCGGGCCACTGTTTTACTTCACATATATCCTCCTTCCTCTGGAGGATCTTTTGCGCGCCGGTGTGAGCTTTGACAAAGGCGCGGGATAGTTCTTTGAACGAGGAGATTGACCCCGGCGGCAAGCATAAATACCACCGAAGTGCACCCTTTTCCAATGAACTACCAAACTTCTTTAAAAACATGGATTCAAGCTGCGTGGACGTCAAGTCGTTGCTCTTCACCATGGACATGTATTCCCTAACATGCTCCTTGGGATCAGTTGTCCCATCGTACTTTTTGAGGAATGTGAGTTTGAAACCCACAGGAGTTGGAGCTGGTGCTGCCTCGGGCTTATAAGGCTGTTCCCTATATTGCTCGATGTCGAGGTCGTCATCTTCCTCCTTGCCTATCCCCGGTACGCGCTCGAGGCGCTTTTCGACGCGCGCCTCGATGCGAGCTTCGATTTCTCTACTCATTTTTTCAACGTCAACCGATGACGTTGTTTCTGCCACGGAGGGAACCGTCCCGAAGTGTGGCATGGAAGATGGACCACTCCCCGACCCCCCAGACGCGGCTCCGTTGTGAGGTCCCCCTGTTGTCGCGCCCTGAGGAACGAAAGGCGGGGTGCCTCCAACAGGAGCCGAGGGCTGGGTGCCGTTTGGGGCGGCGCTGTTTCGCCCTTCTAGCGAGGCGCGAAATTCGGCATTGATACTAGCCTGCTCATCCTGCTTATTTTGGAGAGCTTTTAGCGTGGTGACAACGTACATTTGAAATTCTTCGGTTGTCATTGGGGTGAAGGATTGTTGGTTCGTCGGAACGTCAACCCGATCACCATTACCGCCATTGTTGTTATCAGCCATAGCGTAAGATCACAAATTCCTTGACGAAGAACGGATTTCGAACTTTGGAACAAAGCGTTATTGCTTATATCCCCACAGACGGCGCCAATTTGTATGGGCCTAAATCGTTTTTAGGTACACAAATCGAATTTGGATTCGAATATAAGCAAATCTTCGTATCAAAGCGATAAATAATGCACGAAATAGATGAAAAATGCGTACAATAACTTGGTTTCAATATATGGACGTTCAGTACAAATTTGGGCAGAGTTTCGGTATATATTTCTGGATCCCTATTACATAAAATGAGATACTATTTATAGGTACAAGCTTTGCCCACGATCTCCACTATCTGCTACCATGTTGTCCACGATCTTGGTGTGTAGTGGCTGAGTTAGTGGGGTGAAGTAGTGGGCTGCAAAGCCGTTTGAACCGAGGGGATCCACCGAGGTGAGAGTTGACGACCTCGGTGTCGAGGCCCCGTTGCTTGACCGAGGTGAAGGTTACCGAAGCTCAGCTCACGGCTCGCCTTCGGTGCCCACTCCTCGGTTTCAAGGCTTTGGCGATTCGCTTAGCCGCCTCGGCGACTGATTAGCCGCGACGTGCTCGGTCGTTGAGACTTGCGTGACCGGGGCAAATCGCCGTGGGTCGATTTTTACCCAATACAAATATAATCAACCGTTTGATTTTATCACGTTGAAGAAAGAAAAAAATTGAGACTTTGTATAACAATTCGTGCTTATTAATCAGTAGATAAAGATTAATCCAAAAGGAATACTCCATCGTTCACAAATAAAGGAGACATTTACAAATGGAGGAAATGAGGAACTAGACTTAAAGCCTGTTTGGCCAAGCTTCTGAAAACTGCTTATTTTTAGAAGTGCTTTTGTTCAAAAGTGCTTTTCCTAAAAGTACTTTTAGAGAAAAGCAGTTTGTGTTTGGCCAACTTATTTGAGAAACACTTTTGTCAATAGTTGAGTAGTAATTTGTGTTTGGCCAAGCTTTTAAAAAAGTACTTTTGAATGTTAAATTACGAGTAAGGACATTTAAAGATTCACTTTACAAATAACTAGATAAAGAATTTTAAATATTTATGCTCAAACACTCTATTTAATTTTATTATTTATTTAAAATAATTTCAAAATACATCATACAGAATTGGATATTCTAGATCTATACCTTAAAAAAAGATGTTATTTGATGAAAAATTTCTAACAATAGTGATGTAGGTGTACGTAGAAAAAATAAGGAAAAAAATAACGTACTATTTATATATTATAATTATTACGTTAAAATAAGTAGGGATAATTCTGTATATAAGTAATTCTGGTAATGATATTTTTGGAATGATAGAAATTAAAAACAGCTTTTGCTTCTCCTCAAAAGCACTTTTGGGGAAAAGCTACTTTTTCCAGCTTTTTCCCCACGGCAGAAAAACAGCTTCTGCTGCCACTCAAAAACACTTATTTTCTCCTATAAGCTTGGCCAAACACCTCAATTTTTCAAAATAAGCACTTTTGATTCCCCAGAAGCTTGGCCAAACAGGCTCTTAAATAAAGGTGATAGATGAAAGAGTAAGATATCAAGAAATAGGATGGTATAATATTTTTGGTTTTAAAGATGAACAAGAATGAGAAAGATACAAAAGGATTTGAATAGAAATAATTCTTATATCATATTCCTTATTTTGTGGAAGAGAGTGAAATCACGTCCAAGTGCAGTTATGTATGAACTTGCTATTTTTGTTATAAAATAAGCTATTTTAGAAAGAATTCATAGGCCCTGCCATTTGAGTAAATATGTATTCCCTAAGTGACTGAGAGCGTAAATTTCCTAGTTTATTTTGAGAATTGTTTTTCAAAGAAGTATTTTGCGAGATTAACAGTTTATGTTTGGCCAACTTTTTGAAAGTCCTATTGTTATTAATTTGTGTTTAACCAATAGTCTAAAAAAATTACCAAATTACTAAAATAGATATATAATAATATTTATTTGAACTGAATATGACAGTTTGATATGTGTATTCTTGTCCCTAATAATAAAAAATATTTACTTTTTTGAAGAATCTACTTTTTCCCGGTTTAAAAGCTAAAAATCATCTTCTTGAAAGCATTTATTTTTCATCAAAAGCTTGGTCAAACACTTTATTTTCTAAAATAAGTGCAAAATTTAATATTTGAAAATATAGTTGTAATATATTTTTAATTATTCGACGGTGTAAAAAAAAAAATACGTTGACACAATAGTTAAACTCCTTTGTTAATAGCAAACTCTACTAGTATTATACTAGCCACCCAACGTGGCCGCCCTGTATGTTTTACTTAATTAATAATATTATTTTTTGGACAAATTAAAAGAGAATATATTGTATATTTTTGAATGTTACTTACGGAATATTGTTGTGTATTTGTCGACTGCTTGCAGAATATTAACATTGACATTATTTATTAGTATATTTGTCAAAATTAGGTATTTTCTTATATTTCGTCACACATTAAAGATTATAGTATTTAATTTTGATGCTGAGAATTATTCCCTTAAATAGTACGGAGAGCAATTGCAGTAATATTTTTGACGAGAACACAAGTATAAGCGGATACAATAGTTTTAAGCAAAGCAAGTTTTGTGTACAACCAAGCCAAGCAAGTTTAAGAAAAATTCCATAGTTAAGCCAAGCAAGTTTCCCCGTAACTCCTATTTCACCGTCACTAATTATCTGGAACAGAAAAATCATGTCCCTTGCTGGTGAGTAGTTTTGTCTTTTGTTAAATATTGCTTTGTATGATATGCATGAGTTAGTATAATTGCATTGTTATTCTTGATTATACATATTTTGGCCAAAGCGGATCCAGAATTTAAATTATAATGAGTTCAAATATACTATAAGGTTCTTAATATTGGCTTACTTTACTGATAAGGAGTTTACGGATAACTGTTGAAATTTTGGTGAGTTTTCACATATATCAGTATATTGCTATACTGTGTAAGTGAATATATATGTTGAAAGAAAAGGAGAAAAGGGGAGAGACAAAACCCCGTCGCCATGTGATTTATATGTTGGAAGAAACCCTATATATTTTAATCTTCATTCTCTCTTCAGTAAAAAAAAAAAAAAATCAATTCCCCATACTCTCTTTTCACCCCTTGTAGCTGGAAAAAAATCATGCGCTGCCTGTGCTTTGCTGGTGTGTATCTTCCATCTCTACTTTTTTTAAATTGCGATTTTATCTACTGTTTCATGTTCTAGTGTTTTGTTTTTCTGTGGAATATATGAAAATTAAGCCAAGAATTGCGATTAGAATATATGTCTTTTTAGTCCTTCTATATTGGACATATTTTTGGGATACATGTCTTTTCAAGAGTGTGAGTTTATTTTTTATTTTTGTGTTTTCTATTCCGTATTTTTATTAAAGGGTGTGCATTATGAGTACTTTTGAACCTGAAATGCTGCTTTTGGCTAAGGATTGTAATTAGCCCTTTCTTAGTAGTATTATCTTCCCCTGTTTCCAATAGCGAATAAAGGTTTCTAACATAGTTCTGTGAGTCTTGATGATAATGTTATGCAACTTTTTACAGGATGCTTCAACCTGCCTTGTGTTCGAGACGAATACCCTGTGAAGAAAGATCCTCCTGTCCTTAGCTTGGAGGAGGTATGCCGTGTGAAGTATGACCTTCTTGTTTTCTCATCGGAGGAACTGAGTCGGTTCACGGATCAATTTTCTCCAAACAATCTGATTGGAGAAACCCAGTTTGGAAAACTCTATCGTGGGAGAATGTCCATTGGTTTTGATCAAGATGAAGTTACTAAGGATGTGGTTGTCAAGATTGTGGGTGATGATGACTTCTGGTGTTTAATCGAAGGCGACCTACCAATGAGTGGTGACCAACTGCCAAGATTGGAGGTTTGTGTTTGTCTTTGTGTGCATGCGCACACTACCTCATTCTCTTGCTTCATTATCTTAACTTATTGTTTTCTTAGTTTATGCTTAAGCTGAAACATTGCCTTTGCTGGTAGGCCGAACTGAAACTTTTGCTAGCTCCCACGAGTAGGAGCCATCCCAACTTAGTGAAAGTGATTGGATGTTGTTTCGAGGATGAAAGCGTGGGTGTCGTTTATGATCTTAATCCACACGACACCTTGTATAGTTTGATTACTCAAGGTGCCTTCTACTCCTATCCATCTTTACTCATCTTTTATGCTTATTTAAATTTTTGCATTTTCCACTGTTAAGTACATTTGTGTTCAAACCAAGGGACTATTGAGTCATTTGTAGCTATATTTGGAAAAGCAATATCACTAGCTATTCCTTTGAGTAAAGGATCTGTAATCATTACTAGGCCAAATAACAGAATACAAATTTGGGGAAGAGACATGCAGTGAATCTCTTTATCTGGGAATCAGTAGGAGAGATGCAGGAAATCCAGTAACCGTTTTGCTTCTCTTGTTCAGATGACTTCAAATGGCTGCAGAGAGTTAAGACTGCCCTTGCATTAGCTCGCTTGCTTAATCATCTGCATGATACGAATCCACCTTGCCTGATTCGCAACTTTGATCCAGCTCATGTAGTGGCTGACCAGGTACAATATTGTAATTAGATTATTTTTTTCCCTTGGTTGTCAAGATTCGTTTATGTGTTATTCAGTAATTTGTGAGTGACTGAAGATTTTTTCTGGTTGTCCTCTTCAGAATCTCAGCCCAATTCTGATTGAGTTTGGTATGTTAGTTGGAGGGGTTTTGGGCAATACAATTGATAGGTCAGAGAGGAGACTTTGTAATCCTTCCTACTTGGATCCATCCATCGTAGAAACTGGTCCAGGTATGATATTGAGTTCTCTTCGTTTGTTTCCATTGAATATTATGGTACTTGCAAATTAGGTTATTTCATTGTTGCATCAAAGGGTATGGCCTACTGGTCAATGAAGTGGGGGAGAACCATGAGGTCTCAGGTTCAAACAACAGCAGAGGTGATAAAACTCGTGGTGATTTCGAACATCAAATAAAAGCTTGATGTTATGTTTGAAATGAAGGATGTGGAAGGAAAGAGAATGAAACGAGGCAAATGATCTGTACAATTTTGTGCTTAAAATGAACCTTCTGACCCTCTCGTTTCTTTTCTTTCATCCCATTTCAGTTTAAACAAATATATCCTTGAGTTTCATGAACCAATAAGTACTATTTAGGGTTTATTTGGTGAGAAAACTTGCAGTGATTAAATGTGAAATAATGCAGAGGGGTTTTAGTTGTTAATGTATTATTTATATATTGTGCGTCCTGTTGATTCCACCATGCAATCGTCTTTGTATATTCCGTTTTCTTTTAGTGGTTTGATTTTATTCGTTGTGCTGCTTAGAAGAATGTGCGTCTTTCTTTGCTATTGAGAGTCCTTTCCGTCCTAGCGGAGCTCCTTTTCGATTTCCCTAACCATGTTTGTAAAATGTGTTGCAGTTTCATGGACAGTCAAGTCTGATGTTTATGCGTTTGGTATTCTTCTCTTAAATCTAATAACAAAGAGAGTTTTCAACGAGGAAACTGATTGTTCACAATTAGAATCAGTTACTTGGTGGGCCATGAAAGAGTACATGCCCGGGTGTTCACTTGTCCTCCAAAGTCTTAAGGATGATCCAGACTATTATCCTCGTGATGGACTTGAAATTACCAAACTTGCAATGCAGTGTATAGATCGTGAACAAGAGAACCGGCCAGAAATGAAACAAGTTGTTGAGCGTCTACAAGCTTTGCGGGGGTGTGCAGCATGGTGAAGAAATTAGTTACTTGTATGGAAATTAATGTGCATCTTCAGTACTTAATGCATGTAGTAATGCATGTAGGAGTTGGTTATGCTTGAGTTACTGTTTTGTCCTAAGACTGCTGGTGGGGAGCTTTATCAGAGGTTTTCTGAATCTACTATGCTAACTTTGTTAACAGCATATGATTGGAGATGACATTTGAACTCTCTTCTTCAATATGTCAGATTTCAACTGTTGTAAGCAGCGGAGTGCCTTTTGACATCTCTGCCATCTACTTACTATCTTTGAATGAAAAATCTATCCCAACTTGTGACTGAAGATGGTTCGTTCATAATGTCTTGTTGTAACTTAACGAAATGTATGGGTCAAGCCAAAATACTCTCTTTTGACTTCCAACACTCACTGATGTTGAATGCAGATTTTTAAATTAAAAACAACCAACTTCTTTGAACTTTACCCGTGCAGTTCATGGACCTAACTATGCAGCACGGACCTAACAATAATAAAAATACATGATTGCTTGGCAACATAATAAATATGAACATACGACTGATACACATGTAACAATTGTAAGTTAGTGTAGCATTGCCACTCAGTGCCATCACCTGGGTAAAGAAAATTTCATCAAGGTTCTCGCTTACAATGCTTACTGCAGTTTATTCATTCATATCTAGGCCCAGGGGTGGCCTAAGCATAAGGCCACTAAGGCCATTGCTTTAGGCTCCCAATATAATAAAGGCACCAAATTTTAATACCATTAAAAATATATATGCATTATTATTTTACAATTACGTATGTATTACTCTTGAAATTTGATTTAGGTTGCTCAAAAGGATGAGCAAATTAGGATAAGTTTATATCTCTCCCTATTTAATACATTTAACTTTCTTTTTTATTTTGATTTTAATTTTGTCCACATAAATTGATATTTTCTTTGATTAAGACAATTTTATGTCACCAATTTTAACACGATTTGTGAGTAAGATAGAAGAATGGAGTTTAAATAAAAATAAATATGAAGTTTAAATAAAGAGTTGTAATAGATAAAAGTATATAAAAATTTCATCAAGTATATTTAAGGCCTCAAATAAAATTTCGATTTATGCCACCATTTTGGGTGGGCCGCCCCTGTCTAGGCCTCAAAGTTTTTAAAGATTACTCGCAAGTCAATTAGATAAAATGTTTGTCTATGCGGCCTCTCTGTATTGTTTTATACATGTCTGTATATATATGTATCAATGTTTCTCTATGTATAATTGTATTATGTTTGCGTACCACCACTGCTCAATTATATCACTGTTTATGTAGGTTTACGTACATTTTGAGTATTTGCATCTTTGGAATTTGAAAATGGTCTTGTCTCTTGAAATTTTTTGAAGTTCTGGCCATTTTCTCGACAGTTTCTATTGTATTTCTTAAAAATGCTTTCAGATTTTACAATTAAATTTATATTTAGTTGAACCACAGACGACCTTTTGTATCAAAATTCGACCGATTGATTGCTACGCTTACATTTACAAATTAAGATATCTAAAGTTATCAAGGAGCAAAACGAGTGTTTAGTAGATCGACCGAACAAATCTAAGCAATAGGTAAATATCAATAAAATAAGCAAACGATAGGCGGTGACCAATGGAATAAATGGGAAATATGCGGAACACCAAAGTCCCTAGAGCTTAGCCCCCAGATCTTTAAAGTAGGAGTAATAAATATTTTTCACCCAAACTTTTACCATCCTTAACCTCACCACCAGCTAGCACCGCCAAGTTTCAGAGCACAAGATTCTAGCGAGCATCAAAATGATGATAATAACAAGTTCTCTTTTCAACTATGGTGGATTGAACTGATGGAATAATGAGGCATGATGGATGGACTAGTTTAATTTGAAGGCCATAGTACAGTACTATATTATATTTGGCATTTTCGGCAAAAAATGATTCCTTGAAATGTACAAATTTGATAAATTATCTTACGAATTCCTTTACTTCTGGGAATAACTATATGAATCCAAAGATGTAGGGCAATTAAGAAATAACGAATGGAAAAGTGAAGTGAGCCAGAAGCTATGGTGAACAGTGGCGTAAGATTTGGACAATTGGCTGCTGATTGAGGAGGCCTTAGTAGTTAGTTCATGAGTCATGACTAATAAAATTGGAGGAGAACAACAAATGGAGAAGCATTTTCCTCTATCTGATAGCGTGGAAATCACGCGTACCGTTTAAGTTTTAGCAAAACTTAAAAATTATGGAGGTTCAACGTAATATATTAAGGACGAAAATAGACCTACCATTAAACATAAGGGATCATTTTCGTTAAAAACTCCAAACTATACGAATTAGCTATCGAACATAAGAAATCAAATAAGTTGATTCAGTGAGCCAACATTATGTGATCGAACAAGGCGACTTGATTTATTGTCTAATGAACAAATAATGGAGTAAATAAGAGCGATCGACTAATTATGCTGACAAAAGATAAGTCAATAGCGATTTCTTCTACACCAAACTTATACATCAAGAGCATTTCATTTCGGTATCTGGCAATATGATTGGAAGCTTAAAGGCAAACTGACTTTAATAAGATGTCATAAATTTGTATAATAATTTTATGTTCACTTTGTTAATTTTTAAGAGTAGAGTGAGAGTGAGAAGAGAGACGTGGTGGGCATTAGGTGGTGGGCATTAACCAGTTAGTGGTTCAAGATAAACTACGGGAGAAGGGAGCTTGGGACTTGAGAGGGAGACGTGGATAATCATCACTTGGTGATGATCAGTAATCTTCCAGTTGTGTAGCATTGAGTCTACTTCTGCAAAACTTCTCTAAAATAGATTAAAATCATCAGTTTGTGCAAATCTCCTGATACTATTTGTGTAATTAACCAACGAGAGAAGTGTAGCTATTTCTTTGGGCTATTATTTAGGAACTAACCAGTACTTGTATTGTCCTTAAATTTTGAACTAACAAGATTAATTCAGGACATAGCAGCTTGGATTTTTAGTCATGACATAGTGGCTAAGAACGTAGTTGCAACCCTTAGAGTGGCTACCTGGTGGCATTTCCACACAACCGACGGGCAAAGCGAATGCAAAAAATTTCACCCAATGCCCTCAATAAGACATATGGTCTTACCTAATTATCTCCACTTACAAATATTATAAGTAAATGTTTTCCACGTCATACCCCCCATGAAAGGACTATTTTGTCCCCGACCTACTTAATTCACGCTGAACAGGTTTCTATCTCTCTTTCCACATTCCTGGCCTCCTTCTTTCTTCTTTGTGTGCTGGAGATTTGAGATTTTTTATTCTCTCTTTTTCGTATATTTGTTCTATTATTTTTTCGTTATATTCGCGTAATCATTTATCTGCATTTATTTTTTCCTGTTATTTTTTATACTTATTGTTTATATATTTATCTCTTAGTTTTTTCTATTTCGATCTATGATTGTTGAATTAAGTTTGAGGTCCCAGTGGATTTTTTTGCTTGTTTTTGCTTGATTTCAGTGATATGAAGTTTTTATTGCCTATTGCTATTAGATATTCATGTTGTTGCATAGAGCTTAAAATCTTGACCATGGCCAAGAGTTGCATAGACATTCTCAGCAAGTTGCTTATTGCAGTAGTGTTTAAAGTCTTGACTATTGCCAATACTTGCAGAGATGTTCCGTGTGAGTTGTCGCTTTTAACAGAACTTAGAGTCTTGGCTATTGCCAAGAGTTGCCGAGACTTTGTATCCAACTTGTTCACTGTAGTAGAGGTAGAAGTCTTGGCAATTGCCAATACTCTTAGAGATTTTTAGTGTAAGGTCTCCCTTGCAGTAGAACTTAAAGTCTTGGCTATTGCCAAAAGTTGCAGAGACTTTCTCTGCAAATTTTGCACTGCAATATAGGTAAAAGTCTTGGCAATTGTCAATACTTGCAGAGACTATTTGTACAAGTTGCTCCTTCCACTAGAGTTTAAAGTCTTGGCAATTGGCAATACTTGCAGAGA
This sequence comes from Petunia secreta, assembly GCA_029990175.1. NCBI lineage: Eukaryota > Viridiplantae > Streptophyta > Magnoliopsida > Solanales > Solanaceae > Petunia > Petunia secreta. Next base: position 4,955,199 of record JARKIP010000028.1, on the reverse strand, counting down.
TTATTTGTACAAGTTGTCCCTTCCACTAGAGTTTAAAGTGTTGGTTATTGGCAATAGTTGTAGAGACTTTTTCTGTAGTTTACTCTTTTCATCAGTCATGCGTTCAGTAGTTGTCATTGTATGTTTGTGTATGGTCTTTCCATTATTGTTTTATTTTTTTGTTATTATGTGTTGTCATTGTTATTTTTTAAAATTTTGCAGGTAATGGATATTGAATCTTCAATGTCCTGATCCTGATCATGTACATTTTGATGTGGTGGATGATTTTATAAGTCAGCCAAGATCTTCTGATGAATTTCAAGGCAAAAATGTGATGTGGGCGATGAATTTCCAAATTTTTGTTTGTTATCTCCGTCGTAAGATGATCCGTATAGTAGTCCAAATGAGACTTTTAGTACTACATAAGAGTTAGAGAAAGCTGTTGAGTAGTTTTTAATTACGTGTATTTCGTATTTACCGTGTTTGTTGTGTTTATGTAAACAAGTACACTTGGATGTTTGATATTTTTGTTATTTTAAACACTTAAGTTGCTTTGAATCGGATGAACTGGAAGTGTTGGCAATTGCAAGACTTCAAGGCATTTTAGTTGTTGTGGGGTGAACACATTTAGATGGAAAGTCTTGCCAATGGGCAAGACTTGAATTCTAGTTAATTAATTCCAACTCAATACTATATAATTAATTTAAAATTGATAATTAATTCATGGAGGGTTGTCTTGGTAATGTTTTTTCCAGACTTGGTGTCAATACTATTGCCTATGGCAAGACATCAAGGCAAGTTAACTATTTCTAATATTAAAGTCGATAAATAAGTTTTGGTAGGAAATATCGTATCATTTGCCAAGACTTTACGTCAAGTTAAATTGAATTGGTTATCTGTACGAGTGTAAAGTTTTGGTTATTGCCAAAAGTTCAGTTTATTGATAATATTAACTTTCCAATCATGTTTGATTTTTAAAAATATTTATAATCAATAACTACCCTTCCTTTTGATGCAACATCATGCTATGGTCAACTTCATTCACAAAGAAACGAGATTTTCTGATATGTCAGTCCTTTTAATAACTTCTACTATGAAGCAAAATTTTCTGAAATTCTCATCATTCTTCAGCAGATATATGCAAGTGATAAGTTCTTGATCATTTGTTACCATTATGCCTCTGCACCTTTCTAGATTCGTATCAAACCTTATCTTTGCTTCACTTTCATCAGTGTTGATGGTTAGAGCATTGCAAATTTCTTTTTCAAATACGTGGTGGCTTATACCGTCTTTGACAAGTATCAATTTTATATCATGGTTGATGTATTTGTTGTTTGCATCTCATTTCCCATTATAAGCTATATAAATGTAGCGAGTTGCCATAGTGCTAATCCCGCACATAATCAAGACGAATGATATGCTTAGAATTTTGTACTCAGATCGCTTTGATAGAAGCAAGATCACGGGAAAAAATAATGCCCTTTATGGGCTTAAGGTCTTGCGAAGAAGTCTATTCTAGGTGCCTATTGCACCAGAGCAGCAACTATTGGCAATAGCCAAGACTTGTAGAGACTTTGTCTGCAAGCTCCCATCGCAACAGGTCTTAAAGTCTTGACAATAGGCAAGAAGTCTCTCCTAGGTGCTTATTGCACCAGAGCTGCAAGTCTTGGATATTGCCAAGACTTGCAGTGACTTTGTTTGCAAGGGCTTTAAGTCTTGGAAATAGGGAAGAAGTGTCTATAAGGCCTCCATTGCACCAGAGCTGGTCAAGACTTGCAGAGACTTTGCCTGCAAGCCCCCCATTGCAACATGGCTTAAAGTCTTGGTAATAGGCAAGAAGTCTCTACAAGCCTCCCATTGCAGTAGAGTTTAAAGTCTCGCTATTGCCAATACTTTAGAGATTTTCAGTGTAAGTTTTCCTTTGCAGTAGAACTTAAAGTCTTGGCTATTACCAAGACTTGCAGAGATTTTCTTCTGAAGTTGGCCACTGCAAGAGGGCTTAAAGTCTTGGCAATAGCCAAGAAGTCTCTCCCAGGTGCCCATTACACTAGAACTTAAACTCTTGGCTATAAGCCAAGGGTTGCACAGACTTTCTCTGCAAGTTGGCACTTGCAACAGGCCATAGAGTCTTGGCAATAGGCAAGAAGTGTATGTAGGGTGCTAATTGCACAGAGCTTAAACTCTTGGCAATAAGCCACGAGTTGCAGAGAACTTTACCCTTGCAACAACGCTTAAAGTCTTGGCAATAACCAACAGTCTGTGACATGTGCTAATTGCAGCAGAACTGGAACTCTTGGCGATGGCCAAGACTTTTAGAGATTTTCTCTGCAAGTCCGCAAGGCAAAGTCTTGACAGTAGGCAAGACGTTTCCAGAATTCATAGACTTTCTGCAATTAATACAGATTAATTTTTTTTACAATTATTGTAATAAATCTAATGTCATGTGTTTCTATACAATTATTATTATTATTATTATTATTATTATTATTATTATTATTATTATTATTATTATTATTATTATTAAAAGTCTTAGCTCGTTTGGTCTATATAGAATTTTAAGCAAAGTTAAGCATAATACATATGAAATTATAAAGAAATTAATTGAAGATTTAGTAAAATTCAATAGCAATTAAATTATATGTATATTTCTGCATAAGATATATTGACATGTTTTTGACTTTTTCCCACTTAAAACGGTTGTGGTTAAGCGTTATTACTCATTGAGTTGCGACTCACTCCTCGCTATATTTTTCTTCCAGATACAGTAGGTGCCGTAGCCGAGGATTTCCATTCTTAGAGCCGCGAGTTGATAAATCCTGGTGAGCCCCGCATTAGTTCGCGTGGGCAAGAAGCTTTATTTATGCATTATTGTCCTTCTTTAAAATTCTTAGAGTCGCTCCATTTAGTCATTTGTCAGTCATTCTTTTAGTTAGTTGGATAACCAGTTGGATTATTTATTTATAAGCTAGTCTTTAGAGTATTTGGTCTGTATTAACTTATCACAATCCTGTTAGACGTTCTCGTAGTTTGTGGGAGATAAATGTGGTATTTTTATTGTTAATGCGTAAGAATATTGGTTGTTTTGTTGGGTTTACTGTTTGTTTAAAAGCAGGTAAATTTTGAATAGGCCTAAAACAAGGGAAACTCTGCCCGATTTTCTGTAGAATATTGATAAGACTTGTTTAGGGACTTAGTTCCTAAGCGCCGGTCACGACCCTAAATTGGGTCATGACAGAAGGTGAATACGATCTTGTCTTTTTGTGACCTTTGCGATTTTGGGCCCACAGGTATCATACATTTATGGAGGCATTTAAGGGTGTCTCAAAATTGGCCATATATTAACCAAAAGTAGAAGAACAACTAGAGCCGTCAATTTGGACTTTGGCCCGTGGGCCGGCCCGATCTAGCCCTAGATTTGGAATTTTTACACTCTATAGACATTTGGGAGGGATGTTAACGGAAAATAGATACATTTTATCTATATTATTGCAAATAGACTTTTAGACTTATTTACTTATCATTAATAGCCAATTTTAAAAACTCTTGATCTCCCTTTTAGCGTGGCTACAACTGTGGGGATGTGGGATATTCTTTAATTGTGCATTAACCCCCTTACCCTGGTCAAAGCCTAGTTATTCCTTGTTTCACCATCTCTTAAATGCAGCCGAGATTCTTGATGCAAATTTATATCCAAATAAAACGTGCTTCCTTCTAAGTAATACATTTCAGGATATTCTTATTTTTCTCAAGCATTCAGCTAAACTAAAATCGGCATGGATAATGTATGCATATCAGGTACATACTTGTTGAAGAATATCACAATGAATAATATAAGTATATTAAGTACTCACTTATTAAAACATAAACACTTTTAACAAATATATACGAGTATTATGCATGATATATGCCCACTTAACTTGGATAAAAGCTTATACGATATTTATCAATATGTACTACGTATTTCTAATATATACCAAATATATTGGTTATACAAATTAGTATGCATAAAATATACTGCGAGTATTATGAATATGCATCAAATATTTTAAACTTATAAACTGAACATAAAAAATATGCAATGCATATGGGAATAAAAGTGTATTAAAAGAATATTCTAATTAATATATAACTAGATAAAATGAAAAAGGGAAAGAGATTGTGTTTTACATATCTTTCAGCATGATATATATGGTAAAGAATAAGATCTGGTGGGACTCATCCATAATTTACGTTGCTATTTTCCTATATTTAAGGCTTAGAATTACTAAACTTCCTAATTGTTTAAGAGATTCCATATCTGCTATGTTTTAGGAGATTTTCACGCTGGGTTAAAAGTTGTACTAGTATATTCATGGACCTAATTTTTAGCATTGATTTTGGTTAGCCATTGATATTTAGTAAATGTGTCTATTAAATAGTAGGTCTATGTGATATATATGGTTAGTTTTGAAATTTTTCCCCTAGATTTTGTAGCGGTTGGCTTAGTTTTTTCAAGCCCAAAGAGGACCGAGGCTTTTTAGCCCGACCCAAAAAGGTCCGCTAGCCCATGAGGGTTGATCGAGGCTGGGCTGGGCCGGCTCGCGGGCTTTATGATAAAAATTAAAATAAATTATATAATTCAAAATTATAAATATCTAAAGAAATAACAAGAAATTACATAGTGGGAAAGAAGTCAAACCCACTACATTTAAGTTTTTATGCGCAAATAGTCCTTAACTTGCACAACTACTTTACAAGAGACAACTCTACAACTCAAAAGTTATGATGATATATCCAAAAATCGTACAAATAAAATCTACAATAGAATATCGCACCCTATCCCGCGATAATATATCAAAGAATCTTACAAATTTATGGTTGAATACTTTAATTGTGAACTTGAGACTTGATTACTATATAAGATTTATATAACTTTAGGTTTTTGGCATTGTTAGTTAAAAATTTGAAGTAAAAAAGAACTATAAAAAAATATTTTAAAACGTTGGGCCGGCCCGACCCAACCCGCGGCCCTAGTTGGGCTGGGTTGGGCTCATCATTTAGTGGCCCGTTAAAATGTAAGCCGGCCCGCCCCATCCCGTCAAACTTCAAAGCCCGCGAGGCTTGGGCTGGGCTGGGTTGGGCCGGCCCAAATTGACAGCTCTAAGAACAACTAAAGGAAAAAAAAACAGGGGCAAGATGTTACTACTAAGGCTCTACACATCACCACCACGCAGACCTGGTAAGCGTTTTGAATGACCTCAAACTTGGCTATATTTGATAATTGTACTCGTAGTCCTATTAGACAATCTGAGTAATAAAGAAATATAAAGTTGGGGAAAAGTGAGTCTCGGGAAAAATTTATCAAGTCAAATAAGTCATGTTAACCCGAAGCTCCCACATCTGAATCTCTCAACTACCGGAAACAAGACACTGCCGGGGACAGCAACCTGTCCAGACATGCTGATACCTGCTTCAACTTGTTCAGATCCTCAATCACCTCATCAATTGATGGCCTATGATCGCTGGTGTATCTTAGTGCTAAATTTGTAATTTGCCTCAGCGTCTTTCATGCTGGACCCACTCAACATCAGTCTCTTTGTTACCACATGTTCCTTTTTCATTTCAGTCTCTTTATTACCATATATTTCTTCTTTTTCATTTTGTGCCTGTTATAATAGAAAAATACTAAGTTGCTAGCTAAGCTGCCCAATGGCGAAGAAAGCAAGATTTGTCTGTTTTCACGAAATCAAAGCAAATTTGGCAAATACAAGTTGAGATTAAAAAGGAGTATCTGAACAGCTTATTTGCAGGGTAAAATTTGTGAACAACTCTTTTCTTGTATTTTTTTTAAAAAAATTTTTAATATTTGTGGCAAATGCAGAAGAGTACCTACATTATCATAAGTGGAGATGTTACTTTTGAGCAACGATGAATATATTATTATTCGAGTTCAGTACGGACCGCTCTACATATCCTGGGGTATGTGCTTTGGTCGGTTTCTTCTGGACCCACGGTTCCAAAATTGCTCAATTTGGCATGGTTCTCCTCATCAAGGAAGATGTTTGCTGGTTTCATATCTCTGTAACAATATGGGTGGGTCTTTCGTCATGTAGTTGCTTAAACCCCAAATTCAATTCAGTCAAAATTGAGACGGTATCATTCCAAAATAAACCTGGTCAATTAAAGTAAGTAGTAATCAATATATATCTATCTATCCGACTTGAATTTCATGAGTGAAAAACTAATTATTATAAAGAAAGAAAAGTTCCATACATGTAAGTTGAGACTGGAGGTTACTCTTGAGCATGGTAAGACAAGGTAAAGGGCCTCTGGAGTAGAGCATACTCCTAAGAGGGTTATTATGCTCGGAGGATTGAAATGCGCCAATCTCCTTGCTTCGTCAAATGCCATATCACGAGTCTCGTCTGTATCCGTGCAAGGATTAAATATCTGAACTTTTACCGCGACCAACTCTCCCCGGTCATTCCGTCCACCAAAGACTTTTGAAAAGCCTCCTTTGCAAATCATTTTATCCACGGACAAATTGTCGGTAAATTGATAAATAGGTTGTACCGTATAAATCCGGACATTCGGGTTGTCAACTAAAAATTGCAGAAAGTGATAATTAAAAGGTGCACACTATAGGTGAACGTGTAATTTGCAACATTAGCTACATATTCAAAGACTTGGGAGTCTCAGGGGTAAGTCCACTGAAGCACTATAAGTTACTCCCTCCGTCCCAAATTAATTGACGCTTTAGCAAAATTCGTTTGTCTCTAATTAGTTGACGCTTTATGATTTCAATACATTTTTTGCTCATTTTTTCTAAGTATACTCTTAATTATTAAAGGTATTCTCAAAAAAAAAAATTAATAATCATATATTAAATAGAGGTAATATAGTAAAATATATAGTCTATTTGTTGATTTTATTAATGGGCGTGTAAAAGCTGAAAGTGACAACTAAAATGGGACGGAGGGAGTATATTTATATATATTGATAAGAGTTTTTTTTTAAGTGAACAAAATATTAGTCATTTGTTTCAAAACACTATGTTGATTATAGTTGTATAAAATTTTATTGACAAATATGAGTTTAATTTAGAGTTCTAAAGTATTAGAGCGTTCTACCGTAATAAAACTTGAATATATTTTTTTATTAAAGAATGAAAAAAACTTAAAACCTTTGAAAATAATATTTACCACATTATTCATGTCTTGACCATACCATCAATTGTATTTGTCGATTTATTCATTAAAAAAGATATTTGAAGCAATGAATAAAAAAATTAATTTATAGTTTTGCTTCTCAAGAGCGCTTTAAAAAGTGCACTTTAAAATAAAATATACATGTATATTGTTAAAAATTATACCGAGTTATTAAATTTTGGCTTTAGGCCTCATATGTTATTGAGCAACCCTTGTCCAAAGATAGGCTTTTGAGAAGAAAACTTCTACTAATATTAACGGGTTCCCTTCCCTCCTATATCAGTATTTTTGTAAGGGCAGAATACATAGATAGCCAACTTAAACAACCCATATTCTCGAAATGATCAGATAGACACTTCTACATGACACTGGTGTGTCTTGTAAATACTCGTATCTAGCAGCTCTTATGTGTGAACTACAATCGCGGATGATGTGGCAAACGACCAAATTAGGTTGTGACATGTGTAATTTTTCTTAAAAAAATAATTAGTTATTAAAAGATAAAATGGATTTTGAAAAATATAAAACCTAAAATATAAAGTACACATCAAATGGATTTTACCAGTACACATCAAATGGCTCTTGTGGTAGGTTCTTGATGCCCAATTTGCCCAGCATCTTCCTTATGTATACTTGCTTCATTTCAGACAATAAAAAGAAACAACACTTGCTTTGAAGCGGGAGTGCGTTAAATTGATCCCTCATCTGTTTTATTTGTGCAATCGTTGCCTGTGCTGGAATGAAGTCTTCAGATTCATAATATTCACCCACAACACTAGTTTTTCGCCATGAAAGCTCCACCTCCAAGCTAAATACCAAATCGCCATTGAGAGGCTCCTGAACAATTTCCACTTTTTATATCTTAGCCAACAAAGAAAAACTGAGAACCCTACAACTAACATTAACGTATTATTATTTATATAAGATTATCAAAAAATACATTTTCCTTATACACGTATATTTTTCACTCCCATTAACAGCCCACCGATAATTTGTGCTAGGGTTGCACATGGGCTGGTTGGATCAATTTTGTGCGGATTAAAATAGGTTAGATTAATAAATGGGTCATGACCTAATCCACTCAAAAATAATTTGGGCCAAAATTGGTTGAGTTAAGATGAATTAAATTACGAGTTAAAACCCAATCCGCCCAAATTTAAAGTTAATTTAAAATTGAATGGAAACTTATTTAATGACCAGCTACTAAAACTAATTACTTTTCTTTGATCTACTGTTAATTGTCATATGTATTTCATAACTAACCAAAATATACAAAGTGAGAGACATCAAATTGCACACTCCTATTTTTTATTATAATATTCATTAACTTATAATAAATAAATAAATAAATGTATTACAACACCAAATTTCATAGATATTAAATAAAATTGGAAGAATTATTGCTTGGTTGCAACAGTTTTCCAAAAAGTATACTCTATGAAAGAATAACAACATAAAAATCTACAAGGAATACTCATTTCAACCACCAATGATATTGTAAAAGTTAAGAAAAGCTTAGGGAGAAAGCCCATCAGCTCTTCAAGGTCTACCAAATATAACAAAGTTTGAGTTTTTTGTTTCTTTCAAAGCTGAACATTGGAGTATTTCAATGCTCAACTCACGGGTTGACTGACCCAAATTGACCCATCTAAAGTATTTTTAAGTTTGGATTAGTACCCAAATTGACCTAGTAAGAAAAAATATCATTGCCTCAACCCCTATAAGACTATAATTCTGAGTGGATTGGCTAGGTTATATGGGTTTTTGTCAAAATTGCGATACCTAATTTCGGAAACCTCATCCTTTGAGATTTTTCTTCTTAGCCATGTAGAATTGTTTTTTTTTACCTGCACAACACAAATTATAAAGTTAGAAAATTCTATACTAAAACTTTTTATAAGATAATGTTTGTATTTTACATTTGTTGGATTTTGAAAAATATAAAGTACACATCAAATGGATTTTACCAGTACACATCAAATGGCTCTTGTGGTAGGTTCTTGATGCCCAATTTGCCCAGCATCTTCCTTATGTATACTTGCTTCTTTTCAGACAATAAAAAGAAACAACACTTTCTTTGAAGCGGGAGTGCGTTAAATTGATCACTCATCTGTTTTATTTGTGCAATCATTGCCTGCGCTGGAATGAAGTCTTCAGATTCATAATATTCACCCACAACACTAGTTTTTCGCCATGAAAGCTCCACCTCCAAGCCAAATACCAAATCGCCATTGAGAGGCTCCTGAACAATTTCCACTTTTTATATCTTAGCCAACAAAGAAAAACTGAAAACCCTACAACTAAAATTAACGTATTATTATATATATATATAAGGTTATCAAAAAATATATTTTCCTTGTACACGTATATTTTTCACTCCCATTAACAGCCCACCGATGATTTGTGCTAGGGTTGCACATAGGCTGGTTGGATCAATTTTGTGCGGATTAAAATAGGTTAGATTAATAATTGGGTCATGACCTAATCCGCTCAAAGATAATTTGGGCCAAAATTGGTTGAGTTAAGATGAGTTAAATTACGAGTTAAAACCCAATCCGCTCAAGTTTAAAGTTAATTTAAAATTGAATGGAAACGGCGCATCTGGCTTTTGGTCAGTACAACAAATGGTATAACTTTTAAATCATCAACGCACATCACATAACAAGTAACACGTGAAAATCTGAAAATACCCCTATCAGCAAGCAGGCATGTTGACGGAGAGGTGTGAGCTTTCCCTCTTATAAGATAGTAGAGATTCCTAATTTTTTTTGATAATTAGACAAATTTTAAAAATAAAAATACATAAAGTAAAGCTTGATAAGTGTTAGGCGAGTTGGGTTTTGACCCGTTGTTTAGTCCATTTTGACCCAACTCATCTAACCACTAATAATATTTGGGCAGGTCAATAATCCACAAAATTAATCATTCAACCCATTTTGACACATCCCATCTCAACCTAACCCGCCCATTTGACACCTCTACTCAAAATCATGTCTAAACATTATTGTCTTTAGGCTAACTTAAAATCATATATAATCAGTATTGTTCTTTAGGATAAATCAAAATGAAAATCTCAAAAACAAACAAAGTCAATTCTTTAACCGAAACAAGTCAAACGCTCCTTCCAGGGTTGTATAACAGCCTCCAACTCTTGTAGCTCAGCAACAATTTCATCAATTTTTGGTCTCTTAATTAGGTCTTTGTCAGTGCATGATAATCCAAGATTTGTAATTCTGATTGCATCCTCTGCACTGCACTTTTTTTTTTTTTACCTTTTTATTATTCTCTCATATTCTAACCTTGACCGTTGGGCGATGTTATACTCCACACCATCCACCTCTGTGATTCTATCAAACTGACTGATCAACTGTAAAATCACAGTTCCTAAACTATAGATATCATGCTCCAACTTCCACATCTCTATCAAAATATAGAGAACTTATGTTCCAACTCTAGGTTTAGAATGAAAAATGCTTTAGATTTATCTGTAATCATCCTAATAAGCATTTATTATTACCTGCTGTAAATCTATCAAGGTCGTAAAATCACACAACTTTGCATTTGAATCCTACATGTGTATTATCATAAATCAGATAATAGGCAGAACTAAATAGAGAAAGTTGGAACCTTTGATCTATCATTCATAAACTCTTAGATCCACAAGAATAATAGGCACCAACACCCCCTATTTATAATATAACTACCTTGACTAAAAATGAAAAACTTATTCCAATTATGATTTAACCCAAAAAACCTAACTATACATCAATTAACTAAACTACCTTCCAAACTATTTAGGAATATTAATCTCGGTTTAATTCCTACATGGTCTCCCTTAAACCAAGATCTTCAAACTTGATCATGTCATGAGTAGTATCAAGTCTTGTCGAATTCAACCATCTCAATCTTTTCATCAATTCCCTAAAATATGTAGCATCGACAAAATCGCAAGTGTCATCTTTAGTAAAATTCAAATTCTCTTCAACATGAGTCTATCTTGATTTGGCTTTGCCATTCTTCAACCAATATAGTTTTTCCTCTGCTTGAAATTCTCAACAATAGGGATTTCCATAAGACTAAGGTTTCTTAGCTAGTCAACAGCTCCGGCAAAGTACCTTACACTAACCCCAAACAACTGCCGGTTTCTCTCTCTCTCTCTCTCTCTCTCTCTCTCTCTCTCTCTTTTATTCCTTCTCATTTTATTCTACAATATTCAAGCTGTTACGGGTTTCTTCTACTGCTACTATTTTCGATTAAAAATATTAGATTAAGCTAGCGTTTAGCAAATTTTAGCTAAACTACTAAAAAAAAAGTGGGTTCAAACTCAAGATCAGTGGTAAAAGTGGCTATTCGTGCACTTTGCCCCTAGATATTTTAGTGAGATTTATGGAAATAGGACATTTGTATGTCACTCAGGCATTTTTAGCCTCCTTTGAAGAGCTATATAAGTTTTAGGCCCCCCGGTCAGAATTTTGAGCCCCCCTTGACGGATACCGGAACAAGTTCAGCGGATGCTAGGATTTTTTTTTTTTAAATGCAGTCCCTAAATTTTCGTGGCAAAAACCTGACAGATCTTAGATATATCTCAGCATTCTATTGATGGGATTTAAACTTATATAATCCAAAATTCAGCCCCAAAACTTGAAGTAACTGAAATCCCTCCACCCTATACATTCACCATGACCCTCTTTCTCCACCCCTGGTAAGATGATTAAATGAAATATTTTTGCAAAAGCAAAACATATTTAGTGTAATTTAAGCAAAAACTACGCAATAATGGAAGAAAATCGGATGGGATTGAAAATTACTTAATGTAATAAAAATGTTACCAACTTTTGGTCCCATACATATAATTAGAGATGTAAATATAAGAAAGAAAAGACAAACATAGGTAATTAGAAGGAAAATAAAGAAAATTATAAACAAAACTACAGACGTGGCCGCACGCAAATGCACCAGTAAAATGATATTATATCTTCACTTATTTTTCTATTATTTTTATAAATGATGTTAAATCTTAGGTAACACCATCCTCTTCCTTACACTGTTCGATCAATCGCAAAGCTCTTCATTTAGTTGTAGTTAGAACTATCCCTTTGACAGGTCGATATGTATGTACAATCAACTGATTAACCAAAATAATCAACTTGTATTTATAGTTGAAAAACGACAAAAATATGCAAGAAATATTATATCTACAAAGTAAGTCTTAAATGCTCATTAGCCCATTTCTCCCATTTCATAGGAAAAACTTTTGTAAAAAATAGTTGATGAGCAAACCAATGCCACCGTTGTTACCTTCTCCATATTGTTGTAGTCAATATCTTGTTCAAACCTGCAACAATTTTTCCACAGCAAGGTCTTAAGCAAACTTTAATTTTGTAATATATATAGATCATAAAGAGCACTGCATGAAAATAAGTTTTAAAACGTTTACTATTTAACCAAAACTAACGAAACATTGACAATAAAATAACGAAATCTCTTGCTTTTTTCGGTAACCAAAAAGAAACATCAAAGTTTTAGTACGTAAAAGAATATATTGAAAGTGCAACTTACCCGAAATTGATGTGAAGAACATAATATTAAACAATTTGAACCTCAATTCAAGATCAAATTAGAAACAAAAGATATACCAAAAAAGTTAAAATGCAGAAACAAAAGCATAGATACACCTAAATGTGACCAGCTTGTGGGAAATTGTACATTCTTTCTCCATTTTACGATTCTTCAACACAAAATAAATGTGTAATTATAAATATAAGACAATAAAGAGAAGATAATAAGTCTGTTATTTGGCACGCATTTGTAAGAAGCGTTACTATTAGACATAGGAAACCGAAAATTATAATTTAAACATCATTATTGGTCACATGAATTAAACATAAATTCATTATATTGTAGTAATTACTATCTTTTATAACCTCATTGGAGTGAAATTGGTCAATGAATACAAAATATTCCATTAGGATATATGGAAAAATAAATTATACCATTATAATCTTAATTTCATGAATCTTTTCATAATATTTGAATATTAAAAATAATAAAATAGATTCATGTAAACACTAAACTAATTGAGAATAATCCAATATGATTTATATGAAATAGTTTGATACGTTTTACCCCTCTATATTCTCCAATTATTTTTTTGTTCTATCACAATGTTGATTGGTCTTTTATAATAATCAAGCATACTATTTGTTCATAAATTTATTTCCTTTTAATGTATAAAACTTTCGATTTTCTTCCTCAAGAACCTCACTTTACTCACTTTTTTGAGGAAAAAAAGCATGACAATGAATTATATTTCACCGCAATTTGCAAATGATGATATTATCAAAATTGTTATTGTTATATTATCAAAATTGTCATTGTTATATTCAAGAAAATGAAACACAAACATTGAGAGAAGAGAGAATAAATAACCTATCTTCTTTTTCTTCATGCACCACATTCTATGATTTCTGAATCACTTGTTTATCCTTAGGAATCACTCATCTCTAGCGAAATAAATTTATCAAATGTTACTTTCGCACTTAGGTTGAGATAGAGATTTAAAATTTCATACGCATTTCAGAACTGTACATGTGAAAGGCATCCTTACAAAAAAAATAAAAATAAAAAGCTTACGCAAGGAAAAGAAGCAGCAGAGTTCTCGTATAAAACATAGAGTAATGATTAAAGAGAGCATAAGCACAAAGTTGTTACCTCCATTGACTCTATTCCACAAGCTCATAATAATATCCAATAATTCATGACTTCTTCTCTTCCTTTCTACTTTAACCTCCTCCACGCATTCACATTTCTGTATATTTGCTACTCCTTTGCAAGTTATCCATAAAATAATGGTCAGAATCTCGAACCCGAAGATCATTACCACGAAATAAGTTTCCTACAACTGAAAAATCAAAGAAAAGAAAGAATTAATATTCGCTAAAGCACCTAAGAAAAGATTAGTAAGTATAAGAAAATTTTTATACAGAAGCAACGATTACTTAAATGAAAGCATGTTAAATAGCTGCAATAGCCATGTGTACGATATAGAGACGTGAGGATAACCTTAACCTGTCAACAAAATGAGAGTTGAAGGCAAATAACACACATTCAGTCTATAAGAAGAAAAGTGCATAATTCTGGAAGCATAACTTAAACATCACAAAGAAACGGCCAATTAGTTAACGGGGATATGTAGCGTTTTTCTTTAATTAGTAGTTACATTTGGGCTTTTAAACGTTAAATTAAAATAATAAATAAAATAGTCATAAAAATGAGATAATAGATGGAGTAGTACATAGCGTCCTTAGCTATAGAGAGGTGCTTAACAATAAGTGTTGTTTTCTTCACCTTTTCATTGAACGGTGGCCATAGAGGCATGCCACATCACTTGCCTATAGTTATCAATTACTCCCTCCATCCCAAAAAGACTGTCTAGGTTTGACTGGGCACAGAGTTTAAGAAAAAAATGAAGACTTTTAAATTCTGTAGTGTAAAATGAAAGGTGTTTGTAATGTGGGCCAGTGTCTTTAAATCCTGTGGACCAAAACATATCTTAGATTTAAAGAGTTGCCATAAAAGGAAAGAGACACTCATTTTGGGACAAACAAAAAAGGAAAGATAGACAGTCTTTTTGGGACCGAGGGAGTAGTATATATAGAGATAGAGATATAGATATAGATAGATATAGATATAGATATAGATATACGTATAGATAGATGGAATTTTTGGATGAGAGAGTCTCCTAAGTCTTTAAATACGGTAGTTTTTTAGGACTCTAAGTTTCAAAAAATAGGTAAAAGGGATACTTTTAAGATTAATACTAATTACTAAGTAACATTTTAAAAGTCCCTCAAGTTTTTTTATTTACACAAAGCCCCCACCTCTCATCACCCACCATCGACCCATACCCCCATCATGCCCCCACCACCATCACCCACTCCCCCGCCCATTCACTATTCCACCACCACTCTTCACCTCTCACCGCCACCTTCTACCACCTCCTACCACCCTTCACTACCTACCACCACCTTCTATTATCCTCCACCAGCAACCACCACCCTCCACCACTCCAATAAAAGGATGTGTACACATCAGTCAAGGTGTGTACACATATAATTAAGATGTGTACACATCTCGTCTGATGTGTATATGTGTACGCATATAATAATATGTGTACACACATCTCGTCTGATGTGTACGCATATTATTATATGTGTACGAGATGTGTACACATATTATTATATGTGTGCACATTTTTTTCAGTCGTGAAAACATCTTCAAAATTGTATAAACATACAGAAAATATGTTTATACATCCGAAAAGATATTTAAAACGACTAGAATTAACAAAAAAAAAACTTAAAAAGAATGAAACGGGGATGAAGAGGAAGAAAACGGAGAAGAACAAAGAAAAAATAAAATTGATACGAAGAATAAGAAAGAAAAATAATGTGGATGGTGATGAAATAAAATTTGAAAAGAAATTTATAAAAAAAAAAGAATAAGGAAAAAGAAAAAAAGGGAGAGAAAGAAGAGAAGTGACAGAATCAAGTTTGAAATAATTTGAAATATATGAGATATGTAAAAGTAGGTGGGAATGAGGGAGATTGAAAATTTGAAAATTTGGCTGTTTTTGTAAATCCGAAAATATTTATTTTACCAACAAATTTTTAATGACTACACTTCAGCCCTCACTTAAATTAATTAAAGGTTGACTTGGAACCCTATATTTTATTCTTAATTCTCTCCTCATCAAAATCTGCATTAACAAAATCATGCCTTGCTTGAGCTTTGCAGGTATGTTTTACATTGCGATTTAGGTTTGATATGTTTCGAAAATATAAAAGTAAAAATATTTGTGCTTCTGGGGAATTTTGGTCTTTGATTATAGTGATGTAGGATTTTTTTACTTAACATTTATACTTGATTCTTTATTACTTTTGATTCACAAAGCAGTTCCTCTTCTCTATTACAGCTTCGGGATGTTAATAATATACATGTAAATGATTCTTTCAAGAACCTAACCCATATATGCATTTTAATTGTGTGGATTAGATATGGTTTTACTATGGCTGGGTTGGGCGGGTTATCCAAATTGGGTTCAAATTGCCAGCACGCTTTGATGATAATGCTGTGCGACCTGTTTACAGGCTGCTCCAACCTACCTTGGGCACGCAAGGAATTCCCCGTGAAAATTGATGCTGATCTTGACCATGAGGAATTCCCCGCACCTCTTGATCTCACACCTGAGGACCTGAGAAATTATACGAATCAATTTTCTCAACACAATCTTATTGGGCACAGCCAGTTTGGGAAATTCTACCGTGGGACTAGGTCCGATCGGGATGTGGTTGTCAAGATTGTGGTTCGTGATCAACGTTATGCTCTTACCGTCCTCAATATGCCCTGGAATTCCGAAGAAGCCACACTGCTAAGATTCCAGGTTTGTGTTTACGTTACATACTCATTCTCTTGCTTCCTTGCCTGCATGCCTTTACTGAAAATATTTTAAATATTGCTTGTCCTGGTAGGGTGAACTGAAATTTTTGCAAGCTCCAAGGATTAGGCGCAATCCCAACTTACCCAAATTGATTGGTTCTTGTCGCACCGATGAAATTCTGGCTTTCGTTTATGATCTTACTTCACGCGACACCTTGTGTAACTTGATTCTTCGAGGTGTCCTTCTATCTATCTTTTTTTTCACTCATCTTTTATGCCTGCTTTAACATTGTGCTTTTTCTGCTGTTAACTACATTTCGCTTCAAACCAAAGGCACTTATGACTTCTTTTTATCTTATATTTTGGTTCAAGCCAAAGGCACTAATGAGTCCTTTTTAGCATATTTTTGAATTCAAACCGAAGGCACTAATGATTCCATTTAGCTTATAGTTCGGTTCAACCCGAAGGCACTAGTTAGTCATTACTAACCAGAATACAGAGACATGCATAGAAATCTATCTCTTTATCCGGGTATCAGTTGGAGGGGTGCAACAAATCCCGTAACCTTTATGCTTTGCTTGTTCAGATGACTTCAAATGGCTGCAGAGTGTTAAGACTGCCCTTTCTTTAGCTCGCTTGCTTAATTATCTGCATGATACGAATCCACCGTACCTTATTCGCAACTTTAATCCAGCTCACATAGTGGCTGACCAGGTACAGTACTGTGATTTAGTTTTCCAGTTTGCTTGGTTTCCTGCACATCACTATTCTTGGTTGTCAAGATTCTTCCATGTGTTATTTAGTAATTCGTGAGCGACTTGAAGTTATTTTGTGTTTCGCCTCTCCAGAATTTCACCCCGGTTCTGCTTGAGTTTGGTATGTTAGTTGGAGAGGCTTTGGGCTTTCCAATTGATGATTCAGAGATTGAAACTATTGGTCCTGTGGGCTACATGGATCCAACCGTCGTGCGATGTGGTCCTGGTATGAAATCAAGTTCTCTTCTTTTGTTTCCAACTAATACCTATAATACTTGCGAATTAGGTTACTTTTATTGACGTACCTGTACCCTAGGGTGTGTGGCCTAATGGTCAATGAAGTGGGAGGTGGGAGGTGAACCATGAGGTCTCGGGTTCAAATCCCAGCTCTTGCTGATTTCAAACATAAACCATTCTACCCTCTCTTTTCTTTTCTTCCGTTCCATTCGATTTCAGTTTAATAAACAACTATATCCTTGATTTTCACAATCAATACTATTTTTGGGTTTATTCAGTGTGGGAAAACCAGTGATTTAAACTGAAATCCGCAGAGGTTATAATTACTAAGGTGTTATTTATGTATTGTTTCCTGTTGATTTCCACCATGCAATTGTCTTTGTATCTTTTAGCTGTTTGATTTTATCCGTGTAGTTTTTGATGTTTATACGCTGCTTGCTTTGTTAATCCTTTTTCCTGTCCTATTAGAGCTCCGTTTTGGTTGCCCTAATCATACTTGTAAAATATATTGCAGGTTATTGGAATGTCAAGTCTGATGTTTATAATTTCGGTGTTTTGCTCTTAAATCTTATAACCAAGAGAATTGTCAACAAGGAAAGTGTATTACCTGTATTTAATGTTATGGACTTGAAAGACTACAAGACCGGGTGTTCACTTGTCCACCTAAGTCTCAAGAATGATCGAAACTTTAATCATCGTGATGGATGTAAACTTACAGAACTTGCAATGGAGTGCATAGATGATAAACAAGAGAATCGGCCAAAAATGAAAGAAGTTGTTAAGCGTCTTAAGGCCTTACGTGTTGTGCAACAGCTTGGTGAGGGCGAGGAGAGTGGAGAATGTTCCTTCTATGGATATTAATGTGCATTCTTAATCTCTACCAGTAATTGTTAGGCGTTTGAGCTAGTTTAAGTTTCTTGAATTTGGTTGTAGCACTGTTAAAATCCATGGAACTTATCGTTGCACAGTGGTAGTGGTTTTTGCTGGACTAGATTTCCACTCTCACTGAATTTAGATTAATATCTGACCATTGGAATACGTGTTTGACTTGCCTGTACATCAAAGTAAATTTGGATTGATGGTTTTCCTTTCACTTGATTGTTGTAGTCAATTAAGTTCGGTAGAGATGAACGATACTATTTACTTCCAGAGCATCTAGGCATCATAATTTTCGTAAATTCGGATTACCCACAATATATCTTTAGATTTTAAGTTGAACATGCTGAATTTTTTTCACTTTAAGAGAATAGATTTATTCATATCATTTACGGCTTCTGTTGGAACGTGGATTACAAAAATTATTATAGAACTAGAGCAAATTTAGAATGTACACTAAAGCATTATAGGAAATATCTTTCTAACTCATATTATCATCATTTTGCACATGAACTTGTACTCGGACTAGTACGATGAAGGAATGGCCTATCAAGACTTGTTCACTCCGATCTGTGGAAAGTACTCGGTAGGTTTTGTTACTTTCATATGTAAAAAGATTGTAATTTATGAGGTAAAAAGATACATCTCATGCGGTGTTTCTTAATGTTGCTCTAGTTCTAGAGATATTGCTGTGTCGTCAGGCACAGCGAATGACCTTCCAACATGAGCC
Source organism: Petunia secreta (assembly GCA_029990175.1). NCBI lineage: Eukaryota > Viridiplantae > Streptophyta > Magnoliopsida > Solanales > Solanaceae > Petunia > Petunia secreta. Next base: position 4,935,997 of record JARKIP010000028.1, on the reverse strand, counting down.
TTAGATGATATGAAAATTGTAAGCCGTAAATCATGCCACTTAGCTTACAATCGAATTTGTGTTTAGTAGGGTTACAAACAACTATTTATATCAACATTAATGACGTGAATTAGAGGTGTGTATGGGTTGGTACGGTTGGAATTTTAACTTATCGGTAGCGGTATATCGATTAATGGTATATAATTATGCAAAACTAATACCGTACTTACCGATGTGATAACGGTTTATTGCTTTTTGGTAGTTAATAGTTCGACAACTAGTATTACTTGTATCAGTACTGCACAAATTCGCGGTGGTCGTATTTATTTACTGCTGCTCCAAGACTTGTTTACTTTATCGGAACTTGTAGTAAACTCAAATCTAAGAACTTGTCCGGAGGTTTTCTACTTTTAATTTATAGGAATACTGTTATTAACTAATTACCTTAGCAGCGCTAACGGTTCAACTATCAGTACCAATTCGATTTTGTACACTCTTAACGCGAATGATATTGATCTAGACGTGATTAGACTGATTAACCAATAATTGAATACTAAAATATTGTTTATTGACGATATATAAATAAACAACTATGGTAATGAAATTAAAATATAAATAAAACAAGAGAGGAAGAATCTTATTGAGTTGACACCGCCTGCACTCTTAACTTTTTGAAGGAAGAAAGTGGAGCTAGTATTAGTGGAGCTAGTAACAAGGCCCAGCTGCATGTGCTCTATATCTTCTTAACTTTGTCGAATACGTCTCGGACCTGTGTAGTGTGTTGAATCTGATAAATTGGATTTGATGTAAAAAACACGTAATCAACCACAAGTAAAATAAAAGATTATATTTATAAGTGAAATATGAAACTGGTATCCTTTAGTAAATCGATCGTTATCTAAGATTTAAGGATGTAAAATGATATAATATATATTCTCTTACAATTTCTTTCTTTCTCTATATCAATAGTACTCTAACAAGTAATTAACACGAATATACAATTTTACAGAATAGTATGTTGGTCCATTTTGTTTTGTTGTAGTATTTCAGTAGTGCGAAAAGTTCTATTGTACCATACAAAATTGTGTAGCAGTATAATTATGCTATAAATTATAAAAACGGATTAGTGGATAATTTGTTGCAAATTTGTTTACTACATAAGTTGGTGTACCAAAATGGTATAAAATATACTATCATATATAAGTTGTCTTCAAAAACCAAACAACTTTACATTTTAAACTCTCACCAGAAACTCCTTCTCCTACATGCTTCTTCAACGAAATAAATCCAACTCATTACTTATTTATGGTCGGATTGATTTGATCGAAGAAATTGGTATACTATTGTTGGGTTCAGCTTGATTCTATGGGCATCTTATTTATTCGTAGAACAATATTTTGGTCAAACACGATAAACAACAGAACCAAGAACAAATAGAGGTGCTAGTTAATAAAAACTAGTAAAATAGTGCATTGCAATTTTAACCTTGTTATCAATTCCAATAGTTAAAAGTGATCTTAAATTCTAGATGACATCTAACGATGCCTAATTTCCCGAAACCTGCCTATAGATAGGCCCTTAAAAATTACTCTAACACGATCTTCTATTTACACTTGTGACCAATTCCAAACTGCCTCTCTAATAATTTCAGAATATTGAATCACAATCTACCCTTGAGAAAGCTGACACATAATTTCTTCCACGCTTCCCTGTCTGGCTCACGCCCTTCAACCTTTGCCTTGGCCACATCGGCAATACTCTCCTATATAACATCAAATTAACAGAAAAGTCAATCATTATTAGAAAACTGAATTATTTCACATCGAGTTTGATCATCAATCATGCTTCTAGGTACAATTACACATTCTAAACATGTGGCACGTTGTATGTTTTGGCCGTCACTTGGCAACTACTAGTAGGTGTACATTGAATCTTTAGGTCAACCATATAAGAATTCCAATAGTAATATATTGAAGGTGGCAGTAGGTAGACTGAAAGGACATAGACGGATGAACCGGTCCTATGAAAACCTAAGACTTGAACTGTAGTTGAAATTTTGTTGGATTATATATGTTGTAGTATCTAAACTTGTAAATGATTACCTCAATAAGGTTACGTTGAAGAAGACGATCGATGAGATGGAGAAGAATATCCTTGGTATACTCAGGGTGACCTTGAATACCCATGATGTGATCACCATACCTAAACATCTCAATTCCAGTCTTGTTGGACCATGCCATGATCTCTGCTTTTGCTGGAAGCTCACGGATCTATATTCCAAATCAAAAGACATTTTAATTAATTTTATACTACGTACTGACCATTCATTTTTTTCATTCATAAAATTGTGAAGAACGTGACAAACCTCATCACGGTGACACTCAATAACTTGCAAATCTGCAGGTAAGCTGAGAGCGTTGAAGAACTTTGTTGTTGATAAATTAACAGTGGTGACACCAATGTCCCACCCTGTAGTGGCTCTTTCTATAACTCCACCCAATGATCTTCCCAAAATCTACACCACATAAAGAGACCCTTTCAAATACAAACACATAAACCAAGGGATAGGCTAAAGGAAAAACACAAACAAAGAAAAGTATGCATGAATTCATGAAAATAAAATTTAATGTACGCCAAAAATCCCATGAGAACTCATTATTTGATATGATATTGTCTCAAGGAAGAGTAGGGCCACTATAAAGTTTTTTTTTAAAAAAAAAATTTAGAAATGCTTATCACGTCGAAGATGTTAACGTTGTAATAGTAGAACAATAATAGTTGCAGCCATAATATTAAACTGTCTCTAGGGCCATTCTAAATCTCTAGTTTTCTTCTTGGTGGGGGGAGTTAGATTTGGTGGTTAGAATCACCGACAATGTCAGCTTTGTGCCACAAGGCAAGCTTATCTTTCTACTTAATTATATCTTGATCTAATCCTTCTCATGGGCTTTGATATAAAATAATGACATGTTAGATAACATAAAATAAAGCTTGCATATTGAACAAGAAAATTATTAAGCTGGAAGGGTGAAAAACTATAGCATTATTAATGCAATCTAAATAATTATAGTAGGTTAGTACTTAATTTTATCACTTGTCACACGTAGTTATATATTGTTGGGTGAGTAGTGATTCAGTAAAATAAATAAATAACCTCAGTAGATGACCAACACGTGAGTTAGCAAGAATGCTGACTCAACAATGGATAAAGAATCCAATATATGGGGTTGTCTAAACAGGATCCACATTTACATTTGGTTTTTTTTTACTATATACTCATCAAATTTAAAGTATTTACAAATTATACCCATTAAAAATTACATTACCCATAAAATTAAAAGTATTTACCCAACCTACCCATTTATTATTGTATACCTTTTGTTATACCTTATGGATGTATACCTTTAAGGTATACTGCATAAATAATACGTAGCATACACATATAGATGCGGGAGTATACCTTTAAGGTATACAAGTTTAGATAGGTAGGACATATAAATATTGTATGAGTAGAGCTTGTAAATATGAAACTTATGAGTAGAAGTGTGTAAATATTTTGATTTTGATGGGCATTTTCGTAAATCTCCCTTTACATTTACAAGCTGGGCCTTAGGGGACCATATGATCTAAAATTTTTATATGGTTCTAAAATTTACATAAATATCCGTCCATAAATAAATATTTATTCTAAGTCGGGAAAAATTCCAACGTAATTTCCAAAGTACTCTTTTAAGCAAATGGTCCCAAATCTCACTCGTAATTCTATTTCTTGATTTGGACCACCATATGTTTTTGTCCCCCTATAGATAGAATAAGACGGGTCTACAATTTTTACTGCGCCCCCGACCCAATTTCCGTGACATCGTTCAAATTGTGACAATTAAAGTTTTTAATGTTAGATTGTGAACTCTGATATGAAATATTTTATTTATCTAAAGTAAAATATTTTATTTATCTAAAGTAAAACTTATATATTGAGAATTAGACCAAAGTACTCTTTGCCACAATAATCAACGATTCGAAATATTTTAAAGGTATAAATTATCAAAGTCAAACAAAAACTCGACATTCTCAAATATATGCCCCAAAAGTTAGGCAAATAATCTGAAAAAGAAGGACCTTACTTTGCAACACGGAAATTGCTAGTATACTCCTATTAAAATAATGTTGTCAATAGTTCAAGCACGTGCTCGGTGCAGATTTCCAAATAAAATATTTCTCTCTTCTAGTATTACTCAATCACACAGCATGAAATAAACAAAATAATATATAAAAAAAGGCTAATGAATATATAATATAAAGTACCCAATAGTAAATCCATTTCATGAAAAGGTAAAATTTATTTTACAAAGTAACTATTACAGAAAATTATAGAAGTGTCTCTACTATTAATTTAGTTCTTAAACTTTACAAAAACATTTTGTGAATACGGTTGAGCGTGGTTTTACCAGACTAGCTTTTGGAAATTTCTTTTTGTAAAGACAATATAAAGATTTTTTTTTTTTTTTTTGTTTTTGTAAAGACTATATAAACATTATTTAGAGTCCTTACAAAAACAAAAAAATGTTTAAGCTGACTCAAATTAAGCTGACTAGATTTAAGCTGACTAGACACAAATTAAAAAAAACAGCTGTAACTAAACAAATTCTTAAAACACATCATCAACAACAATAATAACCATCAATCAAGCTGAAAATGTACAAATTTAATAACTAATAAAGTCTTTACTAATTTTTTTTTTTTTTAAAAAAAAATTACCTGGTGTCCAAAGCAAATACCCAAAACTTTCTTCTTCATAGAATCGAGTTTTTTAAGCATATTCAACAATTTGCAGATCCATAAATCATTACCATGAGCGTCATTACAGCTTCCAGTTATTACAAACCCATCGTATTCTCCGATCTCATCATCTGCTGGAAACTCGCCGTGTGCCACGCGGTATACATCCCATGTTTCACCTTCCTCCGCCAGCATTCTCACAAATACACCAAAATAACCACCATATTTCTTTTTAACATATTCTGAATCCTCTGCACATAATAAAACTGCAAATTTTTTGCCTTCCATTATTAATAACTAAACTAAATATTATTAACAACTTTCTCTCCTCTTCTCTCTTATTTGTTCTCCCTCTAGAGAGAGGGGGGTGGGGGAGAAGATAGAGGGTGTTACTACAATGGAGATTTTGGAAATTCGTTTGATGAAAGAATGAGGAAATGCGACGTTTATATAAACTGAAAAAGGTGAAAAAAATAATTCTTTTTTGCAAGTTAGTATAACTTATTATAAGAATTTAATGACGTAATTACCCCTTGATTTATGTTTAAAAGCTTCCTTATTTATGTAGTGTGATGTAAAGTTCGCTATGTTTCAACTTTAAGTCGTGGAGTAATGTTTAAGGCAAACTTTTGTACTTCTTGAATAGGGGTAATTCATAACTCCTTAATTAAATATTGTTGAATGATTTGTTTGCTATATTAAATTAGCAATGTTTTGTACAGTATATATATGTAAAAAGCTAGTAAGATTTATGTATAGTATATAGTAGTATATGATTAGCGGAGGAACTGGATTTCAGGACCTAATTTCAAAATACCTAATCTTTTAGATAAGAAAGTTAATTTTGATTCTGAATTAATATCGTCCTCTATTATTCTTTCTTGAAATGAGCAGACCATTTTACATAAAATTGTTTTATCTCAATCATCAATTTATTTGTACTAACACCATATGTGATCAAAGATGGCTGTTTAGATTTTGATTTTCGGTATTACTTCATAGAGAGCTTCCTTATTTAGCAATGGGTTACCAGTTAGGCAGTTACCAATATTAAGTGGACGTGACGTCTTTTAACGAATTAGGACATGAAATATAGTTCAACTTTTGTTAACTATCTTACGTTAGTGATTATCTTAGATTACTTCATGATATAAGTTGATAACTATAGACATGTATGAATTACAAGATTAAATTTGGAACACAGTGCCTTTCAACAAATGCCAATGTCTCAAATGAGATGAGGTATTACTGACCAACTAGATCATGCCATATGTGCAAGTGATCTAACATGTCTCAATGACATAGATCAACCAATAAAAAACAATCCTCTTACATATATAGTTCTTGTGATTGATTTAATTAAGAGATTTTCACTCTATACCCATAAAAGTTAAAGTATTTACAAGTTATACCATTAAAAATTACAATACCTATAAAATTAAAAGTATTTACCTAACATACCCATTTATTATTGTATATCTTTGTTATGCCTTAAAGGTAGTATACTGCATAAATTATACTAGTATAAAAGTCTGGAAGGTCATTTATTACTGTATGCTTTTGTTAGTACCTCATATGTGTATACCTTTGTGGTATACTGTATAAACTATGGTATACAAGTCTGGATTGGTAGAGTGGGTAAATAGTTTAGTGGATAGGTTGGGTAATATTTGAAAGTAGTGGGTAGTGGCTGTAATTATTTTAGATTTTGTGGGTATTTTTGTAAGTGTCCCTTTAATTAATGGCTTTAAGTGAATCCAATCAAAATAAAACAGAAAATTTTATATTCATCACAATAATCTCACTTCTTCTGGTATATAAAAATAGGTTGCCATACAACTGAAAGAGCATTAGAAATACATCTATAAAAAAGTGTTACACTCAACTGGTGATCTAATAAATAAAAGCCTCGCATACATCACAGTCTACTTTGAGCTTCATGATCATCAAAGTCTTTCTCCACTTCGCAAAGGCTTTTGAATATAGTTTTGAGGACAAACATAAGAGACTCTTTAGCTTAGAGAAATTCTAAAGATTATTGTAATTCTAATGATTTTTTAAATTAATGGGAACGATATTGATCTTCTTGGAGGGGGAATTTGTTATATTTTTCTTGTTTTAATTGTTCATGCATCATCCGATCGAATTGGTGTTACAACTTACAATTTCGGATGGCTAATATCATAATACCTAATGTAAATGCATATACCTAATCATAATTAACCGATAAATATTAATGAATCTGGACTACTAGTGTTGAATGTTGATATAACAAGAAATTAAACAGACGAGGCACTTGTTCCTTACTAATATCAGCCATTCAGCCAATTGCTTTTGAAGCAAATTAAATAGTTCATCAAGAATATCAATCAAATTGTACCTCTATACAACTATTAATTATGCAACAAACTTTTGGCTTGCTTTTATAATTACACACATGAATACTTTTTTTTTTTTTGGTAACTTTCTTTGATTTGAATGTATCTAGACTTGAATGTGTATTATGTTCGATTCACTTATTTTTCATGTCAAACAATTCTTTCTTCCTCTAGCTAGGTGGGACTTGGGAGGCTATGGCAGCTAATTAAACAATGGGCAAAACCATGAGGTAATAAATTAATAATGGCTCGAAAAGTAACTATAGTAAGCCAATTTAATTAGCATAACATCGAGTTAAATGGACAACTACATCTGTTAGTCAGTTTTAAATTTCGGATACGTTTAGTGATGATGGAGATGACGGGGACGAAATCTTTGCTTATATTCCTTTTTCAGGTTCTTTTTAAAAAATAACACAGGAAAGAAAAAGTTGCATAGGTACAAATTTAGTCGTTAGAGAAACAATTTGATTAGCTTAGAAAAAAAAAAGTTGTAATTCTTGTAATAGATTACTATAGATCATATACAAATTGAGTGATCAATGGTTGAAGTGAATCACAAGCATGGGAATAAACATAACTGGTTAGAATTGAGTGAATTATTGAAGAGAATTTTGGGAAATAAAAATATTCTGAGAAAAAAACAATACAGGAAGGATATGAGACTTTTTCATAGTCCTTCACCAATAGAGTACTCACTTGAAAGAAACTATGTTAATACTGAAGCCATAACAATAGAACTACTCGCTAACCTATAGTTTGTTGGGGATTAAAACTTTGTTAGTACTTAAAACTACTCGTTAACCAGAAGCAAAATGTTGTAGTGTGATGGTAAAAATATATCGATCCTTAATTATAGGTTTGAGATTCAAAATCATGTGAATGAAGCTGTCTTTAATAAGAAGTGTTGCTCCCAAACGCACACGCAAGTATACGCGGTCGACAAGTAATAAAGTGATAAGATGAATATCGTTCCCACGAGGACTATGCAGACTGAGTTCTAGCAAACAATTTATTTAAACTATTCAGGGATCTTTTTCCAATAGTGAGGATTTTGTTAACTAAAGAACAGTAATTAAATGGTAAAAGTGAATTCAAGCAATGGAGCAAAACTTGGTTGTTATCAGTAATAAGGAGACGGTCCAGGATCAGAGTTACGAACAATCCAGTTGAGTTTTCCAATTGATTCCACTTCTTAAATCCCGGGTTACTAACTAACAGATTAAATATACCCGTGAAAACCTTTCCATTCTTCACGGTCTATGCAGGCTACTCCAATCCCTATATATCTATGGGTTGAATCACGTGCACGCATTAACGAATTCTGTAATTAGTTAAACTAGGCGAGCAAATATATGTCTATCCTACTCACAAATTGGTTCCCCGATGCCCGGGTTCACAAACTAGTCCTATTCTTTCTTATTACGTAATTAAATTCTCTCTTTCGAGTTCAATCTAAAAACCATAGATAATGCGTAATAATCAGGCCCTGACAATTACACAAGTGAAATCAAGAAAGAATAAGTAACCCGTAATGGGATTCAATTAATGGGAATCAATCTTCAAACATCAACCATCATGAAATACTCTAACCCTAGAACGCTATATTTAGCTACGCATACTCATAATAACAACACAAGGAATTGATGTAATAATGAAATAATGATGTAATAGATTAATGGAAGGAAGAAAACCCTTGTTCTTGATGTTATGAGCTCTCCAAATTGCTCCAAAGTCTGAACTCCCCTAAAAAACTAAGTAAAAGAGTATTTATAGGGTTTACAAAAACACCTAGTAATAAGTTAGACCCAATCCTAAACGAAATAGGAAGTAAAAACGCGCACAAGGGGCGCTATAACGGGCGCCCCGCGCCTCGTAACGCGCGACATTGGACAGAACCCGTCGAAAGTTGACCGCTATGCCTCCGTGCCGCGTGGGAAACCGCGCCCACCAGGCTGGTGCGTTTCCTGGCGCGGCGCGCCACCTGTGGCGCCCAGCCATTTTCCTGTTTCGTTCGCTCCTTTGCTCGCTCGTGTCGTGCCTTCGTGTGCTCGATCCAATCCTAAATCTAAATCCAATCTTTTCTTGCTCAATCATGCTCTTAAAAGCTCCAATTGCACTGCATAACAACCTACGTACACACGACATAAAATTAGTGCAAAACCACATTCATAAACCATAAAACGAGCGAATAAAGTATTAAAACGTGAGGAAATATTAAGGAAATATAGGCATAAAATGCCAAACATCAAGAAGCGTTTAACCCAAATAAGACTATTATATATAAACTTAAATTATTTGAAATCAAAACAAATACAAAACACCTGGAGCAAAACAAAAGAAGATAAGTTATTTATTCGAAATTGAAGAAGCTAAGGATCAGAAAAACAATAGATAGTAATAGTATCAATTTGGTGACTGAACGATATGAGTGTGCTAATCTGTTGGGACAAACATGGCATACTTCCAAATTCACAGAGACTTATACTCCCACCGTCTCAAAATATTTGTCATTTTTACTAAAAATAGACGTATCAAAATAATTGTCCAGTTATGAATTTAAGGTAAAATTTCTCCTTTTTTTTTCTCATTGTACTCTTAGTAATTATTATTTTTGAAAATACAACTAGAGATAATATTTATTGAAGAAAGAATAATAAAGTGAGTAAAATAGCCAATAACCCTTTTATTAATGATTTCTTAAGGTGTATGTTGCATGCAAAAATAAAGAGGACAAATACTTTGAGACGGAAGGAATAAAATAAATCTCTTTAAATTAAGATGAATGTTTTTCCTTTTTTATGAAAAGAAATGATTGAATACACATCAAAGACAATGCGAACTTGATGGGCGAAGGTGATATCTTTCCTAATACGAAAGGGTGTAGTGAAAAAAGAAAATTAAAATGACAAAGGGCAAAATTGAAATTAGAGGAGGGAGGGAGACTAGTGATCAAAAGAAAATATATACTGAAAATAAATAAAAGAGAAGATAGGGACCCCTATGGCAGTACGTGGAAGCTATCACGTGCAGGTTCTAAAGAGGTGCAAAAAGCACGTTGGCTGCAACATTTTGTATTGATTTATATATAGCGACAGTACAGTAAAGGGTCGTTTAGTTGGGGGATCGGACTAGACTAATAGTGGTGAGATTAAATTTGAGACTATATTAATTTCTTGTTTGGTTGGTGAAATTAGTTAAAATGAGATAATTTTTATATCATATTCATGGTATTATTTAATCCTATATAGAGAATGGAATTGTTAATCCTGGGATTACTGTAATTCTAAATTTGTGGGATATCCCACTTATTTCGTCCCGCAAATCAAACGACCCCTAAGGGATCTATTGGTTGGCAGTTAATTTATTTATAAATATTACTAGTATTATATGACTTAGTAATATATCCATTAGTAATATAGATATTTGTAATACAAATATTTGCAATATGATAGCCATGCGGAGTTTATAATGTAGAATAATTAATGCATGAATTGTAATGTATGTATTATTTTTCGTTAAATCATTGCTATATTACACATTAATATATAATTTAAAATATTTATTTATTATTTAAGCAATGTTTTAAAAATGCTGTATAAGGATTAGATTGTCATTTTAAAATTTATATGTACAGTGTTACGGTTTTATTTCACATACCACATCACATAAAAGAATAAACATAGTTTCATAATTTATAAATTTACTCTATTATTTACGAACACGACGAAAAAAGGACAAACAAACTTGTATAAATTAGTGCTGATTTTTGTATGAAAAAAATTACCCCCCAAACCTTAAACCAAACGAGCCCTCAATACAATGTAATTTAATCTGTTAAAACAAATTACTTACTAATTATTATAGTATCAGTGAATAGATATGCGCGCTACTATATTTTTTTTCCTAATATATTAACTTAGCCTAGTTATGATGATGAAAATCTCGAGCAGCCCATTTTTCACATCAAAGGTGCTTTATCAAATTTTTTCACGTCCAATATATCCAGATTAATACTAGACAATATCACTTTACGAGTAAAACATTCTGTAGAAAAAGTGACATCAAAAACTTGAACTTGAGAACTCTACTCGAGAACTCTAATTAAGAGCGACTTAGTACTAACCACTCCGTCCTAATTCCGATAGTAGCTAGTTAGTGCTTAATTAGGCTTGTCCACATATGGATTTAATTTTGTTAATAAACTTATTCTTTCATGGATCTCGCACCAAGAACTGACCATACACGAGTGGGAAAAAGGAAAATTGGAACCTCCAATCTTTTTACTTGGAAATAATGAGAGTATCATGGGAGTATAAACTTTTCATTTGGCAAATAATGGGAGTATCATTAGATTAAACAAACAAGAAACTGTTTAATTAACCTCGTACCGTTAATTAGACGACTATAGAGGTTCAACATGCACATTAATTTTCCGTAAGTGTTTGTTTATGCGCTACTATAGAGGTTCAACATGCACATTAAGAACTAGTTTTAGCTTTTTAGAACACGAAAAGTTCATCCAATAAAAATAAATACACGATATGCTAAAACTAGCTTCTCGCTCCCTTAGGGTGCAAATTTATTTTCTATGATCTTTAGACTTTAATTTGTCAATTCTTCATCAAGCTAGGCCACTTTATTTTTGAGTTTGTCTTTTTGTACTTTAGTTTCTTGGCAAAAGTACAATTGTGTTTAACACAAATGCAAAAGGAAAAACGAAAAAATTAAAGTTATCAAAAGTTTGCGTCTCCATGTTGATAGTGTACTAAAGATGAAGGCGATTTCTTCATTTGAACTCAGTCCTAGCGTGCACGGGATGATGTCGTCTTTTATAAAACTTCTTGTTAAAAAATGCATTATGCTTTATACGGTATACCTGAGTATGATATGTACAATATTTTCTCAGAGATTTATCCATCCAAATTCTAATTCATTAAGTTTAGCCAAAATTCCTTTTATCATTTTCTTCCATACCCACACCCATATCTATGCCTTAATTTAAATCTTATGTTTCAAACGTCTTCATTTCGTAAACGTCAATTGAAGTAAATCTAAGACGTACAATATAGAATGAAGGAAGTACATATTATATGAATTTGGATCACAATTTCTGGTTCAGCCTACCCACTTCCTTCAATCTAGCTTCACCCCTTCATCTCAATATATTTTGAAAAGCACTTAAAATAGTGCAACCGATATAAATTAGGCGCCACTGTTGCTGTTTCATATCCAACGAGACTGACTAATTTATTAGTCAGCAATTTTTAACATAGATCAGTCTTCTCGCTGCCAGCTCTTCCTCTTCTTTTTTCTTTTATTTTTCTTTTGTCTACGATATTTTCTGTGTATTCTTTTACCCCTGTAAATAAACTTGCGTCACAGCGAATGGAATTTGAGTTGAGTCAAAAAAGTAAGAAGTGGTACACGTATAAGTCATTTAGCAAATAAAAAGGCGGGCATGCAAAGACATGACGAGGCTTCAACCAATTTTTTGTTGCTTTTTCAAGTCATTTCATGGAATGAAGATGTCCCTAAAATCATGGAATGTAGTGTCACAAGTTACACCAATTTGTTGTTTGTCAATTCGTTGAGCTTGCCACAATGTTTAATTTGGCATTTCGTATCTTTCAAAATCCATATGTTGTAACTCCTTGCCTTACTAATATATGAAACTCCTTTCTTTTTCTATTGAGTTACATTATTAGAGTACGTATTAAAGTATTACTGGATTATTCCCTCCGTTTCAATTTATGTGACAACATTTTTTTATTGGTCTGTTCTAAAAAGAATGACAACATTCTAGATTTGGTAACAATTTAACTTTAAAATTACAGTTTTGTCATTATTGAAATGATTTACAACCACACAAACATCTTTGACTTATTTTACACCACAAAATTTAAAAGTCTTCCTTTATTTCTTAAATTTTGTGCCGAGTCAAATTATGACACATAAAATGAAACTGAGGGAGCAATAAATGAATTAGAGAATGGCGGTCGACTTGCCGTGGCCACCGAAGCATTGCTGCATTTTGCACACCAGAAACCTCTGTCACCGCGTAAAGAAAAGCTTGACTAAGTTATCTCCAGAGATATCTTTGAGTATTACTATCATTTTTAAAGGTTTCTTGTGAGACGAGGAAAGGTTCTTTTTAATACGTGATTGGAGGAGATTGATTCTAACGTACTCTAGGGTCTAATAAACTATACTTTTAGAAAGAACAAATTGGAACTTGTGCGATATTATATTATTTCAAGTGGATTTTTAAGAAGTTATTTTAAAATATATTTTAGTTATTAATGTAAATCTTTTCTTCCAAGCAGTCAGTTTTTTTTCTTTTTGCAATATTTTAAGACTGTTTGATTTTGGCCGAATGACATGCCTGTGGACCTTTGGTTATTAATGAATTAAAATTGTGATTTTCAAATGACTAAATACTTACAGATCGACACGAACAGTATATTAATCTAACTTGTGCTGAAAATGAGCGTTTAGGAGTATATTTTAACTCAGCCAGTAATAGACAGCAAATGAGCACTTTCCCTTTTCTTTTATGTACACAATTTCTAGAGATTAATTTTGAAATGGAGAATTTCCAGAATTTATGGTAATAACGCGGTTCAAATGTCATATTTTGCCTTAGTCTATGCATGCTTTTGTTTTGTAGTGATCATAATTCAGAAAAGTAATGAACATTGAACAATCATGTTTATTTTGAATATATAATATCTTTAAACAGACATGACATGGGCTTGGTCGGAAATGTTTCTTCTAAGCAAAAGTCTCTTGCAAAGGCCAATCCTCCATTCCTACACCACTATACTTCCAAAAGACTTTTCTTTTTATTTTTTTTAAGGATGATTAAGAAAAAAGGGAGGAAGAATCAAATGTAGAGCTGATGACAAATTCTTAGTAGAAATATAAATTGGAAAATATAAATTAGAAACTGAGAGTCAAACCAGCAACAGGAGAAGCACAAACCCAAGAAAATATATAGCTCTCTCTTATTTTATGAGCTTATGATGTTTTACACGGGTAGTAATTAATGTAAATTACTTTTGTACTATTATGTTAATAACCTGCTACAATAATATGTACTACTTCTTTTATAAAAGCCAAATATAGCATGATATAATTAATCGATTAAATCGTACTGGATACTGTAAATTTTTTCTTCTATCGTTAATGTAAAACATTTTAGTACAAGTTATGTATAGATATTGGAGATATTAGTACAAGTTATGTTAATAATTTGTTTATGTTATAAATACAAGTTATGCATGTATAGATATTGGAGATAAAAAAATTGCACGTCGTAGTATCAAAGAGAGTCGTAATTGGATCGTCATGCCATGTCGATATCAAGCATAAAAATGCTAACTATTTAGAGTAGTAAAGGATTAAGGAAAATGGAGTCAGAAGGGTTAAAGTTGTTTAATATTTATAAGCAAAACTTGAAGAAGAAAATGAAATTGCAAAAAGATATCGTACCGAGGAAACTAAAAAAATATATAAAAAAAGCTTGAAAGAACTAATTTGCACCAAACATCATAAAATAGGGTGTGTATTACTTTTCCAATCCATGGAATGATAAACTAAAGTACTAAAAAGCAGAGAAGCCTGAGGGCGCAGGAGGCAAATTATTTTATTTTTCGATGAGTAGAGTAAATGGGAATAATGAACGTAACATAGGATGGATAAATTTTTAGATTCCCAAAATGAATACCTTTGGCCTTCCATTTTCCACTAATGAGTAGATAGTTGCATTATATATTATGAGCCAAAGCTTGGAAATTTGCAGGACAAAAATTAGAAATTCTCAAATGGGTCTTCTAGTTGTTACTCTTCAATGCGTCTATTTTCTACTTTGGTAATTCATTCTTCTTTTTTTTTTTTTTTTTGGGTTCAGAAACTGAAACTAATTAAGCATAAGAATCTAGTGAAGCTGGCGAATAAAAATACAAAGGATATGATGTTTCTTTTTACTCGTTTGCAAGTTTTTTGTGTTAGTATTAACTTTGTCTCTCTATGCTTGATCACGTAAATGCATGCAAACTAGTACGTATTCTTTTCTTTAATTTGACTTGTCTGCTCTACTGTTTGTGCAGGCCCATTCTTGCTGTGGGATATCCTCTGTAAGAATGAAAATTCTCATCCAACTTGCTTTGTTTTCCGATGCCTGAGAAGTCGATAATTTTCTTTTCGATTTTATTCCTAAAGACATACTCTCATTACAGTCATAACTCATAGCAACTCATAACAATGCATGTACTATAAAACAATATTGCAAATATACTTTTAGATATTAGAGTTTTTTTTTTAATTTATCCGTTTCTCTTCAAAGATTTTCTTGTACGATAAAATTGATGGAGTGCTAATTTGCACATCACACACCCACAAAAAATAGTAAAGTTAGATATTCTCTTGCTCGAATTATTTGGTTGGTACTATTGCAGTTATGTGTCTATACGAACTGTTGAGACTGGCAGCTCCAATGATCAGATGAGGAAGCTAGTAGCATACTGGACCATTTTTTCTTTTATGTATCTGTTCGAGCAAGCTTTTGGGACACTTATTAGATGGTAAGTTGGTCTACTCTAATTAGCTGGTAAGTAATGTAATGAAAAAAGGATTTGAGCATTCATAATACGAGTGTGCTGTGTAGCTACATCCTAGAGTATCAACAGTTCAGTTATTGCCACTTAATATCAGATTTATACTGCAAGGTATATGAGCAAAAGATTTTATGTTTTATATACACTGATAATAAAAAGAATTTACTATATTACATGTGTTGTTTACTTCTAGTATTTTGTAGGTTACTACTATAGATTCTTATAATGCAGTCACTTTATTTACAATTGTACTGTTGTATCTTTACATTGTGTATTTAAAATTTCCACCCTTCTGCATTATTTTGTTGATTGTGCATGACACTTCTGTTGCATATTTTGATCTTTGTGATCAACCATTGCAGGGTACCTCTGTGGCCATATTTAAAGTTAATTGCTATATGCTGGTTGATGATACCTCAGTTTAATGGAGCTTCTTGTTTTTACGAATATCTTATTCATCCATGTTTGCAAATGAAACTGCCCGATGCTATCACTCAGTTTTATGCAACTTGTTCCGACTGGGTTAGAAAGCTAGAGGATTCATCTATCAAGAAAGAGACATTTCTGGCTGTAGCAGAGAGGTATCTCGAAGAGAATGGATCCGAGGCTCGGGCAGAACTTATTGATGGCAAGGTAGGCCAGCTCTTTCTACTGGACTTAATTGCACTGATATTATAGTGTTGGTTGGGCACATGTTGCTGTTCAACCATCCCACAGACAAAAAAGTCCGATATTCAAGTAGAGAAGGGTAGAGGGGAGAACATGTTTTGAATAACGTATCAGAGTTTCTAGTATGATTCATGATGAGACTATTTGCACTCAGACTTTCACCAAATGAGGAACTCTGCTTGGTAAAACAATAACCATACAGTGGTCTCTTTAGGATGTTTAATGCGTTTTGAAGTTAGCAGCGAAAATATTTATCTACAGATGTCTTAAGCAATTTGCCTCAAATATTTTTCCTCTTCAAATTCTAGTTTTTCTTCTTTGCAGGTTGGAACTGTGGAGGGAAATCAACTTCAGTTAGAGAAAACAAGTTCAGCAATACATGTCAATGAAACAGCCATTCCAGCAAGTCTTGAAGTGATTAAACTCCCAGAGACTTCTTTTATACAGAACTACCAGACAAAGTGGACTTGTACAGTATGTCAAGTGACAACCTCCTCTCAGCTGACCCTACAATCCCATCTTCTAGGGAGAAGACACAGGGAAGAGTCCAAGCTATGGTGTAATTTCTGTAACTTGAGGTGTTCTAAGGAGATTGACATGATTGCCCATCTCAAGGGGAAGAAGCACCTCGCTAAGTTGCAAGAAACTTTTGCTGCTTGAGTGCGGGCTAATGAGACTTGGACTATTTGGGTTTTGGTTTTAAGTTTTATATACCGACAATCAGACCTTTTTTACACCATCAGCACATTCTAACTTAGTAGTGTTGGTCATCACTCTATATTTCAAGTTACCATGGCATGTCTGCTATGGGAAGTTACCTTTTGTTTTAGGTCAACTTCTAACCGGCTAGGGCTGGTTATTATAGCACGTTTGCTTTGAGAAGTTACCCATGTAATGGGTCAACTTGTTACCGACTGGAGCTGGTTGTTACCATATTTTTCCAGTTACCATAGCATGTTTGCTATGAGAAGTTACCTATTGGTCAACTTAAATTGATGGTGTAAAAAGTCTGGTTGTTTTATTATATGTTACTATTGTTATCTTATCAGATACAAGTAGTGTGTAAAGCTTCTTATTGTTACTTATCCGTCCCTGTTTTACCATCATTGTGCTTAGTTATACCATTAAAAAGAGCAAGTTAAATCTGACTCAAGCCCAGAGGCCGTGAAAGGATCGTTGAATTCTTCCAAGTAGGCTTTAAGATGATTGGAAAACAATGTAGATGGGTTCACTAAGCCCCTCAAGTTTCAAAACAACTCCCAATTGCTCACATTTTTCACTGTTGTTTTTACTATTCCCATTTGAAAGGGCATCACACACCCAAATATAAAGGGAGAGGTGTGTGAGTGAAGGAGAGGGAAACCACATACTTTTCAGAATGGGGAATTAAAATCTGATATTGAAGAATAACACTGGGGGCATGAGAGGGTTAATTTGAAAGGGGAAATTAATGAATGGTTTTTTATTGCATACTAAGAGGTAGTTTGAAGTTCATCAATACATTTTTATGACTTCTGAGAAGTTGGCATTGCAAGAGACACTCCAGAGCCACCTGGCAAATCCTTCCACTGCTGTGTTATTGTCTTGATCTGCGTATAAAACTGAACTCCAGCCTTGCCTATAATGCATCCCAAAAATGAAATGAAAATTCGGTACTATTCCCTGAAAGACTAGGATGAACATCTACGTTCCTTACCATAGAAATTGAGGTCACCAGCGAAGGAAGCCTTGGACCCGGTAAAAGAGAAGAATGGTAATGGAACTGGAATAGGAACATTGATGCCAACCTTGAAAATGAGACAGAAGAAGAAACAAGAGGAGTTTTATCAGGAAACTGCTACAGATCTAACAAGGAAAACTGTGACACATTTTTTTTTAATCACAAATGACTACCATCCAGTTATTCCTTCAAATTTGAGTGAGGATTCGCTTTCTCCGGAAGGTTACCACGTTTAAACAGAAAAATTTCATACCTGGCCTGCCTCGATCTCTGTTTGGAACTTCCTTGCTGCTACACCGGATGTAGTAAAGATAGCAGCACCATTACCATACCTACAAAAGCATGATGACATTGGTATAATCTTATAGGACACTAACAAGCTTCAAGGGAAAATGAGTTTTTGGGAGGTGGAATTTTGGGGGGGGGGGGGGGGGGGGGGGGAGGGGAAGTTAAGGTACAGGGAATTTACTTATTCTTGTTAACAATGCTAATGGCCTCGTCTAAGCTGTTGGCCTGAGAGCAGCAAAATGACAATTCTAGCTTAGTATCACTGAAAGGTATAGGTGATGCTACATGTTGGAATGGTTAAAAACTAACCTGCATGCAAATAAGAACTGGGCCAAAGATCTCCTCCTGTAAAAATACAAACATTCGGAGTGGTTAATATGTCATAATTTAAAATTCAAGAGGGAGATTGGAGAATGTAGGATGAATACCTTGTAACATTCCATATCAGGGGTGACATCAGACAATATTGTGGGACCAACAAAATTGCCTTTTTCATATCCTGGGACCACAATATCTCTTCCATCAAGCAATAACCTGGCTCCACTATCAACACCGCTCTGAACCAATCGGCACACTCGTTCTTTAGCCTGTGGTCTCAGAAAAATGATAAAATCAGGAAAAGGTGGTCCAGAGTCGTGAACACAGAAATTTGAAAGCAGCAGAAGCCAGTGAATGACTTGCAAAAACTAGGTCAGCATTCTTTTGGTTCATCTTTACCGTATGTCATCAAGGTAAGCATTCTTTCACAAATTCTACAATCTTGAACCGTGTACCCACCTGCTTACTAATTACTGGACCAAGGTCTGCATCAGGTTCTGCTCCAGCACTGACCTTTAGTGCTTTGGCACGTTCCAACAGCTTTTCTTCCCTGCCAGATTAATAAAATTCAAAGGTGTAAATAGAACTGACGATCTAAAAGCAAAGTGGACTAATAAAAACCAAGGGGAAATGTATTACCAAGGCTTTGATTCCCCAACAAAGACCACTGTGCTCAATGCCATGCATCTTTGTCCTGCTGCACCAAAACCAGCTGCGACTAGAGCATTTATCGTGGAATCTATGTTTGCATCAGGCATAACAATGCCATGGTTTTTGGCTCCCATATTGGACTGAAGGCATTATTCAGTTGGTTAGTCATGTCTTTAACCTCAACGACTAACAATGAAGTTAATCATGTTTGCCACATCGGCAAATACAAGTGAAGGGGGGTGGGATATTGCACTAACCTGAACACGTTTTCCTTTAGCGGATGCTCTAGCATATATATGCATACCAGCCTGGGAGGCAACAGTAAAGCCAGATGCTCAATATACCACGTGGTGAACAAGATGATACAAAATAGACGAGACATCTATTAGCAACTGATATCATTTGAAAAGAATTTGGTTTTCATTTTTTGATGTATTAAACTTTTCACATACAAAAGTATACACTTCACCATCCACCCTCCTTTCTGATGTGCCAAAACCTTATGAATGAAAATTGGTGAAAGTCACAGGAGTCAAAGACAAATTGGAGAGACTTCACCAAAATCATGAGACAACTACCAAAAGTTTAATCATAAAAGGTGTAAAATTCCACTAAAGGAATCTTTACACACAAAATATGGAGAACCGAGAGTGTTTTATCTTTTTATCTTTGATAAATACATTTTTTTAATGATTTGGTGGGAACATGCCTGGTATACAGGTGGTATGCAAAATTAGAGAACCTACACATTATAAGTATCTCTATAAATGCTACCCAATCCTCTAAATCCTAGAGTATAAGCACTCTAGCACCAGGAAATTTTCCACTATTTTCACACTACACCATCTTAAAATGCTGAGAGAATGGTTACATCTTCAGTTAAAATTCTAAATCAATAAGAAATTTCACTTGTACGGTCTAGCAACATTCACAACTGTAACAACACCATTCTGCATAGATATTAAACAAAAGAACTCAAAAACAAGAACACACAGGTAGCTGCAGATCATTACTAGAAAAGAGTATACAGAGACAAGCTGTGCTCAACCCAAAAACAAAAAATTAGAAGGAGAACACACTTTATGACCACCAGTTTTTGATCAATCAACTAGACATCACAATCAAACCAAGCTTAAGAAGTCAGAAGATCCAAAGCATGCAAATTGTAGATTTTTTTGGTCTACGGGACAGCGTACTACAACAGTCCTGTATCTGTAACTACACATAAAGTACTTAAGAATTGTGGCTTAAAGTGTTAAAAAATTAATGTACTACTCACTGGATTTGAGCCAACAAATGATATGGCTCTGATATCGTCATCATCACATATAGCATTAACAACGTCCTGCAATACAGAAAGGCATCATGAGCATCTGTGGAAACCCACCAAAACCCTGTTATTTCTCTACTGCTAATTCCAAGAAACCATTTTGTTGAAAGGGTATGGATGGATGCGATGTGACCAAGAACAACATCTTCCTTGGAAGCATCAATATATTTTTTTATACATCACGAAGTTCAATTCTATCTGATGGTGTTGCTTAAAATATAGGATAAGGTCACACAGAAACTAATTATTTATAGGACTAAACCAAACACGCAGGAAATCATATGACAAGCAATACGGGAAAAGACATACATGGGTTCCATGAACAATATTTAGAACACCATCAGGCAGACCAGCCTCCATTGCCAACTCTGCTAACATCATGGAAGCCCCTGGACACCAAATGATGAAACAAAAATAAGTTCAGAAGACAGCATACGTGATAATATTTTAAACAGGTCAATTAATAAAAGGAAATAACTCCTGGCAATTTGGTTTTCTTTCTTCTTCTTTTTTTTTTTTTTTGTTGGGGGGTGGGGGTTAGTTTGATATATCTCTTTTAAGTTATAAACCCTGCGCTTTAAGGAATTAGCAATATAACCAACTTTATTTCAAAATGCATCACGAATAAATGTAATGCCTACTTCATTCAGCCACCAAAAGGTTCAGCATAAACAACATGAAAAAGACATAAAACCATCAAATGCATTATTTTTAGGAGAAAAGAGAAAAAGGGGAACCCCTGATACCCTTGTTATGAAAGAAATCCGAGGAGCGCAGCAATGTTAGCAATTGGCAGCCTAATTTCATTTCATGTTCAAGGTCATGGACAAGTTTATACGAAGGCGTAAAGCGTGCAACACCCTGTCCTCTGGACCAGAATGCTATAGACAACAGATAAGAAATACTCTCCATAGGTTCCATCCTTCATTAGTCAAAGAGGTTTAAACAGGACGTTGCACGTCGAGCCTATCATCACCCTGTTACAAATTCTTGTGCACAGCCTGCTGGGTAAGGAACTGTAGTGCAGTCACATTATCACAACCCACCCCTTAAATATGAGACAGGACTCGTTGAGGCAACCCATAGTCAGGACCTCCCTAGTATTATGCAGTAGGTTAGTCGCACAATGATCACAATCCCACAATACCTAATGCCCCAATCCTCATAGGATGAGAGGGAGGTTGCAATACTCATCACTTGGCCCTATCGTCGCAGTTTGACAAGCAAGATATAACTACGACCATTGGTTATCATCATTCATCTAGCATTCCGCTTCTTAATGCACTCATCAGAAAATTCAAGTAACTCTGATTTTTCTAATTTGAAAATTGAAGAACTATAATAGTTCTCATGTTTTATGCCCTTGATCCTGTTCCTGTTTTTTAGGAGGTTCCAAATTTTTCTAGCTTTTATCAACGTGAAATGGAATCAAAACTTTAGAAAAAAAAAACATAAAGCTTACACACGACATGTACAGATCCTTACTATCTGAAATTTAATGTCCCTTAACCCCTCAATGTTGCAATCCCTTATGCTACAATAATTGATGAAAAGATGAAAACAGGTACCTGGGTCCTTCTCTGAAGGCTTAAGAACGAAGGTGTTACCACAAGTAACTGCAACAGGAAACATCTGCACCAAATTCAGACATAATTATATATAGATACTCATATTTTCCTAAACTTAAGCTCAAACCCCTTCCTCAGTCCCCGCCCCCACCCCCACCCCACCTCACCCCTCCCCACCTAAAAAAAAAGTACTATAAAACAAAAAGAACACCTGAAGAAACAAGAAAAGATAAAAATAAACAGAAATGAGACCGGCCAATAAAGTTGGCCATCTAACAATAGCTCAACCAAAATGAGACTGATTCACCATGCAAGTTCGAAGTCGAGGAGAAGACCACCAAGTTTGAAAAGAGACTAAACTATAAAGAGATTTGAATGCATTTGAGACAGAGGCGGATCTAAGATTTGAACCTTATGAGTTGTAAATTTTCGAATAAGATCTCAAGTGCAAGTTACTGGGTTCTCGACTTGATTTTTGTACATATTTAATAATTTTTTAAACACAAATACACTGTTTGCGTCAAACCTACTGGGTTCCGCCGAACCCGTCACTAACTCTCTACATCCGCCACTGATTTGAGATGCATGAAAACTGTAACAACAATAACTACCCAGTGATATCACACAAATGCATGAAAACTGTGAAACGGGGGCAAAAATAATAGCAGACTTACCCATAAGGGAATCATTGCTGGGAAGTTGAATGGACAGATCCCAGCACAAACACCCAGAGGTTCCCTTATGCTATAGGTATCAATTCCACTAGACACATTAGAAACATACTCGCCCATCTGCAAAGTTGCCATTCCGCACGCATGTTCCACCACCTCTTCATGAGACAGAAAACAAAAATCCGAGTTCATAGTTGGTTAAAAAAAAGATACTTTTTATTTATTTAGTGAATGAAGAACAACCTAGACCACGGAATACATCGCCTTGTGCATCTTTTAATGTCTTTCCCTGTTCAGTAGTGACGTTCAAGGCAAGCTTATCCTAGAATAAACACAGGATAGAACAAGTGAAAAGAGGTCACAAACAAAGAACAAGAGAAATATAGGAGAATACAAAGACAAACCATGTTTTTTCTAATAAGCTCTTGGAATTTGAGCATGACACGTTGTCTTGTGGTTATGGGTGTGTTCCTCCACGACGGGAAGGCCTCTTTGGCTGCAGAAACTGCAGATTTGAATTCCTCATTTGTGGTTAAAGGTATTTGAGAAACCACGTCTTGTGTTGCCTATAACCATAATTCAAGCAATAAAAACCCCTTCCCTGAAACTAAAGCAAAACAAGACTAGTGCAACGAAAATATCAGCACTTCATGAAAGGCTCTCACCAGAACCGCATCAACTTACAGGGTTTATAACATCGATGAATTCCGATGAATGCGAATCTACAAAGCTGCCACCAATTAAATTTGGAACTCTCTGATAAACAAGACCAAGAATGTTTTAGACAAAAGCACACTGCTTCATATAAAACTTTGAAAGATCAAAAGCTGCCTCTTTCATTGTTCAAAGCTATTCTATATGCAGAAAGCACAAAACTACTGCCCCCACGGCTTTGGTCTAGTGGTACGAGCACAACTTGTGATGTGTGCATTAGGCGCACATCACATGTTCGAACCCCGCCACGCACAAAAGCCTGGTGTTTTAAGTGGAAAAGGGTAGAGGGACGGGCTCATTATTCACCGAGTAACCAATACCACGTTGCCAATGTAAAGGAAAGATATTTATACTATATACACCTACCCAGAAGCATTTCATTCACCCTTTAAAGACCACATTTGATTAATCAAATTGATTGATTAGGAGAAAAAAGTAGAAATAAACTAAAAAGATGGGATAAAGAGAGACTGACTAAAGAAGTACGATGATGCTTCCATGAGGACTCAGCAGCAGCAGCAGCAACTGAGAATTGATAATTAGAGAGAGCAAAAACTGCAGGAGTCAAAGACCTCACTTTCTTCACTGCAACAAATACAAGATTTATGGGTTATTACTATATCAAGATTTATGAGTGCGACCATTTCCCGGACCCTGTACTACGTGTATGCGGGATGCTTTGTGCACGGGCGGTCTGTTTTTATTAAATCAAGATTAATATAAAAAAGAATGAAAAGGGTGTGCTTTAAATTGGGAAAAACTCACCTTTATGAACTGAAAACTGCATCTTTGGTCCTTGGATTAATGTGCTACTTAGCATATATTTAGTTCAAGAAATGGTGTTTAAAGAGAAATGTAAGTGAAATTTCTAAGTCTTTAATTGATTTTGTGGGATTATTTTTAGAGATTATCGGATAGTTGATTAGATGATGATGAAGATCATAGTCAGTGATAGAGTTGGAAAAATATTGGGCGAGTATTGGAGTTTTTTGGAAATAAATTATTTTGGCTTTTTGGAAGATATCGAATTTGGAGATAAGCCACGTCACTTGTCATACTGTCGGGGTATCTTTCTATTAAAAAATAAAAACTGCTTGTAAAATATTTTAAAGGAGCTTAACATACTACTATGATATTGCACATCAGCCCCTTCGAGTTATAACTTTTTTGGTTGTTTAGTTCGGAAACAAGTTATACATAGATTATTGATTTCCATCTACAAATTTGAGAAATGTCAAAAAAAATTTATATACATACACTTTCTCTTATCCAGAGGATACAATACTTTGTGGATGTTGTTACGGGTAAACATAATCTAGCCTTTACTTGATCAAATTTCTATGCAAATAAACAAAATTGGTTAAGCAACACAAAAGTGTAGATACAACTATAATTACTTTGAGAAATTTCTTTTCTAATTCAAAATATTTGAGCTATAGAGAAGAATAGATGTGTAGGTTTGGAAATTTTTTCTCAAATTAAGTGTGTCCCATTAGGATTATTTTTCTCTTTGCGGATTCAATCCAGATAGAGCTAATGCCTATAGGCTATATTGTTACTCCAATATATATATATATAGAGAGAGCTAACGCCTATCACTATTCTAATCTATATAGCATATCAGGTGTCCCCTAATAATTTTGTTGATTGGTATGGTGTATGCAAAATTTATACGAACAACTTAGTCTATTATTGTTATTTACTTTTTAAATGATTTGGAATTGAAATAGCGAGAGCATAGTATTAGTACATATATATAAGCGCGGAAGAGAGGCGCTTCGTCCAGCCTATGGATCCGTGCCAAAATTGCCAAAACAGCCACTTTTTATCATTCAGTTGACTACGTAGCCAGTTAATACAATATACTATTTTCCAAAACAGCCCTTTTTTCGTATTTCAGTTGATTAGGTAGCCAGTTTTTGTATATTTTATATTAAACTGATTAGCCACTTTTAGGTTACTGATTGAAACTATAGGTAAAACACTGTCAGCTTTTGAAACTAAAGCACTGCCAGCTTTTTGCAAAACAAGTGGTCACTTTAAATTCACTAATTGAATATAAAGTCATTTTTGCATAGCTTGTCAACTAAATACCCACTTTTGATGATATAATCAACTTTTTTTTTTACTGAAATTCATGAATTTTTAAGTGGTTGATCATGAACTTTGAAAATATTTTTATAATCTACAATGGTATAGGTAAAATTTTGAGTTAGTGTTTGAAAGCTTGCCAACTAAAGAACCACATTTACATATTACTTGAGCATGGGGCGTAGGACTCATTGGAAAAGATTCCTATATTTAAGTAACAAATGTGTACGTATATACTATATACTAATAGTTTAAATCTTTGTCACGGTTAATATAAAAAAATATCCTACTCTTAAATTTATAATCATTCTAGATGTAGCACGGAGAATTGAGTTTAATTCCTTGAAATCTGTCAGAAAGTGCAGTTAAACAGTTATTAAGGAGACTAAAAAATTAAACACTACCGCTAAAATATTTTATTTGTATAATTCAACATTTATATTACGCTTGGGCCCGGGCTGGCCCGGGCTGTCAGCCACTAGTAGGAATATGAATACTAAAGTCTTTAATCTTTTGAATAGTAGATGAAAAAATAGAGAAATTATAACGTTTTATTATTAAAAAACAGTTTAGCAACTTTAGTGCAATAAAGTGAGAGTAAGTATTTAAAATGAGTAGTGTGGATAGGACAGAAATCAGAATTCTTGATTATCTTCCACATCTTCACCCTCACTCAAATAGCTACTCAAAACTACTATTCACTACCTCTCCATTTTCATCCTCTCGTTTCGCAAGTTGCAATTGCTGTTTGTAAAGCTCGATTCTCTATACTTTATACCGAACAAGAGAAAACCAATCTTTTAGCATGAGAATTCTTCAGGCATCCACCTCCTATACTGTTGGATTTGGCATTCCATCATTTTCTACTCCCCCCAAGTCTTCCTCCCAACGCCATGCCACCACAGGTATTAAAAGAAATGCAACTTTGATTGCACCATAAATATGTTTTCATTTTCCTTGTATTTTGTACCTCTATTTTCAATGAGTCGCTTAACTCTTGGACATTTGTGAATATCATTATGAATTGTGTGTGCCACCTAACTTAACTTGTTATAAAGGTAACTTTTTTATTAGTATGTTGTATGTCTGCAACATTGATTACCGGGGCTTAAGGATATGCAACACCATTGAGCTGAAACCACAATAACAACCACAACCCTCGGCTCATCACAAACATTTAGCTGAAACAATACAATTTTGTTTTATGTCATTGCCCTTGGTTGCATCCTCTTATCCCCATTGTGCTATCTTTACCACTGGGGTGAATCTGGATTACTCGGGGAAATGGTTTCTAGGTACTAGATGGGTTAAGCTGAAAAAATTGATGACCATTAGTCTTTAGGCATATGATTGGAGTGAAACTGTGCCGACTTTAACAATGACTACATGTATAAACAGATTTCTGGATAGGTTAGTTGTAACATCAAATATATATCAGGTTGCATATTGTAAGCCCATTGAGCCAAGCTCAACTTTTCAATGTTACCAGACCTTTTTCTACCTGCAAGTTAGCTTTAAAACTGTTGGATGGTATGCTCAGAATCATTTGGGTAATGCTGCAAGCATTGAAGAAATTCCTGGAAATCTGGAACATCATGTGTTTCAACTACTTTTGGAATAATGGCTATCCAAGTTGTATGAATGTTCTTTTGTAAGACTGCATTCTGGTATAGAACCTAAAGTTATATACCCCTTGTACACAGGGCTCTCCACTTTGCGTAAACAACATTTTATCTACTCATGAGAAGAAGCATCTTAAACCTTATCAAGAAAAGAAAATGAAAGGAACATCTTAATGTAATCGAATAGGACATTACACTGTGTTCTGGTTATGAGCTGATAAGCCTTTTAAAGAATTAGAAGCAGAATAAACTAGTTACAAGACAATCTCATCTCACGAGTCTCTTTTATGGACTGGAGCTTCTGTTTGGACTAACAAAGTGATTTTCATCTCATAAGTGAAACACTGATTGACAAGTTATAAAGATTTGAAAGCTGACTCCTCGAATGCCAATTCAAGTTGTTTTCTGTTTAGATGCAGAAAAAGTACATGAAACTTCTGAAATATCGATTGGTTGCTGAGTTTTATTATGGAGACAAAGTTCTAGGTTTTAATATTTGTTTATTGTAGACCATCAAAGAGCTTGTATATTCTGCTTCTGTCCTTGAAATTCCATCGACTGCATGGGAAATTTTGAATAACGAGCAATACTACTAATATGTGTGTCTGGATAATAGAATCTTTTGGAGAATAGGGCTGTAATTTAATTACCAAAGAAATTTGTTGCAAGTGTCCGTTACTAAAAAGCTAGGCATTTCTTCCTTCCTTGTTCTTCTGGGGCTGTATTCCTGGGGATTTGCTTAGTCTGAGGTACTCCCGACAACCCTCAAGGTCCAAGCTTTACATCTCCTATCAACACCACTATAGGGCTGGTTTGTAGAAAGGAATTGGCTTCTGTTATGAATCTTCAATTTGAGATTTTTCAAGCCCCAATACCACGATTTCTTATTGTCCAGCATTAGTTGGACCTTCTCTTATTGGTTTTTGAATGTGTGAGCTAATATCAATTAACTGTTGGTAAAACTCATTTCTTATTTTGGCAATTCTAGGGGAAGCAACGAATAGGTCTGTTCAAATAGCAAGAAAGTTCTCGGAGCAGCATTCTTTGAAGATAGGAGATGTGAAAAAGGAACGAATTTCAGTTGATCTAGAGGTTTCCTCCCATGTTTCCTTTTCATTTTTAATCCTGATCTGTTGATTCATGAAATATTATGATAAGAAGTAAAAATAAATTACATTTTACAGTCCATTCATGATTAGAAGTAAAAATAAATTACATTTTACAGTCCATTCATGATTAGAAGTAAAAATAAATTACATTTTGCAGTCCATCAGTATAAAGTAAATAATTTTATGACCATTCAAAGTCATCATATGGCTATGTAAAAGCCACCTTTAATATGTTCTTTACTGTTTTAAACAAGAAAGCTAGAAAAGTGAAAAGTGAAACATCAAAGTTTGCAAGTTTTCGAGCGCATTCATCACTGCTCATGATATACAATTCACCTTTATTGTCAAAGATCTGCAGTGGTTGGTTGAGCTTTTCAACCCCTGCCTTAATCTCATTTTACACAAATCATGGCACTATGTGTGTTATAGTCTGTTACTCTATGTTTCCTGATAGACCTTGGTTATATTCTGAAGTTCAGTTATTATTGCGCAGTTTCTCACTAGACTTTTCCGATATATAATCAGAAAAAAGATTTTGCAGTTCCAAGGAGAGAGGCCATGGCTCTGATCTTCTCAAGTTTCATGCTCTCAAACTATGATTTACCCAAAGTTGCATATGCCCAAACTGTTGAGTTCAGGGAATATATCGATACCTTTGATGGCTATTCATTCAAGTATCCTCGAAACTGGATTCAAGTACGTGGTGCGGGTGCTGACATATTTTTCAGGGATCCTCTTGTTCTAGATGAAAATCTCTCCGTGGAGATATCATCTCCTTCATCCTCTAATTACAAAAGTGTGGAAGATTTGGGTCCACCAGAAAAAGCTGGAAAGGGTGTGCTTAGACAATATCTGACTGAATTTATGTCCACTAGACTTGGAGTCAGACGCGAATCAAGTGTTCTTTCTACTTCGTCAAGGGTAGCTGATGATGGAAAGCTGTATTATGAAATTGAGGTAAAATATTTGCATTTTGCTAGTTATGAATGGTTTAGGGTCCTTTTGCTTTCTGATGATAAAGGTGTTTAGATATATATATGATGATTCAGCTTCCATTTTGTTTGTACTGTAAGTGGTGTCATGCCTGTAGAGAATAGCTACCAGTTTTTGTAACCATCCGGTAATCGATTCCACTAGTCTGACTTACTTGGATTCACACCGGTTAGGCCCTCTAAGGTGGTAAGGGGCTCCCCACCTGAAAGTTTTTCCCCAAGCTCAGACTCGAGACCTCTAGTTAATGGTGAACGGGTGTCGGCCATCCCACCACACTCCTTGGTGGTGAATAGCTACTCGTAAAGATTCATTCTTCTTAGTTGATATGTATTGCATTTCTGAGTATTTCTCGATTCTTATACCGAATTCTTGATGCTGTGATAAGTAGGTGAATATCAAGTCATATGCTAGCAATAATGAGCTGGCTGTGATGCCACAAGATCGAGTTGTTAGTCTGGAATGGGATAGGCGATACCTTTCAGTCCTCGGAGTGGAAAACAACCAATTATATGAACTGAGAATACAAACACCTGAAAAAGTATTTGCAGAAGAGGAAGAGGACATTCGTGCAGTGATGGACTCCTTCAGAGTAAACAAGGTGGTAGCTTGATGATACACCTTTTATTTGAAAAAGGCTTCCACAGCAATTTGTTCCATCACATGCCAACATAGTCTCCTGTTTAGCTGTTAGTTTCATTCTGCTTATCTTATCTTATTCTCTTTTCAATTTTGCTTTGCGGACTTTGTATTTTTTGGTCTCAAATTCTTTTTTTTTTTCATGGTCAAGTAAACCCCGGCATATATTTTGTTTAAATCAATAAATTTCATTTGTAATCACTGTGGATCGATATAACTACTCTTAAGTGCTACTGTGCTAGACAATTGGCCTGATTTTTCTGGAGAAGCACTTCAGTTTGAAGGAAACATCACATTTTTTTGTCAAATTCCTCGTTGGTTGAAGGAAGTAGACGTAGAATCAGGCATTCTTTAGCTTAGTTAAAATTTTGGTCACGACGATACAAAATTGAGTTGGACTAAATTACATAATACAAATCGAAATGAAGATTAATCGTATTACATGAGGAAGTTAATCCAAACTGAAATTACAACTAAAGAAATGACACGAAATGAGAATTTATTCTACCGTGGTTGTCCGGGCTACAACTTACAAAGATGAAGAGAAGGAAATAATGCCAAAACAATTGCAGAATCCACAACCTGGTGTTTCAATGAATGTGCCTGCAGTAAAAAGACTACACAAAAGTATTGTAGAGTAAAATGTAACTCTCTTTCACTCCAATCTGTCTAAAATTGTCTAAAGAACAATGAAAGGAGAGGAAACAGCAGCTAGGAGCGTTATCCATAACGGGAAAAAGAAAAAAAGGAATGATGCATTTGATAATAGTACTCTGAATGGAGAATCTATCTTCGTTAGCAAATAAGCCTAAGATCATTTTTGGTATTTTAAAAGTTTCATCAGAAGGGTTTCTTTTGCTTGCAGAAATGCTCACTAATGTATTCGTCTTGTGATCAAAGTTGTACAGTTGAAATCCAGAAAATACTACCTAAGCTCACCCTTTACAAACAAGAGCTTAACACCGGCGAAGTATAAACCGATCCGCACGAAGTTCTGATACAAGATAGCTTGCTAGACCATGGAACTTCAGATATATAGGGAGTCTAGCCAGAACATAGAGCCAATTATGTATTTCCATCTAATAGAAAACTCTTCAATCACCCGAAAAGAGAAGAAAATAAAGTTCTGTGTGGAATGTGGATTTTACTTACTCCATCATTTACCATCTACGCATCCAGGGCATTATGAAATGGTCATGTAGAGCAGTTCCCTACTACTAGTTCCTAAGAGGAGTGATTCCCTCAATAAGGTATATTACTGTCTTCATGTCTCTAGGATAAAGATAGACTGAACTATTTTTTCCCCATACAAAAGGAAAAAAGAATGCTATGATGCATAAAAGATTCTTAAATTCTGGGGCTATCAGTGACAACATTATGAACAATCAAGATGTACTCACAAGAAACAATGAAATTCCCTCAATAGTACTCAATATGTAACACTTGCAAAAAATGAAAAGTCTAATTTTTAATAGTCACAGTAGCTTCACTTTCTAAACATGAGAACTAATATGCTATGTTAATACTAATATTTACAAGTAAAATTTGAACATAATTCGACTTCACAAGGATGATCTGGCTCTGTCACAGTGTCACTCTGCAAACTGCAAGGAAGACATATGCTGAGAACTGTTCAAAAGACCAATAAGTTGCTGAATTCAAGTATAACTGTAAAAGAACAATTATAAAGCAAGTTGATGTTGGTTAACCAGACAAGTTGTTGCACTCTTCCAATGATTGATCACCCTATGTTTGTTGGAAACAATTCCTGGTCCTGTAATGAAAGGAGGCAAATCTACAGTAGTTTTTAGTGGTTTCCCAAGTAGTAATAAAAAACTTACTCTGGTGACAAATCCATGTCAAGAGAGCTAAAAAGTGTATAATGAAAAGCATCATCAATGTTACTATTGAAAGAACTACTATGATTCTCCTTATCAGCTCCTTCTAAGTGGTCCACTTCATCATGACTTTTCCCAAAAGTCTTCAACTTTTCTCTTCTACTACATGACTTAAGTTGGTCTTCCAAGATACTCCTTTTTTCTGATTCATGTTTAAGTACAAGCCATTGTAATGATTGTATCACTTCTTGATCATGCAACTGTTTTTCCTCAGCTAACCTTTTATATTGCTTAGCTTCCATTTCAACCAAACTCTTTTCATTTTGTAACCTCAAAATCATTGCCATTGTTTCCTCAGCTGCTGTAGCAGCAGCCATTCTTTCCTTTTCAAGTTCCAAAATAGCAGCATTTGCTCTACGCCTTTCACTTTTAACCATTTTCCTCAGTAACAAAACATCAAACTCTTTATCTTCATCACAACACTCCTTCTCATCATCATTATTCAATTCCTCATCACAACATTTCACTTTATCACTTTGCAATTTATTATCTTTTTCCCCTTCTAAATTTGCATTCAATAGCCCATTCTTGCAAGATTTAATCTTTTCACTACATTTACCATCAAAATCATTTTTTGAACAACACCCACTTCTCAAATCACTTGATTTTCCACAAATATCACTCCAACTTTTACAATACCAACTAAATTGCAACACCCTTAAACCCAACCCAAACAACAAGAACAAGCCCAAAACTTTATAAACTTGTCCAAACCACCCAAACATTAAAAACCCAAATCCCAAATCAGTATTTAAACTCAAATGCTTCAAAGATTCAACACAATCCATGAAAACAAAATCTAGTAAAAACCCAAGAAACCTTTTATTAAACTCAAAAACTGAGCACAAAATGAACAAGAAACACACTAGACGTAAAATCTGCATGTGGGTCTCTTTTAAATGCCACTGTCTGTATATATACCAAAAATGTAAGCACAAAGAACTATGAATAACAGTTGTTTTCTTGTTTCGGGATATGAGTTTTGGTTATTTACTAAAGAGTGTAACAAAGAAAGGTGTATTTTTGCAAATTTTGATTATGGGGGGAAGATGAGTAGATAGGAGTAGGGACTGTTGGGAAGTGAAAAGGTGAAGAGATCGAGGGACAAGGCAAAATTCGCTGAATTTTATACTAGATTGAGTCAGCAAACGGACTCAAAGATTGCTGAATAATGCCGCATGATACGGACACGATGCTACGTTTTATTGGACTTAAATGTAAATTTGTACTATGTGTATGTGGGCCAAAATTCGTTACTAGTAGTAATAAATAATTGGTCACTGTAATTAGTCTCCTATGTTGTAAGAATTTATTTCTGAGATTACCAAAATATCCGGTTTTGGTCTATTTGCATTATAGTACTTTGATCTTTTCTGTATTAATGACCATGGTGGTAAAATTATTTCTTCATATCCAAAATATTCTTTTTAATCCGTTGTATTAGTTAGTAGTATATTTTATGTTTTTTTCATATCAATTTTATTTATTTGTTTGTTGTTTGAACATCCATTACATTAAGATGACTAGTGGAATTTTATTTATTTTTGTTTTCTGTATTAATGACCATGTTGGTAGAACAATTTCTTGATATACAAAATATTCATTTTAATCCGTTGCATTAGTTATTTTTTATGTTTTCCATATCAATTTCATTTATTCTTTTTTGGGAATATCCGTTACATTAAGTTGATTAGTGGAATTTTATTTGTTTTTGTTTTCTGTATTAATGTTAGAATGATTCCTTGATAAAAAAAAATATTCATTTTAATCCGCTGCATTACTTATTTTTTATGTTTTCCATATCAGTTTCATTTGTTTCCATTACATAAATATGATTAGTTGAATTTTGCTCACCACAAGATATCCAAACGTTAGATGGATGCAGTACGCTTTTATGTGAGACATACATAGGATTAACAACAAATGTTAAGAGTCATATCTTAAATTCACTTTGTTCTGGATTGCTGAAGCAAGTAGTCAAACTCTGTTTCTATCTCTATCAAGAAGAATTAGATATATACTCCCTCCATTTCAATTTATGTGATATATTTTTTTTTAATCTGTCTCGAAAAAAATGTGTACACTTTTTTATTTGACAACTAATTAATAGCATTGTCTCTATTCTACCATAGTTGGACTCTGCTTATATTAAAAGCTGCCAACAACTTTTTAATTACTCAAATGTTTACATTTTATACAATGGTAATTTTGAAACTTTACAAGATGAATTTTTAATTTTTAAATTTCGTGCAAAGTTAAACTATGTTACATAAATTGGAACGGAAAAAATATTTATAATGAGACGTTGTGCTAAGTATGGATCAGGGGACAACAAAGACTGTTATTCCTTTGAAAATGAAAAGAAGGAATTAAATACATAAAGTATTTTAACGGAATATAAGTCAGAAGTTAACAAAGTGTCAATATTAGTATTATGTTTGCCAGACTGACTTGCCCTAAAACTGTCAAGGCCCTAAAATTAAGATTTACCTTTACCAAATAGCATTCAAAACCAAAATGATTGATATATTTGGTTAGCTTTAAAATTATTTAAAAGATTTAGGTCTCAAATTATTTGACTGTTCAAAATACACCTGCTACAATATAATATACTTCTTTTGCTCATGGCTTTAGTCTAAAGACAAAAATTCTACTTGTAATATGTAGTTTAGGCACGTATCAAAAGTTCGAGATAGCTGCAAATAAAAGAACCTAATATTTAAGTAAAGAATAATAAAAAAAAACATATTTATTATCCACATAATTTTGAATTGTACACCACATACACTTTGTGATTTCTCAATTTTATAAAAAGAAAAGGTACCA
The DNA here is from genome assembly GCA_029990175.1 of Petunia secreta. Taxonomy (NCBI): domain Eukaryota; kingdom Viridiplantae; phylum Streptophyta; class Magnoliopsida; order Solanales; family Solanaceae; genus Petunia; species Petunia secreta. The sequence goes on along the minus strand of JARKIP010000028.1, from coordinate 4,901,139 downwards.
CTCCTATCATATACTCCTTTCTCTATAGGTTCTCAAATAAGGAGGGTGTGAAGAAACTCTATAAACTTGCAAAAGAAGCGAAACAAGGTATTCAGTGCCATATATAGAAGCACGAGAAAGAGGCCGTACTTTTTAGGTTAGATCCCAACTATAAATGCAAATAATTAGAACAAAAGGCAGCTGGAATTGGGACATTCCCTAGGAATAAAGGAGGTTTGACTGTTGGTGTTTTGTGCTGCCTTAGTTACAACAGCTAATCTCTCAACCTTTTTTTTCTTCCTGAATTTATATATTAATTCAATACACTATCAGTATAAATTAGTACTATAAAATTTTCAGTATTATATATTATTAATTGGAGTATATCAGTTGTAGTATTTGTTAATTTTCCGAAGTTTATTGACCCCCAAATAGGCAAATACATTTTAGTTGGTCTATAAGCTGACTCTACTAGTCGTGCAGATAGTTTGTCTTTTTACACATTAGTCTCATACATACTCCATCCGTCTTAATTTATTTGTTGTAGTTTGACTTGGCATAAAATTTAATAAAATATGGGAGATTTTTGAAACTTGTGGTCTAAAGTAAGTCATAGATATTTGTGTGGCTATAAATAAGTCAAAAAGTAAGGCTATAAATAAGTCAAAAAGTAACTTTAGAGTGGAATTGTTGCCAAATTTAAAAATATGACATTTTTTTTGGTAACTAATAAGGAAAGTACGACAAACAAAATAAGACAGAGGAGTATGTTTCAGTCACTTACATGCAGTTTGGGATTCTAATGGCCTGAAAATTCAACTTTTTTGGCCTTACCAAATTATACAACTTGAACCTTTTTATTAAATATACAAGCATAATCATGGAGTAAAAGAATTGATTTTGTTTTTGCACATACTGAATCCGTTGTGCAACAGTATCAATTGAAAATAATTCCATAGTTTCCTAATTAAAGGTTTTAGCAATCGAAGTTAAAAGCATGAAGGGTAAATCAATATCACTGATGTCAAGATCTTAATACCGTTAAAGCCTATTTAAAATAAGATAACTATATTAGTTTTGTAAGGAACAAATACCTTACCACAAATGAAACTGAAAACGATCAATCTATTGGATTCTGTCAATCTGTACGTAATTTGATTAGATAAAACTCATCAAGGTTTACATGATAACAATTGTTGAGATTTATTTATCCACTGATGTCCAGCATTAAACGTTAAACAACATAGGTTACGCTGGATAAGAAAAGCTAAACGTCCATTAATGTTAGTTGAACTTCCGATAAATTTTAACAAATACTAGTCATTTTTTAGATCGCCAAATCCGCTGATCTGCAACATTCACCCCAACCCATGGAGGTTAAACTGAACCTTAGAGGATAAAAAAACTGAAGTTTGGTTGATTGACTTGGCTGAAGACCACCCAGAGTTGTAGTGGGATAGATAGAATCCCTCCATGCTTAACCAGAGGTTTTGGGTTCGAGTTCTGGGAATGAAAAATCCTGATAGGAGCGTTTTTCCCAGAAATGAACCTTACGCGGCGCGAATCCGGATTAGTCGGGACTCCAATAAAGATACCGGACACAGGTGGGAACCACAAAAAAAAAAGACTTGGCTCAGGAAGGGGCAAGACACGTTTTCTCGTACTAACATGTTGTGACTTGCCATGGGATCAGTCTGTAGTTGATTTTTGGTAAAGAATCAATCTTGAGTCAAACTTCTTGAAACATTAATCGTATCCATGGTCAAATTTCCACTTAATAAAATCCTCTGTTCTCTAATAAATTAATTTAACTTTTCAAAACTTGGTGATCAAGTCTAATCTTGATCATTTTAACCTGCCTCCAGCTACATGCTCATACCATTTCCTTCTTTAGCTCCTATATTCTGCAAATAATTTCAACATGGCTCAGAATATCAAGAAGAAAAAGAATCAAATTTCATCCAAGAAAGTAGAAGCCAAGAATACTAGCTCAAGGCCATGGCCAAATGATCTTCCTTATAAAGAACTTACCAGGTTAATCTCAAATGAACCAAGTCTAATAGAAAACATCAGTTTTAGTGGTGTAACTAAGTCATGGAGATCAGGTTCAAGAAAATGTATGGGAAAATCTATATGGCCACAACTCACTGAAATTCAACAAAACAGGATCATCCATTCAAAATATGGTCATAAAGGAAAGTATAACTACCCTCTTGGTAAAAAATGGCCAACATGGAAACACCCTTGGATTAATATCAAGGGTCTTTCTCATGGAGTGTTAATAGCAATTGGACCTTACCCTGATGATATCTTTATGTGGGAATCTTATAAAGAGAATTATTGTCTCTTTCCAATTTGGGATACTCGTATTCCATTCAAGTTTGCAACTTTATCTACATCTCTTTTCAATGATTATGGGAAAACTTGTATAGTTATGGTGCTAACAGGAGTTTCTTCTCCAGCTTTTGTGTACCATAAATTGGGGAACGAAAAAGAATGTGCATGGAAGAAACAGGATTGTAATTTCATTGACCCCTTTGGTTTAGGTGAACGTTTGCAGTTTGTAAATGCCATTGGGTTTAATGGGAAATTCTACGCGTTGAGTTTGCAAGGGACGCTTGCAGTCATTGAGGAAATTGATTGTAGGCTTAAAGTTACTGAGATGAGCTCAAGCAGGGCTGTTCCTTCTGTACTATCAAGGCAATTCAGGGAATTTTTAGTTGAATCAGATGGGGAAATCCTCTTGATTTTCTTGATCTCGAAAAGATCCATAAAACTTGTGGATGATGTTGAAGTGTACAGGCTTGATTTTTCAAGACTCTTGTGGGTTAAAATGGAAACTCTTGGATATAGAACATTGATCTTGGAAGATGAATGTTGTATGTGGATTAATGCTAGCAAGATGGGATGCAGGAGCAATTGCATATACTTTACTCAGAAAGAAACTGGCAATTGGTTGCTATATGATATGCAAGCAAAAGTAATATCACCAGCTGAAAGGCAACTTTTTGCTATTGAATGTTTAGTGGAGAATTGATGAACACTGCACTAACCAAGTGTAACTATTGTTTTCATCTTATGTTGTATTACTAGTAATTGCTTGTAAGATGAAAAATATGCCAAAATGATTAACAAAATGTTCCTTTAGTTCAATTGTTTTTGTTTTCTACTAGATTGATGGTCAAGTATTTATAGATTGCTGTGAGGTGCAAGTTTAAAAATTCCAAAGATACTGGAGAAGTGCTTTGTGAACCTACAAGCAACAAGCTACAGGTGATCAGGGTTCGAATCTTGGAACCTGCCTCTCCGATGAGGAGGCAAATCTGTCTATTTGTATAATAATGAAAATTCATGTAAAATATTCACTTCTTCAGGAATAACAAGATAACAGGAGAGAAGGCACTAAAAGTAAAAGAAAAAAGAAAAAATTAAAACACAAGAGTCACTGGTTTGCAGTTGGTGATCAATTCTCCATCAAAGATTCAATTGCAAAAAGGTTGCTTTCAGAAGCTGGTGATATTGCTTTTGCTTGCATGTCAAACATCCACCAATTTTCACTTCCTTTCTGAGTAAAGTATATGCAACTGCTCCTGCATCCTAGCTTGCTAGCATCAATCCACATACAACATTCTTCCTCTACAAACAATGTTCTATGTCCAAGGCTTTCCATCTTAACCCACAAAAGTTTTGCAATGTCAAGCCTGTAAACTTCAATGTCATCTACAGTTTTTATGCATCGTTTGGAGATTAAGAAAATCAACAGAATTTCCCCATCTGATTCAACTAAATATTCCCTGAATTGCCTTGATATTACAGAAGGCACAGCCCTTTTTGAGCTCATCCCAGTGACTGTTAGGCTAGAATCTATTTCTTCAATAACTGCAAGGGTCCCTTGCAAGCTCAGTACATAGAATTTCCCATTAAAGCCAATGGCGTTAGCGAACTGCAAATGTTCACCTAAGCCAAAGGGGTCAGTGAGGTCACAGTCTTGTTTCGTCCAATTACATTCATTTCCCTCCCCCGTTTTACAGAACAAAAAAGCTGGAGAAGAAGCTCCTGTTAGCACCATAGTTATGCAAGTTTTCCTATAATCTTCGAGACCTAAGGGATGAAATGTAGATAAAGTTGCAAACTTGAATGGAATGCGAGTATCCCGAGTTGGAAGTTTACAAAAAGTTTCTCTGTAGGATTTCCACAAAAAGATATCATCCGGATAACGTCCAACTGCTATTAGCGCACCATGGGAATGACCCTTGAAATATATCCAAGGGTCCTTCCATGTCCGCCATCTTCTACCATAAGGCCAGTAATATCCCGTGCGAAACCAGATAGGGAAGCAGTGAGAATGATTTTTGTTTTCTTGAATTTCAGTGAGTTGTGGACATAGTGACTTCCCAATTGTGCTACATTTTCTTGACTGTACCGATCTCCATGATTTGGTGACACCACCAAAACTAATTGTTTAACCGTAATTTCGTTTTGTTAGGTTAATTTACAATTAAATTTATAAAGCGGAGTCACGGTCAATAGTCGAGATTAAACGCTCTTAATGGAAGAAATATAAATGACAGTAATAAACGCGAAAGAATAAAGAGACAATTAATGCGATATAATAAATGAATAATCGAACGAAAAAGGAACCGTGCTCAGGCCGTTTAGACTTGATTAAATTCCCTTCCTCGTACTCTTTATGATATTCAGTCAACGGAACAATAATGGAGATCTTTCGATCAGCAGCAGTAATAAATATTCGCTGGAGATAAAGAATTGAATGCTAGTAAATAGTTTGAATACAAGTGTAGATTCAGAGAAGCATTAGCTTTCATGCTTGTGACTTAGATTACAATATATAGGTAGCTATGTGCCCGTTCACAAGCAGTTGTAACTCCTTAGTCGAGCAGTTGCGTTGTTTGTGGATAAGATTCCCATTTCGAACTGCCTTGATTGATGAGCCGCGACTTTTCTGGCCGTGGCGACTGTTCATCTGTCCGTTGTAACTGTTTACCTTCGATCTTATCCATTGCTTTTATGTCTATTCACACCCACGTGTCGTCTACATGTCGTCCTACGTGGATGCTTAGTCACCAACTTTGGTGACGACGGATTTAACCCAATACACTAATGTTATCCATTAGCCTATGTTCACCTGAGATTAAGCTGGTGAGTTCTTTGGGAAGATTTGGCCATGGCCTTGGGCTTGTATTGGCTTCATTATTGAGTGAAATTTGATTCTTTTCCTGCTTGACTTTTTGACCCATGTTGAGTTGTTCCGAAAAGGGGGTAGAGAAGGAAATGGTATAGGCAATAGATCAGATGTGGCCACCAAGTAACTGTAGCCTTCAAGGTAGTTGATCTCTTGGAGCACAAGGTTTGTTTACAATTAAATAGTTGAGTTGACCATTTAGCTGCCTTAATAATATAAAACACATTAGGAACTCATTGTGGAAAGAAATGCAGAAAGGATTATATGGCCTCTAGTTTGAACAAGTGCAATTATGAGATACAGGAGACAAATTATTTTTCATATGTCCTCCTTTTAATTTTAAAAAGTTCACAGTTGATAGCAAGTAGCAGTAACCCTGATCTGCTACTTGATCTCTACTACTTAATAGTATATACTTATATACAGCTAAGTAATTAACAGAACCTATATTAAACATTAACTTTTCAATAAGTCAACTATTTTGATTCTTGGAGCCTAAGGCTAATAAAATAAACAGCTGGAACAGGGAAGCTTATTAGATTATAAATGCATTTTTCTGGATGTTCAGACAAGCATCACAATTAGGCCTTGTTCTTTTCCTACTTTATCTACACATGGCTCCAAATGATAGAAGGAAACAGAAAACTTCATCTAAAGAAGACACTGCTTATGTGGTACCATGGAAAAATCTTCCTGAAAAGCTACTCAACTTTCTCGAAAAGCAACTATCACATTCAGAAATCGTTAGATCCATAGGTTCTGCAGGTGTTTCTAAATCATGGAGATGTGCCTCCAAGAAATGTGATTCTATCGCACAATCACCATGGCTTGAGCTTTCAGATGAACCTCAATACTATTGCAAGACTCAGCAGTATACCTTCAATGTCTCATTTAAAGAAGTTGGTGACTATTGGTGGCATGGTAAAAGAAGGCCACGGTATGATCCTTGGAAGCATTTTCATTACTACTCACATTGGTCGTTAGTGAAAAGAGAGAAGATACAAATTGATTACTGTTTTCTGAATACTTCCAGAGGCCACGGTCAATGGGCTACTTACTCATCCAATGCCAGAAAATCGTTTCTGTTTCCCAATTCCTTTTATGATACCGGCAGTTGTTGTTTTCCTCCTTTTGTAGTTTATCAGTTTGGACATAACCAAAAATGGATGAAAGAAGATAGCAGTGATAATGGCCTTATTGATCCGAATGATCCTAAGAGGCAACTGATACAATTCACTAATGCCATTATCTTTGAAGGGAAGTTTTATGCACTAAGTTTACAAGGGACCCTGGCAGTAATAGAAGAAATTGAGTCTCAATTTCAAGTCACACGACTAAGCAGAAAAAGAGCCATTCCTTCAAGCTACTCAAAGCATTTCATAGAGTATTTTCTTGAATCTAATGGGGAAATCTTGCTCATTTTCTTGATCTCAGAAAGATCAAATAAGATGGTGGATAAAGTGGAAGTGTTCAAGCTGCAGATTGAAGATTTGACATGGTTAAAGTTGGACAACCTTGGAGATAGATCGTTATTCACGGGGATTAATTGCTGTCTGTCTGTGCCTGCAAGTCAAATTGGCTGCAGAAACAACTGTATCTATTTTACTCATCATGGCATTCATAGTTGGAGACTGTATGACATGAGAAGTGGCTGCATTTTTCCATTTTATGATGATGCTGATCCAGTATGGGAGGAGCCAATAATAATTGGAAAATCATCACGTCGACGATGGTGACAATGAAACATAAGTATGTTTGTGATCATTCTGACATGTTAGTAACGTTGTTATTATGTGAAATAAAATTGTACTAACTTGTTAAAAACAACTCTTTATTTTGACTGCTTTAGGGGGTCAGGCATAATAGATTTATCCGCGAGTATGCTTTTGGCCTATATATATATAGTTAATTGTTGGTTAAATTAATTTGATCTAAGCCTTTAAAATTTAAAATAAACAAATGTCAACCATCTAAACATACACCTAAGGAAATGAAGAGCAAGTATAATAGAGTAGATCCAAATCTAAAGTAATCAAATATGCTACTAGGGATTCTTTTACGTCTCTCATGAGATCAGAATTCAATTATTATTCTTTTAACAAATTTTGATTTTGGAAGATATGGCACTAAAAGTTGTAGAGCTGGTCGTCTTTCATATCGAGCCATTGAAGCAGTGTGTCCTCTAATCACCACGACGAGGTTGGTCCCTCTTTTAGTAGACTCAGCTATGAATATCTTTCGGTTGAGTGAGTCACGTGCGTTCAAGTCAAAGCTAAAGAAGAGATAGTAACTCAACCATTCCATTGGGAGTCCCATCATTCAGACGGACAAGACAGATGGCGAGGTTATCTCGTCGTCATTGATAAAATTGTCATACAAGAGACAAACTTGTCCATATCTAAGTTAAAATTATTTTTTCACACTAAAAAATATATGCCTCAAAAAGAGGTTTGTTTAATATTTTAGTAACAAATGATACTATTATATCTGAAATCAAATATGTGGTGGAATGGTAAGAATTCTACAATTATTAATCATATTTGAGCTTAAAATAGAGTTGTTTCTAATAGAAAATTTGTACTCCAAAGTGAAACTCCTATACACAAATAAATTAATGCGACTCGAACAAGTGAATAGCGAAGAAATCAAAAAAGTAAAAGATTACCTTTTTTTCCACCGGACGTCCATATCATTTTGGGTCCTCACTAATCTGGATTTGCGCCGAAAGATCCTATTACGAAGGTAAAACATTCTATATCAAAGGCAATTGTATTTGGTAAGTGAAAATACAAATATATAGAAAGGGAGAATTTAAAGACAACCAACTTTTACCTACCTCAACTTTCGCCATTCTCTTCATTTCAAAACAGTGAGGAAGAATTACTTTTGGTGGATGGCGAGCCCTTTATGAGCAACTCCAGTTCTTGTATGGGTTTCCCAACAGGAGGGCACCCTTCACCATAGTGCAAAGTTATTTATGCGTTATTGCCAACAAATTTCATTCAGACATTTCGTCGAACAGTTTCATGATGACAAATAAATCCCTTATGTATGGAAGTAACTGAATTGGATTTATGTCTCAAAGAAGACTTGTTGTCTCCTTGTTCCTTCGTGGGATTCATGGTCATAATCACTATCCCATTTTGCAACATACCAAGCTCATTTTCCTACCTCGACGACCCATTTCCCCGTGGAATTACCCTCCTGGAAGGTATAATAAAGCCAAGGTATTCACTTGGGGAATCAGGTATTCTACTTTTAGTTCCTCAACTGATTCACATGATGAAAATAGTGACTATGAACAACATGATGATACTAGTAATGACTATTCAGTATATCATAAAGAAGATCTTGATACCATTGAGACCATTTTACGCGAGCCTGGAAACAATGCTGCTGCTCAAGTGCATAACAAGCTTGAGCAATGTGGTGTAAGCCCAACACAAGAACTAGTAACTGAGGTTCTTTCTCGTGTACGTAATAACTGGGAAATTGCATTTACTTTTTTTGTATGGGCGAGTAAACAAACAGGTTACGTGCACTCTGTACGTCAGTACCATTCTATGATATCTATACTTGGTAAAATGAGGAAGTTTGACACTGCGTGGTCGTTGATTGAAGAAATGAGAGGTGGGAAAGATAGACCGTCTTTGGTGAATCCTCAGACGCTTTTGATTATGATAAGGAAATACTGTGCTGTGCATGATGTGGGGAAAGCAATTAGTACTTTTTATGCGTTTAAAAGGTTTAAATTCGATATGGGAATGGAGGAATTTCAAGACCTTTTGTCTGCGCTCTGTCGCTATAAAAATGTTAAAGACGCAGAACACTTGCTTTTTTGCAACAAGAGTGTTTTCCCGTTGAATACCAAGAGTTTGAATATCATTCTTAATGGATGGTGTCATGCCCTTGATGATTTAAATGAGGGAAAGAGAATTTGGAGGTTGATGAAGGAGAAAGGGATCCCCCGTGATGTTATTTCCTATTGTAGTATCATATCCTGCTACTCAAGAGCTGGTAGACTCAATACAGTGCTTAAGCTTTTCGATGAGATGAAATTGCGTGGAATTACACCAGATATTAAAGTATACAATGCTGTGATTCATGCGCTTGCAAAAGGCAGGCTGGTTGAGCAAGCTAGGAGTGTTATGAAGATGATGAAAGAGAATGGTATCACTCCAAATGCTGTTACTTATAACTCATTAATCATGCCTTTATGCAAAGCTCGGTTGCTAGATGAAGCCCAAGAAGCCTTTCATGAGATGATTCAACAACGCATACCTCCTACTGTTCGAACTTACCATGCATTGCTGCGTAGCCTGAGGAGTGGAGAAGAAGTGTTCGAGCTCTTGCAGAAGATGAATATGATGGGCTGTATTCCAACTCATGACACTTATATAATGTTAATCCGGAAGTTTAGCAGATGGCGCCAGCTTGATAATGTTTTCAAGCTATGGGATGAGATGAGCAAGAATGGCCTCGACCCTGATCGAAGTTCATATATTGTGCTGATACATGGACTCTTTCTGAACGGGAAACTCGAGGAGTCATACAAATACTATCAAGAAATGAAGCAAAGAGGTTTATTACCAGAACCCAAGATAGATGAGATGCTTCAGGCCTGGGTGGCTGGCAGGAGCGAGTTTCAAGAGAATAAAGCAACATGTAGTCAGGATAACAAAGAGAGGGTCAAATCTGAAAATGCTAAGAAAGAAAGGGATTACCGGAAGAAACCTGAAACTAGAAGAGTTATGAGAGAGCGTGGCTTCTCTTTCTGGGATCAGTAAATTAGACGTTGCTTTGGCCCCTGTACTTTGACGTGTTCATGAGGTTTTTCTTCATTTAAATTGTTTCACAGAGTAGTTTTGGTTTGTGTACTGGTCCATATACTGGAAATGTACTGCTATAAATACAACAAGTTGCTCTCAGCTATACTTGGCAATTCTTGTAATTTAATATACCCCAAAATATGGTTCTAAGAGCCAGAAGCCGAAGCAATTGGAGCACAAGAAGGTGCTGACTTTATAAAGCAATGGCCATATCTTCCTCAACAAATCTCAACTAAATACATAAAATAAATTTTGCTTGTCTAACCCAATCTTGAGAACCACATAAAGAAAATGTACTTGTACTGCAAAATCAACTTGCCTTAAGCTTTCCATGTCAATGCGAAATGGGGATGTGTTCCACTCAAAGTTGGTCAACACTTTAGCATCATATTCAGACAGGGTTTCTATTATTTCTATTGACTTAAGCGACCCTTGCTAATATTTTCTTGGTTACTCAATGGGTTGCTTGTGGTTAGATTAACTGGCCCTTCTGATCAGTACACTATTTTAGGTCCTACTGTATTCTTTTATAAATGGTGGGAATTCCTCAATGGGATACCAAAATTGCATTCAAGTTTGCTACTCTTTATTCATTCCTTACAGATCCTAATGGCTACTGATAGTATTAATAGGGTCTTCTCATCCGGCTTTTGTGAATTCTCGTCTAGGCCAAAATTTGGTGATCATAATTCCATCTTTTTTGTTGACAAGAATATTATTTGAGATGTACAATACCTCAAACTGGATGCATAGGAGCATAAAAGAGGCATCTTTTTACTAGTACACTTCTTTGGGCTTGAGGGCCAAAGAAAAAATGCCTCTTTTAGAAGATGGCAGCTGGATTTCAGAAGAAACTTTTATGATTGGGAGCTGGGAGAGATCAGTCAGCTTCTTCAATTGTTGGATTCAGTTATGTGTGAGTTTGACAGAAGTGATTCCTTAGTATGGATGGGTACTAGCAATGGATTATTTACTGTTAGGAGCAGCTATGTGAGACTTCAACGACAATCTGGTCATTGGGAATTCAATTGGCCTTGGAAGATGTTATGGAAGACCAAAGCACCCCCTAAAGTGGCTTGTTCTGGATGGGTTGCAATTATGGAAGCTTGCTTAACACAAAGCAAGTTACAGAGGAGAGGCTTCTTATTATGCAGTAGATGTTTTTTCTGTGAAAAGAATGAAGAAACATCTAACCACTTGTTTATTCATTGTGAGCAAACTATCCAGCCATGGAACTTTTCCTGAAAATATGTGAAGTAAAGTGGGTGATGCCTGGTAATGTCAAATTATTACTAGAAGGATGGCAATCCCAGGTGGTGGACAGAAGATTCAAAAATTCTGGAAGACCGTCCCTTTATGCATTTTATGGACCATTTGGAACGAGAGAAACAGAAGATGCTCTGAAGATAAAAAGAATCATATGGCCTATGTAATGAATAGGTGGCTACTTGATTTATGTTTTTGGTGGAGTAATATAGTCGAAAATTTACCTTATTTATGAAATGTTAAAGTTCATGGGATTGTAACTTCTAAGATTTTGTACAGTTCTTTTTGGTACCCTGGGTACCTTATTTATGAAATTATCTTTACTTATCAAATATATATATATATAACTGACTGCTCAGATTCTATAAATAATTTGGATGTGAAATACATTACTTGCCAATCCCAGAAGAAAGATTTATTTATGTTTAATGTGAAAGCTGCCTATTGCGGCATTTTCTTTCTTCAAGTCATATGTACACTAAGCATTCTTTTTCTAACTTGAAACAGAGTTCAAAATTCAGCAAGATTCTGCTGCTCTCAACAAGAACTCAGAATTCGTGATCTGGCCATCAAGACTTGCCATTAGTTAGCATGTCCTTGTTGCCACCATCCTCATTCAGTGTATTCACCACTACACCTGTCAGCTTGCAAGGCTCCGCCTCTTCTAGCATATGAACTACCATCCTCATGGAAGGTCTTAGCACTGGCGTCCTAGATGTGCAATGAACTGCAATTCTAAGCACCTCGACAGCATCTTCTTTGAACCCCTCCAAAATGCTTGAATCTACCAATTCGATCAAGCTAGTTTTGTTTCTTATCCTGCTACATACCCACTGGACTATGTCATGGTTCTCCCCGTACTCTGCATCCACTGGCTTCTTTCCAGTCACCAATTCCATCAGTACCACTCCGAAGCTATAGACATCACTCTTCTCGGTCACCTTGGTTGTGTAAGCATACTCTTTTGTGCCAAACAATAAAGAAAAGAAAAATAAAATCAAAATTTGCCAAAATTATTTTGCAACAATAAAATGGAAAGGGCAGAGAAAAATATGTACCAGGAGCAATGTAGCCATGTGTCCCAGCTACAACCTGAGTTGAGTCTCTAGTACCATTTACTTGCACCATCTTGGCTAGTCCAAAATCAGCAATTTTGGGCTTCATCTTTTCATCCAACAAGATGTTGCTAGACTTGACATCGCGATGCACTACAGGTCTGTCATACCCGTGATGCAGATACTCCAGCCCCCGAGCTGCACCTAATGCAATGTCATATCGCACCAACCAATCCATCTTGACTTTCTGAGACGTGTGCAACCTGTCCCATAAGCTTCCATTAGTTAAGTATTCGTAAACCAGCAGATTTGAGTCCTCATTTGTGATGCTGCAGTACAATTTGACAACATTGACATGCCTAATGGAGCTTAACATGGTCACCTCGGCATCGTACTCCTTTGATCTGCCATTCTCCTTCACCAGTATTGCTGAGCTGCTCTTGTAACTTTTCTGGTCACTGGAATCAGATTTCAACATGTGTTTCACAGCTAGTTGTTTTCCACAATTCAAGATTACTCTGTACACATTCCCTGAACCTCCTTTGCCAATTAGATTTTCTTGTTTTAATGCCTTCAAGACTTGATCTTCACTAAGGCTCAACACATGAAACTGTTTGACATCCCAAGAATCAAGTCTCTTCACAGGAATACACCGAGCATCGTGCTTAAACTTCACATAAACAAAACATGTAAGTGACAGAACCAGAACAACCACACCAGCTATCAAGCACAACATGACTGTTCTGTGCTCTCTAGAGTTGTGAGAATCTGATGAACATGGCCTGAGACTTCCAAAATTCTCACTACAAAGGCCAGGATTTCCCAAAAAGCTATCGTTAAAAGCTTTTATTGATAAAGAATCTGGTATGTGACCACTCAACCCATTGTTTGACAAATCAAGAAGACTTAATCTTAATGATGAAAGGGTCACTGGTATTTGGCCTGAGAGCCTGTTATTAGATAGATTGAGAGAGTTCAAGTTGGGTAATGAACCAAGACTTGCTGGAATTGCACCAGAAAAGGAATTTCCAGCAAGATTAATTTCATTAAGTGAAACACATGATCCTAGTGAATCTGGAAGACTTCCAGAAAACAAATTGTACTCTAAATCAAGACTATTCAGCTTCTTAAGTTCACCTATTGCTTTAGGAATTTCACCAGAGAACTCATTTGAGCTCAGATTGATGGCTACTAATGAAGGAACTTCTGATATTGTCTGTGGTAACTGACCATTGAACCGGTTGTTGGCTAGGAACAACTGTGCTAAAGACTTTGCTTCACCAATATTTGATGTCACTGGTCCTTCAAATAGATTCAATCTAAGATCAAGGATTTGCAAATCTGGCAAGCTCCAAATTCCAGTAGGGACTACTTCTGAAAGTGAATTGTTGCAAATGCGTAAACGCTGCAACGACAAACAGTTAGCATAACTTGAAGGTATCCCATCAGTGAACTTGTTCTGAAGCAGTAAAAGATCAGTCATTTTTCCTTTCTTGCACATATCAGGTGGTATGGGGCCAGTTAACAAATTCTCTGAAACATCAATATATAGAAAGTCTGCCCATGATCCAATGTTTTGAGGAAGAGAACCAGATAACTTGTTGGTGTACAATGACAGTTCCGTTAGATACTTGAAATCTCCAAATTCAGCAGGAATCTCACCAGTTAACTGGTTTTCAAACAGCTGCAAAGATTCAAGAAGAGACAAAGACTTGAGCTCTGAAAGATCACCTTCAAGATTATTTGTTGAAGCATCAAAGTTAACAAGGCTAGTGAGGTTCCCAAATCCCACAGGTAACTTTCCTGTGAGTCCATTTTCATAGAGCTCAAGCTGATAAAGCTTTGTAAGTTTGGTTATTCCATCTGGGATTTTACCTGACAAGTTATTATATGAAAGCTCAAGATTTTCAAGCAGAGTGAGATTTCCAATACCTTCTGGAATTTGACCTTCAATACTACTATTAGTTAGGTAAAGCCAATACAATTTATCAAGGTTCAAAATTTCAAGAGGGAATAGACTTCTGTCAAATAAATTGTCACCTAAGCTCAAGAAAGTTAGACTGGTAAGATTTCCAAGTGAACTCCAAGGAAATGAACCAGAGAATCCACTCTTGTTAAGACTCAAGAACTTTAACTGAGTTAAAGCTGACAAATTTGGAACTTCCCCTGAAAAATAATTATAGCCCAAGTCCAAATACTGCAAGTTTGTACAGTTTTTCAAGTGATCACTGACTCTACCATGCAAAAAGTTAGAACCAAGAGAAAGTTTTTCTAATGACTGCAAAGAGCATAATGAATCAAAAGAAACAGTCCCTGATAAATTATTTCCAGAAAGATAGATTTCTTTAACCAATTTGCTAGTAGAATCACAAACAATTCCAGTGAAGTTGCAAATGTTATTCTGAGGTGTCCATGTATCAAAAACTTGTGAACTCTGTGTTTTCAAAGTGGATTTGAATTGCATGAGGAGTTGTAATTCATCTTGTTGAGAAGGATAAATCAAGATTGAAAAACAAATGAACAAAAATGGCCATAGCCTGAAAAAGTTAGCAGCAGCTGACATTTTGGGCTAGTAGTAAGAGAAATAGAGAATGAAGTAAGTTTGGTAGGCTATTATTTTACGTAAGTTTGGTCTGTGAGAACATGAAATCCATGAGAAAAAAAGAGACTATGAGATTTTTTTTAATTAAGAGGGTGGCCATAAGGAAGTTTCCATATTCTTTGTATTCACATTAAAGTTCACATGCAGATTGAAGATTTGTTAGTACTATTTTACATGATTTGGACGTAAAGGACTCCAATTGAATGTATACTTTTGTTTCGTCTTTTTTGTTCAATATTCTGACTTGAATAGTCAACAACGTTAAATCAAGTGAAATAATCATTTGGAAGCAAAATCAAGTGAAATAACCATTTGGAAGCAGTTGCGGATCCAGGATTTGAAGGTTGTGGGTTGTGAGCACCGAAGCTCTAGCACCCATTGCTCAACCAAAACACCTGTAGGGCCTTTTGTTTAATGGGTGCACCTTTTATATATATATATATATATATATATATATATATATATATATATATATATATATATATATATATATATATTTTCTACATACTGTCTATGTACATTTATATATTCCGCGTCGAGTTCAATGGGTGCTCGAGCACCGGATCAGACCATGGTCCGCCCCTGTTTGGAAGTGAACTATAGTAAGGAGTAATAGAAAATGAAAAAAAAAAAAAGTGATAGTACTATGTTTTAATCAGCATACATATATTCTATTTAAGAAAAATATTGTATTGAAAAACAAAGGATAAAAAGGATATACGTTTAAAAATCAACAAACTCAATTTCCTGCAAAGGATTTCCTTTATAAATAATGATCATAGCGGGGGTCAATAGACTTAAATTTATATATGCTGCAAAAAGTTATAATCTTGAAATAAATTTGACATAAGTACAAACAAGAACTCGTCTTTGAAAGGAGAAAGGAATATAGCATAAAACATTCTTAGAGAGATCGACCGAGACCATGGATAATTTATGTTGTCTAAACAATGGCCAGAGCATTTCAATAAAAATTAGCTATATTTTGTATATTTCATGCATACTTTATATATATATATATATATATATATATATATATATGTATGTATGTATGTATCATAAGTATATATTCTGTGCATATTATTTATGATGGATATTTTTGGTAAGAAATTAGATGAAGAAGTAGTTTAAGTATTAATATATCTGCTAATTATTGGTAAGTATTAGTTGGAAGATAATAATGGCCGCCGAGGTTGACAATTTGTGCCATTGAAGCTGCAGCCACATTTGAGAAAAATTAAAAGAGGCAGCTCACAGTCACAGCTGCTACAAAATTACAAATCAATCTTGGCATTTCTTTTTGAAACTTTTTGTTAGTACGACTTTTGCTAGCTTTCTTTTTGGACTTAGGTAAATGGAATTTCTATGTGACAACTGACTACTTATTTACAACCTTTTCCCCTCATGATTTGTTTCTACAACTTTATTTCAGTCACTATTTTAGTCAGCTGCATGCATGACCGATTAAGGTGCTCAAACTCGATCTTGATGGATATTACTCTATACGGTCCATTTTATTTGATATTTTTGGAGTTATCACGCGTATTAACAAAATCACCTTTTAGCATTAATTAGCAATGTAACTGATTATATTAACCCTTATTCAAGCTATTATTACTTACCATTTTGTTTAAAGTTATTTATTAGCAAGATGTGACATTGTAAAATTGCATCTTGATTTCCGAAAAGATCAAGTATTATGGACCAAGAAAAATAGACTAAAACATCTAATAAATGGACCGGAGAGAGTAAATGCATTATCCGCATTACGTAATGTGAATAATTCATTTACTTTCTGAACAAGCGGATTTATTTTTAATCAATAAATATAATAATTACTCATAAATTGCACCTGTTCTATATCTTCCTGTTTTAATTTATCTTTTCTCTTGGCCATCCATATATATATGATATGATACTAGTCGATGATCTGTTCATGGTAGGCGAAGTTTTTCTGATAACATATTTTTAAGAAGAAGTGCTACTTCAGACAAAACTAAAGGCGGAACGGTAGGTCCAACTTCTAAATATACACCAAACACCATACGACAATCTTGCAGCAAGTGAAATATTTAACGTGATTAATTGAACAAAGAGCTAGCAAATGATCTAAGCAAGCTAGTAAAATATTTTCAATCAACTTACTCTTTCCCAGAGACAGAGACAGTAATATACAAAAAAACAATAACTACACATCAATATCAAATAAGTCGAGATCGGCTATATGAATCCTAACGATCATGTTTATCAATTTAAGCTCAAATCAAATCGTCAAGATATCAAATTGAGAATAAGTTAGATATATACAGATAATGGTAATAATGATATTAAAAAAAGGAAATTCACGTGAAAGGCTATTTGAAATGATTTAATTTCAACAAATACCACAAAAGGTTTTGAAAAACAACAAATACCATATCTATAGTAAGTTTTACACCACTTTTTAATATTTTAATTTCTAATATATCAATTGGTTAAATTTCTAATTGTAATCCACTTAAACTCATGCTCCCTTTAAAAGTGGGATTTGTATCTACTAAAATTCACGTGAAATACCATTTGAAGTGATTTAATTTCAACAAATACCACGAAAAGTTTTGAAATACCACATGATCTAATATTACCAACTACTAGTAGTAGATATCACGTATATAAAAATTTCTCTTCCCTTGTGCCCTATGTTCGGAGATAGTAATCCCTTCAAAAATTTCAACTATACGAGAATCGCCCTAAACTCTTTGATTCTTCTATAATTTACAAAACAATTGTGGGATTGTTTTTAATTTTCTTTAATTAGGACATACCCTTAGGATACTCGACAATATCACAACTGATGAGTAAAAGAATTGTAATACTAATAAACTCTTGACTGTCACTAGGATATATTGTTGATAGAAGAAATGGGAACAGGATGCTTGATACTATTGATATTATCAATTTAGCATCAGATGTTGATTAATAGTTTGCGTCCACGCATCCATTTGATAGTCACCCTAAAAGCAAAAGTAAGGACAGAGGGTACTGGAAGAGATAGAGATTTGTACATTTATCCAAAAATATAACTTACAAAATATGTTCTTAAAGAAAAAAAATACACGTTCTCCGACCGACTGTCGGTCAAAAGCTGATTGATCTTTCGATCGGTGTCGGTCGATACTACTTTTTCGACCATTATTTATTCGACCACCACAATCGGTCGAAGATCGGTCGAAATGTCGATCGTTCTCCGACCGATTTGGCGGTCGGAAAAAGCAGTTTTTCTAGTAGTGTAATCTAATGATATTTATACTAAAATCTAAATCATGATATCACCAATTTAAATCAAAGTATTTTGTAGTCCTGATGTCCAGTCAAGTCTTCTTTATGCCATTATATTGTACATGTTGCAAGAAAAAAACACACAGAAAGGAAAACTGATTGTTGAATGGTAGTGGTGATTAGTTAACACATGATTAACTTATCATTAAAGGCCAAAAGTGGTGGTTGCTATGAATAAACTATTGCTCAATACGCCTTATATTTAAGTTGGAAAAGTGGTTGTTGACACGAGAAATGTATAACTTTTTAAGTATACGTAGCCATAGGTGCATCAAAATCTTGGGAATAGATAGACAAAATGATCATTATTCCTGAAGATCAAAAGATTCACTGCATGTGTGTGCATTAGACTTTTGATAAACTTATAGCCACCTTTTTTTTTAAAATACTAACCTTTAGAGAAAAAAAATACATCAATATAATATTCATCGATTTAGTCCAATTACGATTTAAGATTAAAACCCAAACTCTATTTCTCTATTATATATCCATACGTATAAAATGGAAATTTCGCAAGGTGATGAGTGGACTTAAACAATATGTTTACAGAATATATATGCAAGTGTCACATTTATAAAGAAAAATTGAATTTGTTGAAATTACTGATGAAGACTATACTTCTATGTTAACTGTCTATTTCATGTTCTTAAGTAGTATAAGTAATAGTTGCAGGCTACAGCAATACTGCAATTAAAAAAAATACATATAATTAAAGGAAAAATTGCATAAATAGTCACTCTAGTCAAAATGCATAAATTATGCACATATTATGCACATAGTATGCAACATTATACATAAAATATGCATCAAATATGTAAAAAAAAATTAACTACTTTTTGTTAAATTAATTTAGCATTATTCATGTAGCATAATTTCGACAAAAGAATTTGAGAAACTTAACATTTCTTTCCAAATTCATTTCTTTCCAGCTTGCATCACTTAAATTTAGAGTTTCAATCTCATTATGAGTCATCCAGGTGTACTAAGAGCCAATTAAATTATAGCTTCAAGTTAGGGAAGAAAACAGATTTTTGTGAGCCACAAACATTATAGCGTAGGATAATTCTTGAGAAAATTCATCTCCACCAAATTTTAAATTTGTTTTTGCTTTCGCCCAGCATGGACCTTATATTATTCTCGTTTTATCTACAAACAATCCTTTTTTTCCCTTTTAAAAATAGTCTTGAATATCATTACCGTTACTTCCTAACTAGAAACACAGACTCACATATTCTCCTCTATTCAAAAGCAATCAAACATGCAGCCATCAGGTGCAGAAGTTCACAGACGAATTGCCAGAATTTCAGCTCATCTCCAACCTCAAAGTCCCCAGGTCTGTTTAGTTTCAGTTAATGAACTGTAGTTTTAATAGATTGTGAAGTCTTGAAATGTTATAGTTGAAATTTAAATGCTTGACTCTTGTGAATTACTTGAACAAAACCTGATACTTCATACTTGAACTGTTGGCTTTTTCATGCACTAAAGATGGGAGAGGGGTCAGTTTTAGAAAGAGCATACTGCCGAGCAAAAGGTGGAGCACCTGGATTCAAGGTTGCTATTTTGGGTGCTGCTGGAGGTATTGGCCAGCCACTTGCTATGTTAATGAAGATGAACCCTTTAGTCTCAGTTCTTCATCTTTATGATGTTGTTAATGCTCCTGGTGTTACTGCTGATATTAGCCACATGGACACTGGTGCTGTTGTGAGTCCTTTTCAGCAGAATCTTCACTTAATTTTCTCCTTTAGTTGGTCTTTTGGTTCATTTTTCTGAAAAGCCGAAATTGGTGAATAAGTTTCATTGCTCTTTGCATTTAGGTGAGGGGTTTTCTGGGACAAAGTCAACTTGAGGGTGCACTTACAGGAATGGACCTTGTGATCATACCTGCTGGGGTTCCAAGAAAACCAGGAATGACAAGAGATGATCTGTTCAAGATTAATGCTGGGATTGTGAGGACCCTGTGTGAAGGGATAGCAAAGTGTTGTCCTAATGCCATTGTGAACTTGATTAGTAATCCAGTGAACTCCACAGTCCCTATCGCTGCAGAAGTCTTCAAGAAAGCAGGTACTTACGATCCAAAGAAGCTTCTTGGAGTTACCTCACTAGATGTTGTGAGAGCCAACACTTTTGTGGTAAGTGTTTCCACTTACACTACTTCTGCAACATTGTTCTAATTTCCTACGGTAACTGCTACTTTCTTATTTTCATCTCTTTTATATCTGATTGAGATTCTTACAGGCAGAAGTTCTTGGACTAGATCCTAGAGAAGTAGATGTTCCTGTTGTTGGAGGTCATGCTGGGGTGACAATTTTGCCACTTCTTTCACAGGTCCGACTCACAAATTTATAGTCTAGCAGAGATAGAAAGAAAATCTTTCTTGTGGCCTGAACTTTCCTATGATACTGATAGTTCGAACTTTGTATCGCATTGTAGGTCAAGCCTCCTTGCTCCTTCACACAGGAGGAAACAGAATACTTGACTAAGCGGATTCAAGATGGAGGAACAGAGGTGGTTGAGGTATTGAGCAACTACCACTACAATCTAACAAAACACGTGCAGAACTTGCAATTCAGCATATACTCAACTAGAACCGTCATTAGTAACTTGAAATTTTTTAACTTTGCAGGCAAAAGCAGGGGCTGGATCTGCAACTCTATCTATGGTTAGAATAACTTCCCTTGAATAATTTCAAAATTTTTTTCTTTTATGAGCATTGAAGATAGGCATATCGAGTAGAACTAAATTTAATGTGATTCCTATAGGCATATGCAGCTGTAAAATTTGCAGATCTTTGCCTCAAGGGCTTGAGAGGAGATGCCGGTGTGGTGGCTTGTGCTTTTGTAGCTTCTCAGGTACTTTCTCAAACTCCCCTCCCCCCCCAAAACCCTCCTCTAGCCAACCAATATCCCAAGAACTTGTTAGAGGCCCTAAATTTGCTTTCTATATAACCTATTTGTTTTATTTACTGTCAAATTTTCCTGGCTGACGGATAACCATCTTGTCACAGGTTACAGAACTCCCTTTCTTTGCATCCAAAGTGCGACTGGGTCGTAATGGAGCTGAAGAAGTCTATCAACTTGGACCACTAAATGAGTATGAGAGGTAAGAACATTATGCTTGACCTACAATTCTTAGGGTATAAGATAAGGTAGTTCTCTGACTAAAGCAGCTGCCAACAGGATTGGACTGGAGAAGGCCAAGAAAGAGCTAGCTGAGAGCATTCAGAAAGGAACTTCCTTCATCAGGAATTAAATATTGAGTACCAAGTTTTAGTGATCATTGTCTGGTACATATTAGAATGATCTGGTTGTCTATCAAGCACTATGCTAATAAAGAATGTCTCCATCTTCTTGTTCTGAAACAAACATTATTTGAAAGAAGCTTTCCTAGATAATTTTATCCAAAGAACAAGATACTGTTTGTGTTCCGCCTCTAACCTTTGCCGTGTTATCAGTAACATTTAAGACGAGCAAACGTGAAAAGAACGTTAAAAAAAGCAGAGAATACCAAAAAGATCTGGCATATATTCCTGATACTTCCTTGATAAATTCTTACAAGTCAGGTCTCTTCGAACCTGATGTATGTAATATCTATAAAAAGAGAGGACAAAAGAAAAGGGTAATTTTATCTATACAAATTTGCTCAACACAAACCTCGCCTTTCTAAGGAGTTTACAAGGTGAATGGATTTGGAGGTGGGTGAATAATTGGAGTCTTTGACATCGAGACATTGCCCATGAGCACACTTGGAGCCACTGTATCCTCAATAGTTATAGGATCAACCTGCACGACTCTTTCTGCTACAACTTTGTCCCCATCTACCTTCGCCAATACTTCAAAATGCATCCTCACGGATTCAGGCTTAGTTCTCCACTCTGGATAACCCTCCAAATTGAAGCCATCTCCTTCCTTTAACTTCTTCTCAACTCCAAAACCAATCTTGACGAATGTCTGGGCTGATACATCTGCCTTTAGCAATTTAAAAGATCCCTTTTTACTTGCTTTAGGGCCCAGTACATTAGAAAGCAAGGCCTCAAAACCAAGCAAGTTCGAGTTTGAACCATTGATCGATGTGACAGGCCACAAGGTAGTAAATTGATGGGGTGTAAGAAGCGCAGTGGTTTCTCCATGGAGATCAATGGTTGAGATGGCGTCCATGGCTTTCATTTTTGACACTGATGACAACTCAACAAGACCAGGTGCAAGCCGTTTCAGCTTAAGTTTGTTTGCAGAAGGGGAAGATGGCGAGGCTGGGGATGTAAGAGATGTTGGACCAACAATTCGAAGAGAGAGGAGAGGTCCCCCTTGAGTGAGAGAAGCTTGACGTAAATATTCAGCCAAAGCTAACAGACCAGAGGCAAATCCATTTGTCGTTCTATTGAAGGGTAGTGGAAGCTCTATTGGGTGGCGCAGGCTAACAGATCTGGCACCCTTGACTGTAACGACAGCACCATCAGCTAAGATCACTTTCCTCAGCTCCCCAGCATCCACATCATGCTGATACCATAACAGGAGCAAAGCAGATCAGTGACATGAAGATTAGCAATAAATTTAGAACGTTTTTAACTTGAAATCATTACAACTCACTGAAGAAAGACAAACACCACATCAAACATAGTGACTCTCCATCCCTAGCAAAGCTCGGATAGTTAGCCACATCCACCAACCTCAGAGGGATCAAGTTTCCAATAGATACAGACCTACTATTATCAACCTAATGCATTCAAGATAATTAAAGCTAAATCTACCAAAAAGACAGGAATCCAGTTTTCAATTCAACAAAACTACAACTGACCAAAATCCTAGACAATATTATAAATTGTTATCAATTTGATCAAAGGCCATTATTGATCATGAAAAAACAGAAGTATATACTTTCAATTCAAAGATACTTTCCAACTTAAACCTCGGAGAAACATACAAGCTGATTATTAATCAACAAAAAATCCATCTTTTCTTAGCAATCAAAGGGACTCCCTTTTTCCTTTTTTGTTTTTTCCTTTTGGTGGAGAGCGGGTGTGAAGTATCTATGAAAGACTCTCTTTTAGATAACCTATGTAGAATACTCTCTTGAAACGCTAAAAGGAAGGAACCACAAGAATAGCCCCTAACAACCTAAACATTCATCTGAATTCCATGCATCCTTAGGTATTAAAGCACCTAATTTTTCAAGACTCCAGAACAAAATGACAATGAGAGCATTGAAGAGAGAGGGAATATTCAACAATTCTCTAAAGAGTAATACTATTGACAAGCAAATCTTTAGCTGAGTAAATCAAATAAAAAGGCTCACTTTCTAAGACATCCAACAAAATGTACAGTACTATACAAAATTGAAGCCGAGGATTCACTTACTGGTAGTGAAATTCTCATATCCTTGGCATCCTGGATCCAGAGCTCCATTGGACCTGCCAAAGTAAATGGTGACAAAACAGGTATCTGTTTGTCCAATTCCCGCTTCTCCACCAACCCATTTTCTTCACCTCGCCTTAACGGATCCTCTACTCTAAAAATGGGGAGATCCACAAACTCCCATCTATTCACATCCTCCAAGAGCTTCAAAGGAATAACTTTATTATCAATCTCAACATCAAATTCGTATGACACTGATCTACCCACAAGAGCATCCCTCAAATCAAAGCCGGATATCTTGAAATCATCAGCTTGGAAACCTAATCCCTTGACAATTGACTCCTTCAAGTCCTAGTAAACAAGAAGAACATAAATCCAACAGTCAGAAACTCTAACATCAAATTTCACATGTAAATATCCATCTTATTGCATTATTAGACTAGCATAATTAGGCCAGTCACGCAATACCAGCTCAATACATATAACAAACCAAAAGAATCAGAATAACAAATGACGAATCTCTAATAATTAAAAACCATAATCGTAGCGGAGGCAAAAGACACTAGGTGATCATCCCATAAATCCAAGCTTTGATGGACAAGAATTACCCATAACGTGGAATTAGTCGAGTTGTGCTCAAGCTGACCCGGATACAACAGTTACAAAAAAAAAAACAACTTTCATAATTAATTCAACAAATGTCTCAATTCTAAGCTAATCGGATCGGCGGTTAACATAATTGAGACCCACAATAACATATAATTACAATTATAGATAGATAAGGAAGATTCAGGTTGTTTATTCAAATTAGAAAAAGGAGAGAAATTTGGATATAATTAACTTACAGAAATAGCTTTAGGATAAGGAGGATTAATATCTTTGCTTGTGACAGAAGCTTCAGAGGGACAAAATCGAACAAGTAGAATGATTGTTAATACATAAAGCCATGGTCGCCTCAAATCCATAATGAAGATTTTTAAATTCTCAAATCTCAAGTAATGCTTAAGAATTGGATTCCTCTTCTTTCTTTTTTATTATGCTTTTTTGAGTTAGGAGTGTGATCAAATAATTGATTTGGTGTAATTTCGGTAATTCTGTTTGATTTTTTATGGATTAGTGGTGGAGATTCAAGAGAGTTGATGACGTGGAACGATTCCACCAATGAGAAATAAGGAGCTTATGTGGGAGGTTGCTATAATTGGAGCAAGTGACGTGGCTTTTATATTACTCTATTTCTGTTCATGTAGTGGGACCCTTTATCCGTGTTCCTCGCATTTGGGATTATTACGACGTCGTGTTGGAGGGAACTTGATTGGCGCAAAAAAAGCAATGGCGTCGCCCGGACTCGAACCGGAGACCTTCAGTGTGTTAGACTGACGTGATAACCAACTACACCACGACACCACTTCCTATCATTTCATGCTGTTTTAGTTTTTTTTAAACTTATAATGTCAAGTGATTTTAAGAAATACTACTATAGTTTTTTGGTTTGGTTTAGTTATTTTATTAATTGATTTGGATTGGATGGAACATTTTAAATTTTTGGTGTTTTAGTTTGGTTTCGGATTTTATAAATGGAAATCCAAAATCTATATATATATATATATATATATATATATATATATATATATATATATATATATATATATATATATATATATATATATTATTCTTATTTTTAACATATACTACATGTTTAAGAGTGTTTGAGTTTGAATATTTGAATATTTTTTTATCTTCACTACTTCATTCATGATCACATCTCTTTGTATAATGATATAACACTTGTGAAACTCTTGTCTAAAGTTTCAATATACTATGTATGGTACCTCCGTAAATCTTTATTTCTTGAATTGTAAGTTCTCTTTACAACTAGGATTATGATTTAGACTTCATGTTCTATATTTTTACGCTTAGACATGTATTGATATGCGTTCAAGTACAATGTTTTAAAGTTTTATCTTATATGACATAACCAAAAAAAATGAAAAATCGAACCGAAAAAAACTGAATCGAAAAGAGGAAAATCGAACCAAACCAAACTTATTTTGGTTCGGATAGGATTGCAATTTTTTAAAATCGAAAATCGAATATTCGAAACCGAATAGATTAAACACCCATATGCCCAAGTGAGACTTGCCTTTGACGCTCCTGCCTAGACAACAATTGCCCTTGAATATTACTTGGCTACCTATGAATGCAAAACCACTGGACACTCCTCCCTTATTTCTGGTTTTCCTTTCATTAGGAAAATATCACGCTAGAACAATTCAAAATACCACAGTCATAATAGTAAAATTCTGGGCTTTTGGGGTGCAATGTGGACACCATTATACTTTAATGGATTTTTTTATATAAAAGTACAAGTTTTAGAGCTTAATTA
Source organism: Petunia secreta (assembly GCA_029990175.1). Taxonomy (NCBI): domain Eukaryota; kingdom Viridiplantae; phylum Streptophyta; class Magnoliopsida; order Solanales; family Solanaceae; genus Petunia; species Petunia secreta. Next base: position 4,875,156 of record JARKIP010000028.1, on the reverse strand, counting down.
CCAAACATAGCAACATTTTAGTAAAATTACCCTATATAGAGGAAAACACAAGATAATTACAAACATAGCAAAAACATAGCAATATTTTTCCATAACATATCAAACCCTTACATTCTTCCTTCTATTTCCCCCTATCACTTTTGCTCCTCCAATTTCCCCATTTTTCACTTTTCCTCCTATCACTTCCCTCCAATTTTAGTTTTACTCCTCTCATTTTCCTCAATTTCACTTTTCTTCATCCATCCTCAATGTATCTCGTTGAATCTCACTATTTCTACATCGTATCAACTATTTCTGCACCGTATCTAATTATTTCTGCACCGTTTCAACTGTTTCTGCAGCACCGTATCTAACTGTTTCTGCACCGTTTCAACTGTTTCTGCACCGTTTCAACTGTTTCTGCAGCACCGTATCTAACTGTTTCTGCACCGTTTCAACTGTTTCTGCAGCACCGTATCTAACTGTTTCTGCACCAATTCAACTGTTTCTGCACTGGTTCAAATTATTTTAGCACCGTTTCAGACCGTATCATACTGTTTCAACGCCGTTTTAGACTGTATCAGACTGTTTCAATAGTTGTTTCAGATTGTTTCAACACCGTTTGAGACCGTATCAGACTGTTTCAATAGTTGTTTCAGATTGTTTCAACACCATTTCAGACTGTATCATATTGTTTCAACATCATTTTAGATTGTATCAAATTGTTTTAAACTGTACCAACTCTCATTTCAGACTATATTAACTCCGTTTCAGACCGTATCATACTGTTTCAACATCGTTTCAGACTGTATCAAACTGTTGCAACAACTGTTTCAATGTTTCAATAATGTTTCAAACCGTATCATATTGTTTCAACGCCATTTTCAAACTGTAGCATACCATTTCAATAATAAATAGAAAACAAGAGTTTAAATTTATTAAATCACTATAACAAATCTGTACAAACAGAAACAGAAATGGAACAAATATTCCTTAGAGGCACATCATCCTCTAAGGAAGGAGAACAAATTGACAGTGATGATACAGAAACATAGCAATAACGACGAGGAAGGAGGATCTGCTCACATTTTTTAATTCCTTAGAGGCACATCATCCTCACCTTTTAATTGCATCTTCTTATCATTCTCTGGTGCCTCGTCATCCTCGCCTTTTAGTTGGTTTCTTGATCATTCTCCGATGCCACGTCAGTAGTTGAAACTTGAATACTGGCAGAAACAATAGAATCGACTTTCTCTTGCAACGAAATAGCTTTTTTAATCACTAATTTTTTATAATTTCTATCGCCGGAGTTGATTCCACGAACAAAATCTAGTTTCAAAAGCAGAGACATAAGCGTTTCATTCCCACATAAGTCGTAACCTTTCCGTTTTGTTTTTACAATGTTGTTCGCTGCTGAAGATACAATACTAGAAAAAAGTTGGAGTACCAGTGATTCTACTGGTGTTGTCTCGCCAGGAAAAGCATCGCCCCTCTTCCTTTGCTCTGCCGCCGTTTTGTTCTTTGTCGCTGGAGTCTGGTTGTGTTTATGGTCGGCGACGTGTTTTACCATTTCGATTGGGTTTTTGTGATGGGATCTCTATTGCGTTTTTGTGATGGGATCTCTACTGCGTTTTTGCATTTGATTGAGATTTGGAAAATTTGAAATTTTCTCAAATATTGCTAAGAAAAATATTGTTATGTATGGTAATTTGAAAAGTATTGTTATTTTTTTTGTAATTTGAGGTGTAAATTTGTATATTTGTGTAAAAATCACTACTTTAATTTAGCATGGCCCAGTAATAATGAGCAAAATACCACTAGTCGAAAAAAACAGTGCAACAATAAGGAAACTGACAGAGCCCTCAAATCTATTAAGACAATCAAAGTACCAGCTCCGTTTAAAACTCTATATTTTACTTTAAAGTGCACTTTTTTAAGCTCTCTTGAGGAGCAAAATTATAAATTAATTTTTTTGATTCAATCCTTCAAATATCTTTTAAATGAATATTTCAACAAATACAATTGATAGTATGGTCAAGATATTAATAATGTGGTAAATATTATTTTCAAAGATTTTAAGTTTTTTTCCTTCTTTTAAACAAATATATTCAAGTTTTATTATGGTAGAACGCTCTAATATTTTGAAACTCTAAATTAAACTTATATTTGTCAATAATTTTTTTTACAACTATAACCAACATTGTGTATTGAAACAAATGACTAACATGTTTTTCAATTAAAAAAACTCTTATCAATATAAATAAATATAACTTATAGTAAAATATTCGGGGCCTCTGACTCATATGGGCCTAAAGTGGAAGCTTCAGTGGTTTTACCCTTGAGCCTTCCATGTCTTTGGAGCGTATGCTGATAGTGTAAGGATCAGAAATACTAAACTGCCCGTTGTAATTTAAGAAGATTATAAAAAAGAGACCCAATTAAAACTAGATATTGTGGGTCTTATTTTTTTGTTGGCTTTTTTGCTATTATGGCTTCATTTGTATTTTACTAGATATATTGACTACTCACATGAATAAACTACACAACCAAAGGCCTCATCCATTTTTCTTCTCCAGAGATTTAAAACCAGCTAACATTTAATGATGCATTAATATTCACAGTAAATTTATTAGTTTATCCATCAGATTTTCAACGTATGATTTATTAAAAACATAACATATGCAAGAGCTACGCGCTAAATTATGTGAGTTTGGAACAGTGGGCCCAGAAACACATAAGACCAAGCATGGACCTTGGGATACGTAGATCAAGATGTAATGAGCACAGGTAATGATATAAATGCACAAGTTAGGATGATCACGGATAATTTTAAATCATTCTTTTAGAATTAGAATAGAAATTATATTTATTGTATGACAAATATCTACAATACGATGACTGATGTCGTCAACACAGTTGTGGTGATATTACATAAAATGGAACTGAGCCGAATAAATTTCGATTTAGTATTTGGTATCAACATTTAAGTACCGAAAATCAAATTTCGAATTTAAAAAAATCGAACTCGAATCGAAATTTTGAATGTCCACCCCTATATACATTTCCTTTTAATTTAGCGAAGAAAAAAGCATACTCGTAATTTTTAACAAAGGATAAAGGAAGATGCCATAAATCTTCATCAAAGAGCTTATATTTCACAATTGAATAGTTGCATTTTGAATGGGTACATGCACTAATTAATGGTGGAACATTCAGAACTTGCATTAATTCCGATTATATATTTGCTTAATTGCATTTTCTTATATTTTAAAAATGAGTTTACTTTTGGATATTTTTGACCGAAGAAACATTGCACAGTCAAGTTATTTAAAGGTTAGTTATATGTAACTTCTTTAAAACAAGTATAAACTGATAATCTGCAAAAAGTAAACACTAAAATATCATTTTATAACGGATAAAACTATTTTGATGATGCTTAATATTACTAGCATTTAGCACTATTAGTGGAGAAATATAAAGTGACTCAAGTTTAAAAAGGCAGTTCAGTGCACAAAACAGTCCACATTCACGGAGGGTCTAAGGAAGGGTCACGGATCCCAAGGGGTGTGATGTATACAGACTTGCATGATGCAAGCATCAATGATTGTTCGTGAATCAGTGTCCTTTAGATCACACGAAGACAACAGTTGCTTCAAGTCTCCCTATCAAAGACTCAAATTATTAAATAAATATTGAAAAGAAGAGAGAAATATAAAGAAACTCAAATTATTAAATAATATTGAAAAGAAGTATGTTCAAATAAAATAGAATGATAACTAAAATAATATAGCGAAATTTAGCTAACTGGTGAGATCGAAATGTAGCTTTAATTTGTTTAAAAGTAATCTCACGGTTTTTCTTTTAAATTATAAAATTACAAGTACCTATTCAAAGTGCACAACATATATATCCACTTATATCCTATAAGTTGGATTTGAGGAGGATGAAATGTACAAAAATATCAAACGGATAACAAAAATGTCTTATTTTTTCTTTACTCAGGAGCAACTATTAGTGAGGGAGGGGCGCATTTCTTTTAACTATTTGGTTAGTGGAAAGACAATTTTAAGCAATTTGTCTAACGCGAGGATATTTTGCTAAAATAAAATTGAGTGCAAGGTTACTTCATTTCGAGTAGTTTAATTTAAGAATATATTTGGCCTTCTTCACTCTATTGTTTGAAGCAACTACAGGAGAGATTATTACTCCCTCTGGTCCATTTTATATAATATTTTGGATGTTTTCACTTATATTAAGGAAATCATTTTTTTAGCATTAATTAGTAATGTAATTGACCATGTTAGTCCTTATCCAAACTATTATTACTTAAAGTTTTGTTTTAAGTCATTTATTAGCAAGGGTGATATGGGAAAAATCTTCTTAATTTGTGTAAAGATAAAATATTATGGATCAATAAAGTAGGCCAAAACATCATATATTGTGGACCGGAGGGAGTATATTCTTTTCTTCAGCATACTTGGAGTGACCGACCATTAAATATGGTCAAAAGTGATATAAAAGGTACAGCAGTATAAATTCCAAGCTTAATTTCAACTCAAAGCTCTTTAACTGCCACGTACAAACGTTTACTCATAATCCTCTACACACACACGTTTGCTGCTTTTGACCTTCTAGAAGGATTGTGACCAAATCAAAATGCCCTTCCCTTCTATAATGTGGAGTGTGAACTAGTGTAAATACTAGTGATTGAAAAAAACTAAGTTATATAACCTTGCTGTAAAAAATTTATACAATTGGTCTAGTTTAAAGTTCCTTCTGGAACATGTTATAGGAAAGGAGTTTGAATTTGGAATTAATTCTAATTTATTATATTTGCAAGTGTTCGGAGGAGAATTGGCCATTCAATCTTGTGAACTAATCGAGACCGAAAAGGCCTATTATTTATACTTATTTACTAAATTAATACGTATGAAGTTCGAATCAGAGCTTGAATAATTCTGCAAGTACCGTAGTACACTCTACATCCACTCCTCCATGCCCCATGCATTGCAACCTAATTAAGAAAGAGAACTAGTCTCTTTCACCAAAGGCATGGCATCAATAGTTTTTCGGAAGTAAACTTTTTACAGAATATATATAATATTCCAAATTGAGAAATTCTATTAGATATATATAGTTTCAAATCAATGCACGAAAGGAGCTTATTCATTACTATAATTGTACCAGTAATTTTGCAAGAATATAATCTACGTACTTCAACTATATATTGCCTTGTTGAACGTCATTACCTAAACGAATAAAATATATTATCCGTTCTATTTTTACTATTTGCATAAAAACGAAAAAAGAAATGACAATACCCTACAGTCTGAATATTCGATACCTCTGACTTTTAATATTAGCGAAATCACATAAACAACTACACAACTTATCACAATCTAAAAATCTCCCAAAAAATAGTGCTGCTCATTAGCTACCTAATAATTGCCACACATAAACAAAAGTCATATAGAATCTTGATTCGTGAGGAGAGATTACAATCTCTTGTGGGGACACATCTTATACCAACTTTATTCCTTGTTAAGTTCAAGTTAGCTATAGTTTGAAAATGTTGTAAATTATAAATAGAAAACCAATATAATGACAGGAAGTAATTAAATTTTTTCCTCTCTCCTAATACAAGTCGTAATGCTTACACCAAGCCAATAAAGGCAAGCCACGTGTATTACAAACATCCATCTATTGCTTAATCATGGTTAAGTGATATGAATTTATACTTTAAATTTTAACTATCATAATTAATTTGCATGATTTGGTGTAAACATTGGGTGCGGGTAAGTATTTACCCTTCTTCTCTTCCTACATAACTACATTCACATGTTCACTCTTAGAAGGTAAAATAAATACTAGAACATAAGAAAGTGACTATCACGATTTGTCAAGTCTAGTTTGATCGCATAAAATAATACTACTAGTAGTTTGCTTAATTATATGGTAAAAGATAATATGCAAATACTTGGCTTCGGATCGGAGATAGAAGTGCTGATATAGATTTAGTCGAACTCAATAATATTGGTCCAAATATCATGTAAATGCTAAATTTATATTAAATCAAGTTATTATTACTTGAACTCTGTGTTATAGATTTCAGAACTATACATTTGAAAATTTGGTTCCACCTTTAATTAATACTTGTGACATCAAAGCCCTTCTTAAAAAAGAACAAAAAATAAAATAAAATAAAATAAAATAGCAACACGTTCTAGTTTCAACTTTAAGTTGTAATTCACGGTGGAGACATGAGCTACGAGAAAAACGTACTACTCTACTATTGAAATTGCGGCTGAAGTATAGATGTCACGTTGTGGTCAGGGTGACGAAAGGCTTTTCTCTATCAGTACTACAATTTGATTTTTTTTTTTTCCACATCAACAAGAAAATTTATTTCTACTGATGTAAGTGCTGTATTAATTCGACATTTCTCTAAGTTATAAAAACTACTAAGATGTTAGGGGTAAGTTTAATTTTTTTAAAATCGTCTCATGGTGGAACGTATTGAGGGTTGGTTTATTCATATTACATGTTAAAAATAGTACTACTACTTTAAGAACAATGCATGGCTCCTGTATTCCAAAATTTTAGCCCCTAAGCCATATCTCCTCAATCTTCTTTCTTTTGATCTTTCCTCTTTTTCACTATATATATATATTTGAATCATGTAGTTGTGACGTATTGGTCGTAAAAACAATACCGTAGATGAAATTGTATATTTTTGTAAAACAACGATATAAGATACATCGATTACTTAAAAAGGGAAAGTGCAATTACATGAATCAACTTAATTAGTTATATATATATATATATATATATATCAAAGAAGTAGCTAGGAGATTGACAATAATGTGGTTTTATTCTACATTATAAATCAAATGATATTACAACATAACAACAAAGAGACCCTCCGAGAAAGATAAATTCCAGAGGATGTCTAAAACATTTGGAATATTACAATAAGATTGATGATACAAAGCCTGCTCGAGTCTCTTCACCCTAAAAAAAACCTTGTCCCTAGCTTTCTCCGACCACTTGGTATTCGTTGAATTTCTCAACCTTCCTCGTGGAAAAATATGTATAATAAGGAGAAAAAAAAAAAAGGCCTAAGCCATGGGGTCATATATATCTCTTTACAATAGGGGGATAAAGTGAACATGGTTAACAAATGAACCATGCAAAAAAAAGAATTTAAAAAATCCTCCCTACAAAATGAATTAACTACCCCACGGCAAACAAGCTTCAAATTAAGGACTTGGTTTTGAAAGAGTGAAGTAGACCTCACAAGCCTAAACAGCCAAGAAACTGGAAAAAAGAGAACAGTATTCGAAAAAATATATTTTTCATGGAAAATGACTTCTGTCGTACCAAACACCAAAGAAACTGTGATAATTTGAGCACACTCTTCACATTAACATTTTGAGAGCTGAGCGCAAATTCTTGACAAGATCTTGGACTGTCATTGCAAATTCCTCATCCATCTGCATGGAATTAACTTTTTTTGAAAAACTTGAAAAGGATAATCACAAAAATAGCTTAAGTTATTCTAACTGTTTTTTTTTTTTTTTTAACTCGATTGACTAGTATATAGTCTTATGGAGTAATATGTGCTAGCAAGGTATCAATTCCTATTTTTATCATGTCATAAATTTATTTATAGCAAAGAAATCTACACATAATTATCTTTAAAATGATCCGATTGCAGAAATAATTGAACTTAAAATAATTTATACATACCTGAGCAATTATAGTCATGTCGAGGGCAGAATTTCCAAAAGACAAGGCACAGCTATTGATTACTGATAGATGAAGTTTCTCAATTTCAGCAACAGTTTTGTCAACAATCCCTTTCCTTTTTTCACAGTGGATTCTAACAAGGACATTTCTCTCAGAAATTCTTGCTTCAATTTCTGGAAGTGGCTCATCAACTTGTAGAGTACCACTAGAGAAGTTTTCATCTGAAGATGAATTTTCACCATCTCCATAAAGTTCATATTTCTTAACAAATACAACAGATTCCACTGGCTTTTTCCTTGTTTGCTCTTCAAGTGTCTTCACTTTTTCTTGGAGTTGTTTCAAGTGTTTTATAGCATCTCCAAGAACAGAAGCCTTATCCATCTGTTAATCATTTAGTTAGTGAAGCACATGAGATTTGAAACTAGTATACAACTAATTGAGGGTGGTTTAGAAAGCATTTCCCGAAAACATTTTCTATCATTACCAAACATATAAGCTTGATAAAAATGTTACCTTTTTCAGACCAGGAATTAGAGCAGATAAAGCAATGAATCTTTGGCTGAGCTTTTCGCGTCTTTTCCTTTCAGCAATGATGTGATCTTGAGCTTGTGTTAATTTACCATTTGTGCTAATAACATTCTTATTAGCTCCTTGGAAACTGGCCTTAAACATGTAATTCTGATTGGCAAAAGAATCTTGAGAAACCATTTGATCAGCTGCATAAGTTATGCTGCTGGAAGACATAGTAGTACTTTCCTCTTTGGGCTTCACATTCACATATTGGTTAGTGTAACCATTTGAGTTGATCAAATGGTAGCTGGGAGAAGCAGCAGATTGTGATGAGCTCAAGATATGATTGTTTTCATAGTTATTCCAGCTAGGACTAGTTTTGTGATTCTTTAATGGCCTTTGTTCAACAATTTGCGACAACTGATCATCTGCAGCAGGCCTCTTAAGGCCAACTATTGGCTGAGAGATGAAAGGGGAGGATTCATGCAGATAATTGTTCTCACCAAATGAAGCAGCTATTGATGATATGGCACTCAACTCATCAAATGAGCTAATAGGCCACTGTTGATTAAAACCATGATATTCCATTTCCTGCAACACAAACATATAATCAAATTTAAGTTCATTCTTTGAGGGGCGGATTGAAGTCTTGTTCAGTGAGTTCAACTGAAAGATTTGATTATAATCTTGAAAAGAAAACTCAGCAATTCAAAGTATATCTTACTAAGTCGTCCAAAGTTTCTTGAAAATCCCCAGAAGCAAAGTGGAGTGAAATATAACCCTGAAAAAGATCAAAGAAGCAAATTAAACTTTGAACTATATATGTAGCCATAAAAGTAGAATATATATAAGGGCTTAATTAAGGAGCTGGGTACTTACTTTTACAGAGAGTATGGACAAAGTTTATCTTTTTCCAATCACAATCTCTTCTATTTTTGGAGACCTTGTGCTACCACTTAGCTTATACTATTTTCATCATCATATATATATAGTATATTGCTAGTATCACTGTCTTCGTTTTCTCCTTTCTTCACGGGTTGTTGATGTGAATTGGCTTTAATTTTGTGGCAATAGAATATGTGTAATTATAGTTCAACTATTGGGTGTGAACATTAAAAATTGCATATTGCAAGTAAATGTATTAGTCGGTAGCTTTTCAGCTGGTGAAAGCAAGGATATTATTAATCTACCTTTTTGTCTTATTCAGGTTTTCTAAAGACTTTTAGGGCTACTAATTTTCTACTAGTATAATTTTTCCATTTTTCTATTCTTCCACCTAGCCATAGAAAATTAAAGTTGAAAAAACTTAAGTATGCAACAAAGCTAATATCTTTGATTTTCTCTTTTTCTCATTGAATCTTCATTTTTCTTTTCTTTTATGCCGCCTACGTCAACTACCCATAATGCTCCCACAACCTGTGTCACTATCTTTTTTTTTTTTTTTTTTTCCCGCATGGTATCCGATACTCTCATTGGAGCCTCGATTAATCTGGATTTGCGCCACTTAGGGCTCCATTCGGAGGGAAACGCTCCCTAACATTGATTTTTTCATACTCAAGACTCGAACCCGAGACCTCCGATTAAGAGAAGAGTAGCCTCATACGCTACGCCACATTGGTGTACAGTGTCACTATCCTAAAAAATCATCCTCCATATTTCGCGGGACTTTGATAAGAACCTTTGACTATAATAAAGAACATACATTAGCCAATTAATTAAGCACATGTGTCATCTACCAAAATATAATAAAGATGGAAAAGTTCTATGCTTTAATGGGAGAAACAGCAAATCCTATCCTGTTTAATTATGCGCCAACTATATTAATTACTCCTACTAGTGAAAATATGTTGTGCACGTATTAGTTAAATAAGTATTCGAAAACTTTTCTTAATATAGCATATTTCTTATTCTTATTAATTATTATTCCTCATAATACTGACATTTTCGAGTACATAACAGAAATTTAGTATTCTGATAATGGAAATAAAGAACTAAGAATGTGAGTTTATATCTCTTCTTCTGGATAGTGTCTCCACCCCCCCCCCCCCCCACACACACACACCCCAAAAAGAAACAAATGAACATTCTATTGGATATATACATCCTTTCATTTAGTTACTTATGATTATCAAGTTAATAAATGAGAAAGAAAATAGATATTGGGTAAATCTCAACTTTAAAACCCCCACTCTGCACATTCTGGCAATTGGAGCGCGGATAACATAATATATAGAGGTCCAACATCAAGTAAACAATGAATTAAGATGTGTCTCTAGTACTACAAGAAGAAAATGGACCTTGGATATCAATAGGTGAGAATCGCCAAAAATAGTGTAGAGACAATATAGAACCCACGCGTGATACAATATATATCACATAATTTGGTACCTATTTTTCACTATGTGTATCCATATACACAATTTGTAAAGTTAATTGTTGTCATCATATTTTCATGAAACTATATTGATGTTCATGACCATGCAGTCTAACTTATGCTTGTGACCCATCAATTAGGATAGAAATATCATAATAACATCATCAGCATTTTTATGCTTGATGCATTTCAGAATTAAACTTTATCATGACTGATGAGTTAAAGCATTCATATCTATAATAAATGAGCTAAAAGTAGTACACCAGCCCCAGCTAATTATAATGCTTTAAAAATTCATGAGCATAGCCATTGTAGTTTGTACATCAGTTTAAGCAACCTAAAAATTTTAATCTGAATACAAGTTGATATTAAAAAAAAAATTTGACATTACGAAGTTACTCTCAAATAAAATAATCTGGGAATCATTTGCAGATATTGACCAAAACATAAAATGCTGTTGTGGCCTATGCAAAAACAAAGACAATTGGTGCCGAACAGCATATAGTGCAACCCAAATAATTGTAAGGAGCATTCATCAGGCATTATCTATGGCAGAAATGGCATAATTTTAGAATATGAAAACAGCTTAGGCAACAAATAGGATTATTAAAATGTCGGTGTGTCTAAGTACTAACAATAATTAGGTGCAAAAAATCCAACAAAATCTCAAAATTTGTTGGGAGAATCTTGAAAAAATCCTATTCCTCTTGTTATCTCTTTCTGCTTAGTAGCTTCAAACAATAAGGATGTTGACAATTGGTGAGTTTAGGAAGTGATGTTCTAACTTAGCTGGACAAGATTTTAAAAAGCATTGTGTGTTCGTGGGGCTAATTATGAGTAGTTTAGCAATATTCTGCGACTGTTATCCACTTATAGTACTGCAAGTCTTTGTATGATACAGAGGCATTTCAATTGACAACCTGTGATGTTGGTGCCAACCTTAACATCTTGGACTTTTTATGTATCCATTCCCTAATTCTTACCATATATTTAAGTATCAAACCTTGTCATTATGTCGAAATTTCCCACGAAGTACCATATACGAAACAAAACAAAAAAAGAGCAGTCGATCACCAGCATGCTCAAGAGCTTGCAAGCTTTCCAGGATGCTAGTTTCAGTATTATGTTTTGGTTTTCCTGATGTCCGGTACCAGCATTAATCGAAGTCCTGATTAATCTAAAATCTCTAATCTCTACCACTAATTTTTCTATTACTAGAGCTCAAACGCGATACCTCTAGTTAATAATTAATGAATTTTAATTAATTGTCCATCACACCACGTTCCCCTCGGTGGTCAGAATGATTACTTTTAGATAGACGATCAAGTAGAACAACTAGGTAAAAAGTAGTATGAGAAAAAGTTTTATGAGATATTCTGGTCAAACCTTTCATAGATTAGTTAGTCTATAAATTAAATACAACAAAATAATGATAGAAGATGATGCTGAAAAAGGCGAAGCAAATCTAAAATAATACAAAGGTAAATTGTCCACGAAGATTTATAATATTAGAATCAATATTGCAAAATTAGTCAAAAATATAACACAAAGGAATTGGGCAACAGAACCATGGAGGTAGCAGCAATACTAGTGGTGTTAAGACTTGAAATAAAAACTGTGCACTTACATTACATCTAGCTAGTGTTTGCCTTAAGTTCTTTTTAGTTTGGTTATAGACTCGTATGTCAGTGTATGAACCGAATAAAATGTTTATTTTTTGGTAGTAGGAATTTTATTATCAAACTGAATAAATGTTAATTTCTAATTTTAGAAAATTTCTAATTATTATTTATTTATTTATTTAGTTTTAGGTGGGATGCGCCAGGCCTAGGCTATAGTGTAATGCGTATTTTTACACAAATATACAAATTTCCACCCTTAATTACAAAAAAATAGCAATATTTTTCTAATTACAAGATATAACAATATTTTTTTTAGCACATTTCTCTCATTTACAATTTCTATTCAAAAATCCCATTTCGTTTCTTTAGCCCCACCACCCTAGCTCCCATTACCCCCAAAATCAATGCACCTAAAAAACCATATCACACAATCCGTACACAATCGCCGGCCACCCGCAGATCGGAAACCGTTCCTCTCCACTTCCTTCGACGGCACATTTGCAACAGTCCCCAATGGCTGGATCAAGCACGGCTTTAAATGGCTCCGGCACCGTTAATCAACGAATCAGATTCATTCTTAAACAGATCAGATCTTACCCACGAATTTACCTACGAATTCGAACAACGTTTTAAGAAACCATAAAGGATTAGCTGGATCAAGCACCGCAGTTACTAGAAGTGACCTCGATGAAACCGAAGTAGTTTTCAACCATTTCTTCTTCTTCTTCTTCAACTTTTCCGATTATAGAAACTATGAATTAGTTTACCAAATAAACTATGGTTATTTATCAAATGCGAGAAGTCTGAGTTTAGAGAGAGAAAGAATTGAGGAGGTTTTGAATATTTTTAAAGAGAGAAAGAGTGTTGTGTCTGACAAAGTGAGAATTATTAGTAAAGACTCACTTTTTCCTTCAAACCAATATCTCTACGTGGACTTATGCCCTCCTTCCCACCCCCACAGACCACAGTTAACAAAACTTGCAATCATCCAATCCATCTATTTTTCTTTTTCTTTTTTTAATATAAGTAAATACGATTAGTTTAAAATGGAGTTGATACGGTCTGAGACGGGGTTGATACAATTTAAAACAGTCTGAAACGGGGGGTTGATACAGTTTAAAATAGTCTGATACAGTCTGAAATGAGAGTTGATACAGTTTAAAACAGTCTGATACGGTATTGAAATGCTATGATACAGTCTGAAATGGAGTTGATACAGTCTGAAACGGTGCTGAAACAGTTAGCAACAGTTGAAATGGTGCAGAAATGGTTAGATACGGTGCTGCAGAAACAGTTGAAACAGTGCAGAAACAGTTGAAACGGTGCAGAAACAGTTAGATACGGTGCTGCAGAAACAGTTGAAACGGTGCAGAAACGGTTAGATACGGTGGTGCAGAAACGGTTAGATACGGTGCAGAAACAGTTGAAACGGTGCAGAAACAGTTAGATACGGTGCTGCAGAAACAGTTGAAACGGTGCAGAAACAGTTGATATGGTACAGAAACAGGTAGATACGGTACAGAAATAGTTGATACGGTGCAGAAATAGTGAGACTCAACGAGATACATTGAGGATGGATGAGGAAAAGTGAAATTGGAGAAAATGAGAGGAGTAAAAGTGAAATTAGGGGGAAATGGTGGGAGGAAAAGTGAAATAGGGGGAAATGGGAGGAGCAAAAGTGATAGTGGGGGAAATAGAAGGAAGAATGTAAGGGTTTGGTATGTTATGGGAAAATATTGCTATTCTTTTGCTATGTTTGTAATTATCTTGTGTTTTCCTCTATATAGGGTAATTTTTACTAAAATGTTGCTATGTTTGGTAATTAAACTCTAAAACTTGTACTTTTATGTAAAAGATCCTAATGCGTAGGCAACGCTTGAAAGCCCATATAGCAAACTACCCTGATGGACTTTCCCCCTTAAAAAATTGAGTTAATATCGTGTGAGCCGATGACTCACATATCAGAGACTAAACTGATAAGAACATATACTACACTTTGAAATCACTTAGATAGAAGCATGTTGGATGACGGAACGATGACTGAGTGCAACAAGTATGGATTTATTTAAAGTAGAAATGACAGATCTGGGTGTAGGGGATTCGGATCTAATTATTTAGTATTTGAATGGAAGGTCCAATTAATTTGGAATGATAAGTGATAACAAAGCTTTTCAAAAAAATTCACCGTCTGCCCTCCATAAGAAGTGGTTTTGCAAAAATATCTGTGCTAAACAATATTTTAACAAAATATCCTTTTTAGTCCGGAGCCAAAACTTCAAGGCAAAAATTTTGTAAGTCTTGGCAATTGCCAATACTTCAAAGACAAGTACTGTTTTGCCAATACTTCAAGTTATATGGCGAGAATGCATGAAAAGACTGGAAAGGGCAAGTCTTGGTAAATGCCAAGACTTACGACCAAGTATGGCAAGTGTTGCCTTTTGCCAACACTTTAAGGGTAAGTATTGACAAATAGAGAGGGGCCAAATGCAGCAAGTATTGCCTTTTGTCAACACTTGAAGGAATAAGTGTTGAAAAGAAAAGAGATATAAAGGTAAGTCTTGGCCCCGACCTAAAAATTTGACAGGAGTATTTTCGTCCGAATTTTTTTAAATTTAATTTTAATGGGGGCATTTTTGCAAAACTCCTGTTAGCGCGGGCATAAAGGCAAACTATTGCTTATGGTGACATATTTTTGCAATAGGCCCAAAGCTTTGAAGGCACTTGGTGCCTAGGAATATTTCACAAATAGCCTTCGATATTTACCATTTTCATTTTCTAGCTGGTATACAAAAATACACATGTTATACACGAGTATAAACATATTATACATGGCACATCTATTAGGATTTCTCAAAACTTGTGTGAAGTTTTGGCACGTCTATTAGAATTTCTAAATTGGGGCAATTTCTTCACAAATTCATGTAAATGAGACATTACTTAAACAGATTCTTAAGTCATACTATTTGTACAATAGTCATCTAAGAGTTCACTCCAATCAAATACAACACGCGATACTTTCCATAAATAGTCTACTCTTGATTAATAACAATGTGTTAAAGTGCTACTGGAGAGCCTCTTTATCTTGGTGGGAATATTACTGGATATATTGTTGTTGTTATGGGAATATTACTAGATATATTGTTGTTGTTATTGTATGTTAAAGCATTGATCGATGAACAATCAGTATTTTTCAAGCCTTAAAAGTATAGCCATAATCGCTCAAACTCAAGGCAGTTCAAACCCCTAAGAATACGTACACGATTTTAAACTGAAAACTCATGTTTTTCAAGAAAAAATATTTCAAAGTAAAATCCTCCAATTCCCAAATTTCATAGAGTTTTCTCTGTGAAGCTCAGGACTTTTTACCTTTAAATTCTAGGAGCGAAAAGAAATTTTGAAGTTTGAATTGATTGGTTATTAATCTTAAACTTAGAAAACAATAATTATTTATTGAGCGGAGGCTTAAAAAGTATGGACAATTAATGGGATACTTTTCTTTATATATCAGGCTGCTTCGCCTAGCAGCACGACACTCGTCCTCCAACTGAGGGTCCGACAAGTCATGTTTCGGTGTCGAACTCTGGGGAATGGAAGAAATATCTTCAATCACCGTCTTGTCTCCTCACTAAGTGGTTGCACACACTTGTCTTACAGATTGAGTCAAACACGAGATGGGTATTTACTTGTTCTTTTTAGCCATAGCGAACAAGTAAAGAAGGAATGACCGAACGAAGTCGCTAAAGGCAGGCATCCATCATTCCATTTGATCAAAGGCATCCTTGTCGAAGTAATTCAATTCACTCAAAAGGAGAGGGCCAACTATTGTTGCCTTGCACAAGACGTTGCCCTTTCAGGACTGACCCCTTTCTTGAGGCAATCCGTGAGATTAAAAAAAGAGATTCCGTAAGATAAAATAATTTAACTCCTGGACCTGTGCAGACTCTTGGTGAGGCTGTTCCAAGTGTGTAGGCCCCACATGTTGCTCATCTTCCCCTGTTGGCTATACAAACTAACATTCATTTTCACACAAAAATGACAATGCTATCCCATTTTCAAAACATAACAATATTTTTTAATGCATAACAAATACATATAAAAGGGTGATAAAACTCTAGATCTACCTCCTACTCTAGGATGACAACCCCCAGTCATCGCCCCAGGACTGTCACCGCATTCGGCTACCGCTCCCCGGTCCTCGGATTTTTTTTTTTGAAAGTTTTAGATTTCTGTTTGTTTTCATTGTATGGACGATCACTGTTCATACAACGAAAATACAATATGCATACACCTATACGATTAGTGTATATTTGTATATTCTTTGTATAGTTGCTGTATGTACAGCGTATGCATGAGCATACATATGATATACGCACCACATATATCTGAATAGACCAGTATATATTCTTATATGTCAAGTGTATACCCATAGTATGTTCGGGAGTATATTTGGGAATACGTATGTCATACGTTCCCTAGAGTCAACAACCATCAAGCACACATTACAACCACCGTGGATCCTCCATATCCAACCGAAAAAACTAAAAAAAAAAATAAAAAAATCAACCAGCCTAAATATTACATGAATAGCCCAATTCCAATAGTAGCCCATAATAACATTCAAAAGATTCTTGCAACTTTCAATTTCCGAGTCAGCACCAACTGTTTGTTTTCCCGGAAAATCAATCAACATCCTTTTTCCCTCATCCACTCCCCCATTTCTCATCTTCCTACTACTCAACAGCACTCGTTTCAGAGTATCTTTTTTTTCAGAAACCCTAACACACACAGTTCCATTAAAATGGCATTACAGCTCCGACCACTAGGAAACACCGGTCTCAAAGTCAGCTCCGTCGGCTACGGTGCTTCTCCTCTCGGAAAAGTCTTCGGTGATGTCTCCGAACAAGACGCCTTCGCCGCCGTTCGTGAAGCCTTTCGCCTCGGCATCAATTTCTTCGACACTTCTCCGTACACATTCTCTCTCTCTCTCTCTCTCTCTCTTTTTATTAATTAGAAAATGTATGTGAAATTCTGGAATTTTAATTTTTTTTTTAAAAAAAATTGAATTTGTTATTTTTTTTAGGTATTATGGAGGAACGTTATCGGAAAAGGTGTTAGGGAAAGCATTGAAGGCACTAGGAGTGCCTAGGAATGAGTATATAGTGTCAACAAAGTGTGGGAGGTATAAAGAGGGATTTGATTTTAGTGCTGAAAGAGTTACTAAAAGTATTGATGAGAGTTTGGAGAGGCTACAGCTTGATTATGTCGATATCTTGCAATGTCATGATATCGAATTTGGATCTCTCGATCAGGTGATTTACTTTGATCATTTATGCTTGATTCTTCTCTAGCTCCTTGTTTAGATGCTTTTCATTATGTCTCATATTGTTTTGTACTGTATTGTTTCTGCAAATACATTGTTTTGATACAATGTATCATTTTATAATACCATATACAAGCAATGTGAAGAACGACCTTACAATATTACAAAGAACGGTAGGGAACAAGGTAGAGTTATAATAGAAAAAATAGGGTAAAGGGTGAAATAGGATTAATATTAAATAATGAGAAGGACTTGATTAGGAAAAAAATAAGAAGGTAACAACGCTATCACACCAAATCGGTTGTTACATAATATGGCACTTTTCGTTGTTATGTAATGACGATTTAACAATACAATATAATTAAATTTAAAGTAGCGGTTACTTTGAATTCCTTCATTCCCTTTGAATTGAAAGGAGTATTAGTATATCCTCATAGATTGGGCTAGGTGATTTAGTAACCTTATAAATCCTAAATCCTCATAGGTTTGGATAGGTGATTTGGTAACCTTATAAATCCTTCATCAACTAGTCATATTGATTACACATCAAATTACATGATATCTTCTCAGTGTTTGATATGTTTGGTTTCCAAAATCCACTCTATCTGTGTGACATTATCTAAAAAGTTATCTTTGTTTTTTAAAATAAGATTTATAGCCCTTCCACAACCCCCCCTTTCCCACCTAATCACTATTTTGTTTGTGGAAATATGTAGTTTTGGTAAGTGGAATGTTTTAGGGGCTGTTTTTGTTTTTGTCCGCAACAGATTGTGAATGAGACGCTTCCCGCCCTTTTAAAACTGAAGCAAACTGGAAAGATTCGTTTCATTGGTATTACCGGCCTTCCTTTGGAGATATTCACTTATGTGCTTGATCGAGTTCCTCCAGGCACAGTTGATGTCATCCTGTCATATTGTCACTACGGTATCAACGATTCAACTTTGGAGGATCTGTTGCCATACCTGAAGAGTAAGGGTGTGGGAGTGATCAGTGCTTCTCCTCTTGCTATGGGTCTTCTTACTGAGGGTGGAGCTCCAGAGTGGCACCCTGCTTCTCCTGAACTTAAGGTCATTAAATTGCTCCTTTTCCTTTACTAGCACTATCCTTTTAGAGCGTGGATATTTGCGAAATGTAACCCTGCTTTAGATTAGTTATCTTGTACTATCTCTGCAATCTATTCATTTCTTTCCATCTAATCTGCCATTGACTGAAGAATGCTTTGAATGTTTGGTTCTGGTACTCGAGTAAAAATATTAACTCCTTCAAGATGTTGCTTATTAAAAGTAGAACATGTAGGAGATCTCACTCACTACAAGAAATATACTTTTAAGTCCATGGACAGCTTCTAACTTATGATGTCAGATGTCTTATGTTCAACATGTACTTGGCCGTATCCACCCTCTCAACAGCTTCTTCTCTCCACTTTAATGATTTTCCTGAAACTTCTCTCTCTTAAAAAAAGAAAAAGAAATAAAACTTAGCTTGTTCTTGATTTTTTTACTCATGTGTCCCTGCACGTTTTTCATCACCAGGCTGCCTGCCGATCTGCCGTCGATCATTGCAAAGAAAGGGGAAAGAATATCTCAAAATTAGCCTTGCAGTACAGCTTAGAAAATACCGAGATTTCTTCCATACTAGTGGGTATGAAGTCCATTAAAGAGGTAATCTGTTTTCGTGAACCTCGGTCCACTACATCTAATTCTTCACTTTATTAATGTCATGTTAGCTTTTGAACTTGTGTTTTCTTCTTTTCTAGGTAATAGTATATATTACACTGTCATAAAAAGGAATGACTTGCTTCATGTTGTAGCTGAAAGGAAAAACAGAAGTAGAAAACACAATGATTACTAAAAATAGATTTGCATTCTTATACGGACTACAATTTTGGATGAAGTATTAAGGATTAGCTAGAAACTCATGACCTTTTGAACAGGATGGTGAGACTAAGTGATTACGGACCAAAAAAATGAACCAGCAGTCTGGTATTCTTTCATATCTGCGCATCTGTTCTTCGACAACTTTTCTGCCATAAAATATGCATTTTCATACTTCTACTTCTTGTTTAGTCTTCACCTAAAAACAGAGAAGATATTAGAACTGGTTACTCTTGTGGCGAGCTTTACATTTCACATATGCATGTCATTTTCTCATTTCATTTTTCAGAAATGATTACTGATTAACTTCCTGAGTTGACAAGCTTTCGTATGTCCAACCACAACTAATTTTAGATTGAAGAATAGTTTATTGATTGATTGATTGAGTACTAGTTAACATGCAAGTCATTTTGGGAGTCTGCTTGAACTGGAAGCTCGAGGAACAGAATTTCGCAACAAATGTCCCGACATAGTTTACTGATGCTTTGCCATCGATCCTTTTTATATGGTTTTATTTTAGTCCTCTTGTTTCTCCACACACAATCTTTGTTGGTGGTTTCCCACAATCTTCTTTCACTATTATGGAGATCACGTTTTGCCATTGTAAAAATGTTGGCTTGTGTCCTGATGCATCTTTTTTATGTTTCTTTCACTGTTGTGGAGATCACAATTTGCGATTGGAAAAATGTTGGCTTGTGTCCTGATGCATCTTTTTTACGTGAAGGTGGAGGAAAACGTAGCCGCTGCCCTAGAACTATCAACAGTTGGGAAGGATGAAGAAACATTATCAGAAGTCGCAGACATTCTGAAACCAGTGAAGAATCAGACATGGCCTAGCGGTATTCAACAAAGTTGATTTTTTGACAGCTCAATGAGCTGTGAGATAAGGTCTTGTGTTTACCTTGTTGTGCATGTTTATTTCCACTTGGACCTTTAAAACTAGTCCAAGTTGAAATTGTATGTTGTATTCTTTGAGCTTTTACCTATCAAAATAAATTAATAAATAAATGTTGCATTATTTGAGATGAACATCATACCAATCTCTACTGAAAGAGAGCCTTGAAACTAGGGATGGCAACGGGGCGGGGCGGGTGCGGGGCGGGTTGAATCTTAACCCGCAAAAGTTAAACCCGCCCCGCGTAGCATTTTTGTCACTTCTCAACCCGCCCCGCCCCGCCCCGCCCCGCTATATTATTTTTATTTTTTTTGTTAATTTTATGAACTAATTAACTACTTTCTCAAGTATTAATCATCTTATCTTAGGTAAATTATCATAGTAGTTTGGGCAATAATTTTATTATTCTAATGATAGATTTTATACATATCCATATGTATAAGTTTGTTATAAAATTAAGTCTTTTATATAAAAATACATATAATTTGATTACGATTTAACTTCTATTTAAGATAACTTTTATATAAAAACATATATATACAGGTTCTACAAGGATTTGAAAAAAAAAATTAGATAAACCCGCAACCCGCCCCGCCCCGCAAATGGCTTAAACCCGCCCCGCCTCGCGTAGAGTTGAACCCGCCCGCCCCGCACCCGTCCCGTTGCCATCCCTACTTGAAACTAGACATTTTACTTTTAGTGGCTGGATTCATTTGATAACCAGCATGTGCGTGCTATCTTCCTTCTGACCAGAGTAATGGGCTGCGTTAATAGCTGCAGCTGTGCATAGATCTCATCCACTGCAGACATTATGTAGTGGAGACAAGAAGGCATAAAACAGTCCACTACGGATAAGACACGATTTTGTATTTGAATAAAATAAAATATCCAAGTAGAGTAACCTGAAGAACTAGTTTTTTTTCTCTAAAAAAAGTAAATTCTGTGTAGCAAACCGGATACAACTTTGCTTTTACTAGCTCCATAATAACTGGTTACCCTATCTTCTGTTTTCCTTTCTATCTGTACGCTACAACTTCTTGAGTTAGCTTGCAACTTACTTTATTAATAACTACTGGGAGGTAGCAGTTATTATACCCCGTCAGTAGGAGTACTTTCAAAAAGAAAGGCAACTACATTTGATAAGTTGCAAATATTATCACTAATCATTTTGGTATGGGCTATACAATCATTACATACTGAATATTCAGGTACAGTAAAAGAATATGAATAACTGCTCATATCCGGAAGCCCAAAGTAACTAGCATATGAAATGAATTACAGAATTTCTCCTTATAATATCAAACTCAGTTCGTCTTGAACTAGTTCCACTAATTGTTCGGAATCTTCTCATCACTCGAATGGTTGATACATGAAGATGTATAAATATGGATGGAACTGTATCAGTACAGCTAGAGTTGCGGATTTATTTTTTTCCTATAACTTGTGGGATGAATGCTTTTTTACACTGGATAAACTTGAGCCCCTAGTGTCCTATCACAAATTCTGACGAGGTCATCTGGAGTCGGTAATATATGCATCCTTTAGCAAGCACAGGATATCGGTGCTATCTTCCAACTTGCTGCAATGGTGGCCACGCAATCTCGTCATCATTTGTGTAACCATTGATAATGAAATCAGAGCAATTCTTTCGACATCCATGGTTATAGGGATTTCTGAACCTCCCATTTGGACCACGAAGATACCCATATCTCATAGCATTTGCCATTTCATTGGTTGTGATATTCCGAGCTATCTGCATGGAGTGAAAGGGTTCATTGCGTCAATTTTACGTTCATTAATTGTGAGATACAATCACTTTTCTTAAAGGAAAGATCACAGCGATGGTTCCCGATGAAGCAAGATACTGATACCCTGTTGGGATACACCTCCCAGCGATTCTCATACAACACTATAGCAAGTAAAGTTACTAAATCCCTCATAAGGAGAGGGTCCCCGATACATTAACCTCAGGCACCAACAGCCTTTCTCTCTAATGCTCTCACATAAGATAAATTCACCTCTTCAAGTTAGGCTGCATAAAGAACAAGACTACCAACCGATTCCATATCCAGCACCATAGCATCAATGCCATCAGAAATGTTTCAAGTATAGCTTCACTATAGTGACTAGAAGACAAAAGCCTAAATTTAGGCTCAGTGGGAAGTCTTGAGTGCTTAATTTACCTACTGTGATTTCAAGAATGAGGTTGAAATACTAGTTTGAGCGTAAGTATACAACAGTTGATACAGATGGAATTTAGTTCATAAATAGTTGCATGCTAACTAGTTCGGGAACATTCATCTCCTTTCAGGGGGATTATCCAATCAGATAGGGTAGGATTGACTTCTAAAGCAACTCATGAGCAAAATATCTATAGGCTTCAGCTACTTAATGACCTGGAAGGACAAGAAACAGAGGAATCTAATCTATACCTGGGTCATCTGTACTGTGCACAGAGTTACAGTAGCAAGTAGAATAACTCCATCCATGAACAGAAAAGCGATTACAGTAGGATGCGCAAAGACAACATAATGCAACCGTGATTCATCATCTACAAAAGATGGTACTGATGTCCAAATTCCTGCAAAGGGGTAATAAGATTATAATTGTCTTAAACAATTGTACTGATTATCAGTGTAAGCTACTAGTATCATTCTCAAGATTTAAAATACTAGAGATAAGTGTTTTAACATACTCTGTAGAGCAACTGCAGCACCAATTAAAGATGTCAAAAAACCCATACAAAGAAAAATGAAGAAGTCCCGCTTGTTCCTCTGCAGGGTTCAGCAAGAATGACAATGAAATCAGTGGTCAAAAGCACAGGAATAAAAGAAAATACTGGCCGAACTACCACAACTTGTGAAAGAACTGCTGTGACCGCATTTCACGAGTAAGTCAATAAACTGAAGCAAGATCAAAAGAAAAACAATAAGAAACAAGTTATGCCTGAAAATCTCAGAAGCAGAGTATTGGTTGCAGTTACGTAATTATTGTAATCTCATGGTTAGAGGATTAAGAGATTCACCCCGAAGCTGCATGAATAATATTAATTCCGTGATCCAAGCAACTATTCAGTAGTTTTTCAGTTTGAAACGGAAAGGTTATTCAGTAGTATTATCATAGTCTACCAAAGATATGAAGTAAGATTTTGAGAGTTTCTAGTTCTAGAAAACCCTAGTTTGTCCTAAAACTCAAGAAATCTTTGAAATGATGAAAAGTTTGTAAGCCGAGTGTGAAAACAAAATACTAAAACTCATTTGTATTATCAATATAACAGACATGTATTAGCACTGAACGAAACAAGAGAATAACCAGGTATGTAGAAAAAGAATTAGACAGATCAATGGCTAGCAGTAAGCTGCCTATGTTCCTCTAGTAGCTTTAAATGAAGTCATACCTTCCCCACACAATTTGAGATCCAGGGACAGTGATGATCGAATTGTTCAACACAGCGGTTGCATGTAGAACAGTGTTTTGACCGAACAGGTCGTACGATCTTGCATTGAAGATGTTCAACAAGTCAACATCACAAAACTAATGCAAAATCAAAAGGTAGATATATCTTGTAGTTAAAAAAAAAAAACAAAAAACAAAAGGTTATTCGAGAAACCTTGCAGGTAGGACAAAGCTGAGACCAGTTCCCAGTCCAACTGGAAGTATTGTTCAGATCAATATTCAATAGTGGATCCTGGAAGAATCAGCTAACATCATTAAGTAATTAGAAGACATTAAAATCACTGTTAAATAAATCCAAAAAAGAGAGTGAATACCTGCCCATCAGTTTGACCAGCGGCCTTGTTCTTGATGTAACCTGGATCTTTACTGCAAAGAAAAATGAAACAATATCTTTAGGTCCATAAATGAGGCATGAGAAGCTAATGCAGGCACACATTTACCTAAATGAAACACATATGATAGAATGTTTAGGCATAACTTTCAAGGCCAGAATTAGGCCACAGGACAAGCCTATTCACAAAATCGAACCTCATACAGGACAAACTCAAAATGATCCATTAGCAATGCGGACTGAATGGATAGATGGTTCATCAATTGATAATACAAGGAAACAACATAAGAGAGAATGAAGCTTCTTAAAGAACAAGTAATTCTTCTTCTTTAGTGAAGTCCAGTTTGGAAAGAAAAAATTCATCCGTTCAAATTTTATGGATCATATAATCACTCAGATTAACTGTATTTCGGTAGTTGAACATATCAATTGACAGCAGTTCTATGACTCTGACTCACAGTGCGGTGTTCCTCTTCTAGCTCACACATAAAATCTGCGCATCATGCCACAACAGTTTGTAGAATTAGACAAAGCAGAGACAACAGACTTTAAGCTATATTTGCATTTTCATCAGTATCAGATGGTACATTACTCTGATTGAGCATTTGCTTAGATAGAATAAAGGCAACTAAAGAGCTTTAATACAATATTGGGTTTAGTACAATATCCATATTGAGTTAAGCAGTTTTTGCTGCCTCAATCATCCATGTAATTCAACAGGAAAAGTTACCTACTGCAACGAACTAACATTACAAGTGCCGCAACTGCCAGCGAAACAGCAGTCCATCCCCAAAGTGCAACAACAGCAGTGACTTTGGTAAGATCAGCAGCTAGCAAAAATAAGATCCAGTAACAATAAGCAAGTTGTTGCCTCGAACTAAAAGGAAAAACTACCACAAAGAAGTACCATCACCCACCAAAGAGGACTGAACTGATGAAGAGAATGATGTTGACAACGACAACAGAGAACAGAATTGGAGCATAACCTTTATCCCCCATTTTTCCAAGGCAAACCTTGTCTTTCCACTGCTTTCTCTGTGAACGCTCGGCATTAGACTGCGCAGAGATGGATTTCAAACTGTCAATCAGACAATGCGTCCAACCCTCAAGACACAGCTAAAAAGATGATAAACAATAACTGCATCATGATAGATAAAGATCAGCATGGTACTTGAAAACGGTAGGATGACGGATGACCTTTTTTGTTTTTGAATATAGGATGACAGATGACCTAAGTTATCTTAGCTGCTAATTTTTCCCTCTTTTGGGGTAAATTTGGGCGAGAAGGGTGTTGAACTTCTAATTAAAAAAAAAAAATGATTGAGCACCACTTAAAAAAGCATTTTCAAAGTGAGATAGCAAAGATCAGCATTATAAAATCTCAAATACAGTAGGATGGAACCCGTTGGCACTTCTCTTCATTGAATTTTGATTCAATGTATACCATCTTCATCTATCATTCCATTATTCTGGAATAACAAGCCTGGATATCTGAATTATTTGCAGTTAGGCACCACAATCCCATGTAGTCTCACCACAACTTCACTCTTCGTATGCTTACTAAACTTGCAATGCATATATTCAGTCTTACTTCTATTTAACTCTCTAGAGTGCTTCTCCATATTTTTCAAGGTTTTGGTTGACAGCGTTGGTTCCGTGAACTAGCACGGTATTGTAAGCAAATAGCATACACCATGAGACTTCATCTTGTATATTCTTGGATCCGTCATCCATAACTAAGGCAAACAGGTATAGGCTCAATGCTGATCCCTGATGTAAACCCACAATTATGAGAAACTCTTTTGTATCTCCTACCGCTGTTCTCATTCTAGTGATAACCCAATCCATCCATGGAAGTTATGAGATCGACAAGGATTCAAATCCATCCATTTAGCGACTGACTTGTCCAATATTCATCCCAAATAGACCACCGACCCACAAATGCCCCAACCCCCTAATTACAAGGAAAAGGAAAAAAAACAAACAGGCGCATGAATACGCGATGATTATCATATTATTGCATCCCAAATACACCACCCACCTATACATGCCCCAAACCACCTAATTAAAAGAAAAGGAAAAACAAACAGACACAGGAATACTCAAAGGTTATCATATTATTGCATAACACAACTATAGATAGCATAATATGTCATAAGTAATCTCTTTAGCAATAGCATTTGGACATAAGCAACCAAACTCTTCTTTTCTTCTTTTTGATAAGAATACAAGCAACCAAACCTAAAACTCAGGTGGAAAAACTTTCAAATATACATAGACAATAGATAATTGATATTCAAAGAGTTACCTACAAGTATAAGAGCTATTTGCCGATGACCTTTATCGGATGCAAGTTGTGCAGGAGTAAACCCGGCATTATCTTTTACTGCTAATTCCTCCTTTGTGCCTGCATGTACAAGTAAAGTGCAAGCCTCTGGATATCCTCTTAATGCAGCCCAATGCAAAGGAGTGCAGCCTGCAAATGTTTGAAGTATCAGCATTCTACAATAATGTTTGTGCTTCTAAACAAACAAAAAAAAACTGATGTCAGGATATCGACATGCTTCATGGTCAATCGCTAAAAATGTAAGCAAAAAATATGACCAACCAAAACCTCCCTTTTTCTTCTTATATTGACACCACTTTAGAACTATAGACAGTAAGTTGGCACTATTAGTTGGTAGTTTTGGTCATATTTTTTTACTAGAAATAAGAACTGCACAATGGTATTTAAGGCGCCAATGTCAAAACCTTAAAGCTCAATAAGTAATGTTAACCAGTTGGTCAAATCTCCAAAACAGTAGTAGAGAGTAGATTTGCGAAGAGACAAGCAATTGCACCCAATTTTTTTTATTTTTTAAAATCTCAGACCATGTTCTAAGTCCTCCAATAGTTCATCCCAGCGAAGCTCATACAAAATCCAAAAGTTTCTACTTTTCTTCATATTAATGAGAAGAGACTTGCTCAGAAAAGTTCTAGACTTCATTCTCCACTTAGTACTTGCGCTTGAGCTTGCTCCAACCCCCAACTCAATATCTAATTTTTCACACAGAGATCCGGTAGTGTCACTTTACTTGCATATCTTTTGAATGTGAATGTCAGTTGAGTTTGAAAGACTTCTATGAACATTACATATGTACACACTTTTTAATCAGTGACTAAAAGATTCATTCATGTGACAAAAGTTCAGTACTAAGTGCTGGTATTACAAAAAGGACCATTTCTTACATTGGGACTATCACATAACATGTCTATGATATATGCACTTTAAACCAATGAGATCCATTAAAAGTTTTCTTGGATACGTACGATTGGTTAAATTTTAAAAGGTTCGACAGGATATAATGATTTGCAACTAAAAAAAGTAATGAGCTAATGATTCACTAAAAGAGGAAGAAATCCAGAATCAGTTAATCTAAGTAAGAGGATACTAAAAAAAATAAAAATCTAAGAGGATTCTCAAAGCAAGTAAGATTCAAAACCTTACTTTGTTTCTGGCCATAGTTTACGAAGCTCAAGTAAACACATGCTTTAAACTACTAAAAAGTAGTATAAGAAGACTAAGAAAACACGAACTCATTCCGTTAACAAAATATAAAGGTTTATGTCGAGAAGATCATTCTACAACAAGAAGCACCATAAAAGCAAAACAATAAGTTGCTTAAAATCCCCATTTAGAACTTTGAAAGGAGAAGAAAGTATTAAACATAGCAACTTACATTTCATACATACAAACGTTTTTTATAAGTCGTACTTGCACAAAAATAACTGTTGGATAACATTGAATCTGTAGCAAAGCTGAAGATATCAACTTAAGTGCTGCATATAATCAAATTGACCATTATGGAATACAATTGGTTCAGGCCACGTGCATAAAACATCCCATTAAATTGCAAATGACTCCACATTTTCTTTTTTCTTTGTCTTCTGATAGGCAAAAGTTCCGTATATATAGCAGAATTTAAGAAACCACTAAAAATTCAATATAGACATACCATCTTTGTCTTGTTTGCCAAGGAAAGCATCTCTGAATAGCACTAACCTACTAGAATTTAAGAAAACGATAAAATTACAAAAAAGACATACCATCTTTATCTTGTCTCCCTTGGAAAGCGTCTCTGAATAGAAGTAACCTAATTGTATCACTAAATCCCTTGTATGCAGCCCTAGTTGGAAATCAGGGAAAATAACAACAACATACCCAGTTTAACCCTACAAGTGCGGAGATCAGGAAAAATTCTTATGGAATATATGATCAATGGACAACTGCCAGAGAACAATAAAAAACTAGCATTCGAGATCAACTCAGTAAAACACTCACTTTCAACCACAAGTCAAATACCAGAGGATAACGATACTCTCTTCCCGTGCTTGATAAAACAAAATTTTCACTGTACAATAAGGAATGCCCCACATTGCATGTGATACAAGGAAAAATTATTTTAAGATGCAAGGAGTAGAAAGGCACACCAAAGATTGAAAAATAAAAACATCATAATCAAGAGTTTCAAACAATATCGATCAATGATTAAGTCTCACTATTTAGATTTGTTGAATGGAAACTAGTAATTGGAACGAGCATGACGTGACAAAGATATCAAAAGAATAAAGGAAAAGAACCAATTCAACTATAACATAAGCTAGAAACAAGGACACCAAATTTGATATATCCAAGCAATACTTGAGTTCTACTGCAACACCACTAACACCTCTGTGCAACACCATTCCATCAAATTGGGACCTTCATTTACCCCTGCTCTCCAGTTTCCTATCATTATTTTGTTAAATTTAAAGCTTTTCAGGAAGGAGGGGGGGGGGGGGGGGGGGGGGGGGGGTTACTTTGTAACCAAAAAAGCTTCTGACCAAATAACCTGCCAATTCCTTTATTTGAGCAATCACAAAATCAGAAAGGAAGAGGAAGGGACATCTTTATCAGAGTTAGGCAAAGTATAGAATTACAAACTTTTAGTCGTCAGTATTATTTTGGTAATGCTTGTTGTCATGTTGGATGACTTGAATCTAGTATATGATTGTTAATGTGTGTGACCATCTCATCTAAAAGCTTAAGCTGTTAGATGCGATATACTTTATTAATTACTTTCTCAACACGCCCCCTCACGTGCGGGCTTGATTCTTTTTGATGAGCCAAGCACGTGAAAATTGATTTTAATATTGGGTGGCGCCGAGATTCGATCCCAGGACCTCTGCATGCTCTGATACCATGCTAAAGTGTGTGACCATCTCATCTAAAAGCTTAAGCTATTAGATGTGATACACTTTATTAATTACTTTCTCAACAATGAGCATGGAATCTATGAAACAGATGGTGTCTGTAACCAAGGCTAAAGCACTTCCCACATACATGTAACGGTTAGAGTCGATTGGTATAGGATCTTTTCCTGAGATTTGTGATTCGACATATATAATGAGATTTTATCATTACATAGTGAGAAACATAAAACTAAAATAACTAATATGAGAAGTTGAGTACCAAAGAGGCGGATATCTTGGAATTGGTATGTTTCTTCAGAATTCGTGATTAGGACGGGAAGCCAGATCTCAGACACAAGAAGAAATATATGCACCAGAGGACAATGTCAATCCCATTAAAACTACAAGTAAACTTGACATGAACCAACACATCCAGATATCAGCAAATATAGCAGGGAATCTTCAACGAAAAAAAAAAAAAAAACACATTGCTAGGAGGGATGAGAAAGTTTGCCACTTGAAACTCAAGAAGAGTGGTGGCTTTTCGACTCAAAACCAGAACTTTACTATAATTGCATGGGCGCTAATCATACCAGTGAAGAGGGCTCCTTCCATCATTATCCGGTACATTAAGGTCAGCATGATACTTCGCGACAATGTGATTTAGAAAAGCAGTTTGTCCATACTGAGCTGCAACATGAACTGCCTGTAAAGAAAATACACATGCATTTTCTCACTTCAAAAAAAGATTCACATGCTTCAACAGCTGACATAACGAAATACAGAACCATCAAGGAAAGGCTTATCCGAGAAAATTAGTCTTTAAAAGGCTCTAAATCATGGTTAATGATTTGAATTTTTTAACATATCCAGCATTCCCTCCACGTACAGAGAAAAAAAGAAGAAGAGTATTAATGGTCAAGACTCAAGAGGAAGCGTGAGAATGAGAAGCCCGAAATTAAGGAGTACGAAACTCGGATAAAAAGAATTTAGATTAAGACAAAAGTTTGGTATATTCCACCTGTCCCAAGTGACCATATCAGAGGCCAGACAAAAGATCCTTTATATATTTATTTGATAACTGCAGTGTCCGGGTTGTCTCATCAAAAGCTTAGAGTTGGAGACAAATTAAACCAGCAAAGCACGGTCCTTCTAATTCAAAATCTGTATGTCTTTTAGGTTTTCCACTATGTGATTCCAGCTACAACACTCACTCGTCCAACTCGGAGCTGTAAATTCATGATCTTAAAGACATATCATCCATATAAAGCATGTTCACTTGGAAACTTTGCGATCTCTAACTTTCTAAAACTTGTTAAAGATTTTGACTCTGGATTCTAACAGAATAGTTTAATTAATCCCACAGCTGAATGAAAAGCACAAGATGACAACTCAATAAGTTTAAAGATAAATTACCAAAAACAATACTAGAATCAATTCTAGTTGGAGATTGCAAGTAAATTCTATATATTACCCGATAACCATTAACATCAGCAGCCTCAACACGCGCACCACTCTGCAACAACACATCAGCAGCAGCAATTGATCCCCTCACTGCTGCCCAATGCAACGCAGTCTGCCCCGCATTATCCGTCGCGTGGACATTGCCTCCATGCTACACACACAGCAAATAATAGTACCATAAATTTCCTTCAAATAAGTTGGGAACTTTACACAAATAGCCGCCACAATCAGTATGCATAAACTATACACTTATTATCCACATAGTATACATTTCATATGCATGAAATACACAAAATATTGCTATTTTTTTATTTAAGTGATCTAGTCATTATTCAAGCAGCGTAAATACCTCGATGATATATTGAACAATATCAGCGAAATTGTTAAGAGCAGCCCATTGAATCGCGTAATAGCCGTTACCGTCAGGCTGATAAACGGAAACGCCGTCAATTTCAACGAATTTACGGAGTTTATCAAAATCACCGTAAGCAGAAGCTGAATAAACGTCAATTATAGCTGGTTCATTAGGGTTCCGAAAACCCGAATTTTGCTGATCATTGGAATCTGTAACAATTTCGATTTCTGATGAACCCATTTATATATATAATGTTAAAAGAAATGGAAGTTTAAAATTTTAGATCCAAATGGTTAGGGAAATTATAGTTCATGTTGTTGCTGTGAATATTTATTTTTTGTTATTATGGATTTAGTTGGGAAGTTGAGATTTCATTCAAAGCATAATTGGTTCAGGCGCCTGATTAGTTACTACTATGTTCATTATTCTAAGCTGATCTTCAACACTAAGTTAAGTATATTAAAAATCAAAATTAATTGTGTACATATTTATTTGATCATAGTTAAGTATATTATTGTCTATCGGAAACAGCTTCTCCGTCTCGGTGGAAGCTTGACAATACTGAATTCTGAAACTTCAGCACGAATTAAGTTAATAGATGAGAAATGTCAAGGAAGCAATTAATCCACATGAATAATATGATTTTCGAAAAATCTGACCTTGAATAATAGAATGAAGATGTTAGAGATAAAAAAACATTTCATTGTAGAAATTCCATAAATTTTGAAGATATAATCCTAAATAGTTGAGCTTAAAAATGGTTTTATGCTTTGCCAAAAGGTGACAATTTTCAGTTCCACAAAGTAGAAAAAAAATGCTAGCTAGCTTTATTTGTTTTGTATTTTTATTTCAAATAAACGAACTAATTAACTATGACATGCTTTTCAAGTTTTACATAACAAGATTATCACGTTTATATTGCAGATACGCACTTAATGTTTTCTTATAATTAAATAAATTACTTTCTTTATTATTAGCTTCTCAATTACCAGTAGTATGTACAAAGTGTTTGAATTCTATTTTGGTGAAGTCTCAAATCAGTCTAAAGTATTTGCTTAGGTATACACATATCAGACAATCTAATGCTAAAACTCTAGGAAGGGCCAAATAGTAACTGAATTGAGTAGAGCATAATGCATTGAGAAAATTTATACTAAAACTTATCTTTAATTTAAGTAAATCAATCAGTCACTATTTTGAATGAGAATAGGAAAATTAATTTGTACATATTTTTTAGTGCTTTCAATACGAACCATTTGCCAAGCGGTTACTTTTATTACATCTTCTTTCGAGTATTAGTATAATGCTACAAGTTTGGATTTAGTGCGTCGAAATTTTATCACATATTAACTGTGCTTTGGAAATGTATCAATTTAAGCTATGCTACCGTGAGAACTATAGCTACATAGGTCACGTTTATTTTTCATTTTTGAGGTGATCGACTAATTCTTCAATTTCAAGCTAGCAACTAGGGTAGCGAAAATTTTGAAAATATCAACAACTTCATCAACTAATTGGGTTCTGAAAGAGTTGATTTGTTTGTTCATCCATGATATATCAGTTTAAAACTCAATTTTCAGTAAATTGTTACTTTTTGGCTTTAAACAGAACATTATACAAATTAAGAAAGTTTATAGTATCACGAAGATCTGGATTAATCATGTATTCTCTTTTTAATTTAAGATGGCTATATAGTAACAAATTTAATATTACAAAAAAGAATTGCTCACAAAGAAATTGAATTTTATTGTGCTTACATTTTTATGAAAACCTTGTGCTGCTTCTATTTCTTTTAAACTGACTATATAATGCAAGATCGATCTTAAATGAATGAATTGTTCATAAAGATTGAATCTTTTTTCTCATTATCATCTTTACCTCTGCCTCTTCCTCTTCATACCTCTATTGCTTCTAACATGGTTATATAGTATAAAATTCGATCTTCGATGAATAATCTTTTTATGCTGGCACTCTATGATTTTTTCTTGGTACCAGAAACCTACTTTCCAAGGTTTTACTTCCATTTCTTAAGTTGGAGTTGTGTAGGATTATTCTCGGTCAGCATCATGGCCAAACTTTTAATTGTGTAAGATTATTCTCTATCATCACGCTCAAAGTATTATGTGTTTTTGTGATATATTTCTTTTGCCAGCATTAACGAAAATCTAATAACAGTCTATAGACCATAAAACTACTTTAAAATGTTAAGCAAACTTCTCAATTTCTTAGAAGGTAACGTAATTTGACAATTAATCAATTTTCATACCTTTACAGATAATACCTGCTAATGATCAAAATTATGAAGTCGTTGTATCCACAGTGATAAAATCTTCTGCTAAAGGAAAAAAAAAAAAAGAGTTTTTAGAAAGAAAATTACCACAATCGCTATTTTGGACAATTTTAAAGATTATAAGCCTGTCTTTTTAATCAACAGGTCGACAAACTGCGGTATGCCTTTTACATTATCTTTTATGATCCAATCATTAAGATCATTAAGGCTTAGAACAATATTCTTTCATGATTTAAAGTGTGAGGGAGAACTTTATGTTCATGAGCAGTTTACGACAACTCATAACGTCCTAGAATGGATTGTTTAATAATACTAATATCAGCAGAAAATTCATAGATGTTACAATATTTTATATCACTTTAGGCAGATGTTTTGCTGATGCATAATGTTAAACTGAACCAAAGCGAAGCCAGTTGAAAATTCTACAATTACATCTTTTATGGTTTTCGACAGAATAGTGGATTGATAAAATTACAATGTTCCTATGGAGCATATAAATGTGAATTGTAGGTTTGATTAACAAGTACTTTGGATTAGAAAGGAGTTAGTGAATTGATGTCTTCCAAAATTTGCTGGTGTATATAGTACAACACTTTTTCATTTCAAATAAAGATATTTTTTTCCGCGCATCGCGCGGGTACTATACTAGTTTCATTCAAAGCATAATGGTTCAGGCGCCTGATTAGTTACTACTATGTTCATTATTCTAAGCTGATCTTCAACACTAAGTTTAGTATATTAAAAATCAAAATTAATTGTGTACATATTTATTTGATCATAGTTAAGTATATTATTGTCTATCGGAAACAACTTCTCCGTCTCGGTGGAAGTATGATCTGTGCACATCTCACCCTTCATAGACCACACTTGTAGAATTATACTAGTAGTTGATTATATTGTGGTTCATGTATTAATGGGATACTACAACAACAACATACTTTATGATTCCATAGTAACTAATTGAATGGATAAATATACAAGGATAACACAACACACAGGGGTCGTTTGGTTGCCTTTGTATAAGAATAATACCCGCACAAAAGACACACAAATTTTATACCATGTTTGATTGGTTTGGAGAAATTTTAATGCATGGTATAAAATTAGTGCAACGTTTGGTTGCGCTTTTGTATATTCCGCATTATTAATACCCGCATTATTAATGCGGGAATCTATGTATTATTTTATGCGGGGTAGAAGGTGGTATTAATAATGTGTGTATTAGCAATGCAGGTATTAAAATTTAAAATGACAAAATTAACCCTCATAAGGATATTTTAAATTATTATTTAAGGAGTAAATAAATATTTTAAATAATAACATTTGTTGTTAATTTGTGATATATTAGTGATTCAACAAATAATCCCTACGTTATGATATATGCATGGCTAGTACCCACATTACTAATACCCAACTAATACCCGCATTATCAATACCCATATTATTAATACACACATTACTAATGCCCACATTACTAATACCCGCATTACTAATACTTATATTGTTAATACCTGCGTAAACTCTATCTCAACCAAACGACCCGTAAATATCGTTGTATAATCAGATATACTATTATATTGTGGTCGATTTTAAATTAAATACATGTTTCCAACTGGTTGAGGTGGTTGTGGACTCAAATATAAAAAAAAACTATCTAAGCTAGTCCGCGGCGGACTAACATAACACATTCAGGCTATCACATCCTTGATTGTGATATCACATGATAGACAAAAAAGTTAGATGTGTCATTTTGATATATATATATCTAACAATAATGTCTTTTGATCAAAGTTGGAGTCACTCCTAATGAACATGAAACAATGTTTTATTAGTTAAAATGTTGGATCACTATGTGCATATTTTTGTATCCTTTCTTGCAATATAGTGTATGTCTGACATATTGATGCTAGATTGTAAGCCGCTCCCTCCTTGTTACGAACACTACGTACAAAGAACACATTCTTCAACTTCTTTTCTACGATTCTTATATTAGTTGATCATTTCATGTGTTCTTTTTGGTAGGATGATAATACATCACAGATCAAAAGTTATGGGTATTATGCAACCCAAGAGATCTCTATGTCTATAATGAATAGACTATAACATTTACGAGACTGTTGGAAGTATAATAAAAATATATATAATTTTATCGTGTAGTGTGCATGTAACATACTATAAATTTAAAACTACTTTTAGAGTCCAAATTGAATGTTGTTGATCTATTCTCGAACATCACTATCTAATCATAGCCACTCTGGGTGTATTAAAATGGTGATAAAGTTGTGGCTCTTTATCTCGTCTTTCTATCATTCTCATATACTATTCAGCAGGCACTAGGCACAAATCATCTACCCCACTATCAACAGCTGGGCCAAGAAAAAGAGGGTAAACTTTTACAACAAATGTCCATCAAGATGTCAATGATTACTACACTCAACAGCAAAAAGGGGTCAGGTGAGTCAAAATTACAAGTAAAATCACATTCTTTGAGTCAAATTATGAGGGCCTCAATGGTCTTTATATAACATAGTGGGAAATAAAAAAGGAAGAAAAGGACAAAAGTAGAACAAAATAAAAAATAAAAACGAATATTCGAGCAACCAATCAAATCTGACCACTTGTATATGTGGCTAAAATAAAGCAGTAATAACAGCAGCAGCTGTTTCTACTAGTTTCTCTTCTCCAAAATTTGTTTAGCCTTTTGGACTAATAATTCATAGCAGCAATGGCGGCGGCTAGAGTGATGGTATCAGCCAGCAACACTGTAACAACTTCACTTTTATCCAAAATCCCATTACGAAGGCCCAATACTTTCAGCCTTTGCTTCAAAAATGGACCAGCCCAAAAGAAGCGTCTTTTCACTTGCACTGCTATTTACAATCCCCAACTTAAAACCAAAGAACAAGGCCTCCCTGAAACCCTAGATTACCGTGTCTTTTTAGAAGATGATTCCGGTAAAAAGGTAAATACTCGTCTCTCTACGAATATTATACATAGATTATACACGTATTATTCATACGTTATACAGTTAAACCTCTCTGTTAAATGAGATCTAAACGTCAAATATCGGTATACATGTGTAACAACACCACTGTCACTATAGAGAGGTTTGACTGTATTAGGTGGACAGCTGTAGAGTGATTGTATTATGTTTATATAATAATGTGCAGGTATCACCGTGGCATGACATACCGTTACAATTGGGAGATGGTATATTCAATTTTGTTGTTGAGATCCCTAAAGAATCAAGTGCCAAAATGGAAGTTGCTACAGATGAGTTACACACTCCAATTAAACAAGACACTAAGAAGGGGAAACTTCGATTCTATCCGTAAGCATATTCGTTCAAATTTCCATGGCATCTGCAACTTATTTTTAGTGCTATTTGTAAGTGACTGTCTTTGTGATCTTTTGTCGGTCAATTGGTTTTTGGTCTTCTGTTACCTAGTGTTTCTTGTGTAAGGTTGATGGACACGCTCCCTCCTTAATCTTCGACTGATAAGACTTGTACCTCGCTGATATTGTATCATAATAGATGCGTAGAGTTGTCTATTTTCTGATGTCTACAGTTTTTTGCTGTTTGATCTAATGTACTTATCGTGTAATTCACAGATATAATATTCACTGGAACTATGGATTGCTTCCTCAAACATGGGAAGATCCTTCTTTAGCAAATTCTGAAGTTGAGGGAGCATTTGGAGATAATGATCCTGGTATGTTTCTGCAGTTTTAAGCAGTTAAACAACTTTCTTCTAGTGTATTTGTTTAAGTAAACAAAGGATAGAAAAAGATGATGTTAGAGATTTTCATAACTTGTTAATTAGTATGATTCTTTTTATCTGTAGTTGATGTTGTTGAGATTGGGGAGAGCCGTGGCAAAATTGGCCAAGTTTTGAAGGTCAAACC
Source organism: Petunia secreta (assembly GCA_029990175.1). Lineage (NCBI taxonomy): Eukaryota > Viridiplantae > Streptophyta > Magnoliopsida > Solanales > Solanaceae > Petunia > Petunia secreta. The sequence goes on along the minus strand of JARKIP010000028.1, from coordinate 4,837,820 downwards.
TTTAGCTGCTCTGGCAATGATTGATGAAGGAGAACTCGACTGGAAAATAGTTGCCATTTCACTGGACGATCCAAGAGCTTCACTTGTTAATGATATTGATGATGTAGAGAAACATTTTCCGGTACGTTTGAAGGGCAATAAAGCTGCTATTTTTATGTTGACTATCCTTTCTCTCCACTACTTAGGCTTTTGCAATATCCTCATTCATCTATATCTCTTTGCGTTGTGTTCACATTTGAAGAAAGCAAACCTGCCCATATAGTAGCTCTTCCTTTAGGTCATTGTGGATTTTATGATGCCTCTAAGTGCAGATCATTCACCTACCTGTTTGACGTAATTGTGTTGTCCCTACTCTCACTTGTTTGACATGTTATTAAATTTTTAATTTTCTTGATTACAGTACTAAAGCATAGCAGCAATTTCCACGTACAGAACAGTTCTCCACTTTAACCTGCCGAATGAAGTTCCTTCATTTCTTGCTATCTAGAAGGATGTAAATGTCTTTGAATGCTAGTACTAGAGAAGCTACCCTGTTTAAAAAACTGGTTTTCTGATTAATGCCCATGCTTGAGCTGGTGTGGGTTGAACCTCTGACCATTTGGTGACCGCATCACATCCTAATCATTTTAGCTTTAGCCTTTTCAATTTAAATCAAACTTTTGTTCATCCTTTTCTATTAGCTGTGCTAGAGAAGCAATACTTAGTTCAAGAATGGCTTTAATGCCATCCAAAAGGCCAGGCTGTCCTGCTGTTTAGAATAGTCATTGCTGCTGCAGGTAGCTAGTGATTTCAGGTTATACCAGGAAAGCTCATTGAATCGAAATAGTGCTTGAGTTTATATTATGCCAGGTCCTTATTAATTTCCTGTTAACTTATCAATATTGATGGATGTGAATTTTTCAGGGCACTCTCACCGCAATCAGGGACTGGTTTAGAGACTACAAGATACCTGATGGAAAACCAGCCAATAGGTTTGGTCTTGGCAACAAGCCAGCAAGCAAGGTAATTGGTTTTATAGAAATTTTTGGTTAAATGTGGTTTCTTTGAAAATCCTTGTCTCTTCCTTCCCCTTAGCCATCGTGAAGCATTACTTGTTCAAATAAAGCTGCAATCTTAAACTTTTGAAAATACATGATCACGACCCTGCTAATGATCTCTTTATGTCGCACTGGCAGGATTATGCGCTTAAGGTTATTATGGAAACCAATGAATCTTGGGCAAAGCTTGTCAAGAGATCTATTCCTGCTGGCGAGCTTTCACTTGTATAGATGCCCATTGATAGAGCTTGAGCAGCTAGTTTTCCTGCTTGTAGCCTAAACTGGACATTGAAAATGTACCCAGTAATCCTTGTACTCTGAGGTGGAAATCAATTCATATTTTTGAGACGGTTTGTGTTTAAAATGTTATTGTTTTTCTATTTTATTATCCATGATTTTCTCAAGACACATCTGCAACTTGAAGCCTCCATATCTAATGATGCATTGAGCTCAATCTGAAGTGATGTAGGGACGGTTTTTGCAAAATTACAGTAGGCTTTCGTCATATTTTTGCACCACATAGACGTAACATGAATAGTGTGGTGTGTGATCAGATAATTGATAAAATTGACAATAAATGATTGAAATGAAAGGGTGTGCCAGCCAAGATAGTACATGATAATGAAACACAAATAACATAGAACAGTTGTGATATTTATGTTGGAGTTGCGCCTAATCAAAACATATCTACAAGATGAATGGGATAGACATGAACATACTAGACCAGGAAATATTAGAAATGTTCATGTGGAGAGAAGTTCTTTAAGAAAACGTACAATCTCCCTAAATCAATATTGTGAACAACAGACAATGGAAGCAAATAATCTATGTAGGCAGTACCAACTAGTTAAAATTAGACTTTTCTTGTTGGTGCACTTGCACTGAGTGATGTTTGCGAGGAGGCTTTATTGTTGTTAAAACTTGTATATTCACGTAGAGATAATTGTGATATTTAAAAAACCTTTTCATTTAGGACCTGAGTAGAACAAAATGGATAAATATTTAACTTTGACATGAACTGTTGCGCTGTGGAAACATGCAAAATGAGAGCTATTTCGAAAAAAAAAGAAGGAAGCGAGAGTATAACCAGAGAAAGATATAAGGTATAACAAAACTTTATGTTGTAACTTCTATTGACACTAATGAATATCAGCAAATTCAAATATTTCTCTTTGTGGAGGAGTGCAAGGTTATTTACAGAAAAAAATAACCCAAGAATTTACAGAGTTTTGGTGGGCAAACTAACCACCACTTGTATTGGTGAGAGGCAGCGGGTACCCAGTGGAACAGTCCCCATTATCGAGGAAAAAAAAAAAAGAACCAAAGAATTTACATTTCGTTTCTGCAACCGAATACTATGATTCAACAGTGACCTGGATAGGTTCGGCACTTTTCTCCTCAAGCAATGGTGTTGAATTTGCTCTCTCAGAAACACTGATCTGATCCTCATCTTCATCAAATCTATCTACGCTATGAAGAAAGATGCCTACATATACAAATACATTAAGAGTGCATCTACAAAACCTGAAACTTTTGCCCATAACATCAAGTAGGACTCTATTTAATTTTGGATTTTGGCATTCAAACAAAGTGTACTGTACCTATAAACCATATTCCAGCGGCTATAAATAGAATAGATGTCAAGATCAAAGCAGTCACCCTCCAATTGTTAATGCGGTCCTGTAAAATGAAAATGTAGAGGATCTTGATCGATGTTTTCAGTATCATAAAATCAACAAACAGTTGTTAAATATAAGTTTTACTGCACCAATAATTGACCTTTTCCACAATTTCATGCTTTGACAAATTATTGGAATGAGAGGAGGTAAGAAAGCATATTTTCACACATATAGGGAAGAAATTTCACCATCAGAAGTCAGAACTATCCTCCAAAAATGATTTGTGTATTCATGTGTCAATTTGCATTGAGTCAAATAATTCACAGCTTAGCTGATTCCAGGTTCGGAAGATCAGCAATTAATGACGCAAAATATGGAGGAGGCTACATGCTAAATATTCTAAGAGTTGCTAAAAGAGCAAACTTAATGAGTTATGATGTGACTGAACAGCATGTGCCCAACCCATTTAGGGTGTCCTAAGCTAAAGAGAAACTTAATGATGTTAAGTTAAGACTGTAACTCCTAAAAGAGGGAAAGATAAGTTGAAAAACAAGTTCAACATTGTCGATGAGCGAGCACAAACCTGGATAACCCCCACTAGAGGAGAGGAAGGCACATCACCAAATATGTGAATCGAAACAGTAGACATTGCCATAGACAATGGTCTCAGACTTGGTTTGACGCAATGGAGACATACATAATTTACAGGGCCCTGCAGTCAGAAGCTCAATTGTAAGATGAAGTAAAGCACTCAGTACGACAGTCAACCCTAAATAGAACTAATCAAGCATCTTAAATCAGTGAATGTTACAGGTAACTAAGTAAAAGCCAATTACTCTTTTGAGAACTTGACGAAAAAAGAAAGTATGGCCACGAGACCTGAATGTTACAGGTAACTAAGTAAAAGCCAATTACTCTTTTGAGAACTTGACGAAAAAAGAAAGTATGGCCACAAGACCAGTCATCCACACAATTTTGGAGTTAATAATTTTTTTTTTCTTTTTTGGGCGTAAAAGAAACTGACATACTTTTATCACAGATCGAAAATAATAATGGATCAAGGAAAATAGGGAAAGAACCATTTTGCAAGGAGCATACCCAAGAGTAATACTCCATATTGAACGTGTGTACAAAGAAGCATTTTTATTAAAAAGTGAACACACAAACAATATAGAATACTAACAGAATTACCTGTGTTGCAAATACAAGCAGTTCTCCTATTGCAAAAAGAGCGATGAAAGCATATACGCTCTTAAAACAAAAGGCAGCAAAGCAAAATATTGCTCCAAGAAATGTTGCCACGGAAAGAAGCTGCAGTACAGAATAGTGACATCATTAGTAGCAGGGTTTAGAAGGATTCAAATGAAAATACTAGAATAGAAGATAGGTGACAAGGTGAGGTTAACATCAAAATTGAACTTTGTAGCTCATCCTTCTAAAACCGAAAATCTTGAGTAAATTAAAAAAAAGGAGAAAGATTTCTGCTGGGACACTATTTATTCCCTGATTGGGAGTCTTGTTTGTGTTACATTTACTGAAGAATGGTCTTTCACATTATACACTGGATTAAATGAAATACATCTCTAGATATTAAACAGTATCTTTGGAATCCAAAGTACCCTTGATTGAAATACCTACCTTAAAGGCATTGGATATTGTGGAATTCATTCGATCCAAAAGAAAGCCTCCAGCCAAGGTTCCCAGTATTCCACATACAACAGTAATACCTCCAAATGTCATGTCTGCATTTTTCTGTAGAGACACCAATTGCAAATCAGCTAACATGAACTTAATGCTTTTCTGGTATTTATGGGTCCACAAAATGCTGAATGGCATAACGGGATTCATGCAAACGACAAAATGTAAGTGGGGGGGGGGGGGGGGGGGGCATGGTCGACTTGACCTCATTTCACTTGCACATAGTAACTTCCAAAATGTGAATCCAAGGACGAATGCCTTGAGAATATTTGTGAGGCAGGAGAGGCTCTGAGGGCTTACCATATGGTATATGTTATAACCAGCCTTTGGTCCCCAGTAGGAATATGCGCCAATTACAAAATTATATGCTATGTATCCTGCAAGAAACAACTCAAGCTGAGAAACAGAGTGCAGAAAACAAGTTAAATGCATAGGACATATCTCTTTATTTTAGGAAAAGAAGGGGCTCAGAAATAAAGCGTCAACATGTTCCAATATCAGCACCCAAGGAAGAGGCAGCATGAAAATTCTGGAGGTAAGACAAGTTAATAAAATACCTAGGACATTGACGACATAAACCTTTTCAAGATGAAGCGCCTTCATATCCTTCAAAAATTTTGTCAACTGATTCGAATTACTAGGCGCACCTTTTAAACTGCAGAAAAGATGAAAATATAATGGACAAGAAAGAGGTCAGTTGAGTGATGCGCAGATAGCAGAAGGCGCATAGCTTATTTTAGTCATTTTTGCAGGGATGGTGATAAATCTTGGCTGTCTTAAGACTATTAATAACATCTGAATAGTTTTCTGAAAGTTCCTAACCCATCCTTGAGATCTTCCTGTGTTGACAGACCATTGCTACAATTTGAAACAGCTGCATTAATGACAAAAGCTGAGGTCAAATTATGATGCCATCAACAAACCACCATGACAGGCGTACACAGAACACCTAAAGGGGGAAAAAACTAAGAACAATGATCAAGCTCACAGATAAACAGTTATCCCCTAAGTTACTCGGACTCTTCAAAATTGCCGTTGTACCCGTGTCGGATAGGATCCGTGTCGGATAGGACACGGGATTCACACCCGATGTGATCAAATAAAAATGGATACTTTGACCAAAATCCAAATAAAATTGAAGATTTTTTTTTTTTGACAAATAGACTCTCAAGATAGACGTTGGAAATGATATAACTTCAAAATTATGCAGAAATTATAGTCTTTTGTCTCTTTTTCATCTTTTGTCGACATTCTCGAATTTCTGATTTTATGTTTTGAGGGTACCTTTTAAGAAGACGACTTAATAGAGAAAAATAGAGATATTGGGGAAGAGGACTTCTCTAGGAAGAATCGAAATTAAGGATTATGACTTTATTTTTAGAATTTTGAAATTTTTTAGACAGATCCCCGCACCCGTATCGGATCCATACCCCCAAATCTCTAAATTTAGATTTTGCCGAATCCGACCTCTAGATCAGTACCCGTATCGGATACCCGTACCGGAGTCCGAGTAACTTAGGTTATCCCTTACTGTTCTACCCCTTTCAAGTATCTTCCTACCTGATTTAAGTGAAAGAAGAGGATAGCATTTTTATTCAATTTCTCCATATAACTGTTGACGAAGCACCTAGACTATTTCCCTATCGCTTTGAATTATACAGAGAGTATTTATCAACTGGATACAAAGGAACAGCAAGCTAGCACACTTATTTACTTTTTGATTATTCTAAACTTTTTAATTGCTACAAAAGATAATTATGGAAAAATTCTAAAGTACAGAGACCTAGAGAAATAGCTCTTCCATTTTACCAATCGAGGATTTCAACTAGGCCTCTAGCTCTATTATCCATTCAGCTATAAACAAGTTAATATTTTCTTTCAAAACAAAGACTCTTCTCAGCACCATTTTCATTCACAAAGTGAGCGGAGTGGAACTTCTAAGCACAGAATCCAGAGAAGGTAGGTCACCATGAGCAAAATGATCAAAGATACGACAAGAATCATGCGCCCCTGTTACCCTAAGTAGTCAAAAGTGTAGTACATGTCTGTGATAATAGGCATTACCTTCTTTTGGGCAAGCAGTCAATGGAGAAGTCAATAGATTTTTTGATCCAGTGTGAGAGAATCCTGTATGAACACTTAGAGAAATATCAGAAAATGCTCAGAGGATAAGACTGAAAGACTAATTTAATATTACCTTTTAATTGCAATGGTTTCGTAAATAAACCAAAAACTGCAAAGGGAAGCATCAGCATTGCCTCTATCCAAAATGCCCAACGCCAGCTAAGATGATTTCCAACCTATCACAATGTGGAGCATTCGTAAACCTTGGTATTCACAATCACATCCACAAGAAAACAATAAACTTTAGCACTGAGGAATGAGCTTACCAGTCCACCATATAAATAGCCAACTGCTATTCCAGTTGGAATACACATGTAAAACATTCCCAGCCATGCTGTTTTCTAAAATAGAAAAGGAAAAGAAAAGAAGAAGAGGATAATTAGCATAGAAAGTATCAAGATGCAAAAGCATCAAGAGGTATACATGGAGAAGCAATAAAGTTCACGAAACAAGCAAAAACAAGTGATCACACAATTTTTTTCAGTTTATTGTCTTTGAAACAAGGTGAACTAGAATGAGTGTTACACTTTTATCTTTCGAAAATTGTGTAAAGCCTAGTCGTGCTTATTTCCCAACAGTCTGACAAGTGACAACAACAAGAACCATGCCTCAATCCTAAGCTATTCAGGCTCGGTTATATGAATCCTCACTGTCTGATTTGCTCTATTTGAATCCATTTCATTCCAATATTCAACATTCAAGTTCTCTAACACTAGAAATCCTAAACAGTCTGAAAGCCAAAGGAAAAATCTCAATACAGTAACTTGATAGGTTCAGTGGGTCAGACAATTCAAAGAAGTTATGATACCTCACAAGTTGCTTTAACACAATAATGATGTAGTTTTATCAAGCCTAATTCAATATTTTAAATTCCTAGGGGAATTGAAATTGCCCCTTCACCAGGAAATCTAGTGATCCAAGATCCATGGACTAGGTAATATGCATGCCTATGGAAATGCATTCCAGAATATGAGAGAGAAAAGTTCACTCACTAAAAGTAATAACATTCCTTATTATCTCAACACCGCAATATAATCATAGTGGTCAATGCCCATTCCAACTATAGTAGCCTTCTTAAAGTGTTTTGCCAAAGCATATGAGTATATGACTACCTAGAATACTGTGTTGATAGCTTAATGGAGCACATAATATTATGAAAAGAAGGCCAGTAGTGTGTTATTTTCACACTGTGGTGTAAACTTAAATTGTTGCAACATGAATGAAATGGAAGCATATGCAGAATAAAAATGCATCATATTAGCAGCAGAAAATAAGAAATGCATCACAACATTCAAATCTAGACAGAATATAATTAGCCTTAATATAGAAGTAAAATAACAGCAGTATAGCATGTGACATCTGAAAGTTAGCAGTCACAAGAATCATAAATGTAAAACCAAACCTGAGAAACAGGGGCATTGTCATCAATAAAAGGAGCAGCAAGGCTTATGAAAGATGCCTCACCAACACCCACCAGCCTGAAAAGAAAGGAAACATATATTAATTTAAACATAGATAAGCTTCCCTCCTCCCACCCCCTCACTGGCCGTAAAAATTGTAAGTAATACAGGACAGCTTGTGAAGAGAAATATAGTCAGACTTACATTCTGCAGCTTGCAAGGAACCAGAAATTAAATGAAAAACCACAACCAACAACAGCCAGCGTCCACACTGTTAGTCCAACTCCAATAAGTCTAAAGGGATTGACACTGCCAAGTAACAAATACACAAGTAAGAAATTTCAACAATTGATTGAACTAAAGGAGTACCACTATTAAGGATTATGCATACAACTCGAGTATTTTTCTTTTCCCTAGTGAACTTCTGATGCTATTCCTAGCAAATTATATGACCACTCTGGGAGGAAACTAAAAAAGGAGAGAGTTTTTACTTCAGCTCTGACAGCATAATAGAAAGAATATCATCTTCACGAATGCCAAAATTAAGAAGTAAAAGGATTCCTATTAGGGTCTACTGTAGTTTGATCTTGAACTAAAATTGTTAGAAAAATGGTCTGCTCTAACTGGATTCATATACTGCAGTAAAGAAATTAAAAGGAAAGAAAATTATAAAAAGCAACTTGGAAGAGCACCAACCCTGTATTAGGGAACTTAACATGATTTTTGTTACATTTACCAAGATATTTTTACCTTTTACCAACAAGCAATTCACAAGAATACAGTGAAAATGTCTTCCACTAGTTGACAACTTACATGTTAAAAATAATCATGTCCGTGAAAAGCTGAATATTATATCAAGACTAGTGGCACCTAGATAACTACTCACTACAAGTTTATCTTCTCCATTCATAAATAGATGAGTGCCCCTCGACTAGACAGTAGCACCAAGGAAGACAAAGAAAGTTTTAATGGTCTCTAACATTAGTGTAAGGAGATGTGCATAAATTAATAGATGGAATGAGGTGATCCATAGTAAACATGTCATATAAAGACAAAGCCCATCTGCTTCAAGTTGCATGCGATAATTTGACTTCACATGATTTATAAGAGAAAAATATTGACCTTGGATAGTTTATTTGAGCATTCTGAAATATGGATTATCCAATGAGACACGGGGGAAACTATGAAAAGTTATAGTGGTTCTCTTTGACAACGATGGTGTCCGGGCCAGCTTACGCGCACCTCGACTAATTCCACCGGATACCTGCTTAGTTATAGTGGTTCTCTAGGTTTGCTTAGTTAATAAGAGTAAAAGCGGGGAAATTTAATTACTTGTATAAAAATTGAAGTACTACAAAATGTTCATTTTAAGGAAATGGACATTAAATCATAAAATATGACATTCAACTTCAAAAGGAAGTGTTATCTTATGATGGTTTATCTCCGGAAAACTCTCTACCTATGGTAAGGGTCAAGTAATTTAAGAAGGATCAGAGTCAAACTTATTGGTAACATGAAGGGAAATCTTTCACTTGTTCCAAACCAAATAAAAATTACTTCAATTGTTAAATGTAATGCGTAATTCTGCCGGACACCAGTAAATAAGCTTCCTGAAGTGAATGTTCGTAATGATGAAATATATCTGCACCTAGATATCAAGCTTGTAATGTAATGGGATTTACCTCTTGGCTAAGGAAGCAAATATTGGAGATGCCACCAGAAGCCCAACCATGAAAGCAGATGATATGACACCATCCTGGAAATTACTCAAATTAAATTGACCCCTGCAAACAGACAGAAACAAGCTCATGATAAGACTAAGCATGCATTATGAGGATATGCAATTAAAAAATAGCTCCATAATTAAAATTGGCAAGGAAAATTCTTCATGTCAACCTACATCATCCAGGAAACAATTGAATTCCCAACAATAAGAATTAGTATGTCAACAACATAAATGACGAACCGAAAAAGAAAAGAAGCAAAATATCAACACATGAGCCTGGAAGAAGACTTAGATAAACATTAAAGACAACATCCTTTTCCTCCTTAATCAATCACTTCAGAGATAAGCAGGACATGGGTGGAAAGATAACAAAGTTTAAAAGCATTCTTACTGAATTCCGCTGCCAGGAGAACATACACCAGCTTCCGTACAAGTTTTGCGGCTGCCATTAACACCATTGCTTGCAATAGTTCCACGATCCACATAATTTAATAAGTTGATCACACAGAATATGGCAAGTAACCTGATAACTCAAAGAAGATACATCAGAACCGAATAGTTTAGATTACTTCAAAAAATAACAATAAGGATAGATAAGTGCAGGATAGCCTAGTGGACTGGACTCTCCACCTTTTACCAAGAATGGGGGTTCGAATCACCAAGGGAGAAAAGTGGGGAAATAGTCACAATTGACTAGGGGTGGGGTATTTGGGGGCGGGGGCTGGGTTTATCATATTAGGAAAAAGAACACAAACGATACAAAATGGATTCTTATCGACACTCCAGCATCAAATAGCCATATAATTTGTGTCCAAAATACAAAAAAAAAAAAAAATGACAACTTTGCAACCATTATGGATGGGGGCTACATTAATTAGCTACCAAATATAACAGAATTTCTAATACCTAAAGTTGAGGAACAAAAACCTTCCAATGCAAAACTCGATAGCTCCATAAAGAAGAAGTAAATAAAGTCAGCTTAAGCTATAAATTTAGCTGAAAAATATGAAAAACAAGAAGAGCTCGAAAAGTTTAAAACATCCTTGAAATTTTGTTTCTTTAAGATCGAAAAACTGAACCAATCAGACAAATCTTTACTTTCAACTGTATTGTTCTTTAACAGACAATGTACCAGAAAAAAAACATAATTAAACCTTATGATTGCAATTCAATGGGAAAAAAAGTATTGAAATTCAAAATTCTTGAGAACCCAACTTGGTGAAAAACACAAGATTCAGTCTTTATACAAGGCAAGTGTATATAAATTCAAGAAAATATACAACATAACCAATGTGATCCCACAAGCAGGGTCTGGTGATAATAGGGTGTACGCAGACCTTACTCATACCTCGTGTAATTTAAGAAAATATACAAAAGATCAGAAAAAAGGGGAGTACCTTTTGGCAGTGAACCAAGAAGGTTGAGGAAGTAATGATGATGGAATTGAAGAAACAGCCATATTTGTATCAATAGGCACATCAAGATTTGAATTTGAATGATTCAAAGGCCTTGACTTTGCCTCTAGTTCTTCTTCTTTTCCCATTTTTTTTTTAATTCAAAACAAGACTAGAATTAAGATATTGCTTTGACTTGAAGTATAGTTGGAAAGAAGCTATGAGTTGTAATGTGTTATCTTGGTTTATTTATTTTTTGTGTTTGGATTCAATAATGGAGTTCAACTTTCTTGCTTTATGGTTGGATTTGTATAAATCTTTTTGTTTGTATGGCTGGTCACTAGATTCACCCTGGATATTCTCTCTACTTATAAGCAGATTCCTATTAATCCAATATTCTCTTTGTTTGGTTTTACTGTAACTATATATATATATATCGTACAAGAACAATCAATTCTAGTACCTAAGTAGTTATGACTTATAATTTCTTTGTTTAGAAGGATAATTCAAGTACATTACGGATAGCATATGTCAACTAATTTAAAATTGAGTGGACTCCTAAATCATTTAGAACTCAGCTATCATGAAATAACCTCCTATTCCTCTTATAGTAAAAATAACCTTATGAATATTTTTAATGATTTCCAATTACACCATTATAGTAATATGTACAGTAAAAAAAAAAACTACTGTTAAAATTTCAAAAAGTATTTAATATGAATAACTTAGTAAATTATAGTATCTTATATTTATGATTAAAATTTGAAGTGAAAAGAGCCCAAACACAATTAAAATGCGATGAAGGAGTTTTTTTTTTCCTCGTATTAAGCGATAAATAAAAGAAAAGAACTAACCTTTCCACAACTACATGTGTATAGTAACTATTGTTGTGCATCTTTTCCGGATCTTAAGTGCAATGGCCATTATTACAAATTGCTTGCATTGTTGCTTAACTAAGGATCATCGAGATTTCAATTGACTTCATTTGGAAGAGTTCATAAAATTATTTGTGTTTCCTTATATGTTTTAATATTTGCCATTTTCTGTATAAAAGAACCAATAATATTAATCAAATTTTATACCCTATAATTAGATTATTTCCAATGGGTTTTTCCTTTGGGTTCCTATTCATCAAATGATAGCCATCCAAGTGGAGGCTTATGATAAATCAAAGTTAAGAGGCCTACCTCAATACTTTTGTCTAAATTTAGAGTGAAGCATAATAATTAGCACTGCACCACGATGAAGCAAAACTACCTCAATAATTTTGTTTGGTGACTTGATATTCATATTTTTCATCTTCATGTTTTGTTGTTTTGCTCTATTTGATTTCTATTCTTTCATTTGTGGTTTCCTCAACTTGTTTGTTTGCTAGTATCTCGTTTAGGGAAAAAGGCACAAATTTGTACTCTTTAACAATTGCGATTTGACTTAAATATACCATATCATAACATATTGGCTCACAAATAATCTAGTCAATATTTTGTTAATTTATAATGTTGTACTAGCGGGTTTTCACCCTAAAAAAAGTTATCCGAATTAACTAATAAGTACTCCCTCCGGTCCATTTTTTTTTATCACTTTTTTTTTTTAAAAGTCAAATAATGTATATTTTGACCAATATTTTGAGATATATTTCTTCACCATATTAATATGACAAGAATTGCAACTTGTAATACTTTTCGTGTAGTTTTTAATATCTAAATTATAATTTTAAAATATTGACTAAATCTAGTTCAATTTAAATCCGAAAATTGGTCAAGTTGATTCTCGAAAAGTGAAAAACATCAAATAAAGTGGACCGGAGGGAGTACGCTAGAAGCCACATCAGATATATCTGATCATTTTCAATTATTTGGAGTATATTTAGACCTTTCAATTGTTCAAGTGTATGTATTGAATTACTACATGAATTTCAATTTAAAACATGTATCATTACATTGAAAATGTCCAAATATACTACACACAATTAAAAAGGTAAACATATATCTTTGCGTGGCTTCCATTTTATCCAAATCGTACCAAAATTTTCACAGTAGAAAACTGTTAAAGACATAATAGGCATAAATGAGCCGATTTTTAATGGTGGTGAGAACAGTTATTGAGCTGAGTGCTGACTGATTAATGGAGTACATATTTAAGCCAAGTTCCTCTGTTGCCCATCTACGTTCCTACACATTCCTTTCTCTTGAATGGATTCTCCATTTTTAGTACAAGCTTCCTCATTTCCTGTGTGTTTATACAGTATTTCTTGTGCACAAATATCCGCATCGGGCTGGTAAGTCTTGCTTTGCAGGGAAATACTTCTTACTTAAAGACAACTTTATTCTTAGAGCTCGAGCTCAAACTGAGATCTCTAGTTAAGGATGGAGAGAAGAGGGTACTTAACTTACCATCCTCACAAGTTTAGTGGTGAATCTTGATATAGATTTTACAAATGAGATATCCTCGCTAAATCATAATGACCTTTGAACTCAGTCTTCTCTGCATTTCCATTGGTAAGACTTTTGGCCCTTATGAGCACTGTTAATAGTTGTTTGCAACCACTCAAATGCAGCACTCTCAAATGAATAAAAGTTGAAAAGGTATTAGAAGGGACTTCATTCATTTTACCAACCGAAAAGACTAGCATAGTTAACAAGTGTTTTGCTTGACATAAGGATTCTGGAATTATGGATGATCTATAATCAGAAACAATTGATGCATGCCGAATGTTTGTTAGATCACTTCTTATATTTCTGCTAGCCAGTATAGTAGCTTCATTTTTGGTAAGATGTCGTGCAAAAGAGTAAAACAAGTCATGCATCTTGTATGTTGTTAAAGCACCATCACAAGATTCATTGAGCTTTACAAAGAAGGACCTCCATAATAACTCATCAAAATACTCTTCTGCAGTGTCCTCGAGTTGCTTGCCTTCTTCATCTGCAAAGACTAAACCATGCGCTATCCACATATTTATTAGATTCTCCTTCTTTATCTCACAATTTTTGGGAAAGGTAGAGCAAAATGAAAAGCAATGTTTTATGTTGGATGGCAAGTGCAGGAAACTAAGCAGTAAAACAGGAGCAATTTGTGTCCTAAAACATCTCAAATCCCAAGTACTGCTGTTTTTCACATGCAACCGCTCCTTTTCCTCTCTTTTGAAGCGCATCATGCTACCAATAATTTTTGCAGCTAAGGGTATACCAACAAATTTCTTGCTGATTTCTTTCCCAATTGACAACAGGTTTCTGTAGTCAGATTCTTTTACATTGTGAAGGGCGTACCTTTTGAACAGAGCCCAAGTATCTTCTTCAGTCAATCTCTTCATTGAGTGTAGCAGATTTGGGGTGTCCATCATGAATGCAACTTTGCCAAACGAGAGGTTATAAGGATCTTGCTTCCATCAATGCCAGCACTAAAGAGGGGCCTCATCATATCCCAGTCTTCCTGATCTTCGTTCCAAACATCATCAAGCACAAGTAGGTATCTTTTCCTGTGCAATATATTCCACAATTGGGACTGCAGTGCATCCAACTCTGATAATTCACATTTCTTTGCGGTTGTGGACTCAATTGCTGCTTTCAAAATGTTTTTCACGTTAAAATCTTTTGACACAAAAACCCAAATTCTCATATCGAAATGTTTCCTCACCTCATCATCATTATAGGCCAGCTGAGCTAGTGTTGTCTTGCCGATGCCTGGGACCCCAACTATTGAAATCACAGGAGGAGTATTCCCTCCTTCAGATGTTGATGATGTTAGCAGCTGCTCAACTATCTTCTTTCTCTCCTCTCCTCTTCCAAAAACTTCAGATGACAAGACAAAAGAACCAGTTTCTCTTCTTTTGGATAGCCTATCACCAACTTTTCTTTCCTTTAGGTTCAACTTCAACCCTTCAGTAGCAGCTTTTTCTAAAGCATCAAGAACATTCCTCATGTTACTTATATTTACTGAATAGGTTGTCACTTCGCTTTTGTGGACAAATTCTTCAAGCAAATCCTCTGCCCTGTAGGCTGCATCTTTAAGCTTAAAGACCCAAATCTACTGTTTGTTGCTCTTCTGCATCTTCAAGAATTGCTTGGACTATAGGTAATACTTCTTTAAGCTTCTTGATTCTGTCCTCCAGCATCCGATACTCTGCAAACTTCTGTACTATTGGACTGGCTAATTTCTCGAAAACAACCTCCAAAAGTGGTGCCAAGACAATATCTGCCATCTTTGAAGCTTAGTGTTTTCTCAGGATTGGAGCTGAGAATGTATGAAAGCATACAGTTGCCAACTATCTACGTTTATTTTTCTAAGTCAAGCTTTAAGTGTCCAAGTCAAGCTAATGGAAGCCTTAAAGTCAATATTGTATAGTCTTTTTCCTATCTTCTTTTAGAACACGTTGCACGTCATATTTGGTTTATCAATAGTACTCTTGAATATTATTCTGGTTTTTTCATTTATATTTGTTGTTTTTATGTTGTCAATTTTGATACTGCATTACCCTTTTTTATATACAATGGAAGATGAATTATAATAAATGAGTGTTAACTTGAATTTGGACAAATTCTACACCATATATTGCGTCTCTCAGACTCTCATAAGTCATAATTGATGAAGCACCAGTTACTTCATACAAGATTAGCCCTCTCTTGGAGAAAAGTAAACATAATAGTTTTAAGTACTTCACTAGCGCCTGCATATTCTGATAGAGATCACAAACAAAATAGCATATGCATTTCGACCAAATACTGTACACGGGCTGTTAAACAACAGGAAGATAAGCTACAAGAAAAATGGGCAAATAAAATCAAAGTTCTGTATTACGTATTATTGTGCATCTAAGTTATATTACAAAATCTAAAAGGAACACTCTGCCAAAGTGGTGCAATAGTAACTTTTTCATATCAGTACTATACAAATTTCATTGATAGTAGTTGACAAAGCATCTTTGTGAAACTTGGGCATTTGAAATCATGAACCGTCTTATACACAGCACAAAAATGAAAACCCCTCATCGAAACTCTGATAGTAACGGGCAGCTGCTAGTCCCCATATAACTCTGGATCTGGATAAGTATGGTGTGGTCATAGCCGCATCTGCATTAAGAATTTGCTGGTTTGAACTTGAGGGATATACTACTATTGTCTATTAACACAATGGTGCTCATTTGTTGGGGTACGAAAACCTTCACCTTTAAAACCATGACCAAGATGTCCCCCACAAGCAGCACAAGTTATCTCAATCCTTATGCCATCAGGGTCAGGTTGAGAAAGCATATTGGAATCAACTCAAATGTTAAGAGTACACCGAAGTAAGAAGAAGTAAAAAATTTCGACAATCAACCTCATAAATCAAGCACTTCGTGGAGTGGGAAAAAGGAGAAGGTCTTGCTTTTCACTTTCTAATGTTAGCAATTCTTGAAGGAAGAAAACAATAGCAAAGCAGTCAGCAAGAGTACTCCACTTGCAATAAAAAAGTTGGGAGTTCGCGTCACCATGGAATCAAACTGAGAGAAAGCATGTGTTGATGGACCTTGAAAATATCCTACCATTAGGTAAGAAGCTCACATTGCAATTTATGGCTTCAGAAAGACCCTCGTAAAAAGCTGGCCAGCCACAGCCAGAGTTGAATTTAGTAATTGACCTGTAGAGGGGGTGCCACAACCTGCACACTGGTAGGTGACTTGTCATACTCCCCTTATCTACTCGCAATGGAAACATCTTCAGTGTTAGAACATAGTGAAATCTTCTAAGGACTTCCATGTATGGAACATTCTAGGATTTTTTTTTTATCAGGAAACGGAATGAACTTTCTTGGATGCTATTGCTAATGGTTATTCAAGTGCAGCCTTGAATGTTCTCTGTATTTGCTATTAAGTGCTTTATATCAGCAACTAGATTATTGCTAGAAATTTGTTAAACGTTGTCTTTCATTCATTTCTTAACTTAAATAATTCAAAGCACATAGTCCGGAACTGTAAGTGCAACACAATCAACTAACTTCACTTTCATACGTAGCAAGCCAAGAGAATATCCAAAAACATATAACTTAATAATGTATATTAAAATTATTCCAGCTCATCTAAACTAAGAAGTTTGAACTTATCCAAAAGTTCAGTAATAATCCGCAGAATTTTTACTGGATATGAGAAGGGGCGTCTTCCCACCTTGGCCAACGTTGGAACAAAGGTAACAGAAGACTTGAAACTGTCCATAAAATCAGTGGGCATGACTTGGATTTTTTTGTATGTTTTTGTCTGAAGATCACACTCGTATAGAACATGGTCTGATAATCCTTTATTTGACATTTCTTCCGCTACAAACAGTAACCTTTTGTTGACAAGCCATATAGGCACACCACGGCCGACAAACGGCCAGGTGCAAAAGTATGCCACAGTGTGAACAACTTTCCAGTTGTTGATTTTAAAATCATAAGCAACAGTGACAAAGGACTTCATCAAGGCATAAACTAGCTGGAGTTGTTCTTCATCCACCCCAAACCATGAATAAACTCCTAATAAAATTTCTTTATCACCCTGATCACGATGAATGGCCTCTAGAGAATTGCTAAGAATTCTAGCATTTTTCTTCTTTGTATCAAAAGCAAGAACTCGTCCATCTTCCATCAGCCAATACAAAGAGTCACGCAAATAAGCAGGTCTACAATTAAATGCAAATTTTAGATTAGTATCTTCTAAGCCTGATGTTGTCAAACGATGGGATACTTGCCATGCACTGTCCTCACTGCTAAACATGTGAAACTGATACCCTTTTGGTTCGCGTAATTCTTGAACCATGACCAAACTGTATCGATCTAAAGTAGGATAGTCGGAGACCAAGCCTGCGCCACGCATCATGATATAGTCTTTAGTATCATAAGGATATGGTATCAACTGTTTTGCACCTGTAACGGGATTGAAAACAAAAAAAGGCGCTGCACTTTTGAACGATGAGAGGAGGAGACCATTGCATGAGTCTAAAAGTCTAACTTCGACATGGAGATCATTAGTAGTTTTAGTATGACTACTGGAGCCGTGGTTTAGAGAAAATTTTGTGAAAAACTTAGAAAAGGGATATGATGAATAAAGAAGCGTAAATTTTGGTGGCCTGGCATGAGATTGATGAACAAATTTTGGGTCAGAAAGTAAGTGGTTGAATTTCTTGTTTAAAGTCTTGCATTGAACTAGATACTTCAGAGGCAAGTAAGAGATAATTTCTGCAACTAAATCTTCATGCATCTGTATATTCATCAATTTCAAATCCCGCATGTTTGCTAGATCTGAATTATTCGTTTAGTATTGTAGTTAGTGGATTTAAAGGCATTCTTAAAACACCAAATCCGTATTCAGTTAGGTTACTAATCCTAGCTGCAATAGGATATGGTAAAAATCATGCTTTTTCCCCCCTTTTTTTAATCCTCTCCCTTCCTTATATATTAGAGGGTGATTTGCACTAACATGACGATTTTGCACTGGTCTTGAATTTGGTAGTTATACAGAAATTGCCATTACCTTTTAATGAAAAAAATTCGGACAGAAATATTCTCCATGTTCATCCTCTCATAGAATCTCCCTTGGGAGATCATCGTTACTTTTACAATGAATCAACGAATACGACTCTTGTGAAACATTCTATTTTGTGCCTCGCACAAGAGACATTAGTTGTTGAGACTTCAATTATTTCTCTTGTGTGAGGCACATAATAGAACTTGTTTCTCAAAAGCCAGTTATAAGAGATTAGCCCTCTCCTAAAAAAATGTAAACATCAGCGTTTATTAGTACTATACACTAGCCACCTACATATTATGATCGAGATCACAAACAAAATAGCATATGCATTTCTCGACCTAATAGTGTAAATGTGATGTTAAATAACACGAAGATTAGCAACAAGAAAAATGGGCAATTAAATCAAAGTTCTCTATTATTCTTGTGCACTGAAGTTACACTACAAAAGTTAACAGTTCGCCAAAGAGGTGCAAGAGTAGTAGTTATAAGTTATAACAACTGCTGTATTAAGAATTTGCTGGTTTGAACTTGAGGGATATACTATTGACACAATGGCGCTCATTTGTTGGGGTACGAAAACCTTCACCTTTAAAAACATGACCAAGATGTCCTCCACAAGCAGCACAAGTTATCTCAATCCTCATGCCATCAGGGTCTGGCTGAAAAAGCATATATTGGAATCAACTCAAATGTTAGAGTACATTAGATTAGACAAGGCTGAAGCAAGAAGTCAAATATTTTGGACAACACGAGAAATCACTGAAGAGAAAGATTAAGCACTTCATGGAGAGGGAAAAAGGAGAAGGTCTTGCTTTGCACTTTCTAATGTTGGCAATTCTTGAAGGAAGAAAAAATAATGGTGGGACAACAGGAAAGCAGTCAGCAAGAATACTCCACTTGCAATCAAAAAGTAGGGAGTTCAAGTCACCATGGAAGCAAACTGAAAAAAAGCTCGTGTTGATGGACCTCGAAAATCTAACACGAGTCCTACCATTAGGCTAGAATAATGAAATAAACTTCTCCATTGGTAAGATAAGAAGCTCACATTGCGATTTATGGCTCCAGGAATACCCTCGTAAAAAGCTGGCCAGCCACAGCCAGAGTTGAATTTAGTAGTGGACCTGTAGAGGGGAGTGCCACAACCTGCACATTGGTAGGTGCCTTCACCAAAAAACTTGTCATACTCCCCTGTCCCTGGATACCTGTCAAGTAATTCTACCATCAATTATTGAGGATATAACCACTTCCAAGGAGATAAATAGAGTATAACCCAAGAATTATTCATACAAATATCTCCAAACCAACATCGATCAACTACTACTACAAAACTAATCGCGGTAAGCTGTATGAATCCTTTATAAACATTTCATTCTCTTCAGATTAAATATAATTAGGGGTTCTTTAGATTTAGAAGTTGTTAACTGTCACAATTATCCTTACATTAACATACAAATATGAAGTCTCTAACCATTATAAATGAACTCCAGGCAAATATAGTTGAGGTACCAACAAAACTAAGTATAGCCAAAATTAGAAAAGAAGTTCATACTCTGTGCCTTTTTGCCTCAAAATGTAGAATTGTTCAGGGGAGAGAATGGCTTGCCACTCCTCCTCTGACTTCTGAAGAGACTCAGGTGGTCCAGCCATGGCTACAATCCTTCCTCTGAATCCTCCCTTACCCTTACAAACCAACACACCGGACCGCGATAGCGAAATGCGCTGCTTTAACGATGAAACGCTCAATTGGTTCTTGGCAAGGCCAGAAATGGGGTTGAAAATTAGAGTTCTTGAAGGAGCAAATGGTGTGATTTTCAGACTACCCATTGAGATAGATAACCTTTAATATTGTTTGGTGTATAGCTAACTCTCAATGACGTTTATTCAGTTCTTTGTGTACTTATGATTCATGATTCTCTAACTGTCACAACCACCAGTTTACAAAATTCAGGCGCTAACGACTTGTACAAGTAGTATTATCTTGTGTATTTTCTGGAACATCCAACCATGTGGCTGAAAACCACTAGTTTGTCGCCAACTCAGCAAAGTAAAATGTTTTGATCAAATGTAACTAATATAACCATTCATAACTATGAAACACGTGAATTTGCAATTTTTATCAAATCTTCTGATTATATTATTGTTGCTCTCAAACGCACACGCAAGTATATGTGGTCGACAAATAATAAAGTGATAAATCGAGTATCGTTCCCACGAGGACTATTGTTACGACCGAATCCTAGCAAACAATTTCCTAAAAACTATTCAGGGATCTTTTTTCAATGATTGAGATTTTTACTAACTAAATGAAATAATTAAAAGCAAGTAACTGAAGTCAAGTAATAGCGCAAATTCTAGGTTATTACTAGGTTATTATCAATAAAAGAGAAATGGTCCAGGGTCAGAGCTACAAACAATCCAGTTGAGTTTTCTAGCTGATTCTACTTCTTGATTTCCTAGATTGCTAACTAACAGGTTAATTATATTCGTGAAAATCTGTCGATTCTTCATGAGTCTATGCAAGCTACTCTAACGCCTATATGTCTATGGAATTAAATCACATGCATGCATTAACGAACTCTGTATTTAGCTAAGCCAAACGAATAGGTATATATCTATCTTACCCGCAAATCGATTCCCGGATGCCCAGGTTCACAATCAAGCCCTATTCTTTCTTATTTGCGTTCACAAGTTCCCTCTGTCGAGTTCAACTTGTAAACCGTAGATAGTGTTCAATTATCAGGCTTCAATAACCAAACAATTAGGCTCAAGAAAGAATAAACTATCTGTAATAGTAAATTAATAGGTAGAAATCAACTTTCAAACATCAACCTTCATGTATTCGCTCTAACCCTAGAACGATATAACTATAGAATTAAAGAGAAGAATAAGAGAAAGAGTGAAAGAACTTGTTTAGAGGACATCTAGGCTCCCTTGCTCTCCTCCACCTCCAAAACTTGCTCCCAAAATCTCGACCTCCTACTCAAAACGAAATTAATGAGGTTTTATAGTGTTTACAAAGTGCTAGGATAAGCTAAACCAAAGCCTAATCTAGTTGGGAAAACATATGTTCCGTCAGCCTCAAAGCTTTCGTGGAAGCCACGCTTCCACTATAGCTTCCAACTCTTCAGGGCTTTCGCTGAAGCCTTGCTCCCAATATAGCTTCCAACTTTTCAGGGCTTTCTTGGAAGCCTTGCTTCCACCTGATGTTTGGCATTTTATGCCTATATTTCCTTAATATTTCCTCACGTTTTAGTACCTTATTCGCTCGTTTTATAGCTTGTGACTATGGTTTTACACTGATTTTATGTCGTGTGTATGTAGGTTGTTATGCAGTGTAATTGAAGCTTTTAAGAGCATGATTGAGCAAGAAAAGATTGGATTTTGATTGAGGATTGGATCGAGCACACGAAGGCACGACACGAGCGAGCAAAAGAGCAAGCGGAACAGAAAAATGCACTGGCGCCACAGGTGGCGCGCCGCGCCAGGCAAAGCGGCCAGCCTGTGGCGCGTTTCCTTGCGCGTCGCAGGTCCAAAGCATGCCAAGTTTGGCGTCCTCTGGTTGTCCTCACGCGATCGGGGGCGCGGGGCGCCCGCTATGGCGCCCCTGGAGCGAATTTTGATGTCCTATTTCGTCTAGGCTTGGGTCTAACTTATTACTAGGCTTTTGTAAACTCTATAAATACTCTTTTACTTAGTTTTTCATAGGAGTTCAGACTTTGGAGCAAATTTGAGAGCTCATAACATCAAGACAAGGGTTTTTCTTCCTTCCATTAATTTATTTCATCATTATTTCATTATTACATCAATTCCTTGTGTTGTTATTATGAGTATGCATAGCTAATCATATCGTTCTAGGGTTAGAGTATTACATGAAAGTTGATGTTTGAAGATTGATTCCCATTAATTGAATCCCATAACGGGTTGCTTATTCTTTCTTGATTTCACTTGTGTAATTGTCAGGGCCCGATTATTACGCATTATCTATGGTTTTTAGATTGAACTCGAAAGAGGGAATTTAATTACGTAATAAGAAAGAATAGGACTAGTTTGTGAACCCGGGCATCGGGGAACCAATTTGTGAGTAGGATAGACATATACTTGCTCGCCTAGTTTAACTAATTACAGAATTCGTTAATGCGTGCACGTGATTCAACCCATAGACATATAGGGATTGGAGTAGCCTGCATAGACCGTGAAGAACTGAAAGGTTTTCACGGGTACATTTAATCTGTTAGTTAGTAACCCGGGATTTAAGAAGTGGAATCAATTGGAAAGCTCAACTGGATTGTTTGTAACTCTGACCCTGGACCGTCTCCTTATTACTGATAACAACCAAGTCTTGCTCCATTGTTTGAATTCACTTTTACCATTTAATTACTGTTCTTTAGTTAATAAACTCCTCACTATTGAAAAAAAGATCCCTGAATAGTTTATATAAATTGTTTGCTAGAACTCAGTCTGCATAGTCCTCGTGGGAACGATACTCATCTTATCACTTTATTACTTGTCGACCACGTATACTTGCGTGTGCGTTTGGGAGCAACACCACCATAGCTTCCAATGTATCCATTAACTCTAATTTGATTGTTCTTGTCTCGAATTCATCCGCACCATTCCGAAAATCACAAATACGATAAGTGAGCACAAGAAACACAATTATCACATATAACGAGCACATAAAGTACCAAAATGTGAGAAAATATTAAGGTAAAATAGGCAAATATTGTCAAACATCAATTATCATTAAGTGTGATTTATATTTTGCATCTATGAAGAGAATTGAAACAAAGACCTCTAATTAGATATTTACATTCCAATACAATCATGAAAGAATGGTTGATACTTGACAAGCAATGCCAATAAGTAAAAGCGTCCGAACTTAAAGATTTCCAAAATTTCTTCATATAAGGATAACAAATAGTTGAAATGTAAGCAGCTAAGTTCTATTTTTTTTTTTTATCTCTAGTTGACTTTGTGCAATAAAATATATAGAAGAAAACCTTAATAATGCAAATAGAACTCTAGTATAATTTTATCTCGAAGAAGTAAAAATGTCTCATATTTTCAAAATTAATGGCGTGCGACTTTGAAATATATCTTGTTGACCGTACTGGTCCAACCAGTTGGTTAGCCATAACAATTACAAGGCCAAATAAGAAAGGAATCAAGAACTAAAACGGATTTGCTAATTCTTTATTCACATTCAAATGTTGCAGGTTTTAACACGTACGTAATAGTTAGATTATCATTTGTCAACAGATTACAGATGCCTCAAGAGTGTTTTATAAAAGTACAAATGAGATAAAAGATAAAAGAAGAAAAATTATGACTTGTAAGTATTGTTGTTTCTCTTTTTGTAGTTGCACCCCGTTAAAGAAATTGAACAACGATTGATCTCATTCTGAAAGTTCAATTTCCTAGTTTAAATAAACAATCTAAAAAGTGGCAAAGGCCATGTCATATTTCAGTGCCAAAGAAAGACGAATCATGGAGAACTTAATAATTGCAAAATTTTTGGCCTTGAATAAACCTGAAAAGATGATAAACACCCATTCGCATTAGTTCATCCAAAGCTCCTTACTCTTATGCACGAATTATTGAATAAGTCATCTTCCTTCCTCAAATATCAACGCAGGGAACCGTGAGCAGAGGACTTCTAGGGTTCAATCTACGGCTGCGTCCCGTGGATGTGAATAATAACTGTTACTAATAATATTTAAAGTCTTAACTTAGTTTATATACTTTGAATTTAATAAGAGTATGGTGTATGGAGTAGTATATTCACCAAATCCAAAATGAAAAGTCAAAAAGAACACACGCCAGAATTAATATAGCACATTCCTAAACAAAGTAGTAGTGGTCGCAGTCCCACGTTTTAGACCATTTCCTAATATACTTTGGTTGAATTTTCCTACTAAAATTGGGAGTGTGGAACCAACGCGTATATGGAAAAATGCAAAACAAATCAAAATAAACCCCACGCTATAAATACGAGTCCTTAAAAGTCAATAATCCTCAACCACTGTTTAACAACAATTCCACAAATCATCATAAGATTCAGTCAAAATTTTACCACCAAATCCCCTTTATACAATTATTTATTTTAACCAATCAACCAATATATTTAAATATTCGTTATTATAAACCAAACCCATCACCAATACCCATTCTTGTTCTCTGTGACCTGCTCCGAATCTCTATACCAAATCTGGGTTTCGGAGCTCCATCGGAATAACCCGTTTTAAATGGCGGTTGCTGGTGGCTTTGCAGCTTCATTAAATTTAAATTATGATAATTACAGTTCTACGTCTTGTTCTTCTTCTTTTGTGGATTGTTTTCATCATCAAGTTAATTTTTCCGGTAATCGTAATAGAATTAAGCCGTTGAGGCTTAGATGTGAGGTTACTGTTAATAATGGTGAAATTAAGGAATCTAAAGCTTCGAGTCTTTCAGCTTTGGAACTTCTCAAAACTTCTGCTGCTGATAGTAAGCCTACTTTCCTTTTATTGTTTTCTTATTTTAAATATGTGTTGATTGAATTTTAATGAGGTGTATATAATCACTAGAATCATTAGCAAATGTGTAAGTTAGGTGGACGTTATAGGTTCGAACCTTGTCGTAGACAAAAACCTGTTATTTAGGTGGAGAAGGGTAGAGGGGCGGGCCCATTGTGTACTGAGTTTCGAACCATATACCATTGTAAACATATAGTCTTAACTCGATGAATTCTACAACAACAACATTCTTAGTGTTATCCCATATGTGGGATCTAGAGAGGACGAGATGTACATCTACCTTGAGAAAGGGCGAGTTTGTTTCAGATAGACCCTCGGCAACTTGATGAATTCTCTGAATACTACACGTGTGAATAGAGTGGAACTAAGGATTCTTAGACCGACCCAAGCTAAATTGATGTTGCATGGTGATGGGAGTTTTTACTTAAAGATGGGTTTAGAAGGTTAGGATTTTAGGCTAAACAGTGTTAACTTTTTTGTTGCCAGGATATACAAAGAGTAGCAGCAGCATCATGGTTATTGGACTTAACATTCACACAGCACCAGTTGAAGTGAGAGAGAAAGTCTCCATTCCAGAAGCACAATGGCCTCAAGCAATTCGTGAACTATGTTCCTTGAATCATATAGAGGAAGCTGCTGTATTGAGTACTTGCAACCGAATTGAAATTTATGTTCTGGCGCTCGCCCAAAATCGTGGAATTAAAGAAGTGACTGAGTGGATGTCTAAGGTAAAAATTTGCCTAAAACATCATTTATCTGCATAATGTTTTTCATTTGCTGATTTACATGCTAAACCCATATGAAAAATTATACTAGCACTACGATTATATAAATGTCTTTGAGAAATGTAAATCCCTATGCTACAGTTCTTACTTTGTCCTATATATTTTTCAAGAAAATCTTTATGACACAAATATCTTTGATTGGCAGTTCAGTGGAGTTCCAGTTACAGAGCTTTGTCAACACCGGTTCCTGCTATACAATCAAGATGCCACAAACCACCTGTTTGAAGTAGCTGCTGGGCTAGATTCCCTTGTCTTGGGAGAAGGTCAAATTCTTGCACAGGTCAAGCAGGTTGTAAAGATTGGGCAGGGGGTGCCTGGTTTTGGTAGGAAAATTAGCGAGCTATTTAAGCATGCAATCACAGCGGGTAAGAGGGTTAGAACTGAGACCAATATTTCCAGCGGATCCGTATCAGTCAGTTCAGCTGCAGTGGAACTTGCTCTGCTGAAACTTCCCGAGCATTATTCTTCTATGGCCCGTATGTTAGTAGTTGGAGCGGGCAAGATGGGAAAGCTTGTGATCAAACATTTGGTTGCTAAAGGGTGTAAAAAAATGGTTGTAGTTAATAGGACGGAGGATAGAGTTGCTGCGATCCGTGAGGAGTTGAAGGATGCTGAAATAATATATAAACCTCTTTCAGAAATGTCTTCATGTGCTGCTCAGGCTGATGTAATATTCACCTGCACTGCTTCAGAAGCACCTCTATTCGTAAAGGAGAGTGTTCAAGCACTCCCTGCTGTGAACTTTGACTGTGGTGGTCGGAGGCTATTTGTCGACATTTCTGTTCCGCGGAATGTGGAGCCTTGCGTCTCAGAACTCGAAGGTGCATGTGTTTACAATGTGGATGATCTTAAAGAGGTTGTGGCAGCTAATAAGGAGGATCGGTTGCGGAAGAAAATGGAAGCTCAGGCCATCATTGGCGAGGAAGTTAAACAATTTGAAGCCCGTAAAGACTCCCTTGAGACGGTTCCAACTATTAAAAAGCTTAGGGCATATGCTGAAAGAATTAGAGCAGCTGAGGTCGACAAGTGTTTGTCCAAGATGGGTGATGATCTCCCCAAAAACAAGAAGAAGGCTATCTATGATCTCAGTCTAGGGATAGTGAACAAGCTGCTACATGGACCAATGCAGCATCTGAAGTGTGATGGAACTGAGAACCGGACGCTGAGTGAGATACTTGAAAATATGCATGCCCTTAACAGAATATTTGGTCTTGATACAGAGATTTCTGTATTGGAAGAGAAGTTACGAGCCAAGATAGAACAAAACCAAAAGCAATCTTCTTGAGATTCCTTAGCCATTTATTAGTAATTATTTTTCCACGGAATACTGTATCTAATTAGAGCATAATTGACCTGATGGCGGAGAGTTAGATTCCCAGGACATGATGAAATTCTTTTAGGCAGTTGGTAGCCATTTTTACAAGAGGGATTCCCTCAGATTGCGAGATAGTCTGTCACAATTGCTGTTGTATTTATACTTATTTTTGTTCCTGAAGAGTATACATCTATTTGTTGAATCCAGCGGAGTAGCCATATATCAAGTTCATAATGATTTTCTCTTCTGCTTTCTGTCTGTTGCTTTCTCAATTGGCTCATTCTTTATTTGAATTTTGATATCTTCCCTTATATTCTCTCATTTGCTCAAGTGAAGATAAACATGTTTAGGTAGTTTCTTCAGCTTGGCTGTATTTTTTATCAATCATGTTTATCAGGATCAGTTATCTGAATCAGTCTCTTTGTTCTAGCTTGGAATCAGATATACTTTGCAAAATTCACATAAACTAGTCATATTTCATTCTCATGTTTCAATATGAAAGAATATTGTTCAACTTCCAGATGGTTTTAATCAACTCAGGTTCCCAACCACACCAACATCATAAACTGTTCTAGCATATTTCAGTTGTTGACATTAATCATAAACGCAAAACAAGATTTTCAATATTTGACTTTATCAATAAGTTACAAATTAGCTAAAAGTAAATATTGAAAACTGAAATCAATACTATTCATTATCAAATCCCATCAATCTTTTAAGACCAGGGAAAAATGCAGAAGAAATGGACTCAGGTGTATTTTCAACCAAGTATTCATCAACCAATTCTTTGACAGACTTAGCAGACAAGGGATGAAAATGGGCAGCCCATTCTACAACAAAATCTTTAACCAAAACCCCTTTATCCTCTTCACTTAACTTCTTCCAGTTCTTCTTCATTTCATCTGATTTCAAGCCCCTGTACTTGCAAAATTCCAAGAACAGAAGTTCTTTGCTTTTCTTGAGTGCTTCTTCCCTTTGTAACATTAGGGTGTTTATCTTTTCAACTTCAGTTGCAAAATCTAAGGCTAGTTCTAAATCACTCATGTCGTTATTGGTGCATGACATTTTCTGAAACTTGGGTGTACTCTTTTTTAGGGTATTCACCCAATTGATTTGGGACTTTTTGGAGTGTGAAGGGAAAGTATTTGTGTAAAGAAGATTAATTCTCAAAGCCATGGAAAAAATGGGATTTTTGGGTTTATGTTTTTGGACTCGAATTTAAAGGGGGTGTTTATTTGTTGAGTTTATGTGATTGTTAGGGGCTTAGGGCTCTTCTCTTGCTGCGCGTCTAGAGTTCGACTTCCCTCACACCCTGCATCAAGGCTTTTTTTTTCTTTTTTTTTTTTGCCTTATTTATTTATTTCATTTCTTAACTTCTACATGTGGAAACTATGTTTCATACGGAATGATAACATTTTTACGGGGGTGATAACTTTTTTGCAAGAAAGACGAGTCTTGGAGCGACCTGTAAAGTTGTTTTCATATAGTCTATCAATCTCGAGCCATGAATATATCTACTGATCTTTGTGTTGAACTTTTCTTTGTATGGACATCAATGTGTAACAACTTGTTTGGATGGTTGTTATATATCAGTTCGAAAAAAATGAAATGACATACAACGATACAATTTATCCAAAGATTTATTAATAATACAGTAAGATACAATACAAAATATATTATGAACTCACCCATCCAATAGAAATTCTGAAATATATATATATATATATATATAAACACTCAACCATCCAATATAAATCTAAAGAATGAACTCATATAATATCACGTAGTAAAAATCTGAAGAATGAATTTGCAATATTATGAAGAAATGTATGTTGCATGGTAGAGTTATATTAGAAAAAATTAGGTAAATTGTAAAACAAGTCGTAATCCAGTTAGCTAGCCTGCATCTAGGCCTCATAGAACTTCGCATGCCTTATTATCTAACTAGAAATTAAGTTGGGCAGGGGTATCTAATGCACATTAGGAATTTTTTGTATTTTTTAGTATTTTTCAAAAATTGAAAATTAGAATAAATAATTTCCGTCAGAAATAATGGCATTTTTTAGCCGAAAGTTATACACAATGACATTTTTTAACCAAAAGTGTAATGACAGTGGCATATTTGAGTCATATTTTTAACGGATGGCATAATTAGACATTTCTCGATAGTTTAGTGGCAATTTTGGCCCTTTGTTGTATTTACAATGTAAGAATCTAGCTCAACCACAATCCTCTATCAAGTTAGTCCAACAACCTATTTAAAAGGGCACTTTTTCTTTTTTTGGTCGGAAAGGAAATTTTTATTTCAATCAAGTAATAACTCATTACATCCTGCTAGTTCTCTTGGACCGGAACTAGTCATCTATTACATTTGCAGTTCTATTCTAATCTAGCATCTACCCTACTAGACAGGAAAACTATTTAACTGTTGTTAACATATGACTCCACTTAAGTACTCTCTGCCCCTTAAGGTGTAGTTGTAAAACTATATCTCTAACTTTATGTACACTATCTTTCTTCTGACCCTGGAATCTTCTTGCATTCCTCTCAGCCCAAATGTGATACACTATAGCAGCAAATAAGAATCTCAGGACCTTAGACTTGACTTTGGTTCTTCTCGTGTTCTGTAACCCCACCTTACTTCTTCTTCCCAGCTTCCCAACCGTTTCTGAATGCCTATCCAGCTCAATATGGTTTTCCAGATGTGAGCAGTGTATGAGCAAGCAAAGTAGAAATGTGATAATGATTTAGTTGAACTAGTAGTACACAGAACAGAGTCATTTGGCAATTGTATGCCAAATCTGCTTAGCCTATCAATTGTTGCAAGCCTGTTTTGAACAGCAAGCCATAGGATGAACTGTTGCCATAGGATTATCCCTCTGCTCAGGACAATGGTTTTCCATTCTACTTTATGGTATTGTGGCATCAAAGCTGAGTAAGCTTCATTAATACTGAATTTCTCATCTTTGCACCAGGTAGACATTGCTTGGCTTGGGTTCTGGAACTGTATCCAATTTCTAGCATCAAATAGTTTCCTAACTAGCCAGCTTGCTTGTTTTGTTGTATCCATATCCTGCAGCTCCCTCATTTTTATGTATACACTGTGGATCCATTGAACCCATAATGTATCTTTTTTTTCTGCTAAAGCCCAAAGGAGTTTACTGATGGCAGCCTTATTCCATCTTGTGAATTCCAGGATGTTCAACCCTCCTACAGCTTTAGGCATGCACAATTGATCCCATGCCACGAAAGCCTTTCTTGATGTTTCATTGCTACCTGTCCACAATAAGGTTCTGCAGACATTGGTCATTATTTGAATGATTTTCTTGGGCAGTAGGAAGACTTGGCTCCAGTAAGTCTGTATCTCAAATAAGACACTCTTAATGAGTTGTAATCTTCTACTATAGGAAAGCAGTTTGACCGACCAACACTTGATCTTTGCAATCATCTTCTCCACCAGTGGCATACATTACTGTATAGTTAACTTTTTGGAGGATAATGGTACTCCTATGTACCTGAAAGCAATCTCTCCCAGTGTGAAATGCATTTTGTCCAGTACTTCCTCCTTGAAAGCTTGACTGACTCCAGCAATATAGATAGAGCTCTTGTCCAGGTTAGCCTGGAGCCCAGAAACTTCAGAAAAGTAAGTGAATGCCTTCATCATCAGCTGAATGGATATCATATCAGCTCTATAACATAGCAATAGATTGTTGGATATTTCTGTCTTGATTTTCAAAATTGTTTTCCACATGTTTTTTCTTGCCGATGGTCTACCGGAACAGCCTCTCCACCTTGGTAATGGTAAAATCTGCGTAGATCTCACCCTCCCCAGACCCAACTAGTGGGATAGACTGGATATGTTGTTGTTGTTGTTGTTGTTGTTGTTGTTGTTGTTGTTGTTAACACATCAATAGATCATCTGCAAAACAGATGTGTGTGAGCTTCATCTTTCTACACCTAGGGTGATGATTGAAGTCAGGATTCTGATTCAGAGTCTTCAATGTTCTATTGAAGTACTTCATCACCAATACAAATAAGTAGGGGGATATGTGATCTCCCTGTCTAAACTCCTTTCTTGCCTGAAATTTTGGTGTGATGCCTCCATTGATCAACAGAAAAAAGGTACTTTTTTATAATACCACAAAGAAAATTAAAATGAAAATATACTATTAGTGTCATTACATCCCTTTCACAAAATATGAAAAATAAGAAAATAGAACGAGAAGAAAGAAATGAAATAAACTTTTGGTCCCTTTATATCTATTTGGAATAGGAATCCTTTTTAATTGGAAAAGTATTTTACAGAAGTCCTTTTTACTATCTGATGTTCATCCCTCCTTCCACTACCGCCTCCCCACCCCTTCCACCACGGATTCATTTTCATTGCCTATCCTCCAAACCGCCACCGTCGTCGTTTTTTTTAAAAGTATAATGTCCATCTTCTGATGTAAATGTCGGCCAAAGTTTCGACGAGGGTTTCTTTATTATGTATCTTCATCTTTTTTACTTTTTTCATAAAAATCCGGTGAGATATACTAGTTTTTTGTTAAAACCTTTTTCTAATGTTTAGATATGATTTTTTTTGGGGTAGAAAATTGTATAAATCTTATATTTTTATTAAGTTTTTGCGTAAAAGCTGTCCAAAACACTGTAATCTGCTATAGCATTCTTCATCGAACTCTAGCCTAAATCACTCGCTTGACGTTAAGTAATCTGACATTTAAAACGTGCTCGATTAATCCATAATTATTTATCTTATCCGTAATTCATTTGTTCGGGATTAGTAAGAATCGACCGTTTGTGATTATATGTTCGTATTATCGTAATTGGTAAACTTATTATTCATCTTCGTTTATTCGATCACATCTGTCCTCGAATCAGACTCGCAACCTTGTGTTATCGAACTCATTATTATCTGTTTCGTCGAATTTATTGTTTATATATTGTCTTCGGTGTATTGCTTGGTAAATCGATCACTTGTCAATGTAAATTGCTTATCAGCCGGTCAAATTAAGATATAAACGGTCGCCTAAGACTCAACTAAATATAAAATAAATTTAATTTAATTGTATTGTCTGAAATCAGTTTTTAGAAAATACAATTATGTTATGTAAGAAAAATATATGGTCTTTCATTTATAAATTCTTTACTTTAAGGTGTTGTTTCTGAAAAAAATCCCATGAAATAAACTTTTTGGTCACCTTACATCAATTTGGAATGGGAATCCTTTTTCATTGGAAAGGTATTGGACTTAGTTGAATAATTATCGACTTTGGTTTTCCTTAACCGAAAGGTAAAAGACTTGTTAATATACTTATAAATACAGGTAAGCAAAGGAGGCAATTAGAGAAATATTTGGAGAAATCTTTACTTTAGAACAAACTTTTAGCACGTTAATCAACTTTTCTTTTGTTGTGCAAAGGGAACACTCTCACATCAGTCCTATACTTTTGTCCAAATCAAGGATTATCAAAGTATTCCGACAATCCCCCCACGTTGTTATTTTCTATTGTTTGCAGGTGATGATGGAATCAGCCAGAACTCAGTAAGTACTGTTAATCACTCTTTGAGTTTGGGTGAGCTTAAAAGTGACTTATAAGCTAATAAATTCGTTAATATATGTTTGGTAGCCTTAAAATTTTTGAACTTAGAAGTCATAAGTTGCTCAAAAGCTATTTTAGATTGTTTCATATAATTTTACCTTTTATAACTCCGCAAGTTTGCAATTTTAACTTGTATTGTTCTCAATAGGTATCCATATGTGACTGGGACATCCGTAGTCGGCATCAAGTACAAGGATGGTATTCTCTTGGCTGCTGACATGGGAGGTTAGCTTCTAAACCATTAATCTCGTCCTAGTCTGTTTATATTTTCGTAAAAGTATAGATTACACGGTTCCATCACCTGCGTAAACACTAAAGGGTTCGAGTATTGAATAATCTTTTGCTACTCCTGAAAGAACTCTCCTTTGACACCTCAATACTATCTGATACATTTTTTATGAAAAGGTTAGGACTTTATTAAAAAGTACCAAGCTGGTACAGAGAGTACATTAGAGAATAGAGATTGAAGGAGTATAAAAGATCTAACAGTGACTACATAGTATCTAAATAATGACTAATACTCGTGGGAGAGAAGTTATTGCAGTGTCACTTATGAATGAAAAGGGTGCTGTCTCAAAGTACTGAGTTTTGGATTGAATAATGGCTGCGAATGTTGCCTCCATAAGCATGTTATTTTGTTGGGAAACTGGACTAGTGCTTTATTAGTGCATGATCTCCATGTTTTCCAAGTTGACCATGTACTTGTTGGCAATAAATACTTTCATGTGCCCCCAAAGGATCAGAAATCCTTTATGCTGTACTAGTTCATCTTAGAACATATGATTATGAGATTGTAAATTGGGAAAGGTTCCTTGGGGTTTTGTAGCGGTTCCATCTCCCCTTTCTTCTTCCAAGCTCTTTATTTTTCCTATATGTTTTTCTCTTGTTTCAGTTAAAAGGTGGCCGTAGACTACTTTAAATGAGTGGCTTTGTCCACTTCTTGACAACAAAATTACTTTCATTCTGTTGTGAAGTGTTTTTGCCAGTTTAAAATTGAGTTTCGCCCTTTCTGCTTCCCTTTAATGATTCTACCGTTAATTTTATTTATATATTTATTGCATTTGGGTAATGATGTAGGATTTTGGAATTTATAGGTATAGGGTTAATTTCATCTACCGTTAATTTTATTTATATATTTATTGCATTTGGGTAATGATGTAGGATTTTGGAATTTATAGGTATAGGGTTAATTTCAACTAATTTGGGATTGTGATATAGTTGATTGACATCGTAACTTGCAGTTAACTCTGCAAAATAGCTACATCTACCACTGTTACTATTGTCAGGAAAAAAAAAATAGCTACATCTAATAGCTATGAGAATATTCGGCACAATGTTTCTTAGCACCTTCTGCTTTGAGGTTCTAAGTTTTCTTACTTCTAACGTTCTACATGTCTCGCCAGAGAAAGATAGTAGATATTTATACATTGAGAATCTAACTGGTTTAGGGTGTGGGATTTGTACCAGAGTACCTAGTTGGTGTGTATAATAGTCATATTTGTGTCCAATATCTAGGAGGAATGCACTGTGTGTTCAAGATCTGTAAATACTTTGTATGTGCTCTGCCATGATTCGTTGTCAACATCATATCATTAACTGTATCCTTTTAACACATTGGAAAAAAACAAGTAACACTAATTTGAGAGAAGCACAGAGATGCCTTCCAAAATCCCAATAATGAAAACTTTTACAAATTTAGAAAATCTAGCGAGCTTGAAAAACTATTTCGTCAAAACCTCCATTAAATTATTGTGTCATTGTGTGAAATAGGGTACAT
This sequence comes from Petunia secreta, assembly GCA_029990175.1. Classification (NCBI taxonomy): domain Eukaryota; kingdom Viridiplantae; phylum Streptophyta; class Magnoliopsida; order Solanales; family Solanaceae; genus Petunia; species Petunia secreta. The sequence continues at coordinate 4,803,350 of JARKIP010000028.1, read as the reverse complement.
ATTTAAAGTAAGAAGGCAAACTATGAGGCCTTTCATGCGTCTTGTCCGTGTAAAACCCTTGGTGAATTCAACAGATTTAGGACCTTAACCAAGTTCTTTATTTCGTGGGTGTTAGCTAATGAAAGGTTATCTGGGAATGAATTTCTTAGCGGGGGTGGCAGTTTACATAGATAGTGGGTGTACTCAGTTTAGGCAATTAGATAACTAAATGTGATCATTGTATTAATGTCATCTAGTTCAGCTGATACATGCTAGAGATTATGTAGTATGTGTTGGTTATGTTGATCATCTTCAGTGTTTTTCACTTACAGGTTCTTATGGTTCAACGATACGTTACAAGAGCGTGGAGCGATTGAAGCCAGTGGGAAAGCATTCCCTTCTCGGTGCAAGTGGTGAAATTAGTGATTTTCAGGAGATAATGCGGTACCTTGATGAGCTTATGTAAGTTTGTCCTACAGAGGATTTACTGCCTGCTATTTTAGCTTATCGTTATTGTTTGTAATGAATTTTGACTTCTGAGGGCAGCAGTTCTGCCCATCTGCGCCTCGTGTAAAATTCTTAGTAACTTCTGGTATTCAATGCTCCATGAATGCAGCTTGCATGACAACATGTGGGATGATGGAAACTCCTTGGGTCCCAAAGAAGTGCACAACTATCTAACACGTATGATGTATAATCGTCGCAACAAGTTCAACCCACTTTGGAATTCACTTGTACTTGGTGGAGTGAAAAATGGACAAAAGTATCTTGGAACGGTAAACACAATTTCTTGCACACTTTTGGATGCTTTGTCAAAATTGATTCCTCAGTGGTAATGCTTCTGTGGGTGTATTTTTTTTAATTTCTTTAGGTTAGTATGATTGGTGTGCATTACGAGGACAATCATGTGGCTACTGGATTTGGAAATCACCTTGCAAGGCCCATTCTCCGTGATGAATGGCATGAAAACTTGAGTTATGAAGAAGGTGTTAAGTTATTGGAGAAATGCATGCGTGTGCTTTTGTATCGAGACAGATCTGCTGTCAACAAGCTTCAGGTACAGTCCTTCTGGCCTTTTGTAGAAAGCCCGTGTTTAGGAACGAAATCAGAATTGCGCTTCTAACCTGCGGACATGTGTTCCCCGAACTTCTTTTTTCAAACCTGCAGTTTATGCATTTCCCGATTTTGTTTCCAGATACTGTAGTTTTAATTGTGGGTCTATAGCTCTGAATATAACGTTTCTGGTTATCCCAACAAGTACCAACCCACCTAGATCATTTGATTCGTTATTTGTACATTATCTATCACTGTTTTCTTTATAAAATAAAATAATCTACCACTTCTAATTCTGTTTTTAATCAATGTAGCTATTCCTCTTTTAGCTGTGCATAATAAGACAGGTTTAGTGTGGTCTACTGGAAGCAGCAGAACTCGCGTTTTTTGCCTCTCGGATACAGCATTCATTATTTCTGAGCTATTTGATCAAACTCATTAGATAGGATTATGAGATTTGTCTGCACCGTTTTTTATTTCATTCCGACATTTCTTGGATTTGCAGATTGCAAAAATCACTGAAGAGGGGGTATCAATTTCTCAGCCGTACTCATTGAAGACTTTCTGGAACTTCTCTGCTTTCCAGAATCCAACAGTTGGTGCCGAGGGTTCATGGTAGTAAGTTAGTAACAGTCTGATGTATAGACAGGCATCATGTTTTGCAGATTTTCATACTTGCTACATCTTCATGGAGTCTATGCTTTGACTGAGCTTATGTAACTGAAATTCTCCATGGTGTGTCTGGGTCTTTCTATGAGGAACAGAGATCGTTATTATATACTATAATAGAAGTGAATTAATTGTTAAAGATCTTCAAGGTTAATGCCTTTAGCCGAGTGTTTATTATATTTGTAATTTATTTTTGGTTTCAGCTGTTTTCAACAATAATCACTATGCTCAAGCATGAACAAGTTGGAGATTGCTATATGAATCCTCACAGATTAATGTACATTTTAAATTCTTCACATGCCAGAACTATGCATACAAATGAATATATAGTGACCATATAAAATCTCTAAAAGGCTATATACTCTTAGAAAGCATAGAATGCACAATAAAAGTTTTATCACGACTCACACCTACACTGAACTAGAGCAATAGGTAATATCTTTACAGATCTTTCTTTTTTCTTTTTCCATTGTGCTCTATTTTTTGCTAAGACTGCATGGATTCCAAGAAATTCTAGGTCCGTAATAGGTCTACACCCGCCATGGTATCACACTTACAAACTGGTGCATCTTCAAATCGAAGCACGACATGACCGAACTATCAAACTTTGTAAAAATTATTCGTAAAACGGGTGTATCACTAATTATGCTAAAAATTAGTACCACAAATAGTAGAAGGGTTATAAAATTTCTTTAACTAGAGAGAAGTTCTCAGTAATTGTAATTGACCTGAATAACTCTCATAAACCACTAAATCTATAAAACATCTATAGAAAGAAATAATGGCAATGTGAATACCTTATAGATGGGATCTACCCATTCTGCTTGAAGAAGTTCCAATGAGTCCTCAATGCCTCGTGCTTTTCTATACACCTATCAAAATATGAATATACCACATAGAACAAACAAGACTACTCCAAAATACATATGAAAACCTCATCTAAACCATTCCAGATCACGCAATAAACCATGTTCCTCCAATGCAAACTGCACTAAGATTGTCTACTACCTAGCTTCTTAGTGACAATACATTTTTTGAGCTAACACTTAATTAGTAGCACTGGCACATTACTCAGACTACAAAGAACCTCAAAAAACCTACCACTATGAGTAGGCTAGCATGTGTATACACTCTATTAAGGTTTCCTACGTAGGAGAATGATACTGGGCAAAGAAGCTAAGCCATGTTCACTATGACTACTCTTTGTCCAGTATCATCTCTCCTGCGTAGCAAACCTATTGATGCTCCTCTCTTTTCATCACTTTTTTTTTTTTTTTTTTTTTTTGAGAAAGTGTAATGTCTTATTTCTTACTTCCATTGAGCAATTTAACGAGGCGGCCAAGTTAATGGTTACTCCATTATTTGCTTTTTCCTGTCTCTTTCTTTGGGTATAGTAATTAAAATGTCTTACATTATTTAGTGCATTAATTCACAGGTAATGAAGGTCACAATAACGACAAATTAATCTTCTGGAATGCAAAAAGAAAGGGACAAACAAATCATATTCATATTTGAAGTGGCTTGGTGTATTTGTTTAGTTCCATCCCATATGCATGTGGCTTGAATTTCAATTTTACTTTAAGTTTGTTTTAATCCAAGGCATGGTGATGTCAGCTCTCGTGCGTCACACTATATAATATATACATTATACTACATAAAGTTTGTTTTCCAAATATGTTTTTAAAAATATTTTTAATCAAGAATTTATCGAAAACAATCTCTCCATTTTTGGTGGGGTAAGATCTGTCTACATTTCATTCTCCTCAAACTTTACTTGTGGAATAAAATTGTATATGTTGTTATTGTTATCATATCGTATATATACAAAAGTTGAGTTAAAAGTTACCAGTTTTGACGAACGCCTAAATCCTAACTACCTCCACCTCTGTACACGGGAAATTTAGATGAAAGCTCTTTTGGTTGTTTGTTTTCATGACTATTAAGTTACTTAATTTATAGGAGTACACAAGTAAAGTATTTTTGCACTATCATAATAGAACGTAGGTTACCTACTATTTAATCTAGGTCACTAATTAATGGTATTATCTAAAATTATTTACATTAACTTGTAGATGATCTCATTTTATAAATATTCTTTTTAATGCAAACTTCTTTTGTCTATTATTATTGTTGCTCCACTTACTAAATTATGGAGTTATTACAATCTTGATTTATTTGAGTTACGCACCATTCTTGATAAATATACATGATCATTTTGTTTTGAAATTTTCCTTCTTAGCATCTTGTTATTATTTTCAAAAGCTATGAGAATTCTTACTTTTGACCTTAAATATGCATATCGCGAGAGGCAAAATTAGAATAACATCTTACTACAACAAAAATTAATGCATGTAAATCTTTTTGGTGCTATATTTGTTATGAACACAAAGCACGAAAATGAGATTAAAATTTTTTGAGGCTAACGTTTGATTCCCCTATCAAATGTTCATCTTTGGCTAAAAAAAGTAGGATTTGAGCAATTTTGCAAGAAATAAAAAAACGTCGGGGGACAAATTGCAGAAATGAGATAATGTAGTGCAAAGGAAAAATGCCTATATATAGAGTGTTGCTAATGCTGATAAGATTACAATTTACATTGAGTAGTTTATTGAGAAGTCTTTTTCTCTCTTCTGTCTTTCGAGACCTAGTAAAAGCTGGACCACCTCTTGTATTTTGTCTTTTCTTTACTTTATATTTTGTTTTATGCAAAACAAATTGGGATTGGGAGGTGTAGCTTTGTCAAGTAGACAAGTTGAAGTATACATGAACATGTTAAATAGGTTAAACATTGGATTAATAGATTTGTGAGGCTACGCTAGAATGTTTGGATTAATAATGAGTCATAACTCAATCCGTTAGACTCAAAAGCTTCTTTCATTTGTTTATTGTAATAAATTTATTTATCCAATCAAAATAATACACTTTATTTTTTTTAGTTTATCATTACTTCAAACAGAAAAACTCCAAAAAAAAAAAAAAAAAGTTTTGATAATTGATATCTTTGTTATGAGTTACTCAATTTGCATGCACGACATGAATTGGACCAAGCTTTTAGCTTTTAGGTGCGCTAACATAAGCTAATTTTGACACGCTAAAGAGGTAATGTATCACTATGATTGATTTTTGAGAAGCAACAATCAACTCTGGTTTCCAACAACATAAACTGTTCTAGCATATTTAATTGCTGAAATTTCAATCATAATTCATAAACGCATACCAATGATTTTCAACATTTGATCATTTTAATAAAGTACATTAAAAATTAACTAAAACTATACAACTATTCATTATCAAATCCCATTAATCTTTTAAGACCAGGGAAAATTGCAGAAGAAATGGAATCATGTGTATTTTCAACCAAGTATTCATCAACCAATTGTTTAACAGACTTAGCAGACAAGGGATGAAACTGAGCAGCCCATTGTACAACAAAATCTTTAACCAAAACCCATTTGTCATCTTCACTTAATCTCTTCCATTTCTTCTTCATTTCCTCTGATTCCAAGCCTTTGTACTTGCAAAACTCCAAGAACAAAAGTTGTTTGCTTTTCTTGAGTGCCTCCCTTTGTAGCATTTGGGGGTGTATTTTTTCAACTTCAGTTGCAAAATCTAAGGCTAGTTCTATATCACTCATGTCCTTGTTGGTGCATGTGAGTTTATGCAACTTGGGTGAATTTTTCTTGAGGGTAATAGTGGAGGGGGCCCAATTGATTTTGGACTTTTTGGATTTTGAAGGGAAAGTATTTGGGTAAAGAAAACTAATTCTCAAAGCCATGGAAAAGAGGAATTTGACTTTATGTTTAAAGGGGGTTTATTTATTGAGTTTATGTGATTGTTAGGGCTCTCGGAGCTCTTAGTTTATATGTTTTTTTTTTCAGTTTTAACTTCTTTGAGAAAATATGTTTCAAAAGGAATGGCACTGTTTTACAGCCACTTGTTTTCTCTGGAGCTTGAACGTGTTAAAAACATGCCAACAACAAATGATAATTGAGCAGAAATTAAAACCATTTTTCAGGAAAAGGAAAAGTTTTTGGTTGGGCAAAGAAGAATTAATGATACATGTTGTTAGATAAAATCGTCTATAGCTTGAACAAAAAAGTTTGCAAGGTTGCCATTTGCTTTTGCATTCCTGACTTCATTTACATCCTACATCCCACACTTGAATAGTACAACAAAGAAGAAAAAATACGTGGTATTGATGATACAAATTCTCCGAAGGTAGGAAAATATTTGATAGGCATAAATAATAGGCCTTTTTGTATCAACTGGTGCCTCCATTTGTCCTCCTCAAGTGTAAGCACCAGAAAACATTCTAACTAAAGTCCCTGAACAAGGCTATATAATCTCAACGGTGAAATCTCCATCCCTACCCCCGCCCTTCCACTAACCATGATATAAAGAATGTATATGAACACAAAACAGTTAACTGGTTCTGCCACCTCCTTCAACGGAGCAAGTTTGTGATGGTTATAATAAGTATGAGCTCACATGTTGATCAATGAGCTCAGCCTCAACTAACAAGTCAAGAAAGCTTTGCAATCGTCTAGATGATCACCCTGTCTCCAAAATGTAATGAGTAATAAGCTGTGCCAGAATATCAACCCATGTATCTGGAACACCAGGAAGGCACCAGTGCATACAGTCCTGACCCCAGACTGCCACTGCATCTTTTTTCCCCAACCAAATTGCAGGATGGGCATCTGCCCTGAACTCACTCAAGTGAGTCAGATCGAGGGTTCTGATACCTGTGCCTTGTAAAACCTCTTCGATCAGATGATTTAGTCGCCTTGCTTCTTTGTTAACCCCATTATATCTGGGATCAAACCACAGGTCAAGCTGTTCAGGTATAAGTAAAATTTTCTTCAGAAAACTTATCACTGCTAACTACTATTAACTTTCTAGCACATAATTAATGCCAATAACTTGTCAAGAAAAGTTTACAGGAAACCTAATTATCTGAAGTAAATACCAAAAAGGAAAAAGCACTTATTAAAGGAGTCAGACTACAAACAGGAATAAGTTCATATTCTGGATAAATTGTCAGACAATAAGCTTTCTTGACGAGCCATATGAGCTTAGGAGGCAACTTCTCTCTGAATGCTAACTATTAAACAAATCATCTATATCTATAAACTTCCCATGCATTAGACTGGATCCCAAGCAATTCAATTCTCACGAGTTTTATTTTTGGGCATCATAAATTGCAGTTTCCCAGTGATAATTTTGATAAAGCACCATTACCTAATTTTTGATAAAGCACCATTACCAAATTAGAACTGGTTTTTCAACCTGGTACTTCTAGAAAGAAAATTAGGGATCAAATCCCCCTGTCCCTGATTCTTAGCATTAGCACAATGAAATAGTGTCGCTAAAGTTGAAAACTTTTGTAAAAGTAAAATTTCTGCACTCTCATATGCTGGGTGGTAATATGAACTTTAACAATACACACACACTTACATACCTGAAGTTCATCAAGGGGTTCGTCAAATGTGCAACTACCATTTTGATTCCAGTCACCCCCGTGAAAGTGCCTTGGTGATTGTAAGCGCCAAAACTTAAGTGTTTTCTCTGGTAATTCTTTTTCTATGTAGGCAATCATATTCTCGAGAACAGTTTTTAGTCCATCAAAGATCTCCAAGGGAGGTTGAACCGGTTGCCCAGCCTTATAGAAAACAAGAGGTGTCTCTTTAGGGAATTTGTCAAAGCCCCACCTGGAAAGTATTGACAAACATTAATACCGAAAAAGTCAGAGATAATATGTTCTTCTTTGCAATAATGGTGTGCACCTTGACTTTTCCACCTGAGTACCTGCTACCTCACCAGCACCAATTAGAGGAAATATGTTCTTAATTACTAAATTTGGTTTTAAAAAAAAATGATAAGGTAAAAACTAGATTTGGTAAAATTATTTGAAATGCCATGCAGGAATACAAATACAAAGAACCGAATATGATTCTCCCTCCCCCCAACCACCCGGAGTCTCCTCCCCTCTTCCCCCAACAACAAAAAGAAAAAGTAAAGAATCCTAAATAGAATATTCTGGAGCTAGATGTGGACCAATATGTGTCTGCATAATGAAAACCATCATATAGTAGGCTTTTAGACATGTCAGCTAATGAGCTAAAACAACAGAGGGGCAGAGATTACCAATGACCAGTGTTGAAGACTAGAACATCGTAAAAGTCACCAATATGAGCCCAATCATCTGCTGGAATGTCAACATCTACTCGATATCTTCCTTTCAATCCATCTAGGTCGGACATGCCTTGCTGCTTTGGCTGCCACCTTATTTAACCAGTAATGAGCAGTAAGGTTACGATCGAAGAAAATTCAATCCATACCTCAGAGCAATATCCAACTTTTGGCAACATTCAAGAATAAAGACAATCTATTAAATTGGAAATGGTACAAAAATACTCTTTTCACTTTTGCTAGCATAGCGAAACATACAGGAGGGGAAGAAAGGTTCAAGAAGAATTACTGCATTTTTAAGTCAAATGTACTATCTTACTGTTATCAACCATTTCATTTCTTTACTCTTGTAGCCAAATGACTCTAAAGGCTTGTTTTAACTTTGCAATCGATTTTGGAAGGACCCCTTTGAATTTGGTTGTTGAAAAACAGTTGTGCATGCTATTTGAATTTCATCCGGGAAAGAGTTAATTCTCAAAACTAGATGTACACTCAAATCTTGTTGATTTTCGAAGTCTATGAATAAGGGGAATAACAAGTATGCTCCATCATTCACGGCACAAGACACGATTCTCTAGTTTCTAACATTGATAATTAACTATGATTCAGTGCATACTCTATAGTAATTTAGTAAGAAATTGTCAGTTAACAAGACAATGGAACAAAAGCCTAATCTTTGCATTTGCGACTAAATTCTATCGTATGTGCGTGTGCATTGATCAAGTAAACACTTGCAAAATACCAACAGGCCAAGCAATACAATGCAAATTCAAAACAAGGTGAAAGAACAAAAAAACAATGTGGTCACTCATATTTGTGTTGATAATACAACTAATAATGTCCAAAAATTAAACTCCGAACACAATTACTAGCATTTGAGGTTGCTATCCTAAAACTCAGAACTCATAAAAATTAAATCTTGAATCCGCCTCTATATACAACAACAGGGAAAGCACTATAGTGCAACATCAAACAAGGTAAAACAACAGCACAATATGCTCACTCACTCGTATTTCGCGAGCAAAACAGCGCGATGATAACCCACAGTAACATTAAACTTAGGAAAATAAGCTCCTCTCCAAGCACCTTTTCTTTTCCATTTCTTAGCACCTTGATCAGCCACTCTAAGTATACACAAAAAAGAAACCAACAAATTCTCATTCAATGAATCTCCAACAAACCCAACATTCTTATTCCTCATTAAACTCAAGAACCCAATTGGATCAATCCGGGTCAAATCACACTTTTCGGGTACCCATTTCCAAGAATTGATCCGACCCATGTTTTCCCTTTGGTTTCTAAGACAATTCCATGCGTTCCTATGAAACGGGCAAGATTCATCGTAAATGGGTTTTCGGGTCGGATCACTGACCCACTTGCCTTTAAAGAGATTACAAGAAGTGGGTAATTTGGGTTTTGGAGAAGAGGAGGGGGTGTAAAGAGGAAGAGATAAAGAGTAGAGAAAAATGAGTAGAAATGTTGGTAGGAAAAGCCATGAGAAAAGCTTTGGAGTTAGCTTTGAAGAAGCCATTGTTAAAACATTTCTAGTGTTGTAATATTGTCATGACTGAAATTGAAGATCTGCTATGTAGGCAGGTATTTGATTGATCAAATACTAGTAATAGCCAACTTGAAAAAAATAATATTAAGTTATAATGCTTCTCAAAATGGTCATTTGTGGAGATTTAGCTCCCGTTTGGACATAGTTTTTGGAGGGATTTTTTGGAAGTTTTTGCGCTAAAAAGTATTTGTTTATGCTTTTTGAGCAAAACTTGTCCCAAAAACTCTCAAAAACTGGTATTGAGCTGTTTTTGGGCCAAAAAACGGAGTAACATTTACCCATCAAATTTCATTTTTCATAAGAGCTCAAAGGCTCTTTTGAGCCAAAAAAAATTGTTCTCAAAAAGTATGTCCAAACACTTTTTCATTTTCATATCAAACTTCACCTAAAAAGTGTTTCCCAAAAAATATTTGAGAATCTATGTCCAAACGCTAACTTAAAGTCGGTTTGGATTTGCTGATCTAAAGGTGCTGATGGATAATTTTAAATGTTTCAGTTGATTTTATAAATAATCAATTATGTATTTGGATAAAAGTGTTAAAATCAATAATAAATATACGTATTTGAATAAAAATATAAAAATCGATAATAAACATTTTATGCTTTCGGTACAAAAGTGTCATAGACACACATTTTATTACAGAAAAATATAAATTTAAAATATCTTTAGATTAAATGGGGAAAATGACGAAAATGGAATGGGAGGGAGTTGAGTATGTTTTCAGAAGGATATTTCGTGGACTACAAAATATTTTTAGGTTAATATAATAAAATTTTGTGTCGAACAAAAAGAACCTATAAGCTTTTAAAAAAGGGACACTTACAAAAATACCCATAAAATCTAAAATAATTACAGTCACTACCCACTACTTTCAAATATTATCCGACCTACCCACTAAATTATTTACCCACTCTACCCATCCAGACTTGTATACCATAGTTTATGCAGTATACCTTAAAGGTATATATCTATAAGGCATAACAAAGGTATACAATAATAAATGGGTAGGTTGGGTAAATACTTTTAGTTTTATGGTTAATATAATTTGTAATGGGTATGACTTGTAAATACTTTAAATTTTATGGGTATAGAGTGTAAAAATCCTTTAAAAAGAAGGTTAGAAATGACTAACTTATGGCTCATTTTTTGCCTATAAGCATTTGACTTATAAATACTTTCGATACTTGCTAGACATGCACAGACGTAGATACGCCAAAAATAACTTATAAGAGCTAATGTGACCAGCTTATGAGTTTAACCAAATACCTTCTAAATTATTAACTATGAACTAGCCACGAGACCGATTGAAATTAGTTAAAAAATTATTCACATCGGATATATGTCACTTCATTTAACTACAATTATTAATACTTAATCATAATTAACTACCATATACTTTGCACATGATCTTAATTAATAATACAAAAATATTTAATAGTCATTCTAGCTATTCCTCATCATCTTCTAAATGCTACGACAATCTAAAAGTTCTGTGCCACACCTCAAAGGCTGCCCTTCACGAGCTTAGAAAAAAATACTTCTACAGCAATTTCATTAACAACATAAGCATTATAATCTTAACAAAATAAAAAATCACAAAATTCATTTGGCTTTGAAAAGTTACATTGTCACTAATCAGGAAAAGATTCTCAAACTTAATTTGGAAAGAAAATTTCAACATTTGTTTCATTATGCTAATAGCTCTTCCGTTACAACAACATACCCAGTCTATCCCACAAATGGGGTCTGGGGAGGGTGAGATGTACGCAAACTCTACCTCCACCAAGGTGGAGAGGCTGTTTCGGAAAGACCCTCGGCTAAAGAAACGTTGTGCAAACACGTTAGAACTCCGCGGCAAAGATAAGAACTAATGTATATAGAAAATAACCAGATAATAGAAGTAGAAATAAAAGCGACAATTAAGATGAAAATAGCTTAAATAAGCATCATACTACAACTAAAAAGATAGAAGGCACCTTATCATTACCTACCCTTCTACCCTAATCCTCGACTTACACGCTTTCATATCTAGGGTCATGTCCTCGGTAATCTGAATCTGAGCCATGTCTTGTCTAATCACCTCTGCCAAGTCTTCTTCGGTCTACATCTACCTCTCGGTAGACCCAACACTGACAACCTCTCACACCTCCTTACCGGCGCATCCACACTCCTCCTTTTCACATGCCCAAACCAGCGCAACCTTGCTTCCCGCATCTTCTCCGCCACTGGCGCGACGCCCACCTTGTCTCGAATGACTTCATTCCTAATTTTATGCAACCTAGTATGCCCACACATCCACCTAAGCATCCTCATTTCTGCCACGCTCAACTTCTGAATGTGTGAGTTCTTGACTGGCCAGCACTCTGCCCCATACAGCATAGTTGGTCTAACAACCACACTGTAGAATTTGCCTTTAAGCCTAGGTGGCACTCTCTTATCACATAGAACACCAGAAGCAAGCCTCCACTTCATCCAACCTATATCTATACGGTGAGTGACATCATCATCAATTTCTCTATTACCTTGGAGAATTGAGCCAAGATATTTGAAGCTTCCCTTCTTGGGAATGACTTGAGAATCCAACCTCACTTTCATATCTGATTCATCAATTGCGGAACTAAACTTGCATTCCATGTATTCAGTTTTAGTCCTGCTTAGTCTGAAGCCTTTAGACTCTAAAGTCTGCCTCCACTCCTCCAGCTTCTCATTGACACCTCTGCGTGTCTTATCCACTAAAACTATATCATCTGCAATGCTAATAGCTCTTCCGTTGAACTCTCCAATAATGTTGTAGGAGTAGCTTCCAAAGTACCCTTTTAATTTAAAGTTGAGAAATAAAATAGCGAAGAATTCAAGAAGCAGCAAAAGATGCTAAATGTGTGACGACAACCCTAAGTGCATTTCTACTGTTAGTTACTTTTAGTTAATGACTCTATTACCTTTTTATTTATTTTTTTAATTCAGGAAAAAAAATATATGGTTTATCTTCCTATAATTAACTTAATCTAGTTGAGTGTAAACACCTGTTGTAAGTAAATTTTTACCTTATGACAATCACATCAATTTATGTCAGTTAATCATAATTAATTTTATTCGGGAGTTTCCATATACATGCATCTTAATTTTTCATTTTAATTTAGAGGTCGATCTAGATAAGCCACTTGATTCATCAAAAGATAATGGACTCATAGTTGAGATTTGTTTTCTAGTTGAGATTTTGTATGACTAAGAAAATAATTTTCCTTATATATATTCGTTTACTTGTTCTCTTTTCCCTTTGTCACCTATAATAGAAATCACATGTTGAGAAGTGTCATCAGAATATAATCAAGATAATCCCTTATAATCTAAATTGTGACATCCTCTGTGAAATGAGTGATACGTTTATTTTATTTTTTAATTTCAGGAGATAACTTTGTAAAGTAATTTTTTCATCTTGATATCATTTGAGTATGAGACTTGTAATTTTGTAGTTAGGTGATCGTTTTTAGCTTAACATCATAGTAGTACTATTTGTTTCTTTTGGAGGGGTTTGGGGGGGTTGGGAATCCACCTCTGAAAATAATAAAATCTGACTGATTCTAAATCATATATCTACCACTAACACAAAGCCCAATTAAATCGAAAAAATATAAGCGATAGTTGCAACAAGATCCCAAAGAATTGACCTTTAAGTAGAAATCTAGTTGTAGATGAGGTTCGTCATTTCCTTTGGAGTTTGACAGTGAAATTATTTCTTCATGCGACATCATCTATAGTTTTAGTGTCTTCTAATTTACTTCCTACACTATCAAATGAAACTTATGTTATTGTAAATAGCTACTCCATTTGCTATTGCATATCAATTGAACCTAGTCGTATTACTAAACGCTGTACGTTATTTATGGAGGAGTTAAAAATCTTTTAAATTTACTAAAATCTTTTAAATTATTTTCTTCAACCAATTTAGATCGATAATTTTTTGTGAACTCAAGACGCTCTTCACCTACCAGTTGAACGCACTACTGAAATGTCCTTGCCTTCAATCTATAATGTACTCATGGAAGGATGAGTCTTTTTTTTTATTATTCATGCATACCTCATGCATGTACCATTTGGTAAAGCTTGAAGAAAAATATGTTCGGTAATTTTTTAAGTCATTGTCATATTTTATAAGTAAAATTCTTTAGAGATTAAGTTTTATACACTGATAATATAGTTTTTTTTTTTTTACCTTATCAAGTCAATTAGAAGGTATTGGAGGTAAAAATCATACTAATATGTTTAACATAGGAAATTAAGACGAGTAACTTTCTATACACTTAGGGTCATTCGGTTGAATTTTTTTTACGCAGGTATTAGCAATTAATGTGGGTATTAGTAATTTGGGTATTAGTAATATGGATACCAGCTATGCATGTGCTATAACGTAAGGATTATTTCTTGAATCACTAATATATTACATATTAACATACAATATTATTATTTAAAATATTTGATTACTTCTTAAATAAAATTTAAAAATATCCTTATTATTATGAGGGTTAATTTTATCAATTTATGTTTTAATACCTACATTGCTAATACCCACATTATTTATTCCACCTTCTATCCTACATAAAATAATGCATAGATTCCCGCATAACTTATGCGGGTATTAGCTATGCGCAATATACAAAAGTGCAACCAAACCTTACACTAATTTTATGCCAACATTAAAATTCCACATAAGACAACCGAACATGGTATTACTAGTGTGTTTTCCAATGCAGGTATTAATTTGTCAATGTAGTACACCGAACGACCGCTTAGCGATTTTGAATGTACTAGAAAGTGAAAAATATCATGCATTGTCATGGATATAACTAAATCCAACTATTAACTTTTTAAAGTAGTGTTTAACATGCACAAAAGGTTTGATTTCCACATAGATCATATACTTTGAGTTACACGTCCGCACTTTCGTATACTAGCTGCATCATGACTCCTTACTCTAAGTTATGGATTAAATGGAAAATATTAAGTTACAATCCAGTATTGATAACAAATACTGTAATAATAGGCAAAAGAAACAGAAAAAGCAAATATGTATAAACAACTAAATAAGAGGGACATACAATTGATATTTCAGCCAAGAAAATCGATGACAAGAATGAAGTACATGAAATCCAATATGGCGAATACCTTGTCGCTGATGTGGCGATGGTGAATACATTGGAGGAGGACGTGATAGAGTGGATATAGAAGACCTTCGATATTCATAAGTTACAAATACAATAATTACTATGCCTATGCCTACAAAGGCATGACCATGGATAAAATAACTTAAGGGAAGTTTTGCAATTATCATGTAATAATGTTTGTACCCTTGTAGCTGCAAAGCATAATATTAATAATCTTTCTACTTCAGAGATTGATATATACAACAACAAGAACAATAAGAACAACAAGAACAAGAACAACAACAACAACAACAACAACAACAACAACAACAACAACAACAAAATACCCATAATCCCACAAGTAGTGTCTGGGGAGAGTGAGATGTACGCAGACCTTACCCCAACAAGGTGGAGAGACTGTTTCTGATAGACCCTCGACAAGAGATTGATATATGAAGAATGAATAAGTAATGTTTGTTATACAAAGATGTGATAATATATATTTGAACTATTTATTTCTAGGTACTCTCAAATTAGATAGAATTGAAAATGTAAGGATAAAAAAATTAAATATTAAATCGACAGACTTGAAATAGCCATTTGAAATTTGCCATGCTTGGCACATTTAATATTAGAAAAACTCTTCAAATAGAATTATGGTATACTTTCACTTGAATATCTAGATCACAATTACTTGAAAATGAAATGGATGAATAAAATTAAGTTCTCAAATATTAGTATAAACAAATACATGACCATCCATACATAGGAGGTCAATGGTGACTTCTGTATGCGTTTATTTATACGTACCCGAATATATAAGTATTACGCATAAGACCACATAATATTGCAACATGCATGAGTCGCCATATTTCTATGCCAATTAATGTTGCATCAATATTTCAGATACTTTATTTCAAGCCAAATCTCCAGCTCCTTCTCATAGCAATTCTTAACTAGCCACACCACTAAAATCGGTTCCTCGCAATTCTGCGGCAGCTTCATGTCTCACTGTACCTCAAAAATTAGTACCTCCTACAACTCGTCCTCCTGGAAGTCCTACTGCGGCTCCAAACCTAGCTCCACTTTGTCCAACTCGGCCTCCTGGAAATCTTACTCCGGCTCCAAGCCTAGCTGCACCTTCTCCAACTTTTCCTCCGGGCAATCCTACCCCAGCTCCAGGCCTCGCTCCACCTCCAAGCCCAGTACCTTCTCCTACTCGTCCTCCAGGAAATCCTATTCCGGATCCAAGCCTAGCTCCACCTCTTCCAACTCGACCTCCTGGAAATCCTACACCGGCACAAGGCTTAGCTCCACCTTCAAGCACATCACCTTTTCCCACTTGACCTCCTGATAATCCTCCAATTGCTCCTGGAAAAGCTCCACCTCTAAGCCCAGCTCCTCCTCCTGGCAATCCTCCTCCAACTTTTCCTCCTGGCAATCCTATCCCAGCTCCAGGCCTCGCTCCACCTCCAAGACCAGCACCTCCTCCTAGAACTCCTGCTCCGGCTCCAGGCTTAGCTCCACCTCCAAGCCCAGCACCTCCTCCTACTCGTCCTTCAGGAAATCCTATTCTGGCACCAGGCCTAGCTCCACCTCCTCCAACTCGACCTCCTGGAAATCCTACTCCGCCACCAGGCTTAGCTCCACCTCCAAGCGCAGCACCTTTTCCAACTTGACCTCCTGATAATCCTCCAATTGCTCCTGGCAAAGCTCCACCTCTAAGCCCAGCTCCTCCTCCTGGCAATCCTCCTCCAACTTTTCCTCCTGGAAATCCTACCCCACCTCCAGGCCTCGCTCCACCTCCAAGACCAGCACCTCCTCCTAGAACTCCTGCTCCGGCTCCAGGCTTAGCTGTTGACACCCAATTTTGTCCCGGATTTTAATTAAAAGTATAATAATTTTTAAAATTAAGTTTAATTTTGAAAATTGCAAGTAAATAGCTAATTTTAAATGAAAATGGCCAAAATTGCAAGTTATCCCTTCATTGGCAGCATACTGTATAATTATCTGTTTAATTTAATTAAAGGGCTAAATCCATTTTTAAATTTTATATTAGGATCATTTCTAAAAAGCCCATATCACATTAACCCCACACCCATTTATTCATTCTTCCTTTTATCCAAAACCCCTCACTATAAAATCTAAAACCCTAGCCCACACTATGAGGGATCATCTTCATGAAGAGAAAAAATGAGATCTCTCTCACACCTATTTTTCTTTTAAGCTATCAGCCCCTCATAACCCCTCTCCTCCTAAAACACCATGATATGCACAAAACCTACACCCACTATTATGAAAGATCCCCAACACCCTTATCTTTTACTCCCACATTAACATATATTGACACACACACACCTTCATCGGAACAGAAAAAGGGAGAACAAGGGAGATCGGGTTTAGACGATGTGCTCAATGGCCAAACCACCACTATCATCGACATCGACGGTGGAGTTTTAGCCGGAGACCCTGTTTTCTCTCTTTGTCTTGTTTGAGCGAATTCTAAATTAAAAAAGGCATTTGTCGATGTTTTCCGGCGATTGGAAATCATCCCGTTGCCGGTGCTGTATTTTCCTATTCTGACTTGGTTTGTTGTCTGAGATTTATTTTTAAGGGAAAGAAATGAGAATGAAGGTGGGGTAGCAGTGACGCCGTGACCTTCGCCGGATTTACGCCGGGAAATCTCACCGGCAGTCGCTCCTCCGTCTTCTCCTTTCTTTTGTCGATCTGCTCGCGAGACCCACTGTTTGTTCTCATTGTTGCTGCGAGTTTCTCGTCGTTCTCGCCACTGTCACCCCCATCGGAAAACTCCATGCCGTTTTTGAACCTTGATTCCTTCACTTGTTACCGGATCTAAATCGAAGCATGTGGGGTCGTAGCGACGCCGCTACTCGCTGGCGTTGCTCCTCCTTCTCCGACGTCTTTTCCGGTTAAGTTCGTGAAGTGGGTTTCAAATGTTTACATTCGTTGGCTGTTATAATCACTGCTTTGGCCGGAAAAACAGAGTTTTGTCACTTGTTTCCGCTTTACCGTTGACCCACTTGTTGCTCTGACTCTGTCGGCTTTGATTATGCAGTTTTGCCCGTTATTTGGCCAAGTTTCTGTGATTCTGTGTTGTGTTTGCAAGCTTACGATGGGCTTTCTAATTATTGTGAAAGATGTTGCACCGGATGTTTGCTTTGGTCCTTTGCTACTGGGTCACTGGCTGAGTTTGTTCTTGCTGCCTCGTTGGAAATTTGATTAGATCTTTGGCCGGTGTTGGTTTGTTCATGGTGTAGTGGTTGATACAGCTAGACTTTTACTGTGCTGTTGTATTTACTGCTTATTCTATTGTGTTTGCTCTGATGTTTGGTATTAATTCAGCCCATGATTTGCTTTGAAATTTGGTGTTGATCTAGCTTCTGGTTTGAACAAAAGTTTATAGTGATGATGAATTTTGGGCACAACTATAGACTGACTCGAACAGGACACCATACTTTAAGCCTATGAAATAACTAATTTTTGAGGCCATGGACTGATTTGAACTCGATACTACACCCCGGCCAATGAAAAAATACGTATACACGTATTGAGGCCTACACAAGGAATTGACGGATAATGAATTGACGGATTTTGAACACGACACTACCCTTGATCCGTCCCGTTCCCGTGTCCCTAAAGCAAAAGGCGATGATGAATGCATTTTAACGCTAAGCAAGTTGAATAGAGTAGTGGGTTTGGTGCTTTGGCACGGCAACACGGCCCGGGCTCCGTGTTTGCAACCGTACCAAATCCCGAGCCTCTATTCGACGCGCCATGCAAACCTGAGCCTAAATTTTGCAAAAAACAAACCCCCTTATTATTATTATTATTCTATTATTATTATTATTATTATTATTATTATTATTATTATTATTATTATTATTATTATTATTATATATTCTATTATTATTATTATTATATATATATATATATTTTTCTTTCTTATTATTATTATTACTTTATTATTATTTTATTTGATTAATCATTACACTTTATTATCGTACTAATTCCGTTTAATTCCCGTTTTATTGCGAGGTATATCTTGGCACGAGCAATTTGGGAACGCTTTTGGCTAACTCGCGAATGAGAATAGTCCTTTGCATTGAGGGCATTTGGAGATTGAATTCGGACCCGAGCATTCAGAAATAAGACTTAGGAATTTTAGGAAAAATCAAGACTCCCGCGAGTTGATCAATTTACCGGTTCTATCTTTAACTTTGCTTTCCTTAGATATTTATGTAAATAAAATGTGTGAATTATTTTATTTGATAATAATATTTGATTGCTTGGTATATTGCTTTACTTTATGTGCATTATCCTTTTTATTTTGAAGTCGTTATTTAATTTATTGCAAACTGGGGCAAATTAGCAAAATGCGTGCAAAAATTAAAATATTTTTCATAAACAAGTTTTATTTCAATTAATTATTTTAGATAATTTTTTTTAGAAAAGCATATTTTGCAAATATTTGGAAACCTGTCGGATTAACCGTATTTTACGGAATTTTGGAAGTGCCTTAAAAACCTTCTTCCGAAATTAATAAAACCTCTTACTTTTAGAATCTCTGGAAGAAAGACCGTCTTTTTTTTTATAAAAACGGAGTTTTGCACGCATTTGTTAATTTGGTTCCCTGTTTTCCTTAAATTGGGTGGCGACTCCAAAAACTCCAAAAGAGTTAGTCCATCCTGTCGATATTCCGGAATTTATCCTTTTCGGGGTAATTTTTGGGGTTCAACAGCATGGCGACTCCGCTGGGGAGCAATAAAGGTTTTGACCATAAAGGTTTCCAATTATTTGCAACTAGCATGCTTAATTTATTTTTGCTTTATTATATCTGTTTGTTTGTGTGCCACGAAACGCATGTCACTACACTCTTATTTGCGCACATATAAACTGGCATTCCGTTCATATTTCCCCCACTCCTGGGAACCTCTTGCATTCTCACTCAAATACCCGCGAGGTGTGTGCATACGCACCCGCACTTTCTTCCACTAAAGAACCCTTTGACGAGTTGGTGTACCGGCGGATTGTCGTGGGAGTTATTCGACCACGAAGCCGCCTGCCACTCACCTGTTTGCCTCAACCGTTAGCCCACTCTTAGAAGGAGATTAGGTCATGCATGCATATACACCTTAGTTTGGGGGAAAGTTCGACAGATTTGGTTGGTTTGTGTTTTGGAGATGGCTTGGTGTAGTGAGATCTAAGAGGCGAAGCCCCTGGTGTCTTTGAAAGGATCAGTGGGGTCCCTCTCCTGAATGGCTTTGCGTGTGTGCAGGCCTATGTTGATTATCCAGCTGCAACTTTGTAAAATTGAAGTATGCTTGTCGCATACTAGGAGAGCGAAGCCCCTGTGTCTTTGAATGACCAGTGAGGTCCCTCCTTGAAGACCAGTGCGGTCTTGGCTGCCTAGGAAACTGAGAGGCTTGATTAAAGCCGAGGACCAGTGAGGAGCCTTATGAACAAGGTCTGTGAGCCTTGCAAAACCTAGGAAACTGAGAGGCTTGTCCTAAGCCGAGGACCAGTGAGGTTTTATTTTGAAAGGCCAATTGGCGCCTTTCGTGATTTGCAGTCTGGTATTGTGGAGGCAGTTGGAAATTTCTCCCTGGATGTTGTAAAAAAAACAATTGGGAGTTGTGCTTGGAGGAGTGTGGATGTTTGCAAAAGCTATGGAGGATTGTTTCGGGTTTTAGGCATTTGGGTTTAGAATTTTGTGCAGATGTTGTGGAGAGCATGAGCTGTGTTAAATACTTGTGATTGTCACATGTTAATTGTTTGCCTTGCCTTATTTGCTCAAAATGCGTTAAATACTAGGTGTTGCTTGCTTGTATGCAATCCTATGAATGACATGCAAACTGTCTTAGTTACCCTTTGTGAGGTTTCTTTTGTTTTGTTTACTTCTCTATCAAATGTTGGATTTGTTGAAGTGGCAGACCATCCACCATGCAAATGTTTCGAGATATGATTGATGGTAGACGCTTTAGCTCGTGAACGGCGCAGTACCAGAAGCTAATGGCATTGTTTGAAAGTACTTGGCGATTGAACTTAGTAGCATTATTTTCAATTTTTAATTCGGGTTGAGGCCCTGAATCGCATTGTAATTTAAAGCTTATGTTAATCTGAATCAACTCATTTTGAATTTATGAAAATTGAAGTAAAATGTATCTCATTCTTATTATATTATTTACGCTTGCATTTGTTTCCATTTTAAAATTAAAATTGATAAACTTGCCAAAGCTTTGCTTGTAATGTATGGCCAAACAACTGAACAATTTGAAAGCGATGCACTGAAAGTTATTGTCTGCGCTCTTTGGATATTGCACTATCTGTTGGAACTTCAACTGGGGCAGCTTTTATTTGTTGGTATATGGTGTTGAAGCAGTGCTGCAGAACTACGCACGGTCTGATTCCCAAGGAGGGATACGTAGGCTCCCCATCGGGCTCGACCCTTTAGCATTTTAAATTTTATTTTCCCCCAAGAAGGACAACTGGGGCAATTTTTGCAAAATGAGTTAGAGATGCGCAAGATAATAACTGGGGCAGAATTTTGCAAGAAACAGGGTTGGATATTAAAGATGAGTTGGCAAGAATTTGAAATCGGTTAAGCAAACAGTGCAAAGTCTAAGACAAAGGACGTTCAGTTTGTTTTAAAATATGTTACAAGTTTAAGTCAAGGCAGAATTTTCAAAATGCATCTTTGACTTCATTTGCATGCTTATTTCACTTGCTATATTGCATTAAAATATTTTATCTTGCCTCTATTTTTCCGAAAATCTATGCTATTTGAGTTCATGAGCCAAGTTTCTGAAAGCAATTCGCAAATCCAAGTCCAAGGAGGACGAGGAAGCAGCGGAAGCGGCAAGATCAGGATGAAGTCTGCAAATCAAACGCTTCCCCCTCCCTCCCAAAACTAATGATTTTTCCTTGAGCGCAGGAATTTTCAAAGCAACAAGATGAGGAAACTAGCAACTATCAATTCCTCATAGAGTATTTGTCATACACATTGAACAATGTTGCCAAGATAACCGACCGAGATTGGAAGCGTTATCTGATTCATCGCATACGCGAAACGACTTTATTTTCTCTCTATTTCTGCCCTTGCCTAATCAAAGTTCATTGCTTTATTGGCAACTTTACTTTACACTTTGCAGGAATTAAGCATTAACTCAGTTTTCTCAAAGATAACACTCAACTCTTTAGGGCTTCACCAACATAAGCCGGACGGCTTAAACTCTCACTTTATATCCCCTTTATCTTTGACATTTTCTTGTCCATGCAAATTTAATTAAAACTTTATTTTGCAGGCTATTCTACCATTTATTTTACAAGTATCAACTCCAAGTCTATCGTAAACAATCGAAGACGCTATTATATTGCCGATCCTGGGGGCTCACTTTATTTTGTAGTCAAGACCATTCCTCCGCGGAAGAGTTCAAAGAGTATAACGTATTCATGTGTTTACGCTTTCGATAAGCGTCTTTTATATTTCACGCTTCCGGTAAGCGTATTCATGTGTTTACGCTTTCGATAAGCGTCTTTTATATTTCACGCTTCCGGTAAGCGTCCTTATCTCACCTCGAAGGTGTTAATTATTTGAATGCCTCGAAGGCGTAATATATTTGCCCCGGAGGCGTATTTGTGTCACCTCGAAGGTGTTAATTATTTGAATGCCTCGAAGGCGTAATATATTTGCCCCGGAGGCGTATTTGTGTCACCTCGAAGGTGTTAATTATTTGAATGCCTCGAAGGCGTAATATATTTGCCCCGGAGGCGTATTTGTGTCACCTCGAAGGTGTTAATTATTTGAATGCCTCGAAGGCGTAATATATTTGCCCCGGAGGCGTATTTGTGTCACCTCGAAGGTGTTAATTATTTGAATGCCTCGAAGGCGTAATATATTTGCCCCGGAGGCGTATTTGTGTCACCTCGAAGGTGTTAATTATTTGAATGCCTCGAAGGCGTAATATATTTGCCCCGGAGGCGTATTTGTGTCACCTCGAAGGTGTTAATTATTTGAATGCCTCGAAGGCGTAATATATTTGCCCCGGAGGCGTATTTGTGTCACCTCGAAGGTGTTAATTATTTGAATGCCTCGAAGGCGTGATTTTGTTGCCCCGGAGGCGTATTTGTGTCACCTCGAAGGTGTTAATTATTTGAATGCCTCTAAGGCGTTATTTTGTTGCCCCGGAGGCGTATTTATGTCACCTCGAAGGTGTTTATTATGTGAATGCCTCTAAGGCGTAATTTTATGGACTCGATAGGTGTTTTAATATTCTACACTTTCTTAATCACATTTTGCAGCCTCCTGAGGCGTTTATACATTTGCAATACATATTTTAATGGCCTTACGTCGCTGATAAGTTTGTTAAGACATGCAGGATAATGTGAATATTCCAGACGCATTACAATCCATGATTGCCTTCAAATTGACTCCTCATAACTTAAAGCATTACGCTTTGTCATGAGTTATTGCCGAACAGGCGGCATTTCTACCCCTATGACTTTCATTCCTAATAGGCGACAAAGCCGAGGCTTGTTTGGTGTTTTCAAAACTAAGCCAAATAGGGCATCTCTTTGTTTCAGGCTATAATCCGCACAAGGCCATCCTTGCCGGATTGTCTCGCCAATTGATTTATCAATGGCTATCGCACTGACTACTTTTCCGCACTACTTTGCTTTGCACTTATCTTGAATTATGCCTTCACACTTGCTTTAAAATTAACGCCTCGTTTTACTCTTTCAGGTTGACCATCGGCTACGAGGATTCCCTTTGTTGGACTATCTCGCCCATTGATTCGCCAAATGGCTCTTGCATTGCTTTACATTCCCGAACTGCTTTTCTTTGCACTTGCTTTAAATTATGTCGTCGCACTTGCTTTATGTTATGACTTGCTTTACTTTTAGTTAACAGGTCAGCCCTGAGACCCTCCTTGCTTTGTGCCGGACCGGATCACCAGCTGATTTGTTCGACAATCAACCCCAAGACCCTCCTTGCTGCGTGCCCGACCGGCTTGCCAGTTGATTTGTCAAGATGTTCAAATTGCCTTGCACTTGCTTTCAATTATGCCTTGCTTTATATTATGACTTGCTTTACTTTTAGTTAACAGGTCAGCCCCGAGACCCTCCTTGCTTCGTGCCGGACCGGTTCGCCAGCTGATTTGTTCGACAATCAACCCCAAGACCCTCCTTGCTGCGTGCCCGACCGGCTTGCCAGTTGATTTGTCAAGATTGTTCAAATTGCTTCGCACTTGCTTTAAATTATGCCTTTGCATTTTCTTTGTATTACGTCTTGTTTTACTTTTCAGATTAACAGGTCAGTCCCGAGACCCTCCTTGCTTCGTGCCGGACCGGCTCGCCAGCTGATTTGTAGACAATCAACCCCAAGACCCTCCTTGCTGCGTGCCCGACCGGCTTGCCAGTTGATTTGTCAAGATGTTCAAATTGCCTTGCACTTGCTTTCAATTATGCCTTTGCACTTGCTTTATATTATGACTTGCTTTACTTTTAGTTAACAGGTCAGCCCCGAGACCCTCCTTGCTTCGTGCCGGGCCGGCTCGCCAGCTGATTTGTAGACAATCAACCCCAAGACCCTCCTTGCTTCATGCCCGACCGGCTTGCCAGTTGATTTGTCAAGATTGTTGAAAATGCCTTGCACTATGCCTTCGCATTTGCTTTATTGCTTCACCAGTGGATGGGAAGACAATTATCAAAGATATTGCAGCTTGCACTTACAAATTACGTCATGCCTACCATAAGCAATTGGAGGCCTTATTTTGAAGCCTATCATAAGCAATTGAAGGCTCTTTTATTATTGATCCTACCGTAAGCAATCGGGGGATCTTATTATCAAGTCTATCGTGAGCAAGCGAAGACTTCATTATCATTGAAGCCTACCATAAGCAATTGGAGGCCTTATTTTGAAGCCTATCATAAGCAATTGAAGGCTCTTTTGTTATTTATCCTACCGTAAGCAATCGGGGGATCTTATTATCAAGTCTATCGTGAGCAAGCGAAGACTTCATTATCATTGAAGCCTACCATAAGCAATTGGAGGCCTTATTTTGAAGCCTATCATAAGCAATTGAAGGCTCTTTTGTTATTTATCCTACCGTAAGCAATCGGGGGTCTTATTATCAAGTCTATCGTGAGCAAGCGAAGACCTCATTATCATTGAAGCCTTCCATAAGCAATTGGAGGCCTTATTTTGAAGCCTATCATAGACAACTGAAGGCGCTTTTGTTATTGATCCTACCAATAAAGATCAACCTAGAGGTTCTCCGGGCGGAGTACTTTGTCAGTTGATCGAAGGAAAAACTTATCGATGATACCGCAGCCCGCATTTACAATTTTATCACTTTATCTATTTCTTATTCCAATCATTATAGTTTATTAGCAGTTGCACGCTTACCGCTTGTTGAGATTATTGCAGGATTTTAGCAACACCGCAGCAGCATCTGAAGCATGGAGCTTTTCTTAGCAATAAACCGGGCAATCGTTGATATGAGCTAGATTCGTCAACAAAGACCTGAAGAACCGCACCCGCATAAGTCATCCACCCTAGAGGTAAGTCTCTTATTAACCCTAAGTCTGAGGTTTGAAATTGAAGACAAGATGGTTCGGTTATCGAGGTGCATTGGAAGCTATGTCCGTGTAAACCCCTCTTTATGGGTGTGTCGTCGACCACATTTTCATAACTTGGGTAATTACAAGCCTCTTTTCCCGCGCTTGAGTAGTCGTTACTATCTCGTCTTTGATTTTCAAATCGCGTCGAACTACATATGGCCTGATTCTCTTTCGGCCCGAGATATGTAGGCAACTCGGAAACCGAAGTTCGGCCATGTCCATAAGCCTCGCATTTTGATCCCAGGAATCGAAATCTTGGCTTTACCGTGACAAAATTAGGTTTCACGTCAACTTTCTTTACCCTGAAAACTCTTTCATCCTTTTCGGGTAAAGAGGGGCAGCTGTTGACACCCAATTTTGTCCCGGATTTTAATTAAAAGTATAATAATTTTTAAAATTAAGTTTAATTTTGAAAATTGCAAGTAAATAGCTAATTTTAAATGAAAATGGCCAAAATTGCAAGTTATCCCTTCATTGGCAGCATACTGTATAATTATCTGTTTAATTTAATTAAAGGGCTAAATCCATTTTTAAATTTTATATTAGGATCATTTCTAAAAAGCCCATATCACATTAACCCCACACCCATTTATTCATTCTTCCTTTTATCCAAAACCCCTCACTATAAAATCTAAAACCCTAGCCCACACTATGAGGGATCATCTTCATGAAGAGAAAAAATGAGATCTCTCTCACACCTATTTTTCTTTTAAGCTATCAGCCCCTCATAACCCCTCTCCTCCTAAAACACCATGATATGCACAAAACCTACACCCACTATTATGAAAGATCCCCAACACCCTTATCTTTTACTCCCACATTAACATATATTGACACACACACACCTTCATCGGAACAGAAAAAGGGAGAACAAGGGAGATCGGGTTTAGACGATGTGCTCAATGGCCAAACCACCACTATCATCGACATCGACGGTGGAGTTTTAGCCGGAGACCCTGTTTTCTCTCTTTGTCTTGTTTGAGCGAATTCTAAATTAAAAAAGGCATTTGTCGATGTTTTCCGGCGATTGGAAATCATCCCGTTGCCGGTGCTGTATTTTCCTATTCTGACTTGGTTTGTTGTCTGAGATTTATTTTTAAGGGAAAGAAATGGGAATGAAGGTGGGGTAGCAGTGACGCCGTGACCTTCGCCGGATTTACGCCGGGAAATCTCACCGGCAGTCGCTCCTCCGTCTTCTCCTTTCTTTTGTCGATCTGCTCGCGAGACCCACTGTTTGTTCTCATTGTTGCTGCGAGTTTCTCGTCGTTCTCGCCACTGTCACCCCCATCGGAAAACTCCATGCCGTTTTTGAACCTTGATTCCTTCACTTGTTACCGGATCTAAATCGAAGCATGTGGGGTCGTAGCGACGCCGCTACTCGCTGGCGTTGCTCCTCCTTCTCCGACGTCTTTTCCGGTTAAGTTCGTGAAGTGGGTTTCAAATGTTTACATTCGTTGGCTGTTATAATCACTGCTTTGGCCGGAAAAACAGAGTTTTGTCACTTGTTTCCGCTTTACCGTTGACCCACTTGTTGCTCTGACTCTGTCGGCTTTGATTATGCAGTTTTGCCCGTTATTTGGCCAAGTTTCTGTGATTCTGTGTTGTGTTTGCAAGCTTACGATGGGCTTTCTAATTATTGTGAAAGATGTTGCACCGGATGTTTGCTTTGGTCCTTTGCTACTGGGTCACTGGCTGAGTTTGTTCTTGCTGCCTCGTTGGAAATTTGATTAGATCTTTGGCCGGTGTTGGTTTGTTCATGGTGTAGTGGTTGATACAGCTAGACTTTTACTGTGCTGTTGTATTTACTGCTTATTCTATTGTGTTTGCTCTGATGTTTGGTATTAATTCAGCCCATGATTTGCTTTGAAATTTGGTGTTGATCTAGCTTCTGGTTTGAACAAAAGTTTATAGTGATGATGAATTTTGGGCACAACTATAGACTGACTCGAACAGGACACCATACTTTAAGCCTATGAAATAACTAATTTTTGAGGCCATGGACTGATTTGAACTCGATACTACACCCCGGCCAATGAAAAAATACGTATACACGTATTGAGGCCTACACAAGGAATTGACGGATTTTGAACACGACACTACCCTTGATCCGTCCCGTTCCCGTGTCCCTAAAGCAAAAGGCGATGATGAATGCATTTTAACGCTAAGCAAGTTGAATAGAGTAGTGGGTTTGGTGCTTTGGCACGGCAACACGGCCCGGGCTCCGTGTTTGCAACCGTACCAAATCCCGAGCCTCTATTCGACGCGCCATGCAAACCTGAGCCTAAATTTTGCAAAAAACAAACCCCCTTATTATTATTATTATTCTATTATTATTATTATTATTATTATTATTATTATTATTATTATTATTATTATTATTATATATTCTATTATTATTATTATTATTATTATATATATATATTTTTTTCTTTCTTATTATTATTATTACTTTATTATTATTTTATTTGATTAATCATTACACTTTATTATCGTACTAATTCCGTTTAATTCCCGTTTTATTGCGAGGTATATCTTGGCACGAGCAATTTGGGAACGCTTTTGGCTAACTCGCGAATGAGAATAGTCCTTTGCATTGAGGGCATTTGGAGATTGAATTCGGACCCGAGCATTCAGAAATAAGACTTAGGAATTTTAGGAAAAATCAAGACTCCCGCGAGTTGATCAATTTACCGGTTCTATCTTTAACTTTGCTTTCCTTAGATATTTATGTAAATAAAATGTGTGAATTATTTTATTTGATAATAATATTTGATTGCTTGGTATATTGCTTTACTTTATGTGCATTATCCTTTTTATTTTGAAGTCGTTATTTAATTTATTGCAAACTGGGGCAAATTAGCAAAATGCGTGCAAAAATTAAAATATTTTTCATAAACAAGTTTTATTTCAATTAATTATTTTAGATAATTTTTTTTAGAAAAGCATATTTTGCAAATATTTGGAAACCTGTCGGATTAACCGTATTTTACGGAATTTTGGAAGTGCCTTAAAAACCTTCTTCCGAAATTAATAAAACCTCTTACTTTTAGAATCTCTGGAAGAAAGACCGTCTTTTTTTTTTATAAAAACGGAGTTTTGCACGCATTTGTTAATTTGGTTCCCTGTTTTCCTTAAATTGGGTGGCGACTCCAAAAACTCCAAAAGAGTTAGTCCATCCTGTCGATATTCCGGAATTTATCCTTTTCGGGGTAATTTTTGGGGTTCAACAAGCTCCACCTCCAAGCCCAGCACCTCCTCCTACTCGTCCTCCAGGAAATCCTATTCCGGCTCCAGGCCTAGCTCCACCTCCTCCAACTCGACCTCCTGGAAATCCTACTCCGGCACCAGGCTTAGCTCCACCTCCAAGCGCAGCACCTTTTCCAACTTGACCTCCTGATAATCCTCCAATTGCTCCTGGCAAAGCTCCACCTCTAAGCCCAGCTCCTCCTCCTGGCAATCCTCCTCCAACTTTTCCTCCTGGCAATCCTACCCCACCTCCAGGCCTCGCTCCACCTCCAAGACCAGCACCTCCTCTTAGAACTCCGGCTCCAGGCTTAGCTCCACCTCCAAGCCCAGCACCTCCTCCTACTCGTCCTCCAGGAAATCCTATTCCGGCTCCAGGCCTAGCTCCACCTCCTCCAACTCGACCTCCTGGAAATCCTACTCCGCCACCAGGCTTAGCTCCACCTCCAAGCGCAGCACCTTTTCCAACTTGACCTCCTGATAATCCTCCAATTGCTCCTGGCAAAGCTCCACCTCTAAGCCCAGCTCCTCTTCCTGGCAATCCTCCTCCAACTTTCCCTCCTGGCAATCCTACCCCACCTCCAGGCCTCGCTCCACCTCCAAGACCAGCACCTCCTCCTAGAACTCCTGCTCCGGCTCCAGGCTTAGCTCCACCTCCAAGCCCAGCACCTCCTCCTACTCGTCCTCCAGGAAATCCTATTCCGGCTCCAGGCCTAGCTCCACCTCCTCCAACTCGACCTCCTGGAAGTCCTACTCCGCCACCAGGCTTAGCTCCACCTCCAAGCGCAGCACCTTTTCCAACTTGACCTCCTGATAATCCTCCAATTGCTCCTGGCAAAGCTCCACCTCTAAGCCCAGCTCCTCCTCCTGGCAATCCTCCTCCAACTTTTCCTCCTGGAATTCCTATCCCAGCTCCAGGCCTCGCTCCACCTCCAAGACCAACACCTCCTCCTAGAAATCCGGCTCTAGGCTTAGCTCCACCTCCAAGCCCAGCACCTCCTCCTACTCGTCCTCCGGGAAATCCTATTCCGGCTCCAGGCCTAGCTCCACCTCCTCCAACTCGACCTCCTGGAAATCCTACTCCGCCACCAAGCTTAGCTCCACCTCCAAGCGCAGCACCTTTTCCAACTTGACCTCCTGATAATCCTCCAATTGCTCCTGGCAAAGCTCCACCTCTAAGCCCAGCTCCTCCTCCTGGCAATCCTCCTCCAACTTTTCCTCCTGGCAATCCTACCCCACCTCCAGGCCTCGCTCCACCTCCAAGGCCAGCACCTCCTCCTAGAACTCCTGCTCCGGCTCCAGGCTTAGCTCCACCTCCAAGCCCAGCACCTCCTCCTACTCGTCCTCCAGGAAATCCTATTCCGGCTCCAGGCCTAGCTCCACCTCCTCCAACTCGACCTCCTGGAAATCCTACTCCGGCACCAGGCTTAGCTCCACCTCCAAGCGCAGCACCTTTTCCAACTTGACCTCCTGATAATCCTCCAATTGCTCCTGGCAAAGCTCCACCTCTAAGCCCAGCTCCTCCTCCTGGCAATCCTCCTCCAACTTTTCCTCCTGGCAATCCTACCCCACCTCCAGGCCTCGCTCCACCTCCAAGACCAGCACCTCCTCCTAGAACTCCTGCTCCGGCTCCAGGCTTAGCTCCACCTCCAAGCCCAGCACCTCCTCCTACTCGTCCTCCAGGAAATCCTATTCTGGCTCCAGGCCTAGCTCTTCCTCCTCCAACTCGACCTCCTGGAAATCCTACTCCGCCACCAGGCTTAGCTCCACCTCCAAGCGCAGCACCTTTTCCAACTTGACCTCCTGATAATCCTCCAATTGCTCCTGGCAAAGCTCCACCTCTAAGCCCAGCTCCTCCTCCTGGCAATCCACCTCCAACTTTTCCTCCTGGCAATCCTACCCCACCTCCAGGCCTCGCTCCACCTCCAAGACCAGCACCTCCTCCTAGAACTCCTGCTCCGGCTCCAGGCTTAGCTCCACCTCCAAGCCCAGCACCTCCTCCTACTCGTCCTACAGGAAATCCTATTCCGGCTCCAGGCCTAGCTCCAACTCCTCCAACTCGACCTCCTGGAAATACTACTCCGACACCAGGCTTAGCTCCACCTCCAAGCGCAGCACCTTTTCCAACTTGACCTCCTGATAATCCTCCAATTGCTCCTGGCAAAGCTCCACCTCTAAGCCCAGCTCCTCCTCCTGGCAATCCTCCTCCAACTTTTCCTCCTGGCAATCCTACCCCACCTCCAGGCCTCGCTCCACCTCCAAGACCAACACCTCCTCCTAGAAATCCGGCTCTAGGCTTAGCTCCACCTCCAAGCCCAGCACCTCCTCCTACTCGTCCTCCAGGAAATCCTATTCCGGCTCCAGGCCTAGCTCCACCTCCTCCAACTCGACCTCCTGGAAATCCTACTCCGCCACCAGGCTTAGCTCCACCTCCAAGCGCAGCACCTTATCCAACTTGACCTCCTGATAATCCTCCAATTGCTCCTGGCAAAGCTCCACCTCTAAGCCCAGCTCCTCCACCAACTTTTCCTCCTGGCAATCCTACCACACCTCCAGGCCTCGCTCCACCTCCAAGACCAGCACCTCCTCCTAGAACTCCTGCTCCGGCTCCAGGCTTAGCTCCACCTCCAAGCCCAGCACCTCCTCCTACTCGTCCTCCAGGAAATCCTATTCCGGCTCCAGGCCTAGCTCCACCTCCTCCAACTCGACCTCCTGGAAATCCTACTCCGCCACCAGGCTTAGCTCCATCTCCAAGCGCAGCACCTTTTCCAACTTGACCTCCTGATAATCCTCCAATTGCTCCTGGCAAAGCTCCACCTCTAAGCCCAGCTCCTCCTCCTGGCAATCCTCCTCCAACTTTTCCTCCTGGCAATCCTACCCCACCTCCAGGCCTCGCTCCACCTCCAAGACCAACACCTCCTCCTAGAACTCCGGCTCCAGGCTTAGCTCCACCTCCAAGCCCAGCACCTCCTCCTACTCGTCCTCCAGGAAATCCTATTCCGGCTCCAGGCCTAGCTCCACCTCCTCCAACTCGACCTCCTGGAAATCCTACTCCGCCACCAGGCTTAGCTCCACCTCCAAGCGCAGCACCTTATCCAACTTGACCTCCTGATAATCCTCCAATTGCTCCTGGCAAAGCTCCACCTCTAAGCCCAGCTCCTCCTCCTGGCAATCCTCCTCCAACTTTTCCTCCTGGCAATCCTACCCCACCTCCAGGCCTCGCTCCACCTCCAAGACCAGCACATCCTCCTAGAACTCCGGCTCCAGGCTTAGCTCCACCTCCAAGCCCAGCACCTCCTCCTACTCGTCCTCCAGGAAATCCTATTCCGGCTCCAGGCCTAGCTCCACCTCCTCCAACTCGACCTTCTGGAAATCCTACTCCGCCACCAGGCTTAGCTCCACCTCCAAGCGCAGCACCTTCTCCAACTTGACCTCTTTATAATCCTCCAATTGCTCCTGGCAAAGCTCAACCTCTAAGCCCAGCTCCTCTTCCTGGCAATCCTCCTCCAACTTTCCCTCCTGGCAATCCTACCCCACCTCCAGGCCTCGCTCCACCTCCAAGACCAGCACCTCCTCCTAGAACTCCTGCTCCGGCTCCAGGCTTAGCTCCACCTCCAAGCCCAGCACCTCCTCCTACTCGTCCTCCAGGAAATCCTATTCCGGCTCCAGGCCTAGCTCCACCTCCTCCAACTCGACCTCCTGGAAGTCTTACTCCGCCACCAGGCTTAGCTCCACCTCCAAGCGCAGCACCTTTTCCAACTTGACCTCCTGATAATCCTCCAATTGCTCCTGGCAAAGCTCCACCTCTAAGCCCAGCTCCTCCTCCTGGCAATCCTCCTCCAACTTTTCCTCCTGGCAATCCTATCCCAGCTCCAGGCCTCGCTCCACCTCCAAGACCAGCACCTCCTCCTAGAACTCCTGCTCCGGCTCCAGGCTTAGCTCCACCTCCAAGCCCAGCACCTCCTCCTACTCGTCCTCCGGGAAATCCTATTTCGGCTCCAGGCCTAGCTCCACCTCCTCCAACTCGACCTCCTGGAAATCCTACTCCGCCACCAGGCTTAGCTCCACCTCCAAGCGCATCACCTTTTCCAACTTGACCTCCTGATAATCCTCCAATTGCTCCTGGCAAAGCTCCACCTCTAAGCCCAGCTCCTCCTCCTGGCAATCCTCCTCCAACTTTTCCTCCTGGCAATCCTACCCCACCTCCAGGCCTCGCTCCACCTCCAAGACCAGCACCTCCTCCTAGAACTCCGGCTCCAGGCTTAGCTCCACCTCCAAGCCCAGCACCTCCTCCTACTCGTCCTCCAGGAAATCCTATTCCGGCTCCAGGCCTAGCTCCACCTCCTCCAACTCGACCTCCTGTAAATCCTACTCCGCCACCAGGCTTAGCTCCACCTCCAAGCGCAGCACCTTTTCCAACTTGACCTCCTGATAATCCTCCAATTGCTCCTGGCAAAGCTCCACCTCTAAGCCCAGCTCCTCCTCCTGGCAATCCTCCTCCAACTTTTCCTCCTTGCAATCCTATCCCAGCTCCAGGCCTCGCTCCACCTCCAAGACCAGCACCTCCTCCTAGAACTCCGGCTCCAGGCTTAGCTCCACCTCCAAGCCCAGCACCTCCTCCTACTCGTCCTCCAGGAAATCCTATCCCGGCTCCAGGCCTAGCTCCACCTCCTCCAACTCGACCTCCTGGAAATCCTACTCCGGCACCAGGCTTAGCTCCACCTCCAAGCGCAGCACCTTTTCCAACTTGACCTCCTGATAATCCTCCAATTGCTCCTGGCAAAGCTCCACCTCTAAGCCCAGCTCCTCCTCCTGGCAATCCTCTTCCAACTTTTCCTCCTGGCAATCCTACCCCACCTCCAGGCCTCGCTCCACCTCCAAGACCAGCACCTCCTCCTAGAACTCCTGCTCCGGCTCCGGCTCCAGGCTTAGCTCCACTTCCAAGCCCAGCACCTCCTCCTACTCGTCCTCCAGGAAATCCTATTCCGGCTCCAGGCCTAGCTCCACCTCCTCCAACTCGACCTCCTGGAAATCCTACTCCGCCACCAGGCTTAGCTCCACCTCCAAGCGCAACACCTTTTCCAACTTGACCTCCTGATAATCCTCCAATTGCTCCTGGCAAAGCTCCACCTCTAAGCCCAGCTCCTCCTCCTGGCAATCCTCCTCCAACTTTTCCTCCTGGCAATCCTACCCCACCTCCAGGCCTCCGCTCCACCTCCAAGACCAGCACCTCCTCCTAGAACTCCTGCTCCGGCTCCAGGCTTAGCTCCACCTCCAAGTCCAGCACCTCCTCCTACTCGTCCTCCAGGAAATCCTATTCCGGCTCCAGGCCTAGCTCCACCTCCTCCAACTCGACCTCCTGGAAATCCTACTCCACCACCAGGCTTAGCTCCACCTCCAAGCGCAGCACCTTTTCCAACTTGACCTCCTGATAATCCTCCAATTGCTCCTGGCAAAGCTCCACCTCTAAGCCCAGCTCCTCCTCCTGGCAATCCTCCTCCAACTTTTCCTCCTTGCAATCCTATCCCAGCTCCAGGCCTCGCTCCACCTCCAAGACCAGCACCTCCTCCTAGAACTCCGGCTCCAGGCTTAGCTCCACCTCCAAGCCCAACACCTCCTCCTACTCGTCCTCCAGGAAATCCTATTCCGGCTCCAGGCCTAGCTCCACCTCCTCCAACTCGACCTCCTGGAAATCCTACTCCGCCACCAGGCTTAGCTCCTCCTCCAAGCGCAGCACCTTTTCCAACTTGACCTCCTGATAATCCTCCAATTGCTCCTGGCAAAGCTCCACCTCTAAGCCCAGCTCCTCCTCCTGGCAATCCTACCCTACCTCCAGGCCTCGCTCCACCTCCAAGACCAGCACCTCCTCCTAGAACTCCTGCTCCGGCTCCAGGCTTAGCTCCACCTCCAAGCCCAGCACCTCCTCCTACTCGTCCTCCAGGAAATCCTATTCCGGCTCCAGGCCTAGCTCCACCTCCTCCAACTCGACCTCCTGGAAATCCTACTCCGCCACCAGGCTTAGCTCCACCTCCAAGCGCAGCACCTTTTCCAACTTGACCTCCTGATAATTCTCCAATTGCTCCTGGCAAAGCTCCACCTCTAAGCCCAGCTCCTCCTCCTGGCAATCCTCCTCCAACTTTTCCTCCTGGCAATCCTACCCCACCTCCAGGCCTCGCTCCACCTCCAAGACCAGCACCTCCTCCTAGAACTCCTGCTCCGGCTCCAGGCTTAGCTCCACCTCCAAGCCCAGCACCTCCTCCTACTCGTCCTCCAGAAAATCCTATTCCGGCTCCAGGCCTAGCTCCACCTCCTCCAACTCGACCTCCTGGAAATCCTACTCCGCCACCAGGCTTAGCTCCACCTCCAAGCGCAGCACCTTTTCCAACTTGACCTCCTGATAATCCTCCAATTGCTCCTGGCAAAGCTCCACCTCTAAGCCCAGCTCCTCCTCCTGGCAATCCTCCTCCAACTTTTCCTCCTGGCAATCTTACCCCAGCTCCAGGCCTCGCTCTACCTCCAAGACCAGTACCTCCTCCTAGAACTCCGGCTCCAGGCTTAGCTCCACCTCCAAGCCCAGCACCTCCTCCTACTCGTCCTCCAGGAAATCCTATTCCGGCTCCAGGCCTAGCTCCACCTCCTCTAACTCGACCTCCTGGAAATCCTACTCCGCCACCAGGCTTAGCTCCACCTCCAAGCGCAGCACCTTTTCCAACTTGACCTCCTGATAATCCTCCAATTGCTCCTGGCAAAGCTCCACCTCTAAGCCCAGCTCCTCCTCCTGGCAATCCTCCTCCAACTTTTCCTCCTGGCAATCCTACCCCACCTCCAGGCCTCGCTCCACCTCCAAGACCAGCACCTCCTCCTAGAACTCCTGCTCCGGCTCCAGGCTTAGCTCCACCTCCAAGCCCAGCACCTCCTCCTACTCGTCCTCCGGGAAATCCTATTTCGGCTCCAGGCCTAGCTCCACCTCCTCCAACTCGACCTCCTGGAAATCCTACTCCGCCACCAGGCTTAGCTCCACCTCCAAGCGCAGCACCTTTTCCAACTTGACCTCCTGATAATCCTCCAATTGCTCCTGGCAAAGCTCCACCTCTAAGCCCAGCTCCTCCTCCTGGCAATCCTCCTCCAACTTTTCCTCCTGGCAATCCTACCCCACCTCCAGGCCTCGCTCCACCTCCAAGACCAGCACCTCCTCCTAGAACTTCTGCTCCGGCTCCAGGCTTAGCTCCACCTCCAAGCCCAGCACCTCCTCCTACTCGTCCTCCAGG
The DNA here is from genome assembly GCA_029990175.1 of Petunia secreta. NCBI lineage: Eukaryota > Viridiplantae > Streptophyta > Magnoliopsida > Solanales > Solanaceae > Petunia > Petunia secreta. Next base: position 4,767,602 of record JARKIP010000028.1, on the reverse strand, counting down.
AAATCCTATTCCGCCTCCAGGCCTAGCTCCACCTCCTCCAACCGACCTCCTGGAAATCCTACTCCGCCACCAGGTTTAGCTCCACCTCCAAGCGCAGCACCTTTTCCAACTTGACCTCGTGATAATCCTCCAATTGCTCCTGGCAAAGCTCCACCTCTAAGCCCAGCTCCTCCTCCTGGCAATCCTCCTGGCAATCCTACGCCACCTCCAGGCCTCGCTCCACCTCCAAGACCAGCACCTCCTCCTAGAACTCCTGCTCCGGCTCCAGGCTTAGCTCCACCTCCAAGCCCAGCACCTCCTCCTACTCGTCCTCCAGGAAATCCTATTCCGGCTCTAGGCCTAGCTCCACCTCCTCCAACTCGACCTCCTGGAAATCCTACTCCGCCACCAGGCTTAGCTCCACCTCCAAGCGCAGAACCTTTTCCAACTTGACCTCCTGATAATCCTCCAATTGCTCTTGGCAAAGCTCCACCTCTAAGCCCAGCTCCTCCTCCTGGCAATCCTCCTCCAACTTTTCCTCCTGGCAATCCTACCCCACCTCCAGGCCTCGCTCCACCTCCAAGACCAGCACCTCCTCCTAGAACTCCTGCTCCGGCTCCAGGCTTAGCTCCACCTCCAAGCCCAGCACCTCCTCCTACTCGTCCTCCAGGAAATTCTATTCCGGCTCCAGGCCTAGCTCCACTTCCTGAAAATCCTACTCCGGCACCAGGCTTAGCTCCACTTCCAATCCTGGTTTCTGCTCGAACTATTACTTTTGGATATTTAGCATCATTTACTTCAGTTTTCTCCTCAAATACCTTCGCTGTAAAAATGATGATATAGAAACTTATTAGGCTCATACTTATAGTGAGGTATGCTTTAATAATATCATATATATGATCTAGCTATGCACGAGCTAGTACAATTACCTCATAGCATGACTAATGTGTTTATTTAAGTGAAAAAATTTATATTTTAGGAATGTGTCAAATAATAACAACTCGGCTTCATTGTAATCAAATGTTCTATACATATAGCTTTCCAATAGATGATCAAGGATTCCAAAAGTTGTGCGCACCATATGTCAAAGTGCTATCGAAACTTTCATTATATCATGACTTATTATTTTGCAAATTACCCTATGAACTTGATAACTATTTTTTGTCAATTTAAGAGCTCGTTTGTCCATACAAAAAAAATCTTACTTTTTTTTATAAAAAAAAAATTTAAAAAACTTGTTTGTCCTTGAAAAGCTGTCAATTTTTGGATATTTCTTCCAAAATAATTTTTGAAAATCAAAATGTGATTTTAACTACTTTTTCAACTTCTTTCGATAGAGTATTTTTCTCCACTTATAAAACTTTAATTGTTTTTCAAGTAAAATTTATGTCCAAACACAACTTCAATTAAAAAATTATTTTTCAAGTCAACTTCAATAACTCTTTTTCAACCCAAAAAAAAATGCTAACTATGCCAAATAGTCACTAAGACTGTATATTATCTAGTAGTGTATTCAGCATGGTATGTACAGTTATTGAATAATATTGTCTAAAACTATTTCTAAACAAAGACCAACGTATTTAAATACTCATATTAAAATCCAATTCTTACCGTCAAAGTCCAAAACATAGAGGAGAGATTAAATGCTAATTACAAATTAATTTCGTAAAATTTGAAGTAAGTGCAAGTTAATCAGTGCTAGAGAAATCACCAAAATACTATAAAAAAAAATAAAAAAAAATAGAGTATGTATATGACTACTTTGTGTTGTATGGCCAAGAAAGTTGCATGCAATAATTCAATAACTTGGTTGAAATAATAATATGTTTAAGCAAGCCGCATTCTATAACTTAGATCTATGAATAATTTATAGTGGGAAAAATTATAGTAGCTCAATATAGAGACGTTTTTACAATTTGAAGAAACAGTAATCTCTTAATCTGTTGTTTCACCGTGAAATTTTGGGTATTAGTCATGCTTGGAGCCAAAAAAGAAAAAACAGTAAGGGGAAATGAGAGATTAAAAAGAACATCAAAAACATTGATGTAAGAGAGTTCCCAACGTAATTTATAATGTGAATGAAAGAGAAAAAAATGCGTACATGAATTGGTGGAGCTCTCAAACAACTCCTTAGATGTAATTTCAGAGCTAGTTATCACAAGAAAAGTAGCCAAAAGAATGCCTAGAAGCATAAATGCCTTTGATCCCATTTTATTTTCTTGCTTGAAACTAATAATTTAATTATGATATCGAGAATGAAGAAGGATGAGGAATCTAGCATAAATATTTTGCCTCTATTTATAGCATCATCATCTGAACTTTTTGTGGACAAAGATTGAAAATTGAATTAATGAATTACCAAACTAAGTTATTAAGTTGGCAGCTGCATGATATATAGATTGTTTAGACTCAATTTATTCATAAATCACCTATGTATAGGGTGCATTCTCTTTATAGTTTAATTTATAAATTGGTTGCGTATTATAGTGGGTACAACAGTGTATATTTGTTCGTTTGTGTGGCTATGAAGAAATTTTTGGATTCATTGTTAGGTGAATGAATAAATGAATATACTTCATTGTCCAATTAATACAAGTGAAATAGCACGCATTTTTCACACCAAATGCTTCTAATGCATTTGTTCACGTCACTTGTGACCCTTTCGTTCTCTTCTTGTTCTTGTTCTTGTTTTGTTCGTTCTCTAAGTATCAATATTATGAAAGAAATGGACTCAAATTTACCTTTGCAAATTTATGTTCTAAAATAAGTTAGTGGAACCCATGAGTCACTGCAATATAATAAGAGAGTTTCACATAAGTTAGGTTGGTTATGTGAAAAAATAAATTTCTTATGTTTGTATTTGCTATATATTAGGATATCTTTCTCCAAATAGTATTTTTTTTTTTTCATATATTTTCCATGGGAAGGGAACAGAGAGAACCTACTAAATTGTATAACCTAACCTAACATCTTGTATTATTTACATGCTAGCCTAGTGACTAGAAAATCAGAGAGCATATTACCTTTTTTTAAGGCCTTAAGATACATGAACTATTAGCAATTTAGATACTAATATACAGATAATTTAAAATTCATCCATTCAAGAGATTTTCTCATTTTATTCCAATTTCGGACGATTAATTTTTGTTATTCAATTGTCAAAATTTGCTAAACAAGAAATTTTCATTGGATACTCGTGTCAATGTTTTGCCTAATGTAACTATGTCTAGGGCGGGAAATGAATTCGGAATGCAGGATGAATGTTGTAGAAAACGTGTATATTTTTTTCCTATTTTTTATTTAACAAGGTTCATGTAACTTTCTTTTAATTGTACTCCAACATAATATGAATCTTAATGAATGTATTCACGAAAAAAATTAGAAATTATGTTATTACAATTACAAAGACGTGAAAGCAAACATATATAACATGTTAAATAATTAAGTATTTTTCGAATTATATTCTCATCGATCTCTAATACTTTCGGCATATTAAAAATTTCATTAAGGAAGTACAACTTGTCTAGACTGAGTTTTTCATGCAGTACTTTCTCTTAAATAGCTAGTGTATTTGCTTTTAGGGAAATATTTGTCTTGTGGAAAATTGAAAATATCATTTTTTTTTTGCGTCGGAAATCTTTCCTTTGCTTGGGACGCACTAGCACACTCCTTACTGCTTTCGTGCTTGATGGCTTCTGATGAACCAATGATAGAGATCCTGGATATAAATAAGCAATTAATAAAATATTATACTTAATTAATTTATTCATATGTGAAGAAAAGTGTAAAGTAGAGAAAAAGGCACAAAACTTTATTTTTATGGCCTTTGTATCCATGCTTTCATGAGAGAAATGAGGGGAAAAGACCCCTCAAGTCTTTAAATAAGGATAAGGGACAAGACCAAGTCAATCTTTAATTAATTTAAGTGAGTACTGAAGTGTAGTCACTAAAAATTTGTGGGAAAAATAAATTTTTGGATTTACAAAAACACCCAAATTTTCAAATTTTCAATTTCCCTCATTCCCACCTACTTTACACACTCTCTCATATTTCAAATTATTTCAAACTTAATTCTCTCTCTTCTCTTCTTTCTCTCTCTTTTTTTCTTCTTCCTTATTCTTCTTTCTTCTAGATTTCTTTTCAAATTTTATTTCATCACCATCCACGTTATTTTTTTCTTTCTTGTTCTTCGTATCAATTTTATTTTTTCTTTTTTCTTCTCCGTTTTCTTCCTCTTCATCCCCGTTTCATTCATTTTTAATTTTTTTTTTAAAATTCTAGTCGTTTTACACATCTTTTTGGATGTGTAAACATATTTTCTGTATGTTTATACAATTTTGGAGATGTTTTCACGACTGAAAAAGATGTGTACACATCAGACGAGATGTGCACACATCTTAATTATATGTGTACACATCTCGACTGATGTGTACACATCTTTTTATTGGAGTGGTGGAGGGTGGTGGTTGCTAGTGGAGGGTAATAGAAGGTGGTTGGTGATGCGGGTGGTAGAAGGTGGTGGTGGAGGGTGGTAAGAGGTGGTGGTGAGTGGTGGAGGGATGGTAAAAGGTGGCAGTGAGTGGTGGAGGGTGGTGGTGGAATGGTGGATGGGCGGGGGAGGGGGTGGGGTCGGATGGGGTAAGGGTCGATAGAGGGTAGGGGCTTTGTGTAAATAAAAAACTTGAGGGGCTTTTAAAATGTTACTTAGTAATTAGTACTAATCTTAAAAGTCTCTTTTACCTATTTTTTTGGAGACTTGAGTACTAAAAAATTATTTAAAAACTTGGGAGTCTCTCTCACCCAAAAATCCCTACTTTCATATAAAATTTTGGAGGAGATTTCTTTTTTAAGTATCTGCCCTTAAATATATACTCTTCATATCTTTAAATTTGTAGAAATTTCTTAAATATATATGCACTCTTCATTTCTTTATATTTGTCGAAATTTCTTAAATATATACTCTTCATGCGTCTGAACTTGCTTTTAAAGAAAAAGACTTATGAACTGTAGTAACACATGAGAAAGTTTTTCAAATTTCATCTTCAGATATTTGGATATATAATTTGTGAATAATAAAGGAGATGTTTTGGTCATATAACAAAAAGAGAGGGAGGGAGAGAGAGAGACTTATCCTTTGTTTTCGTCGATAGTTTTCAAGAATCCATAGTCTTTCACCTTCTGGTAATAACTTACTTGCATTGGGTATTTGCACGTATTTTATATATGAGATAAATAATAAGAGTAATATAAATACTTAATAATATTACTCCAGCTTGCTCCTATCAGCTATTCCTATTATTTCCATTCAAGTTAATTAATAGGCGCTACTTCTGATGCTCACCCACAGCATCTCAGTTAAAGGCCATTACTGACCACTACAAGCTTCTATTGTAACTTAGCAATATTGACAATTTGACAGTAATAAGGAATTATTCATCATTAATCTTTTGCAATATTTGTCCTCACGTTATAATGTTAGTTGAGTTTTTGAAAAATATTACGTAGACATTAGTTTTTGTGTTGCTTCATTAAAAAAGTAACATCAACTTAAACAGATCAACACTGCAGTTTCAAAATTAAACCTTTAATTTTTAATGAAAGGTAAAATTAAAGAATCACAAAAAAATGTTGCCAAAGAAGAATGAAAAGAATAATAAGACGAACGGATTGGACGCTTACGGCAACTCTAACTCACGTTAATATGATGTATGACTCTACTTTCTTATTAATTTTTTTTATTTATTAAAAAATAACTCCTAATATAATCTTTATTTGTTCTTTATGATTAGCTTAACTACATTAGGTGTAAACACTGAGTGCACATAAGTTTTTTACCTTGAAACTACTGTTGCAAGAATTTCTTGTCATTTTTTAATAATGTAAGATCCAATATTTGGTTTAAAGATAAGGTAATTGCCCTCTTAAGATCTTCGCTTCTTTTTTCTTTTTTAGTATGCTTGTAGGTCAATATAACTAGCCATCAACACTTGAAGTGCCTCTAAAATTGTTACAAGCAAATAGAGGATCGGGAAGGGAACTGTTACAACTAGGAGAGCAATTTTTTATTTTTATTGTTTTTTTTATTTTTTATGGTAAATGGTGAATGTGCCAAACATTGGTTTTGGAATCTGTTTGTTTTTCTAATGGTCTTATGATGCAATTAACCAAAAACAGCTGACGTATCACAAAATAGAAGGGTAAGGTACAGTTACTAGGAAATATCAACATTATTTCAATAAGAGTTTCTCAAATGTCAGTAACAAGAAAATGTGTAAAAGAGAATTAGATTCAAGATAGATTGTTGTTCCTGTAAGAATCGTCAAAAGCTTGATAAATATATCCACGTCTTCTCGAGTTTCATGACTTACACTACCGCTTATCCTGAGTTTCCACGAATATAAGTTTGATTTCTAGTTCCCTTTCAAAATGTCATAAAATTGCAGTGGCTTCTTCTTGGGCTCAGCACAAGTTTCCTGAAAAAGAGCAAATATTATTCGTTGGTATTGGAAGTCATTTCTGCACAGGAATCATGAACTATATCATGTTTTGAAGGAGCCTTTGTTGCTCTCATTCATCTCAGTTGAATGTTCAATTATGAATTACCTCAATGACAGCAGCCAAGCGCAAAATGGAAGCTTCACACCAGGGTCGACCAATGAGTTGTATACCTATGGGAAGCCCTTGTTTGTCGTAACCAACCTGTGCATGCAACTCGCTGGTATGAGATAGTGATAACTGATAATCATCATTGTTGTAATGGGTGAAATAGGCCCACCTATACTATGGATAAGTTGAAGGAAGGTCTTGGCTAAAACATGCTCCCAAAGGGACCTTTTTCAACAAGTGGCAGGGATTAAAGCCAATTTCGAACCCTTTTTACTTTTATTTTTTGCTTTCATGCTAATTACTACTTTAGTGTGTATATGAGTTTTGGATAACTCTAGAGAACCCTTGAGATATTAGGCCAAGGATATTTTTGAAAGACAATTTAATTTAATGCAAAACTAATGAACCAAATGCAGATCCTATACTTCCCTCAGCAATGGTTCAAGAGTACCATCCCCTGGATGATGATCAGTCAACTAACTAGCCTTAGCGTGGATAGAGGAGAAAGGTGCTACAACTTACAGGGACAGAAATTGCAGGAAGTCCCAGAAGGTTTGCTGATATAATAAACCTCATAAGATTTCCTGAAAAAAGGATACATGAGTACAAATCCAACCTGAAACTGCAAAACAGTATGCTGTCCAAACAGCAGGAAAGTTTCAAGTGACTCCATAATAATATCTGGAAACAGATTGAATTAAGTAAAAAAAACCTGAAACTTGCAGATCAGTCTCCCCATATTTGAGAGCACTAGGTGGTATTCTGGGTGCTGTCATGCTGAAAAATAAGGAAGTATCAGAGATGGTTTTAGGATTATTGCTGCATTCATTGCAACAAAGAAACAACTGCTTAAGCAGACAATCTCAGGATGTCATACATCTATATTTGACATGAATCAGCGAATGAATCTCCAAGCCTACACAATCTTGACTTGCCATTAAATGGTTTAGGTTTCAACATGAACAAGTCAGTCATGTGACCACTTCATTGCTAGAATATTATCACAGCCATAGAAGTCCCACCAACTAAGAGAAAGGGGAAAAAGAGGAGCATGAAAAAATGAACAGGGAAATAGTTCGGAAAAATTAGAGATGGGTGCAAATGTGTGCACATGAAAAGATGAGTACATTCATTTGCTGTAATATTATTGGCTTTGGTGAAGTAGATGAAATACAACACCGCACATTTCAGAGTTCTTCCTTAACATACCCAGTAGTAGGTGTCACAATGATATCCACCTTCTTGAAAATCTCCATATGGAAATACATTATCCTCCGCCTGCAACAATCCAGACAAGAGATATGTTTTAATAATTATTTTTTGTAGTTCTCAACATCTGTAAGAACTGCATATTTATTAATTGAAAGGATTAGCATTGCAGAGTATATCCACAAGCAAGCATAAAAACATAAATAACTAGTCAATATTTTCTCCTTTTCATCCTCCCACCATGCTTACTGTATAAAGCAATTACTTCAGGATATTAAATACTCCAACCATATGCTGTATCAAGTCATATGCCTGACTCAGAATGTGTCTGATTTCTTTGAACACCATTGTTGGTTAGCTTTTCAAACTTACCAACTTAAAAGTTTTGGCCACTAATAAAGTGTAAAAGCCTAAGGCTGTAAGCAACAAGTATCTGATGTTTTCAATAATTTCAGATGGCACCATTTATGTAAACCATGAATCATTTCTCAGTTCTATTCTGAAAGAAATGCTTGGCCAAGTTTATATTAATTTACTTTTGGTAGCTTAAGAAACCAACTCTCACCTTAGTCGCTGAGCAGCAACATAATCTGCTGCTGTAAATGATCGAAAAAGTGCCAGATTTGTGCGAGTATCATATGTCAATTTTGCTCCTTTCCTGGAGACGCAAGGAAGAAGATGGATAACCAAGATGGTATCAAGAAACAGTTTTCCCATTAAGATATCGAGATCTAGTAAGAAAACAGGAGATGTAATGAAATATCCATAGTCAGAGAGTGTACCCTTCTTCACAGTCTGAATTCATCTCACATAATACTTCAGACCCAATAGAAACAATATGAGCTGTGCGCATCTCATGCAACTCCGGTATTACAATCTCTACCGTCTTCAAACGCGAGATCAAGAAAAAGATTAGACATACTTCACAAATATGTAGAATGATAAGTCAATTGCAATATTAATGCTAATGTTTCCTGCAATCCTAAACCACAAGCTATAAAATCAAAAATATACCTACCAAAGTCCAAGATAAAAGTTGAAGAATGCAATAATAGAAATAGACTTACCTTGCACCCATGCTTTTCTGACAGTAGACTAAGTACATTCTCACATTTGTCAGATACATCAATTGAGAAAACATCACTAAACCACTGCAAGGGGAGGTTTGCTATGAGATTATCAAAGAAATAACCTCCCAGAAAAGAAAAAAAAAAAAAAGAAACACCAAACAAAAGTGTAGTCACCTCTGTATATTTTCCAAGGCGCAGCAATTCTAGAGATTGTGAGCTCTCTTGTGAAGAGAAATTTGGTATGCAAGGGAGGGACTGAAGAAATCGAGAAATATAATTAAATTGCAGAAACAGGACTTTTGATCCACAATCATGTCTAAAATCAATAAGATGAAGATGATGTCTTAATGAATCTAGAGTCTGCTGGTCAGATATATACTAAGAAGTCAGCCCCTAGATGTTCTAAATATGTACATGACAATTAGGTAATCCTCCTTACTAGGAAGGTACTTTAAATAATAAGTAATACCTTGAAGAAAACGGAAAAGCAGATCAGTCGAGTAAAAATATAGAGTTCGAGAATAGAGCAGATAAATAAGCATTTTCTGGTGATTACCGGTCTCAAAGAGATTCTATCAGCAGAAGAAGATCCCAAAATTGTTGCATACCTGATAATGTAATGGATAAGATCAAATCATACTGCAATTTCTTAGAAACTTCAGTCCTAAAAGTTTAAAAAGTGAGATCAACAAAGCTAAAAGCAAGAACTTGTTCAGTGGAAAACCTAATTTACATTAACAAGTCCAGAAAGACTCATCATGACATAGTCACCTGACATACTTAACAAAAGAACAACACTACGCTTAGATACATAAATCTACCTATTTCTTTGAATCAATAGGAAAAGAAGTTAGTAATTCCTATCTTCTTGTGATATTCAGCTCTTCTTTTAGGGATTACACTTAAAAGGAGTCCTTTACATCCTAATGTTAGAAAAAAGCTCCCTGACAAGTGAGGATGCTCCAGTTGCAGGAGCATCAACCATGACATTGCTATTGGAGTTCGAGTCATCAAGGGAATGAAGTAGAAAAGGCCCACTGTTGACTTCTGAGCATGGGGGATCTTGGTGGGGAGGGGTTTACCTTATCAAACCATATAACTTTTTTTTTTTTTAATCTGTTTCCTCTGTATATGTGTGTGTGGTGCATAAATCAAGATGCTAAATTGCTTACGACGAAAACTAGGTAATTTGTTGACAGTAACTTGCTTTAGCTGGAGAGACTCATTGAGCTAGTTGCGTAGCATTACCCAAATGTTACTTTGAATCGGATAACTAGCCAGCCCATTGACATGATTATACCAAAACTTGCCAAAACCTAGCCTTACAAGTTCCAGCGAGATTTTCTCCTAATTTATCAAACTGGAATCCTTTGGAATTCTTTTCTCCACGTCTCATCTTCTTCATTCACATTCATGCCCTTCATGATGATTTGAGAAATCTGGCCAACTTCACAGAATGTTATGAATGCCCACAATCTAATCATGGAGACAAATATGGCTCCACCTATAGAATCATATCGTAGACTAATGTCGGGTTTATCCAAATCCGGTGTACGGTCAAAGCCATTCTTACAGGCAGGAAAACACTATTACCACAAATGTTTATCAAAGAAGATTTCAACTATGTAACAGTTAAGCTGGGAGCAAAAAGTTTATTTCCACTTTATACCAGCAGCTCATATCAGGTCAAACTGACTGAGCCTGTTGGCTCTGCAATCTGATTGGGGATTGCCTGAATTGTCTTGACGTTTTAATAATCACGAAGTACTTGAAGACTGATTTAGCAGCTATGGGGATTATGCGAAAAACACAATGTCCACGCCTTAGTGGTTTTTTGTTCAGTGTGTCTAATTAGTAAGTGACATTCTGCATTTGATGGATTACTGGTCCATGGACAAGTTAGTGTAAGATTGATATTCAAATGAGGTGAGCAGATTTAACAATCTGTACTGTACTTATAGTTCTTTTATGTGGTCTGACAAGCTTGAATAATGATTCCACATCAAACTTTATATGTAGATCTCAGATCTGTGCTTATCATTTCCTTTCCTCAAAAATAAGATTTTCTAGTTCGTACTTTACTATCACATTTAGAAGATGGAGCAAGCAGATCGATCTATGAGGCTAATTTACACACACTCATTTATAGGTTAGTCCAAATGATATACAGATAACAACCATTTAAGATTAAGCATATGTCGACATTATATGATAACTTACACAAGTATGGCATCCTCAACTGTTGCAGTGATTGGTCCAATAATTTCCACCGTTCCAGCATCACATAGTGACCTGGATAAATAAAAGTGGGAGTGAAATCAGTCTGCCCCATCCTGCAAGTCAATTTTCCTTTCTTTTACATGAAAAATTAACCATTGGGAACAGCATAAAGACAAAAAGGAATGTCTATGCACCCAAAACTAATTAACACTGCCGGAAGATCTGTTAGGGAGAATGCAGATCATAAGGCACATATAGCATGAGCTTACCCTTTCATGTCAGTTCGACCATATGTTGACTTCAGTCCCACAACACCACAAAGAGAAGAAGGTATTCGAACTGAACCTGTTAAATCAAGCATCAATAACATACTGGTTTTATGACAATTGAATAAGTGGATTCTTGCATGCGACATGGTATAGGTGTACAACCTCCTCCATCCGTTCCCAAAGCAGCGGAACACAATCCCGAAGCCACAATAGCCGCTGGACCTGAGGAAGACCCTCCTGTATACCTATCTGGATTATGTGGGTTTCTTGTAGTCCTGTCACAGAGATATTTATAACTCACGGATGTTATAGGGTAGAGAAGGAAATGTATGTTCAGAACAAATTTATAACTCTAGAGTTACCACCTTGGTATATGAACAGCATAGGAAGCAATTGCTAAAGGTCACTGCATAGGAAGTCTGTGAATGCTAGTGGTACACTTTAAAACCAAAAGTAAATGTGTGCAGAGTGCAGAATGGCTTAGAAAGGGTTAAAAGTAATTTAACGTTACATGTACACAAGGTCTTTCTACGAAAGGATATGTATAGCGTCTAGCGAACACTAAGAACAACTTCACTTTGTCATTTGTAGCTTTTAGGCAACACATACCCATAGTTTGCGTTATTCCCAGTAGTGCCCATGCCCAACTCATGCATGTTTGCCTTTCCAACCAAAATTGCACCACAACTTCGTAATTTTGACACACAAACGCCATCCTGCTTTACCTCACGGACCTCATGCATCCACGTAGTTGCTCCTGTTTGCATCAAGTATATAACTAAATATGGCCATAGGGTTTGGTCGAAAGATGAAAATTTAGATACATACCCTTTGTAGGGTGAGGATAGCAATCAATGTCATCCTTGATTGCCATGAAAATCCCATCCAAGATTGACAGTGGATTCCCTGCATATTTGTCGGTCAGAAAAGTAACTATTCTGAATGAGTACAGATTCCAAGTATGATAAATTATGAAGTATTAAATTCCAAGTATCATAAATTATTTCACTTTCAGTCCGATGATATTTACAGAACTAGAAACGCGCAAATGTCGGACTACCTTGTTCAAATCTCTCTGTAGAAGCAGCAGCTTGCTTTCTTACTTCTTCTGGGTCAAAAGAAATTAGCAGTGGTGCTGGGGGCTTCTTATTGTTGAACTCTTCAATGACTGAGATGAAGCGCTCTGCAACCTGTAACATAATGAATAACTTCTCCAATCCTAGAGACTATACGGCAGAAACAAAAACCAAGCAACCATATAAATGCCTTGCCATAGATGGAGTTGTAAATTTAGATCTGTATGCATATGCATAATCACGAATCTTCCAATAGTGGAATGATGCAGTTGAATCACCACTCCAATTGGTAGATGGATCGTACTCTGGAAGACACTTTAAGGCTAGCTCAACCCGTTCTTCAGGCTTTCCGTCTTCTTCCAAGCCGACAACAGCAAGTTCTGGCTCTAAAGACAGGAATACAAACTGAATTAGTGCCAAGTATACCACACTTTTGCATCATGGCAAGGGTCACCATCGACTTCTACGGCTGGTTCCACATTTTCATCTTATTATGTGTGTGCGTGTTCATCAATTTTAACAAGTTCCATCGTCACCAATGTGAATATGGAAGATCTCAGTATTGTTAACTGCAGAACTGCCATAAACCCCCAAGTCCCATGAATAAAAAGATAGAAATGCAAAGGTTCAACAAGTAAATTGTTTTATTTTTATTATAGTAGTGTCCTGAGTAACTCTTGCCACATCCCAGTAGTATAGGTACTGAGTAACTCTGCCTACCAAGACCTATTATCTCCTTGGCTGGTATGGAACTTGAGTTGTAACTCCAGATCTTCGGTCACCCCCCCCCCCCCCCCCCCCCAAAAAAAATGCTTCAATAAGGACATTGGAAAAGCAAGAAAGGAAACAAAAAAGAACTACTGTTTAAACCGTGTCTCTATCATTTTGGTCCTTTTAATGGTTACTTGTTAAGCCGCTCATTTCGGTGAAAAAAAGAGTCTAAAATTCCACCAGTACCAAGGGAGGAGAAAAGAAGCTCCTTTCAATTCCATTTCTAACAGAGATATCCAAATTCAGAGAGAGAGAGACAAAGAGAATTGATATGTTAGTGCAAAAATGAACCTTGAGGAGGAAATTCTGGTTTAAACATAGGAGCCTCCGGTATGACAGTGTACTTCAACTTCTGTCAAACATGAATATATCTCTTCTTCAGCCTTTAATTAACCATTTCGTGCATACTCACATAAAACAGGGAGAGATTAAAATACATACAAATAAAAAGTTACGTATCAAATTTAACCTCATCGATTTTGTTTTCACTCTTGAGGTGATTCATAATCAAAGATCCAATTCCCGGTGCTTCAATCAGCTTCACGAACAGCTTGAACCAAAAACCAGTCAAATGTGGAGCTACAAAAAATTTCACAATTCAATTAACACAACACAAAACGCTATCGAATATCGCACAACCCTCTTTTCCAGTTTATATGAATCTTTCCGCTTTTCAAGAGTCAATGCAACTAATCCTTGAAGTTAAATTGGATTAAATTAATTAAGTATGTTAAATTAAAATTTAAATATTCAAAAATTATATGAAAATTTCTATTAGTTGCATTTCTCATATCAATACGGTGAAACAACAGATCTTCAAATTGCCAATGTTCATGATCACTCGAAAATATATATAAAAAGGGAAGCCGGGTGCATGAAGCATCTCGTGATCACATTAGGTCCGGAGAAGGGCCGCATCCCACAGTGTAATGCAGGCAGCCTACCATGATGCTCAAGCATCAACTACTGATTCCACGGCTTGAACCCTTCAGGTTACAGGAAGACAACTTTACAGTTGCTCCAAAGCTCCCGTCATCACATGAAAATATATAAATTATGGAAATAACAAGGAAACCTTGAATATTTTCCGGAATGTACTTGACTGCCGTGAAATCAACTTCACTTGCCGGTAACATCACTAGCTTCTTCCCCATATCTCAATTAAAATAATTCAATCTATACAAAAATCACCACATAATTATGATCACTTGAAAATATAAAAGAGGTGATATAACTGCGCACGTTTAATTGTCAAGGCTGTAGATTGTAGAATTATTAACTTTTAATGTTTAATCCAATCAAGTTGGCGAGAAGAGTTCAGCAAATAGCCGTGATGATCATGATGGATAGTAGTACGAAATAATGGTCAGTATCGTGGAATTAGTTGAGGTACGCTTATACTGTTTCGGACACTATGTTATTAAAAAAAAATTAGTAGGTGACTTGGATACGACAGTTTAGTGATATCATGATGGACGATAATTTCTATGATATTGATACGGTTCTAGTATTTTAATTGCTTTGACTATATTGTAAATACCGTACACTTTTAATGGGTCAATTTAAGTAACAAATGCCGTCTATAAAATTGACTCAAGTCTTAAATGAGCTAACTAAACTAGTCAGTCGAGTCAACAAATATTTACACAACCCAATTAGCCAAAATGTGAGTGAATTAAGGTTGTGTTTTAATGAGCTAAATTTTATAGCCCCTACTTTGAAATGGTACTGCCATTAATGGAGGCATTCAATAGACAACAACGAACTTGGTTAGCAATTATTTATAGCATGTGCCACAGACTAGGATGGTTTTCTTATTTGACTATATAATGATCAGATCATTTATATTACTGTACTACATTGTACGATATACTAGTATTATTTGAGTTTCAGATAATCAAAACTAATGAAATATGATCATCTATTTACCTTTTACATATTTTCTTTCTTCCTCCTGTCCATATTATTTGATGTTTTAAGTGTTTTCACGCGTATTAAGAAAATTATTTTTTTAGTATTAATTAGCAATGTAATTGACTATATTAATCCTTATTCAAGCTATTATTACTTATCAATTTGTTTAAAGTCATTTATTAGCAAGAGATGACATTGTAAAATTCCATCTTGATTTTCAAAAAGATCAAATATTGTGGATCAAAAGACATAGGCTAAAACATGATATAAAGTGAACAGGAGGGAGTAATATGCTAATTTTATATAAAAGAAAATACTAAGCTAGCGTTTGGACATATATTTGGTTGAAACTTATGAATTTGAATTGTTGAAGTTGAGTTAGAAAAATAATTTTTGAAACTTGAAATTGTGTTTTGAGATTTTTTGCTCTAATTTTGGTTAAATACTATAAACAAACAGTTTTTCTCCCAAAAATCTCCCAAAAAATATAAACAAACGGCAAATATAATGCTTTGGCATTTGTACCTCGACCCAATGGAGGTGAGCACACGCCAGAGAACCTCATTTAATCCTATTCTTCTCTTGAATTCTATGGTAACTATTACTCCCTCCGTCCCAAATTAGTTGTTGTCTTTAGCTTCTTTACGCCCATTAAGAAAATCATTAAATAGAGTGTGTATTTTACTATGTTATCCCTATTTAATATTTGACTATTAAATTTTGTTGAGAATTTTTTAATTATTAAGGGTATAGTTGGAAAAGACTAACAATTTTTGTTTTGAAATCCTAAAGTGTCAACTAATTTGGGACACACCATTTTTTCTAAAGCACAACTAATTTGGGACGGAGGGAGTACAAAAGAACAAAATTGTCGGCTCTAACAAATGGATACACTCTATACACATGGATGAATTATTATGGGTTCAATCAACTTTTCATTTTCACAAATCGCGAGCAGCAATGCAGCATATCAAATTTTGTGTGCACAAAGGAGAAATGGACGTTCACACTTTTCAGTGTCAACATTCCTTTAGAAATGAAGTGATTACCCAAAATGAAGTGAAATTCTGTGGCACATTAAATCATTAATCGATCCCAAAACGGACGCACGTTCAGTAGGAAAGATTTAAAACAAAGTGTCTGTTGCGTTATGTGGGGTGAGCGTAGTGGACTGGAGCCCCATCACAAAACTAGAATAGCCAAAGTTCAAATATTAAAAAGAGGAGATACTCGTTTCATATAGAATTTTCCAATTGTTGTTTTACTCCACTATTTTTAGTTCTTTCTATGGGTTGTAGAATATATTGATCCAGTTTATCTAAAATTAACTGTTTAATATGTACCAACATTAAACTCCGAACACAGTTACTAATACTTGAGGTCGCTATCCTAAAATTCAAATTCCACAAAATTAAAATCTTGGATCCGCCTATATTTTCAACAACATGAAAAGCAATACAGTACAAATTCAAGACAAGGTAAAAGAACAAAGCAGCGTTCGCACACACTCGTATTTTGTGAGAAAAACAGCGCGATGATAACCCACGGTAACATTAAACTTAGGAAAATAAGCTCCTCTCTGAAAGGAGAAAGATTTAGCAAATTAACTTTGCATTTTGTTTTCATAGATCTGAAAAAAAATTCCCTATACAATGTCCTATTTATACAAAACTGAAATGGAATAATCCTATAACTAACTCTTAACTAGAAGATAAATTAGCTAAACATACTTTGAAATCTTTCTAGACTAGTCTAAATTATTCTAGAATGCTAATTACATTCAATTCTTTCTATATACTATATTGAGAAATTTAGATGGGCATGTATGTATGTATGTAAAAGTGGGCTTGAATTAAGCTAAATGACAAATAGCAATTGACCCACGTCAATGTATAAAACTTGCCCAGGTCATTTATGTAAAAATATCGCGTGGGAGCCTGTTTGGCACGTGCTAATTGATCCGTAGCCACCACGCACAAATTCGCTGAGAAATAGCCATCTCCAGACAAGTCCCAGTATAAAATACAGGGATCA
This sequence comes from Petunia secreta, assembly GCA_029990175.1. Classification (NCBI taxonomy): domain Eukaryota; kingdom Viridiplantae; phylum Streptophyta; class Magnoliopsida; order Solanales; family Solanaceae; genus Petunia; species Petunia secreta. Next base: position 4,750,454 of record JARKIP010000028.1, on the reverse strand, counting down.
CTTAAATACTAATCCCAGTATTTTATTCTGGGACTTCATATATAAAGCTTCAGGAACTATAAACGTGAATCCCAGTATAAAATAATGGAATTTTGGACATGTTAGTTCAAAATTCCAGTATAAAATACTGAGACTAGTCTGGGATGTTTTCCAACGCTAATAGAGTGTAAGTGTGCGCGCGCGAATTTTTTGCTATTCCTCAATTAATTTTGAAAAAGGTGGATAAAACTCATTTAGCGCGTCCAAAAATGGCTACGCATCAAAATTTCCCGTCATTTATTCATTTCAGCCCATCAAACATGCTTGATCGGGCCCGACTGCTGGTCAAACTCCTTTGATACAGACAAGGAGCCATTCAAAGACATTTCTGACTTTCCAACTCTTGTTCTACTTCTCAAGACCTTTACTGAACCAACGAAAAAACCATTGTCACTTTCATGCCGAGCTCCATCATCTTCTTTGATCTTCCATGGAACTTTAACTGGAGCTCCGCCTACACCCCTCCCCTCAAGGTGGAGTCCAGTGAACGGACTCCTAACTTACCTAGAAAACTCCGATGAAGCGGACCAGGCAACGTCTTTGTAAAGATGTCTGCATTCTGCGAGGAGGATGCAGTAAAAGATGGAGAAACAAGCCCATCAAGAAGTTTTTCACAGATGAAGTGGCAGTTTAATTCGATATGCTTCGTTCGTTCGTGAAAAATAGGGATTTTAGCGATATGAATTGCCGCCTGATTATCACACTGGACGGGCACCGGAACTGAGAAGTCAACAGTCAGATCTGAAAGGAGACGTATAATCGAGGCGATTTCAGCAATTAAACACCGGAGGAAACGGTATTCCGCTTCCGTCGATGACAAAGACACAAACTGCTGTTTTTTCGACTTTCACGAGATAGGAGATCCACCCAAACTCAAAAAGAAATCGCTGACGGACCGTCTGGAGTCTGAGCAAGACACCCAATCAGCGTCACAAAAACCCAGAAGTTGGAAGGACGAATATGAAGAAATAAAAATTCCCTATACAGTCCTATTTATAAAAACTAAAATAGACTAATAGTAATCAAAGTTCCATTTTTTTTTTGAAACATAGAATAGTCATGGAGAGAAGAGGAGAAACCTCGTGTGCCCAAGGCTGAAGATAAACGAGCATACTATTGGCGCAAGGCCTGCTTAAGGTCATACAAAGACTTATGGATGAGACAGACATGGTTGGGAGATGGAGAAGGAAAACCTGGAGGAAATTTCATAAAGACCTCCTCAGCCAAGTCCCCATGGAGGAAGGCATTCTTAACGTCGAGTTGGAATAGCTTCCAACCTTTTTTTCACTGCCACAGTCAAAAGACAACGGATTGTTGTCATCTTCACAACTGGTGAGAATGTTTCTGTGTAATCGATTCCTTCTTTTTGTATATGTCACGATCCTATCTAGGGTCATGATCGGTGCTAGACAAGACTAAGTCTACCTAGCAAGCATATCAAATACGCGCAGAAAATTCGGCAGAGTTTTCCCTGTACCGGGAGCAAACCAAAATTTTTAAACCTGTCAACAAGCAGCAGAACCAGTCTAACAGCCAACTACGACATTGTTGTGCATATTCAAGGTCTAAACAAGGTTCAACAAAATCAAATCCACGGCATCCACGACGATAACTAAACTATAGAGTACTTCAACACAAACTTTTATCAAAATGACTTTCCAAGATTGACTAAGGAGCAAAACTCTAGATTCAAACGAACTAATGACTTAAATAAATTAATGAATGAATAATGGCCCTCACGAAGCAGATGCGGGACTTACTGGGTCAATCCTCAGCTCTGTCACTCGCCTTGACTCAAAGTATTGGCCTCAACTAGCTTATCTGTGAGTGGGGAAAGAAGACTATTAGTCACACAAACTAAGCGAGGACAATATCAACCATAGCGTTTTTATTTGGGACAAGCATATATGTAAGGAAACATGCATAATTAAAATAACACGGTAACTCCATCGACATAATAATTTCAACCATAGTACTCAAGTCTTTATATATAAATAATGGATGGTTCTTGAGCCAGAATCAAATATTACGGTCTGACACCATGAGTTTATCACGGCCATCTGACTACCCCGTCAACTGGGTTCCCTTCTAGAGGGTGGACTAGTTCTTTCCTACTAGTGGAGGAGAAATATTGTACAAGGTGCACCAGGCCTAATGATCCCGACATTAGATAACGGCGATCTGACTAAGTTAATTCCCAAAACGATATTTACTTTTATAACACAATATATCATATCTGTACTTTCTTTCTGACAAGATATCAAATCACAATATCTGTAGCAGTTCTCAAAATAAACAAAGGTTTAAAATATATCAATTTGTATCAACAACTTCAATACCAAAATAACAATTGGATATAACAATATAACAATTATACTAGCGCTTGTCCCATGCAATAAAATAATTTAATAAAGACAGTATTGATGCAAGAAAGTGAGTTTCAAACATGCTATAGTTGAAAAACAACTACAGGTAGATATTTCACTCACAGTACTAGCTTCTTTAATCCTGAACCAGTGCTCTCGGGCTAACGATTTGCTTGTTCCACGATCTAGAATAAATTATCACCATTTGTATGTTAATTACAGAAATCACATAATAAATATTTATTATGAGATTTTGGATTATTGAATCCATATAGCTTGGGTGGTTACTTAGTTTTGTGGAAAAAAGATCCATTCTCCCTGTTAGGAGAAAGTTTCTCTTTTAATTATCCTACTTTAATTTCTTACTACCTCCCCTTCTAGGGAAAGTGAGAGAACAATTCCTGAACCATAGCCAAATTCATATCTTTGGCATGAAATTACTATCTCTGAAGGACGAAACTTTATGAAAACTCTACTATGCAATAATCTCATCCTCATAGAAAGTAATTAGGAAAATTTATGAAGTACTTACATTGCACCGAATTGAGAAAGGAATCAAGAACAGTAGAAAAACGAAGATGGATATAGGTTTTAGAGCTTCCGCTCTGATACAATGAAAGGAGAAGGATTTAGCAAATTAACTTTGCATTTTGTTTTCAAAGATCTAAATAAAAATTCCCTGTACAGTGTCCTATTTATACAAAATTGAAATAGAATAATCCTATAACTAACTCCTAGCTAGAAGACAAATTGGCTAAACAAACTTTGGAATCTTACTAGACTATTCTAGATTATTCAAGAAGGCTAATTACAATCAATTCTTCCTATATACTATGCTGAGAAATTTAGACGTGTATGTATGTATGTATGTATGTATGCATGTACAAGTGGGCTTGAATTAAGCTGAATGGAAAATAAGATTTTTACCACACATAACTATTCTCAACCCTTATCCACTTTTTGTAATCATATTTTGTCCTTTCTTTCTTTTCATAGCATATTTATTAAATATAATTTGATGATATAAATATTTAGAAAATATAGGACAAATATATATGTGTATAGAAGGTATATATACAAAATATCAGTCTATTATATTTGATATTTTAATTATAAATTAATTTTAAATATAAATATTGTGGCTATATTATGTTAGTGCTAAATGACTTGTTAATATGAAATATTGTGGGCTATTTACGTGGAAATCCCATGGAAAATTGCTATTGGCCCACTTCAATGTGTAAAACTTGCCCATGTAATTTATTCATTTCAACCCATCAAACATACGTGACTCGGCCCAACTGTTGGTCAAACTGTAAAATTTTTACCCACATACCACTTTTATCACTGGTATTTAATTTGAAGCCATATTTTTTATTGGTCTTACATGAGAAGCCACTTTTTGGAACTTCAATTTTTGTGGGCTGAAATTCAAACCTTGTGGGTTGAATTTCATGCCTAAATTATGAAGTTTCAACTTTGATATGTAAGGGCTAAACTTTTAGGTATAGATGCGTAAACTTCAACCCTTGTGGGCTGAAGTTGAACTTCAATCCTTATGGTGGGCTGAAGTTGAACTTCAATCCTTGTGGACTGAGCTTGTGTGTAGTTCAACTCAAAAGAATGTAAAATTTTCACCCACATACCACTTTTGTCACTGGTATTTAGTTTGAAGCCACTTTTTTATTGGTCTTACATGAGAGGCCACTTTTTGGAACTTCAATCTTTGTGGGCTGAAGTTCAAACCTTGTGGGTTGAACTTCATGCCTAAATTATGAAGTTTCAACTTCAATCTGTAAGGGCTGAACTTTAAGGTATAGATGCTTAAACTTCAACCCTTATGGGCTGAAGTTGAACTTCAATACTTGTACTCTGAACTTGTGTGAAGTTCAACCCAAAAGAATTGAAGTTTCAAAAAGTAGTCTCTCATGTAAAACCAATAAAAAAAAAGTGACCTCAAACCAAAGACCACTACCAAAAGTGGCCTTTGGTGCACTTCGCCCCAAAAGAATTGAAGTTCCAAAAAGTGGCCTCTCATATTAAATCAATAAAAAAGTGGTCTCAAACCAAAACCACCGCCAAAAGTGGCCTCTTTTGGCATTGGTGCACTTCACCCGGTCAAATTCCTTCGATACAGACGAGAGCTATTCAAAGACATTTCTGACTTTCCAACTCTTGTTTTCTCAAGACCATTGCTGAACCAACGAAAACACCATTGTCACTTTCATGTGGAGCTCCATCATCTTCTTTAATCTTCATGGCACTTTAACTGGAGCTCCACCTACACTCTCCAAGCACCCTTTCATTTCTATTTCTTAGCACCAGGATCAACCTCTCTTAAGTATACACAAAAATGAAACCAACAAATTCTCATTCAATGAATCTCCAACAAACCCAACATTCTTATTCCTCATTAAACTCAAGAATCCAACTGGATCAATCCGGGTCAAATCACACTTGTCGGTACCCATTTCCAAGAATTGATCCGACCCATGTTTTCTCTTTGGTTTCTGAGGCAATTCCATGTGTTTCTGTGAAACGGGCAAGATTCATCGTAAATGGGTTTTCGGGTCGGGTCATTGACCCACTTGCCTTTAAAGAGATTACAAGAAGAGGGTAATTTTGGTTTTGAAGAGGAGGAGGGGGTGTAAAGAGGAAGAGATAGAGAGTAGAGGAAAATGAGTAGAAATGTTGGGTAGGAAAAGCCATGAGAAAAGCTTTGGAGTTAGCTTTGAAGAAACCATTGTTAAAACACTTCTAGAGCCTGTTTGGGTGGGCTTAAAAGTGACTTATAAGGTTATAAGTCCATTAATATATGTTTGGTAACTTAATTTTTTTTAGATTTTTAAGTCATAAGTGACTTAAAAGCCACTTTTTGACTTAAAAAAAGCTCCTTAAAAGCCCACCCAAACAGGCTCCTAATGTTGCCCTCCGTTTCAAAAAAAGGATGAACTTTTCACTTTTTGAACCTAAATTATACTATATTAAATTAATATTTTTAAATAAAAATTTACATATTCAAAAACTATACGAAAAGTACTATAACATA